>JALPQD010000094.1:1387890-2775780 GCA_023101885.1 Typhlomys cinereus | reverse complement strand
AATTATTTATTGGCCATGGCGAGCTTCTGTTTTGGTCATATCTGTTTGGGGTGCGGAATGCCTCTTGTATATGGATGGGCCTCTCTTTTTTTAGATGAGGAAATTTTCCTTGATGATCATTTGAAAAATTCCTCAGGGGTGGTATTTTGAGATTCTTGCTCTGATTTCCGTGAATACGCATGTTAGGCTTCTTCAGGGTGTCCCCTATATCTCCTGAATATTTCTCTCAATATCTTTTTGGCTTTAACAACCTCTTCCATTGAGCTGGTTAATATCCCCACTTTATCTTCAAGATCTGAAATTCTGTTTCTCGCTTCGTTAGTTGTGCTGATAAGACTCTCTGTGGAGTTCTGGGTTGAAGATAAATTGTCTTTTAGCTCAGTTTTAAACTCTGCTTGAGTCTGTTTTAACTGCTCTATGCAGTTTTTTTTTTTCCGCACTGTTTTTCTACTCCTCCAAGTGTCTGTTGGGTTCCTTCAAAGTGATTGATTTGGTTATTTAATTCCTCCCGGATTTCCTCTTTCATAGTATTGAACATGGTAATGATCATATTTTGAAAGTCGTTATCCTGGGTCAGGCTTTCATGGCCATTTTCCGTGGGTTTGTTCTGGTTGGAGTCTAACATTATGGGGTTAATTCCTTCAGTGGGAGATTTGTTTACTTGAGTGTTGTTTCTCATGGATTTGCACTTTGTCTTTGGCATTGTTTTAACTCTTAAGATCTTTCAATTTCTGTGCGTTTTTCACTAAACTGAATTATTCGATCTGGGGTTCTGGGGGTGGGCGGGGACAGAGCTTAGCTAGGTCGAGGTGAGTCCCCCGAGTGTCCTGGGCGGCAGAGTGGGGGAAGGAAGATTCTTCTTTTTCTTAAATATTATTTTTACTTATTTTTTTCTAGTTTTACAGGCATATTGAGTAATTTATTCCTGTCCCCTTATTTCTCTCCTCCCTCCCTCCCACTTTTCTTTCCTCCCTTTTCTCCCTTCCTCTCCCTTCCCCCACTCCCTCCCACCTTCCTGCGTGTCTGCTTCTACGGGCCCCAGGCTTTCTGTGGATCATTTGTGCTAGTGGGGTTTCAAGCCTCTCTGGCAGACCAAGTGGATATTGCTGGGGCAGACCTACTGATAGGGATATTCCCCTTCACCCGTTCAGCTCTAGCCCCTAAGGCTTCCACTGCATGTTGCTCCTGAGATGCTGGCTAGTCTACGGGGGTATGTTGGTGTGTCAGTCATTATACAGGACAAGTCCCATGCAGTGAGTTCCTGGATGCAGCAGCCCTGCCTTGAATGGAATGCTTTGTCCAGTGATGAACCTTCCTTCTTTCAGGCTCTTACAATCTTACCACCCCCTCTTCCTCAAGGTTCCCGGAGCTTTAGTGTGGGGAGAGATTTGGTTGGCCTAATTCCAGGTGAGCAACGCAGTACTCTGCATTCTGGTTGGCTGTTGTCTATGTCACGGCTTATGATGGGATTCTGACTCAGCAGCCTGAGGTGAGGCTTGAGACTGTCACAAGGTCCAGATGGTGCCAACTTCTCCCACTTTCTCCCCCACTCTCTGAGAAGCAAAACGTTTTGGAGAACAACTTAACGTTAAAAACAACAAACATTCACAAAGAACTAAAAATGGGGTTGCTGCCACGTAGTATCTTCTGGACTTGGCAGCAGCACCCACAAGCTCACCATGAGCTGCGACTGTTTCCTGTCAACATTTCACCCTGGAAGGGGCGAGATCTGAAGAGACACCACAAACCCTGGGGGACTATGAAAGTTAATGCTTGATGGCTAAAGGCCAGCACTTCTCTGGCAATTTGCTGAAGTGTGGACATAACGGTCCACACTTCAGCAAATTCTCAGGCATATTCCAATATAAGCAATTCAGATGAAATTCAGTTAGCCACACAAACCAAAAAGGACATGAATGAGGGAGACTAGTCGGAAAGAAGGTTACAGTAGAAAAAGAAGGGATAGGAATAGGGACTAAGAAGTGCAAACAACACAAATTCTTTGAATTCATACCTGAAACTCTCAGAGAATAAAAATGAGATTATGGACTGGAGAGATGTCTCAGGGGTTAAGCTTCTGTCTGGTAAGTAAAAGGACCTGAGTTTGGATCCCAGATTCCATGTGGTCAGGAAGAGAAATAGCTCTATGTGAGCCAGACACTCTCCTATACAATTCCGTTTTCCTGGAAAAAACAAGGTCAAAGAATGCAATTGTGTCTTTTTAAGCATGTATGAATAGATAAATACTTCCTTTGTAGTGATAGAGAATATGAGCAGCTGGTGAATGTGTGATGTCTGGTCAGGAGGATGGGAGGTGAAAGGACAATGAGTTGGGCAAACACAAAAGTAAAACAAACACTCAGCATATGATCTTAGCAAATATATCATTTGATAATATTTCTCAGATAGATGTGGTTATGCGCCTCTTATAATCAGCAAACCAAACAAAGGAAGGGAGGTTGGGAGTTCAGTATTAAAACCACAGAATCAAAGTATGAGATTTCATGGCCAGAGTTCAGTGCATACAAAGGCAGGTAATATTCAAGAAAACGTAACCTGAATGGGGCATGTGAAGGAATCCTGAGATCAGTGCAGAGTATCTTGCCACAGCTACAATGTTTGCATGATTTCATGTTGATCTGCCAGTTAATGACATCCTTAACTAAGTGAAAATATCTTGCTCATGACATGGAGCAATGGCCAGCCGTAATGCAGAGTACTGGCAATCCAGCAGGGCTTATCCAGAGTCAGGCCAGCCTAATCTTTCCCCATCTAAGTTGGGAACTCGAGGAAGCGGGATCCCAGTGGCCAAATGGCCCCGGCGCCAAGGCCCCGCACACCCCATAGCAAAATCAAATTCAATTGGAACCTAACCTAAGGACTCATTTACCAAGATCCAAAGGCCTGAATAGTTTTCAAATAGGGAAGATAAAAATGACAGAAACTCATCTGTGTTGGGGAGCAGAAGTTAAAGAAGCTGGTTAGCAATTATTTAGACTGAGGTTTTCAAGTACAGAATGCAGTGAAGTCCCTTGGTGGGATTATCATAATAGTATCTTTTGAGAACACTTTTAAAATTTTTAGGTCTGTATATGGTTTCAGGTTTTCATTTTAAATTTTTCTCCTTTTATTTTTTGACACTTTCATATATAAATACAATGAATTTGTCTTTTTTATCACTCACCACCCATTCCCATACCACTCTTGTCCTACTTTATACTTTCTTCTTTCCATTCAGTATTCCTCCTACTTCCATATATTTTTGGATGTGAGACCCACTGGATTTTTATCTATTTTGGCCAATGTCTGAGTACTTGCTGGGGCATATACATCAGTGGGTAAATCATTAAGTAAAAACGTTTCCCTTCTCCTGCCTGAGTATTAGCCTTCATTAGTCTTTCAGGAACTTTTATTATTTTGAGCCTTTTCCTCACCAACAGTGAATTGTTGATAGATCAACTAGTATACATATGTTGTACAAGTGGACATCACTGAAGTAAGTTTTTAGTCCTGTCGTAACCAAGAACACTGGTAGCAACATTCCTTTCAATGTTTGAAGTGTGCTCACCACAGACTCATGTGTTTGGGAAGGTCATGGCACTCTTTTGGGAGAAAAGCAGTCAGAGAGGGTGGGCTTTGAGGTGGATTAGCTTCACCTTACTTCTGAGAGAGTCCTTCTTTTGCAGTTGGCAGTTTAGCAGCTCACAGCCTTCTGGATGTATGTGACCTAGGCTTCCTCCACCTTCTGTTGCCAGCCATGTTGGTTCTGTCAGGAAAGACTGTATCTCTCCTCTGGAACAATGAGTTGAATAAATCTCTCTTTCTCCTTTAAGTTGCTTGACTTTGGGTGGTCTCCTATAGCAACAGAAAAGAGTAATGAGTACACCTTCCCCACTCCGAGGCTCTTGCATTCTTACTGCTTCTCCTCCGGAAAGGTTCTCTGATCCTCGGAATGGGTGTGATTTTTATGCCCTATTTAAAGTTGAGAGCTCCACAGTCACTTATTCTCTGTATTTTTTCTAGTTTTAGTTTTCTACACTACATATTTTCCATTGCAAAATAATGCTTTTTGGTCCAGAGCTGATAGCTTCTCTAACCATAGATATGATGATAAGCATTGAGAAGGCTATTTGTTTCCAAGTACTTATAGTTGACACTAAAGAGTTTGTTCTTGTCTAGGTCCTGTAGTCTCTCCTTCCACAGGTATTTGACTAGGTTTACAGTACCAGGTACACGTTCTCTGCTGAAAAGGAGGTCTTAAGTAATTCATGTCTAATCTGATGAGAGATGTACATTAGTGAGGTTGTTGTGGAAAGAAATATGGATATTCCTTAAGAAATATAAATGGAGTCACCAAATGGATCAAAACCCCATTTTCAAATGTCATTTCCAAAGTAAATGATAATCACATGTTGTGGAGACTTTTCTACTCTTATGTTCTTAGAAGCACTATTCAAAATAGTACAAAATAGAATCAAACAGTGTTCACCTGCTAAAGTACATGTACAGATTTTATGATACATGTATAAAATGGAATACCATTCAGTCATAGCAAAGAATGAAATCTTCTAATTTGTTGCAACATGAATGAACTTGATAGATTTCATGTTAAGTGAAATGCTTCAGGAAAAGAGTGACAAATTATGTATGCTACTATTTGTGGAAGTTAATGAGAGAACAGAGGAAGGGGTTACCAGAATTTTGGAATGGTAAGGAAGAGGGAAATGTAGAAAAAAGATTTGACAGGCACCTGTAATGTCTAGTAGGAGAGTATAATAATGTCGTATTTTCCCTATGTTGCTAATAAATATACAACAACTTAGGAGAACAAGATGGTTTTATTCTTTTTGTTTCCTTAATTTTTCATTCTTTTAGTGTTTCATACATGTATACTGTGAATTTTTTATATTTTCACATCTTACTCTCCAATCCTGTTCGCCCTCCTCTTCCCATTGCAAACATTCTTCTCCCATGCCAATCTTCCTATTTTCATGTGTTTTCACATGTGTGGCCCACTGAGTTTCATCTAGTTTTCCACTGAATACTTGGTGGAGCATGAATCATATATCAGTGGAATCATATATATCAATGAGGAAAGAATCTTCCATTTAAGATGGTTTTTATTCTTGTATATGACTGTCCCATAAAATTTATAGTTCAGCTTGGCAGGAGACTTCATACCAAGCCCGGGAGCCAAGGGAACTGACCACACTATATCTACAGAAATTGCTGTGACATTGAGGGACAAACATTCTTACTTGCCAGAATGCCTGTATGCCAATATGCCAAAGTAAGCTAAATTGTTGAACTAGTTCTCTCTTTTTTATTCACATGTCAAGGGAACAGTCCCACCCCTTATAAGCTGGACCTGAGTCTTCCTAAGTCAATTAGAAAATCTACCATAGGCTTATTTAAAGTTTGTTTCAATTACTAATTCATCACACATTCGTCCAAAGCTTGGTCTTAAATTTTGGAGTGAACACATATAGCTAACTAGTGTAGGTTAACTACAGCTGACCAATTAATGGTATGTTTCAAAGTATCCAACAGAAATGATTGTTTGCTACCAATGCAGAGAGAAATGTTTGAGGTGGACGATATGTTACTTACCTTGATTTATTCATTACGTATTTAAAATATCACATATTTTCCATACTATGTAAAATTACTATGGGTCAATTAAAATGAAATGTTAAAGAGAGAGAACATATATTACTATTTGCCTACAAAAGAAAGTGCCTAGTAAAACATATATTACTATTTGCCTACAAAAGAAAGTGCCTAGTAACTTGGGCTTTCAAAAGAGGGAAATGGTCTTATACCTTAGCATCAAAAAATAGACAGGTCTTTTATTATAGATATACAAGCTGGGTGACCCAATAAAAGACTAGCAGTCATCAGGACATCTAAGAAATAGATGAGAAACTAGGCACTTGTGTTCTGCCACCAGCTCATAAGCCCTGCAGTGCTTTTCACGTCCAAGGGACTTACATATTCAGTTATGTGGTTTTTGAACATCTTTGAGGTTGTCCTTGCAAAAACATTTGAACTACAGAAATGCTCACTCAAAACAGAAACTGAACCTTGTCAAACTGCCTCATTTTACTTCTTGCTCTAACCTTCATAGACTTATGCATACATCATTGATTGCCCTCTTCTAGTCCGTTCTTCCAATTGGCTGCATGGGTTTCCTCTGAAGATGGCAACAGGTACTTTCTGTATCTTCTTATCTGATAAGTAGGAATCTGATTTAGGGTATTCTCTTCATTAACAGCCTCCTACTCATGATTGAACACAAATGTGGACTAAAGTGTTAAATATGGATTTAGGTTCTTTGCAACCTGAATATGCACGTAAGTCTAGAATGCCTGATTAATAAAATGGTTCCTGCTTTGCAGTGTGAAGAGCCGATCTCCTTTGTTCACTCACAGTCAGTCCTGATGTTGGTGGAGCCTGTGAAAGGGAGTTCTCCTACTTCCCCAGCATTTATGCAGAAATCTATTTCTAATGTCAATATGTCTTTTGCACTTAGTGACACTGGCAAAAGAGCTGATATATTTGGACTCCCAGAAACTAGTCTAGCTCAATAATGGTAGTTTAATATTTTGTCATTCCTTGACAAATACACTGGGAGAGCGTATGAGGCATCTTAACTAAGCCTGCTGACTGATTACAGGACAGCCCAGAGCCAGAGGGATAGTGTTATTTTCTTTCACTTAAAAACACTAAGGCTGCTAGCTGTTCTCCAACTGTCCTCCCAACCTTCCTTCCTCACCCTTAAGCCCTGTGGTGCTTTTCACACCAGAGGGACTCACATATTCTGCAAGGTGTTTTCTACACATCCTTAAAGTGTTTCTTGCAAAAAAAAAAAAACATTCAAAGGATTGCAATATTTCCCAAACTGTAACTGAATCATGCTGTCCTGCCTTGCTTTATTTCTTGTTCCAACACCCATAGACCCGTCCCAAATCTTCTAGCTGTTTTTTTCCCGCATTGATCACATTGGTTACCATTATGGATTTCCATCTTCCCATCCTGACACTAGTGAGGGATGTGTTTCTAATGCTGTGGGCAGTTGGCCGCTGTATGAGACTTGTAGCACTGGTAAGCAGGTATCAGGGAACAGCTGTTCCAACCTTGCCTCAGCCCACATGTCCATGCTGGGAACTTTCAGAGGATTTCATGATCATCTTTCCTTAGATAGAGGGGCCAATCTGCTTTAACAATGAAACTTTTTTGTGGCATGCTTAGTCAAGTGTGAAACACTAAAAAGCAAAATATTGTGAGGTCTTTGCAGACTGATGTTATGGTATTAAACCTGAATATAAGAGAAAGTATGTTCAGCATCCTATGGAAACCTGTCAAAGGCTGGGATGAAGCCAAAGCAACCTCATTGATGGGCACGTTGCTAATTGCCCCTAGCAAGTCTATCTCTCAGGGCCTCTGGCCTTCCTTGGAATTCTCAGCCACAGGCCTAGGTCTACCCAGGACTGACTTTCATGCCTGGAGCAAATCGATACTGAAAGAGTGATTTCAAAGGGTGCAAGTCATTTGTAGTCTATTTGTGTCCAGAATGTTATTTCAACTTCTCTACCTCAGAGCAAATATTACCAGATGCAAGACCATATCTTTTTCATATTTACACAGAAAAAAGGACCATTTAGTACCCTCAGTGAAACATATAGAGATTTGAGGATGTGAGGAATTTTTTCTGCAGTCTCCCTCTCTCCTGAGAATTCAGGAAAAGTAAAGACAGAAGGCAGAGATGCGCAGAATGACAATTTTTATTCTCTGCTGAATTCAGTGTTTGTTCGTAGAGCTGGAGGTTAGAGGATTGCACACCCAGAGGGAGTTGTAGTCTCCTAGCCAGCTCCTCATGGATTCAACTTGTTTCTCAAAAATGGTGACTTTCATTTTCCCAGTCTCTATATGATAAGTTGCATGTAAAGGACATGTTCTCACACCTGATGTAAGTCAAACGATGCAAATTCATCTGGAGCTATGGGTTTTTAGACCATGTATCTAGCAAGACACTTTTGCAATGATGTAGAGTGGCGAAAAAGAGACTATTGCTGGATACATAATGTGGTGCCAGATACTATTGCCTGAATATATTACTGACTGTCTCTTATAATTGTGTAACATATAAGTGGCTGTAAGTATTTTTCAAACAAGTCTTGTGAGTCACAGTGTGATTAAGAAACATGTCTTAAAGGTGAAGTGACTAGAAACTAGAGCATACCTCATAGCGGCCCCCTGTGGCTGGAACAAGCTCTCCTTCCACGTAAGGCCACAAAGTGCCTTGCTGGTGTAACTTCTTTGAGTCTGGCATTTTGAAGATCTGATCTTACTTACTTGTAGGTTTCATGCGTTTTTCGTTAAGGGCAGAGATAGTCAATTACCCTGCCCAAGTATTTTTTGAGAGATATTTTATTAATTACGTATTTTGAAAAAGAATAAGAACACATGAATGTTATGGCCCACAAGTGGGGGTCAGAAGTCAGTTGTTTCCTTCCATTATTTGGGCTTCCAAAGATTGAACTCAGTTGTGTGGCTTCCAAGCAGGAGCCTCATCCATTTAGTTAACTTGCTGACCCCAACCTGCACAAGTCTTGAAGACACCACCTGTTATCTTCATTTGTTGTCTGACATCAGAGCTTGTGCTGAGGTTAGCAAAGTCCTGTTCTTTGGAAGTGTCATGCTCTTAAAATAGCAAAGTAGCCAACTCCCACTAGTTTAGAATTTTAATAAAAATAAAGAAATTGACATTTCTCAAGTGTCAGGGATTAGTATACATAATCATTAAATTCTTAAAATCCTAATGCCATTTAGAATAACCTATTATATTTCATTTTTGCTTTGAAAAATAACAACTTTAATTAAAGTTTTTGGATATCTAAAATGTTAAACTTAAAATAGTCCTGGATAGATCAAAATGCTTTTGTTATCTAATTGCTTTCTAAGATGACCTTCAAAAATGTAATATCTTATACATCATGGCAGAGGACTCTTGATCTTCGATTGCAGAGAATGCATCTGGCAAGCACCATGAGCATATTCACCCCCTTTACAAGTAATAATAGCATCTTCCAAAGCAGTTGACATGAGAAACTCGGAAGGGTTTTCACAACTTAGTTTTTTCCTCCCTACAAGCACAGCCGCCTATTTCATGTAACATGGAAGGCAAGATTCAGGTGGATTCAGTTATTTGTCTTGTGCAAGAAAGAAGTTTCCTTGTGATTAGAACTGTTGCTGTCTCTGCATGCTGGTGATAAACTAGTAAAAAACAGCTTAAAGGAACAAGGAGTTTAAATTTGGCTTACAGTGATCTGGTTATAGTTCTCTGTCCAGGTTGGCAGGAGTGCCCACACCAAAACCAAGGGGCCACACTATATCCACATAATGGCTGAGAGAGCGACAATCCTTACTTGGTAGTATGTTTGGCCAAGTATACAGAAGGATGCCAACCCACTACTATCTGGTCCTTCTTCATCAATTAGTTGCCTGCAGATTTGCTTTGGGTTCAACTCAACTATTAATTCTCTACAAATGTGCCCAGAGTTCAAATCCTCAACTGTCAAGTTGACACGTGTATCTATGATAAGAACTCAATCTTCTGAATGGAACACTACTACTACAATTCTCTCCTTGTTCCTCTGTGAAGGAACAAGTATTGGCTTTTATCCCTTCCAACATATAAATTATTTTTGATACCTTTATTGAAATACACAATACACATATTACATGATTATGTCCCTGAATGCAATTCAATTATGTGCAAATATGTGAAACAAAGTTTTAGCATGTTTTTATAATTTAAATAAATCATTAAATTTATATGTGAGGAAACAATGGGAGATATTTGTTCAAAATTACTATAAGCAAAAGCTTTCTTTTCCCTATTCCTAACTGCATTGTTCCTGGCTAAATAGAATGACTTCAAGTGCAGTGTCTCTGGAAGACAGACAGTGCTATTTATGTTCTGCTCTGGTAGAGCGCTTGGAGCTTTGGATTGGTGATGTGATATTAGGGAGTTGCTATGCAGTTTTGGCTCTCACTTGTTAACTCTGTGGCTTTCCTATGTCTCGATTTCACCCACACTCTGGTTTCATGAATGGGAAGGTAACTGATTGAGAGCTGCCTATGGGCAGAAAGAACATTGTGGGGCAGCACATATCCAGCTCCCAGCTCACTTGGCTGTCTCAGCAATTTCTCTGCAGTGTTGACCACTTTCAGGCACTATGCATTTGGATACCATCAACACCCATGAGATAACCAGTTTTTTACACCAGATTATAAATCAAGATTTCCAACCCAATGGAATAAGAATGGCTTTCCTGAGGCACCCAAACAGAGAGTGATAAAGATCAAATGTGGAACAAAAATACAAAAGCACCCAAAAAGTAAAACACGACTTCATCCACCTTAAAACTGTAATGGACACAGTTTAGGTTTCTAGAGTAAGAAAGATCAACACCAGTTTATTTAGATTACAGAATAAGCATTCATCCTTAGATTATGCACTGTTCATTCAAAGGCATGGAAAGGACATAATTCGTGCTCACTAGAAAAACACAAACATGAGTATTACTTCAAATGGGAAACTGATTGTGAATACTCAGATTAATGTATCCAAAATGGCTTTTGATTCAAACATAGTTTCCAGTCAAGATGGATATAGAGCTGTCTGTGAACATGTAATCTTATTGCTTGTTATTCCTTCGATGAAGCTTCCTTTGATGTGTGGGTATCTGTTGAGAGACTCATCTTTTATAACATCACACAGCTTCTTCATACTCTGGTGTCTTGGTTCTTATTAATGGACACCCAGTTCCATTATCCACTTGACTTTGGTGCATAGCCTTGTCACCATCTAATGGGGGTATCAAGGGCTGCTGAATCTGGGACACCCAGAATTCAAGGGTTGTACATGCAAGCGTCACTTGCCCTCGGCTGGTGATTCATTACTGCACGTCTGGGTTTAGCACAGCTGTGCGAAGCCAGGTTCTTCCTCCAAGTTTCTGCTTCTTAAGCCACGTTCCTTCTTGCTCTTCTCCAGATAGTCCAGCATGCTTCAAGTTCTGATTATTCACTTATTTACTGTTATGGTTACATTTTTGTGTCAACTTAACAGTTGTAGACTGTTTGGGGCACAGCTGTGGAAGACTAACGTTTGGAACAGGCCCCTGAACAGGTCTGCAGATAATTAATTGCTGTAGAAAACTCAGCCCATAGTGGAAGGTACTTTCCAGTGGTGGACCAGGTAATAGGAAGTGCAAAGAGGAGGGATTTGCTTTTCCCTTATCTTGTGTTGACTTGCTGTGGAGTCTACTCTGCAAGCATCCTTCACTTTTAGAACATCTTGGCCCTCTTTGTTGCTGCTGCTGCTGCCTCTGTCCTTGGCTGAATCGGAGCTTCATCTTTTCCATGATGTTGCTGTTCCCACTGCTTTTGGAGCCTGGCATCTAGGCCTTGCTGCTGTTTGCCATTCATTGATAACGTTGGAGCCCAGCTGTTCTTCACTGATGAAGCAGTTACAAGCGGCTACTTTGAAGTACACAATTTTTTATTGTAAGTTAATTTAATAAACTTACTTATATATATTACATTTTATAGATTCTGTTTCTTCAGAGAATCCTAACTAATGCATCTGCTAAGATAACTTTGGCAAGTTGTTAACTTCACTTTCCTCCTCTTGGTAGTGGAGCACTGCTATGAGGTATAGACAAAAAGAAGGATGGTGACCTCCTTGTGAGAACACTGCCCACATTGTGATAGGTGTTCATTAAAAAGCAGTGTTCTGTTATCTACCCACCCCACTGCTTCTTTAAACACACTGAAGCATTTACTCCTAGGAATGTTCCTTCAATCTTGATGTGGGTTTTTGTAACCACTTAGCAATGTGAGTACTGCTTCTCATGACTACATTTCATTTTCTTCTTTACCTTTGAAAGTCCTGGGTGTCAAGGGCTGCTGAATGTATCCTTGTGGATTGATAAGAACGTCCTGCCATACTGACCAATGTGTCCTGCAATGGTGGCCAGACATCTTTACTGAAGGGAAGAATGTCCATGGTGGAGAACATTATTCTTATTCTCTGGGATCAACCTATGGAAAACCATTCTATCTGCATCAGGAGTGCCAAAAGAAGAAGGAGGCAAATTTGCTGCATTAGCACAATGTAACCTGCTGGGCTCCACTCAGCTATGCCAGCTTCTGGTAATGCTAGCTATTCTGTCTCCCTATCATAACTGCATGTGTATCTACAGCTCCACAACAGGAACTGGGAAGGGGCTGGGTTCCTCTCAGCTGTCCAGCTGTAGATACTTTCTTCTAGATAGTGACCACTATAAGTGTTGTGTTGCCTCAGAGAGAAAGTACAGGGACTGTGGAATTTGCAAGTGACCCTGACAAGCCACCTGTTGTAGAGAAGCTTCACATAGTTTTGGGGCACAGCCATTCCTGAACTATTGCTCAAGAAGCATCCAGCGACAGTAACTTCAAGGATCAGAGAGAATGGACTACAGTCTCAGTTCATGATTGAAAATGTTACTGTATTGGGAGTTTTAATGGATGTGGTTGGAATTTAGCCAGATGGATGTGTATAATTCTGCTGATGGGTTGAGAAGGGAAGGGAATGAATAGGATACAAAAGACTATGCAGCTGTTCTTCTGGAAGCCAGTTGTTTCTAATCCCTATGCTTTAGACTATACCATCTAAATGAAATCTCAGAGGCTACCAACTATGCATCTTAGAACAAGAGGATCTTGTTATCAGTGGTAATGCTTCTCATATGCTCAATTCTTTTGTTGGTTATTCCAGTAAAGGTCAGAGCTCATAGTGTCTTCTAAGAAAATAGTTACCAGTTTAGATGGAAGTGGATGAAGTGAAGATTAGACTTAGATTCTATGACTATTTAGTGACTCTGACTACAATTATGAATAACAAAAGAGGTATCTGAAACAGGGAAAGGAAAAATGTACTCAATGCTTTGGCTATTTCTATTTGTATAATAAAATCAGGTTTCTTAGAATAGTCCATTTTCCAAATTAAAATAATTCTAATGATGGAGTTATAGTTAAAAAATGTTGAGGCCTTGCAAACTTGGATGCCTAAGGTTATCTCAGCACAAAAATTCAGATTAGTACTATGGGCTCTCTGCTAGCTGCAGTAGAGATATTTCTAAAAGATTTTTCCCTGTTTTATGAATGCTTTGGGAATTTTACTGACTCAAGTTCCATAGATATGATGCTGATAAAATTGCCAAGTAATCAAAATGCAGTAAACAACTCAGATAGGCATTGGGTACTGTCATAAAATGTCAGGGCTCAAGAAAAACAGTGGCAGGTGCTGATTTTGAAAAGAATCACTGTCACCTTTTAATAGCAATATTTGTTTAGCCTCACAGACACACAAAGCTCAAAGCGTGGAGTGCCCTGACTCTGCACAGTTGAATGAAAATGCGAGTTGCCTGGATACTTGTCCTGAGAGTTGTAATTCTCACCTGCTCACAAAGAGCTGAAACTCTGCTTCATCCTCTGATCCATCAATGCACAGAATAAAGAGAAATTCCCATGTGTCCCTTGCAGCTAAAGTTAACCATCTAGCAGAGGTCAGCTCTACAGCATTATAGATTCTGACCCATGTGAGAAAACTGATCCCCTCCTTCCTCCTGCCCTCCATTCTTTGACTTGACTGTGGGTGTGTGCTGTCCATGTTGCTCCAGTGTGGGGACAGCAGACTGTGCCTGTAGGGATCAGATCATCAGTGCTTTATGCTTGAATTATTCACCTCTTTGCTGTATTTCCAAGCGGCTCTGAATGAAACTTAAGCACATATATGTATGTGGCTATAGTTTACTAAAACAGAAACAGGCTTGGGTTTCATTTTGTCTGTAACCAATGTTGGAGGCATGATGTAACAACAGCAAAACCATCAACAGCAACAAAATTCAAAAGAATTTTGGTCTCTAGAATATATCAGCATCTTCCCATTCACAAGAAATTCAATACAGGGACTACCTTACGGACATCAGTATGTCTAAAAGGCCAAGGAAGGGTAGAATGGGAATCTTAGCAGGAGAAACAGAAAATCACCTTAGCCAAGGATGGGAAGGCACAGTTGAGGGAACTGTCATTAAACTTCAGGTCTTTGTCAGCCATTGAAAGTCAGAGCCACAGGTTCTGATCTCATCTCTAAGAAATTTTGCCAAAGGGAGAAACAGAGCAGCTGGACAGAGGCATTGCTGTCTATGTGTTTGTGATGAAACCAACTCTAGTTCTAACAACATGAAGCTGCTTCTTCAGGCTTGTTTGGAAAACCACTGTACCACTACCACTGACCACCATCTGGGTGAGGTGTCTTCATTCTTATGTTAATTACAATGACTTTTGTAAGAGCCAAGAAATGGAAGAAGCCTGTGGTGAAACCAAGATAAGAGAAATGTCAGAAATACAAGTTTCTTTGTGTACAGACACTCATTTATATTCATCTACACAGTTGGGTATTTGTCAGTTTTAATTAAAAGAGAAGGGTTTGTCATTTTCACAATCTGGATGAACCTAGAGAAAATTGTGTCAAATGAAATAAACCAAGAGCCAAAGGACAAATATTGTATGATCTCAGCTGGAATGATACTTCAGTTTGGATCTTGGAAATTCCCTAAAGGTCTGTATGTTGAAGCTTTTTTCCCAAGTTAGCAATAATGCAATTTGGAAACTATCTCTCGTCTTCCTCTCTTTTTTTCTTCCCAGCTGCCAGGGGTGAACAGTTTCCTCCACTAGACTGTGTACCATGACAGGCTGCATCACCACAAATTGAAAAGCAGCTGGGCAGCAGCACATGCTCTGAAACCTGGAAAAATTGGAGCTAAAGGAAACCTTTTTTCTTTGCAAACTGATTTTTTTGGGTGTTTCTTACAATTATAGAAGTCTGACTAACACACGTGGATTATGTTTCCATATAGACATAAGTATGAGATTATATCCTCAGAGAATTAAGCAATAGTTAACCTCGGTAAAGGATAGGGAGACTCAAAGAATATGAGCTAGCAGAAGTGCAGGATGATCAGGTCTAGAGACCTCAGGGCATTTTGTTAAATAAGCAAACTTAGCTTCTTTCATCACAACAGCACTCTGTGAAATGGTGGTTATGCTGATCTACTTCACCATGTTCACCATTTCACCATCTGGATGTGTACCTTAATGTCCTTTTGTTATCATGAAATATACACAACTGTATCTATTTCACAAAAGCATTCTGGCAGAGATGCACACATACTCAATTCTTTTGTTGGTTATTCCAGTAAAGGTCAGAGCTCATAGTGTCTTCTAAGAAAATAGTTACCAGTTTAGATGGAAGTGGATGAAGTAAAGATTCACTGATGCTCAACTTTTGACTTTTCATTTTTAGAGTTAAAGTCAGATATTGTACGAGGCATGTTTTGTGACCATAGACTATGTATAGCTTCAAATCTAGCCTTTTATACTTTGCTGGATTGTGTGAAATGGTTAAGGGAGTTGGAATTGTTCCTGAGCTTTGAATGAGTCTCTGTAACACTCTTATATCACTCCAAGATCACCTCTGTGGAGTGATGTCTGACAAACAGACAGTGGAGGGGATAATCTCAGTTTTCTGAGTGCTTAGAATGAAAAGCCAAAAAAAAAAAAAAAAAAAAAGATATCAAAGGGAGTTCATGGAAGATTGAGAATTTTTATTCCTACTCTTGCCTTAGGAAATGGCTTATCAGAGTTACAGATACTGAGTCAGAAGTTTTCCTCATTTTCTTTTCCTGTTGTTATTTTCTGTGCTTTCATGTTCTTGTTCTTTCATTGTTGCTGCAAATCCAGTTACTCCAGTCTTGGTTTGACATGGAATGGATACAGATGCAACCAGAGACCAGAAGAAACAAAGAGATGGGGTTGGAGTGGGATGTGAGGGTCTGCTTTCATGAGGGCTTATCTCAGAGTTGCTTTGTATTTGGACTGTTACCATAATTGTTTTAGAATATTCATTTGTGGAAATCATCACAATACATAGACAGATAGTGCAGTAAAGGAGCAGAGGCTACAGCAATAAGTTCCTTTCATTGTCTTTGGGCACAGTGTTGCAGAACTGGGGTACACTGCTGTTGTGAACTCCTCTTGATTTTATTCCAAATAGGACAAGGTACTGAGAGACAGAATTGCTTCTGTGATTCCAATTCCATTGAAAAGTTATTCTGAAGGCTGACTCTATTTCTGTCATCGTTTCACTTTACATTGTCAGCACATGGAAGATCTCCGATTAATTCCATTGTGTTTAAACAGCTGAAATCTTGGAATCACATTTGCATACATATGTGTTTTAAGGTAAAGTTTATAAAAGAGAGAGTAAAGAAGTAAAGATTCTGTTTTAATCCTAACATTTTGTCTGTCCTCCTGAAGATGATGTTGGTCCTCTAAACTGAAATTAGAAACTTATAAGGCTGTAATTCATATAGTGTGTGACCAAAATGGCTGCAGTGAAGAGAAGATTCTAATTAGAAGAGGGAGTGGCTGACATAGCAGACTGTGCGTATCATCTGAAAATAAGAAATGGACAGGGGGACAAAATATAATAAATACTACTTTTATCCATCTTCCTTTTTCCATCTTTCATGGCTTTTCCAAATGTGGTCATGTCATGCAAGCCATGTGACATCTTAGAAGATCAGTCAATATTCGGCTCTGGTTGCAAGATGCATGTTCATATCAATTCCTAACACATACCTGAAAGGTACAGATTGCTGTGGGTGCTTGCCACCAGGTTTATTTAATTCACTGCAAATATATTTTCTGAAGTTGTGTTTGTGATGGATTTTGGACTGTAGTGCCTTATGCGATGACTCTATTGCCATCCCATGGGAAGATTGTGAACTTTTCAGGAGATTGGGCCATGACGAAGGAAGGTAGATCAAACATCAAACATCAGACATGGCTTAAAAGGGAGAACTGAGATGTTAGCCCCTTCCTATGTCTTTCTATCAGCACAGGCCATGATGAGTTGAATAGTGCTGCTCTGCCACAGATGCCTACTCTCACGTTCCTCTGGCCACAGCCCAGAGTGGAATGGATTGAAACCTTTGAAATCCTAAACCCCCTAAAATTTGTCCTCCTTTCAAGTTGACATTTTGAGTTTTAAGTTTTCTAACTCTGGCAATTCATCTGACTGAAGAATGAGACCAAAGACCTAACATGAGATGCCCAAGTCACATTGTAAAACCAATGGGTTAATGGGTTGTGATGACAGGAATCAGTAAATATTTCTCAATTATAACCTTAAAAATCAATGAACTTAACTCCCTGATCAAAAGACATAGGCTACAAACATGAATTAAAATCACAACCTATAAATTTGTTGCTTCCAAGAAGCACATCTTACCATGAAAAAGTAGGTACTACTTTAGGGTGAAAGGCAGGTCAGAAGAACTCCAGGCTAATGGAACTAAAATAGACTTTAAAGAAAAGCCAATCACAAGGGATGCAGAAGGACATTAAACACTCATCAAGCAAATAGTCCATCAAGAATACTTCATAATTCATATGTGTACCTAATATAGGCTTATGCACATTCATTAAACAAATACTACAATGTTTAAAACAATAAATCAACCCAAACATGATAATAGTAAGGTATTTCAACAACCCACTGTCACTAATGGATGGGTCAAGAGGACAAAACTTGAAAACTGACACACTAGAACTAAATTAAACCATAAACCAAATAGACTTGACCAACCTCTACCAAACTTTCCATCTTAACAGCAAGAAATACGTATTCTTTTCACCAGCCCGTGGAACTTCCTCCAAAATAGACCACATACTAGGCCACAAAGCAATCCTCCACAAATACAAGAAAATTGAAATTGCATCCTTAATTGATCTGATCACCATAATAAGCAATAAAGCTAGATATCCATAATAAAGTAAAAAACAGAAAGACCACAAATTCTTGAAAACTAAACACCATGCTACTGAATACAGAATGGGTTCAGTCAGAAGTAAACAATGGAAATTCAAACTTTCCTAGAAATTAATAAAGACACAGCATATCAAAATTTTTGTGAAATGATGAAGGCAGTCTTAAGAGGAACATTTGCAGCATTCAATGCCTATATCAAAAAAATAAAAATATCACAGGTTAATAACTTAACAATGCAGCTTAAAGTTTTAGAGAAACAAAAACAAATAAATACCCAAAACAGAGATGGGCAGAGATCATTAAGATCAGAAAATAACTGAAATTGAGGCAAAGAAAATGACACAAAAAGAATCAATCAATCAAAGAGCTGTGTCTTTGAAAAAAATAGTAAGATTTATAAATCATTAGTCAAATTAACCAAAATTTAAAGAGAGAAAACCCAATTTATAAAATTGGAGATGAAAATGTAGTGCCAAAACTGATACCAGGGATATTTAGAGAATCATAAATTCATACTCTATCAAATTTGACAATCAGAAAGAAATGGATTAGCTTCCAAGCACATACAACATACCAAAATTGAATCAGGATGAACTGAATTATTTAAACAGTCCTATAACAAGTGATGAACTTGAAGAAGTAATTATAAATCTCTCAACCAAAAAAAAAAAATTAGTGCAGAATTCTGAGTCATTTAAAGAACAGCTAACACCACTGTTTCCTAAATTATTCCACAAAATAGAAAAATAAGGAATACTTCCAAATTCTTTGTATAAAACCAATATTATACTGATCCCCAAA
Organism: Typhlomys cinereus; assembly: GCA_023101885.1. NCBI lineage: Eukaryota > Metazoa > Chordata > Mammalia > Rodentia > Platacanthomyidae > Typhlomys > Typhlomys cinereus. The sequence goes on along the minus strand of JALPQD010000094.1, from coordinate 2,757,038 downwards.
CCAAATAAGGACGCAAAAAAAAAAAAAAAACGGTAGTTCAATTTCATTGATGAACACATATGCAAAGATCCTCAACAAAACTTTAGCAAATCAGATTAAAAAACATGTCAAAAAGATCATTCACTATCACCAGGTTGGATTTTCTGGAAACACAAGGTTGGTTTAATATACATGAATCAATAAATGTAATTCATATTATATTCTAATACAAGGACAAAAATCACATGAATTTTTAACAAAATTCAGCATCCCTTTATGATAAAAGCCTTGGAGACAACAGGGATAGGAGGAATATACATCAACATAATAAAGGTCATATACAACAGGCATATAGCAAGGATCATCCTAAATTGTGAAAAATTTGAAGTATTATAGCTTAGATTCAGAACTAGACAAGGCTGTTCACTCTTACCGCTTTTGTTTAATATTGTACTTGAATTCTTAACTAGAGCCATAGACAAGATAGGGAGATAAAAGGGATACAAATAGAAAAGGAGAAAGTCAAGGTATTCCTATTTGCAGACAACATGATTCTATACCCGAGAGACCCTAAAAGTTCCACCAGAAATCTCCTAATAGTAACAAGTAAGTTCAATAGAGTGGCAGGTTACAAAATTAATGTTCAAAAACCAGTGGCTTTCCTATATACTAAGGATGAAGAAGGTGAGAAAGACCTAAGAGAAAATATTCAATATACCAAAGCTCAAAAAAAAAAAAACAGAAATGCCTTGAATAAATCTAAATAAGGATGTGAGAGACCTTATAATGAAAACTTCAAAACTCTAAAATATGAGATTACAGAAGACACCAAGAAGTGGAAAGTCCTCTTCTGTTTTTGGGTCAGTAGAAATGTAAAAATGACCATCCTACCAGGAGCAGCATACAGATTCAATATAATACCAATCAAAATTTCAAGGCAATTCTTCACAGAAATTGATAAAGTAATCTCAAAATTTATATGAAAGCAAAAAAGGCCCAGGATTGTGAAAACAATCCTAAAAACAAAACAAAACAAAACTCTGCTTGAGATATCACCATACCAGACCTTAATATATACTATGAATTCATAGTAATGAAAACAGCATGTTGCTGGTTTCAAAGTTGAAATATAGAACAATGGATTAGAACTGAAGACTCATACACCTACAGTTAACTTATTTTTTGACATATTTTCCAAGAAAATACATTAAAAAACAGTATCTTCAAGAAATGGTGCTGGCAAAATTGGAGATCTACATGTAGGACACTGAAATTGGACCATTATCTGTTACTCTGCTGATAAATTAAATCCAAATGGATTAAAAAACCTCAATGTTAGCTATATAAACCCTAGAAGAAAAAACAGAGAATACTACTTGCACTGACTGCTTATGGTCAGCAGTTTCTGAACAGGACCCTGACTGCACAGGAAATAAGACCAAGGATCAACAACTTGGAATTACATAAAATGAAAAAGCTGCTGCTCATCAGAAGATGCTAACTAAGCAAAAAGGCAACCCACAGATTAGGAGAAAATCTTCATTAGCCACATATCTAATATCCAGAGTAAACAAAACTTCAAAAAATAAATACCAAGGCAGTAAAAAACCAACTTAAAAAAATGGGACTTCGTACTTAAAAGAAACTTTTCTCAGGAAGAAATTCAAATGTTTAACAAACAACTTTAAAAAACAGCCATTAGGGAAATGTAAATTAAAACCACACTGAGATATCATCTCACCTTGTCAGAATGTCCAAAATCCAAAACACAAGTAATAACAAATGCTCCTGTGGATGGGGAAGAAGGTAACTCTCATACATTGTTGGTGGGAATGCAAACTTGTAGAACTCCTTCAGATATCAGTATGGAAGGTCCTTAAAAGTTAAAAATCAAAATACCATATGACCTAACTATTCTACTCCTGGGAATATTCCCAAAGCAAGCTACATCTTAGTGTAAAGATAGATGAACATCCAGGTTCATTGCAGCTCTGTTCAGAATAGCAAAGAAATGCAATCAGCCTGGATGTCCAACAGTAGAAGAATGGATAATGAAAATGTGGTACATATACACAATAAAAAGCTGTTTAGTTGTCAAGAATAATGAATTAATGGATAAATGGTTGGAGTTGGAAGAAATTATACTGAGCAAAGCATTCCAGATACAGAAAAACAGATGTCACATATCCTTCTTTAAAAGTGAATCCTAGTATTATACCCTACAAATGACAAACTTATATAATACCCACAAACTACAAAGGAATGTAAGTTGTGGGACAGAGGAAAGAAGATCTCAAGGAGTGGAGACAAAAGAACACAGGCAAATAGATAAATAAAGCCATTATCAAAGAAAATTCTGAAAGGGGAGGAAAACAAGGAATTGGACTTTAGAAGGTCCTTATAAAAAAAAGACTAAGGCAAGTGGCTTAGGAGGAAAAGGAAAGGTAAGGGGCTTTTTCTGGTTAGGGACACTACAAGCTGCTACAACTCTGGTAAGAAGAATACAGGGGAGCAACAGCAGTAGGTAAGACACATGGGTAACCAATTATTCTCTGAATGGGTTCATATCCCCCTCTTATCATCAGGGAGCTCATAGTTGATACTGTAAATCTATGCAAGTAACAGTTGAAGGGAAGACAATGGACATTACACAGGAATAGATATCTTACTGTTAATTATAAAAACATGATAGTAAATCACCATCTGAACACTTATTTAACTCTTAGATAAGAAAAGCTCTCAGAACTCAACCAAGATGCATCCTATTACAATGGAATACTAGTGAGGCAGCAAGGACAACTGGCTGGAAAGCACAATGTCAGTGACCCTGGGATGCTCCAGTGCAATCAGGCCCTCAAAATCTTTAAGGCTCAGGGAACTTTTCCAAAGAGGGAGCAGTAAGATTTTAAGAGCCACCAGATCTACACAATGGCAACATATTAACATTCCCCCAAGGACCAGTGAGGATCTCAGGAGAAACAACTGCACTCTGTTTCCCATGGGCAGGTAGGTACTTGACAAAGGAAAAGGAACCTTCCCAGTTATGACTTTGCCCACTGAAGAGTTACATACGCTACAACAGATATCTGACTGCCTTACCCAAAGCAAGCCCTATGATTCACATATGCAGAGCTTCAGGAGGGTGGAATGGATATGTCTGGGTTGAAGAGGAATGCGGAGGTTAGGAGAAGAGAGGTATATGTGGGGAAGGGGTTGGGTAAAGATATAAACTCATTTCGTTTGAATATGAAGAATTCTCAGCAAAAATGAGTATGATTTTAGAAGCAAGAATTTCTTGATAGAGATTTTATTTTCTCCATTGTAAAATCAGCTGTGCAGATAGAAGAGGCACCAAAGTAAACACGTTTTGTGCACTGAAGAAAGGGCCTAATGTCACTCAGCCCAAAATCAATCTGAAGTTCCACCTGACAATGCCACATCTTGGGACTATTCTATACAACCTTACAGTTTATTAATTTATGTAGCTGTCTTATTTTTCTTCAGTTTTGGAAAGATTAGAAGAGCCTACACAAGACAAACATGAAATAAATCCATAAACCAGGATGTGAAATGAATTCATCTTCTCACACATTTCATGGATGTCTTGGAGTAATTGCGATAATGTTAGCTATCTATGTACAACTGTGTATCTTCTCTTCAACACACACTTTGGATTTTATCATTTAGAACCATTCACATATCTGTTACTTAGTTCTTGTTGTTTTTTAAGCTCATTGAAATATTATTCATTTTACCCTCTATCATAACACTCTTGGGTTGTTGCTGCTTTTTAAATTGATTTGAATGTGTGTCTGCTCAAGGATTCAATTTTTTTATAAGCTCAAGCTGTTGGAATAGCTTTCTCTCTTTACTTAAGAATACTTATTATTTTTAGTTTTTTTCACTTTTATTTTGTGTGCATGAGAAGGGGCAGAGAAAGGAGGAGAGAGAGAGAGAGAGAGAGAGAGAGAGAGAGAGAGAGAGAGACAGAGAGAGAGAAGCACATGAACCGGTACACATGTGCCTTGATGGGCATGTGGAGGTCAGAAGAAAACTTCTAGAAGTTCTCTCCTTTCATCATGTCTGGTCTTCTTTATGGGCTCCTGGAATGGAACTCAGATCTGCAGATTTGAATCCAGATAACCTTGACTGCTGAGCTTTTTGGCCAGCTCCATAGTTATTTTTAACAGATACAAAAATTATCTAGATGTATGGAGTTTATGTGCTGTTTTGACACATGTATATATTGTATAGTTTTGAACTATTTTGAATTTTATATCCTTTGCAATAGATGTATATCTTCAACGATTTCTTTGCTATGAAAACATTAAAATTTCTTGTAGCAATTTTGAAAATTTTAGCATTTCCTACTGCTACTCTGCTGTGTGATTACTACAGAGCAGTTCTGACCTCTCTCTAAATACCAACCATGGCATAGTTCACTGATCAACATTTCCTTCCCCCTTCCCACTTCTTTAGACTTGTGTCATCATGATTCTGTTCTCAATATCTAGGATATACATCAATGTTTTTAAAGTCTATGTATTACTGGAATTGCATGGCATTTATTTTCCTATTGCTGTTTTATTTCATGGCCAGCTTTATCTGTATCTATATTCTCATGTACGGTAGAAGTTTTGTCCTTTGTGATGGGTGCATATTATTTTTTCTGTGGCAATTCATAGACAAGCAAGATGTTTCAATTCTTTGTTCCTGAGGAGAACAGTAACACTTTTAGGGTTACTATCACAGAATATATTAGTGATTTCTGAATATTTTGGAATGTATTTTGCTAGTAGATACATGAACTTAGAATTTTCAGTTTCCTTCATATCATATATATTGTTTCATAACTTTTATTTGTCTCAGTCTTTAAGTAATAGGCAAGGATGAAAACAATTCTGATGAAGTTACTCTCAGGAACAGCCTATTGAAATGCTAGACACATTAGGCCACAGGCTTCTTTCTAGCTCAAGACTCCTTCAATATCATGAGGGATTATCCACAAGTCACCTTCATTCTCTCAATATTAAGAGTCATCTCCAAGTGTCACTTTTCCCGGTAATGCAGCCATGTTATATCAACAAAACCTTCTTGTATGTCATAGTAGATCCTTTTCTTTATATCACTCTAAATTTTCACCATGTGACACTCACTCAAAATGGTACTGTTCACCAAAAGTCTCCAGTAGTCACACTTGTCTGCCTCTTGTTCTGTCCAGTTCACTAATGGGTGTGCTAATGATTCCATCCACATTCAAACCCTCGCCCACTGTGATAGTTAATCCTGGATGTCAGCTTGACCACACCTGACAATAACTAACATTAACTAACTGACTGAAGAGTTTATCCAGATCAATCGATTTATAATACAAAGATTTAGATCTGATTGGAACCTCCCATAGCAGACCAGATAAAAGTAATCACAGAACAGAAGACTTTGAAGAGAGATTCTCCACTTCTTTGACTCTTCAGGAATACTTCATTCTTCAATCGTCACCCACTGGCCTAGTGGACTGAGCAACTCTGAGCTTCCAGGATATTTGTAGTAGCTTCAGCCACCAACCATATGGCTCTGCCATGAAAGACTGTTTCTCCTTCTAGAATTGTAAACTGAATAAATCTCTCTTTTTTCCTTAAGTTGTATGACTTTGAATGCAACAGTTAAGAGTAACTATCACACACAGATTTAAGGCCACTGCAATCACTGCAATACACTGAGTTTCTCCCTGACCCAACACTCTCTTTTCCTATACTCTTGTTTGAATCAACTCTCCAAACTCAATACTGGAAAGCCTCAGTCCTCTATTCAATGCCCCCTCCCAGCCCTTGCCCTGTATTACACCAGGCTCAATGATCAAGTACACTGTGGACATCATCTCCATTCAAGGCTATGGTTGAACATCTTGACTCTACTGACACCAGTAGAAATCTTTTCTTATCTTATTCTAGCTCTAGATTCTTTCTCTTCTCACTTGCTTGCAACTTTGTCTTTAGTTGGTAGTACCAGATACTTCGGGATTGTTTTACTATTCTTTGTTTCCCATCTCATGCCCAACCCTACCAGGTAATCTTTCAAATTGTGCCTAGGATCCAGGCACTTCTCAGCCTGAACCTTTCTCCATCTTGCAATTCACCACAATGTCTTGTCTGTAATACCATAGGAACCTCTTAATTAGTTAATCTTGCTTGTTCTGTGATTCTATCTTAATCCATTCCTGTATAATTAGGCCTTTAATTTCCTGTAAAAGTGCACCTCAAGACACATCAATCCTCTACTTCAAAATTAAGAATTTTTTCACTCTGCAAAGTACAAAGATGTTACAATGGAGGAGACTTCACTGGCCTGGCCTCTTTCTCTTGGGTAATGTTATCTCCTCTTGATACACTTTCTTGCTTATTCCCATGCAGCCACACTTGCCACTGGGCTGTATTTCAAGCCCAGGAAACAATCTTCTTGGTAGAGTCTTTGTCATTCTTCCTGCCTGGACAGTTTCCCCGAGAGCTTCACTAATTCTCCTATGTCTCCTCTCTTGTGAGTACTTGTTGAAATCTATCTAAAAGCATCATTGGAAGATCAGCACCTGGGACAGAGCAGAAGCTTAATAACATTGTCACATGAAAGGATGCTGTCAGAGTATAGCATTCTGGACAAGTGGCTCTAGCCATGTGACAAAGAGCATTCTTCACAACTGTCAGGGCATTGATGAGTTGCATTCTCGTGTTTGAACAAGAGCAGAGGTGAAAATTGGGCAGACTACAAGGTGGTGAAGCTTCATGGGCTCTCTGTTCATTGCTCTCTGCTTTCATCCCTCCCTTCCCACCCACTGCCTGCTCCCTTATGCAGACTCAATGTTTTCCATCAATGTTTGTGAATAGGCCCCCTCTATTACAATTCATATGTCTTTATATTCTGAAAGTCTGAAATGGATATTATTTCATGTGTGAGCACATGGGTTGAAGCACAGTACATTTTCTATCTATCTTAGTACTACATTATTTTCCTGCAATTGGAGGGCACACTGGTTTACCCTCACCCACTTTCCAATGCTTCTTCAAAGAGGAATGATGCATTCAGTTTGGCGCTGGGACCTAAATGGAAAGGTCAGATTTTCCTTTTTCTTCTGGTTGCGCAGAGAATCCTCCTGTCAAATTTCAAGTTGAAATCAGATGGTGAGCCAGGCATGGGGTCAGATTCCTGCTGACTCATTCATTTATCTCTTGCAGAAGCTGCAAGAGTGATTCTCTTTTGCTGTACAAGAAGGAGGGAAATGTATTATTTAAGAATCTGGAAATGTCCTTATTTTTTCCATGCAGAAAAGAGTAACTGAATAACCATCCTCCATAGACTGACAAGCTTATTGCATTGAATTTTAATAGATGATTGTCCTGACTACCCTCTGAGCCTGGAGGAGATGTGCTGAAGTACGTCTGCTTCCATCACTGAAGCAAGTGGGATTTTAGTAGGAAGAACTGATTTCTTAAAATAAAGGACTTAGGCAGAGGAAGATTCTGCATCATGGACAGTATGAGGGGTTGCTTCCAGATCTGGCTGCTTTGAGAGGTTCTGCCTTCAGTTCTGTAGTGCAGATAGCAATGATAAGGTAACTTATCCTTTAGGAAGGGCCCTGCTCTTCCTTAGATGTAAAGGTTAAAAAGCATCTATCCAATTTGAAAACGATGCCTTACTCTTCAATTTGTAAAATTTCCATGTATATTTTTGCATTTCACACATTGTCTAGTGTTTAAAATCTTGGTAACTTCATTGGGCAAAACATTATGTGGATAACACTTGCTCAACTGACAGGTTGTGGGAGAGTTTAAAGACTTAATTCATACTCATAAGTATATGTTGCCCAGACCTGACAATCATATTTGAAGGTGGTTAGTAATTGACATAACACATGCATTTCTCTGTATATTACATGTGCTTGGATATATATGCTTGTTTTGTTGCATTGAGTTTCAGTTTCCGTAATTTATGTATCAGTTTCCTTGTGTATGAAATAGTGAACTATTTTGTAAGGTCAGAATTATTAAGTTATTCATGAAGGTGGCTTGCCATGCTTACTGAGATTCATGTCCTAATTGCTATTTTGCTTAAATCAAGGCCATTCAGTACTGAATTTCTATTCAGCTAAAAGTTACAGTGAATACACTTCAGCTTTTATTCACTAAATAATTAACTACTGAAGCTTTGTGCCACTGGGATGTCAACTCTAGCCGTTATCTGCTGAAACAGAAGTATGAGGCCCTCACCATGGGAGATAAAAAGGAACAATTAACACAACATGCAGAATCTACCCTATAAGAGAACATAAAATTATAATCAATGAGCATCATAAGGGATGGTAGAAAACTCATTCCTTAGATCAGAAACTGACCCATGCTAAGTACATAGATTGTTTCCATCCTGAACACTTTGAAGTCATTTGTGCATACATTGACTCTCTCTCTCTCTCTCTTTCTTTCTCTCTCATATAGAATGATATTCTCATCAAGGAAACTAAGGTGAATTTATTTTATCTTGGTCTAGAAAGCCATGTGCATTCCACACATTAGTCCTTTAATGAATAGAAACAAGGGTAGTTTTTAATTCTTAAGGAACATTTTTAGAGAAGCACACAGGAGTATATTCTTCTCTTTCAATTATACCCAAAGCAATGCTGCCTCATTCATGATCTGGATGCTTGTTTTGTGGCCCCTCCCTAGACTATTTCTAAGAAGAAACAGTAGAAAAACATAATTAAGCTCAAACAACCTTTGGGATTTCATTTCTTTGAAGATGAGATGACACTGGTGCTTTGGAGTGCTGAGGAAGAAAGAGATGGATGCATCCGTTGCAGGCTGTGCTGCAGGAGCCTTTGCTGTACTGTGCGAAAGCCTAAGCCTGTGAGTCTGCTTTGCTTTCAGACGCTTCATTAAGATTTCTGCTCATGGATGATTAGAAAGTGATTAACAACTGTCTGTACTTTCATCTCAAGACTGCTATTTCCTCCCTCTCCCAGGAACGAAGCCCAGGCAGCTGTACCCTGTGATTTGATGAAGCTGTGCTATAGTATCCAGAGATGTTGTCATCTTAATTTGATCCATTTCAGTGAAATAATAAATGCAGCAGGAGGGGAAAATTTGCAGAAAGGAAGAAGAGGAAGCAGAACAACAGGACAATCCAGAGCTGATGGTGCCAAACAAATCTCTCTTCCTCAGACTTGTAATTTATAGGCAGGAACAGCTGATGGAGAAAATTTTATTGTCATACAGGTCTGTATTGCACAAACCCACACTGATTACTGAAGGCAGATATTATTTTAAAATATGCATAGAGAAACGCACACACACACACACACACACACACACACACACACACACACCTGTCTTTCTCTTTATACTAATAGACATACATTCCTTGATTTATTTTATGGAATCTTTAATTTACATATTGGCAAAAGGAAAAGGCCGATTCAGAGAGTTAACTCTGAATACTTGGCAGGGTGCCAAAATCTCCCTCTCAGGAATGATCCATGTAAAGGTTACCAATCAGAACAGTGTGTCCTCAGGAACTGGTCCAAACACCAGGGAGATGTTATGTTATCCTATTTCAACTCAAAGTATAGCCTCTCTGAATGAAAAATACAAAATATTTAGAATGCTCATTCTTAGAAAATTAGAAAATATAAATTTTAGGAAGATTTTTTTATATTATTTTCTGAGACCTCTTTAGAAAACTGTCACTGTCTCTAATCCACCCTTCTTTCTCTTCAGACACGCATCTACATGGGCACACATATACATGGGCACACTTCTGTGGATGTGTATGTATTCTTATCTCTTGTTATTAGTACTGAATAGCTCTTTAGCTGTGTTCTCTAGTCATAGCTAATGTCCAGGAAGGAACACAGGAGGTACAGAGGCCCGGAGAGGAAGGAGCAAGGGACTAAGAACGTGCCTTCAAGGTCCTCTGCCAGCTTAGATTGATCACCAGGTCTCTTGCCTCCATACCACTTGATGGATCACAGCGCAGATCCAAGGACTTTGTTCTGACTATCATTTTAAAAATGGACAAAGAAATATGTTGGATAGTTAAACCAGGGTGGATTTGACTTATATGCCTTTTCTTTCTTTCTTTCTTTTTCTTTCTTTCTTTTTCTTTCTTTCTTTCTTTCTTTCTTTCTTTCTTTCTTTCTTTCTTTCTTTCTTTCTTTCTTTCTTTCTTTCTTTCTTTCTCTAGACTTTAATATTATAATGATGGGAAAGAAAGAGAAACTAAAAGTTTTATTTGAATATTCTTCCAGAATTTCTTTTCTTTCCTAATTTCACCAACATGTAATTTTGAAAATAAGTCAAACATACAAAAAAATTGAAAAGATAGTAAAATGATGATGTTCATTCATCTAATTTAAATTATGGGGATTTAGCAATAGTGCCTTTTTATGTATGTATAAATATGTATATAGTCAAACTACATACATATGTATATACTATATATATGTATTATATATTTTTTCCTATTAAACTATATCTCTCTATCTGCCTGCCTGCTGAAATCCCTTTCAGTGTTTCTATACTAAATATCTAACTGGGTTTCATACATTATAGATCATTTTATTATTTTTTTAGCTTCACTTATTCTGCATAGTCATCCTACTAATTTCAAGTTATTGAATTCCAGGTATTTAGCATTGTAGCCCTTCTCCTCCAGGAGAGTATTTGTGTATTCTGTGGTATCTCTTGCTTGCTTCTCTACCTTTTGAAATGGCTAAGTGTGATGTAAGACTATATAAATTGCATGTGTACCCAGCAAAGGGGCCCCACCGTTCCCAGAGAGACTACTTATGGTTAGTGTTGATTACAGAAAAAGGAGTCCCTTTATTCAGTGGTGTGTCCACTGATAATAACCCATTCTCAAGAAAGTACCCAAGGGCTGGAGAGGTGGCTCAGGGGTTAAGCCTCTGCCTTACAGGCGGAGGGTCCTGGATTCGGATCCCAGATCCCACGTATAGACGCCAGGCGGAGGCGGGGGCGGCCTGCGTTCGGGTCCTGGTAGGGCGGAGCCTGTGAATCCTGGGGCAGAGTAAACAAGGAGGAGGTGGAGGTGTCCATGATGGTTCCCGAATTCGTCCGAGGTTCTACACACACACATACACACACACACAGGCGCGCGCACGCGTGCGTGCATACATACGTACACATTCACAATTGAATAAATAATAATAAAAAAATTAAAAAAAAGAAAGAAAGAAAGTACCCAAGCACGTGCTAATAATGCAGGCCACCCTGATGAAACTCATTGGGTCTCTCTCTCACACACACATGCCACAAAGACATGAAAGTAGGAGGGAGAGTGTTTTGGAAGAAGAAATTTTTCAGTGAGGGAAACAGGAAGAGGTGGAATTGGATAATATGAGGTGAAAATAAAGTAAATTTATTATATACATGTACAAACTGTTAACAAGAAACATTAAATAATACTTGTAGATTTAAAAACTTACAAATAGTAATGAATCAAGTAAAATAAAAAAAGGGAGGAGAAGAGGAAGAAGAGGAGAACTTGAGCAACCTGAGGAACTTCTGCAGTCCCTGCTTCTGATGCAATGAAGAGCAGCCCAGGTGCAGCAAACCCTCATTGAAGGGAAGCTGCAGATACCCTGGATCCTTCTCTTGTATAATCCCCATTGGTTTCTCTCCATTGCATATCTTGAGCAACAGTGTAGTGTTAGTGTTCGAACAGGCTTCAAAATAATGATTTAACTCTATACTGATCAATTGCTACTCCTTTGAATAAACCAAAAAATTTCAGTGACCCACAAATAACATGAAAAACTTATTGAAAGATAGATGATGTATGCCCTTCTTCCCTGCCCAGTTCTGTCATAGGAGCTGTGGGGGACCCCTGAGGATCTGCAGAGAGAAACAGATTCCAGTGGTTCACAGACTCTAGATTGAAAATCAGAAGCTAAAGGCTGCAGCTAGCAGCCATTTTAGTATCTATTTAATTTTTAACATAAATAAAATAGATGTGGACCAAAGTTGGGATTTCTTCTTGAGAATGAATTTCTGGCCCATATTTTACTTACTTTTTTTTTTAATTATCATTCTGTGTTCTTCTTGCTGATAGAAATAGTTATCTCCTGGGTGGGATGACAATAGACCGAAGTAATATATGTCAAAATGTTTTTTGACTATAGGCAGCTAAGTTCTTTAATATATGTAGACTTCTACATGCCACAGCTCTGTAGAAATAGGCTCTGAAGTACACTGAAGAAATGAGACCAGGCCCACTCAGAAGTGAGAAGGGAGAAGAGTGTGAGGAGAACACAAAATTAAATTGTTTTTATTTCTCAGTTATAGTGACATAAAGCATTAATTAATAAACAGAAGAAGGAAAGGAGAAAAAGGAGAAAGTATTTAAAGAAGTTAACACTGTGTGATACATATTTTTTTCACTGCCAAAATGATGTCCCTGATGGACATTAGGCATTATTATAAAATACATGCATTCTATTGAAGTGCTTCTCTGATGTCATTCTTTCCTCTAAAATAATGCATGATAGAGTTTTGTACACTAGAGATAGGGCTCTAGGTGTGGACAGACCTTCCTTTGCTATTCCCATCATTCTATTGTGTCAAAGGCCTGCTACTTACATGTGATTTTGGGTTTTCAGATTCAAAACACATGCCCTCTATCAATCAGGTGACTTTTTATAAAAGTACATGACAGAGACCCCCAACCACAGAATGGATAGTACATGATATTCCCATGATATACTTTTTGTCTATCATTGCAGAATAGGTTATATTTTACTTTTCATGGCATAAGGTTAATTTCAGTAAACACATAAAATGAACAAAGGAAAATCTCAGAGCTAATTACATGTATAAATGTCACAGAATGTTGGACTTTTCTTGAGTTTGAAATTATGTCTATTCCCCTTCCAATTTTATGTTATTCTTTTGTGACTTAATCTGTTGGTGTTTTCTCTTTAAGATATTTTTTTCACTTTTCTGTGAGCCACTCTTCCCACACTGACTAGGTCATACAATTTGGTGTGTGTTTCCTTTAATTTGTCATTCATGGTTCAAATATTCCCCTGTGTATCTCATAATTCCAGAATTCTGAAACAGGAAAGTTGCTATAGAATCTCAGCAATGTCTAGAAATCTTGGATTCCCATCCTTCAACATTGACCTAGATCTACTAGATGTGCATTCTCGCTAGCCTAGCAAAGTCTGTGACTTGCATTCCTGAACACCTTTGCCTGACACCAATTAAACATCAAAATTCGAAGCTCCTAAGCATAAAATTATTCCTTCACCTTATTCTTTATGTTGAAATCATTAGTAACTTTAATGTCAAAAAATGTTTGTTCACATGTATTGTCTCTGCCAGAATGCATGTTGAAACTTAATGCCATTGGTAAAGTTCTGGGAGGGTGAACACTTAATCTAACCCTGGAACTTGGAGGTGATTAAGGAAGTAATTTGGGGTAAATGAAGACAGAGAGACAACAAATCCAATGAAACTGTGGCTTTCTAAGGCATAAAAGAGAGACTTGAAAGAGGGCACTATTTCCCTTCCTGTGCTGCCCTACATCTCCCTGGTACATTGCACAGAGTCCTCACCAGCGGGAATGTCTCACCAGATGAGTTCATGAACTCATTCATGAACTTTTGTTTTTGGAACCACAGGCTGAGTGACACTTGGTTATTTAGGAGCTGCCCATTCTTTGGCACTCAATTACAGTAAAAGGAAATGGACTAAAATTTTGTTTTGCTTTCTTTAATTTTTTTTTCAGATTAGATCCTGAAATGAAATCATAGCTAAAATCCTTTAAGAAATGAGTGGGATGGAAAAGATTTCATAAGGGAAGCAAGGGAGTCTGGGAAATACGGGAAATGAGCAATGACCTTCAGACACTGAAAGAGAAAAACCTGAAATATTAATAACCTACAGCTAATTTAAACAAAGAATAGTGAAATTTAGAGAGTGTGCTTTTCTAGCAACACAAATCATGTTTCAATGTAACACTTTGGATTATAATTTAATTTCCTGTTGTGCAGCCTTGAAGATGCCACTAGTTCCAAATCCATGGTCATGACTGAACTCAGTAGTGAGACACTAAACAACATAAAAGATCATAAATACGGAAAGGAGATTCTTAGCAAAGAAAGAGGACTAGCAGGGATGGGAGAAAGATAAGAAGGGAGAATAATGCAACATCCTACTTACGTATAAAAGTTGTTAAAGAGGAGGGAGGGGACAGGGGTTCCTATTATATTTGTATGAGCAGAAACAAAAAAAAAGTTGTTAAAGAACGCTTACTAATTAAAGCAACAAACAGAAAAAAAACTATTTCAAATCTTCCAGAAAGTTGGTATTAGCGAGGACAATTCATCAGTTAAAATATTTGTGATTAACTTTTTATTTGGTGTATTAGTATTTTATTTGGTGTATTTGGTGACTTTGCCAGCAATGTCATTCCTGAAAAGACTACGCAGAGAAGCCTCAATGGGTTGTAAGGTAGAATTGTGTGTTGTGCACAGATCATGAAACCTATAAACTGTTTCTACTAGCTAAATATCATTTGAGAAAACGAGAAACAAAGAGAAGCAAGAAGCTCATTTAACAGGGAGGAGAGAAGACTAGATGATTCAAGTGTCTTCTACAGGAATTTGTCAGCCTGTGGGCAGCCTGATGGGAAGCAGAGAGAGGAACCATTTATTGTGGAAGATTTATCAGGCAGTGTTGCTTGTGTAAGAGCTAATGAAGATGTTAAGGGCAAAGAATTCACCTCAGGTGTGCAGAAGAGAGCTCATTTTAGATAAGAAACAAAGTTTCATTTAATGCAGAAAATGAACAGGAATAGAGAACAGAGTATTTCCTTCAACAATATGGGTTGACGATATTTGGAATTAAGTCTGTTGATTATCCAAGAGAGAGTTGAATAATAATCAAAATTTAAAACTGGAGTGTGGAGGATATTTCAGAGTGTCCAGTCAACCGTTTACTTATTTTAGTTCTCCCACTGGAATGAGAAATTCAAAACATTAAGTGCAGAAAGCCTGTTTGTTTCCCCTCATCCTTTGCAGAACCTTCACAGACTAGTTACAACTGAATTTATTTATAAATGCTTCCTAGCTCTGTGGAATTAAATCGTGTGTGTGTGTGTGTGTGTGTGTGTGTGTGTGTGTGTGTGTGTATTTCTTTTTTCAGCAGAAAAATAATTCTTAGTAATTACTTTCTTAGCTGAAAGATCATGATCTTGCCCTGTCAAGCTTCTTTTGATTTGTCTAATCTTGATTTTTCAAGACCAGAAGTTTGTCTGCTTAAGTCACAGATAATGTTCTTGGGTGCCATTGTTTTAGAATGAAGGATGTTAATGAAATCAGTCAAGAAGCAGTCTTTGAAAGCTCATGGGTGTCCCAGCTCTTCCTTTCAATTTCCTGCTGTGGCAGCTGGCCTAATGTCTACTTTCATCTAGGCAATGCTGGTCAATGGGTGGCTCTGCCTGAGACGACTGAGGGAAGATGGTTGTCATGGGAGAACTAGGTTTCAACTAAGATTAGGGATGGCAACAAAACAGTTAGCTTCAAGGGTCTGTTTCTGTTGGATCATTTCTTAAAAATAAATGCCTTAGGGTTGGATTAATGAGTCAAAGATTAATAAATTTCCCTCAGCTCATCAAATGGATTCCTGTTATGCCTTCCAAAAATGTACCAGTTTACGTCTCAGGGAAGGAATTAATATGATGCTGTGTTGTCTTGTTTTGGATTAAGTCCTACCATGTATTTAGATTTATGTTAATTTAATAGGTGTAAAATTGAATTTCATTGTTGCTTAAGTTCCTCTGCTTTCATTACAAATGTTCTTGGACACTTTCCATGTGTTTCTTTATTGTTTCTATTTCCCAATTTCTGGTAATAATTTCCCATGTATTTATTGGTGTGTTGATAATTTTCTTGCAATCTTAGAAACATTACTGTTCTTGTGTAAAAGGTACTAATTGCAGCACCATCAAATATGTACAGAAAAGCATAAACAGAGGTATGAATTTCATTACTACACAGAAGCTACTGATGATTCTGAAGTATACTGTGAACACAGGCACTTTTCCCTTCTCTTTGCCTGTCTTCTAAGGGCAAATAAACTACAATGACTTAGATGTTCCAATGCTAGGTATTCATTATTAAATTGTGACAACTGATGTTATAAATTTTGCAAATGAATGTCCAATTTATTTGTGTGCAAATTATATGAAGTATTATTTATATAAAAACCACTTTTTCGGTTCTGAAGTTATCAATCATTTGCTTAAAAATGACATGGCTGGTGATAATTGTTTAAATTCTGTGTAATAATTAGATGCCTCTGATAGATTTGATAGATTTAATTTTACCAAAAGTGATATTATCATATTCAAGCAGAAACTTTAAGATGACATATGTTTCTGAGTGTTCTTCATTTTTTTCTGAAGTTTTGGAAATGCCTGTATGTTATTTACACTTGCAGCCTAGACTGCAAGATAAGGATTAGTAGGCAGAACTGCATCTGCTTCTAAAGTATTTATATCATGAGGGACAAATGATGTTCCATTTATGTAAGTCATTGAGGAATATTCTTTTTTTATTATTTTCTTTAACTGTTTCATATAGGTACACAATGACTTTTTGACTTCTTCTCTCTGTATTACCATATCCCATCCACTTTTTCCACTGAGAATTTTCTTAACGTTTCCTTTCTCTTTTATGGAGCCATTTTCTGGACGACTTGCTAGGAGCATCTCCTCCAGGTTTCTGGCTTCTGGGCTGCTCTGAGGTCTCTCCAACTGCTGCTCCAGTGTCTTCAAACTGCTGTGTCTGACTTGGCCTCATCCAGACTGCTGGGCTATTCAGCAGTCTCCTCCAGACTTCCTCACTGCTTCAGGATCTCCTTCAGACTACCTTCCTGGCTCGGTTGGCAGGAGCATCTCCTCCAACTGTTTACTCTTCTCTCACATCCTGGGGAAAGCCCTATTCTCTAGCTTGTTATTCTCAGAAGTTTATTGAGAGTAACAGCTGTTTACTTACTAAGACTGGGGCAAAAGTCAAGATGGCTGCCCAGAGGCAAAAGTGCCGCATAACCAAGTGGCATTTTTTTATTTTTACTTTTTAGTGTTTCATACATGAATATAGTGGACTTACGATGTTTTCACTCTAGTCCCCAATCCCATCCCTCCTTCTTTTCCCCTTGCAACCCTTCATCTGCCGTGTCAGGCTTCCTACTATTTTCAAGTATTTTCACTTGTGTGGCCCACTGTATTTCATGTAATTTGCCTTTGATGATGTATGCCTGACATAATTCATGCCTGACAAAATTCAGTGGGTATATCAATGAGGAAAACATCTTTCTTTTCTTCTCCATCAGCATTAGTCCTCATGAAACTCTCAGAGAGATATGGAGATTCTTGATGATGTGACAGTTTCCATGTAATTCTTGTGTAAGGATACATACACACACATACACATACACACACACACACACACACACACACACACACACACACACACACATAAACACAGACACACACATATCTGCCATAAAATCATGGATACCACAGTCCTGGCATGTCCAGGAGATAATGTCTGACCCACCACTATCACATTTCAGTACCATTTTTCCTATTCCCTTTAGCTTAAACAAAAGCAATGGAGACATCAAATCACTTACGTGTCCATGCTGGGAACCATCACTGAGATTTATACTTTGTCCTTGAGTCTCCTCTATCTTCCTTTCCATAAACTTTCCCTGGGCTACCTTCGTGTCAGTCTCATGCCACTTCCTCATAATTAACCTCTTGAAAAAAATGCAACCATTACAGCTATTGCTAAATCTTCTTAGTACATTGCTATCAGATAGATTTTTCAGTAGCTTGTTACTGATTTCTTTTACTAATTTTCTGTAGTTTCCTTGTGTTTCCAGGATTAGATAATTAAATTGTGTTTTGTGATAATTGAAAGCATAGTTTCCATTTTCAATTTGCACAACATATCAGTTGAGGTCCAGTGAGCTTTCCTTTTAGGCCATGGAGTCAGTGAAGTCAGGGAAATATGCACATCTCTTTCATACCTGATGACTCACCATCCAGGACAATTGAGTAGGCTATTAGATGTCAGTCCCATTCCCATGAAGCATTTTAATCTCTACTCTAATTCTGCATTTATTATCGTTTTAATAAGTGAATATTTTAGCATATTTTGAATATTTATTCACATATGACTCATAGATTATGAGATTATTTGCATAAAAGATCTTTGTCTTTTGTATCTTGTTCAAATAGACTTTCACTAAGTGTTTGTTCTTTTAAAAAAGACAGGACAAAAAATAAGATTTTTTAGTGCTCTATCTTGAAACATTTATGAATGCACATTTATATAACATATTATTAAAATACTTAAAAGAACTCATATTAAATGTCATAACAATATAAAGAATAATAATCCAATGAATACTGATTGCCGAGACAGTTACATTGATTGCTTATCTTTTGTTTTTATTACAAATTTTCATTCTTTCAGGGACATAGACTGTTTAATGAATAAATCACACATCGAAATGTGTGACATATTGCACACATACTGTATTTTCCATGAAACATTTTATAATAAATTCTAGCACATATGATAGTTATTCAATTGTTTGGCTCCTGGTGGTTGATGATATTCTTGAACTCATCTCAGTTCTTGTTTTTTCTCTGGCTATACTGTCGGCTGTAAAGAGAAAAGACTTGAAATTTCTATCTCTACTTTGGGGTCTGCTCATCTGTCAGTTTTGTTTCAAATATTTTCAAATCCTTTTGTTTGATATATCAATATTTCAGGTTGATACAGCTTCTTTATATGTCTGTAACAAGACAGTAAACCCAAAAGTAGACAATTGTCTGAATGTGTGAACCCTGAGAGAGTACCTTCTCTTATAACTAGTTGTTGGGACTATAGAAAGAAAGGAACCCGAGAGCTAAACTAAACAAATGGTAAGACAAAATGGAACTAAACCTCCCCAGAGGGGATCAAAACCTCATGTTTTGATCAGAGAGAAGGACTGGGACAAGCAAGAGGAAGAATTTTGTCTTCTAAAAGAGGTTAGTATAGTTTGTCAGACCACTTTACAGGAGAGGCGTGGAGCAGAAAAATAAGTAGATAACAGTGGGCAAAATCACACCTTGAGGAGAACTAAAAAGCTTTTTCCCTATAATACCCAAATATGCTAAACATCAATTTTCTCTCATCCAGTATGTCTATATTGTAAAAACTTCCTTTTTCTGCTTTTCCCCATCCATTTCAATTTTTAATAATTCTTTATTCAATTTTTAATAATTCTTTATTCAATTTTTAATAATTTATTATTATGACTGATGGACAAACTAACAAAGACCCAGCACATATCTGGTAATATATCAGTCTTGTTTTCATTTTATTTTGCCACTTACTTTCCCTGTTGTGATAAGTAGATACAGGTGTAAACTTAACAATTGAAGGGTTGAGCTCTGGACATATTTGTAAAGAATTAGTAGTTGAGTTAACTCTGAGCAGTCCTGCAGGAGATTGTCAAATTGATGGGGAAGGCTTTCAATGGGGGGAAATAATCCTTGGGCAGGTGGATAAGGGAGGGAAATGGTTAAGGAATTTGGTGTCCTTTGGTATACTTGAATAGACATGCTATCCGGAAATTGAAATTTATTCTTAGTCCTGTGAATATAGTGTGGCTAGTTCCTTTGACCCTTGGTGTTGGTATGAGCTCTCTTGCTAAATTGAATTACCAACCGTAACCAAACAATTATAAACTAGAATAAAATCATCTGTTCCCCTAAGCTCTGTGGTCATGCATTTATGAGCAACATGCAGAGTAACTGCAACACCTCGCCAACATTATTTTACTACTGGAATCTACTATATGTGGTAGAATACCACTGCCCCCTGTTCCAATGGAACAATATCAACCTCATATGTCCTTTCTTATGCTTCTACTTTCAACCTATCATAATTGTTATATTTAGGACAGTTTCTTGAAGAAATAAAGAATTGCACATATTTTGCAATCCATTTTGCTAATGTTCACATTTTAATTTGCATATTTAGATAGTGTTGCAATTATTCTCATCTTTTGTTGTAAGATAATGCTTAGAAGACACAATTTGAAAGGGAAAAAGAGATTTACTTGGCTTATGGTTCCAGAGGGGAGTTATTGATCATTATGGCAGAAAATGCATGTTGAGTGGCAGAAACTGGAGGCAGCAGGTTCAGGTCATAGCAAACATCAAAGAGACAGACAAGACAAGAGGCAAAGTGTAAAAGCAGACTGCTAGAGGACATGTGGTAGGGCTATCCAGGCTTAAAGCCCACTCCAGGTGGCGTTTTTCCTCCAGCAAGGTTCTAAAGTTGCCACAACTTTCCTAAACATTAGCAGCAGTCAAGTATTCAAACACCTGAGCCTATGGGGGACAACTCATATTTAAAACCTAATTACATTTTCCTAAATGTAATGGCTTGTGTACAGAAGTTTACTTCCCATGCTTTATTTTCCATTTTATCTCTACTCTTGAATTTCTATTGCTTTATTTTTTGCAAAGTTTGTTATGTAAGTCATGATCTATTTTTCCTTTTCTTAAGTTACAAGACACTTTTTTATGCATAAATTTCATTTTTTTCATATTAGAAGTAAGTACTGGTAACAATTAGCTTAAGATGTCCACTTGACACTTCAGAGATGAGCTTTTATGTATACCTAATTTGTTTTTTTTAATATTTTTCTTCCCTAAAATATTTTTTTGTTGTTTTTTATTATCTCCGCTCATACAAACTTAATAGGTACATGGTTCCCTCCCTCCCTCTTCCTCCCCCCACCCCTCTGCTCGCTCTCCCCTCACCCCTCCCTTCCACCCCCCCCCAGTGCCTCCCCTCCCCCAATCCTCGGAGAATCCTTTAATGGGCATGCCTGACTGTCCTCTGGGTCCTCCTCTCCGATAACATACAAGGACCCAGCGGCATTTCCCTGAACCCTTTCCTGTGTTTCCCTTAAACATAGGAACACTATTTTGGCTGTAATTTGTTAAGGTAAGTCTATGAGTATACCTATAGGACACTTCTTAATTGATGTGGGAGGTCACGGCTATAGAGAGTGGACCATTTCCTGGGCAGGTGGATAACAGGGAGAGAACCAGTTGTAATTTGGTAAGCCGATAAAGCTTGTTAGCAATCAACTATGTAGCATTAATCCTTGCTTTTATCTTATCCTTGACTCCGGATATGATGTGCCCATTTCTCTCTGCTTCTTCTGTTTCCAGAAATCATGAGCATGAATAAAAATTTCCCTTGATTCCCCCAAAACCTTTGGGTTAGTTTTTTATTACAGCAATGGATATGAAACTAAGACTATGCATATCATTGTATAGCATGTTTTTGTGAATTGTGGATACAGAAAGAGAAATACAATTTATTTTCACTCATATATGGAAACTAATAACTCAACATTATAAACTATAAAATAGAATGATAGATAATAGTCATGGCAAATGGTAAGACAAGATGGAACAGAAAGAAGTTAGAGTGCAAGGAAAGGATGGAAGCAGGGTCGAGGAAATCCTTTAGATAAATACAGATGGACATAATCAACTACATATTTGTGTGTGAAAATATTACAGTGAATTTCATTTTTATGTAACATATTTATGTTAAAATGTAAATTGTATAAAAATAAACTTCTTTTCCATTGTGACTTCATTTCAAAATGACAAATTTCCATTTATTTTTTATTTTTCTGTTTCATAACACATACATTATGTTGTGATCATATTCACACCTCCATACTACATTCTTTTATCTCCCTCCTCACTTGCTAATCACATTCTTCTTCCCAATAAGTCTCCTTCCTCCTTTTCCTCCTCTCTCTCTCAACCTTTTGATTTAGTTTTGTGAATGTCTTGTACAAGAAGCAAGAGCTGTGATGTGTTTATGATTGTGATGGCAATATCACATCTAGAAGATAGCATTCTTATCACTACTGTCTGTCCTCTGACTCTTGCAAAATTTCTAAGCTTTTCTACAAGATCTTATTTAGGGTTGAGCCTGATTGGTCATTTATTCTCAGCAATTTAGCCAGTATGTAAATCTTTTCATTGACCATAATCCTCTACAAAAGAAGCTTCTCTTATCCATGTTGAGAATCTCATTACTTTATGGTTAAAATATACATATTTAGAAGGAAGTTTGATCACATATCTATTTAACAAACTATATATACTAGGTTTCTTCTGGGGGCCTTTACTTTCCTTTTCCTATTTCTTATCCATAAACTTTTGGACAAGTTTTAGTACCCATGGTATATTCCTTCCTGTGAAGCAGGCCTCCCATCTAATCTTAATGCAATTGGTTTCTCCCCAATCAGTCACACCATTATTGCATAAGCAGGTACATCTTGCCTGGCAGATTTGTATTTTAGCAGGGCAGAGTCTAGCACTGAGTAAGACCACTGAATTCTCCCATCCAGAAGTCTATATAGCACTTTCTAGCTCTGCAAAAGTTAGCATCAGGGAAGAAGCTTCTGACTCAGCTCCAATTTTTTTTCTCTGTGTTTTGTATTCAAAACGTGTGGTGCTTTCAGCAAGAAGATCTCACCATCTAGTGTTTCTAGGGAAACAGATGATGATAGCCTCTATTGTTTTCAGATCCTCTGGGCTTCCTTAACAAAATCTAATAAAGTATTCTATACACTTGGCACTAGTATTTTAATTTAAATTTCTAAGGTTGCTAGGAGCAGCATTGGAGCATTGTCCATCTGTGCAGGGTAACTCTGTTCAAACTCTATTTTTATCGTATTTTTAGATAGTTTGTAAAAAAAAAAAAAACAAACGTGTTTCCTTAAATCAGTTCTTGAATTTTAGATAGCACTCTTATCACTTAACTTCACTTAATTTAACGCTTAATGTCTTTGGTGGAGATCTGTTTCCGATTTCAGATATACCAGGTTGGGTCTCTGGCTTTGAGGTCTGGATTTTCCATCCATGCCCCTGAGTTCATTCCTTTTAAATCTTCCCAACCTGTAGTATTCTTCCCTCTGCTTTCATTTGCTTGTATTTTGTAATCCCCCTTTACCCCCAGAACAACGCCTGACCCCATGGGTCCAAAATTTCTATATTTCAGTTGGAGTGAATATCCATGGAGGCTAGGAAGCAAAAGGTATACCATTTCATTCGTATACCAAGGAATCAATCTATTGAATCATCACCATTTTATAAATCCTACTGTAATAATCAGTTCAGGTGACAAGAGGGTGACATAACTGTTATTCGAAGTTTCTCATAAAACAGAAATATACTCTGCATATTGTCATTTCACACAGAGCTTGAGGGTTGTGAAGAGTGTGTCTTCAATGGGGAATTCTGCCTGTCACAGAAGCTTAACTGAGACTGACTTCTGGATTACTCTTAGTGTAGTTATATCACTTTTCAAGCCTCCTGATGAGATGTAAATGAGGTACTTAGCACGTCCTGTGAAGAGTTCTTTGTTAATTTAGTAATTTGGGACTTGTCTTTATATTCACTCTACATACAAGATAGATAACAAGCTAAATGATCTGAGAATGCAATCTGGGGATCTACAGTTTGGTACTTTAGCACAAGTAGCTGATCTTTTAAGCTAGTGTGAATCTTGTGGGAGGAGGATAATAAACCCATGTGAACATTGTTTTAGCTCAAAGACTTTTTGCTGGCTTTTTTTTCTGTGTAGTATTATTTACTTTATTTGGAAGTCAGAATATTACATTATTTTAATATATGCATAATGATTGTGTAACATGGCTTCACATGCTATATAGTGCATAGATTATTTTTATTCTTTCAAAGCCATATAGATGTATTCATATTCTTTTCATTCCTTCGACAATCCCAATTCCCATTTTTCCCTACTTCAAGACTTCTCCTTTCTACTTGTCTCCTTTATGGGCTCGTGTTCTTTTGTGAATTTATGGCTCACTAAGATCCATTTGTTTCCATGTTGATGACATGTCCATGGTTTGAAATGTGAGTTGCTCCCATAGGCTCTTGTATTTGAATCCTTAGTAGGAGACGGAGCCTTGTTGAAAAAAGGCAGTCATAGGGGGCAGGCCTTGAGGCTGGTTAACCCCACCCTGCTTGAGTGAGTGAATCTTGAGCTTGCAGCAGCTTTCTGCTGCCAGTCATACCTTTTTCATCATAAAGAACCTTAACTTTCCTATGGAACTATAAGCTGAACAAATCTTCCTTTCTCCCATTAAGTTGTTTGACTTTGGGTATTTTCTAACAGCAAAAGATAAGAGTAACCAGTACAGAAATTGGTACTGAGTAGTGGGATAGTTGTTAGAAAAGAGAAGAAAAAAGGAGGGGGGATAAGGTAGATAAAATACAAACCCTAGCTTCATCAATGAAGACTGATGTTTTTTCGGGAAGCTCCTTCAGAACTCCAGCGAGGGAGCAGCAGTTTTCCCTCTAGATGGAAACTATTACTGATTTGGAGTTAAGGGTGCAAGCTTTAACAGTTGGAGTACAGAGGGAAGGAATTGATGTTTGACTGGTTGGTTCAGTCCCAGAATAACTAGGAGTGTGTACAGTTAACTGTTTTCCTTATCAAATCCTATTAACATGCTTGGTGGGGATCTCTGATGGAGATCTGTTTTAGATCTCAGATCTATCAGGTTGGTTCTCTGGATTTGAGGTCTGGTTCCAGATCTATCAAAATCAGACTTTTGATGGTTAAAAAGGAAAAAAAAATGGATATAATTGGGAGAAATTTGGAAATAGGGCATAGGGAGACAGAATGATGAATCTCTCTAAACTGCATTCTGCTGGCGAGGGGCATCTTAAAGGTTGTTGGAAGGCTTGTAAGAAGATGATGTGAGGGTTAGTTGATTGAATGTTCTATCCCATTCAATCCAGGGTTCAGGGAAGGAGTCAGGGGCTAGCCATTAGTGGACAGAGAAAAGGAAGGAGTCAAAGGTTTTATACCATTTTTGAGGCTTCCCATTGAACTAGAAGTAGTAGAGGGGCTCTATTTTTCCTGGTGGGTTTTGTGTTGGACTCCTGTTAGGTTTGGAACTTACAGGATATGGCATAGGCTCCTGGTCAACTTTCTCAGTGCATGTGCTGTCTTCCACGTAGGCTTCTGGTCTTGCTTTCTGTTCGTCTCCCTCTCTGTTCTGCCTATGAAAATCTATGAAAATCTACCTATATTTCAGTCTTTTGAGGAATTTGACTGCCAGGGGAGAGGAGCAAAGACCATTCTGACTACTTCCTGCTGAGGGGTGTTAGTATGGAATTTCAGTCAAATGTCCTCGAAACAAGAACCAGAGGAATCAACAGAGCCAAGTGGATCATCATTTTTGAGTTTGATGGAGCTTAACCTAAAAGAGATTAAATGCTGATAAGAAGGTAA
Source organism: Typhlomys cinereus (assembly GCA_023101885.1). Taxonomy (NCBI): domain Eukaryota; kingdom Metazoa; phylum Chordata; class Mammalia; order Rodentia; family Platacanthomyidae; genus Typhlomys; species Typhlomys cinereus. The sequence goes on along the minus strand of JALPQD010000094.1, from coordinate 2,731,624 downwards.
TTTTTCTAAGCTGTTTCATTGTAAGGATTATTAAGATGTTAATAAGTAGATGAGGCAAGGATTGAATGTTCTGAACTTAATGTCCTTTATCCGCCTGAAGCAGGGGACTAGGAAAAGTGTAAGACAGACAGATAGCTGTTAGTAGACCTAGGAGAAGAAGTAGCGAGGACCCTATACCATAGGTGAGACGTAGCTGCAGTAGCCAGATTAATTCCTTCCATGACAGGGCAGAGGACTGCTCTCTTTTGTCTAGAAAAGAGGGTGGATTATTGTTGTGAATATTGAAGGAAAAATTCATTTTCAGGATATAGGATTAGATTTGGATAAGGAAAACAGGAATACAAGAGGAAGAGGAGTTTAGTAGACATATAAATTTTTGTACCAAGGAGAGTAGGGAAATTGAACTACGGCTTATCTAGTAACATGTAATAGTCATCAGAATGTTAGGTCACACACAGAAAATTACAATAAATGGCAATTAGGGGCTTAAAACTGGCCCACAATAATCTGGCTTTGGCTGTTCAATATTCCACGTCTCTTTACTTTATTGGAGACACCAGTCAAGTCAGTCAGTCTTACAAGTGCAGCAACAGTCTCTTCAGGAACTTTCCTTAAATTCCCTGTTGGAAAAGCATCACAGTTTTGTGCATGTAGAGGCTGTATGATCCACTACATATGTCCCTCATAGCTAGGAAGAATCATTCCTAGTGTCTTATGTAGATGAGGCTGAGTAGCTGGTGCTATAGCTGAGGCTGAGTAGCTAGCAGATAGGACAGCTGCTATTCTGCCAATTAACTCTCTCTCTTCTGAATGACAGAGAGATAGTTTGGCAGAGCCATTAATAAAGAAACACCTGAATCACATTAAATTTACTATCCATAATGCTCTCTCTATACATATATATATATATATACATATAAACAATATATACATATTGTTTTTGTCCTCTGCATCTGACATAACATTTACATGTGACCTGTGATTACAAATAATATATATAAAATTAAAGTTGTTTGGTCCAGTAAGGTGAAGGTAATGATAAAGGAAAGCAGCATTTAACTTTAGGCCACCATGCTTTAGTTAAAATATATAGTATCATCTTGAGATCTTTTAATCTCATGGGACATGTAATTGGAACCTTTAGGAATTAGGATTTTATGAGTCTTATGGATATAACCAAATCTCTGTTTAATCAAGATAGAGACAATTGAAAAATACTTGAATACATGAAGCTCAGTTCTTAGCAGGTATCTTTTCGTAGTTCAATGCCTTTTTCTAATATAATATAGACTTAACTATCACATAATATTTCCTTTAGCCATCATATCATGAACATGCTTTAATCTTCTCTGTCACATCTCATCTATAACATATGTCAACCTTCTCATAAACTTAACATCCCACAAATCTTTGCAACATACTTTAGCCTTCTAAGTCATTCCTACAACATAACCTTCTAGGTAACCATAAACTTCATCATTAAAAGAAATAAAGAGTTAGGATTTCTTTGGCAATTGTGCAGACAATATGCATTCATAATGTATAAAATAGAAGACTTTCAACTTAGGATATAAAGCCTAACATGACTATTGATAAGGTTAAGCAGACCAAGCTCTTTATGATTGTAGTAATTTAAATATCTTTTAGAGCCAAATGTACAAATGAGTTATAACACAAGTAATAAAATGTCTTTTAATTTTGCTTTGTTTGTATGTATATATCTATATGTATATCTAAGTAGATACCAAGACACTATCAAATAAGGAATGAACAAACAGCACAGTGGACACAAGAGACTCTCTTAGGATTTCCTTAGAATTCTGTACACACATTATATAAAATAGCATCTAAAATTTAGGAGAATAAGCTTATCGCATGGCAATAGAAACATTCAGAAATCAATACATTTACATTATGCTAGCAAGGTTGTAGTAGAATGCAAGAATATTCATGGAGAACATGTAATTAGGAAAGTAGATTGCAGCAAAGAAGGGAGACCATGTATATTATCACAAGAGGAATGAAGAAATTGCAATGAAATTCTCAGAAGACATTTGCATTTTCTTGGTTACTAGATATGATGGGACAAGATTCCATAAAAGTCAGAATAAGCAAGTTTAACTAGCCAAAATCCATAGTGGTTAAGAGATACTACAATATTGGCAGTAAGGCATAAGTTGGGGGGGGCAATTCATCAGAACTTTATTTGCAGTTCCATTAAAAATCAAAATCAAATGAGATAATTTTCCATGAAAGGAAACTTATAATTTATAAGGAACATTTATGATTGACTTAAAATATAAATTACATTTTAGTATTTAGGTAGTTAAGGCCTTTGATGTCATTAAAATTACTTGTTTGTTTTTAAGTACATATACATGTATTTAAATAGAGCATGCCAAAAAATAAAAAAAAATTAGTGCATAATAGGAATGAAAAAAATTTAAGTGGCCACAAATGTGTTACTTTGAAACACAAAACACACAAACATGAAACACATGATTGAAACACAAAGCACACAGACACATGAATACTATTTGGTGGTGTTTCCTTCAAACAAGAATTTATAATTAATTGGCAACAGCTTTAAAGTGAGTTATCAATTCATGACACAGTTTAAGGAGACGACATAATGGGTCAATGTTGGAAGAGAATTTTGAAAACATTATCAAAAACAAATTAACATTTACAAAAAATTTATCATTGAAAACAGAATCTTGTGTTATTAGGTAAGCCCAACAAGTTAGCTTAATTATGAAAAGCATTATCAAAAGCAGATTAAACTTTTAAAACTAGTAGCCAAAAGCAGATTAGCATTTTCGAAACCTTATATTTACCAATTATCCCAATTACTGATGACATATTACTTCTATAATAAATGGTTCTTAGAATTGAGAACAATTGGTGACCTGGAAAAAAATTGCTTTATTAAGTCAAATTAGAGATCATAATTTTTTGTTTGTTTTTTCTGTGAAGAGAAATGTAAGTTAATTAGAACTTTCAAAGCTTAATGTCAGGGGGAGGGAGCTGTTGAGTCCTGACTGTCAAGGAAGCACTTATTGATGTCCACGTGGTTACTACATATTAGTCCTGACTAGCAATTTTTGGCAGAGCAAAGGAGCAGAGAAAAAAAAAAGAGAAAGAAAAAGTACAAATGAGTTATAAATAAACCAAAAACACAGGCATAAGGAACTTTGTGCCACCTGCCATTTTGCTTGAAAAATTTTTCTGAAGCTTGGAGAATATTGATGTCAAAAGTGCCAAATCTGGGCCAAGGATTACCTTTGTTCTATTCATATTGGGGTCAGATTTTGACAGAAAGATGCACTAATGAGGATAGTCAAAGCTTTCTCAAGTGTAAGTCCTTCAAATCTTTCTTTAGACAGGCCAAGGGCATGTCTTTCAGGATAGTTAATTTATTACCCAGGTCTGGACAAGATAAATAAAAAACAAAATTTCAGGCATCCCTGTGTCTCAGGAGGAGCATGAAGAGCCAATGTCTAAGGCAGGGTGTCCTCCAACCTGTTAGACAATCGGTACAAATGATCAATGTTAGAAAGCTCCTGGAGTCTACATAATTTGGTTGGTAATGAGTTTTGGCACTCCTAGATTTCCAAAACCTCAATTCCATTAGAGGGAAAAGTCCCCTTAGGAGTTCTTTGCAAACTTAATCAGGGCACCTCTGAAGGAGATTGCCTGACAAATGAAATTACCTTGTCTCAAGATGTCCTGAAGGCACGTGTATAGCTGATGTAAATGGCAAGACGGTCCTTAGTAGGAGCTCTGTGTTATATGATAGGGGGAGAAGAGAAGAGGAGAAGGCAGGTGATTATCCAACAGAGAGAGCAAGGGGGTGACAAGTTGAGAAAAGAGTTGCCAGTAAACTGGGTTTAACCTGGGTGCCAATATAACTGCTCATATCAACATAGCTATACCTCCACATTTGTCTATAAGCAGTCAGAAAATCTGTCCACCGTTTAGGATGATTAATGGGCAAGGTGGGCACCAGACCTCCTCATCATCAGAGAAAAAGCGATGTTAGGAAACAATCCCAGGAGATTCTCACACAGGCCATTCTTAGTCAGAAGAACCACATATTAGAAAAGAGAAGAAGAAGAAAGAAGTGGGGGGGGGGGAAGGGAGATAGAACACAAACCCAGGCTTTATCCTTGTTCATTTGGGAATCTCCTCCAAAACTGCAATGAGGGAGTAGTAATTTTCCCTTGAAATGGAAATTATTACTGATTTGGAGTTAGGGATATAAGCTTTTAACAGTTGGAGTACAGAGGGAAGGAATTTATGTTTGACTGTTTGGTTCAGTCCCAGAATAACTAGGAATCAGTCCAGTTTTCTGTTTTCCTTATCCAGATGCTATTAACATACTTGGTGGGGGTCTCTGGTGGAGATCTGTTTCTGATCTCGAGTCTATCAAGTTGGGCCTCTGGTTTTGAAGTCTGGTTCCAGATCTATCAATATTGATGTGAGATTAAGAGCATCTGGTATCAGAGTGTGAGGTGCTTTGAAGTTGAGAGAAATTGATACCAGAGAAGTGGGGTGTTGTTTGTGAAACTAAGTCTTTGCAAATGCTTGTTGGAGAAATATGGAGAATTTTGGTACTTTTCACTAGGAAAGGCTTTGAGTCTTGGAGACAGAGCCAAAAGGTGAGAACTTGATGTGAGACATGGAAGTCCAGCTTGTGATCGTCCAGAGTGGAACAGAGACTGTGTTGGAAACTTGACGAATGGCAAATAGAATGATGCATTAGTAGAATGTTTGATTAAGTTTTTCCCTTGTCCTGAAAACCTGCCTGGAGTTAAACTTGAGTGCTTGGTGGAAGAATTTTCAAGAAAATGTAGTCTTGACAGTGCAACATAATTACTTTTTAGTGTTCTTATTCAGAGTTATAAGAGAAAAGAGCAAATAATCAGGCCGAAATGAATGAAAATTGCGAGGCTTGATGATGAAGCATGTAATAGCAAACTTGAAGAGTTAAACCAGGAGGAAGCAGACAGTGAAATGCTGACTATTGTTAAAGAAATCAGCTCCATTAATGAATTAAAGTCTGCTCTGCCTTTTGAGAATAGAAGAGCCCTTACCCTAAGGGCAAAATCCTCAGGGAAGGGTCTCACACCTGAGAATGCAAATTCTTTTGGAAGGGAAGAGTTAAAGGTCACCATTCCAAGGGGATTACCTATTATTCTCAAACAAAAGCCCAAGAAAGATTTTGCATATAGACTTCCCATAAAAGCGAACCAACTGTTAGTGGGGGCGGGGAGGTTCAGTTTCCAACTGGAGGTTAATGCAGATCCTGGCAATGTTGTCCACCTGGTTCTGGTTTGAGAGGCCTCAGAGATACAAGAAGGGGAAGATCATGGATCCTTCCTCAAAGGTTTAGAGAATGGTGGAATCTAGGCTCTATGTGGCAGGAAGTCTGCAGTTTAGAGGTGCAAGAGGGCAGCTTGTTTGTGGAATTAAAGCCTTGTTTGCCATTGAAAAGTGAAGCTATTACATATGCCAGAACCAAAGTGGCACATCTGTCAAGGAAATCTGTATATCAATAGAGGGGCAACCCAGGTGAATGATGTGTTCTATGGTAGTTGCATTGGAAGTTTGGAACCAATATGCTTTGGAACTGAGATGATTTCAACAAGAGGCTCATTTGCTCCCTTTGAAATTGCAGGATTTGGAGCTTGTCCTGCTGGTTTTTGATTTTGTTATGAGCTGATTTTTCCTGAATATGTCCCCATTCCTCTCCATTGGAATGGGAATGTTTATTCTGTGCTATTAGTTGTTGGAAATATATAACTTGTCTTTTGATTTTATGGGAGGCTGTGGAATTTGAACTTTTGGACTGTGTTGAGACTACTGATATATTCTGTATAGGACTTTTAGCATGGGATAACAGCCAAGGAAATCTGTATACCACGGGAGGAGTCAAACAAAGAGAATGATGTGTTCTATGAGCAGCTGGACTGAGTATGGTTTGAATGAGATGGCAATGAGTCTGTGGGAGTCAGGAGTGGAATGTCAAGGTTTGAAATTTGAGTTGTCCCACAGTTTCATGTATTTTAATCCTTACCTACTACCAGTATTTGGGAATGTCATGACACCTTTAGGAGATGGAGCCTTGCAAGAGGAAGGCAGCCACAGGGGTGGGCCCTGAGGTGGTTGGCCCCACCCTGCTTGAGTGAGTGAGTCTGTTATTGAGCTTTCAGCAGCTCTCTGTCTCATGATTGATATAACGTAGGCTCCTCCAACTTCTGCTGGCAGCCATGCCTTTTCCACCATAAAGGACTGTATCTCCCCCCTGGCACTGTAAGCTGAATAAATCTACCTTTTTCCTCTTAAGTCATTTGATTTTGGGCATTATCTCACAGCGACATTTAAGAGTATCTGGTACACAGTGTGCCTGGGAATTTGCTGGACAATGTACCTGCAGGTGTATCACTGGGGAGAACTGCTCCCCTACTCTTGCAACCAGTCTTATCCCTCACTGATCTCTGAGGAATGTGAAGGCATATTTTCATATTCTCCTATTTGTTTTCTAAATTGTTCTTTTGCAATTTCATATATCTGTATGTTTTATATATATATATATATATATATATATATATATATATATATATATATGATTGTCTTTAAAGATATTTTTTATCTGTCCTTAGTTTTGATTAAATCTCCCACAATGGAGTTGTAGAAATGGCTCAGTGGAGAAGATACTTGAGGACGAGAGTTTGGATTCCTAGAACTGCTCTAAAAGCCAAGTAGAAATGACAGTGTATATAATCTCTGGATTTAAGAGACAAAAACAGAGAATCCTTTCTGACATGTTGACTATATAGTCTAGCTTATTGGAAAGTTCTAAGTTGAATTCAGAAGTCCTGCCTTTATAATAAAACTGGAGAGTAATTGATGAATGCACTCAATATTAAATTCCATACTTCCATGTGCACGTGTCTGTATAGACACATACCCACAGATACTAACATACATACATGAATTCACATATACACATGCTTAAAAAGAAAATCTTTTCACGTCCTCATCTTCCCCTTACTGCCACACTAATTCTTACTTAAACCTTTCCATCCCTAGTATTCCTTATGTCACTTTTTTTAACACATGCATTCTACTTTCCACTGTCCTTTAAAACCCATCTCCTCCCTTAATCTTTACAGGCACTCCAAGTTAGATATACACATCTGAATATCCCTATCTAGGGACCACGTAATACAGAAAACATGTGATATTTGTCTTTCTTTGTCTGGATTCTTCACCCAATATAATATTTTTTATTTTATTTCCATTCATTTTTTCTGTAAATTTTGTAATTTGATTTTTCTTAAGATGAATGAAATTCTGCTGTGTATAAGCACTACATTTTCAACATTCAGTTATAATTTAATGTATATCTTGTTGATTTCACTTTCCAGTGATGTGTAGGTTCAGGTAAATATTGATATGCAAGTTCTCTTTAGTAGGATATGGAGTCTTTTTGGCAAAAAAGGAGTCCAGGAGTCAATATAACTAGGTTTTATGGTAGCTCTATTTTTATCTTTTTGAAAAGCTTCCATAGTGATTTCCATATCGCTTGCACCACTTTTCATTCCAAGAAACAGTGAATAAGGTTTCCTTTTCCTACATCCTAACCAGCATTTGTTGTTATTTCTGTTTTTGATATTAACCATTCTTATTATGGTGAAATGAATTCTTACAGTAGTTTTAATTTGCATTTCCCAATTGACTAACAATATTTAGTAGTTTTTATGTAGACTTTTTGCTTCAGTTGGGTAAATTTTTCATTGATCTTTATTATTTTCCTTTCATATTCTAGATATTAGTCCTCCTACCAACTCACATGGATTCTTTCCCAAGGTTTTAGAAACAGTCCACATTTCTTTTGACAGGCACTACAAAAGGAACTCTTCTCCCTCAATTTTTCTCCCAGCCACTTCCTTCAATATGCAGATGACATTCTCCTTTGTAGAGCATCCAGAATTGTCTATATCCAACATTCAACTCCTTAACATTCTTGCCTCTTGGGCATTTGCATGTCCAGGGAAAAAGCCCAGTTATGCTCAGTCTCCCCCTCTCCCCCAAGGGAAAAATTATCCCCAAATCCAGGAACTAATTTCCCACACCCTTCCCAACACCAAGAAGGAACTTCTGGCACTAATAGGACTCTTAAACTTCTTCTGTATTTGGATTCCTAATTTCTCACAAATGGCTCACCCCCCTATATCAGGCACTGAAGGCTCCTTAGATGAACCTATTCTTAGTCCTGTTCATTTCACAACCCTTATTAATAATCTTAAATCCCTTGTCTCACAAGGGTCTACTGTGTTCAACCAATCAAACCAAATCTTTCTCTTTATTCATGCTACACAAGGACATGAGTTCTCTATTCTCTGCCAAAAGATGGGGGACACTTTCACTCCTCTGGTTTATATCTCTCAGCAATTCGATGTAGTCTTTATAGGATGGCCTCCCTGCCTCCAGACCCTTTAGCTAGCAACACTTATTGTCCCTGGAGCAAATAAACTACACTGCCACAGTCCACTCCACATCCGCACCACCCATTCCCTAAAGGACTTACTTAGCCACAAGGCATTCCTGTCTCTCCCATACTCCTGCTTCCAGATCTTACATGCATATATTTTAGATCCCATTCTCATTTTTGAACCTTCTTCCCTTTTAAATCCTGCCACCATCACCCCCTAATCTCCTTGTCCTCTTACTATATCCCCTTGCATTTCTGCTCTGAGGTTGTCATTGTTTGAAATGTGCCCTCACAGTCTCATGTGTTTGGGAAGGTCATGGCACTTTTGAGAGGTGTAGCCTTTCTGGAGGAAGGTGGTCACAGGGAGTGGGCCTTGAGATGGATTAGTTCCATCGTACCTTTAGGAGTAGTCTGCCTTTGCAGCAAACAGTCTTGAAGCTCTCAGTCTCCAAGATGTGTTCAGTGAAGTAGCTTCCTCCAGTTTCGGCCAGCCAGCCATGCCGCCTTTACCATGAGAAACTATATCTCCCCTCTAGAACTGTAAGCTGAATAAATCTCCTTTTCTCCTTTAATTTGCTTGAGTTTGAATGCTCTTTCACAGCAATAATTAAGAGTAACCATCACAGAGGTCTTAACCCACCTTTATAACCCATTCTAACACACTCATGACACTCCCATTTGCAATGCACCTAACTGGCTTATAGATGGAAGTTCCTAAAAATTGCTCCCCTTCCCTAAGGCTATACCATCATTTAGGGACATCTACCTCTTCTTCTTTCTACACATTCATTGAGGCACAACCCTCTTGCACAACTTCTTAACAAGCTGAACTAGTTGCTTTTACCCAAGCACTACCTTATCTAAAGATACAAAAACATATATATATATATACATACATACATATACATACATACATACATATACATACATACATACATATATATATATATATATTTCAAATATGCATTTAAAACTGTCTACTCTAATATACTTATTTGGAGACAGAGAGGATTTCTCGCCCAAAAGTGTTCCCCATCCTCAATTACACATACATCCAACCACTTCTAGAAGCAGCCCTTCTTTCCACAAAAGTGGCCATCCTCTACTGTAAAATACACCAGACAGGTAAAACTTATTTCTCCATGTCCAATTACCACGTTAATAACCGAGCCCATCAAATCTCTTTTACTCATGCTTCTCTTACTCATTTTGCCCTCTCTTCAGTACCTCATGCCCTTCTAATTAACCCTCCTGTCTCTGCTCCTTTTGCCCTCTAAGGAACTTCTCTCCTACCTCCACTCTCTCAGCCAACTTCTCTGCATTATTAAGTTTGTCCAAACTCACTTCTCCCTTCAACCTGAAGACAAAACTTTCCTTCAAAACCTCTGAAAAGGCTGTGTTGTGTCAACAAACTAACCCTCAATCCATTTTTAGGTTCCTCCTCTCCCCACACCACTTTCTCCTACCCACCAGATTTTTCCTACCCACCCAGGTAGATTTCCTACCCTGCCTCAGATTGGCAAATTGACTTCACCCATATGTCCCTATTCACAAATTCAAGTATCTCCTTGTCTTTGTGGACACCTTCTCAGGATGCATAGAGGCCTTTCCACAACTAACAACTGGCTTTCCACTGTTACCAACAAACTCCTAACTGAACTTATTCCCAGATTTGGAGTCTCCTCTTCTCTTCAATCTCATAATGGTCCAGAATTCACCTTCATGACTACTCAGACCTTATTATTAGCCTTACAGATTCCCTGGAAATTCCATATCCTTTACCACCCCCAATCTTCAGGAAAAGTTGAAAGAACTAACTGTACTCTCAAAGAAGTTGTTGCTAGTACTAAAATTTGACTGGGTTAAACTCCTAACACTAGTTTTCCTCAAAATTCACTCCTTACCAAAAAAAAAAAAAAAAACAAAAACCAAAAACCAAAACAAACAAACAAACAAAAAACTACTAACATAAGCCTCTTTGAGCTCATGTTTGGGAAGCCTGTTTTTCCCCAGGTCTCTCTTCCTCCACCCCACCTCCTGGGTACTCTCCAGCACATTCTTTGGAATCAAGGTAATCTACTTCTCCTCTTCCCCTATCCTTCCCAGAGATTAATGCCCTTCCCCTACAAATAGAAGTTGAACTCTTATTTTCAGACCTCCCTACTAATGGAGGGGCCTAAATGGAAGGGCCCCCACAGAGTTATCCTCTTAACCCCTACTGCAGCAAAACTTGGAGGCCTCTACACATGGGTCCATCTCTTCAGCCTCAAAAAAAAAAAAAAAAATCCAGCTTCTTCTTATATCCCCAACCGGTCCTTTATAGAGCTCCAAACCAACTGGCCCGATCTCCCTCAAAATAACCCTATTATGCCCCATCTCAGAACAGCAAGAGAATACTGATCTTCCATCTGAGAAGCAGATCAATGCTATTCTCCTCTAGTGCCTTCTATCAGTTACCATATGACCTCTGGACCTCATTCCATTTCCCAATGAGGTTCTGGAAGTCCTCCTCAGTACAATTGCTCCTCTTCTGCTTTCAACTCAATGTGGAGTCTCAGAAATGGTTCAAGGCCCTGACTCCTTCCTCTGTTAGATCCGCTAACCAGCTATCTGTCTTATCATTCTCCTAGCCCCTTATCTCATCTGCTGTGCCAGTACAAGATAAGGGACATCAAGTCCAGAACTTTCAATCAACTATCTTTGCTTCATCTTCTTATGAATGAATCACTTAATAACCCTTACGAGGATACTTTAGAAAGAACCTTCTTATCAGTTTTTGTCTCTTTTAGTTTAAGCTCCACCAAGCCCCAAATGATTATCCACATGGCCTTCCTGATGCCTCTGGTCCTTGTTTTGAGGACATTTGACTACAATCTCCTATTATGCCCCTCTTCTTCTCCCTCCAACAAATCCTTAAAAGACAGAAATATAGGCAGATTTCCACAGGCAGTGAGAACAGAAAGAGAGACTAGAGGAAACTCCTGCCAGAAGGAAGATAGCATATGCACTGAGAATGCTGACATGAAGCCTATGTCACACAGTGCAAGTTTCAAACTCACCTGGAGCCCACCATAAAGCCCACCAGGAAAAATATAGCTCCTCTACCACTTCTGGATCAATGGGGGAACCTCATGAATGATATTCTTCCTAGTCAAGGTCAACTAATGGCTATTTGTTTTATCACCCCTAGTCCTAACTCCTCTACTGCACCCAGAATTAAATGGGGACACCACACTTTGAACATTCAATCAACAAATCATCATCTTTTCTCCTTCTGAGACTTCTAACGACTTTCGAAATACCCCTCACCAGCAAGAAGCAGTTTAGAGAGATTTTTCGCCTTGTCTCCCTATTTTCCCATTTTTAAATTTCTCCTAATCTTACCCATTTTTCCTTTTTATCCATCAAAAGTCTGATTTGATAGATTCCAACTGGAATTCAGGCCAGAGATCTGAGATCAGAAATAGAAATGACCAGAGATCGCACTAACAATGTTAACAGGATCTGATAAGGAAAAAGAGACAACTGAACAAACTCTTGGTTGTTTCAGGACCAAACAGACAGGTCTAAGTGAAACCCCTTCCCTGGCACTCCAACTGTTAAAGCTTGCACCCCTAACAACAAAGCAGTAATAATTTCCATCTTGTGGGAGAAATTACTGCTCCCTTGCTGTAGTTTGAAGAAGCTTCCTAAATATACTTCAATCTTTGTGGATAAAGCTTGGGTTCCTGTCTATCTCTCTTCTGTCTATGCTTGTCTGTGCCTCTTTCTTCTCTTTCCTAACACTGAGTTCTAATGACTTGGTTCTCTCTGACCATTTTACATCCTGGTACAATGAATGGTTTAGCTAAATGAGCATTCTTTTTCACATTTAATCATTCTTTGTTTTCCATGGGGACTGGATGTTGAATCATTCTTGTTTTCCATGGGGATTAGATGATTAATTATTCTTTGTTTTCCATGGGGATTTGTTATAAAATGCTTGAAAGATACCCACATCTGTGAATGTACAAAATCCATTACATACAATCACAGTATTTCTCAATAATCTCTATGTAATCCTCCTGTATACTTAAAGTCACCTCTTAATTTCTTAAAATATGTGATACACTGTAAATATTGTAAATATTGCACAAGTAGTTCTTAGTTTGCTGCTTATGGAATAAGGAAAAGGAAAATAAAAGTTTTTTAAATGCTAAATGAAGACACAAATTTTTCCTGCATATTATTTATCCATGATTGGTTGAGCCCATAAATGCATAATAAATTGCATTTTATCCCTTGTATATTCTATCATCTGACACTATGGTTTGTCACTCTTCTGGAGCACAAAAGACATCCTGTGGGGTATCCCCAACGTAACTCATATTCACTGCCCTATTGCAGTACTCATGATGTATCTGGCACCTCAGGATATGCGTTCAAGACTTGTTTTCTTTTGAATCAATTAATTGATTGATAAATCAATCAATTAATTAATCAATCAGTGAATTAATTCTTTCCAGGCAAGTATGAGAATTATACAGTCTAGGTCTTTGGGCAGGACTATATTTAAATACTTTCTATTTCATGGTGTGGGAAATAATTTTTTTACCTGAAATATGTCTGTTTAGTGGGAGAAAATAACAGTATCATTTTATAGTGTACTTCCAACTGCTAAATTTATTAGTATGGGAAAAGGTTTGGAATATCACCAGACTCTTATGAAATTAAACTCACAATAAATATTAGTATTATAATTTCCTCCATAGTATTTTATGATTTTCAGAGTAATTTCCATTTATTATATCATTAAATCTTGAAACAATTCTAGGAGAAAGGAAGGCATTCAATAGATGACCATAATTATGAAATGGCCCATTGAACCATAGAAACTCAGAGCTGACCTTTCAGGCCTCCCAAGCCCTCATCTGGTGATGTTTCAAATGGAAGAGAAAGTTTGTTTTTGGACTTGGTTCTTTCCCTCCATTTAAGCAAGTTCCACATCACCTTATTCCTCCTTGTTCATTGTCATTGTTTTTCCTGTTTGCCTTTCATCTCCTGAATTACTTAACCCTTCTGAATGTTTATATCCACATTACAAGTTTCTTGATACACAGTGCATTCCTGGCTTGGAGGAGGACAAGGATGATGGTACTATCACATGGTACTTTCTGTGCCTATTGCTGCTTTCAGTTCCTTGCTGCTTTCAGTTTCTTCAAACAACATTACACATGAGATATAGTGCTAATGTCCTTTTTACACATGAAGAAACAGAGACCAATAGAATTTGATAGTATTCACAATCAAGGGAAGACAAGAGGGCATGGCCCAACCCCTGCTCTGCAGAAAGCCATGTGCTCATTTCCTGTGGAGCTCACTGTCTCCAGAAGTTAGCTGAGACACAGGCAATTCCCTGGCTCTCGCCTGCCCCTCTCTCTAAGACAATCTCCTGTGGTCTCATTATGGAAAGGCTCTTTCTACAGTTATTGCTATTCTGATAACCTCATTCATGCTGAGATGGTGAAATATCCTAGTATGTGATCATCCTTAAATGTGACCTCTGTTTATCATAAAGGTTCCAGGGAATGGTTTCGAGTCTGAGAAGTTTTTGTCTCTAACCAAAGATGGATATTTACTTTTGTCTATGTTTTCAAGCCACTTCTCACTTAAAAGATCAAGTCATGATAAATCAAATGTAGATATGACTCAAAATTTGATTTCTTGTGAGAATGATGGGATTTATGTATCTCCAAAAGACTAATATACATCATTATTAGGAACTCTTGATCACAGGAAAGCAATCCAATCTTTCCACCAATTCTGGGAAAAGGCAAAATGAAAATAAACTCTCCTCAATAAAAGGAACAAAACATGTAATCCCACATAGTGATTTCTCCACAAAGTTATACCACCTCCTGTGAAAATGTAAAATTTGACCTTTTTTCTTCTTTCAAATTTCAAATGCATGAACTCTTTGAACTTAAAGAAAAGAAACTTGAAATGTGCTAGACAGTTTCAGCTGAATGAATAACCTTGAAGTGCAAGCTCAAAAGTATTGATTTACCCTGTACTTTAGTTTTCAAATGTATTTAGGCTCTTAGTTTTTCTTTGAGACACTCCTGAGACTTCTCAATCTGCTCTCTTATAATGGGCTCCATTCTGCTTTCCCTCTAGTGAATATTCTAGTCCATCTGGATGCCAGGCTAAAGCAATGAACCCCTGCAATGCTTTCACAGGAGTGCCTGGACTTTGATTGCTTCCTGCCTGGAAGCTGAAGTGACTCCGGATGCTTTTGGAGGATGAATCTCATATCAGGAGAGAAAGGTGAAGGGGCAATTTGAAGATAGGTATTGATGAAGTTGTTTCTATGACACCCACACATCACTGCAAGGGAGACCAGAATTTACGTGGTTATGATTTAAAGACAGAAATTAATTTCTTGGTAAGATGCCAGAGACTTGGAAAAAAATTCAAAGAGAAATGTTCTTCTTCCTCCTTAGGGTATTCTTCATACAGAAATTACAAAATTCTGACATGAAAATGGAATGATGAGGACTGGGGAAAGGCCTGAGGCCATTCAGTATTAAAGTCAGGTTCCTAAGCACTACCAACATACTCTGTTTGATTGCCTGGCCAAACATTGGGTCAATCTGGGAAGCATATTAATTACAGGTTCCTGTCTGCCTACAAGGGGGCCTGTTACCAGGTCATACGTTTCCATACTCCTGTGTTATTTGTTGTATAGAATCGATTTACTTGCTTCCTACAGGTCTACGATTGAATTAGGTTCTCTTCCTTCTGCTCAACTTCATTTTATGAAGTCTCCTCATTGTATCTTGTTGTTTCCTATGAGATTTCATTACTTTGCTATAAAACTTGTCACTGTAGAGCAATACATGGCCTCTAGGTATCTTCAGTCCTAACCAACTGTCCTGCCTGTGTCTAGAATAGTGGTGATCTTTCATATCTTATTTATATTTCTAAAAAATGGTGTCTATTTCATTTGGCTTTATTGATTCATTGTAGTTTTTTATTCACTACCACATTCAAGTTCATGTTTCAAACCACTAGATCAGATTAGGTAGTCTCAGGTTAGACAACTTTATCATTTATTTACGAGCTGCTTGCCCATCAGAGGTTATTTATTTCTGAATCTGAAGCATGAGTTAGAACAACAGACTATAGCAACATCATCTTTACAATTTTGTGCACTTTCAATTTCCTGTTTTTCATCCTGACTATGGATTCTTTTTTGGAAACAAAGGAAAAGTAGATATGTTGCCTTGGTCCATCAGTTCTTTATGTATTGTCCCTTGACATACTTCTGTCTCTCATAACACTTTACATAGTTCAGCTGATGAAGATTCTTGAGGGAATGTTGAATTTGTTTGGTAGACTCTCACTTCTAGAATTGGAACTTTGCTCCTTTCTTCATGTTTACTAGTCTTATTTCCATTTTATTATTTCCAAATAATAAAATAATTAAACTTCATGGTCCAAATATTGCTCTTATAAGACCAGTAGTACATAGCGATTACTCCACAAATGACTTTGCTAGCATTGGAACTAATCCCAGAAACTGAGTAGTGAAATCACATGACACTTGAATTCTTCTTCACAGCAAAGGAAAGAATCACTAGCATGAAGATGGTAAGGCCTGCAGAACATGAAAAAATCTACACCTCTGACAGGCAGTTAATATCTGAAAATCCACAAAACTCCAAAACATAAACACCAATACCAGAAATAAATCACCCAGTAAGCAAATGGGAAAAAGAATTGAACAGATGGTTCTCCAAGGAAGAAACACAAATATCCATAAAAATTTTAAAGGTTTCCAATATACTTTCCATTTAAAAATGCAAATTAGAACTGCATGGCAATTTTATCTCATTCCAGGATGTATGGCTATCATAGAGAAAATAGTGATAGGCTCAGTGGGTAAAAGTTCTCAATGTTCTCATGATAACCCAACTTGGGTCCTCAGAACCCTCATGAAGAAGGAAAGAATTTATTCCCGAAGTAGTTGTCCTCTGTTCTCCATTCACATGCTGTGGTATCCATACTCTCTCTCTCTCTCATAAATATATGATAAAAATTCTTTCAACAAAACTGAAAATTCAAAAATAATTAAATAAGCCTATGCTAACAAATTCTGGAGATTATGTAGACAATAGGAATATAAACCCTGAAAGTGGTCAATTGGGAAATTAATATAAATGTTATCAAAAGACTGAAAATAAACTATCATTCACTAGTCACACAACCAAGGTGTCAACCTAAGGACCTATCAGTAGATTAATGACTATAGCAAATATGAATATATACATAATGGAATTTTATTTGTCTTAAAAAATGATAGTATGACTTTTATAAGAAAATCAACAGAATAGACAATCCCATGTTAAGCAAAGTAAACCATACTAAGTAAAATGAATACTTCATGCTTTATTTCATATGTAGAGTTAGAATGTAAATTATATTTATATAAATAATGATATGAAAATAGAAGGGGACATATGGAGAGAAGAAAGAAGTCCCAAATGAGGGCATGGAAAGAGGGTTATAGAATAGAATGCATGTTACATGAAAAGTTAAAGGATGGTCTATTTGAGGTGAGCAAGGGAACCACTAAGAGGTGGAGAGGAGTCTAGTGAAGAGAGGTGATATGGTTAATAAGAACAAAGGATTTAAGCATGAAAACAGCAAATATTCTAATTAAAAAATGGGCCCTGGAATGAAACAGGGATTTTACCCCCAAAGAAATTCAAATATCAAACAAATACATTAAAAGGTGGTCAACTTCCCTGATTATCAGAGAAATGCAAATCAAAACAACTCTGGGATACCATCTTATCCCAGTCAGAATGGTTAAGATCAAGAATACAAACATCAGAGATTGCTGGCAAGGCTGTGGAGAAAAAAGGGACACTTACTGCTGGTGGAAGTGTAAACTGGTACAGCCTCTGTGGAGATCAGTGTTGAGGTTCCTCAGAAAGCTAAAAATGGAATTGTTATATTACTAAAGTATATCACTCCGTGGAATATTCCCAAAAGACTCTACATCTTATTATGAAGACACTTGTTCATTGATGTTCATTGCAGCTTTATTCACAATAGTGAAAAATGGAATCAGCCAACATGCCCATTAGTAGAGAAATGGATAATGAAAATGTGGTATATATACACAATGGATATTACTTAGTCATCATAAAGGATGAGATTATGGAATTTTCTGGTAAATGGATGGAACTGGAATTTTTAATATTGCATGAGGTATAAGACACAGAAAGTTAAGCACCACATGTCTCTTTAATATGTGGATCATTAAACTGATATCCTTGTCAATGTATTTGAATTTGAAGCACTGTAAGAGCAAAAAAATTTGAACAAGACCTAAGATGGGAAGGTGGGAAGGCATGATTAGGGTGAAACCTTTTAAAAAGGAGATTTAGGACCTGAAGACAAGGGTTGGAGGGAACAATTGAGAAAAAACATAGCATGAAATGAGGGGATGGAAGACAGGAGGGACATGGGGACTTTATAGACAGGAGGGACTTATAGAAAAACCTCAAAACTGTGGGAAACAACTCCAAAGGATTATCTTATGCTAGTAAGGTGTCAAAAAATGTCTTGTAAAGAAAGAAACAAGAATGAACACTCCCTATACAGAAGAGCATAGAGTGAGGAAAACAGGGAGATCCACTTAGAACCCAGGGAAAAAATTTATACTGGTAGTAAAAGTAATGTGGCACATCTTGGTAAAATGTTGGTCAGAGAGATCTTGAATGCCTCAAACATTATAGGCTTTTGCCATGGCTTTTGGTTGCATTCCATAAACTGTCAGTAAGAGCCTATTACTAAAGATGCATGGACAAAGTGTGCCAGCTGGAACTGGTTTGAGGACTTTCTCCTTACTAGGTATCTTATATCGTACAAAAAATACTGTAGAAGCTTCTGGGTAGAGAAATAATCACAAGTCCCATCAACCTGGCATGAGATCTGTAAGTTGTAATATAGATCACCATGGCAGTAGGTGACCACTAGTGTAATAGTGGCATGAGTACCAAGGAGACAACCAACAGCTTTCTGATTGGACTCAAGACCCACTTGTCAGAATGGTACCCATCCCTGCTACTGTAAACTAGAATGAGAACCTAAAAAAGGGAAGGAAATAGGTCAATAGGGAAGACAACCAATAAACCTATAGATAGGAAGCCAGTACATCAAATAGGCATCTCTTATATCCATAAAATGGGAACTCACAGTGAAAATCTTTGGGTCTAAAGCTGGATGAATAAAGGGAAATGCACATATCAATGGGGCAGCCTGAAGAGAGGTAACTTATTACACTCTGGAAGCCTGTGTCCTCATAGAAGTAGACAAGACAGAGCAAACCCTGAGGTCCATTGAAGCATACAGGCCGAAGGGTGGGAAGGAGTGGGAGGGAATAACAAAGGGAAGGGAGGTAATGGGAGGGAGGAGGGAGGGAAAGAAGCTGGGATGAATACTCAATGTACTTGTAAAGGTAAAAAAGAATTAATAAAAAAGAACAAAGCATGATGGTAGATATGTATTATTCCAGTTACACTTCTGTTATTGGGAGAAAATACTGTGATTCAGACACTTAAGAAAGAAAGAGTTATTTATTTGGTTTATGGTTGCAGAGGTGATTGGGTACATTATGGCAGGAATTTCATAGTAAATTGTATGGTAGTTGGCAGCAAGAGGCTGGTTCCCATCATTGTAACTATTAGGAAACAGAGCAAACAAGTCAGAAGGAGGAAGTAGGACCTGGTTACCAAACTTCAAGGCCAGTGATCAGTTAATACTTTCTTTAGCAAGGATCTAGCTCCTAATGTTCTTATTATCTTCCCAAACAGAACTACCAGTAGAGAATGAAGAATTCAAACACAGGAACCTAAGATTGACAATCCACATTCAAGCCATGGCATATATGAAAACAATTTCACAGTCAATCCTGTTGTATGCTGTCTAAAAATATTAGCAATAAAGTAAGCCAACTACATCATTGTGCAGGGAAGGAAATGGATGGTACTCATTACAGTGCTAGTCTTTATGTACTTATGAAGAGTAAACAAGGACATGCATGTGATACTCTGAATTCTGTGGAAAGTATCTACACTGATCAACACAACTCTTCACACCCTGCATGCATCTGCAGCTTGAAAAGGATGTATACCTGGGTCCTGTCTCAAGAAACATCGTAATCTAGGTCTTATACACAACATTAAAACCCAGAAAAACTCATTCAGCGTGTATCTCAATGGAAGCTTGCTTTGAAAGATTGGTTCATAAACTCTTCTATAGGCATGAACATGCATGGGATTTGTTTTGTTTGATATGATTAGTGTGTGGCTTTTTTGGTGTTGAATATGTGTGTATGATGCGGTACATGTGCTGTGTGTTCTGTGTATGTTATTTTATGGGAATTATTTGTTGTGTGTGATGGATTTGCATGTATCATGTGCAGCAGACAGTTTACTATGCCCATTGCATATATAATCTAAATGTGAGGTGTAAGTTTCATGACCCTCAGCAGGTATCATGCTGTAATTTGTATGTGGCTGGTGCATCACTTCCACAGTCCCCATCTATGGCTGAAGAAAAAAAAATGGAGGACTCTAAGTTCCAGGAAGACATTCTACCATGAGTTACAGAGTCAGCACTTTTAGCTAGATCTGTTTGACTCTGAAGTGCACCCTTTCTATAGGACATATTTTCCAGATCTCTGCATGCTTCTTTCCATTGACTTAGAAGCAGGAAACCAAACATCACAGGGAAGGAGAAGGAGATTTGCAGCTGCTGCTATTCCTATACCAGGATCCCAAGATCGCCCTCATGTAAACACAGCTAACCTGTACAGCCGGTGGTAGACCAGTGTCATAGACTGGACCATCTAGGGAAAATTATTAAAAACAGCCTCATTCATTTCCTAAGAGGCTCTTAACAGAAAGAGAAGTGGCACAAGCTATCATCATCAAAAAGAAAATGGATTCCTTTGCTTGACAAGTACTCTGTAGATACTTGCCCTCTGTCCCACTATTGGTAGCTTAGCAAATAATCACTTAAATTCTCAAAGTAAATTTGTGAGGAATCTACTTTGTTTTCCTTTTTCTTTTTGTCAGTGTACTTCTGAGAGATTCGGCAAGCACACTTCAGTTCCAGGTTGTGGAACTTGCTTTCACATCTATGACTTTTGACCCCCCCCCCCATTATCCTACTTTGTTTCAATGATAGGAATAATGGTGCCAAATAAAAAGGAAAAGAAAGAAAATTATCTAAAAGAATGATTGCTTCCTTCAAACTTCTATTTCTGTTCCATCCACAGAGCAACAGCATTAGAAGAAATCGTTCTAATAAGTTACATTGTGATTGTGTATTCTAGAAAACAGGCTCATTGTAGTGATAAAAATACATAGATAACACTAGGAAATTGGAGGACTCTTTGAACAGGATAGATAGCATCTCGAGATCATAAATGAAAATAAATATTCTTTGTGCTTGGTATTTAGAAGGCTAGGATGCAATACCATATCTCATATTAAAAAGAAGTTCATAATTAGAAGTGCTTACTTGGAATATAATGATTTCTTTCTCCTTTTGTGCTGCCTGGCCACAGCTGTGCCCGTTATTGCCAAGTCTTCCATCTGTTATCATCCATCGTAGGAGTTGCTAGGCGTAGAGCAATGTATACTGCCTCCTTTTGCATTCTCAAATAGGTGTGGGTTCTGCTCTGACATAAGGTTTTGATTGATCTGCCTGGGTTTTGAGGTTTGTTTGATTTTTTTAACAACCCGTGTTGTTATTTAATAGCCCAATGCAGAATTCCCTATCTGGATATTCTCTTTAGTAGATTCCATTCCAAAAGCAGATTCTATAAGGTCCTTCCAACCTTTTCAAGCTATTTAATGGAACCATTTTTTTTTTCAAATTAAACATGAAAGTAGTGTTATGCTTACTGAGATAATTGAATAATATTTGGCTGATTATCAGAGATACTGAAGGTATAAAGAACTGGTGAGTACAAAACAAAGAAAACCTTTCTTTTTTATCTACCCTGACAGTACTTGCAGAAGAAGGGAAAAACACACTTTTGATTATGAATATGAAATTTTCCAAGTCAGAAAGAATGAGCAAATTTATTTTTCACTTTCCAAAGATATCAGGCAAGTAAGAGTTGCCAAGGTGGAACTGATTTTTGACATGTTTCCAGTAAGAAAATTGATTCTATGGAGCATTCCAATGGTACAGTAAGTAGAATTTGATGTGGGTAAAGAATCTATTCTTCAATAGCTGCACTGCAAGTTTCTTTTGCATTGATTGTAATTCTTTGCTGTTCCCATAGTGCATTGCACACTGTAGGTCCTCAACAATGGGCTCTGGATGAAGTTTCAGATCTCAGGGAATAGCCAATCAAATGTTGTGGCAACATAAATGACCGGTGACATATATATATCAGTGGAACACTAGGAAGACTGAAAATAAAGCACTAACTCTAAATCATTCTGATAGCATCTGTGATGATAAATATTTTCACCTTATCACTATCTAGAATCTTCTAGGAGACAAGCCTTTGGGCATGCCTGTGAGGGATGTTCTCTATTAGTTTATCTTCTGTGCATGTATGTGAAAGAGTTTCTAGATTGATTAATAGAAATGAGAAGATCCTCCTTAACTATAGATAACAACACTCCATGGATTTTTTCTAAATGAGCTGATTAGAAGTATTCATGGTCTCTGTTTTCTGACGGCAGACAAAATGTGATCAACTGCCTCAAGCTGTTTCCAGGATTTCCCCACTGTGATGGACTGTACCCTTTGAACTGTGAGCCAAAATAAGCATTTTTACCTTCATTACTTTTTCTCAGAATATGTCATCACAGTGATCAGACAGTAACTAATAGCATACTTTTTCAGCATGCAGTAATGGTGACCTTTTCATACACACACACAACCCTTGAAGCACAGGACAGGCAGTGCGTCATCACCTGTGTCTGTTATGCCTATTTCTAAGACTCTTTGGAGTGACACAAGACTGAGGAGTTCACTGAGTCTCAATCCCCAGCTAACAGGAGAAACTGTTGCAAGACCCAATCTTACCAGACCCATGCAACATTAATTTCATATCAAGAATATATGGGGAAGAAATGATACCTATATTTATGCCTTATCCAATCACATATGGTATGTAGAGAGGAGAAGATGGATGAAGGAAAAGTAATTATGTCTTCATGATGATTAGCAGGGATAGAAGGGGCAGAATATGATGGCTTTTCTCAGTAGAAACAGGAGCCCTGAAGGAGGAAAACTGTTTGAAGGCAAGAGACAGAGCTAGACTGGAGCAGAGGATCCTGACTTGATAAAGGTAGGAAACCTCTGGTTAGAAATAGAGCCAAAGTTGGTTGAGTGGGTTAATTTAATAAAATGAGAGATGCCCTCTTCCATTGCCTCGTAGACTCAGAGTGGATATCTTTGGGAACAGGCACTGCCTCCACTGTGAGCACCTGCTTTCCTCAAGGATAGCAGCTGGCAGTCAAGTGGAGGAGTTAAGAAATCATTTGTAGAAGCATCGAGGAAGTGCCACCCCAGTACCACAGCCTGACATATCTAGGCCATGTTTATCTGAATAATTCTGCTTCTTTTCTTTTGACTTAGCATACACTTCTATATTTTGAGAGGAAAATTTGATGCTATGAAAGTTTCAGAATGTGCCTATGTATAATAGAGACAGCTAAAATTACAGTAACAGCTATTGGCTCTTAACCTGAGAATATCACACAGCTAGCAGTCATACAGACATGGGATTCTAAATGAAAACATGAATCCTGAGAACACCCACATCAAAGCACTCTGTACCTCATCTTGGGTACTGAGCGTGGACGAGTGAGCTAGCATCACATAGTCGGACTTAGTTTCAAAAGAGTGGAGAGGAAAGAGATATGCATTGCATACTTTTTAGTAGCTATGAACAAAAATGATCAAAATTTTAAAAGAAAACCAAAATGAAGGAAGGAAGGTGAATATTTATATAATTATGAGCAAAAATAATAGCAACACAGATATTGTACTTAGAGAAAGAAGTAAACCAGATATCAACTCATGTCAGAAATAAACATGAAAATTCTATAGTGTTTCTGATGTACAACAACACAAGGGTGAAAAAAGAAAAGACAGTGGAAACAAGATAGCTTTGATAAAGGGAAGGGATCACAGTTAAACTTCTGGTGCTTACTTCTTTGATGAAATACTTGGTGTGACAAAAAATCTCTGAAATAAGTATTCACCTTGTTTTACCTATTTTTTATTCTAACTCCTGAATATGTCCATTTCAGTCCAGAATGACTCAAAATGTATCTCTATGCAATTTGAAAGAACAATTACAGTATTGGGAGGATAGAAAGAAGAGCAGCCCATAGTTTCTTACACAAGTGCAAACCAATACTGTCTCCTTTGTATGTTTCCAGTCATCACAGCTTGTGCAAGTCAATTCTGTGAGCTCATATCTACAACAAGCAATGGAGTTTCAGAAGCTATGATGTGTTATATTTCTTAAATTTTCTATACATAAAATGATATTGAGATGAAAATTCAAAAGATATCACAAACCCTAACTAACTCTGATAATAGCACTTACTCTGATAATAGCACTTATATTATGCACAACATCTCATATAGTAGGGACATAGACATTTTATGTTTGGAAATTAGAAAGGAAAGGGAGTTTGTCCTGTGTGAGCTATCTCAGCTGATCTGTAACTTAGCCTTGTTAGAAGCATGCTGTTCTTCCAAAAATCTCAGGCTTGTCTCCTTAAACCTTTTTATGTTCTGTAGCACTGTTTTTAACACATTCCATGAATCCACCTGTACTGCAACATGATACATGTCTGAGTCACACTAGTATCCATGGTATGGTATACATGTTCATACACATGCTCACACATGTACCAAGTCGTTTCTGCTTCATCTTCATCCATTTTTAAATGTTGGTCTCTACTTGCTATTTTGGCTTTTACATAATGATCTTGGGCTCGTTTGGGCTTGAAGTGTCCAAATACTTCTCTAACTCTATCAAAAATCAAGGCACCTTTGTTTCTACTCCCTTATGAGAAAAGGTTCATAGACCATTTGTCATGTGAGGACGAATAATTCAGACTGTCTTTTGAGTTCTCAACTCTGGCATGTAGTTGAAGGAATTAGGCTCTGAATACTTCTCAATTCATCTGAACATAATTAGGCACAGACCCTGTTCCACAGTTTTAAGTGGTAGCAGCATTTAAATGTTCTCTCCAAAATCTCCATGTCACAACTGATGACATTACCTCATAATTGACAAGTGGAAGGAGACATGTATGAGAATTCTCATTTCCTTGATCTAAATCTGCTTATCCAACTGCGCTCATATATGTAGCCTCTGGATTCTATTTTAATATGGTCAAAGAGACCTTTCTACATGGAGCAAATCTTGCCTAGGACAATAGTGATGACCCTGGTTTGGATTCCTTGCAGCAGCTGTTTTTCTCTGCAACCATGGACCTCCTTCTGGCACACATGTTGCTCACCGGCTATCATACTGTTTTTTTGCTCCCTTTACAGCAAATCTTACTCAAAAATGGAAGACTTTTACTACGTCCCTGTCCTGATACCAATCTCTTCACAGCATTGTCTTCAGAGGCATACTCCTCTCAGTCCCATGGATGTGCTATTGACAGAGACCCTAAGGATGCCACTTTGCACAACCTGGGCCACACCTCTCTTCCTGGTTGAACACATCATCCTTGCCACACCCTTTTTTGGAGAAGCTTTCAACTCAAATTTCTTCTCATTTCAGTGGCTGTGGCTTTAAATCTTTTCTACTGATTAATCCTCTTCCTGTTTCATGACCTCCCAGAGTCATTTTGCTTCCTGTCATCATCTCCATTAGTTACCATACAACAGATCTCTACTCATGGCCAGGACAGAGACATTTCTCTTTGTTCTTGATGAACTTCAGCATTTCGAGCAGCTCATGATTCACTATTATTGTTTAATGCCATGGTGAATGAAGGTGGTTGTGTTTTTCATATGCCTTAACATTTTGTTAGTAATATTGTGTAATACACATTCTTCCATATTTTCAAACTTCTTTTTATTTCCACTCATACAAACTTAACAGATACACCGGTCCCCCCCTCCTTCCAACCCCCTATCCCCCTGTGCCCCTTCCACTCCCCCTTTTCTCCCCATCCCCCAGTGCCTTCCCCTCCCATCCCCAGAGCATCCTTTAATGAGCATGCCAAACTCTCCTCTGGGCCCTCCTCTGCGATGAGGTGCAAGGACCCAGTGGCATTTCCCAGAACCGTTTCCTGTGTTCCCCTTAAGCATAGGAACACTACTGTGGCTGTCGATCCCTTGCCTCCCAGGATCTTAGTGCCTTTAGCAAATGCTACACTTTGTGAGGTCAATAGTGTGTTGGATATTGCACAAGTCATGTAAATCCAAATATGGTTGCTTCAGCCCTAACTTGTGTGGAGTATCTTGCATATCATTGCTCCTCCCATCCTTGTGCTCTTACAATCTTACCGCCCCCTCTTCCACAAATTTCCCTGAGCTTCAGGATGGGGAGAGATTAGGCTGGCCTAGTTCCAGATGATTGATATAGAGTCTCTGATGTTCTGGATTATGGTTTGTTGATTTTTTTTTCAGTTTTGCTGCTCCTGCAATGCCCTTGGCTCCACCCTGATGGGTATTGGATGTCACCCCCTGGCCAGAGAAAAAAACCTGTTAAATTAGAGTCTTGTTATAAGAGTATATTCAAAGGTAGATGTAATAAAAGTAGAAAACTGCGGTGAGGGAGGGGTCAATCACCCATCTGAGAAATGGTTACTTTCTATCTGCCAGACTATATGCCCTCCCCTTCTGGTAAGATAAAAAAATATTAACTTAAGTCTGTGAGTCCATTAAGTCTTTGGATTGGATTTGAATTCAATTTATTACTTTTAATTGCTCACAGTAAATTTTATCATGTAAACATCATCTTTTATTTGTCTATTTTTTTCTTCCATGTGTTTGTCTGTCTCTTTCTGTTTCTATTTGTGCATGTGTACAGGTCCTCATGTGTGTATGTGTGAGGGGAGGGAGAGACAAAGCTAGCCTCAAATGTTGTTCCTCAGTAGCCACATACAGTGTGTTTCAACATAGACTTGCTCTCTGTGACACAAAGTTAATAAATAAGGCTAGCTTGACTAGATAGCAAGATCTAGCGATTTTTGCATCCATCTTTTCACAGCACTGAGATTACAAGCAAATGCTACCATTCCCGGCTTTTAACATGAGTGTAAGGCATTGAACTCTGGTCCTCATACTTGTGTGGCAAGCACTTTACCAATGAAACCTTGTTTCCACAGCTCACTTGTCCATCTTCCCAGGTCTGAATATTTAAAATGTCTTCTACTCGGTGTAGTACAAATACTGCAGTGAAGAAAGTAGCATTAAATAGCCTTGTGGATTTAGAAACTTCCTCATGGAAGCTACACCCATGAATAGGAAATATGTCACCAGTCATGTGAATAAAGGATTTTGATAGCTATGTCCAGATTACTTTTCAAAAGTAATAGGCAAGGGAAATGCAATCTTCCTCAGCAAAGAACACATTTTTTGTCCTCTGAATCTCAGCTATTCTTTTGTTCTTAACAGCCTCATTGTATGTTCAACCTAATTTTCTTAAAAAAATTGTCTAACTACTCATGATTTTTTCCTGAACTAGTTAGCTTATTGAGTTTCTTTTCTATGATTTACCCATTTTTGTCTTCTCTGAGTTTAATTTTTTAGGTTTCTTGGAAAAATGACTCTTAAAATCTCTTATATAATCTAAATAGCAATCATCAGTCATTTTTTTACATTTCAATTATCTTTTCTCAGCCAGATAACTCATATGTGAAGATGTCTTATATTTGAAGCAGTAAGTTCCATTAATTCTTTACTTTTAATGGATCTTGAATGCTTGTGCTGCTGAAGTGAAAATTTCCTTCTGAGATAAAAAAAGTGTCATAGTATGTTTTCAGCTCTTTGTTAATCTTTCATGATTATGTCTTTAATTTCATTCCCACCTTGTAGTTAATGCAAGGGATGGTGACAATTTTTTAATTCAGTCTCATCTAAGCAAGCTATTAAAAGCTATTAAGCAGTTTTTCCTTTTGCCATTAGTTTACTGATACCACACTCATTACATATCAAGTTATACACTACATGAGGTTTTATTTATGAGCTTATTATTCTGCTACAAAATAACTTAGATTTGGGTTGGTACAGTAATGCCAAAAGATTTTTATTAACATTAGTACTATCACATTACATTGTATCCTAAATTTATAGATAACTTTTTTATTTCTCAGCACTAATTTTGCTAATCATATCTATATATACTCTTTCATTTAATTTTTAAAGTAATTTTTGAACATTTGAAAATACTCCAGCTGAGTTTTTAAATATGATTTCATTAAACTGCAAATTTAAAGATTAATTTGGTATTGAAAGATGCATTTTTCTCCTTTTTTTGCTTCCTGTGACTTGATTTTTAAGAATTTTCTCTGTAGATTGTTGTGCTAGTTGCTCATGTGAGCTTGGGGGAAAATGGATACCTACTGAAGTTTCCAAATTCTGTGTACCAGGAAGACTGGATTACTAAGAAAGATAGTTTATTGAGAAAGGAAACATACTGCAAGAATGACTGTGCTTATTATCTGGAAAAAAGCATTTTGCAAAAAGCTGGATCATGAAGCTCATGCCCTTCCCAGATCACATAGAGGACACCCATAATTTCTGAAGTTTCTGTATACAGTGGCTTTTTCTCTGGATGTTCTGTTTGTGGCATGTGACCCAAGTAGGAAGAATTTGCAGTTCTTAGCCAACTGGCTTCTTTCAATGTCAATCTTGTTGCAGGATGTCCAGAGGCCCCTAGACCTCAGACTGATGGGGAAATGCAAAGACACACCAAAAACAGCACATAGTACACAGGTGAATTTTATTAGCAAGTAAGCAGGATGGCTACCTATGAATCAGAGAGAGGCAGCCCTGAAATCTAACTATGTGTGCTTTTTTTTTTTTTTTCTAAGACAAGGACATGTGACTATAGGGCAGGGACGTGTGACTAGAAAAGTACTGGGATGGGAAGGGGACTCACTCTAGGGGGGGTAAAAAGTCCTTGAGAGAGTTTGTCAGTTTATCTTAGCTGCAGACAAGTTGGGGGCTGTGAAGAAGTCCTTGGGAGGATGGAGCTGCTTTATCTAGGCAGGCTGGGAACTGTGAAGATTTCTTTGTTTGGACAAGTACATCAAAAGTAGGGGAACAGCTTGAGCCATTTTGTGTTTTAACAAATATGCTTAACAAATCGTGTTGCTATTCTCCCTAGACTCCACTCTCATGCCACAGTGGTATTCTTATGAACAGAACACTTTTAATTTGGTGCTCCTAACACAGAGAAATTTTCTCTTTTCAATATCTGTGACTACAAATTTCTGTTCTCCTTATTTCTAGGAGTACACCAAAAACATATATATATATATATATATATATAATTTTTTAGTTTTGCATGCCAAGGAGCACACAAAAACGAATTCTATTAGGGGTGCCAGTGCACTACCCACCAGTTGGAGCTAGTGTGCTCAGGGATCCAAGCCTTGTTCCAGGAAAAAGGCACCCAGAGCCTCTTTAGTAAGGTACACCCTTCCTAATGTCTTAGGATAAGTACATTCCATCCAAATCCAGAGAAGCTTTCCCAACATCACCCAAAGTCAGACAAATTCATTTGATCAGGAGAGTCAAGAACAAGTACTAAAGAAACCAATCACAAAGCACACTGCATCCTGCAAAAGAGTCATATGTGCAACCATGTTCATAACAACTCTGTTCACAGTAGTAAAGTAATGGAACCAATCTATATGTCTGATAATTGACTGATGGTTAATGAAAATATGGTAAATTCATACCATGAAATACCGTCAAGCTGTCAGGAAAGATGAACTAATGAAATTTGTAAGTAGACAGATGGAACTGGAAGAAATCATACTGAGTGAAATATCTCAGAAGTGGCTCAAAAGATGCATGTCCTCCCTCATAAGTGGGACATAAAGGAACACATTCTGTGGGTGGTGGTGAAAGGAAACCCCAAAAGAGCAGAAGCAAAAGAATACCAGTAAACAGTTAAAAAAGGCTTTTATGTAAGAAAAATCTTTAAGTGGAGGGAAAAACAAGAATAGGACACAGAAGGGAGTGGGGTTAATCTCAAGGTAATTAATCACCTGTGTACAAATCCCTAAGCCCTCCCCCGTCAATGACAGGGAACATACACCAAATATTTTAAGATATTTTTTAAAAAAATTTTTTATCATCATTTATTCAATTGTGCATGTGTGTGTGTGTGTGTGTGTGTGTGTGTGTGTGTGTGTGTGTGTATGCATGTGTGTGTGTATAGAACCACAGGCAAATTCAGGAACCACCATGGACTGACTCCACTTTCACCTCCTTCTTGTTTACCCTGCCCCAGAATTCACAGGCTCTGCCCACCAGGACCAGAAGCGCAGATCCTCTTTCTGACTTCATATCAAGGCGTGACTAATAAATGAAAGATGAATCTTAATTTCGACTTTGCAAAAAATTAAAAAGTTCTATGAGATAGACAATGTGATTAGAGTGAAAAGATAATCCTCATACTGAAAGAAAATCTTTGCAAAAACATAACAAAGAACTGTTATACAAAATATGCAAACATACTTGAAACTTATAAATAAGACAACAAACAATTTAATTAAAGAAAGAACATCTCTCAAGAACTGCTGAAAAGATACACAGATGCAAATTAGCTTATGAAAAATGTTCTTTTTGTTTGTTGTCATGGAATTATAAATCAAAAACAAGGTATCAGTCACTCCTATTAGAATGATTACAACACAAAACACTGGCCTCAAAACCAAATAAGATACAAACAGTAAGAATCTGTTGCCTTTGTAAAATTGAAAGCATACTATCAATCTAGAAGTGTTTTAGTGGTTTCTAATAAAGCTAAATCTATTCTCCTAACCAAACTAAATCCATTCTCCACAAAACCCTGTTGACAAAAGTTTACAGCAGCCTCACTCAGAATTTCCACAGAGTGGGAGCAGTCATGATGTCCCTCTAGAATAATTCATCTACCAAATGGGACATTTTCCAACAACAAAAAGAAGCATTATCTTGTTTGGTTGGCTGCTATAACCAATGTAGACTGTGACTAACAAAACATAAATTATTTTTTCATTGCTCTCAGGTAGTTTCAGAACAGAGTCATGCTGGGAAAGTCTTTGAAGGTCATCCCCACTGATGGTATTTTCCTGAAGGAACACACTTTAATAATATAGAGGAACTGGTTCTAATACCCCACAGAGATAAGGTTGCCAACTTCCCCCAACCCTCTGTTTATGAAATGATAAGGAGATGATAGCTAAATTCCTCAAAAGAAACTATTGGACCATGAGGATAGCCATAAAGTCGACTGGGATGGACCCTGATATGAACAGACCAATGAGATGTAGGGGACCAAAAGGTTCAGTTTGGTTTGCAGAAACAGGAGCTAACCAATAAGGAAAAAACACTTTTTTTGATCCTTCCTAATCCTATAAATACTCCTGACCCTGCCAGCTACCTTAAACTTCCTTATCACTCATGGACTTCATGCCTGTGAGTTCTTTTTGGCTCTATTGCACCTCACAAAATCCATGTCCATGAGTTCCTCTAATAAAATCTACCTTTATCTTCTGCGTGTGTTCTGGTCTCAAACTTCAACCTGTGAGTACAAGTACGTGGGTAGAAAAGCACTGCAATAACTGTAGCTGGTCTGATTCCAATGGCAAAATGCTAATGGAAAAGCAGGGGACTGGATGGATTCACAACTGGAAAAAAAAACTTTAAGGAGGACATATTAATAACATTTCTGAAACTGTTCCACAAAGCAGAAAAGGAAATAAAACTACCAAACTCATTCTACAAAGCCAATATTGAGAGGCAGGATTAGAGCAGCTATGCTAGGATGGGTCTCTAAGGTCGTTGAAGGTCTTTGAAATTCCTGAAGGCCATCTGCTACTGCTCGAATCACCCAGAAGGAACAACCCTGCTGAGGAACTGACTCCAATCCTCCCAGAGATAATATGGCCAACTTCTCTATGAACGGATTATGGAGATGAACCCTCCATAGCCAATAAACAATGTGGTCTCTTGCCCAGGAGCAACTGGGTTGGGCCCCAATGAGAGTTAACCAATGAGAAAAAGCCAGTTTTCTGTGCCTAGGTATATAAAAATGCCTGAACCTAGCAGTCATCTTTGGCATCCTAGCCTCTCATCCTAGCCTGTATGAGTGTCATGAATTCTTTTACAGCTATCTGCTTTCATGAGTTCTCTGGTGCTCTAGTCCCTCATGGAATTAGTGCCATGAGTCTGTTTCTAGCTCCATGAGTTCTCCGGTGCCCTAGCCCCTCATGGCACTCCACGTCTGAAGTCCATGAGTTCCAGCCTTTCTCTCTTTTAATAAACTCTACCTTAACCTTCTACACATGTTCTGATTTCAGTCTTTGACTCCAGAACACAAGAATCCTGCAACATTGGTATGGTCATTCCTGCAACATTTGGCCCCTGAACAGGGAGGGACCCTGTAATATATGGTGAGACTGATCCCACATCATTTGGAGACCATGAAGGGACTGTCCTGCATCAGTATTATACATATACCAAAACCAGACAAAGACACACACCCACACACACATACAAAATAAAACATAAAACAAACAAACAAACAAGCAAAATCTCAAGAGACCAACTTTTCTGCTGACCACAGAGACACATTGGTTCCATCATTTATAATATGAGCTTTACTTAGTGTGGCAGGAAGAAGGAAAGAGGGAATTTTCAGATCTTTCCCTTCAACCAAGAATAGAAGTAAAAATGATGTCACATTCAGGGTATTATTACAAATTTGTGCTCACATGGATGCTTAAAAGAATCACTGCAGATTTTTTTCCATCCCTTTTCTAGCTCTCAAAGTTACTTGAGCAGGAAAGCAATGTGTCTTGGAGAATAACTGTGCATTAACTTAAGCTCTGTCAGCTGGAGACTCCAACTGCAGCTCCTATTGAAGATGTGGTACATTTACTGGAACAAAAGTGCAGAGCCCCTGGCTATTGTGATACAGTGTGATGAGATTAGGAAAGGCTTTATGTAGTGTGCTATTGTGTATGTATTATTTGTTATAGTTCACTGGCAAGAGCATCAGTGTGTTTCCACATGAATATGACATTTCTAGTTTCCTATCATAATGTTATTGTCAGAGACCCATGAAAATGTTCAGAAGTCTGCTAAAGAAGAGACTGTTTGGTTTGTGGTAAAGATACTTTCTGTATGTCCTAAATAAACTAGTTACACATATATGTAAGACAGTGGCCAATACACTAGCAACATTTAAAACATTTTTGTATACAATGAAGATGGTGTTTTTGTTTCCATGTCTCTACCTGTATAAACAAATTTGTGTAAAAATCAAAATCTGAATAGAGCAGTTCCATTATGCACACAATTCCTTTGGGAAGTTTGAAGTACAATCTTTGTTGTACTTCTCTGGCTTTACACCTCCTCCAGAATATCCAGTGAACAGAGTCAAGCAGTATAAAAGTTTGGTATTCTTCATTCCTTCAGCAACATACTTTTGAAATCCATCATTATTCTGATGCATTCTCAGTTGTGTGTTGTTCATTAAATTGCTTATTACAGTTTTTGTGACCACGTACTTCTCATTCAATAGCTTCTTCCTTTCTTCTATTTATTTTTATGATGCATCTCACATTTCATTGTTTTAAGAGTTTTTGTTATTGTTTCTAACTTAATCCCAGTGTGTCTGTGGTGTTATGATAACTGCTGTCTCAGTCCACGGGGCTAACTTTAAATCTTGCCCAATAATTTTGGCTTATGTTCTGAATATTTCAATTGCTAACTGATATATAAAATATTTTCTTAGAAATATTAGAAAATTGTTTGTAATTAGCATTTTAAAATTTCACTATTCTTGAATAAATGTCTGTGTGGAGTCATGAGAAAAGAGGACATAGTCCTTTGTCTTCTTCCATTGACAATTTAGTTTCTTTTTGATGTATCTTCTTACATTTTAGCTGAAAGATAATTGAGTTAAATTTATGCCATCTGGTAGGCATTTCTCACTTTGATCGAATTAGAGATATATCTGGAAATACATTTTCCTAGCAGAGTTTATATCTATACAATTCATTTTGTATTTTCTGCAGGCATGCTAGAAACTTGAATTTTGTTCTCAGGTCTGTATTTAGACT
The DNA here is from genome assembly GCA_023101885.1 of Typhlomys cinereus. Lineage (NCBI taxonomy): Eukaryota > Metazoa > Chordata > Mammalia > Rodentia > Platacanthomyidae > Typhlomys > Typhlomys cinereus. Next base: position 2,697,778 of record JALPQD010000094.1, on the reverse strand, counting down.
GACTTTTCAGTGTTGCTTCCAGGGATGCTGCACAAAGCTCCTTGTACAGAAATTGCTGAACTTCTTAGTGAGAGGCCTCTCACGCAGTCTCTTTTTTGAAGCAACTATAGATTTTCATCCCACATAGTGCAGTGTTCTGAATGTCTCAACTTTCAGCATTTTATGCCATGATTTTTGCCTTTAAAACTAGGTAATTTAAGTGGTATTTTTCTACTAGAAAGAGAAAGTGCCAAAGAGTTAGTTGGCTTAGAAAAGATATGCTTTTACTTGAAAAGTGCCTTAAATATATTTCATTGTTTTTGTTTATAACTACCATCATGAATCTTATGGTTGCTTATGTCAATAAGAGAATTCATATACAATGAGTTCCTTGAAATTATAATGCAGCTGAAAATTCCTTTCTTCTCTGAACATTACAGACATTTTAGCTTTCATAGCACCGGAAGGGCTATACAAGCTGGGGGTGGAGAAAAGGCATGAATAGCTTTATCCAGTTATTAATTTCGCAAACTATAAAAATAGCCACCCTGGCAAGATGTGCCCATTGGTAAAACAGTGGCACAAATGTTTTTGTTGTAACCAACCATATTTTGATTGAGCTTAAGACTTGTTTGTCAGAAGGAACCTATACCTGGTATTATAAACCATAAGCTAAGAAGTCATAGGCCTTGGGAGATAGTGAAGTCATAGGCCTTGGGAGATAAAAATATTATTACTTTGCTATATGGACATGATCTCAAGCTGCACAAATATTTTATACTCATCAGTTAGTAGCTCTCAGTACTTAATTGTTTTCTTTTGTAATGTAAGGTGCTTGATACAGAGAATCACAACAAGCTTAAGCGTAGGTATTAAATGTCTGTAAAACTTAAACCCCAAACAGGACACCTGTACCCTTCTTCAAAGTTCAGGAAACTTTCTTGAAGAAGGAGACAAAAGAATGTAAGACCCAGAAGAAGAATGTGGAGGAGTGTGTCATCAGTGTTTTTTAGGACATGGCAGGATCATTGTAGTGAAACTCACTGTAGCTGTTTATTTGCAATAGAGCTGCACAGGATTGGACCTGCCAACATTTCATCATGGAAGGGGAAGACCTCACAAGGAATACCCCCTTCCTGAGCGGCTACTGATAGTTAACAGTGATTGTGGGAAGGAGAACTAGTTTCTTCAGCATATATATTGATACACATCCATGCTATAGCAGTGCCTAGATACATGCTAACGTAGGCAGCCCTGATCAAACTCAGTGGGCCACATATGCAAAAATGAAAGTGGGAGGCAGGCTGGTTCAAAAAAGATGGGAGTAGAAAGGGATATAATATTAGGTAACATGTGGTGAAAATGACTTAAACTTATTGTATTCATATAAAAAACTGCCAAGGAATAAAAATCAAGCTAACTAATGAAAAACATCAAAGCCATTGGCACTCAAATGTGGTGGTACTGTGTTCCAAGCACATCAATGCTGTAAACTAAATGTACAGTAGGTTCTACAATCAGCTTTCATAGAAATACTATCTCAATTATTTCCACAATAGCAAAGTCATCCAGCTTTGTAATTAGATATCTTCTTCCATTATTTCCTCAGACAACATCATTTTATAAGTAAGGTAGATTTTCCTTGTCTAGGTGATCTACGCCATACCTTCATTGGAAATAAAGTACTTTGGGTGACTTCCAACATGTTTCTTTATATCCTATAAGCTCAAAGCTCTCATAAGAAAATTACCAGTGCCACCGCGTTCATCTTCCCACTGATTCTAAATGAAACTGTGTGGATACAGTAGAAAAATCCAAGCCACTGACTGATGGGTTTTTCCTTCCCAGTACCTTCTTCTTCTTCTGAAGATGATTGTTTTAAGTAATTTGGATTCCCTCATTCTTATGTCTCAGCATCCTTTGCAAGTTTATTGTGTTTACTTGTGTGTAATAATAAACACTCAGCTCAGTAGCCTAAGAGAATGGTGCATTGAGTGTCTTTACAAGTCCTTCCAACCCACCATAGTCCTTCCATGTCCAGCTAACCCAAGCACCTGATTCCAGTTTGTACTGTGCAGGCAGTCCTGGGCAGTCTTGTGCTTATTGGACCTTGACAGCCTTACTCATTAGGAAGTCATCTCCTACTGGCCTTTTCTGATCACTTCCTGTGGCCAGTGCGTTTTTTCTTGGTATAGAAGAAGAGTTCTGCCATCATCTTGTCTCTCCTGTTCTCTAGGACAAATTACCACAGCAGGGACATGCATTGCCAGATTTCAAGCTATTGGCTTCTTTTGTATATATTTCTGAGAATCTTACTCAGTCAGGTGGGTCAGAAGATCAACCTTAGTCTATGTTCAGTAGAATTGAGCCTTTCTCATTTTTGACTGATAATGTGTTGGTTTCTGGCATTCTCAAGAAGACTTAGTAAACTCATGACCTGTTGGACTTAAGAAGCAGCCTGCCCATTTCTGCTTCCATTATTTCTTCAGAAAAAGGTCTCAGACAACATCATTTTATAAGTAGGGCAGATTTTCCTCTTAGATGCATTATCTTTCCTTTCTTCATAGTTGAGATCATCTTTGCCCATTTACTCAGCTCTTAGAAAGCCTTTTCATGCAATTTGTAAGCTTGGCATTTCACCACCCTGAGGTCTGCAAAGCAGGGTATTTCATAATATATACAGTTCATTCTACTACTACTATATAAAACTGTTAAAACTAGGTCTGCTGACAGTATGACAATCACATTGATTTTTATTTATTATATTCTTACAAGAAAAGATTAAAAATGCAAAAAAAATCCACCCAATTAGTATCCTGTGCTAGAAAAAAGAGGTAGGAGGCATAGCAGATGGCTCATTGGATAGAGTTTCTGCATCACAAACATGATGACCTGAGTTCCAATCCCCTGAATCCATTGAAAGCTGGGTGCAGCAGAGCACATCTGTCATTCAATGCTTCTCTGGTAATGGAAGGCATAGTAAAGCTCTCTGAAATGCTAGATTGGCATATACAGTAAAGAACAGAGACCTGTCTCAAATGAGGCAAAAGCTTAAGATTGACACCCAAGGTTGTCTTCTGACTTCCAAACGTGTGCCATGATCACACCTACACATAAACACACACAAGATAAAAGAAAGAATTATGAGACTGTAAGGAAAGGATGATGAAGTTGCAGTTTTAAATATGAAAAAATATAGTATTTTATCTTCAGAAAGCAAAACAAGTATATATATTGTAATGGAATTGAGTATGTAAGTGCATGCATGTGGTTATGAGTCATGGTTGTGTGCATGTGTGTGACTGAACCATAATGTTGTTTATGTACAACTGCGATTATGTCCACAACACCAATATATATTTACACACACACACACACACACACACACACACACACACATACACACGTGACTGTTAACCACAGCAATGTATGTATGTGACTATTAAATGCAGTGCTGTAAATGCACAGTATGATTTGTGCACTGCAGTGATCTTGTGTATGTGTGTTCTGTGTTCATGTGTGTGATTATGAAATGCATGTCCCATGTGTGTAAGTGACTGTGAACCACAGCATTCACGACCCATCCTGGGCTGGAAGCTCAGGATCTCTAGGATTTGTATCTGGGGAAACAAAGAGCATCATACAAGCTACACTTCAAGAATCACGACTTCCATGCTGCCATTGCACACACAGGCATTAAAAACAGAATGAAAAAGGGGCAAAGATGGATCCAAAAATGGAAAGAAGGATCAAATTGCTTTCAATTTAAAAATGAGCAATTTAGATTTAAGGAAATTTAGAAAGCTATAATTGGATTTTGCATGCCCTGCGCAATGTCTAACACACTATTGACCCCACAAAATCTAGCATTTGCTAAAGGCACTAGAATCCTTGGAGGCAAGAGATTGACAGCCACAGTAGTGTTCTTATGCTTAAGGGGAACACAGGAAAGGGTTCTGGAAAATGCCACTGGGTCCTTGCACCTCATCGGAGAGGAGGACCCAGAAGAGAGTTTGGCATGCACATTAAAGGATTCTCCGGGGATGGGAGGGAGAGGCACTGGGTGATGGGGAGGGAGAGGGAGGGGAGGGGGACACAGGACGGTGAGAGGTTGGAGAGAAGGAGGGGGCCGGTGTATCTGTTAAGTTTGTATGAGTGGAAATAAAAAAAAAAGAAAAAAAATTTGGAGACATATAGGAAAAAAACAGTAAAATACAGAAAAATGTGAAAAAAGTGTATTGTGGATTTGTAAGTTCACAGAAAATGTATGCATTGTGTGTTAAAAATTCGCTATCTGAAATAATAATTACCAGAAACAATAATAAAATAAAATAAAATAGGGCTGGAGAGGTGGCTCAGGGGTTAAGCCTCTGCCTTGCAGGCAGGAAGGTCCTGAGTTCGGATCCCAGATCCCACGTATAGACGCCAGGCGGAAGCGGGGGCGGCCTGCGCTTCTGGTCCTGGTAGGGCGGAGCCTGTGAATCCCGGGGCAGAAGGAGGTGGAGGCGTCCATGGTGGTTCGCGATTCGTCCGTGGTTCTACACATACACAGACACACACACACAGACACAGATGCGCGCGCGCACACACACGCACATGCGCACAGTTGAATAAATAAAAAAAAAATTAAAAAATAAAATAAAATAAAGTTCCACTGTGTTGGACAAAGGCTGAGTTTGAATTTATGACCTACTCAACCTTGAAAAGTTCACAGAAACACTTCCTAAGCAAGATCTGGAATGCTGAAATGAATGAGCTTGGTGGGGTGGGATCATCTCTAGAATTAGAGGGGTGAGCACAAAGGCAGAGGCCTGGTAGTGCATAGACTTTCTGAGAGATCCTGTCCATTACATCATGTTAAGATACTTATGGCAACATGTTCCTCCTGTGTAATAGTAGTATAGCCAGTGAGAGTTGTATATGCTCTGAGTACAACACACACACTGAATAGAAGAGGCAGAGTAGCAACTCTCATGTGAAGAAATTATTTTTTTACTGATCACTTGTTGAACAGTAACATATTAGGCTAGATAAAATATTAAAATTGGTTCCACCAGTGAGTTTTGCATGTGTGTGTGTGTGGGTGTGAGTGTGTGTGTGTGCACAAGAGCACAATAAGGCATTTAAGTTGTGTGCCTGTGGAAATCCAAAAATGATATTGCGAATCATTTGTTCTACCTCCTTATTCTTTGCTCTGAGGTTTCTAAGGCTCTGCCTTCCAAAGCTGAAATTACATACAGGTTGCAGCCATATCTACCTAGCATTTTTACAAGTGACTTTAGGGTTCAAACTCAGGATCTTTTGTTTGCAACAGAGGAGAGCGTTCACTCCTCAGCCATTTCCCCAAGCTTCATTTTATCTTTATCTTTGTGTTTCTGAGGATAGAACCAAAGGCTTTACACATGTTAGGCAAGCAGCATGCCACTGATTAAGCTCTTATTCCCATTTTACTTTGGATTGTGGCTTAAACATTAAATATGCAGTTCCCAGTATATTTGTACTCTGTAGGGCTGACTGGAGCATGAGATCATTTCAGAAAAAGAGTAAGTTAGAATGAGTCTATCAAGGTCATTAAAAGCCTGACTAAGTCATTCGTAGATGACTTGCCAGGTGGTGGGAATTCATTGATTTTTGAGTAGAGGAATAAAATAGAATACCAAGGGAAGATTAATCTACTGGCAGGGACATATTTCAATTTCCAGTTTCTCATTCATTGCTCTAAACCTTAATGATAATTCATTTTACAGCTTTTCAGTTGAAATTTTGCCAAAGGGGGGATGATTGGTGTTCCTGTGGTTATTTACTCATTTCCAGAGAGATACTACGGTAGATTAATGCCCCACTTTTCCCCTTATGGAAACCTTGTTACCTTCCTTCAAATCACTTCTGTTGATATAATTGAAGAGTGAGTTCTTTCTGGTAAATCATTCTCAGCTGCAGGGAAGGAAATTGATTCTACTTCTTCAACTGCCAGCTCAAGCATTCCTACACTCCACTGATGTATACAGTAGGCATTCAAGAATTGTTTGCTGGGGAGTGACATAACTCACTATATAAGGTACCTGCTCAAAAATCTGGAGACTTGAGTCCAATTCCTGGAAGCCAACATGGTGCATGAGTATACCTCCCCCACTATTAAATAAATAAACATTCCAAAAAAGAAAAGAATTGTTTTCAGGAAGTACCTTTCAGTTTCATTCATGAAACACATGGAGCAGAGGTTTACTACCTCCCAAACTGCTGCTTTGGTTTCTCCACACTCATTTGTGAGAAGAGGCATTATACTTTCAGAAAGGGCATCACTCCAACACACAATTTAATGCTTAAATTCTTTTTTTTTTCAGTTCCAACCTTTTATTTTATTTTATTTTTAATACATTTTTTATTATTTCTGCTCATACAAACTTAATAGGTAGACCAGTTCACTCCCTCCCTCCTCCTCCCCCCGAACCCTCTGCTCCCCCTTCCCTCCCTCTCCATCCCTCAGTGCCTCCCCCCCCATTTTCCAGAGAGTCCTTTATTGTGTATGCCTAACTCTTCTCTGACTCCTCCTCTCCGATGACGTACAAGGACCCAGTGGCATTTCCCTGAACCCTTTCTCGTGTTCCCCTTAAGCATAGAAACACTACTGTGGCTGTCAATTCCTTGCCTCCAAGGATCTGGGTGCCTTTAGCTGATGCTAGATTTTGTGAGGTCAATAGTGTGTTGGACATTGCACAGGGCATGCAAAGTCCTATTATGATTGCTTCGACCCTAACTAGTGTGGAGAATCTTGCAAATCATTGCTCCTCCCATCCTTTTGCTCTTACAATCTTACCGCCCCCTCTTCCGCAAAATTCCCTGAGCTTCAGGATGGGGAGAGATTAGGCTGGCCTAGTTCTATGTGGTTGATATAGAGTCTCTGAAGTTCTGGATTGTGGTTTGTTGATTTTCTTTTGCAGTTTTGCTGCTCCTGCAATACCCTTCACTCCATCCTGCTGGGCACGGTATGTCACCTCCTGGTCAGAGACAAAAAGCTGTTAAACTGTAGTCTTGTTATAATAGCACATTCAAGGGTAGATGTAATAAAAGTAGGAAACACCAGTGAGGGAGGGGTCAATCACCCATTGGCAAAACGGTTACTTTTTATCTCTCAGACTATATGCCTTCCCCTTCTGGTGAGATAATACCCCTCAGTTGTAAATGATCAGGAAGGAATGTCTGTGAACTTAACCAGGTGTCACATTACTTACTTGCAGTCCTTGATGGAGGCCTATTTTCTCTGCTGTAACATGGTCCCCTCTCTCCTTGTGTCTGGTGTGGCCCTCCAACCCCATTCCTCCTGTTCATAATCCTTGCAATTACTGTATTACATAGGTTTACCTTTGAGTGTCTCAATGTGGGCTGTGTGAGTTTGGTACTAGGAGCCACCTATTAGGGAGTACATATGGTGCTTAATTTTCTGGGTTTGGGATACTTCACTTAATATAATTGTTTGTAATGACATCAATTTCCCAGCAAATTCGAGTAATTCATCATTTTTGATGGCTGAGTAGTACTCCATTGTATAGATGTACCACTTTTTCCTTATCCACTCGTCAACTGTTGGACATTTGGGTTGATTCCATGACTTTGCTATTGTAAACAGTGCTGCTATGAACATGGTCATGCTTGTGCTATCCAGGTGAACCTCTGCTGCATGGGGGGTTATTCCCAAAAGTGGGATAGCAGGGTCATATGGCATTTCAATCTTTAATTTCTTTAAGAATCTCTAGATGGCTCACCAGAGTGGCTGTATGAGCCTGCATTCCCGCCAGCAATGTAGGAGAGTTCCCCTCTCTCCACATCCTCTCCAGCATTTGTTGTTGTTTGTATTGTGGATTTTTGCCATCCTGACCAGGGTGAGATGATATCTCAGGGAAGTTTTGGTTTGCATTTCCCTGATGGCTAAGGAAGTGGAGCATTTTTTAAGATATTTGTTAGACATTTTAATGTCATCCCTGGTAAAATTTCTTTTAAGTTCCAGGGCCCATTTTTTAATTTGGCCATTGTTTTCCTTGGAGTTTCGTTTTCTAAGTTCTTTGTGCACTCTGGATAGTAGAGCTCTATCAGATATGTGGTTAGTGAAGAGTTTCTCCCATTCTGTGGGCTGCCTTTGAGCTCGTGTTACAATCTCTTTATCTGAACAGAAACTCTTTAATTTCACAAGATCCCAACTGTTGAGAGTTGGTAGCAGTGACTGTGCCATTGGATGTCTGTTTAGGAAATGTTGGCCTAGCCCAATCAGCTCGAGGGAGTTCCCTATCCTTTCAACTATGGTTTTTATAGTCTCTGGCCTGATATCAAGGTCCTTGATCCATTTGGAATTAAGTCTTGTACATGGTGACAAGTACGGATCCAGCTTTAATCTTCTGCATGTGGAGATCCAGTTTTGCCAGCACCATTTGTTGAAGATGCTGTTCTTTTTCCATTGGATTCTTTGGGCCCCTTTGTCAAAGACCAAATGGCTGTATTTTGTGGGCTTATATCTGGGTCTTCAATCCTTATCCATTGATCTGTGTGTTTATTTTGGGGCCAGTACCAGGCTGTTTTATAACTATGGATTTGGAGTATAGACTTAGATTTGGTATGGTAATACCTCCAGCAATGTTTTTGTTACTCAGGATTGACTTTGATATCCTGGGTCTTTTGTGCCTCCATATGAATTTTGAGATTGTTTGGTCAACTTCTTTGAAGAATTGCTTTGGGATTTTAATTGGTATAGCATTGAACCTGTATATTGCCTTTGGTAGGATGGTCATTTTTACAATGTTGATTCTGCCAATCCAGAAACATGGGAGGTCTTTCCACCTTCTGGTGTCTTCTGCTATTTCTTCTTTAGGGTTTTAAAGTTTTCATTGTAAAGGTCTTTTACCTCCTTTTTAGGTTTATACCAAGGTATTTCATTTTTTTAGGGGCTATAGTAAATGGGATTGTTTTTCTCAAGGCTTTTTCACTTCTTTCATTCTGGGCATATAGGAAGGCCTCTGATTTTTGCACATTTATTTTGTATCCTGCCACCCTGCTGAAATTCTCAATTAGTTCCAGGAGATTCCTGGTGTAGTTTTTGGGATCACTCAGGTATAAGATCATGTCATCTACAAATAGGGATAGCTTGACTTCTTCCTTGCCGATTTGAATCCTTTTTATGTACTTTTCTTGTCTTATGGCTTTGGCTACGACTTCAAGAACAATATTGCATAGAAGTGGTGAGAGTGGACAGCCTTGTCTAGTTCCTGATCGAAGTGGGAATGCTTCCAATTGTTCCCCATTGAGCATAATCCTTGCTGTGGTCTTGTTGTATGCAGCTTTTATTGTATTGATAAAGATTCCTTCCATTCCTACTGTCTCTAGTGTTTTGATCATAAAAGGCTGTTGGATCTTGTCAAAAGCTTTTTCTGCATCTATCGAGAGTATCATGTGGTCTTGGACTTTGGACTGGTTTACATGATGAATTACATTTATTGATTTGCGTATGTTGAACCAACCTTGTGTGCCGGGGATGAAGCCTACTTGGTCCCTGTGAATGATCTTTTTAATGTGTTTTTGAATCCTACTTGCTAAGACTTTGTCGAGAATCTTTGCGTCTGTGTTCATCAGAGAGATTGGCCTATAGTTTTATATTTTAAGTGAATCTTTATTAGGTTTTGGGATTAAAACGATATTAGCTTCATAGAAGGAATTTGGTAGTGTTCCTTCCTTTGCTATTTGATGGAACACTTTAAGAAGTATTGGTGTTATTAAGTTCTTAAATGTCTGGTAGAACTCTGGGCTGAATCCATCTGGTCCAGGACATTTTTTGGTGGGAAGATTCGAGATTACTTCCTCAATTTCCTTATATGTTATAGGACTATTTAAATAATTCACAACTTCCTGATTCAATTTAGGTAAGTTGTTTTTACTTAGAAATTCATCCATGTCTTTTGTGTTGTCAAACTTCACAGAGTATAAGTTTTTGAAATATGATGTTATAATTCTCTGGATTTCTTGGGTATCAGTAGTGATAACTCCATGTTCATTTCTAATTTTGTTAATTTGGGTTTTCTCTCTCTTGCTTTTGGTTAATTTAGCTAGGGGTGTATCAATCTTGTTGATTTTTTCAAAGAACCAGCTTTTTGAGTGGTTGATTTTTTTCTATCGTTTTCTTAATCTGGATTTCAGATATTTCTCCCCTTATTTTGCTAATCTCCTCTCTTCTACTATTTTTGGGATCAGATTGCTCTAGTTTCTCTAAAGCTTTAAGCTGCATTGTTAAGTTGTTTATTTCTGATGTTTCCATTTTTTTGACGTAGGCATTAAGAGCTATGAACTTACCTCTTAGAACAGCTTTCATTGTGTCCCAAAGAATTTGGTAAGTTGTATTTTCATTATCATTCGCTTTCAGGAAATCTTGAATTTCCTTTTTAATTTCTTCCTGAATTCAGTTCTCATTCAGTATCATATTGTTAAGTTTCCAGGATTTACTGTATTTTCTCTTGTTTGTTTTGTTGTGAATGTCCAGCTTAAGGTCATGGTGGTCTGACAGGGCGCAGGTTAGAATTTCAACTTTTTTGTACATGTGTAGATGCGTTTTGTGGCCCAGTATGTGATCGATTTTGGAGAAAGTTCAGTGTGCTGCTGAGAAAAATGTGAATTCTTTGGTGCGTGGGTGAAAAGTTCGATAGAGATCTTTAAGGTCCATTTCTTTAAGGATTTGATTAAGTTCCAAAGTGTCTCTATTAAGCTTTTGACCTGTTGATCTATCCCTTGTTGAGAGGGCGGTGTTGAAGTCCCCAAGAATTATCATTTGGGGGTTGATTTCTTGCTTTAGATGCTGTAGGGTTTTCTTAATGAATGTGGAGGGGCCCGTATTGGGTGCATATATGTTCAGTATTGTGAAGTCTTCCTGGTGAATTGTACCTGTGACTAAAATGTAGTATCCATCCATGTCTCTTATCATTTTCTTTGGTTTGAAGTCCACTTTGTCTGATAGCACAATGGCTACCCCTGCCTGTTTTCTGCTTCCATTAGCTTGTAGAATTGTTGACCAGCCTATCTTTCGTGGTGAGATGGGTTTCATGCAGGCAGCAGATTGATGGATTGTGATTTTTAATCCAAGTTTGTAATCTGTGTCTCTTGATCAGTGAGTTAATTCCATTAACATTTAGTGTTATAATGGAGAAACTATTTTGAATTCCAGACATTTATTATGTTTAGTGGTTTTTATAAGTATATTTCTTTGCTGTTAATGGTGTTATACTTCGCTTCTGTTCTCCTGGATATGCCTGTTTTTTTCTTCAAGGGAGAAAAAACAAGTCACTTTTAAAGGTAAACCTATTAAAATAACAAATGACTTCTCAGTCGAAACAGTAAAAGCAAGAAGAGCCTGAAGAGACATACTTCAAGTATTGAATGAGCAAAAATGTCAACCCAGGGTGATTTACCCTGCAAAACTATCAGTCATGATCGAGGGAGAAAGAAAAATTTTCCAGCACAAAGACAACTTGAAGGGATACATGTACACCAAACCAGGCCTTCAAAAAATGCTAGAAATGATACTCAAGCGTGAAGAAAAAAACAGGCATATCCAGGAGAACAGAAGGCAAATATAACACCATTAAAAGCGAAGCAATATACTTATAAAAGCTACTAAACATAATAAATGTCTGGAATTAATAGTTTCTCCATTATAACACTAAATGTTAATGGACTTAATTCACCGATCAAGAGACACAGATTACAAACTTGGATTAAAAATCACAATCTGCTGCCTGCAGGAAACCCATCTCACCACAAAAGATAGGCATGCTCTAAAAATAAAAGGCTGGTCAACAATTCTACAAGCAAATGGAAGCAGAAAACAGGCAGGGGTAGCCATTATGATATCAGACAAAGTGGACTTCAAACCAAAAAAAATGATAAGAGACACGGATGGATACTACATTTTAGTCACAGGTACAATTCACCAGGAAGACTTCATAATACTGAACATATATGCACCCAATACGGGCCCCTCCACATTCATTAAGAAAACCCTACAGCGTCTAAAGCAAAAAATCAACCCCCAAATGATAATTCTTGGGGACTTCAACACCGCCCTCTCAACAAGGGATAGATCAACAGGTCAAAAGCTTAACAGAGACACTTTGGAACTTAATCAAACCCTGAAAGAAATGGACCTTAAAGATCTCTATCGAACTTTTCACCCACGCACCAAAGAATACACATTTTTCTCAGCAGCACATGGAACTTTCTCCAAAATAGATCACTTATTGGGCCACAAAATGAATCTACACATATACAAGAAAGTTGAAATTCTAACCTGTGCCCTATCAGACCACCACGCCCTAAAGCTGGACATCCACAACACATCAAACAAGAGAAAATACACTAACTCCTGGAAACTTAACACTATGATGCTGAATGAGACATGGATTCAGGAAGAAATTAAAAAGGAAATTCAAGATTTCCTGAAAGTGAATGATAACGAAAATACAACTTACCAAAATCTCTGGGACACAATGAAAGCTGTTCTAAGAGGTAAGTTCATAGCTCTTAATGCCTACGTCAAAAAAATGGAAACATCAGAAATAAACAACTTAACAATGCAGCTTAAAGCTTTAGAGAAACTAGAGCAATCTGATCCCAAAAGTAGTAGAAGAGAGGAGATTAGCAAAATAAGGGGAGAAATATCTGAAATCGAGATTAAGAAAACGATAGAAAAAATCAACCACTCAAAAAGCTGGTTCTTTGAAAAAATCAACAAGATTGATACACCCCTAGCTAAACTAACCAAAAGCAAGAGAGAGAAAACCCAAATTAACAAAATTAGAAATGAACATGGAGTTATCACTACTGATACCCAAGAAATCCAGAGAATTATAACATCATATTTCAAAAATTTATACTCTGTGAAGTTTGACAACACAAAAGACATGGATGAATTTCTAAGTAAAAACAACTTACCTAAATTGAATCAGGAAGTTGTGAATTATTTAAATAGTCCTATAACATATAAGGAAATTGAGGAAGTAATCTCGAATCTTCCCACCAAAAACTGTCCTGGACCAGATGGATTCAGCACAGAGTTCTACCAGACATTTAAGGAGTTAATAACACCAATACTCCTTAAACTGTTCCATCAAATAGCAATGGAAGGAACACTACCAAATTCCTTCTATGAAGCTAATATCGTTTTAATCCCAAAACCTAATAAAGATTCACTTAAAAAAGAAAACTATAGGCCGATCTCCCTGATGAACACAGACGCAAAGATTCTCAACAAAGTCTTAGCAAATCGGATTCAAAAACATATTAAAAAGATCATTCACGGGGACCAAGTAGGCTTCATCCCCGGCACACAAGGTTGGTTCAACATACGCAAATCAATAAATGTAATTCATCATGTAAACCAGTCCAAAGTCCAAGACCACATGATACTCTCGATAGATGCAGAAAAAGATTTTGACAAGATTCAACAGTTCTTTATCTTGAATGTGGAGTGTTTTAACTAGTATTTGCCATGGCGAGCTTCTGTTTTGGTCATATCTGTTTGGGGTTTGGAATGCCTCTTGTATATGTATGGGCCTCTCTTTTTTTTACATGAGGAAAGTTTTCCTTGATCATCTTTTGAAAAATTTCCTCAGGGGTGGTATTTTGGGATTCTTGCTCTGGTATTCCAGGAATCCGCATGTTAGGCTTCTTCAGGGTGTCCCATATCTCCTGGATATTTCTCTCAACTGTCTTTTTGGCTTTAACAACCTCTTCCATTGAGCTGGTGAATACTCCCACTTTATCTTCAAGGTCTGAAATTCTGTTTTCTGCTTCCTTAGTTCTGTTGATAAGACTCTCTGTGGCATTCTGGGTTGAAGTTAACTTGTCTTTTAGATCAGTTTTAAACTCTGCTTGAGTCTGTTTTAACTGCTCTATGCCAGTTTTTGTTTCTTGCACTGTTTTTCTCAACTCCTCCAAGTGTCTGTTGTGTTCCTCTTCAAAGCGATTGATTCGATTATTTAATTCCTCCCGGATTTCCTCTTTCATAGTATTGAACATGGTAATGAAAGTCGTTATCCTGGGTCAGGCTTTCATGGCCATTTTCCATGGGTTTGTTCTGGTTGGAGTCTAACATTATGGGATTAATTCCTTCAGTGGGAGATTTGTTTACTTGAGTGTTGTTTCTCATGGATTTGCACTTTGACTTTGGCATTAAGATCTTTCAATTTCTGTGCATTTTTCACTAAACTGAATTGTTTGATCCGGAGTTCTGGGGGTGGGCAGGGACCGAGCTTACCTAGGTCGAGGTGAGGCCCGGCTGGACTGCACATGTCCGGGTGGCCGGGTGGGGGTAGGGAGGATGGGGCGTGGGGGGGGGCGCTATTTAACCTGGGGGTATCTGGGGCGGGGCCCAGGGCACAGAGGGGCTGTCCTCCTCCCATGCCCTGCCTGGCTCCTGGATGGCAGGAGGAGCTGGGTTCCTTGGGCTTCCTGGGGTTCTGGGGGGGCGGGGGAGGGGTTGTAGCTTCCCTAGGTTCGTGGTGAGGCCCGCCTGGACCCCGTGGGCGGTGGAGTGGGGCAAGGGAGGATGGGGCATCGGCGGGGAGCACTTTTTATCCTGGGGGTAGCTGGGGCGGGGCCAGGGCACAGAGGGGCTGTCCTCCTCCCACACCCTGCCTGGCTCCAGCTGGATGGCGGGAGGAGCTGGGTCCCTTGGGCTGCCTGGGGTTCCGGGGGTGGGGGAGGCTTGAAGCTTACCTAGGTTCGCGGTGAGGCCCGGCTGCACCGCATGCGCATTCTGGGTGGCGGAGTGGGGGAAAGGAGCTAATGCTTAAATTCTTGCTGGGCTGTGTGCAGTTGCCTTTAGTTTTTAACTTAGATAAATGATTTACACATCATAATCTATCTTTGCCTTTTGGTGCTTTTTGCCTTTTTGTTTATTTTTGTTTTATAGCAAGTAAAGCTCTGTGCCTACCCCTGATCCATTCAGTAAGAGTGAAGACTATTTTCTTTTCAGCCATCAGACTAGAACTAGTTGTCACAACTTCTAGAACTATGTCATGACTTCTAGAACTTTGTATTGAAATTTTAATAAATGTTAGAATTGCAAAGTTAGATTTAAGATTATCTGAAATGTTTTTTTCCACAATTATGATCAGTATATTTAGCAAAATAAACGTGGAAGAATGTTTTCTACTAAAAGAAAGCATTATATCAAACTTTAGATTCCCCATGTTCTTTACTTATTGAAATTCAGAACATGAAACATTTTATTTTGAAAAGTTTAATCATGGATCTATAACTGTTTTCTGTATAAAAAAAGACATAAAGTTATTTGTAATTGAATTATTTATTGAAAAAATGAATGCATAAATCAAAAATTTTTATGCCTCAAGAGACCAGCATCATAGAGAAAATATTCATTTGTAGATGTTTTTATACTTTTTAATTTTTAATGATCCTCTATTATTTTTAATATGGTATTTGAATAATCATTTAATTCCTGTAATGACAATTTGTATTATTAGTTTTTTATGGCATCCTAATAGGCTGTCTATTTATTCATTCTATGCTTGCTGAAATACTTCAATGTATAAGATACACAAATATCCTACCTAATTATTTATAAGCATCTTTTACTTTGAGGCCATTTTTTAAGGTCTTTTCTACTCTGTATGTAATAAAATCATAATAATGTAATGAAAAAATAGTTAACTTGTATATAAGCTCTTTCCTGATCTCTTATTATTTCTAAGATGTCCTATTCTAATATTTTTTATATTTTTAATATGTGCTTATAAGTCTTTAAATGTAGATTGTTTATACCTATGAATTGCTATATGCTTTTTATTCTTACTTCTGAAGCAGCATTAACTGACAGCAATAATAGAAATCATTTTGATATTGACTAAGACTTTTTGCTGGGTTTGTTTTAGCATGAAAAGCTTGTAGAACTATAAATTACTAGCTTAGTTTTAACATTAGCTAGTATTAGACATAGACTTTTATGCTATGTCTTGTAGAATTATTCAGAATAATTATGTGTTTTTTCTTTTAATTGTTTGTATGAAAAGACTCATCTTTTAATGTTCTTTTACTATTAATCATTTTGAATTGTTCTGTCTTGGTCATAATATATTTTATTGTGTCAAAATTATAACCAGGATATTTGCATGCACATTTGATCTCATATATATTATGTCTTATCAGCTACTTTAATAAAATGTAATGGTAACCTCCTGTCAGATTTGTAGAGCAAGGGAAAATATTCAGCCATGAATTTTTAATTCCTTTTCATTTTCTGAAATTGGACTTAACCATTATTTGCAAGTTTGTAAAACCTTGTCTTTGGCTCATTTCAACTTCTACTGTTTTCATAAGCTTGTGTCCAACTCTTACTAGTTAGAGTAATGATGTGTAGAGTAGACTAGAGTCTACTAGTTAGAGTAGTTAGTTCAAGTGATGATGTGTAGTGAAACTGAATCTTTTAGCTAGAATTTTTCAGTCTAAAAATTTCTTTACTTTTGCATTTTTATGGCTTTATTTGTTGCTCTTATTTCCATTATATTTTGCTTGATAATTATGGAATTATTCTGATTAGTAAACCTAGATATTCTTTATGCTTAAGAACATTTTTTTTATTGAGAGTGGCGATACACATCTATTATTCTTACATGCAGAGCCTGAAACAGGACAAGCAGGAGCTTGAGACCAGCCTTGGCTACATAGTATGTTTGAAGCTAGAATAAGTTACAAAGCAAGTACTGCCTCAAAAAGAAAAAAAAAAAAGAAATTCCCTTTGAATTTCTGTCTTTATGTGTTGTGTAATGTGCTGTGATGCTGCATTTCTGTTTACGGTTTGGGAATTTTGTTTCCTATAAAATGGTGTAAAGTCTACTCCTACTTTAAATTTCTTTTTAATAATAAATTTAAAAAAAGAAAAACCATGAAAAATAAAAAGCAATAATATTTTCCTCTATTGAATCTTACAACAGTATTTCTCTGTTCACACTCTTGATGTCCCAAGAACGCATGCAGATGGCAAATGACTGATGTCAGCACTGCCTTTGATTTCTTTTTCAATTCTTACTCATCATGCTCCCTTTTCTCAGTATTCCCAAGTCTCTGTGCTTGCCTGCCCAGTCTGAGCTATATGCTTTATCAATTTTAACTTGCACTACTTCTATAGGCAGATTAAATTACAGTGGGGTAATATCTGTTTTTTTCTTTGTCAGTCTCTACTTCATAAATCACTTGTCTCTTGACATGGAATTTCATCATTCATCTATTTTTGCTCTCAAGGGAGCCATATTTTCTATATATCCCTTCAGAGAACAAGTAGATGCTTTCTGTGAATTATGTCTTCTAATAAAACCTTTGAAATTATATTTTCAATTTCTTTATGCTGCGGTGTGGAAAACTGGCTCCATTTTCTACTTCTTCCTGTACCACACTGTCTTGCAGATCCTCTCATTGAGAGGTTTGATTGTATTTCTTGCCTTGAATTTGTGCTGAGCTGACCCCTAATTTTGGTCATCAGAATGAAAGCAGATACTATGTATGCTTCTTTTGAAGCCTATGTCTCCTGTTTCTCCAGGAGACACTGTAGAATCTGGTGATGACATCATCACATATTGCTCTCATCTTTCCAAATGTCTGCTGGCCATCTTTGGATAAAAACATATGGGAGAGTTCCAGCAGCAAATCCTTGTCTCTCTTACCAATTCATAGAATCTAATATTGACTATTTGAAACTACTAAGTAGGTGCAAGGCAGTCCCTTTTGCTTCTTATTGTGGCATTAACTCAAGGGAACTGGTGATATGTTTATCTCTCTGTTTTGATTCAGTTTTTCAAATATACAATAATGATATACTTCCCCAACAGCACTGAAACAAAAATTTTCCTAATCATACCAGCTCAATAGGTATCTCTGGCCTCTCTCTTCCTACTCCCCTCCCCAGTCGTCCACCCTTGCACTCTCCTCCCTTTCCCCCTTCCTGTCACCCGCTCCCTTCCTCCTCTCTCCCAGTGCCTCCCCCTTCCTCCTTCCCATTCCTGGAACATCCTTTTGTGTGAAGACCAAACCTCCCTTTGTGTCCTCCATCTTAATGAGGGGTCAGGACTCAATAGCATAACCTGGAACTCTTTCTTGGGCTTCCCATGAGTATGGAACTCTATTATGACTTTCATCCCTTGCTTCTAAGGATCGTACTGCTTGTAGCTTTCTCCCCTGTGATCCATGCTAGACTTTGAGGGGTCATTGACATGTCAGCCATTTTGCAGGTCAGGCAAAGTCCAATTCTGGCTACTGCAGCCCTAACTTGTGTGTAGTATCTTGCAAAGCTATTTTTTTTTCTTAAAGAGTTGCTCATTTATTTGTCCCATCGCATGGATCATTTCTTCTTCGAACCTGTTCTTCTTTACCTGGACACCACCAGAATCATCAGCTCACTTTTAACTCAAAGATCTTCCATTGTACCTTCAGTTCAAAAAAACTAACAGAAATTACAAAATAATATCATTTGTATGAACAACAGAAAAATGTTGGTTTTCTGAAAGTGTTATTTTCTGTTAGATGTGTTTTTTTTTCCTGAAGTTTGAGGTACATCAACCTAGTTTTCTGCATGATCCATTGATCACTGAGGATAGTTCTCCTGTTAGAGGTAGAAGGAACCTCAGGCAGAAATCAGGGCTTTCCTCATAGCAGACATGGAAACCCTCCTTTGTCATGCTGGAAATAGCTGCTTGACAGGGTGCTGCCAAGATCACTTGGACAGCACCAGTGATGGTCAGAGTCACTGACATTCTGACAGCTAGATCCCTACTTTCTTATTGTGGTAGTAACAGGAATGCAATATAATACAATTCTAATTGGTGAGTAACCGACACGAGAGAACCCCCAAGTGCAACAGGCTGCTTTTATCCTGCTGTACTCAAAGCCAGGGAAGAACCTTAAAAAAAAACAGTCTTCCTTACTTCCACTGAGACATACGGAAGAGGGAATGGGATGGAGCAACAGACTGATTCAGGACTCACTTAACATTGGACTTTTATTTCCCTCTTCATATTTGACTGCTCTCTCCTTATTGGTCTTTATTTGGAGGACATAGTTGCACAAAAACTTCTGAGGAAAAAAAAATCCCCAAGCTGGAAAACATGTAACAGAAAATTCTGCCCTCATTTGCTTGCCTCCTGTTGCTGTAACTGTACCAATAATCTTTGTAGCCATTTCACAAGAGTAATGACCTGTGGAGAATAAAGCATATTTGTGCAACAGAGACATTTCTAAGTCTATCTTTGTGCTCATTATTTTAAATATATGGCTTCTTTTCCTTTGGTGAGTATGTGGTGTGTGTGTGTGTGTGTGTGTGTGTGTGTGTGTGTGTGTGTGTGTAAAAGGGCACTTGAGTGTGTATGCCTGTGGAAGTCTAAAGGTGACAGCAGAAATTATTCAGGGTTACTCTCATCCTTATTGTTTTGCTCCATGGTTTCCTAAGCTCAACCTTCTAGGGCCAGAAGAGCAGGCTACCATGATATCCCCCAAATCACTCCTCATGTAATTTGTCCATCTTAGTATTCTATCTGTAAATATGATAAAACTAACATACCCAGTTTCAGTCCATATACATGCTTCCATGTACTTGTGAATTTCTTTCTTGCTATCCGGTCATATGTTGGACTAACACAGAAGCAGAACACCTGCACCATATTGAAAGTCACTGTTTCTTGTGATCTGATTTTCATGACAACCTCCTTGGTCCAATGGCTGTTGTCTCTCTTCAATATGACCTGGAAATTTCTGGGAACTGAAGGATCTGTGAAAATATTAATGCAATGAAACCATAGTTCATCATGAAATATCATTCAGGGGCATAAAACATTGTGTTCATTCATAAAATAATTAACTACATAAAGTCAATACCTCCCTGAAGGCTCTTTCAGTGCACTAAGATTTATATGTTTTTCACATGAAACTGGTGAGGTTAACTCACCTAGTGAACACAAGTACAAAGGGACTAAGAGAAGAAAGGTTTGAAATTCAGTCTACCTTTTTATTAGCTGAAATCTTAAAGGATATATAGTTAAAAAAGTGAAGTTCTACACTATTAGAAAGATATTCTCCAACTAGAAGTCCTGAGAAATGTGTACAAATATTCCAATTTCCTGGATTGAATGAGCCAAAATTCCCCTCTGAGAAGGAAAGGCTGAAGTTTGCATTTCATTTTCTCATTACATCCACTATCTCATCATCTGCTTTTCATAGGAAATGCAAAGCACAAAATTTTGTCACAATTCCTAAGCTCTATTTTCACCTTTTCTTCATTTATTAATCCCCAACCTACTGAGTTTGTGAAACTCTAGTCATTTATTGAATGAGATATTATAACTTCTAAGATCTTGAGCTATCATGTACTGATTTGAAAATGAGCAAATGTTGAAATTTACCCTGACAGTGCTGTTAAGACCATTATACATGATGCTGTAAGAGCAAGTGCATGTTGAGAGGGAACTGACAGAACTTTGGGAGGGGGGGATATTCTGATTTCTCAAGAAAGATGCTTGCAAAATTAGTGTGTTTAACTGGAATGGACTTGGAGCCTGAAGCTCTCCTCCAAAATTCCCCTCCAGAACAAAACAAAACAAAAGCACAAAAGACATCCAATCCCATGAAAGGACCTAGTGACCAAGGACTCTACCTGTCCAAAAATCAGTGGGCTCTTCAGCCTGCCATCCCATAAAAATTCTGAAGTTCCTCTTTTGAAATCACGAAGTCTTTGAGACAGTACATCAGCTCATTTCCCTTAGTCTTGAATTTGAATAACACCTGCAAAATGGGAACAGTATAACTTCCCCCTCATGCTGGCAGCTGCCTGCTTGGAAGGTGGTTACTGAGGTGGCACATGAACAATTCGTTGCCCCCAGGTAAGGACAACATTTAATCCATTTCATAGTAAATCGACATGTTTCCTCCTTTTTTAATGGCTTTGTGTAAATTTTGAAGCTGCCACAACCACAGTAGAGAGTGGAGAGAAATTGGGTTCTTTCCTTGATTTGGAAAAATTATAAATAAGCATACTTTCCCTCACTATTATATGTTTCCTGATTTAATTTAACATATAGGGAAGCTAAGGCAGTGAATTATAGACCTGAATGTCTGTTAATATTATTTTATAAACACGGTCTTTGAAGTTTGGAAGTCAATTTTTTCCCTTTTCACTTAGTGAATTCCTTTCTGACCTTGTAGCACTTCAATTCATGACCAATTTTCCTTATTAGTTGAACCCCAAGTCACTCTGAGCCAAATGGAACTCTTACAATGTCTTTTGAAGAACATTTTTTGGACACGATCAATGAGTAATGGGCAAACACTTGGGAAATGTAGAGGGCAGACTCTTGTATACCATTAGGTGATGCTGGTAGAAAACTGGTTTTAGGATGGAATTTCCCCCTTTTAATTTCAGATAAGTCAAAGCTCAGATCTTGAATGAGAGCTTTCTTGAAAGCCCAGTGGTGGAGAGGAGTGGGTTTGTGTTTGGAGCTCCAGACCATCTTATTTGGCTACCTGTTGGCTATGACATTAGGACTTCTTTTCAGGAATGGTTGACTTTCCCATCTTTTTACCATGGACTGATTTAACAGGTCACAGTGCCTTTACTGGTATTTTAGAGACCTTTACTGGGGTGTTATTGATTTGGAAGTTAATCCAGAAAAGTGTTTTTTACTCAAACCCATCTGCAAATATCTACTCCTTGAGATCATTAAGTTTTGCTCAACAATACAGTACAAAGACAAAAAGAAAGGACATTATCCCTTTTACTTTCAGGATGGCAGTGGGAAGATGACCCTGTCCTGGCTTAATACAGCAGTCTTTACATTGTATTCATAGGAAAATTCTTGCTCTAGGATTTGCCTTTTTTTATTAGTTCAGTGAGATTTTTAATGTAAAGTGTCAGACCCTGATAGTGAACACATCAATCAAAGCATTTGTTTATCACAATGATCATTCTTTTCAATAACTGCTTGGAAGTTAATCTGGAAAAGTGTTTTACCCAATGACTCTCAACTTCAAGTTTGGTCAAGTCCCGAACACTTCATATAGCATAAAATCTGATGTAACTGGTGATACATTCCAAGTGAAGATTTATTTTTTTAAATCAAAATGTAGCTTGATTTTAACCTAAAGGTCAGCCTCATTGCTAAAGCAGAATTACAAATGAGGACATCTTAAAAGAGAAATAATCAACTATTAATTATTTAAAGTGTTTAATGATGCATGGAATTTGTTACATTTCTAAGTGCATTTCTGATGAGGTATGCACAGATGACAAAAGCCCTGGGATCTAAATCAGCTATTAATTTCAAATCAAAACATATTTGAAATTCAGCAGGCAAAACCTCCACTTTGCAAAACCAATGGTTTAGAGAAAGCTCCATGTTGCCTTCACATTTCATTTGCAAATCCCTGTTTCAATGAAATGCGCCTTTTATGTTAGAAAAGCCATAGCTTAATTAACTTTCAAGGTCTTTAAGATTGCAAAATAAATTTAAATTAATTTTATTTGAAAGCAACCCAGTTAGCTTTTTGGAATATCATGTTCACATCCCTTTTATAACAAAATTAGAATAAATGCTAACAAAATATGTAAAAGAATGAGGTCGTTGCGTTTAAATATAATGCCCTATGTGAGTTAGAAAAAGAGTAGACATTTGCAAAACACAATTAACCTTTGAAAAGAAAAATAAGTCACATTTACTTTAGGGAATAGGCAAACTCAACTAATGAAAATTTATAGTCCTGTAATGTTTGCAAAGAAAGAAAACATCTCTCTCATTGGAAATGTCAGAATAATCTCAGTTCTCCTGCCAGGGCAACTTGCTAAACTCCAAATAGTAATACACATTATAATTTATAACTGGAAAAAATACTCACATAGAATGAGATTACTGAAGTGGGTTTGCAAAACATTATCTCTTAATTTCAAACATTTGTTTGTTTGTTGATTAAATTATTCATTAGCCCTTTTAATCACTACTTTAGCACATAGAATGTCTCCTGATTATCAAGGTACTGAACTAGATTTTCCTGACACTAATAAATAAATTTCCCTGTCTTCAAGACCCCACAATTTTGGAAGTAAGACTCATATGAGAAGATATTTAAGAGATGCAGCAAGCACACTTAGAGATGACATGGATCATTTCAATTAGTCTCCTTTGATGCCATATTTTATTCTGATAAAAAATAAGCATCATCTGATAGATTGAGGAACTCAATGCAGTGAGACTTGTCCTTACCAGACATGCATGAAGACTGGCATACAACATGCCTTCATAAACTAGCAAGGATCTCAGGAGAGATGATTGCATGCAGTGGAAACCTTGGGAACTAGGTTTCGAGGAGTGAAAGAGAATGCCCCTGTCACTAGGGCTGCCTGAGGAGGTGTCACTTGATGTGCTACAGAGGTCTGAACTCCTACAAGAGTTGAGAAGCCAGAGGGAAATCTGGGGCCCATAGAAGTAGATAGGCAAGAGGGTGAAAAGGAGTGGAATGGATTGATGAAGGGAAGGGTGAGGAATGGGAAGGAGGGGAAAAGGAGGGGGACAGGGATACTCAATAAACTTGTAAACTGGGAAAATTTTTAAAAAATTAGAAAATAAGCATCATCATTTCTCAGGCTCATTTGCTTATATGGAACCACTTAGGAATCTCAGCACAGTGGAAGGGCCAGGCCAGTCCTTAGGTGTAGGATTCAATTATCATGTTCTCAGCAAGTATGGTTGTCTTAGACCATGGAGTAACTTTGAAGTGTCTTGCTGCATCAGTAAAGAGGGATGGATGGTTCATGATGATTATGGAACCCCCAAACTACTCTGGAATCACTCTTTTGAATAATAGGGGAGCATATGTATACTTTATATCAGGGGTAAGAATTTATAGAAATGGACCTGACTCCAAGAGAGGAGTACATTCAATCTTTATGACCTCGTGCCTCAGATCTTTCCATACAATCTCATTGTACACAGAAGATTCAGTGGCAGATAATGTCATTTGTGTTTATTCCATATATCATATAAAAAATAAGAAGCTAATGAATATCATTACATTAAAACAAGAAATTCTGAGAAAGACATTTTGTGAATTATAGTTCTAATCTGAAACCCAGTAATAATACAAAAAGACATTCAGGGAGAGGTTCTCTAAGGAATTAAAACTAAGGAGAGCTTTGTCATTCACTGTTTGACCCCTGAGCTAGAGAGGAGTAATGCAAGCTGAGTGAATGACAAATACAACATAGCCATGAGACAGCAGAGCATTTCTGGAGAGCAGTTCCACACTTGAGGAAGAAGGTATTGTGATTCAGAGCCTAGAGTAGTATCATTAGTATCATCAAGCAATATCATCATCTGTGTCCTCATGCAGGGAAGATCATGAGGATGCCTAGAAAAGGGGGACCAGATACAGATTCAAAAAACTATTATGAGTACATGCAGATTTAAATATGCATGTGGAGTATATGGGAGGACACTTTTGCTTTACATTGGATTTTGAAAGCTTTCAGGTTTCATTCAACACAAGACAATCAACATTTACTTGGTATTTATGCTGTGAAACCCTGGTCTTTGCTTGTATTTATTAGTTTATTTATTCATTTGTCCCAAAATGAATCTTACTAGCCTTCGGATGACTATTATTTTCAGTTCTATTTCACTGATGAGGAAACTGATGAGGAAATTGGGGGTCGCAGAAGTTATGTGCGGAGCAAGTGTCCCGGCCTGGATCAGAAAGCCTGACCTCTAAAGCATTGTGGAAAGCATTCAGTTCCCTCGATGAGAGTTGTGTCATAATGAGTGAGGAGCACACCTTGGAAGGTATAAAAGACCTTGTGGTTTTCACTGCCATTCTGCCTCTTTGGTTAAAAAAAAAACAACCTCAGATTTGGAGGGTTAAGTGATTCTAATGTGACACTGTGGGTCTGCATAAGATGTGGGACTTGAGCCCCAGACATTTCCTATCCATCCACCTTAGGTAAGTCAACTTCCTTGTCTGGAAGCGGGGTGTTACAGTTTGCTTTCATGATGCTGATAAGTTCATGACCAAAGAGTTTATGGGAATAAGAAGGTTTATTCTGACTTATGACTGTGTTGGTACAATTGGCAGTCCAGCTTGGCAAGAGAATTCACACCAACACCTAGACCAAGGGAACTGGCCAAACCCTATCCACAGGACTGATGAGAAACAGGCAGACTCCCTCACTTGTCAGAATGTCTGCATGCAAACATGTCAAAGTATACCAAAGAATGCCAACTTACTGAATTAGTGTTTACTCATCTTTCTCACCTGTGCAGAGAATGAACCCACTCACTATGGCTTGGGCCATACCACATTGATTAGATATTCTTCTACAGGGTTTATCTCAACCACTACTTTTTTTTTTTTTTTTTTTTTTTTTTTTTTTTTTTTTTTTTTTTTGCAAATGTGACTATAGCTCAGCCCTTAACTATTATGTTGACACTGTGTCTAACTATCACAGGTACTTCAAGATTGTGCTTCGGTCAAAACCCATAGAATGATTTCTTGAAATAACTAAACTTTACTGTGAGTAAATCTGAGTAAACTTTACTGTGACTATAGCTCAGCCCTTAACTATTATGTTGACACTGTGTCTAACTATCACAGGTACTTCAAGATTGTGCTTCGGTCAAAACCCATAGAATGATTTCTTGAAATAACTAAACTTTACTGTGAGTAAATCTGGACTGTTATCTGCTCAAAGCCCTATGCTTGAAATAGCTAACACCAGATTGACACAGCTGATTCTGGCCACAGGAAGCATCCACAGGCAGGGGAGATGACCAGAGAGCAGTAAGAGTTCCATTCAGCAGGGGCTTCTGGGAATCAGTGCTGGCCCTGTCTCCAAAGGAAGGAATAACACACAGTGCATTTCAGATGGGTCAGTACTGTAGTTTCTTAGAAATCTTTCAGAAATTCTTTGTGAGTTAGGAAGACTCTGGGGAATTGACCTGGTTGCTGGGATCCATCTGGCATGCAAAGTAATTATCACCCATCCTTCTATTTGAAAATAGCTTGTTGTGGAGGCGCAAGCCAAGATTCCCAGTTTCTTCATTAAAGCCATTCTGAAAAGTGAAAGTTGTTCATCATTCATCAGTTAGAGGCAGGTCACTTAATATTTAATTTTAGTGAAATGAAAGTATTCAAACACAGTCCTTCCCTCTTCAGCTGTGAATCTGGTGCTGAAGCACTTCTAAAGTTGGGGACAAGTTTTGCCTCTAATTTGTCTCTGCCTGAGCCTTGGAGTACCTTTCTGTCATCACCACAAGCGAAGCTGAAGCAGGAACTTGGGCTTGATTAGAAGTCAGTGGTCACAGGGCAAAGGCCAGGAGGCTAAGGTCATGCAGAAGCTGAAGGTCATGAAGACAGTGAAGTGTGGTGGTCAGGGATGATGGTTCACAGATCACCACGAGATGCTCTCTAAGCAGCTATCTTTTCTCCTGCTTTGGAGAGCAACGGGATGGAGCTATTCAGTGACCCTTATCCCTGGGCTCTGGCTGCTGGAAGATTTACTTACTCATCCGACACATATTGCAAAGTGCCAGAAATATGTCAAGATCGGTGCTGTGCACAGGAACAAGAGATGCATAGGACCACTGAGCCCCGGTGTCTATAATCAATTACATGCATACATAATTCCGGGCTGGCTATGCTCCAGGAAGAAATGCATATAGTGTAATAGACAATGACTCACTGCAGGACAAAAGTGGGTCACATCAGAGGGCATTCTTGTACAGTTCCCTAGAACATGTATAGCGAAAAGGAGGAGGCAAAGGCATTGGTTCATTCTTCTTTATATTGGCAGTTGAGTTGGGAAAACTGAGTGGGACAGAGAAGAGAGACAGTGGATGTGGGTCACTTATCCAAATGGAACAACATGTGAAGACCTGGCACCAACTCATTCTCTTTAAGTTAACCCCTGTGCTTTCTCTTATGTGCTCTCAGGTCTCACACATCCAGTGCAACAGAGCACTCTTAGGTTTGTGACTATGTGAGTAAGAATGGCACATTAGGCTCTTACAATCCTATCGACCTGCCACCTCTTCCTCAAAGTTCCCTGAGCCTTCGGATGGGGGCAGATTTTGCTAGTCTGATTCTGGGTGAACATTGCAAGGCCACCGGTACTCTGTATTCTGTCTGGCTGTCGTCTATTTTACTGCTCTTCCCTAGGTTGCATCCTATCTGTGTGTAGAGATTCTCTCCTATCCAATTAAAAAAGATGCTAAAAAAAGTCCTTTTTTTTAAGTAAAGACTTAAAGGAAGGCGAAGAACAGGAATGGGACACAGTAGACAGGGGAGTTGGCCTCCAGATAACCAACAGCCTGCTTACTAGCTCCTAAATCCTGTGCCCCTCCATGACAGGGATACTCATGCAGCACTGTAAACCAATCAGCACAACGGTGGACTGGAAGGAAAGTGACGGTGAACAGGATCAGATGTTTTATTACTTATGGGCTTCTTTAACAGTGACCTTATTTATCTATTTAACTATGTTCCTTTGTCTCTACTCTCTTGGGGTCTTCCTTCCTTACCCCATCCCCAAGTTATGTTCCTTTGTGGTTACAACGGATATTATGCTAAGTATGTCATTATGAGGGCTTTAGTACTAGGTTCCACTTACAAGGAAGAACCTGAGATCTTTTTTTTTTAAATTTTTTTTATTATTATTTATTCAACTGTGTGCATGTGCGTGTGTATGTGCACGCGTCTGTGTGTGTGTGTGTGTGTGTCTGTGTGTGTAGAACCACGGACGAATTCGGGAACCACCATGGACGCCTCCACCTCCTTCGGCCCCGGGATTCACAGGCTCCGCCCTACCAAGACCAGAAGCGCAGGCCGCCCCCGCTTCCGCCTGGCGACTATACGTGGGATCTGGGATCCGAACTCAGGACCTTCCGCCTACAAGGCGGAGGCTTAACCCCTGAGCCACCTCTCCAGCCCCTCTTGTTGCTTCTTAAAGCCTGTGTTGATGTTCGTTTACCCAAGTCACAAGTCTAGATGTACATGCACAAAGTCACGCAGACTGCCAGTCAAGTCGATTTCCTCCAATGCGTTCCCTAAAACTTCTTGTGAAAATTGAGGCACACCACGCAAACATGTCCATTGCTCAGTTCTCTGACTCAGTTCGTGTTGGACTCTTTTGCTTGAAAAACCTTTTCTTCACTTTTGCATATGGTAGCAACTGTGTTGGTCTTTTGGAACCCACCTTAAATGCTTACTTCCCTGTACATATCCTCAGAAGCTCTTTCCCCACCCTAGAAATTATCCTTAAAATATTCTATGCTTTATTTATGCAAATAATAAGTGATACTTTATATTAGCCTCTACATTATTTAAGTCCAAGCACACACAAATGGAAATAAAAGAACTATAGTTTGCATAACAAATCTACTGTTTAAGAGGTATTGATTGACCACTCCCCACCCTGGGACTACTGGAGTTTCATGGGTGCTGCCACTGCTGTGTCTTGTATTCATGATAAACTTACTGAACAGAGTCATCTGTGCCCTTGATCCATATTGTTATTTTTATCAACATATCTTGTATTCATCTCAGAGAACCTTTGTCAAATGGCAGCAACATTTATCTTCCCAGGTCAATGATTATGTCTTTTTCGTATGCTTATGCAACATCTGGACCCAGTGTTTTTGTTCAATTGTCTCTTCCCTCCACGTTGAGGTACAATCTGGTTTTGGTTTCACTGATCCTTTTTGTTTCTGTCATCTTCTTCCAGTAAAATTAGTTTTTCCTTGTGTAATTGCTTTCCCGGGGTCAGGAGAACATACTTGAAGGTTCAAGGGATCAGTGAAAGATCTTTTATTTTCTGTATTTTTCCTAAGTGAATTTAATTTGATCTGATGGTACTAAGCTCTGAAAATGGAGAGTATAATATTCTGATACAGGTATCTCCACTCTGTTCGCATCTCTTAGGACATATTTCTATGACTGAGAGTGGGGACTTCTTTAATTTAGAAAACCACACTCTGAAAGACAGGAGTCAAGACCCATACAACTCTAACTGGAGAAGTGCATGAGGTATGACAATTGCTCCTTTCACATTAAAAAGCAGAGCATGACTGTCTGTCTTGACTGGCTCTCCAAGACCCACCTCTCCCACATACCTGCTCTGGAGCTTCTTTGACAGCATTCTAACTCCTTGAAGGAGTGCCATGCTCAGTAAGTCTTAACAAATTCTGCTTCAGGCAAGTGCTGGATTTTTTTAAAGTCATGCAAATTAAATGAAATGTTCATTACATTTATGACACCTTCACAATTCTTGGTAGTCTATGTCTGCCTGTGCAGAGCAGACTGCACTGTGATCCTTTAAGGAATATAACTGTCAGGTTGCTGGGTACTTGGGCTTATTAAACAGATTATCAGAATCATTTTAGCATTAATTAAGAACATCTGCTTAGTCGAAACTATTATGCTTTGTGATATTAAGGAAAAGGAATGGGTTCATAATTGTAAATTAAGTTATAATTTAAGGAGTTTCTTATTTTAATAAAATGTTTATGGCTCTATATAAGCAAAAAATATTTTATATTGAATTGAAGTAAAAATGTTTCACAGACTTTTAATTGCCAATTTCATCATAGATTTTAAAAATATTCCATCTTTATAATCACCAGTGACTTTGTGCTGATCACATCTAAGTGGATTAGAGAGAAAATATTTAAGGAAAAATTATTGAGTGGTACTCTCAGATCCCAAAAGAAAATTGTTTCTTTTTTTTAATTGAAAAAAGAGGCCTAGATGTTTTTATTTCAATTGGAAGCATTCATCTAACAACCACATGATTTAAACATGGTGTGCAAAGTCCTGGAATTAGATCTCCAGAGGATAGTGATCTCTGAGCCCTTTGGTTATGTGGGACCTGCAGTTGGAACAGTTAATATGCATCACGGTATAAATACAGAGCACTGGGAATAAGGAACAGGGCATTTTACATAGACAGATTTCAGTCATAAGTAGAAAACATTCTAGAAAAATGCAGCATTCAGAATAGACAGTGTCTTGGAGCTGAACTCCTCCATAACATTTTAATCTTTTTCCAATCTTTTCAATATATCTATGCATCAGTGCTGTGCATTCCTACATAGAAGATGTCATCTGCTCAAGTTGTGGAGTGCTGGTGTCTATAGGGAAAGTAAGCATTGTTCAGAGCTTGCTAGCTTTATCATGTTATTTATGGCAAACCATCAGAGAAGACAAGAAATGGGTTTCAAGCCAAGCAGGCACTGGAGGAGGAAGGCTATGGCAAAAAGATTGTCACAAAGGCTGTCTCAAAGTGATGCCAGAAAGCAATACAGAAAGATCAAAGGCAATTCATACTGCATTGAGTATAAGAAAGAATAGAAAGAATAGGTCACTTAAATCACAACAGAATGCTTAATTCCAGTAGCTAAAGTCAGAAAAATGATGAGCAAAGAAAAGTTTGTCCTACCAAGTGATCCTATATATCCTCAGGTTTCTCTGAACCATCCTGACTCTTCTACTATGTACGGTGCATCTAGGTCTGCAAATTAGTTACAAACTAAGTACTGGACATTCTTGTGGGCTTTAAATCTCCTCCTGTTTCCAGGAACATACATTTGTGTCCATAAGTGCTGTTTGAGAGTCCTAAGTTCTAGCCTGTCTCTAAATTCTATTTATGTGCAGAGAAATCATTAAAATGACAGAGCGTATGAGTATGATCAAAGCCCATTATATCCATTTATGAAAACGTTACAATTAAACCAATTATTTGTGCAGGTAATACATGAAAAGATGTTAACACACACACACACACACACACACACACACACACACACACCAATGGAAAACTAATAGAATAGTGGAATGTGACTTAAAGGATGCTAAATTGGAAAAGAAGGTAGACAGGGAATAATTAATACCAATGAATTGTGTCTTCTCTGCTGGCATTACCAAGTAATATCATTGCAGTAAGTATGAGTGCATCAGGTATAACCTGATTATGTAAAGCATTGGTGTTAGGTGATGTCCTGCCAGCAATGGCGCACATAGTGGGTCCCAATTAAGGGAGGGTAGAAGGACTATGGAGACAAGTCTTGGTGCTATTTCTGATAGCGACGATGGGTGCGTGGACTCCTAGATTTTGTTCATATTAAACATCTTGAGATGCTTTTCCATGGGTTAAGTTTTGGTTTACTCATTGATGTACCCTGCTAAGATGGAAAATATTTTTTCTTCTTTGCTTCATTTTAATTAGAGTCACACAAGACTACTTTAATGTAAGTATAGAAAGTTTTTTTGAGCATATTTCTCCCCCACATCCTTCACTCCTCTTTCTTATTAACTACCCATCCCCGACTGGTCCCCTCTGTTTCCTAGACAGCTTGGCTTTTACTTTAATGTCATTAGTCATCTGCAATATCTAGGTTCTGCTAAAGAGAGAAAAG
The DNA here is from genome assembly GCA_023101885.1 of Typhlomys cinereus. NCBI lineage: Eukaryota > Metazoa > Chordata > Mammalia > Rodentia > Platacanthomyidae > Typhlomys > Typhlomys cinereus. Next base: position 2,666,312 of record JALPQD010000094.1, on the reverse strand, counting down.
AGAGATATTTATCTTTGTGAACTTGACTTAGGTTGCTTAATATGATGATCTCCAGTTACATCTGCTTTCCTGGCAAACAATATAACTTCTTCCTTCTTGTTGGCTGAAAAACATTGTGTCTGTGCACCACGTTTTCGTTATCCATTATTCTACTATTTTAGAACTTCAGTTTTCATTTTCAAAGTCATTTTCCCCTTCTATAATGATCCCATTGCAACTTTAATCTGTATGAGATTCATCTGTGGTTCAGACTCCCTTGACCTGGAGTGGGCCTGAGGCTCTGCTGGCACACACATGTCATGAGTTTCCAGGGATAGTCATTACTGAGAAGGAGTGTGTCCTGAGGAGACCTTTAGGTTCCTATTCCTGGAGGTAGAGTGAGTCTGATAGGCCTAGGCGCTATAGAGGCACCTGTTGTTCCTTCATCACACAACAACAGCACCCAGAACATACCAGGAATAAAGAGTGCAACATCTGCTAAGACCCTACCTTGGCTTGCAATTCTAACTCAAATAGCTCCTGCATTCATCCTGTGGTTCATTGTGATCCTCCATAAATGGCTGCAAATTCTTGTCTAGGGCAGGAATTGGGCTTTCTCTTCTCTCTCTCTCTCTCTGACACAATATCCTTCAGCTCCCCTGAGACATTTTCAGATTGAAGCTCTGAGGAAGTGAATGAGCAGTGACATTGGAGGTTGCAGGCAGGCAAAGCCTGAGTCAAAGCCACATGAGTGAACGAACGAATGTCTCCAGCTCACAGTCCCTAAATCCCCTCTCCTAGCCTTCAACTTTTTAGCTGAGGCCCAAGACTTGGTAGAGAAGACAGAAACTGCTCTTAGTGTATGCTTTGTGAACTAACCATCCCAACTTAGGTCAAATACAATGTATGCTCGTAAAGCATTGGTGTTAGGTGATGTCCTGCCAGCAATGGCGTACATAGTGGGTCCCAATGAAGGGAGGGTCGAAGGACTATGGAGACAAGTCTTGATGCTATTTCTGATAGCGACGATGGGTGCGTGGACTCCTAGATTTTGTTCATATTAAACATCTTGAGATGCTTTTCCATGCTAATGACCTCTTTGCCATTATCCTTTTACAGACAGAAAACATTCTCAAACTATGTCATGCTGAGATTTGTGGAGATGATTTCCTGGCCCAAGGTCACACAGAAGCTGTGGTGGTGTCGATTTTCCAGGCTTGTCCTCAGATGGCGGAGGTAATAACCTCCTAGCTGCATTCCTGTAGACTGGAAAGTCAAACTGCTTCAGCCTCCTTTAGCCTTGCCTGGCCACCTTCAGACCTTGGAAATAAAATGTCACTCACCACCTAATGCTAAGCCACGGATGGCTGACAGCCTCCCCTCAGCATGATTGGTGTGAGTTGCATGCCTTCAGTACCCATCATGTGGGAAGAAAAATCTTGAATGCTGTTTAATAAACAGTTGGAGGAAATCAGCAGGATGGCAGGTGTTATTTATCCACTGTGGGGAAAAGGTTTATTGGGAAATGTCACTTCAGGGTGACTGATTCCTCAGGGCAAGTATGGAGACTCAGCTCATCTGGGACTTTAAAGAAATCAGGTAATGAATATTTGTGTCTATTTGGAATAAGAGATCATTTATTTATTTTTTTAATTGCAAGATCTATTATCTAGTCAGAAGCAGGAGGGCCCAGCAAACTTAAGATTATCTTAAGTTCTGGGAAGAGGCAGGCAGATGGAGCAAGGGTTGACTTCTGGGATTAAATATGTTGTTGTATGCTTGTGGACAAAGCATCCATATCCTGCTTTCCTCTTAGCCTCACATGTGCCTCATCCCTGTCTCTGGGAGGTGTGCAAATCTTGATGTCCAGGATATAGCCTTGCTTTCTTTTTGCGGGGGAATTCTTTCCACATAGCTGGTTGCAGCTGTTACCAGAGTAGATGCTAGGAGACAGGGCTATGTGACAGGAGGTCGACAAAATTGCTCTTAGTGTATGCTTTAAAAACACATTATGAAATTCTTGGTAGAATGCTGCCAAAGTAATCACTTTCCCTGAGTTGAATAGAGAAGGATCTTTTTTTTTGGGGGGGGGGTCTTGCATTGTTGGGTTTCTGGTGGGAAAGGGTGCCTTGATCTCCCCAAATTCTTCTACTTCTTACCTTTTCTCCCATGGGATCAGATTTACCATGCTGTGACAGCCAGCTTTGATGGCTATTGGCTACAGTCTGAAAACAAAAGTTAGTCCAAGTGAGTCTGGGATGGTATTTTAGAGATATAGCTAACATTATGGGCTCTGTGGGTTTAATTAGGTCAAGGCCTTGTCAGTAAAACTACTTCCTTCCAGACATGAAGATATATTTCATTGATGCCAGAACAACATGTATACTTGATCTAGTTTTCAATCTGCTTTAGACCTATTATAATTATCAGAACCACAATCATTAGCCAATTGTATAAAATCAACTCACCATACACACACACACACACACACACACACACACACAACACACATCACCACCATTAATAAGGGTCACTGGTGTTTCCTGAGAACCATGGCTGACCCTGTTAAAACCCTGAGAATTGCTCTATCTGGGGTCACAGGTGTGATAGCAATGTTGCTAGAGGCAGACAGTGACACTGACCCAGAACTATACATTATCTGAACCTGTGTCCTCTGGACAGAAACTGCTGTGTGGACAAACAGGTGAGAGACCCTGAAGGCTTAAGGCTGAGGTTCAAAGGCCAGAATTCAGGCTTTGGTGGAGAAATTCCTACTAGTTTTCTGTAAAAGAGAGAATTCTGAGAATGAAAATGTGATTCGAATGAGATTGGGAAGTTGAAGCATCTCAATAGACATGCATCATTTAGTTTCTCTGAATTTTAAAAGTATAGATTCATCCACAGATCATATTGGGCAAGGAAGTTTTTTTGAGACAAAGAGTAATAGAAAGAAAAAGAGAATGAAAGCAAGTGTGTGTGTGTGTGTGTGTGTGTGTGTGTGTGTGTGTGTGTGTGTATGTGTGTATGTGTGTGTGAGAGAGAGAGAGACAGAGAGAGAGAGAGAGACAGAGACAGAGACAGAGACAGAGACAGAGACAGAGACAGACAGACAGACAGACATGACCAATGCATGGAACTAAGTTTGGTCCTTTCTATAGAAGAACAGCTCAGCACAGTCAAGCAGAAAGACAAATACTCTGAGGCCATTTGTCAAAGTGAATTAAAAATTTCAGCAGAATTAAGGCCTGTCTACCAGGAATGGAGCTAGGGGGTTATTGAACTTATTAAGCAACTGTGAGGAAGCAAAGAATAGCAATGGAAAGGTCAAGGGAGAGACAGACACTGGAGCTGGGGATGATAAGGGAGAGTGGTAGGTTCAGCTCTTGGGGCTCCCTTTGCCCCTATGTTTTACATGTATTCAGTGAATTTAATCATATTTACCCAATATTACAATCTTCCTTCTCTTCGTTTCAATGAAATCCTTCACGACCTCCATCAATCTCCTCCCTACTTCCGTGTGTGTGTGTGTGTGTGTGTGTGTGTGTGTGTGTGTTCCACTAAGATTATTAAAAGCTTGCCTGTCTCAGCATGTGTGTGGTACTTGCTGTAGCATGGGCAATATATCAATGGTTATACACTGAAGAAAGTAGCTTTCCTTTCTGATAGCCAGCATTGACCCTAAATAGTCCTCAGGGAGGAGGTGGGAGGGAAGACTCATGAACTCTTTCTCCTTTGATGGTAAAATGTTCTCAGGCTCAATCCTGGGCAGGTAAAAACAGTTTTGGTGAGTTGCTGGATGCAATGTCTCTGTCACATCCAAAAGACTGCTGTTTGGCAGCATTCCTTCCCAACTCTGTGGCTCTTCCATTTCTTCTACTCCCTCTTCCACTGAGGTCCCTGAGCTTCGATGGGGCAGGAGGGGGAGAAGACAGGCAGGTGCTATTTGGGGCTGAGAACTACTACCCAGTCATGTAGTTCACTTTGGCCAGTTGTGATTCTCTGTATTAAAAGCCATCCATTGCAAGAAGTTTCTTAGGGGCTGGAGAGATGGCTCAGGGGTTAAAATTGCCTTGCAAGCATAAGGACCTGAATTCAGAACCCAGATCTCACCTAAAAAACAATGCCAGGCCAGAAAGGCCTGTACTTCTGGTATTGGTGGACAGAGCCTGGAAAATCCCCGAATGAAGCAAAAATGAAGTAGCTGCAACCCAGGATGATTCCCAAAGTCATCCTTGGTCCTCTGTCATATCATGTTCTTGAGTCCTCTGCCTGTCCATGTTCTTCTGGCTGGTACACACTTACTGCTTTTGTTTAGTGGCATATCTGAGCACTTAGATATACAAATTTAACAATTCTCTAATGGGGTATTAAAAGTGTAGAGTACTGAATTAAACTGGCAATGTTTCTCAAATAGGAGGACTTTTTATTACTATTAAACATATATATTATTATATTCAGTTGATAAATGATAGTTGATTCAGTTGGATGTATTTATAGAATTACAACTCATTAAGAGGTGTAGAGGTTGCAATGGATCTGTTTCCTCTGTCTACCCATATGCAGGCATTATGGTGTGAATAAGGTTGGGCTTCAAAGGGCTCCAATATTTGCTTGGAGCCAAATCAAATGAATAAGGGACTTCTAGGTGTTACTGAATTTCTGGAGGATGGTTTTCAGATAAATCGCAATTCTATAGCATTTCCCAGAAATCCCTGTCCTTCTTCCTTGATCATTATTCTCTCAGCAGTTGCTTTAGAGTTCTCCTTTGACAAACTTGAGTTCTCTTTCTAAAAAGTTTTTTCTCCCACATGAGCTCTGCCTCCAGCAAGCAGGGTCTCTATGGGTCCCTGCTTTCTCCCTCATGTGAGAAGTACACTCCACGGGACTCCAACCTCTCTTAACTTGGGTGTTGAGAAGTATAGGAGCCTTTTCTTCTTTTCGGTGTTTTTTGTGTGACTTACACAGAATGAGAATTTAAGAATCAATTCTCTATCACCCTCCTTCCATGTAAGCATCTCTCTGAAGCTTTCTACAGTCTATAATTGCTAAACACCTTTCCTTTCTCTCCAGTGGTCAGTTTTTCACCCTGTGCTATTGTGGCTCTTCCCAGCATATCCTGAAATATCCTGCAGTGACTGCCTTCTCAACTGGTTGATACATCTGGCCTAGTCTAGTCTCATTGAAGGATTTGTCTGTAGCCACCTCTTGGCTCCTGGGACATGGTTCCTATTTGTTAATTTTTCTGGATTTTTCCCCCATGTGTTGGGAACCAAACCAAGAGCTTAGCACTCTGATAAGCAAGGACTCTGTCACTGAACTTAATCTTCAGTATTTCTTTTCTGGATCTTTGCTCAGAGATAAGGGTAGAGATTAAAAAATTAGGTCTTTTTTTTAAAAAAGGATATTTGCTTATGCAGACTTTGAGGCAATGCCTGTGAGGGAAAAATCTGCTTCTTCCAAAATTCATGCATGGGAAGCAAAGGAAAGAAGGGAAACTCACAGGTAGTTCCTCAACATCTGCATAAGCAAATATCCTATTGAAAAATAACCTAGTATTTGTCTCTACCTCTAGTCTTCTTCCCACATTTCAGCTTTGGCATTTCAACTGAGGTCACACTGGGCCACCCTGTTCTTGTAGCTCTGCAGAACAGGATGAAAACCCAGTTCCTTTTTCCTCTGCTATGTCCTGGCTTTAGTACCCATCTCCTCAAAGTGCCATTCCAGTGAGCTTGACTCTTTCCTATCCTCTGCAACCATGTGATTGGCCTGAAAGCTATGACCATTCAGCATTCTTTTGTTTTTCTGCTGACTCAGCTGCCACATGTCACCTACGTATGGCTCCTCATCACCTGCTGCCAGATTCACAAGTTCTCATAGTTATTTACACACTTAGTACTCAGGTGTCCTGCTGCTACTAATGCTTTAACACTACTCTCTAACAATCTTAATCATGTTTCTCTGCTGCTGAATATGTGTGCCTGTTTGGAGATGCTGGGATATCTGCTCGTAATGGAGTTTGGTGAGCAAAAATTCATCAAGAAATACTCTTATTATCTCTTTAAAGTCAGAAGGAAGAGGTTCCATATAAGGGGAGGGCTGTGATTCAACACAACGTGCAGGAAGTTTGGGGTCACCCATGAAGCACAACGGTTCTAGAATGGCCCTGAAGAGATGCTTCCCTTGGTCTGAGATGGGCTGTGTTCTCCAAGAGTTTGCTTTCTGGAGGCTTGATTCCTATTGTAGCATGGCATCATTTAAAGGCAAGCCTAGAAAGAGTTGCTTTGGTTGGAAAAGTATTATCCCACCCAGGGATTCCAACAGTTTTTGTGGATTGCAAGTTAGTACTCAAGAGAAATGCATTGTCACAATGGGGACCCTCACTTGTTTGACTTCCTCTATAGACATGGGATCTTTCCTGTCAAACACTCTTGATACCATCATCCTCCACAAGACCCTCATTAGAGTAGAATTCTGGCTGGCCCCTTGCCCTTCAAAGCTCCACAAAAGTGCACTAAACAGACTTCTTCTCTTTGTGAACCCCTCAGCCTCAGATATTTGATGACTGAAGCAAGACGACTAGACCTTGGTCAGCCTATGATGAGGATCCAGACTCTCCCTGTAGCTGAAGCCATCCTCTAAGTACTTGTTGACTGGAATGACTGGAACATTGTGCTCAGCTTTCCTAGCAAATTCTTCACTGTGGGGTCTGATTGCCTCATTCCAGTGACCAGAATTCTCTGTGGCCTAAGGGTCCTTTCTTACCAACAAGCTAATAGCAAAGTGCCTCAGCCTGGAGTTCCTGACCACTGCTCTCTGGCGCCAATCCCTCGCTAGTGTTGCTTTTCCTAGTCTGCAGCAAAAACCTTGGCTGTCACCATGTTGAGTTATTCAATGTTCTTTCTGCATGACACATACTTTTTCATCCCTGTGATTTACTCCTGATTACCTGTTTTGCCAGAACTCCCTATTCAATCATTCCTGTGTATCAATATTCACGCTGATTCTCCATGTTCAGTTCACTTGACATTTCGTCCAGAATCCTCCTTAATATTTGCAGTTTTTGAAAACCTCTCTTCACCATTTTTCTCCTGGTAAACTTGTATCTCAAGAAATTAACAATAAAAATATGACTTTGTGTGGTATGGTCACCACTATTTGTTGCTCCTTGTTTTTCTTATGATTCATAGGAGCCTGTGGTGACTACCATTCTAGTCTAAATGCTGACCAGCCTCTGGGGTTATAGCAGTCATTGGTGTTTCAATTCCCTGTATTGTTTACCTTTCTGGTGTGACAAAATACCTAACAAAAGTAGTGTAATGAAGGACAGACTTATTTTGGCTTACAGTTTGCGGGCACAGTTGATTAACATGGGAAAGTCATGGTGGCAAGTGCATGAGACAGTTGATCATATTTCATCTGAAGTCTGGAAGCCTAAAAAGGCAAATGAAGGTGCTTTGTTAATATTCTCCCTCCTTTTTATTAAGTCTAGGACCACAGCCCATGGATTGGTGCTTCCCTTTTCAAGGTGAGCTTTCCTATCTCAATCAAATTTCTCTATGGTCTCAAAGAAATGTCTAGAGGTTGTTTTCTATGTTATTCTAAATTTCAGCAAGTTGGCAATCAACATTAACCATCTAACTCCACCCTTCCTTAGCACCCAAATGTATCACTTTAATAACATTCCACCCTATCTCCCTGTCTCCAAAGTTTCAATCTTACTTCGTAAAGTAAAGTACATCTAATTTACTTCTAAGTATTCTCATACCCTTATTAGTTCAGACACTGGTTCAAAACTAGTTTTGAACTAGTTAGTTCAAAAATTCAAAGTTTCTTCTGATACTCAAGAAAAAATTAATACACACACACACACACACACACACACACACACACACACACACACAGTGGCACAGTCTGAGCAATCTGATTCCAACAGTGAAGACTGGGAGCTCATCAATAGAAGATCCAGCCAAAGGCAAGACAAAAATTCAACAGGACAGATGGCATATTCTGCAATTATATGTCTGTCATCTAGGGCTTAGGATGCAATCGTCTGGATGTAGAGAACCTTGGGGAGTCCCACTCCTCCAGCTTTGCTACCATAGTACATAGGACCTTTCATGCGCATCACTTCCTCTGTGTGCCAGAAGTTCCTTGGGAGGTATCCCATGGTCCTGGCATCTCTAATGTGCTATTAGAGTCTACATGTCAGCTTAAGCTTCACTTTCACAACTTTATACAATGAGCACTTGGGCTCCCTTCTGCAGAAAATCTGACATTGTCACACATTGCCTAATTAGAATGATTTTCTGGAACTTCGAAACAGTCTCTAGAATCTCCTAACTGTTGAATGCCTGCAAAGACATGACAACGCAAAGCTATACTGTCAAGTGTGCTGCCATCTTGAGGTGCAGCTCTGGCTTCCTTTGATCACATTTGTGACAGCCTCTGTGCTTCTTTGAGGTTGACCCTATGGAAATTCTTCCCTAGAGGGTTGTTTTTGAACAGGGAAGCCCTATGGTGGTACTTTCAGTTTAGACTGTCTTTTCAAATGAATTTCCTTTTCTACAAGCAGGATTCTTTGAAAGTTGAGTGCTTTCTGTCCAGGTACCTCCCCTGTTGTTTCTCTTGCATAGGAGGATTGTCTTTACTGCTTGAAATATCTTTAGTAAATAGAAATCATAGCTCCTTTGTCTAGTTCTCCTTATCTACAACTCCTTTCTTTTACAAACTGCATATTTTCATACTTTTCTATTCTCTCTTATTATAGATCTTAATCCAAAACTACCATGGAAATCAGTGTGGAGGTTCCTTAAAAATCTTGAAATAGACCCAGCTATTCCATTAATAGGCATTTACCCAAAACACTATATTCTACTACAGAGATGATACCGCATCCATGTACAGTTTGGCTCTGTTCACAACAGCAAGGAAATGGAATCAACCTAGATGCTTATTAACTGATAAATGGATAATGAAAATAAAGTGAAAACACGTAATGGACTTTTATTCAGTTATAAAGGAAAATGAAGTTATAAAAATCAGTTAAATGGACAGAAATGGAAAAAAAATATCGAGTGAGATAATTCAGACCCTGAAAGACAAACAGCACATTTTTTTCTTGTATATGTTTATCCTAGCTTTGAACCTTTGAATTTGTGTATTTAAGTTGGAATAACTGTAAAGGTTAGGAAACCAGTACAAGTCCATTAGGGAATAGGGTAAAGAAACTTTGAAGGAGGAAGGATATAAGAAAACAGACTATGAACTTGGAGAGAGATTTAGTAGGGAAATAGTTTTAAGGGAGAATAGGAATGAGGGAACAGGGTAAAGAAGGAGATGGAGAAAGATAACATTAAGGATGTATGATAAAACCTTATGGAAATTGTGCTGGTTACTTTCAACTATAATTTGACACTTAAAATAAATCCCTGGGCATACCAATGAGAAGAGGACAAATATAGTTAAGATAAGCATCTGAGCAGGCTTGTAAAGATTATCTTAATTGCATGATTGATTGACATGGGAAAACCCAGTCTGCAGTGAGTGGGAACTATTACCTGAGTAGGTAGAGAGCAAGAAAGACAGACAGACAGAGAAAGTTGACATTTGGCAATCTGGAAAGCTAGAAATGAGCACTGGTTCTTGCTCTTTCTGCTCTTGACTTTGGGTATGGTAAGGTCAAGCAAGTAGATAAAAAATAATTCATTGTCTTTTCTGTTACATATAGAGATGTATTTGGTTTTTTCTCAGACCACCTTATATTTTAAAACTATAGTTGCTTCAAACATCATTGAGTTTGGAAGTGGGACTTAGACCTTGTCAAACAACCAAAATTTTGTGATTTGGCCTGCCTCCAGTACTGTAAGTCAAGGCTCCCCTTTCAACATGGTATCATGCATCCATCAGAAGGAAGGAATGCTTTTCCTGGCAGAAGATTGAAATAAACAAGAGAGGGCAAGACAGCAACCAGCTCATCCTGTTACAATGGTAGCAATCTTGTTGTGAAAGTGAGGAGACTTTGCATCCTCAGCATTTCTTTTTCTTATTACACTTTTTTCAATTACATTTTTTTTTTTGCCTAATCGTGCAAGGTCAATTGGTATCCTCCTTCTTCTCCCTCCGCTTCCCTTCCTCCTGCTGTGCCTCATTCCATTTTCTTCCCCTTCCCCCTCCCTCTCACTCCTTTTCTTTCCCTCCTCGTCTCTGTGCTTCCTGCTTTCTCCCTGGAGTATCCTCTGGAGCATCTGCTGAGTTTCCTTCTGAGTTATCTGCTCCAATGAGGGTTCAGGACTGAGGGGCATTGCTTGGGGCCCCTTCCTGGGTTGCCTGCTAGTATGGGAACTCTATTATGACTGTTTAACCCCTTTGCCTCTAAGGATTCTAATTCCTGAAGCCTTCCCCCTGTGATCAGTGCTAGACTTTGGGGGGTTGTTGACATGTCAGCCATTATGCAGGTCAGGCAAAGTCCAATTACATTGCCTCAGCACTTCTTAAAGGTCTCCGTTTAGTAATGAAACAATGGTAGTTGACTTAATGTGAGATTTGGATGGGGAATGAACAGACCACAACAATGGCTCCCCGCTATTCTGAATTGAATGTAAAGTTTCACGTACCAGACAAGACAATTTCTAACATGCTATAGCCTGTCCAGTCAATACTTTAAGCTTAAGGACTGGTACATTTCCATCTTTGTCAAGCAAATTATTCAATTCCATAAACCTTTTACTGCAGATAATTTTCCAAATCTTTGGAAGGACAAGTTGTGTTGTAGGGTTTTAAAATGTAGTCTGGTAGTTTCATAGCTTCCTTGGAAAAAAATAGAATCTGGAAGTTAAGCTGTTCAATGAGTACTTGCTCTCTGGAGTTTGATTTTCAGCCTCAAAATGTATGAAATAGACTCAGTTTCTTCATAATGATATTACATTATATATTGCAACAATTTGGTAATCCTAGTTAAGATTTGTGACATATGTGTAGCAGATTAAACCCCTGTCATCCATGATGAGCAGGTGGATTATATCTAAACTCCTGCTGTGCTTTCTCCTACATGGTTAAGTGCTTCTGGGAAATTCATGGTACCTCTAGTGCCTTTCAGTTCCTGATCTCTAATACTTTAGATTGTATGTGATGAAATGGTTTTAAGACCTTCATGTCCAAATCTGATATTTGAGTTCTGCCTTTCATCTACTCTCCCATGCTGAAATGTAGTTATCTAACATAAGTGGTAGTATTTTTTGTATTCAAGAGGGAGAGAGTGAAAAGAAAAGGACAGGTTTTTACTTTGTGTCATGAATAATCATTTCTTTAAGCTTATTCTTCATTTTTAGGCTGTTGATAATGCTGCAAAATCATGTATATTTGATAAATAAAATCCTGTATGTCTAGAACAGTGTCTTTTACCCACGTTTAATTATTAACTGTCATCATCATCATCATTATCATCACCAAAATTGTCACCAACATGTCAATCAATATAAGAATCACATTTCTTTGTTCTCTGGCACAAATACAGCTGGGGAGAACAGACATCCTATATACATCAGCAACAGGGACAATGCGTCCTTCTCTATGCCCTGTGCAGCTGGGTGGCCCAAAGTGAAGATGTCCTGAAGCTTCTAGTCACTCCCAAGAATACAAATCAAGATGTATAAGTTATTTCCTTTCCAGGCCTGAGGAGCTATCTCATCTGTGGAAACGAGCTTCCATTCTCATTGTCAATTAGTTTCACTCTGAGGTATGATCATTGTTTGAAGCTAAACCAAGAGAGGAAATATAGCATTCCACGTTAAGCAAGGGAAATATACGGTGCTAGCTGAGACGTTAATCTCATTTGCTCCGCACCTGATTTTTCTCCAGTATAATATTGCAGCAAAGCTGTATGCTAAATCTCAAGCAATTTAACTCAGAGAAGTAGATTAGAGAGAGCAAATGCAAGGCTCTGCCTTGTAAGTTTCATTCGGTGAAAGTAATGTTCAAATATATAAGCTGAGATTGGAAGCTGCGATGTTCCAATTTTGCAATTTAACAATGTTATATGTGAATGGAGGTGATCTGAGCATACCTGTGGCCTGGGTTCCTTATTTAGATCTTAAACAACTTTTATACAGCCAGTGTCATTTACCCAAAGAGAAGGCTAGTAGGATAAGAGCTTATAAAATTAGGGTGGACAAAGTTAAGAGGTTTGTGAGTTTTACACATTTAAATTGCAAAAGAAAGCTGATATTTTACATTTTTCCAAGGATGCAGCCTTCCTAAAGTATGATCTATTAAATAGTATATGAAATAAACCCATCCCCATTGTGGTTGAATCACAGCAAGTTGCTTTACCAGTGTTTCCTTGATTATGATATCAAGCTGCTTTTCTTGCTCTCTTTGCACATCTCATCCATACACAGCTTCACCAAATGGCTATACTATATATCCATTCACAACCTCAGAAAGCAAGCACATTTGGAAACAGCATCTTTGTAGGTGCAGTCTGGGCCCTGAATCCAGCGACTGGTCTCCTTGTGAGAAGGTCATGCACAAATGCACAGGTGTCCACGTGAAGGGTAGATGGCTATGTGAAGAGGGAATAAGAGACAAGAGGAGTCAAAAGTCCCGGGCCAAGAACTGGCCAGGATTTTGGAAAACATCAGAAGCTACAAAGAGAAAGTACCTGTGCAACAGAGTGGTGTTGGTACTTTTGACTTTTAACTTTTAGCCTCTTAACTTGAAAGAATATGAGAGAGTTCTGAGCTTTATACTGTTGGTTCATGGACCTTTGTTGTGCAACCCTAGAAAGTTAATGCATGACCATGGTCACTGACCAGAGTAACAGCTCTAGGTCAGCTTTCCTGACCACTAATTTCAAGTTTTCCCAGAGCAACCATCACAAGCCACATGTCTAAAAAGACCCAGTAGAGTTAAAGTCATTCTCATCCTTGCCTGTCGCAGGTTCAGTACTCATAGCCTGCACCATTTCAAGTCCTCTTCATCCTCTAACCCCTGTGACAGTTCACACAGCCCACTGATGTGCCCACTGCCTCTCACTTCAGACCTGTGCCACACCCCACTTACTTCCCACTCCAGGGCATCTCTGACTCTCAGTCTGGACTGCTTTGGGAATGTGCCAGCTGACCTCTAGTGTCAGGGAGCTAAAAACTATGGTGTTCATTTTGCTAGGAAATAGTAGAGTCAATGGGTAAAGGACAGTTTGTTGGACTGTTTTGCTGCTCATTGAACAGTTGGGCTCTGGTGTAGGAAACTGTGTAAAGAGAGGCTGGTATAGGTAAAGACAATGAAAGATACTCCATACAAGTTAGGGCCCAAGTAATCATAGTAGGACTTTGCATGACATGTGCAATTACCAACATATCGTTGAACTCCCAAAGTCTAGCACTAGATCACAGACATTAGGATTCTTAGAGCCAAGGGATTAACAGTCACAATAGTGTTCCTATACTAAAGGGGAACACAAAAAAGAGCTCTAGGCAATGCCACTGAGTCCTTACAGCTAGCTCATCAGAGAAGAGGACCCAGAGGGAAGTTTGACATGTACACTAAAGGATGCTCCAGAAATGGGCGGAGGGGAAGGAGCACTGGGAGAAAGGGAGGGAGGGGGAGGAAAGGAAAGGGAAAAGGGAGGAGGGAAAAAGGGGATCCAGAGAGGGGTGGAGGGAGGGAGGGGAATGGGGTACTTATCAACTTTGTATGAGTAGAAGAAATAAATAAATGAATAAATAAATAAATAATAAGGAAAAAAAATAAAGACAACCAGAGAAGAAGTCAGCAGAAGATTCCAGGTTCTGAGAAGAGACAGATGCAAATCAGGTTCGGACAATGAAGTTTATTAAAACACACACACACACACACAGAGAAAGAGAGAGAGAGAGAGAGAGAGAGAGAGAGAGAGAGAGAGAGAGAGAGAGAGAGAGAGAGAGAGAAGAGCACTTACACAGAGAAAAATGAGTACACAGGGAGAAGTGTGGGAATATGTTTCTTACAAGACTCCAACACATCTGGAAGGAATTTTATCTCCAAGTGAGAGGACATTACGGGCCTGGTGCTTTTTCTATATATCCCAACAGGTGCACTTCTCAAAGCTTTTCAGAATGGTTGATGGCATTAAACACTTTTGGCTTCAAGCAGTGGAAAATTAGGTGACACTGTCTTCTAGGTATTTCTTCTTTCCCAACTTTCCCCATGTCTTCTACAACATCCTAAATAAATGGCTTCCTCAGAAGAATTTGTCTCAGATTCTATTTTACCTGAAAACCATGGCAGCAATTGGCAAGAGTAGAATTAGTCCATCTCAGGTTTTTGATGTCATTAACAGGCACTAATGACTGGATCGTTCTCTGGTTGACGACATAAACCACTGGAAGCCATCAGATGCATGACTGCACCTGGTCTGGAAAAGACTTGGTCCTTTCATAGAGAGGGTTGGGAAAGAATTAATCCAGGTGAGAAGGTGGGTTCCAGGTGAGTTATGGCATTGAAACAGCATGATGAAGCCAAATGTTATCAATTCAAAGATGCTTTTATTGACTGGCTTTTGTCAAATTCTTTGGAATCTCGAGTAGAAGCATGCTTCCAAATTAACCAATCAATTAAGTATGTGTCTTTTTAAAAAGGTGGGAGTCCCCTTTGCTCACAAGGAGGGCCTCATCTGTATCTTCAGAGGAAAATGAGGTCAAAAGTCAGGCTCTGACCTGCACTGAAGGCATGACTAGGCTTCTAAAGGAATGGACTTCCCTGTCCTAATGGCTCTAGTGCAAAACAATTGTAAAGGACACAACTCTAAGCACCAGTTGCAGAAGGACACAGTGCTAAGTATTGATTGTAAAAAGACACAGTTCTAAGCACCATTTGTACAAGGACACAGCTCTAAATGGCCAAAGTGGAACATGGCTAAGAATGTTATTCATTGACTCATCTAACTGGAAAAAATGTGTGCCTGGTGGGGGCAGTGCACTGCAACACAGAAATTTTGAGAAATAAAGAGTATCTTGATCTGAAGGAGGACAAAACAACAATAACAACAAAAAGTGAGCCCAGCTTTTATTGGCAATGCTTGCAGAGTGATTAGCCACAGACCACAGAGTCTACAGACAAGGTCAGGACCCACCCACTCCTGGAATGAGCTTTCTAAAAAGATATCATAACAAAGCTGATTATTAGATCTGTGATCTGAACAAATTCCTTCAGCCATCTGGGCTATAGGTTTATTTAGCTTTGGCTGTGTGTGTTTAAGAAAAAGAGGTTATGCAACACATAGCTCAAAGGCCAAATTAGTTAGTGTTTATAAAACACATTGCATAATACCATACAGCAAGTTCCACAGAATGTTTTATTAATTAATGAAATGGGCAAAGCAACAGTACTTATCACAACCATTACAGAAGAAATATCTGCATAAGCAGATGTCTGGTTACCATGGGGTAGGTAATCTTAGAAAAGAGAAGAAAGGGAATTGTTTCTAAAAGGAGGGAGCTAATTGACCAAACTGTGAAAAAATTGAACCTCCTTTATGGCCTGAGAATTAGAAAATTATAATGTTCAATGTTTAAAAATTAATGAATCTATTATATAAAGCTATTTAACAATGTATAAAGTTAAACTATGGTTTATATTTAATATGTATCTACATATAGTAATAAACTTGATATTACATATCAGCATAATGTGAAACATATAATTATAATGTATGTGACATATGAACAAAGTTAATAGAAATAGCATTTTTCACTCCTATTCTTACACTTGCCAGTGTCAGCAGACTCAGCAGACTTGAAAGGCACACAAGATTCAGCCCAGCAAAGAATAGGAACCCCATAGAAACGACAATGAGAATTTCTGCAAGGTTTGTTTGTTTGTTTGCTTGCTTGCTTAGGGTTCACTCTGAAAGCTGCTAGGAATTTGCATGTGTTTCCTATTTGGTCAAGAAATAAGGATGGTTTATGCACAAATATGCCAATGGCTCTGTTACTGAGCCTATTCAGTGCCATGTCCCTGCTCAAGACTTTCATAGTCTCCAACTCCTCATTTTTCTCTCTGTAATTTCCCATCATGCACCTTGGCCTGTTTGGCTGGAGGATCCAGTTTCCAGACATGTTTCTCATTACTAAATTCTGGTTACCTATCTCACTATTGTAATTGGCTGTCATTTATCAGAAGCACGTTCCTAGGGCATGCATGTCACATAGTCTGAACAAATGAGATAATATTCACTGATAGCAGGGGATCATGGAAAGATATATTTCCCAAGGTAAAGAAAATCAGTGGATGGTTGCACTGAGAACATTTGCTTCATTTTGCTGCTGATTTGAAAAATTCCTTATGCCTAGTCAAAATGACTTTGAGCACTTAATTAATGATGATCTGTACATCTTTTCCAATGCAATAACTGAAGACTTAAAGCAGAACTTCTAACTCCATTCCATGGGCAGAGCTTATGTATATCTTTAGATGAGGAAGGGCATGGAGAGAACATGTTTGCCACTCAGACTTGAGTTGCTTTCTACACTATCCAGCATACCATCCCATCAGATATCCATATAGACTGAAGCCGCTGGGGCCAAGATGTTATCTCCAGTCCTGCCCCATGGATGCAGACTTCAGAAGGCTGGTGCACTAACCTAAAAATTTGTCCTTAAGGCGGCCAGATTGGCCTGGGCTTTCATTTAGCATAAGTGGAAGCTGCATTGCTTCTTTTCTATCTCCCAAGGCCTTCTCTCTGAAGCAGAAGTGTTTGCATCTATTTCATTCTTGGGGATAATGTCTCTTCAAATGAACCCTCATAATACATGGATGATATCAGAGAGCTCTAAAACAGTCCTGAGACAGCTATGATGATACTTTCTAGATGCTTGATCTACTTTCTTAGTTCATTCTAGCACTGCTTATGTATAGTAAGGTTCTTGTGGATTCACTGCTCAATGTTTTCAAAAGCAAGGTCCTAGTGAGGGTCACTTTTTCTAGATTATTAACCTTTCCCATCTAGTAACATCACACCTAATCAGTCCTGGCTCCTCTAGAAAGATGCATCCCCTTTAGGTCCTAACTTCTGCAGAATCAATTTGTAGCTTCCTTTCATCTTCACCACATAAGATGCAAAAAAACAATACACATTTACTCACACTGAGACTTGTTTTTTTGTGCATCTATTGTAGAATGAGATGGAGAAGTAACCACCCATTTTGTTCAGTGTGTGCTGTAGAACTATATCAAATGTGACTCTTAGTTGAAGATTTGACTTTGCAAGCACTCTTTGATCCAATTCCATTGAGACTCCTCATTACTTATATCTTTTGCTGAGTGTTAACTTTCCCTTGGTGGCCCCATTGTCCCTAAAGACATAAGCAGGACCTAGATCTTGATACCAATCTGAGAAGCAGGGAACACTAGATGTTTCGTTTACCTCTAATTCTCTCCCATGACATTGTTTATAGGGTGGTAATAGAAATATAATTGGCACATGGACTTGATAACTCCTATAATAGCAGATCAACTGTCCTGATTAAATACATGAAGATAAGAAAACAGTTAAAGATTTCAGTCAGCTCGCCACTGCACAGCAGAAAAGTCAGTGATGTGATCTTGCTTTTGTTTCCAGACACTATGGACAGAAGTCCTAAAAAAAACACATTTTTATGATGTTTTCTGAAACAAATGAAGTAGAGGGAGATATTTCAGACCTAATTACTACTTTATTTCTAGTCAATTTCTTATTTAGGATGAGACTTCAATTATTATTATTATTATTATTATTATTATTATTATTTTTAATCTGTACAGGTGAAGAAATTACCCAATAAAGGAAAGCTAAAAGCACTTTGACTGTAATGACTTCTGGGTAACCAAATTAGAGTAACTTTAATATTTAGTGATTTATACAGAGAAAGGTGAAAAGAGGAGATGCTAAATTATCAGTTTATTCGGCTGAATAGTTTTAGGAAAAAACTATTAAGAAAAGTTGTCTTTAGGAATAAGAAATGTGCAACATCTTTACAAAGATGCTGAAGTCAGCAAAGGAACTTGCTCAATACCTACATTACGTGGGTGGGAAACTGAAGGTCCGGGAAGTGTGGAGAATGAGTCAGGGTCATTCCAGCACCGCTAATCAGAACAAGGATGTATTCTTCTTGATCTTTGCTGGCCTGTTTTTCCCTCCTGCCTTAAACCTGCCCAGTATTCCTTTCAGATCGCTGTTCAAGTTTCTTGATAAGACATGACAATAAGGAAAAAGCGTTGGTCATCCATTTATTAAGTTAACGATTTTTGAGTGCTTTGTGCCAGAGGGTTGGGACAAGCAACCCTTTATGCTGATATAAGAAAGATGCAAAAAGAATGTAGACTTTGAAACTGAAATACTAAACCTTATGTTTCTGGTCATTAAGAAGGTCAACGAGAAGAAAGGGGAGTCAGATCTGTAATTGTACTTTATCCAGTGAGCTGGTAATGCAAGAAGGCAGCTGATTAACATCTTTCAAATACTGCTTTGGATTTCATCTCCAGTTAGCAGCCTATGGGGGTGACGGTCATAAAAACAGCCCCATCGGGCTGGAGAGGTGGCTCAGGGGTTAAGCTTCCGTCTTGCTAGGCGGAAGGGTCCTGAGTTCGGATCCCAGATCCCACGTATAGATGCCAGGCAGAAGCGGGGCGGCCTGCGCTTCTGGTCCTGGTAGGGCGGAGCCTGTGAATCCCGCGGCAGAAGGAGGTGGAGGCGTCCATGGTGGTTCACGAATTCGTCCGTGGTTCTACACATACACATACACAGACACATACACAGACACGCACATGCGCACAGTTGAATAAATAATAATAAAAAAATTAAAAAAAAACAAAAACAAAAAACAGCCCCATCATTCTGGAGGTCAGTCTGCTTTTGTGGCCAGGCGCTGAGCAGTGCTTCTGATGCTTGAGATGCCTATACCTTTCTCCTTACCATACTTTATACTCTGAAGTTTTTCTCTGGCTATCTGGGCTTAGGCATTCCCTGAAAAACAGAATGTAGTTATTTCTTCTGATGTCAGCCTTGCAGTCCTACAGGGACACCCAGGTTTAGATGATGTTAACTCAGAACAAACCACCAATGGTGCATATGTGCTAAATTATTAATAACAATTATGTGCCTAACCTGTTCTCTACTATGGAACACAAATCTGTCTTCATAATGCAGAATACCTAAGCATTCCTAACTTTCCCTCCTACTCCTATCCACCTGATCAAATCTCAGGAGATTTTTCCCAAGTTCTCCTGCAAATAGACAAGATACAACCCATAACTCATAAGCACCCTACTTGCTTTCATTACTACTGAAGTTGTGATTTTTAATTTCATGCAAAGGAAAAAAAGAGTAGTCATTAATACAATATTAATATCACTAAAATATAGTATTGCAAAAGTCTTATGATCAGGGTCCCTAGTCAATGAAGAGAGAAGGGGATATCATTGCAGTTTGTCTGTAGGACTTCAATGCCTGTCTTAGGTTACAGGGATGTAGTAGAGCAATTTTATATGTAGCTTCTTACACATTCTTTTTTTAATATTTCATTTATTAGAGAGAGAGAGAGAGAGAGAGAGAGAGAGAGAAGAGTATGGTTGAATGTCAGAGGAAAACTTTCTCTCCACCATTTGAGGTCCAGAGATTGAACTTAGGTCATTAGGATTGCAAGCAGGTGTCTTACCTGCTGAATACCTAGCTGTTTCCAGGTGCTTTATATTCTTTTTATCATATCTATAGCACTATTTTTCTGACTACCTGCTGAAGAAACACAACAAGGACTTTGGAATTTTGCTAACGACCTGGATTATTAACAATAATCATGGACCCAGACAAAAAGACTTCTATTGAATTTTTACTTTAGCAAAAATAATCTGGCAGAAATATCAGTTTTCACTAAAAGCTGCTATATGCTGAAAGATGAGCATAGTTTTCCATGGCCTTCTGAGCCATTCTCTGTAATATTTTACTTGGAAAAATATATGCTTACAAGCTGGGCATGACACTCCAGGCCTGCATTCTCAGCACTGGGGAGGCTGAGGGTGGAAGACTCGAATTTATAGGTGAACCCTGCTTTTCTAAACATGTCATTTAAATTCTTGCATTCAGAATTATGCTGGAATTTTATACGATTCAGTGAAAATATTAGATTTTTTTTTTACTGTGGATAGAGAGAACATAGAACTAAGACAAAAAATTACTATAAAAAGGTTCATTCCAGTTATATGGTGATTTTCTAGCTGTTTTCTTTTTTTTTAAGCACAAACATGCTTTTTATTGTTATTTCATCCATGTAATACTTCATTATTAAATTGGTCAAAGAAGAGATATACAATATCCTATGGAACATCAAACTAAAGATAAGATTTGTAAACACTGCTTTTTCTGGATTCCCTTTTCTTTTCCTTTTCTTTTCCCAGTTGGATAAGCTATCTAATCAACTTGTTCATCACTTGTGTCCTTATGGGTGCGTTAGTTAACTAGGTTGCAAACTCCTAACAACTCTTTAAGATCTTCTCCAGGAAGTCTTCCCACCAACACATCTACTTTGTGCTTTTAGTACATACACAGTACTATGACCACTTCCTTTCAGGACAAACTCACCCGTGGATCCCAGAAGACAAACTATGCTGAACAAGTTATGCAGCCTGGGATATCTGCAAGCCTTCACTGTGCATTTATTCAAGGAAGAAAGAGAAGAGAGAAAATTAGTAATGTTGCAAAGAACTGGAAATCATGTACTCAGACCCTTGTCTGAGCACTGTCCAATACTTAGCGAAAAGTGTATACTCAGGAACCAGCCCAAGGAGGCTGTGTCATCTAAGGTGCTGAAAGACTGTCACCATCGAGTTGCCTGGCAACAGGGCCTCTCAAAAGAGCATTTAAATGGAACTCTGAAGCATCAGAATGGCTCCGTGCATTCCACTCTGAGCCCTTCTTCTGGCCCAGGAAGACATCCATGTTTGAGATGGAACTTCTCACATCTGCCACTCCCATTTGCTCCCTAACCACTCAGTCTTATTATACTCCTACCACACACTCTTTCTTGCAATCTGACTGCAGCCCCAACTACTCTCACTAAATGCTCTCTGAAAATCACTGCTTTCCTCCCTAATCCCCAAATCCAAAGACCTGCTTCTTTGAAGTGCATCCCACTGTTGGGCATCCTTTACTTGGCTTGAATGTGCTCTCTTCCCATGAATCCATCCTTCCCTATGTCTTCTTTTCCTAGAAGGTTCACATCACAAGTGCTTTTCAATCTTTGTCTCTTTAAGATTGATTTCCTTTTTTTTTGAGTATTTTTTATTATTAATACATTTTTATTATTATTTCAGCTCATACAAACTTAATAGTACACCAGTTCCCTCCCTCCTTCCTCCTCCCCCCGTACCCTCTGCTCCCCCTCCCCACCTCCTCCCTTCCCATCCCCCAGTGCCTCCCGCCCCAATTCCCAGAGAGTCCTTTCTTGTGCATGCCTGATTTTCCTCTGGGCCCTCCTCTCTGATGACGTACAAGGACCCAGTGGCCTTTCCCTGAACCGTTTTCTGTGTTCCCCTTAGGTATAGGAACACTGCTGTGGCTGCCAATCCTTTGCCTCCAAGGATCTTGGTGCCTTTAGCAGATGCTAGACTTTGTGAGGTCAATAGTGTGTTGGACAATGCGCAGGGCATGTAAAGTCCAATTATGATTGCTTCAGCCCTAACTTGTATGGAGTATCTTGCAAATCATTGCTCCTCCCATCCTTTTGCTCTTACACTCTTACCGCCCCCTCTTCCGCAAATTTCCCTGAGCTTCAGGATGGGGAGAGATTAAGCTGACCTAGTTCTAGGTGGTTGATATAGAGTCTCTGAAGTTCTGGATTGTGGTTTGTTGATTTTCTTTTGCAGTTTTGCTGCTCCTGCAATGCCCTTCACTCCATCCTGGTGGGCATTGTGTGTTATCCCCTGGCCAGAGACAAAAAGCTGTTAAACTAGAGTCTTGTGATAAAAGCACATTCATAGGTTGATGTAATAAAAGTGGGAAACCACAGTGAGGGAGGGGTCTATCACCAATTTGCACAATGGTTACTTATTATCTGCCAGACTATATGCCCTCCTCTTCTAGTGAGATCATACCCCCTCAGTAGTAAATGATCAGGAACAAAAGTCTGTGAACTTAATCAGATGTCTCATTACTTATTTGAGTCCTTGATGGAAGCCTATTTTCTCTGCTGTAACACGGTCTCTTCTCTCCTTGTTTAGATCAACAAGTAAACAGCATATTATGATATATTAGAATAAACTGAAATGAAGCATTTGAAAATGGAAATTCTTCAAATTTATCTTAGTCCACTTGATATGGCTTTATCAGCATAGCTACCCTGGCTACATGCAATGAACAGAAATTCATTGGCTCATTATTTTGTGACATTTGTAGAAATTAAATACACAGTAAAATGGTGTGCCAGGTGGACTTAGAACTTGACCTACTTGAAAGGATAATCATATGCCTGGGAGTGGGGTCCTTATACAAGAATGAATTCTTTCTCCCTCCTAACCACTTTCTCCTTACTGCCTTCTACCATGGATGATATAAAAAATGTCTTTGCCATGTGTCAAGCTTTCAATCTTAGTCTTCCATGCTGGAAATGAAATGCATGTGTACTTTGAAATAACCATGAACATGCGCTGAATGCAGGGAAATCTCTGCCCCACTTTTTTAGAGCTCTTTAATTTGAGCAATATTTTAGTAGCAATGTATTTGTTTATATTTATAACATCCACCTTGTTTTTGTTAGAATCATTCTTTGTTAACATCTTTATTTCCCAAATGTTCATTATATTAATGAAAGTAAATTATAGCAATTATGAACCTAAATAGAAAAAAACACACACACACACATGAACGTTTGTGATCTAACATAAATGATGCCTTCTCTTTACTCACACACCAAAGAGAAGGCAGAGAAGCTGGGTCTATGAGAGAGGAAGCCATTCTGTGGTGGACTCCAGCTCAGGAGGTATTCTGCAGGAAGGGGGTACAGGTCTGGGAACCCTGAAGTCAATGTTCATTAGCAGCACTCTTGCTGTGTAGAATGTGGCCTTGCTATGTGTCCTCAGGATTTTCCATTCCCTAGCATGTTGTGCATATAGAATGATTGCTTGGTAATTTCATTTTTTCTTCACTCCAATAATGCAATTTACTAATTTATTTCAGAAAGACTTGATTTCTACTTAAAATAAAGAAAATGATTCAAGGATTTTGAATCCACCATTATAGTTAATGACAAAGCTGCTTCTTAAAAGGTTATGCAATAGTATTTATTAACAAATGGACTTCTGGTCTATTAAATCCAATTTTGAATTTTTTGCTTGTGTAGTATGCTTCTTAATGACTGCTTAACTTCTCCATAAATATTAAGGACTTGCTTACAGTTTATAAAAATTACAAAAAATAGTAATTTCAGTATTAATTTTAAATTTTGAAGAATTATTTTTGTTTAAGCTTTGTGAATAAAACATCTAATAGAAAGTAGAAACAGTAGTTTATATTTACTATATTATATATAGAGTAGAAACAGTAGTACATATTTAACTATAATCAACTTGAAATAGTAGAAAGTTGCTTTATTCAAAATATAATGTAATGTAAATAAATGAGATCAGATGGAGATTGACACATGTAACATCCACATCAGACACTCATACTCTAAGTTTTTTAGTAATTAATATGAATGCATGAACGTAACAAGTGAATTTTTAGTGAATGAGTGGTGTGTATGTAGTATGCATGAAAGAGAGAGACAGAGACAGAGACAGATACAGAGAATAATAACATAAGGTATAATATCCATAAGGGTATTTCTTACTCCTTCTACTGAAAAATACTGCCAGTGGATTCCATGGCTGACTATGGGACACTAAGTCTGTGGGTTAGTGGCTTTAGAAATAAAGCTGAAGTCAGAAACTTTAGATGGTAGACATTTTTAGACAGCATTTTTTGAATGTTTAGAATCCAGGGTTGAGCTATCTCATCTGCTTGGACTTTTTGACTATGAAATATGGGCTTTGTCCCAGCATGGCAACTGGCAGGAAGCATGTGTAAAATATGTCACATTACAAGAGAGAAGATGGGACAGTTCTTTCAGAAAAATACCTGTGAATACAAACAACACCAAATGCTGGAGAGGATGTGGAGAGAGGGGAACTCTCCTACATTGCTGGTGGAAATGCAGGCTCCTACAGCCACTCTGGCGAGCCGTCTGGAGATTCTTAAAGAAATTAAAGATTGAAATGCCATATGACCCTGTGATTCCACTTTTGGGAATAACCCCCCCATGCAGCAGAGGTTCACCTTGATGTCACAAGTGCGACCATGTTCATAACAGCACTGTTTACAATAGCAAAGTCATTGAATCAACCCAAATGTCCAACAGTTGATGAGTGGATAAGGAAAGGTGGTATATCTATACAATGGAGTACTACTCAGCCATGAAAAATGATGAATTACTGGAATTTGCCGGGAAATGGATGTCATTAGAAACAATTATATTGAGTGAAGTGTCCCAGACCCAGAAAATTAAGTGCCGTATGTACTCCCTAATATGTGGCTCCTAGTACCAAACCCACCCAGCCCACCTTGAGACACTCATAGGTAAATCTATGTATTAGCTACAGTAATTGCAAGGATTATGAACAGGAGGGATGGAGTTGGAGGGCCACACGAGAAACAAGGAGAGAAGTGACCATGTTACAGCAGAGAAAATAGGCCTCCATCAAGGACTGCAAGTAAGCAATGAGACATCTGGTTAAATTCACAGACTTTTCGTTCCTGATCATTTACAACTGAGGGGGTGTGATCTCACCAGAAGGGGAGGGCATATAGTCTGGCAGATAATAAGTAACCATTTTGCAAATGGGTGATTGACCCCTCCCTCACTGTGGTTTCTTACTTTTATTACATCTACCTTTGAATATACTCTTATAACAAGACTGTAGTTTAACAGCTTTTTATCTCTGACCAGGGGGTGACATCCAATACCCATCAGGATGGAGTGAAGGGCATTGCAGGAGCAGCAAAACCGCAAAAGAAAATCAACAAACCATAATCCAGAACTTCAGAGACTCTATATCAACCATCTAGAACTAGGCCAGCCTAACCTCTCCCCATCCTGAAGCTCAGGGAAATTTGCGGAAGAGGGGGCAGTAAGAGTATAAGAGCACAAGGATGGGAGGAGCAATGATATGCAAGATACTCCACACAAGTTAGGGCCGAAGCAATCATAATTGGACTTTGCATGACCTGCGCAATGTCCAACACAGTATTGACCCCACAAAGTCTAGCATTTGCTAAAAGCACCAAGATCCTTGGAGGCAAGGGATTGACAGCCAAAATAGTGTTCCTATGCTTAAGGGGAACAAAGGAAAGGGTTCAGGGAAATGCCGTTGGGTCCTTGTAATCATCAGAGAGGAGGACCCAGAGGAGAGTTTGGCATGCACATTAAAGGATTCTCCGGGGATTGGGGGAGGGGAGGCACTGGGGGATGGGGAGGGAGGGGTAAGGGGACGGTGAGCAGAGGGGTTGGGGGGAGGAGGAGGGAGGGAGGGAGGGAACCGGCGTACCTATTAAGTTTGTATGAGCAGAGATAATAAAAAATGTTTAATAAAAATACCTGTGAGACCTAATGAGTCCATTTGGAGACTCCATTTTAATCTCTACTTAGAAGCTACCTCTCTCTTAGCTCTTCCTCTTAAAGATACACCACTTCTTAATAAACTGGGGACAAAATCACACCTGAACACTTTGTAGGATAGTGGGAAGAACCACACTTGGAGCAGAACTGTTTAGTTATGTGTAAATCCTGTCTTCTCCTGCTATTTAAACTCTACTGCTTCTGTTCAGACTTTGAAGAGGAAACAGTTGGATTTAAAACACACCCCTTCCCAATGGACATATTGAATGCATTTCTTGTACCTGCTTTTCACCATCAATTTCAATTCTTATTAATTTAATCAAGGTGAATGACTGAACAAGAAGCACAAGCCTGACTCTTATGGTCTGGCAGCTATTTGGTTTAATACCCTAAACCTTCAGCAGACTAGCCAAATTCAACCCATACTATATCATTCTTGTCTGTGGTACTTGGCAGGTCTTGTCCAACCCACTAGCAAGGACTTGCTCATAAGGAAATGGCCTATCTTCTCTGAGTTTTATGTCTCTCAGCTCAGTTAATCACCTGCTCCTTGTTTCCAGATTTGCCTGAACAAATCTGTAACACTAAGAGTTACTTTTCCTTGTGTTTATGAAACCAGGAGGAGAGACATGCTCTGAGAGTCTTGTTCAATAAAGAGCATCTCATGTGTAATCTTGTTTTCTTCTCCTTTAGATGTAGGTTTACTTTAAAGCTGATTTAAGGCTGTATAAAGATGCTGTTTCCACACATCCGCACAGGAGGCTTTGGTGAATCAGAGCCAACAGGGGTGAGGTCACAGTATTTATGTGAGCCCCTAAGATAAGCACCTGTTTTACTTTAGCACATTAATATGGATCATCCGGATCATCTCACATACCTGGAGTCCTGCTCATCATTGAGCAAAGTTGACCTGTGAGGTTGGTCACTGCAAGTGTTGTCATTGTGGGAAAAGGCCAGACAATGCACTTGCACCTCAGAAGAAATAGCGGTATCTCACAGCAAAGCCTTGTGATGATGGTTCAAAATCCATTTAGAAAAAGGATTCATAGAACATTAAGGCCATTATCATGGCATAGCACCCATTCACTTAGATGAGCAACAAAAGGAGAGTGCTTCTTTATAAGCTTTCCAGTTCTTAATTTATTCTATGGTGGCTCTGATACACATATATTTAAGTCTAGACATTAACCAATTAACTTTAATGATCACAATATATCTTTATTGACACAAAAAATGTGCACTGGTCGGGGGTGTTGGTGATGGGGTCATAGTGTTTTCTTTGCAAAATGGAAGTGTCCAGAAAAAAAATGTTACTGGAAATATGTGCAGGGTTGGCCAAGGAAAGCAGTATAGCTGATCTCAATTTCTCCAACTTCTTTCTGGCATTTTAACAGCTAGCAAGAGCACTATATTGATTTCAAATCTTAACTTGAAAGGATCCCCCACTCCTGTCTTAGCATCCCTAAGCTTCTCCTCTCCTGGGACAAGGGACAGTATCTTGCCTCAAGCCACATGACAATCACAACAGCATGTCCCTTTCCCCAGACTGCAGTAGAGCTGCCAGCACTGATGTGAGGTTGGACTTCCCCACCACTTTACAGGCAGCTCGGTTTAGAGGAGGATCTGTCTGAGAATCTAGAAACCTGAAGTGAGACAAGGAGGAGTCCAGAAGGCACCAGCATCTTCAGAGAGTGGGAGAAGAGGGAGAGCTACCCGGGCAGTCGTGAGAGACCATGGGTCTAGGAACAGCTTGTCCTGGTATAGCAATACAAGGTCTTTTCCTTCTCTTTGAGGAGAGCATGTGCCTGGATTTGCTCCCACCTTTTATATTTATACTGGTGGATCTGTTTTATATTTTAAAAAATGTTTATTTTTAGAGGAGAAGGGACAGACATCAGGCAGACATGCAGTTCAGAGGACAACTTTTAGAAGTCAACTCTCTTATTTCACCATGTGGGGTTTGGAGATTGAACTTAGGGCACCAGGTTTGCATGTAGATACATTTAACTGCTGAGCCATCTCTCCAGCCTCCCAATTTTTTTTTTGCTTGATTTATTCTTTTTGATTTTACCTTTTTCTCCTCACCTCTAGACTACTTTTTTTACATACTATTTTACAAAAAACAATAAAAATCTGCTGTTTTGAAGTACCATATGCTTTTATCCTCAGTGGAATTATTCCATGGTTTGCAGAAAATTTTCATAAAAGATATTTTGATTTTTCTGTTCATTTCCTGAAATCAGTAAGTATAATGTAGTTCTCCTTCCATGAAATTAATGAAGCTGATGCCAACCTAATAGCCACTGATGATTCCTAATTCATCATAATTGACTTAACTTTTTTGAACTCATGGTAGTGAAAAAAACACAAATATTAGATAGAAACTCTAGTTTGCACTTTGAATTTGAACCTTTCCCTAGATGTAGATGATTGTGTCTTATGTGCCAGGTGACATCAAGCCACTAGTTAGTCAGACACAGTCTTGCAGTTCATCTGCATGGTTACATAAATGATCATTAAATGGCTTAAGGGAACAAGGGGTTTATTTTCTTACGATAGTCTGGTTACAGTTCATAGTCCAGCTTGATGGAGAGCATGCACCAGCACTAGGGCTGAGGGAACTGGCCACCCCATCTCTATGTAGTGGCTGAGAGAGAGAGGGAAAATCCTTACTTGCTAGACCAGCATATCTGGCCAAGTGAACACAAGGATGCTGATTCTTTCAACCAGCTCTCTGTATTTTATTCCAGGGCTTAATCTAACTCACCTGGTTCTTCCCCATCAGTCAGACAATCTCCGGCAGGTTTGCTCTGGACTTAACCCAACCACTAATTCACCACAAATGTGCCCCAAGCTCAAACCCTCAACTGTCAAGTTGACACCTGTGCCTATGACACAGCCTCATGCTAGAAACAGCTCCTGCTGTGGCTGAGCTAGAGTGTGCCACAATTTAACAGACATTCAACTCATATCTGACTTACTAATATTTTCAATTTATGAATGTCTTATTGGGTTTAACCCTAACAGAAGAAGAATGATAGATTCCCTTTCCTCCATCCCCCATATTTAGAGTAGAAGTTTTATTTGTTGATAACTGTCCCTAATGGCCAGCTGGTGCTGAAAAAATCCATGCTTACATAACCCTTAGTCATATACCTCATGGTGATCGGGGCTGTTAACTCACTGCCCACAAGCACATTTCCTTCAGACACTGCTTTTTCTCCCTTCTCAGAGAATTAGCCTGTGGTGGTATGTAGCAATCAATAAACTTCTTCCATTTCTTATCCATGGCATGGCGTTTTGGCGACTATAACTTACAAGAGGTATCTTTATTAAGTTGATTTGCAACATCCAATTTCTTTTCATTGTCTAAGAAGTCTTTTGCCATATGTTTAAATGTGCAAACCATTTGGTAAAAATCATTCAACTGGAAAGGGAAGTCTTTAACTAGTCCACATTTAGAAACCTATGACTATCACTTTTATCTGATTTGTAAACATGTAAATGTAACCAATGGGAACTGAATGTCAGCTATTGTTAGGCTGCAGTGAAATCTCTACACTCAATCATTAACTTCTATTTTATATATACACATTTTATATTATGCATTATATATGTTATACACACATATGTATGTGTGTGTATATATATATATAAAATATATATATTCTAAATTTTTTCTTTCCTAGCCATACTATTGATTTCTCTTGCAATGTTCCTCAAAAATTGCTGGGTTCACTTCCGATATAGTTTAGAGGCTCATATGTTAAAGACTTTATTTCCACCTTATGGTATTGATGGGCAGTGGTTTAAGTTTAAGTTTAAGAAGCAAAGTCTTGGAGCTGGGAAAATGAATCAGGTGTTAAAAAAAAAGCCTTTGTCTTGCATGAAAAAGGACCTGAGTTCAGATTCTCAGATCTCATGCTTAAAAAATCTGCCGGTCAGAAATGATAGGTGCCTATGCTTCTAACCCTGGAAGGTATGTAAAAGCACTCTGAAAAAGGTGATTCTTGATCTACACTGACTTTTTGCTCTTTGACTTTCTTGTTTAGTAGAAACTGATTTATTTTATTTGGATATCCAAGCTTTTCATGGACTGTCATAATATTGTATGAACAATATTTACATCCATATGTTTGAAAACTGTATATTTGAAGTATCTGTACATACCTGGAGGAAGTACTATGAGGAGTTTTGGAAACACTGACTCAAACCAACTAATCATGCGTATGGCCTCCATAAGTACTCTGAGGCAGAATCCCAACCATGCTTCAGCCAACTCCATTAGGAGGTTCAACCTAAGGATGGATCCAGACTAGGCAGGTTGCTTTAAAATGACAAAAAAGCTGCTTTTGAATTCATTTGTGTATGATTAATTTGATTATGTTGTTTGTAAGATGCTAAACCCCTAAATTTGCTGTCCCTAGTTTCTGAAAACTCTTTCATATTGTTGAGCAGAACCATATTCTAACAATTAAAATTTACCCACTTTCACTTGATTTTGTGACTATCCTGATGTTATAGTCTATGTTGTTTTGCATTAAATGCTCCTACCTTTCTGATGGGTCCTGGAATCATGAGATGTATCTGAAGCTTGCTTATACCCCTTAAATGAATCCAGTGCTTTGCATGTACTACAAAGAACGTGTCTTCAATGTAAGAGGAAAGGTGATTCAAAGCTATTTAACAAGCCGTCTGAGTAACTCAGAATGGTTTTCCTCTTTTGAAAACCACTTCTGTGGATTAACTTCACGGTGCAGTACTACGCGTGGAACCATCTGTCTTACGAAATAACCCTCCTGCAGAAGGTGATTCAAATGGCTTCTGAATAAGCAGTGTTCTGTCTCCCTGCGTGGGCTTCCAACAGAGATGTGTTCCAGGGAGGCTGGAGAATAAATAAAGCATATTGTTATGAAGAACCTCTTCGAGGCTTATGACTATGCTAATTTATTTAAATGTATACATTAGGACAGAAGATTTAAAGGGTCTGGGAAATTCTTGTTCTTTTAGCAAGTAGCTATTGCTGGGGTGTGTTTTCTTTGTTGAATTTTTTCTGTTTCTGAGAATTTACTTATCTCCTACAAATGACAATCATTATTACATCCAATCTTTTAAACAATATTTATTTGTTTGAGAGATAGACAGATAGAGAAAGAGGCAAACCTATCAAGGCATGTAAGTGAAGTTAGAAGATAACTTTTAGATGTCAGTTCTCTTCTCCTACCATGTGGGCTTCCAGGAATCAAACTCAGGTCTCCAGGTTTGCAAGCAGATATTTCTACCTGCTGAGCCATCTTGCAATCCCTGAACTTTTAATCTAGTCAATTTATCCATGCAAAGCATAGTTATTACTATAAGGCTTAGAGGGCCTACTTTTAGTGTTTTAAAACAGTTGGAGGAAAAGTTCATAGGATTCTCAAATTTAAGGAATGCAGGATTGTGTCAATAGCTTTGTTTTTCAACTGTAACCCAGGGCTTTCAGTCAAGAATGTTAACATAATTGACAACTTCTTTATTACCTGTGTTGGTGAGGAATGCACAGGCTTGCTAATCTTCTTGAGTCCTCTGGGATCACAGGGAGATTGGGGAGGATGCTTCAGAATGCTCTGGGACCAACAGGAAAGGGATGAGAGTTATGGAGACTTGGGAAGTTGAGTGGCCAGTAAAGTGACCTATCTCTTTGCTTCTGCAAAGACAAATGTCAAAAGATCTATATCCATGAGACATCTGGGGAATATTTCTTGGAAATTGCAAGAAGACAGATGACAGCCACAAAGAAGAGACACTTCATTTATATGACTCAAGGCTGCCTGCCATCTACTCTTGTTTCCTGGAAGGTGGCGTCCAACCCTCATTTTGCTTTCCCACCTCCCCTATCCTCCTGCTAAACTGTCTTCTGACCTCAGTATATGAAAAGAAACTAAATCACTGTTCCATCTTCTATGGTCCCCTCTGGAGACAATCCTATCCTAAAATCAACTTCCTCCATCCACACCAATTTCCCATCAAGTTTAGAAAACTGGTTTCCCTATTTCTTCTATAGTTCCTTAAGTCTTGATCCTTAAATTGTTTTAAAAATCATTGTTTCACTTTTCACATTTTAAGGCTACTATGTTCATATGATTAAAACAAAGTAATAGTTCATAAGCATCTGTAAATATGAGTGAATCCATTCCCATTCTATAAAATAATAATTTAAATAATAACACATTTTATGCTTTTTCTGAAAATTTACCTATTTTACAGATATATGCCTTTCGGCCTAATGGTAAGGAATATGAAAAAAATACAGCTTATTTTTCTTTTCACCTCTTCTCTGCTGGTATCATCCATGCATTATTTTTTCTTGCTAAAGTTTCAAACATTTACATTCTATTCTGTAATTGTAGTGCTGTCTTCTCTGGTCCATATGTCAATAATGTAAAATGTAATGTTCTTTACTACCATAGAAACACCTGTTTCTGAGAATTTTTGTGATTAGACTCAGGCGTAAATAGCAACAAAAAGCATTGTCACTGTCCATCTACAGGTGCACTGTGAAGTATTTGAGATCAAGTGGCTTGCTGAAGAAGATGACCAGGTGTATGTAAGAGGAAGAGCAGAATCCAGGAAGGGAGACTGAGGAACAGCGTGGATGGCTTTTGTTTTCTGTTCCTGGGCTGAGGCCCTGCGGCAGGAGAAGCTTAACAGTTAAACTTAGCAAGGCTGACCTGTGATTCTCTACCCTTATCCTTCATTATGTGAAGGGATACCAAGACAGGAAATAATGGATGGAGGGGGGACACCCCTCCAGCCAATAAGGATGCTGGATAGGGAAGGAGATAGAACTGCACTGCTTCTGAGAAGCATCTGTACTGCGTTAGAAAGCTAAACCCAGTCTATGTGGTAGGATGATCAAAACCACCTTCTCATTTTCTTGCAATGTTGACATTTGAGATAATGTTCCATGACAGATACATCACTACCTGGTAACACTACCTGCCAATAAAGCCACTTGAGCTCTTCCTTTTGCTTATGCTTTTGTCCCAGGTCAGAGTGGTCTTATGCATCAGTGGTCTTACGCATCTTGTGAGGCATTTACTGGCATTTAAGACTTGCATTTCCTCCTTTGTTTATGTGAATATAGGTGAGCCAAGTAAACCCTTTTCTCAAATTTTCAAGTTTTGAAAGAATTCTCTTTAATTATTTTTAAGCTATTGTGTTGTAGTTTACTATGATTTATCTTTCAGTATCTTAATAGTTAATGTACAAATTATTTGGATTTTTACTCTGCTTTCAATCCATTCTCTTTTGTTTTCCAGAACTATTACCACAGCACCATTCAAAGTCTTCTAAGTTGAATCCCGGTGAATATTTTGGAGGAACAACTAATATTTACTTACAACTGCAGAAGACCTCTGTCAGTCTTGTGGTATAAGGAAGCCCACCATTAGGTGTGGAAAAGGCATTTCTTGGCGATCTGTTGCCCCATGCATCCTGACTCTCCTTGGCATCTTGGGCACCACTGTAGCTCTCAGATCTGGATCCTCACTCTCCCTGCACTGCTTACCTCCATCCCAAATCCTATAAAAATGCCTCTTATTTTCCATTATTCATGTGTTTATATAGTTGCTGCCACTTCTTTTAATTATACGTTTTTGCCATTTTTTCATAGTTACTCTTTCTTTTTGCTGCTGTGAAGCAAGACTCATATATAATTTAAAGGGAGAAAAATAAAATTTATAACAATTCCAGAGTGGATAGATAGTCCATTATAGCGAGAATCTTATAGCAGAAGGCAAGGGATAGAGGCACAAGCTCAAAGTGGTTCAGGTTACAGCCATCTTCATGAAGGCTGAAAGAATAATAGGCAAGTAAGATTGGGTTATCAAAGCCTCAAGTCCTGTCCCATGGGACATGCCTTATTACAGAAAACCTCCACCTCCTAAGGTGCCATGACCTTTCCAAGCATTAGCATCAACTAAGGACATGAGACTGATGGGGACAATTCATATTCAAACCATGACATCATTATTCAGAATGTCTTTCTTCCCCAGAAGAGGTAAGAGATTTGTAAGTATTTGTACACTGCAGATATAAAAACTGAGTTTACACTTGTGCACACACAAACTCAATATACACACAAATAGAAAAACATACACAGATGCACATAAATGCATAAGCAGGCAAACGTAGTTATACAAATGGATGCACAGCTACACACATAGCATATATACTGAAGCACATACTCAAACACTTAGAGACTTTATATATATATACTCTCACATCATTCAATCAGTAGTTTGTACTAGAACATAGATATATTTGATATTTAATTCCTTTTTCTGACTTATTTATTTGCATGTTCATTTTGTAGTCCATAAATATGTACAGTTTTGTCTGTATACATGTATGTTTATACATATATATATACATATGCACATCAACACACACACAGAGATAAATGATTTTAAAGAATGTCCTCCCTTCATATCTATAGACAGTGGTAATAGAATCAAACGAGGCCCACATACTTTGCTATGAATGAAACTAGCTTGACTTGGAAGTAGAGCAAAAAGTCGTATTCTTTCAGGGAATGTAGGAAGGCCTCTCTGTTCTCAAACTATTTTGGTCCTTCAGCAAAGTGTCTCATCTTATCCCCGTGTGCCTGGATGCCTTTGCCCACATGTCCAAACTTAGTCTGACCTGCTCTAGAGCACTCTCCCTGACTCTACCCCTCTTGTAGCTAAGGGGTTATGTATCTAGCCTGTCATAAGTATCACCTTGGAGGAAGTCATGGAGGTTCTGCAATCCTATTAAAAAAACTGCATCCACAGAAGAAATGAGAAATAAAGAGAATTGGGAAACAATATTTGTCCTTGTGAGGCATCTGTTTTTCTCTCTAGAAGTGATGCAAACTCCTTAGTCCCTGCTAATAGACAAGGAGAGACATAAGTTAAGCTTCTGAGCATGTACTCTAGAATGAGTCCTTGCGGGCAGAAGAAAAGAAGGTACAGTAATTGAACTTGAACTTGCATCTCTCCAAGAGAGAAAGATGTCTGTGTGAGCCAAACAGATCCTTGCCATTGGAAAGAAGAAAGTAGGTAAGATGCTCCA
Source organism: Typhlomys cinereus (assembly GCA_023101885.1). Classification (NCBI taxonomy): domain Eukaryota; kingdom Metazoa; phylum Chordata; class Mammalia; order Rodentia; family Platacanthomyidae; genus Typhlomys; species Typhlomys cinereus. Next base: position 2,631,579 of record JALPQD010000094.1, on the reverse strand, counting down.
AGGAAAGAAAGGAGTCTGCATACTGGAATGTTCAAGTATTTGGAAAGAAAGGTATGCATCCGGATGCACAGAGGAGAGGTAAGCAACCAAAAAGAGCTATATTACTGAGTCTGTACCTTTCCCAATCCTCCAGGATGTCCCATGCAGTTTCAAAAGTCAAGATAAGAGTGAATGGAATGATAGCTCAGAAGGCAAAGGGGCCCGTAAGCAAGTCTGGAAACCTTAACTTGATCCCCAGAAACCCACATGATGGAAAAGGACAACTGGCTTCCAAAAGTTGCCATCTAATAGTCACACATGTGTCATATCATGTGCATAACTGGCCCACCCCAAGCAAACAAATAAAACTTTAAAAAATCAAGATATTATTTGTGAGTAGTGAGTCTTGTTTTAATTCACTGCAATTATATACATATTTATACATATTTACATATGATTATGTTGCACACATAGACAAATGATTTAAAATAATTTCCTTCTCTTACATTTATAGATAGTGATGACAACATGTAGATAAGTCTTACACACTTTGTCATGAATGAAACTTTGAGTGGATGTATGTGTATATATATGTATATTTATATATATACATACATACATATATGTGTGTTTTAAATATATAAACAATTTTTAAATCAGTAAATATCAAAATCCATGTGTAAATGAGCATCACAGAATAATTCTAAGCTCATAGTGTATTCAGCCCACATGCTTTGTGAACTTTTAGGTATACCAGGGAGACATTTTAACTATGAAGACGACAAGCCAAATTTTGCCTTTTTCCTATTAGCGTCATGACTGGAAGAAGCAGGTCTGGAGATGATTAAGTAAGTTTGACCACCTCAAGTCCAATGTGAGAGGAGTAGAAGTTCGAGCTTTAAGGAGACTCTCCTAGAAGGGAGAGGTAGAGGTGGTTGGGACTACCTTTCCCAGCTCTGCTCAGGCAGCAAGAACTATGATGCTGATGTCAGGTATACAGTGGGCCCTCATGGAATGTTTGCTGAAGCCTACAGAAGCAAAAAAGCAGAAGGCGCTGAAGAGGACAGGGAGAGAGCAGAGTGTGGTTTTCATGGTTAGGATGGAAGGCTTTTCAGAATACACAGGTACTAGTGCAGAGAGGCAGGGACTGCAGGCTGACCATTTAGGGAAGACCTGTGAAGATACAGCTCAGTTCAAAACCTTTAGGGGAAATCAAGTGATAAGTCAGAAAGAAAGCTAGAAACTGCTTATCTGTATGAATTCTGGAGAAGAAGCAGAAAAGTTCCATCAACCCTTGCAAGAGAGCAGAGCCAAAAAAGCGAGGTAGAGATTAGACTTCTCCCTTGAGTGATGAGAAGGCTGACAAGGAGGAACCTGGAAAGCACTCGTGTTTGCTTCTGTGACAGAGCAAGTCTGCCAGCATACCACACCTAAGCACTGGAGCTTGAAGTCTAGGCAAAAAGGCATACACACCCTTAAGTAAGGCACAAGAAACTAGACTGCCATCAGACAAGAGGCTGTAAGGAGTGTTGGAGAGGATGGAGTAGAGAGTGGACAGGACAGGGAAAGGCCCTGATGTTCCACTTAATGGGAAATGCAGGAGTGTGTAAAATGCCAACACACATAAAGCTTCCTTATTTTATATATCTCTTGGTGTTTTTTTTTTTTGTGTGTGTGTGTGACAGATAGAGACAGAGAGAGAGATACATGTGGGTGGGTATATATGTCCCAAGAGGCAACTTGAGTGTGTATGCCTATGAAAGTCCATATTGCTTTGCTCTGCGGATTTCCAGACTTTGGCTTCTAGGGCTAGAATTGAAAGCCACTGCCATATCCTCCTGAAATTTCTGTTCAGTGTCTGAGTATCTGAACTTAGGCCCTTTAGCTTGTGAGGCAAACTGTTTAACTACTGAGCCATCCTCCCAACTCTCCTACTTGTTCTGCATTTTAAAATTGAACTAAGGACAAGGTCAGGGACATTTAAATGATGTGCATATTTCCGTTTTAGTAAAGCATGACATCATGTGGATATCACATTCTATACAATGTATCTTTACGTATTGTGTCTCAGTATAGTTTCCTTTTACTCATTAAACCTCAGTGGAGCATAAAAACAGACAAGATCTTTCTGCAGATTAGATTTACCCTTTTCTCAGTTCATTCCTATAGTCTTTGTAAATGTTGCAGTTACTGAGATTCCATTCCATTCTTAAAAATATGACTGTGTCTCTTTTTAATTAAAATTGGTTCATCAGGTGCACAGCATGGATGTAAAAGTAATAGGTTCATTTTTCATCCTGGACTTTTTGGAACAAGTGGTTGGTTTTTGTCCTTAATTGTCCATCTTACTGTGGACATCTAATCATTTGTTTGCATTTCATTTCTTTGTCCAGAATTGCCATCAGGCACACTAGCAGACAGATGTAATCAATGTCATGGCTTTTTGATATCAAAGACCTCAAGTAATTAAGAATCAGTTTTTTCTATAGGATGCATTTAAACATTTTTGCTACACTATAATGTGATGTTTCTGATTTATTCTAACAGAAGTACTTTTTTGACATCACTGAGAGATGAATTGTCAGTGAACAGCAACACCGACCATTCTAAATCCATCAAATACATCATTTGCCCCAGTCTGAAATTTTCATTAAATGTTCTCAACTGCAGGGAGAACACAAAGCCACTTAAGTCAATGTTTACTTTGTTCAATGTTTTTTGAGTGTTTTACTCTTAGTATCCAGTATAAGCTGATCAGTATTGATCTTCATCTTATAATTCTACTTTTGATCAAGTCCTCACAAGAGAGAACTAGACAACAGCTTCCTTGCTCTCCAAGACTGCCTGCATCCTGCCTGAGGGTCAAAGTACTGAGTGTGAGTTGTGGTGAGTGGGCTTGAGCAGGGATGTTAGTCTTTCTCTTCAGGCAGCTTTCTGGCTGAGAGTATCTGTTTTCAGAACTTCTCCTCTTTCCTTTTGACAGAGAGATGGAAGTCAACCCCCTCCCCTTAACTGCTGCTCACCTAATGTCAGGACCATTTTTTCTGTCATTCCTTCTTGCCCCTCCCTGATCAGGCTAGGCATCATCTCCTCTGTTGTTACAGCCACATAGCTCTTATTTTCTCTTGCCTTTCCTCTGAGATCATTCTGCTTTTTGGGGCTTTTGGGGACATCCCATCTGTGACCAGCAGGCATCTTTACAGATTTCATTTCTCAAGGAGAGCATGTATACACAGTTTCTTCAGTCCAGCACTCCCTTGATTTCACCTGGAATCTTCATATGCATGCCACACTCTTTGAAAGATAGTCCTGTTCAGTTTCTCTTCCTGTAACTTCTGGCATCACCATGTGCAGTTGTATGTCAAAAACTGTACTGAGCATACAATACATTTTAGGAGTTTATTAGCATTCTTGGCCACTTAGATCCATTTGGTATTTTGGGTCTTAAACTTAGTAATTTATAGCTTCCCATGACCCCAGGTAATTCTGAAGAAGAGTGTCCAGTGATTTGAGGAAGAATGCATGGAAACATACATTTCTGGCTCAATTTCTGCTTTCTCAAATATATTTCAATTTTCATAGCTGCTTCTGCTAGTGGACATTAGCCACATCTTTACAGTACAGGGGATGTTGTTGGCAAGATTCCCCCTCACTGCAAGTGCTTTGAGAAGATTCTCTTTCAAGGACTATCTCTGCCACAGTTATTCTGCTCTAAGCTGCTATGCTGAGAGCAGCTATTTAGACTTCTTTTTAGATGAAGACATTTAAAAGGTCTCCATAGTATTCCATTGGGAACATGCTGTCCTTGGACAGCTTCTTGTATATAGATGCCACTTTTTCTGCTTGGAAGGAAGTTGTATTCAGTCCCTAGAGATAGTCGAGTCTTCTCTTCTCAGCTAGATGATGGTCACAGGTATTTTATTTGAGACACTTCAATTTCCTCAGACTTAGGAAATTATTCCGAGATCTGCAAAGTGTAGAATATTCTATTTGTTCTGCATAATATTTGATATAAATTAAGTTCTGGCTCATACACAGAGGAAAAAAAGAGTATCTTTTGAAGAGTTCAAGGTGGAATAAAGGACACTTAAAAATTTTAAGGATTTTTATGGATTTAACTTTGATTAAACACAGAAAGCATTTTAAAATGAAATTTGATGAAAGACTTCTAAAAAACCTGAATGTTTATAGGGTGTTTTTATTTTTTGAGGTGACCAAATGCAATCTACCACAGGCTTACCTAGCTAATGAAAGAACAAAAATCTCACAGAACTTTACATTATTGCTAACATTAAATGCCTTTGGTGTTACAGAAAGCAGATTACTCTGAGACGGGTGTGTTTGTGACGCAAGGAGACCAAGCTGAGGTCCTGAAGTGATCCTGGGTTTCATATTCCCTGAAAATTAAATGCTTGAACTACAGCCTCTGAGTGGTTGAACCCACATGTACTTCACTTGACTCCCACACAGATAGAAACTAGTTTCCACACTGAGAAGCTGAGGGATCATTAAGTAGGCACCTCTCAGCGCCCTAATTGCATTAACTAAAGAACAGGACTAAAATATTGGCTGAACGATTAGTGAGAAAGCTCAAATGTTAAGGACTTTGCCTGGAAAGCAAAAGGACCTAACCCAGATCCAAAATTCCCACATAAAAGTACCAAGTAGATGTGACTGTCTGAAATGCCAGACCTTTATGGTGGAGCCTGGGAAAACACAGAGTAAGGCAATAAGGAGACAGAATAATCTTAGATGATTCCCAATGTCACACTTGGGCCTCCACAGGCATATCCACTCAATGTCCTTTTGTGCACAACATTCCCCCCATCCCATACACAGGTATAGGACCATATGTATTTCATGAATATAAATGGGAAAATTTAGACTATTACCTCTTGGAATTTATCTTGTAAATAACTTTAGAAAAAATGTTTTTGACTCAATTGTTGAATATGGCTCATCTGGGTTCTGTGATATGGAAGGTTACAGGTTCCTTATATTCTGAGAAAGTGTGCTTTCAACTAATTATTTCACTACCTGAGGGCCTGATATACCTTTCAATACTGGAGCAGGACACACAATTTTAGAACTACTGAAGGTAAGGGGATCACTGCAAAAAAATGTTGTGCCATTCCTTGTTTAAAATCCAGCATTTTCCCAGAGAGAGAGAGAGAAAGACAGAGAGAGAGAGAGAGAGAGAGAGAGAGAGAGAGAGAGAGAGAGAGAATGACCAATGACATGCATTTCATAAGGAGAGCAATTGTGAGGCTCATGAAGGAAAAAGGCTCTGAGGGCAGCCTTTTCACAGAGGAAGTAAGGCTGTAGAAACCTACTGGCCAAGGCTTGACTTCATGAGGAGTAGCTATTTTGTTACTATTTCTACTACAAAAATAAATCTATGCAAGAGATATTTAAATCAGCTAATAGTTCCAATTTAAGCCCAGCAGAAAAACATGAATGAATATTATTTTAGAGAATCATGATGGAAGAAAGTAATTCCATCCTGAGATTATATATGATTAGACAGAGGCAAGAACTGGAATTCTAACCAGGTTTCTCCCTGGGAGGCCAGAACAACATTGGAATGAAGATAGGGCTCTTCCATCAGCTTCAGTAACATCCCTGAGTAAGTGAGAACAAGGTGTATCTTCACTGTATGGACATACACAGAAAATAGAAGACAGATGAGAAAGTGATTTGCTTTCTGGTGGATGAGATGATCTATGGATAATAATCCTCTAAAATTTGTCCTGGATGGTTTAGAGAATGTCTTGAAAACCCCATGATATATTCTACATTCCTTTTCTACTGATTATTCTCAATGGCTGCATGTATTTTTTCATTTGATTAGCTGTTTCTTTTATTTATTTAAGAGAGGGTCTCATAGAATCCAAGAAGCTTTGATTGATATATAATCAAGAATGACCTTAATTCCTTGGCTTTCCCTCACAAGTGCTGGGATCACCTTGTTCAGTTCCTGTTTTTCCTTTCCTTTTTTTTTTTTAAGCGCGATTTTGCTCTCTCAAGGATTCACAGCTGTGAGAGCTAAAGGAAAAGAGTTTGGCAGGCAGGCTCCATACGTAAATGTGTGGTGTTGCCTTGGCGTGGGCACAGTCACATGCATGTGTGTCACCTGAACTTCGTCTTTGTTGGAGTCTACAAGCAAAAGGGGATGAATCTCCAAATACTTAGGAAAGTTCTGAGCAAGCAAAAGATTAGGAAAACTTTAGCTGCAAAGTTAGATCTATATTGCAAATGCAAAGTGAAGATTCATGAAATGGGCCTAATTATTTGCTAGGTTAGTCAGTGTCAAGGGACCAGCTCTGTCTTGTATAGTTAACCTTTGAAAAATGCAAACGAAAATCAGTGAAAATCTACTTACTGGAATCCAATGAACATAATTAAATTAGGCTTCTGTTCATCAGCATTCACCTTAGTGGGGGATGGTAAATAGGCTTTACCAGATAAAAACTTTGAAAGTCCAAATAGATATGTATGTAAACTAAACTTCTGGATGAAAACACAAAATAGTTCACTCTCGAGATTATTAATAAACTCACCAGGAGGGTACAAAACATTGGTAAGTCAGATTATAATTTCACATCAAAGTTTTTTTATTTCCCTCAACTTGCATCTTGAATCTTGGATCACTCATTTATTACTTTGATGTTGCTGCACTAGTATTTTCCTTTTTCATGTTCATATCTTTATTTATTACTGTTTTATTCTTTAGTCTTACATATATCAAAACTTGAGTTTATTATATTTTTACTTTTTTAATTTTATTTTTTGTACTTTTACAAATATATTGAGTATTCATTCTAGCTTCCCTTCCTCCCCACTTCCATTCCCTCCCTTCTCTTTACCATTCCTTTCCACTCCCTCCCAGCCTTCCTCCTGTGTAATTCTATGGACCTCAGAGTTCGCTCTGGCTTGTTTACTCCTGTGGGGGCTCTGACTTCCATGGTATATCAAGTTACCTGTCTTTAGGCCACCCCGCTGATATGTGCATTCCTCTCCACTCATCCAGCTTTAGACCCAAAGCTTTCCACTCTGAGTTCCAATTCTGTGGGTATAATAACAGCTACCTACAGAGCAGTTGAAGTACTGTCTTCCTGCCTACATGCTTATTGGCTGTCTTCCTTATTGATCTATTTCCTTACCATTGTTTAGGTTCTAGTTTTAGTTTATAGTAACAGGGATGTGCACCATTCTGATGAGCAGGTCTTGAGTCCAAGCAGAAAGCTGTTGGTCGTCTCCTTGGTATTCATGCCACTACTACTTTGGTTGTCACCTATTGCCATGGTGATTTATATTGCAACTTACAGATCTCATGCTGTGATTGGGCCTTGTGATTATTTCTGTCCCTCAATAGCTTCTATACCATTCCTTGGTACTATGTAAGCTATCCAGCAAAGAGATAGTCCTCAGATTCCAGTTGTTATATTTTGCCCATTTTCAGTGACCCATTTTTTTTTAATTTCCGCTCATACAAACTTAACAGGTACACCGGTCCTCTCCCTCCCTCCACCCCCCTCCAACTCCCTTTCTCCCTTCCCCCTTTCTCCCCATCCCCCAGGGTCTCCCCCCTCCCATCCCGGAGCATCCTTTAATGTGCATGCCAAACTCTCCTCTGGGTCCTCCTCTCTGATGAGGTGCAAGGACCTAGAGGCATTTCTTGTGTTCCCCTTAAGCTTAGGAACACTACTGTGGCTGTCAATCCCTAGCCTCCAAGGATCCTAGTGCCTTTATTCCATGCTAGACTTTGTGGGTCAATAATGTGCTGGACATTGAGCAGGGCATGCAAAGTCCAATTATGATTGCTTCGGCCTTAACTTGTGTGGAGTATCTTGCATATCATTACTCCTCCCATCCTTGTGCTCTTACAATCTTACTGCCCCCTCTTCTGCAAATTTCCCTGAGCTTCAGGATAGGGAGAGATTAGGCTGGCCCAGTTGCAAGTGGTTGATATAGAGTCTCTGATGTTCTGAATTATGGTTTGTTGATTTTTTTTTTTCGGTTTTGCTGCTCCTGCAATGCCCTTGGCTCCATCCTGATGGGTATTGGATGTCACCCCCTGGCCAGAGATAAAAACCTGTTAAATTAGAGTCTTCTTATAAGAGTATATTCAAAGGTAGATGGAATAAAAGTAGGAGACTGCGGTGAGAGAGGGGTCAATCACTCATTTGCAAAATGGTTACTTTCTATCTGCCAGACTATAATACCCTCCCCTTCCAGTAAGATCATACCCCATCAGTTGCAAATGATCAGGAAGGAGTCTGCGAACTTAACCAGATGTCTCATTACTTACTTGCAGTCCTTGATGGTGGCCTATTTTCTCTGCTCTAACATGGTCTCCTCTCTCGTTTCTGTTGGGACCCTCCTTCCCCTTTCCTCTTGTTTATAATCTTTGCAATTACTATAGGTATTACAGAGATTTATCCTTGAGTGTCTCTAAGTAGGTTTGGTTCAGTGACCCATTTGTGTTACATCTTCAGTACTAGGGTTTTACTGACTGTTTTTAGTGAGCAACATAGAGCAATGCCAAAAGCCTGTAGTGTTTGGGGGCTTTTAAGATCACTCTGACCAACACTTTATCAGGAAGTGCCACACTACTGTTACTCCTAGTATAATTTTGTCACTGGGTTTCAAGTGGATCAACTCAAGGCTTTTTTTTCCCTGTTTTTCTCTTTATGCTCCTTTGCATAGGGACTGCCCATTCTTGTTCCTTTCATTAAAATACGTTTTTCTTGGCATATTAGTAGCATAGGATGTTCCTTGGGTTTACTTCCCACAATTTTAGGGTTTTCTGTAAGTTCCTCTGTTCCTTTCTTAATTCCCAAACCTATATCCTCTCCACTTTCACTTACAACTCTTTTTCTCCCCAAACATACTCCCTCCTATTTTTAAGTCTTTTCTCATGTGTGGCCAACTGAGTTTCATTTGTTTTGTCTTTGATGACATATGCCTGAGCATGAGACTTCCTGGAGCATGAATCATATATCAGTGGGTATCACATTGAGGAAAGCATCTATCTTCCCTTTCTTCCCCATCAACATTAGTCCTCATCAGTCTCTCAAAGAGACATGGAGCCTCCTGAGCAATTTCCCCTTCCTTGGTGAAATGTTGATAGGACAAGTCCCATGCAGGTCTTCTGGAAATATGCATAGTTGCTATGAAATAATGGATGCCACAGTTCTGTCATATCCAGGAGACATTGTTCGGCTGCACTGCATCCCAATCCAAGACCTTACAGAGTTATGGTCCCTCTTCCACAATATTCCCTGAGCCTTGAGTGGGATGGGATGACCAAGAAGTTTATTGTCTCTTATTTTCTGCACTTTGGCCATTTGTGCTTTTCTGTAACAAACACCTTCTGTTGCAGAAGGAAACTTCTAGGAGTGCTGAGTGCTCTTCCAATCTATCTATCTATCTATCTATCTATCTATCTATCTATCTATCTGTACAATTACAGTTGTTTGAAAGGCAGTTTGATGCAATGTCTTTATGACTAAATTTTGACACCCTGCACTCCCTTTGAGGTCTATGAACTTCCTTTTCATAGGTTCTTTTTCTAGCTTATAGTAACAGGCATAGGTTCCCTTCTGAAAAATTGGTCTTCTATTGGTTGTCCCCTTGACATTCAAGCCATTGTAATACTGATGTTCCCCTCTTACCAAGGTAATTATTATTTCAGCTTGCAGCTTTCATGAAATGATAAGACTATTGATTCCTTTTCTTTCCCAGTAGCTTTCATACTACCTTCTGGTACTACATAACTATCCAGCAAGGAGTTTCAACTTTCAGACAGTTCAAGCTAGAATTTTTTGCCCATGTTCTTTGATCCATATGTGTTGCATTTTCAATTACAGGGCCATACTGCCAGTTTTCTGGAGGGCAACCAAGAATGATGGTGAAATGTATATACTGTATGGGGGCTTTGCAGACCTCTCTAACCCAACAGTTTACTATGAAGTATCACATACCTATTACTTATAGCATTGTTTAATTGCTTCTGGGTTCTAAGTGAAGCATCCCAAAGCATCTTTTCTCTTACCTCATATTGTTCTTTTTTTACTCCTTTGTATAGGGAACGTTCTTTTTATTCTTATTTTTTAAAATAACTAAGATGTTTTTGGCATATTATTAACATAGAAGGTTTTTCTCTGTCTGAATCACATTAGTGCTTTACATTATTCCCTTAGCCCCTTCTGTTCTTGAATTTGTTCTTTAACATTTTTATATATGTATACAGTAAACTTTTATACATGTTAACTGATTCTCTACCATCTTCTTCCCACTCCAACTACTACCTCCCACTTTCTTGCCAGTCCTTTACTACATTCATGTCTTCTTATTCTGTTTTGAGACTTATTGTGCTTATAAGAGTCATCTATGTGACTGTGGGTTTGGAACTCTCCATTGGAGCCTGGTGGGTATGTCAGTGGGTGCATAGCTGAAAACATTGCCTGCCTCTACCTCAGAATCCATCAGTAGCTAGTTAGCTCAGGGATGCTTCGTATGAGTGCCTTCCTGTCCATGCTTGACTGAACACAGGCTAAGTTTTGTTCCGGTCCATTGCTAATAACCACAACTACTATTGTGTTGGCTGTGAGATTTCCTTTATTTCACTTAGGACCTTTTGCTTCTTGTGAAGTCTGGGTGAATTTAAAATAATTACTGAAGATTTAGGAAGAATTTCCAGCATCAAGAGTTCTGTATAAATTATGGAGAATAAGAAGAAAAACGCATAATAAAGCAAAATAAACATGTAAAAAATGTTTGAGCTTCAGGGAGAATGTGAGTTTGGGCTCTGTGCCTGGTTGATTTTTAGCAGCTTTACCAAAGACCACTCTGCCCTTTTGTGTATTCTTTCTGTCTTGCTCTGCTCTGAAGTCATTCATGGCACAACTTTCCAGTATCCACTTTTCTCTCCCATGAGAAACTGATACCTAGAAATGTCACCCATTCATGACTGCCTCTGACAAAGCCAGCATACTCCATCTGGGCTGTCCATACTGTAGACTCATGCACCCTGGATCAGGGGAGAGTAGAAGTCACTAGAACACCATGTCAACTGCTTGGAGTTCTTTGTTCATCTGAAAACCATCCTTCCTCTTCCCCCTTCTCTTTGGACACTTCCTCACATTCCCTGCCTATACTCTGCACATGCCACAAACACACAGAGTCTTGGATGTCAGTTCATTTATTTTCATTTACAGCACCCTGCAAATAGAAATGCAAGGCTATCCTAGGAGGCAGGCTGATCAAGTGGCCAGGTGACCTTCTTTTTTTTTTATTAAAAATTTAATTATACATTTTAAAATTTTTTACCAGTTCCCTCCCTCCCCCCTCTTCCCCCTCCCCTTACCCCAGTGCCTCCCCCCCAATTCCCAGAGAGTCCTTTATTGTGTACGCCTAACTCTCCACTGGGTCCTCCTCTCCGATGACATATAAGGACCCAGTGGCATTTCCATAAGCCCTTTCTCTTGTTCCCCTTAAGCATAAGATCACTACAATGGCTGTCAATCCCTTGCCTCCAGGGGTCTCGGTGCCCTTAACAGATGCTAGACTTTATGAGGGCAACAGTGCGCTGGACATTGCGCAGGGCATGCAAAGTCCCATTATGATTGCTTTGGCCCCAACTATTGTTGAGAATCTTGCAAATCGTTGCTCCTCCCATCCTTTTGCTCTTAGAATCTTACCGACCCTCTTCTGCAAATGTCCCTGAGCTCCAGGATGGGGAGAGATTAGGCTGTCCTAGTTCTATGTGATTGATATAGAGTCTCTGAAGTTCTGGATTGTGGTTTGTTGATTTTCTTTTGCAGTTTTGCTGCTCCTGCAATTCCCTTCACTCCATTCTGCTGGGCACTGTATGTCACCCCCTGGCCAGAGACAAAAAGCTGTTAAACTGGAGTCTTGTTGTAATAGCACATTCAAGGGTAGATGTAATAAGAGTAGGAAACCTCACTGAGGGAGGGGTCCATCACCCATTTGCAAAATGATTACTTTTTATCTGCTAGACTATATGCCCTCCCCTTCTGGTGAGATCAGGAAAGAACGTCTGTGAACTTAACCAGGTTTCTCATTACTTACTTGCAGACCTTGATGGAGGCCTATTTTCTCTGCTGTAACATGGTCTCCTCTCTCCTTGTTTCTGGTGTGGCCCTCCTAACCCATCTCTCTTGTTCATAAACCTTGCAATTACTGTGTTACATAGGTTTACTTTTGAGTGTCTCAATGTGGGCTGGGTGAGTTTGGTACTAGGAGCCACCTATTAGGGAGTACATACGGCGCTTAATTTTCTGGGTTTGGGATACTTCACTTAATATAATTCTTTCTAATGACATCCATTTCCCAGCAAATTCCAGTAATTCATCATTTTTGATGGCTGAGTAGTACTCCATTGTATAGATGTACCACAGTTTCCTTATCCACTCGTCAACTGTTGGACATTTAGGTTGATTCCATGACTTTGCTATTGTAAACAGTGCTGCTATGAACATGGTCGAGCTTGTGCTATCGAGGCGAACCTCTGCTGCATGGGGGGTTATTCCCAAAAGTGGGATAGCAGGGTCATATGGCATTTCAATCTTTAATTTCTTTAAGAATCTCCAGACGGCTCGCCAGAGTGGCTGTATGAGCCTGCATTCCCACCAACAATGTAGGAGAGTTCCCCTCTCTCCACATCCTCTCCAGCATTTGTCGTTGTTTGTATTGTGGATTTTTGCCATCCTGACCGGGGTGAGATGATATCTCAGGGAAGTTTTGATTTGCATTTCCCTGATGGCGAAGGAAGTGGAGCATTTTTTAAGATAATTGTTAGACATTTTAATTTCAACCCTGGTAAAGTTTCTTTGAAGTTCCAGGGCCCATTTTTTAATTGGGCCAGTGTTTTCCTTGGAGTTTAATTTTCTAAGTTCTTTGTGCACTCTGGACAGTAGAGCTCTGTCAGATATGTGGTTAGTGAAGATTTTCTCCCATTCTGTGGGTTGCCTTTGAGCTCGTGTTACAATCTCTTTATCTGAACAGAAGCTCTTTAATTTCACAAGATCCCAACTGTTGAGAGTTGGTAGCAGTGACTGTGCCATTGGATGTCTGTTTAGGAAGTGTTAGCCTAGCCCAATCAGCTCGAGGGAGTTCCCTATCCTTTCAACTATGGTTTTTAAAGTCTCTGGCCTGATATCAAGGTCCTTGATCCATTTGGACTTAAGTCTTGTACATGGTGACAAGTACGGATCCAGCTTTAATCTTCTGCATGTGGAGATCCAGTTTTGCCAGCACCATTTGTTGAAGATCTTGTTCTTTTTCCATTGGATTCTTTGGGCCCCTTTGTCAAAGACCAAATGGCTGTAACTTTGTGGGCTTATATCTGGGTCTTCAATCCTTATCCATTGATCTGTGTGTCTATTTTGGAGCCAGTACCAGGCTGTTTTTAATAACTATGGATTTGTAGTATAGACTTAGGTTTGGTATGGTAATACCTCCAGCTGTGTTTTTGTTACTCAGGATTGTTTTTGCTATCCTGGGTCTTTTGTGCCTCCATATGAACTTTGAGATTGTTTGGTCAACTTCTTTGAAGAATTGCTTTGGGATTTTGATTGGTATAGCATTGAATCTGTATATTGCCTTTGGTAGGATGGTCATTTTTACAATGTTGATTCTGCCAATCCAGGAACAAGGGAGGTCTTTCCACCTTCTGGTGTCTTTTGCAATTTCTTTCTTTAGGGTTTTAAAGTTTTCATTGTAAAGGTCTTTTACCTCCTTAGTTAGGTTTATACCAAGGTATTTCATTTTTTTAGGGGTTATAGTAAATGGCATGGTTTCTCTCAGGCTTTTTCACTTCTTTCATTCTGGGCATATAGGAAGGCCTCTGATTTTTGCACATTTATTTTGTATCCTGCCACCCTGCTGAACTTCTCAATTAGTTCCAGAAGCTTCCTGGTGGAGTTTTTGGGATCACTCAGGTATAAGATCATGTCATCTGCAAATAGGGATAGCTTGATTTCTTCCTTGCCGATTTGAATCCCTCTTATGTCCCTTTCTTGTCTTATGGCTTCAGCTAAGACTTCAAGTACAATATTGAATACAAGTGGTGAGAGTGGACAGCCTTGTCTAGTTCCTGATCAAAGTGGGAATGCTTCCAATTGTTCCCCATTGAGCATAATCCTTGCTGTGGGCTTGTTGTATAGAGCTTTTATTATATTGATAAAGGTTCCTTCCATTCCTACTGTCTCTAGCGTTTTGATCATAAAAGGCTGTTGGATCTTGTCAAAAGCTTTTTCTGCATCTATCGAGAGTATCATGTGGTCTTGGACTTTGGACTGGTTTACATGATGAATTACATTTATTGATTTGCGTATGTTGAACCAACCTTGTGTGGCGGGGATGAAGCCTACTTGGTCCCCGTGAATGATCTTTTTAATATGTTTTTGAATCCGATTTGCTAAGACTTTGTTGAGAATCTTTGCATCTGTGTTCATCAGGGAGATCGGCCTATAGTTTTCTTTCTTAAGTGAATCTTTATTAGGTTTTGGGATTAAAACGATATTAGCTTCATAGAAGGAATTTGGTAGTGTTCCTTCCTTTGCTATTTGATGGAACAGTTTAAGGAGTATTGGTGTTATTAACTCCTTAAATGTCTGGTAGAACTCTGTGCTGAATCCATCTGGTCCAGGACATTTTTTGGTGGGAAGATTCGAGATTACTTCCTCAATTTCCTTATATGTTATAGGACTATTTAAATAATTCACAACTTCCTGATTCAATTTAGGTAAGTCGTGTTTACTTAGAAATTCATCCATCTCTTTTGTGTTGCCAAACTTCACAGAGTATAAGTTTTTGAAATATGATGTTATAATTCTCTGGATTTCTTGGGTATCAGTAGTGATAACTCCATGTTCATTTCTAATTTTGTTAATTTGGGTTTTCTCTCTCTTGCTTTTGGTTAGTTTAGCTAGGGGTGTATCAATCTTGTTGATTTTTTCAAAGAACCAGCTTTTTGATTGGTTGATTTTTTCTATCGTTTTCTTAGTCTCGATTTCAGATATTTCTCCCCTTATTTTGCTAATCTCTTCTCTTCTACTGCTTTTGGGATCAGATTGCTCTAGTTTCTCTAAAGCTTTAAGCTGCATTGTTAAGTTGTTTATTTCTGATGTTTCCATTTTTTTGACGTGGGCATTAAGAGCTATGAACTTACCTCTTAGAACAGCTTTCATTGTGTCCCAGAGGTTTTGGTAAGTTGTATTTTTATTATCATTCACTTTCAGGAATTCTTGAATTTGCTTTTTAATTTCTTCCTGAATCCAGTTCTCATTCAGCATCATAGTGTTAAGTTTCCAGGAGTTAGTGTATTTTCTCTTGTTTGATGTGTTGCGGATGTCCAGCTTTAGGCCGTGGTGGTCTGATAGTGCACAGGTTAGAATTTCAACTTTCTTGTATATGTGTAGATTCATTTTGTGGCCCAATAAGTGATCTATTTTGGAGAAAGTTCCGTGTGCTGCTGAGAAAAATGTGTATTCTTTGGTGCGTGGGTGAAAAGTTCGATAGAGATCTGTGAGGTCCATTTCTTTCAGGGTTTGATTAAGTTCCAAAGTGTCTCTGTTAAGCTTTTGACCTGTTGATCTATCCCATGTAGAGAGGGCGGTGTTGAAGTCCCCAAGAATTATCGTTTGGGGGTTGATTTCTTGCTTTAGACGCTGTAGGGTTTTCTTAATAAATGTGGAGGGGCCCGTATTGGGTGCATATATGTTCAGTATTGTGAAATCTTCCTGGTGAATTGTACCTGTGACTAAAATGTAGTTTCCATCCGTGTCTCTTATAATTTTTTTTGGTTTGAAATCCACTTTGTCTGATAGCATAATGGCTACTCCTGCCTGTTTTCTGCTTCCATTTGCTTGTAGAATTGTTGACCAGCCTTTTATTTTTAGAGCATGCCTATCTTTTGTGGTGAGATGGGTTTCCTGCAGGCAAGATTGATGGATTGTGATTTTTAATCCAAGTTTGTAATCTGTGTCTCTTGATCGGTGAATTAAGTCCATTAACATTTAGTGTTATAATGGAGAAACTATTGTTAATTCCAGACATTTATTATGTTTAGTAGCTTTTATAAGTATATTGCTTCGCTTTTAATGGTGTTATATTTGCCTTCTGTTCTCCTGGATATGCCTGTTTTTTTCTTCACGCTTGAGTATCATTTCTAGCAGTTTTTGAAGGCCTGGTTTGGTGGCCATGTATCCCTTAAAGTTGTCTTTGTGCTGGAAAATTTTTCTTTCTCCCTCGATCATGACTGATAGTTTTGCAGGGTAAATCAGCCTGGATTGACATTTTTGCTCATTCAATACTTGAAGTATGTCTCTCCAAGCTCTTCTTGCTTTTACTGTTTCGACTGAGAAGTCATTTGTTATTTTAATAGGTTTGCCTTTAAAAGTGACTTGTTTTTTCTCCCTTGAAGCTCTCAGCACCAGTTCTTTATCTTGAATGTGGAGTGTTTTAACTATTATTTGCCGCGGTGTGCTTCTATTTTGGTCATATCTGTTTGGGGTGCGGAATGCCTCTTGTATATGAATGGGCCTCTCTTTTTTTAGATGAGGAAAGTTTTCCTTGATGATCGTTTGAAAAATTTCCTCAGGGGTGGTATTTTGAGATTCTTGCTCCGGTATTCCATGAATACGCATGTTAGGCTTCTTCAGGGTGTCCCATATCTCTTGGATATTTCTCTCAAGTATCTTTTTGGCTTTAACAACCTCTTCCATTGAGCTGGTTAGTACTCCCACTTTATCTTCAAGGTCTGAAATTCTGTTTTCTGCTTCATTAGTTCTGTTGATAAGACTCTCTGTGGCGTTCTGGGTTGAAGATAACTTGTCTTTTAGCTCAGTTTTAAACTCTGCTTGAGTTTGTTTTAACTGCTCTATGCCACTTTTTGTTTCTTGCACTGTTTTTCTCAACTCCTCCAGATGTCTGTTGTGTTCCTCCTCAAAGCGATTGATTCGATTATGTAATTCCTCCCGGATTTCCTCGTTCATAGTATTGAACATGGTAATGATCATATTTTGAAAGTCGTTATCCTGGGTCAGGCATTCTTGGCCTTTTTCCGCGGGTTTGTTCTTGTTGGAGTCTAACATTATGGGATTAATTTCTTCAGTGGGAAATTTGTTTACTTGAGTTTGCTTCTCATGGATTTGCACTTTGACTTTGGCATTGTCATTTTAACTCTTAAGATCTCTCAATTTCACTAAACTGAATTATTTGGCCTGGGGTGCTGGTGGGCGGGGCCCGAATGGGGACTTACCTAGGGCGCGGGGTGAGGCCCGGGTGGATCTCGCGTAGGCGTCCGGACCTGCGGAGCGGGGTGGGGTGAAAAGGGAGGATGGGCGCGTAGGTGTGGAGCTATTTAACCCGAGGGCAGCTGGGGCGGGGCCCGGGCGCAGGGGGAGGTCCTCCTCGTCCCTCGGCCCCCGCGCGGCTCCGGCTGGATGGTGGGAGTCGGAGCCGGGTCCCTGTGGGCTGACCTGGGGTCCTAGAGCGCGCGGTGAGGCCCGGCTGGATCTCGCGTACGCGTCCCTACCGGCGGAGCGGGGTGGGGTGAAAAGGGACCCAGGTGACCTTCTAAAATACATGTTCTTCTTCATGTTTATTTATTTTTTGCTTCTTTATGTGTGTGATGGTGAGTGATCATATTTATGTATGTTTACACATGTGTGTAGGTATAAGCACACACGTGTGCACATGCATGTAGCATTTACATGTCACAGTCAGTGCTGATGTCATACATCTTTTTCAATTCCTCTCTACTTTTATTATTAAGATGGGTGTGTCAGTGTCAGTTGTCAATTTTAGTCTTCAGAACAGACCCTTAGGCACACCTGGAGGAATTATCTAGTTATGACAGCTGTTACAGTTAGATACAAATGTCAACTTGACAGTTGAGAGTTTGCACTCTTGTTGCATTAGAGAATTAGTAGCTGAATTAAGCTCACAATGAACCTGCAGAAGACTGTCTAGTTGGTGGCAAAGGCTTGGGCCATGGTGGGTAGTACTAGCCCTCAGGCAGATGAACAAAATGCAAGGAACTGTTTGGCATTCTCCTTTATACATGGGCAGACATGCTGTTCTGACAAGTGAGAATTGTTCCTGTCTCAGTTGCTTTATGGATATGGTATCACCAGTTCTCTTGGCCCTTGCTGTTGGTGTGGACTCTCCTGTCAATCTGGACTAAGAACTAACCAGACAATCATAAGTGAAAATAAACCCCTTGTTCTCTTAATCCGCTTTGTCATGATTTTATCAGCAATGCAGAGTAACTCCAATAGAAGCCTATAGGATACTGTCTTAACTGCAACATAGAATGACTTTACCCATGATATTTGGGACCTTTCCTTGAGCAGATGGAAAAGATGAAGAAAGAGCTGGTTTGCCTTAATCATCTGATAGTCTGGAAAGCTAGAAAGAAGTATTGGTTCTTGTTACTCTTCGGTTGCTGCAAATATGATATGGTCAGTCCCCTAGGCTCTTACTTACCATCCTCCCTTTCTAAGATGAACTCAATCTGAAAATATAAACCAATGAAAAGCTCATTGTTCCCTCCCCTAAATTATTTGGATTGAGTGCTTATGATGGCAATAGAACATGAAATTATGACAGCAGGGGTCTTTCAGTTGAACTCAGGGGTCACCAATCAGCTAGGCAAGCTACTCATAATGCCCCGGAAATTCCGGTTTTTCCTTTTTGAGTGCTGACATCATTAGATGGCCCGTTGCCTGCCTAGTTTTTACATAGATTCTGGGGATCTTAGCTCTGGACCTCATGTTTGCAAGGCAAGTGCTTTCTCTACTGAGCCACCTCCTTAAGTCCTCTTTTTGGTTTCTGCCTATGATAGTTGTCAGTTGTCAACTTGATACTTGAGACTGGACTTTGGGCACTCTTGTGAAGAATGGGTTAAGGCAGCCTATGAGAGACTGCCTGAACTGCATGATTGATGTGGGAAACCCATTCTACTAGACTGATCATTACTTGGGCAAGTGGAGATAGATGGCTCAGCAATTTTGACAAAGTTAGCATAAAGTTGATATGCATTGGTCCTTGCTCTCTGTTCTGGTTGTGGATATGCTGCGGGTAATTCTCTTTCCTCATGATGTTGAACATTCTGTAGTCAAGAATTATGAGCTTGAATAAAGTCCTCTTGCTCTCCTGAATGGTTTGGGCTGAGAATTTATGAAAACAATGGAAACGAAACTAAGAGGCTTCCCTTTTACTTTCCTATGCCTTTGGAGGTTCATCTTCCCATACGTCATGTTATTGTTATAAAATGGCAGAAGCAGCTGCAGTCATAATCTCTTATAACAGCCACAATAAAATATTTTCCATGAAAATTTCAGCAATGGAAAAGCTCTTTTAGAAGTTGTTAGGCAGACTCACAAGTCAGGTAGAGTATCTGACTGCTTGAAACTGGATAAAACAGAGAGAGAAACACTTTCACGTTCCTTTTTCAGAGGGAACATTGTTTGGGTCCGAGGTTTTATTGCTCATTTCTGTGCAAGAACAACTATGCTCATCAGTGGGAATTGAATTCTCTGAGAAGTTCCTTAGGTTGTGTTTTCTATTCTGCAGCCCCTGTCTGTGGGGCAGTTGGACCATGGTTATCGTGATGGGGTTCCTTATGTTTCCAAGTACCTGTCTTAGTCTGCCGTGGGCCACTCTAACAAAGCACTAGGTAGACTGGGTTGCTATCAGTAACAGATATGTATCACCCATGCTTCTGATGGATAAAAATGCAAGGGCAAGATGAAGACCCATTTGGTGACTCATGGCACCTCTTGTCTTGTCACTGTGTTATCACATAGGTAAAGCATCATATTCAGACAGTTTTATAATCTTTCAACCTTTAATATGGTGTGTGTTGGGGGATAATATTCCAAGAATTTGGGGTGATACACTCAGTGCGTAACATTGAATGGACCTTGTGAAAACATGACATAGCTCTTACCACTGCCCAGCTGTGATCTGCTCAACAACTCCACATTGCTTTTGTGCCCACTTGTGAATTTCTGAAATTTCAGGATTCCATCAGCATGTCTTGTGAACTTTGGATGTCTTGGTAGCAGAGGTAGAGGGTATTGTCTGCTGTACCAGTTACTCTTTCTGTTGCTGTGAGACAGCACTCAGGCTCAAACAACTTAAGGGAAAAAAGGAAGATTTGTTAACCTTATAGTTACAGAGAAGAGATACAATTTATTATGGCAGGAAAGGCATGTGGGTTGGCAGAAGCTGGAGGTGTCTATCACATCCCGTATGGAGGCTGGGAGCTTGCAAACTGCAACTGCAAGAACACCTCTGGAAATAGGGTGGGGCTAATCAACCTTAAGGCCCAACTCCTGTGACTGCCCTCCTCTAGCAAGGCTCCACCTCTTAAATGTGCCTTCCCCAAAGAACTGACCATTCAAACACACGAATCACCAACACCTGTAAGAGGGGTAAATATCAAACATTACTGCTGGGGAGTAGCCTTTCCAAACCTTGGACTGCATTATATGTTTTTGATGGAAGGTTTACCCCATAGCATGTAATTTTATCTTCTCTATTTTCTCATATTTGTTCCTTTCCTTATTCCCTCTATTTATTCTTCTAGCGTGTTCCACTCCAAAATTTTTTTTTCGTGGAAGAAATTTTGTAAGAACATAAAATAAGATATTTATTATTTCTGTTTCTTAAAGTCTAGTGTGATTTTTATTTTATGAACACTTGCATGTTTCAGGAAAGAACATATTTCATAAATGTAGAAAATATTGATAGTTTCTTGTCTAACCAAAAGCAAAACAATTTGACTCAAAGTACCAGTATTGAAGCTGCTTTCTGACAGAGGAGAAGTGGGAAACAGGTAGCTGTGTGTTTTAATCACAGAGAATAGATTGTTTTTTGACTTAAGGAACATGGAAGAGTTCACTCAGCTTCCTTTTCTATAATCTTGCACTTCAGAATGGTATTAGTAAGCTTAGATCAAACATGGTCTGATGCTACTTATCCATTCTGCACTTGCTACTGTCAGTCACGTGGTGACTCTTGAGTGATCGGCATGGTGTATTTTTGGTAATGAAGTTACTCAAGTGTCACTTAATAATGGTTCAAAGTTTAAGAGAAGTGGTATTTGCATCAGTATATTTTTATGTTTTATTATTCCATTTTTATTAGTGATGATTAACAAAAATCTATAATTTAATTTTTAATCATGTAAGTGTGTATGCAAATCTGCGTGTATGTACATGTTTACTTGTGCATGTACAAATGGATATGTGTGTTTGCTTAGGGTTTGGTGCTACCTATGTTTTCTGGCATCTAATAGAAATCTTGCAGATCAAGAAGCCCAAAGGCAACTTTGGGAATCATCCTGGATTGCTTCTGTATTTTTTGCTTTCGGAATTTCCCAGGCTCTGCCCACCAGGGCAGGAAGTATAGGCCGTAGACATTTTTATGTTGGATCTGCAATTTGAACTCAGGACTTTCTGCTTGGGGAGTAGTCTTAACCCCTGAGTCATCTTTCCAGACCAGTCACATTTTTATTAGCTGACTCATGCCAATATAACTATTTTGTCTGTCCCTGTAAGAAGTAGGTTTAAACTTTTCTTTTTTAAAAATTTTTATTATTATTTATTCAGTTGTGCCTGTATGCGTGTATGCATGTGTGTGTGTGTGTGTAGAACCACGGACAAATTCGGGAACCACCATGGACGCCTCCACCTCCTCCTTGTTTACTCTGCCCCGGGATTCACAGGCTGCTCCCTACCAGGACCAGAAACGCAGGCCACCGCTGCTTCTGCCCAGCATCTACATATGGGGTCTAGGATCCGAACTCAGGACCTTCTGCCTGCAAGGCAGAGGCTTAACCCCTGAGCCACTTCTCCAGCCTCGGTTTAAGCTTTTCTTGCTTAGCAAAGCCAGAAGTTCATAGCAGCCATTTCTTAATTTCCAAATGGAATGCATTGGGTTATTTGAAAATATTATTTATTAAGGTCAACATAAAGCATTTTGTAGGATTGGACAGTAGGCTTACCCTTCCTTCCTTCCTTCCTTCCTTCCTTTCCTTCCTTTCATTATTATTATTATTTATTCAACTGTTCAACTGTGCGCATGTGCGTGTGTATGTGTGCGCATGTGTGTGTGTGTGTCTGTGTGTGTAGAACCACGGACGAATTTGCGAACCACCATGGACGCCTCCACCTCCTTCTGCCCCGGGATTCACAGGCTCCGCCCTACCAGGACCAGAAGCGCAGGCCGCCCCCGGCTTCCACCTGGCGTCTATACGTGGGGTCTAGGATCCAAACTCAGGACCTTCCGCCTGCAAGGCGGAGGCTTAACCCCTGAGCCACCTCTCCAGCCCCTCTTTTTCTTTCTTTGTGCGTATGTGTGTCTGTAGATGCTCATGGGTAACATCAGAAATCATTCTGGGTTGCTTTACCTCCTTTTGACTTTGCTCTGGGATTTTTTAGGCTCAACCTTTCTGGCCCAGAAAGTCAGGCTGCCATCATTTCTGTTGGTGTTTTTTATATGAGATCTGGGATCTGAATTCGGGTCCTTTGGTTGTGAAGCAAAGGCTTAACCTCTGATATGCTTACAACCTCAATGTGCTTACAACAGTACACACATACTCGTGAATTAGACAAATATTTGGAACCTTATTTCCTAGAATTCAATTTGAATATATCCTGTTCATTGCTATCTAAACTCAGCTTTTTTTTTTAAGTTCCTAAGCAAACTTTCCATACCATATGTTGTACAAGATCATTTTTTCCCTGTTTGACTGCCTATCAGCTTCAGGAGGTTAAAGTATGCAAAAGCTCCTTCCATATATTTAGATCTTCTGTCACATGCTAGTATCTGGTTGCAAATGAACAGTGGGAAAATAAAGAAGCAGTCACTGACCTGGAGAGATGGCTAAGGGGTTAAAGTCTTTGCCTCATAAGCAAAAAGATCTGAATTTAGATCCCCATATCCCATGTTAAAATACTGGGTGGCAGTTTGAAATTCTGGCTCTGAAAGGCAGCGTCCAGGAAATCTAAGAGCAAAGAAATACATAGGAATAGCAATCCAGGATGATTCTCAATGTTACTTTCACATCTCCGCAGGCATACAAATCCTAGTGGACTTTGATACACACACACACACACACACACACACACACACACACACACACACACAGAGCAAACAAAAATTAAAACAAAAGAGGAAAAGGAACCAATCATCCCCAATTTTCTAAGTTAGTGCCATTTAGATGTTGGTCTATAAAAATCTGAGTGACATCTGCTCTTATTTCTAACACACTCAGCACAGTGGGGGGAATTCCAAGACAGATTTCAAATTCCTATTCTTGGGGCCAGAATCCTTGTACATACCTTCTTAGAAAAAGCAGAAACTGAACATGAAGAAACTTCACCCTCAGTGATTTTTGAGGGTGATAAACCTTTCTATGTGAATGAGCTTTTCACATACATGATAAGCTGAGGATTGGTGTTCCAATGTCTATGTGGACTCTCGTGGACTAGGCTTCTGCTTAGATAGGTCATTACTTTTTATTATTTTTTATACTTTAGAAGCATATTGAGTATTCAGCCCAGCTTCCCTCCCTCTCCCCTCCTTCCCATTCCCTCCCTTCTTTTTACCATTCCGTCCCACTCTTCTACCTGTATGTTTCTGTGGACTTCATAATTCACTCTGGCTTGTCTACTCCTGTGTGAGTTCATGCCTCCACAGTGTAGTAAGTTACCTGTCTTCAAGCCACCACACTAGTATGTACATTCACCCAGCTTTAGACCCAAAGGTTTCCATGTAAGTTCCCATTATTTTTTTTAATTTTTTTAGTATTATTATTTATTCAACTGTGCGCATGTGCGTGTGTATGTGCGCGCGTATGTGTGTCTATGTGTGTGTCTGTGTGTGTAGAACCACGGACGAATTCGCGAACCACCATGGACGCCTCCACCTCCTTCTGCCCCGAGATTCACAGGCTCCGCCCTACCAGGACCAGAAGCGCAGGCCGCCCCCGCTTCCGCCTGGCGTCTATACGTGGGATCTGGGATCCGAACTCAGGACCCTCCGCCTGCAAGGCAGAGGCTTAACCCCTGAGCCACCTCTCCAGCCCCGTTCCCATTATTTTTTATTCATTTATTGTTTTGTAGTTTTGTATTGTCAGACTGAAGCTCTCATCTCCAAAACTATTTCACATAGCTATTCCAGATTACATGAGATCTTTGACCTTAAGATAAATTCACTCATTCCATCTGGGACTGTGCCTGACTTTGGCTAACTGGTATGTGGCCAAAGTGAGCTTTAAAAATCTTGCTCTTCTTCAATGTTTTTCACAATTGCTAGTCAATATTTTTACAAAATGTTATTAACCTTCAAATCATTTGCTATCTGCCAAAAAGTTTTAAGATCCATATATTGAGTACAATTAGAATGTTAGTAATTCATTATGTTGATTATTAACATTCAACTGGATAAAGATCAGCAGCTAACAAGTTATTGTCACAATTTATTAGAAGTCCAAGCAATGGTTAACTGGGTGCTTTGTTCAGAGTTTCACTGGGTTGATATTAAGCTGGTCTTCATCTAAGCCCAGAGTTCCATGCCCCCAAGTTTACTTAGGGTCCTGATAGAGCTCTCAATTCCTTGCTGAAATGTAAATGGATTTGAAAGGAAATATACATAAATAAAACAGAAAACTGAAGAAATCCTTCATCACATAAAGTTGACCATCAGCAACTTGAAATTCTACAAAAATCTATCACGGTCTGTCAGTCTTTATTTATCTTCACTTATCTGACACTTACCCATGTTGCTTTCTTTTAATTCACCTCTGCTTCTATGCTAAGAAACACTTAGCAGAATACTTGGAATTTTTCACTTAATCTTGTTCAGGCATGGATCATGATTTGGCTTCTCCTGTCCTAGAACACAAATACTTCTGTATTTGGACACTTAGAAGTGTGTGCTTTGTCCTATGGGAAAAGGCAAGACTTTATCCACAAAATACTTGTGTTCAAATTACATATTTGAATTTCAAGATAAAGGCGATTACAGCCAATTTGTGGGAAAGCCTAATGGCCACTCCATCGACCAAAGAATCCATTCAACATTTCAGACCTTGTTAGTGCTAATGAATATCCTGGCAAAGGCAGCCTTCTTGAATGGTGCTCAAATGTAAGACTGATTTCTTAAAGAGGCTTCACACCTCTTAGGAGATTTTCAGAGATGAACCATGCTTCTGCTCTCAGAAATGGGCAATTGGTCATTAACTGATGATCTCACTTTCCATGATTTCTTAGACAATGAAGGTTTATTAGCATTGTGAAAGTTTCAGTTGCCAAGCATGTATGTAAAGAGAAAAGAGAGAAGTCTGAGTCTGGCACTAAAATCCCAGTTGGAAATCTTTTCTTCTTATGTTATATATTTGAGTTGTCATTGCAGAACAAAAATCTTTACCTTAAATTGAATTTCTTTGCTGCCCGTGTGGTTCCTGTACATTAATGTACATTAATATAACTTGAAAACCACACCATTGCTTTAGAAACAAGGCCAGGTCATTGAAAGATGAAGCTGATAGCTAGGCCAAATGAGACAAAGGTATACATACATTCAAAGTCTCTCTGGTGTTAGGAATATATCATAATCATTTTCCTATTTGCAAAGTTTTCTGACGAGTGGGAAGAGTAAAATCAGTAGGAAACAAGATAAATAAGGGGTGATTTGATAGCTATATCTATAAATATCCTGTGAACAAATGATCACATATTTACATTGCTTTTTTAAGACAGAATAAGTTACCATTCTATATGTCTACTTCTATTTTTAAGATGAGACCCTCTTGTCTTTTTCTGGGGACTTACATATGTTTCTTCCTACCTTTCTAAGGTTTGGATTCAGAGAACTTTCACAACTGAAGAGTTCCTGAACCCCAACTTTAGCTTAGTGGTGGACCATTTGCCTAGCTTTCCTAAGGCCCTGGAAAATCTGTCCCCAGCATTGTAAAGCAAGCAATAAGGTAATCTGAAAAATGGAGAAAACCTCAATTCAAAGTCAATGGAAGCTGCCTGTGAAATGCCAATGAAATCAATCAATCAGCCCTTAGCTGGGCTTGAAAGAATCCAGGGGAGGATGCTCACCAAAGTTAGGAAGGCATCCTTAAGAACTATTGAAAGGCTTCAGGAAGGAGGAAGTTAAAATAAGGGAGGAAAGAGAGAGACACACAGATAGAGAGAGAAGGAAGAGAGGGAGGGAGAGAGAGAGAGAGGAGAGACACACAAAGAGAGAAGGAAGAGAGGGAGAGAGAGAGAGACAGACAGGTACAGAGAGACATGGAGAGAATGATACACACAGAGACACACTGAAACACACATTGAGCATGCATACGGAAAGAGAGAGATAAATAGACAAACACAAAGAAACATATACGTAGAAAGACAGAGACAGACAGACATGCTTAGACACATTCAGATAAACAGAGGCACAAATAGAAAAACACACACATAGAGAAAAGAGAGAGAGAGAGAAAGAGAGAGAGAGATTGAGAGATTATTATATTTTTTTTTCTGATTCTAACACTGACTGGGAAACCTTCCAGAAGGACCTAGTTTTCCAAATTAATTTTAGTTAGCATGTGACATAATAGATTCATTATGGCATTTTAATAGACATGTCATCCTACTTCATCTCATTTGTTCCTCTCTCTTCCACCATATATCTGCCTTCTCTCCATCCCTTTCCTTCCCTCAGACAGTCCTCCCCAGTGCTTTCAGGACTTCTGTCAAGCAACCAGCCCAAAACTCCATTCTTTACATCCAATGTTAAGACCACCCACTATAGGTATTTATTTCTCACTACTAGGGTTGTCTTTCATAGTGTCTATGAAGTTTGTAAAAAAGACTGTTCCATAAAGCTTAAGATAGCATGGCTAATGTTTTACCATGATTTTGGAAGGAATTTTTTGAAAATCAAAGTAATATTGACCTGTCAGTTACAGTATGGCTATAAGCTGGTTATTATAGCCACTAATTAGGACAAATAATTAGGCTAAAGGCAAAGAGAAGATATTAAGACTCATGTCCATGTGAGAGATTCAGCTGCTTTTTGCATTTCAAAGATTTTATAGAAAAATCCTCAGAATCTGAATATTGCCACAATGCTAATTCAGTTTATCAGGACCCACTGCAACAAGAGTTTGCATTACTAATAACTCTAAGGATCTCTTTGTCATACTCATTGGTATTGAACACATCTAACCAACTGTTATGTTATTGTTCAAATGTTCCTAGTCAGCATGTAAACTACTGTGTACAGCTATGACCTGGAATTTGGGTAGTGTTTCTGAAACCCAGCTTTCGCAGAACCTAAAGCAAAGAATCCATATTTGGAGAAAAAAAAATCACAAAGTATGGTTGAGCAAACCTCACATTAAATAGATAATCTTCATTTTGTGCAATAAGAAAAAAAAAAAACACCATATGTAAGCCAGGCTCAGCGGTAAAATGATAAGACATATATTTATTTACAAAACTAAGCACTCCCTTGGCATAAAGAATAACACAGAATATAACCATAGTCCCTTTATAGCCTTAAAAATATACTCTGCTATTAACAAAAGCAGAAGAGACCAGGAAAGATAAAAATTGAATAAGAACAGGAAAGGAAAATTGCATATCCACAGTGTGCTGGGAGATTTAATACAAACAAAGTATGTCATGAGGTCTTTCCAGACATAACAGAACATGCCTAGCTTCTGAGTATGGATGTTATTCTGAGAGCAGATGTTACTGTTTATCCATGTTCTATTACTGCAGGCTTCAGAATCCTCCCTTGCAGATCCGTATTTCCTTTAAGTCAGCTTTCATCATTACCAGAGATGAGCATTGAAAACTTACCTTTCATAGAATGTCTAATTAAGATTTGTGGGTGTGGTAGCTGCAGTGGATTTAGGGTGTGTAAGCCAGCTCTGGGTTGGAGGTAGGAGAGTTTTCTAGTCCCAACAGGGCTGCTGTACCCAGGAGCTCACTGCAATGAGATCTACTTCTACCAGAACTTCACAATGACTAACATATCAAGAGTCCCACTTGGATCCAACAAGGATCTCAAGAAAAACAACTATTTTTAGAAAGAAGCATTAGACCAGGTGTGCTGGAAAAAAGGAGAAACCCCCAATGTGAGTCTGTCAAATGAAAGACCACTAATGGTAACACAGAGTCCTCATGCCTTACTAGTTCAAGTGCCCTGAAAGGAGCCCAGTGATCCATATATGCAAAGGGACATGAGGGCAGGAGGGACATGGCTGGATTGATGAAGGGAGTGAGAGTGGGAGAGGAGGTAGAGGTAAGAGGGGAGGAAAAGGAACCAAGGACATACACTTTTTGTTTGTATATCAAAAATTCCTAATAAAATGTTTTAAATATGTAGTCAGGTCAAAGGTGAAAGGTCACTGCTCATTTCAAGTCAAATGAAGGAGGAGGCAGCAGGGAGTTGGTAGTAAAGGAATTACAGAATGTGCTGATAATGGAAGAGAAGTGAGAAATCACTTGGACCCCTAGGCCAGGGAAGGTACCAGCTATGAATGTCAGCAAATTTGCAGTTTCTGATTGTGTCCCCCATATTAGTTAAGAGACACTTATGGACCTATTTTAGACAGGAAGGCACAGTGTAAAGAAATTAAGTCTTTGCTTGGTGTTCATAGCTGTGATTTACTTCTTCCTTTTATCAGAATCAAAGAACACGTAGATGAATATGTCTGTCTTTCTACAAATTCCAAAGATCCTTGCTTATCAGTGGACTCTGATAATGCTAATGGAGAGCAATGTTGCCTATTCCAAAACAAGCAGATGCTTTTAGGTCCACAACTGCTTTCAAATTGAAATAGACATGTCAAACCTCTGCCAGCTACTGTATTCATCTAACTGGCCATAGTTATTAGTCAGTGCATCTTGCCTCTTCATCTGCAAGACACATTCTTCCTTTTAGTTATACAGGTCTTGAGGACCAAGACAAGGACTGGGTGTACTTTACTGCTTGCTGATTGTAAGCCTAAGTCTTAGTAGCCCTTATCTTTGGCAGATATGTTTTTCTCATTTATCTAAGTGGAATCAGAGAGACCACTGAGTGCCACTAAGTGCATCCAGATGCTAATAAGGCACATGTCTTACTGTGCTTACATGTGTCATGTGCTTACAGCTGGCAGGCTGGCGTGTTAGGGAGCATGCAGCAGTATTTCTGCTTGTTCTGGAGAGGATCTTACTTGCAGCTGAAATAGTTAACTAATAGGCAACTTAGGAAAGAGAAGGGATGGAAGAAAAATGTGAAATAGACCTTACACAGGGACAGGCAGATGCAAAAGAAGAATCTAATGTTGGCACATGTGAATTACATAGATATTTGCATGCATGAATTTTCTCATATCTCTCTTGAACTTTTATTAGCTCCATAAAGTGCTTCCAAATACCACATTATCCAAAAAAAAACAAAAGGTAGTCATGGTATTAGACAAATAATCAAAAAATAAAATATTCAGGGAGAATATGAGAGGTTTTGGGGAACAAGGAACACAGACATGTTTAGAGAATGAAAGAGAAGGGTTGCTGGATCAGAAGGGAGAGCTCCAAAGCAGGGGGGACCTTGAGATGCTCCCCGAATCTGTGCAGATGGTCATGCTCCGACTTCCTCAGCGCTAGTGATTATCCTGGGAGCTACACATGCATTAGTGTTCGTTTGTATGTGTGTGTGTGTGTGTGTGTGTGTGTGTGCGTGCGCACACGCGCATTACAAGTGTGTTGGAATGGATGCATGTAGAAAAGGGCACCTGAGTGTGTGTGCTTGTGGAGTCCCAAGGGTGTGACACCGGGAATTTTTATGGATTGTTCTACCTTCTTATTACTTCTCTCTGGGGTTTCCTAAGCTCTCCTTCCAGGGCCAGAATTTCAGAAAGCCTGTCATTTCTACCCAACATTTAGTTGGGATATATGGACTCTGAACTCAGGTCCTTTAATTATGTGGCAAATCTATCTATCCCATTAATATTCTTTTGCTATGTATGAGTCTCTGACATGGATGCAGAGTCAGTTGCTAAGAGAGGCTTATTTGTTGCTTGGATCCAGCCACAGCAGGTAGAGGTCATGAACTGTGGACTTCACATCTTGACCCACCCACTAGACATCATAGAGCCTTCTGGGTGCAGGGTTTGATTCATAGATTGCTTCAGCCCTTACTTCCTTCCAGTTGAGGGGGCTCCTCACTCTCTGGTGAAATGTCATCAAATGATCTGTTTTTTCATTGGCCCACAGCCTCTAAACTTCAGTTCCCTTCTCCCTTTGGTCTATTTCTGACTAGTTCTTCTCTTTAGCTTCTTGTCCTGAGCTTCTCTTGATCCTACTTGGCATTATTTACAGCTGTCATCAGCCATAGGGATGTTTTTGTCTAAACTCAGAAATACATTTCGTTCTCCTAGAATAGCATAGATAGATCAAATCACTATTTGCCCATTTCCAGATTGAAAATCCATCTCTCTCTCCTGGTTTCTTCCTATTTATCTTACTAGAGGAATGTCTTAGTTTTATTCTCTGTTGCTGTAATACATGACTTAAATACATTAGCGGAACAGAGGAATCTTAGTTCCAGTTCACAATTTTGGATTATAGCCCATTATAATAATATCAGGATAGCTTGTGTTAGGATCAGGATCCCAGGGAACTGATCACAACATACCATAGGAAGAGTCAAGAGAGAGAGGATAAAACATACCTTCCAGCTTGCCTGCTTGCCGATCTCTAATCAGATCTCTCTCCATCTTCTCCATCTGTCCCAGGAATGGTCCCATCAGGATGAGCTTGATTTCCCCACATTAATTAGATAATCTTCTGCAGGCTTAAGTAGGTATCTTAATTAAATAATTCTTAATAGATATGTCTAAAGGATCATTCTCACTTGCCATTTTGACACCTAGAGCTGACATAAGAAATGAACTAATAAGATGAGACACTCACCACTGTACCCCAAAGCTCCATTTGTCTTGGATAGTCAGCAGCACCCCTCCTCTGTGCGCCTGGGATGCTGTGGGTGTTGGGTTCTGCCATGCGCCTACACAGGAACAAGATGCTGTGATAACTTGGTGACAAGATGCATTGACATCATGGTGTGAATGTGAGTTGTCTCCCACATGCTCATGTGTTTGACTCCTTGGCTGATGTTAATGTTTGGAAAGGTGGAGTTTTGATTGAAGAAGGCATGTCACAGGATGAGGGCCTTGAAGTTTGGTAGGCCGGCCAGGTTTCTGCTGTTTGCTCTTGCTCTCTCTGTCTTGATGATGTTAACAGTGTCCTTATCTGACCTCCTCCAGCTTCTGCTTCCTGTCATGCTCTTTCTCGCACAATGGGCCATATCTCCCCCCTGGAATGAAAGACAAATAAATCTCATCTTTCTCCTCTTAAGTTGTGTTTGAGTGTTGTCTCATAGCTGAAGGAAAAGTTAATTACAACTTGTAACAGGTTGTGGTATTTGCACAGTCCTGGCTCCAGTTGGCTGAGCACATCAACAGGTTGACCAGTCCTTCGAGGAATGGAGACTCCCCATTCCTCAAAACTGTGACAGCAGTTAAAGTCTCATTCTGGCTGGTCAGAGTTGGGAGGCAGTGAGCTGTCAGACTATCCACTCAGGTGCTTACACACAGAGGTGGGATAGGAACTTTCAGTGCCAATCACACAGAATCATGTTAGTGCACAGTGGAAGAGACATCTAATCACCCCATGCTGATCTGCAGCCTACTCTAGCAATGAAAAGCATTACGGAAAAAAAATATCAAGCACGCCCTGTGCCATGGTCTCTTCTGAATAGGTGCCTCTCTCCAGGCGAGGAGACTACACTATGGTGGGATATAATCTGGCACAGTGTGGATTTTAACCTTGGTTTAAGACTGGACTTTTCAGTAGTAGACTTGGCTCCTCCCCTAGCATGCCTGACCATGAAGCAACGAGAATTTACCGCTCCCCTCTTCCGCTTGTGGTTTTAGGGACCCTTCTTTACTAATATCTGCAATCATAAATATCTGCTGCAGCTTCATCAGGGACCTTTCTTCTCCTTTTTCAATCAACCGTAATGGAAAATCACACATGCTAAAATTGTGAGTCAGGAGGGCAGGGTGGGAATGCGTTCCTCTAGCTTTGAAGTGCACTCTAATTATTCCGCCTCTCAGTGCATAATCATCTTCATGGCAACAGTAAGCTCACAACACAGTTCTGTGCTTCTGAAATCTGTTTAGAGGGACCTGTGAACCACACCGGGTAATTGTTCAGCCTGAATAATCAACATCACTTGGTGCAGAGAAAAACGCTGCTGTCAGGGTGATGAGAGTGTGGGTTTCCCTAGGCCAGCAGGAAAATAGACTTGAAGATATTTTGTGTAAAGTTTAATTCATCAAAAACACAGCTTTTTTGAGTGAGCGTTGAAGAATCATTTCTTGCTTAGCCTTCAATGTTGCCTATGCAACAGACTTTTATGTATGTTTGCTGGATAACACTGCAAGTGACAGGTTAGTATCATCTTGACTGTTTCATATGAGAAAAAAATGAAAGATTCAATGAATGGGTGCTGGACTTGGAGTGGCACCTGCCTTGATCCTTGGGCAAGTGTAACAAAATACCCAACTGGGGGCTTTCAAAGTTAGTTTTTGGGAAGGTGGGGAGTCTAAAATTCAAGGATCTTCAGGCTCTCTTCTTGGTTTCTAAAAAGTGCTTTCACATGGTGAGAAAGAAAATAATTTCCATGAGATCTTGTCATAAGAGAATTGTACCTATGAGATATAGGCAACAGCTTGACAATTGAGGGCTGAATCTTTATGTACACCTATGAAAATTATATATTTAGGAAGGCAATCCATGAGCTTATCTAATCAATGTGTGAAGATTCAGTCCATAGTGATAGAATCATTCCTTGCACAGGTGGGTAAGAGGGAGAGAGCTTGTTTAGCAATTTAGCATACAACACACACAACAGGCTGGCAAGCAAGTAAGTATGTCCCTGTCTCAACAATCTTTGCTAATGTGGTATGGCCTGTTCCCTCCTCTCCTGATATTGATATGAACTTTCTTGCCACGCTGATGAACTACAATCAAGAATCATAAGCTGGAATAAATCCTTGTTCCCACAACTTGTTTGGGTCTCGATTTCATATCAACATGAAGAGAAAGTTAAAAAGGCACTAATCTTATCAACTCTCACAATGAACTGCAGAGGCAAGGGAGCAGCAAGCACTCCTACACAGTCACTTAGCATTCCCTGTGGCCACAGAGGGACAGAGAAGTATTCAGTAGAAGCTGAACTCACAAAAGACCGGGGGAAGAGGGTGAAATACTCTCAACTCTTTTTCTCTCTCCCATTCTGTAATCCCCCACCCCCATATACACCAGGACCTAACCTTCCCTAAAGAACCAAGGAAAGGGAATGTGTACCTGGAAAGACCATGAATTGGAAAATTCATTCCCAGTAAAACGACATCGAGATGGGACACAACCTTCAGGAGGACATTAGGTCATTGTGGTGGGATCTGAGCTGGTTTCCTGATGGCAGGTTGCTATGAAGCAAATATTGCCTTTGGCTTCCTCTTTCTCTAAAGACCATCAAGGAACACAACTCAGAAGACCTGGCTAGATGTCATCTCTAGGTTGCAAACCACAATAAAACTCTGTGCTGTATTAATTACCTACATTCGCTGGTATTACTAGAAAATCTAACACATAGTGTCTGTGCAGAGAAGTTGTGCGAAGAGACTTAAAAGCCAGTGCTTATACACAAGTGTCATTCAATTCTGGCTACTTACCTGAGAATGAGAGTTTTACAGGTAAGTAAACATAGTATCAACATGCCAAAAGTAGAAGAGGCAAGGACCCCACAGCAGGGTTTTGTCTCTGTGATGCAGTGTTGACCAGTTTGCCATTTGATTGACCCCTGAGATGCCTCTGCTCTCCATCCTTCAAATACAATTAATGATACTGTGGTCACATGAGCTTTTCAGGACGTGGCCATGGGAGACTTGTTGCTTAGTCCACCTGTAACTGGCCATCTGTGTGGTCCTGATTTGTCCCCCCAATTCTCAAAGAGAAAAACATGAAACTGCACCTCATCCAAGGTCTGCAAATGTCTGTTTTCTTTTATAGTTCATGGTCTTAAGCTGTACATGTGCAAATGTATTGACTAAAGATGGTTCAGGGGTTAAAGTCTTTGTATCACAAGCAAAAGAATGGAATTAACATCCATAGGTCCCATGTAAGAATGCTGGATGGAAATGGTGGCAGCCCTCACTTCTGGACCTGGAAGACAGAGCCTGGGAAACCCCAGACCAAAGCAATAAAGAGGTAGAACAATCTAAGATGATGCCTTAAAATTACTTTTTCTCCTTCATGGGCATATGCAGTCAAATGCTCGCTTCTAAACACACCAACATACATGTATACAACTCATACCTGCATCTATGCATACACACGGAAAAAAAAAGAATAACCTGTGATTTAAATTAATTACAGAATTGTCTCAGTTTCAAATGGGGATGTTGTTCCATATAATAAAGAAAGCTGCCGCTCTGGTCCCCTAAATTTAGAAATTTGATAAGTATACCAAATTTGGATTTTAGATTTTACATAGGCAATTATGAGTGAAATACTTGGCAGGATATTTTTTTTGTGTGTGAGGGGTTGACATTCATTTTAAAAACTTTTTTTTCTCTAATGAGAACTAAATTTGCTCAAGTGAAAACTATATGTGTTTGTCTTCAGGGAGAAGAGCTACAGGTATGTTTTGAGAGAGAAGATATATATATGTATGTGGGCTTCCATTACGTGTGCACTTACCTTGCAATCCTGAAAGCGATAGGAGGCACACTGGTACTATGACTGCAAGAAATGCCTTTGGCATCCATCTTCTAGAAATTGGGGTATTGAACTTCCATGTTTCTTATGTATATATATATATATATATATATATATATATACACACACACACACACACACACACACACATACATATGCATACACATACATACATATATAAATATATACATATATGTATATCTTTCCAGGTATCAGCTTGATCATTATAAATATTGAGTTTAGAACTCTAATTTCATTGCATTACTGGTTATCAATGTAGAGAGACTGATAGACCATCCAGAGGACTCAAAAGTAATGTCTTATATTCACAATACATATACAAAATTATGAATGAATTTCCCATGCATTTTAAAAATTCCCAGTGATCACTTTCTTTATAATTTTTACATCAGCCCCTGTATATTCCTCCACATGGTTATTTGTGCAATTAGCAGGATGTGGATTTGCAACCAGAGGTGATGAATATGAATTTTCAACCTGCTCTCATGTAGGTGTTTGTAACTTGCCATGCCCAGCAGGTAGCAGAACCCCACATACAGGCACAGCTCTGTGCAAAGCATGGATAACAGAGGTAGCAGATCCACAGAGGCCTGATGCACAGCAAGCCTGTCACCATTTTGCAACATTAGCTCCAAGATCACTGTTCAAAGAAAACAATGAAATGGATGCTTGAAATTTTGTCATTTCACTGTATTTTCATGCTGCATATTGGTTGAAAAAAGATTATTTCTTTGCTTTCTCTCTTGTTCTCCTTTTGGCTATACTTTTTATTGTCTCATTATCTTGTACTAATAGTTAAACATTAAATGATCTTTTTTAGAAATTAAAATGTGACACAAAAGAAAAAAAATCATGATATCAGCTTCAATTATTTCAATGAGGACTCTCGCTGCGCTTGGAGTGTCTATTTGGCCCTGCGAACTCCTGTTGAAATTTGGTGTAAGTGGTGAAGGATGCTTAGGACATCCAGAGGGATTGATATCTCTTTATATTAGTCAAAGTTCTCCAAAAACAGAACTGATTGAATATATGCAAAGGAGTTGATTAAGTTGTTTGGCATAATAAGGGTTCTGTAGTCCAATAGGGTGTTTTGTACACTAAAGAGTTTGAGTTGGTGAGTCCACAAAGTTAAATGATCACCAATCCCAATGGGCTCCAGGAGTCTAAAGGATCCCTGGACAGTTGCAAGTGTTCCCTTTATGGTAGAATCTTGAGTCTGATGCCAGAGAAGATTGACAATAGCAGCAGCAAACAAACACAATCTAGTAACTCTGTTTATATTTCTGACTTCTTTATTTTCAGACTTCTTTATTTTCAGACTTTCTCAGGAAGATCATGCCTAACTCCAGGGGATATTCTTCTATCTCAATTAATCCATCCTCTAAATTTCATCACAGACTCCTGTCTTAACTGACTTCAGATCCACTAAGGTTCACAATCAAGTTTAACCACGACACACTCCAGCAATACAGAATCATTCATTGCATGAGCAAGTGATCACAGAGCAAGCCTTTCTCTTGAGGTGTCTCTCTTTCATAGGTACCCTGCTTTTCCTCTATTTTATGACCAGTGATGATGTATAGAAGCCCTACCAGAAGTCCTGCACATTTTGGCACCGTGTCCTTAGACTTATTAGTCTCCAGAACCACCGAGTTAAATAAAACTCTATTCTTTATGTATCTTTTGGCCTCATGTTCTGTGCTACGGCAACAGAAAACAGAGTAAGATGCTTTGAATAAAGACATAAAGATATAACTTCAAAACTTTTTCTTGCTTATTGTTGAAAATAGCTGAAACAGAGAATAGTAGTTCTTGACATACATCCCAGTACTCTAAGGTGGGTCAAACTGTTTTCTATCATGGTCTGTCTGATGCTCACAACTAGGTCTAGAGTGTTTCTGTTCACAAAACTGTTAGGGAATTTCATCAAAGAAACTCATTACGTGGCTATTTTCGATTAGGCAAAAACAGAGAAAGAAAATTCTTGTTTAAACAAATAAAAACAAATGACCCAACATCTTTTTTTTAGTAAACTTTTTTCTTTTAATTTAGACACAAATTTTCACATATATTCTTCTTTCTCTCTAGATAAGATCTTTTTAAAAGATGACAAAGGATTTATTTCTTTTAAGTATTTTATTTATTCATCTATAGTAGAGAGAGAGAGAAAGAGAGAGAGAAATTGGATACATGTATGTCATAGTATGTTTGTTGGTGGATGTTAGAACAACTTTTGAAGTCATTTTTCTTCTTTTACTATGTGGACTTTCAGGGATTGAATTTTGCTCTCCAGGTTTTCAAGAATGCACCTTAGCAGCTGAGCTAGATAAAAGTTACCTTATCTACCCTGTTCTTCTAGATAAGAGTTATTAAGATATCTTGCCTCAGAACAAGCCTGGCTTACTAAAAGCTTTCAAAGCCTCAACATAGTACCACAGAGTCAAATAAAAGAACAGTTTCGTGACTGCCTCTAGGACTCACCACAACTACTGGTGGCATTCCTTGTTCTTGTGGTCAAAATTTCTAAAACTGAATTGTTTCCACATCAGGCAGCTCCTGGTCTTTGATCAGGGGGCACTGACATAGTGTCTATCCAAACTTATCCAGGGGTGGCTGTTGTTTCTTTTTACTGTTTTCCAGATAATATGATTACTTTCTACTTGAAACTTGTTGTTTTAGGTATCTCTATGTTACTTAAAATTACCTGCTATTCCTTTCTCAGTCCTTAAAAGTCCTATGATGCAGAATTACAGAAACTGAAACACATTACTGTCCTATTTAGAAAGAAAAATATATCATATATAAGAGAAAGGTAGGAGTATTAATTGAAAAGCAGATGAGGGAAAATACTGAGGAATTGCAGAAAGAATTGAAAAGAAAATCCTTGTTCAATCTGACAGGATGGAATCACTTGCTTCTGTCTTGTTTTTAAATTAATTTATATTTTTTCTACTTTTAGAAAAATATCGAGTACTTAATCCCTACTCCCCTCCATCCCCCTTGCCTCCCATTCCCATCCTTTCACTTTATTGATCCATTCTATTCCCTCCTACCCTACTACCTGGCCACTTCTAATTGGACCTCAGGGCTCCCCCTGGCTTATCTACTCTTGTGGAAGTTCAGGTCTCTGTGGCATACAAAGTTGCTTCTCTGTGGGCTACCCTACTGATAGGGACATTTCGCTTCATTCATCCAGCTCTAGTCCCCAAGGTTTCCACTATATGTTCTTATTTCTATTGAGTTCCTTGATAAAAATGCTCACCCAGAATCAGGCCAACCTAATATCTCCTCATTCTAAGGCTTAGGGAACCTCATGGAAGAGGGGCCATTAGATTGTAAAAAAATCTGATGATGGGAAATTCCACCACTGGATAAGACATTCCATTCAAAGTAGAACAGCTGCATCCAGGAACTCACTGTGTTGAGACTTCTTCCCAGACCTGCTTCTGTCTTTTCCGTGAAAACACAACAGGCACTAGCACACTTCGGTGAATGATTTTTAACATATTTCTGCATCATGCAGAGTAAGGCCAGCAGGTTGCTAGTGTATAGGATGGACAGACTAAAGCAGGGAAAAGCGAGATCTTGAAGATGATTTCCAACATTCTTTCTTTATCCTGCCTTGCCATTAGCTCTTCATTAGTCTAATTAGTTAATTTCCCACCTAAAGGCAGAAAAAAGTGGTAAGACCAAAATTAAGAACAGAGAATAAGATGAGAGGCCATCTTCAAAGTCAATTAGCAAAATGTCTGTGTCTGAGGCAACCAAAAGGAATGCTTGCTTCTTTTCAGTGACCTGGGTGCAAACTCATATTTCTCAGATAACTGGAGAAAGAAATCAGAGTAGACACTGCCCTCTTTGTGAATTATTTAAGGGATATTAGAGGAGATATTACGTGGCACTTATTGCTGTTTTTCCTGATTTCAGAACTTAGACCTCAATATGATAAATTCTGTTTTATGGTCTCCATGAGGCAGTAACAGTATTAGGGGAAAAAACACTTGAGAAAAGAATGCCTGCAGTTTAAAAAAGATGATCTGGAAGTACAGATGCATGAAATCCTGTGGTGACAGCTAAGTAGAAGAGATAATAGAGAAAAGTATGTGTAAATAAATTTTAGTAAACATTATTTAGGAATAGACAGAGAAGTATGTATAAATAAATTTTAACAAACATTATTTAGGAATAAATGTAACAGAGGGTAAATTACTTAAAAAAGGAATCAGACAGGGTTCATTTGATTATTTTCAAGGTGATCTTTTATTTTTTAAAATTTTTATTATTATTATTATTTATTCAATTGTGCGTGTGTGCATACGTATGTGCGCGCGCATGTGTGTATGCGTGTGTGTAGAACCACGGATGAATTGGGAACCACCATGGACGCCTCCACCGCCTTCTGCCCCGGGATTCACAGGCTCCGTCCTACCAGGACCAGAAGCGCAGGCCGCCCCCGCTTCCACCTGGCGTCTATACGTGGGATCTGGGATCTGAACTCAGGACCTTCTGCCTGCAAGGCAGAGGCTTAACCCCTGAGCCACCTCTCCAGCCCTCAAGGTGATCTTTTGTGAACAAAACCTTATGCCAAGTGGATGACAACAACAATAAATGTATTATAATAATAAATAATTACATATCTTCACATACATATATGCATGCAGAAACACTATTTTGAAAACAGCTCAAGGATTATGACTAAATCCATTAAGAGAAAATAAATTTATCTCTGCATGTATATGGATTGTGAAATTACCTAAGTCATAAAAGATTTTAAACAGATTTATAGAAAAAGAATTCATTCATTTTTATTATGAGTGTATGCATGTCTGTGCTAGCATGTGTATTTGCATGGAGGCTGGCACCACTGGGTACATATACTAGTGTGTGTATATGGCTCTTGAATATGTGTGCTTGTAGAGACCCAAGAGTGACATCCAGAATCATCTTTGATTGTTCTTCCACCTTCTTTTTTTGAACCTTTTCTTTAGGGAATTAAACCAGAGAACTCTATTAGTTTGGATAGCCAGCTTGCTCTGAGGAGTTCCAGACTGCACTTTCCAGGGGCAGAATTACAGCCATTTTTTCATGGGATCTCAGCATCTGAACTCAGCTCTTTTTGCTTGTGAGGCAAAGACTTTAAAACCTTAGTCATTCCCATTTCAGAAGAATAATTTAATCAAGGTGAGCAAGAACAACAGAATGTATTGAACATTATCAGCAGGTGTATTACGTCTCTCTCTCTGGATCTATATATAAGTAAAGTAGATGTTATAAACTAAGGTAAAAGGAGTACTTTACTGTATCTATTTGTTTTTATTAGTTGT
Organism: Typhlomys cinereus; assembly: GCA_023101885.1. Classification (NCBI taxonomy): domain Eukaryota; kingdom Metazoa; phylum Chordata; class Mammalia; order Rodentia; family Platacanthomyidae; genus Typhlomys; species Typhlomys cinereus. The sequence continues at coordinate 2,591,372 of JALPQD010000094.1, read as the reverse complement.
TTATGCTGCCATACACAGTGATTTTTTTCATGTGGCATTTTCATGCATGCTCGTCATGGTACTTTATCTTATCCTCCATCTCCCTCTCTTCAGATCTCATCTTCCTCATGATCCCCTTTCTGTTTTCAAGATCTAGTACACCCCATATACCAACCTCCCACTCATACACTCATAAATATACACACCTATCCATTTTCACACACACATATATACATACACACACTAGACATACCCATACATACACTCACATCCAAACATATATACATACACTTAAATACCTTTACCCACACAGAGTTACATACCAACACACACACACATATGCATAGCTGCATCTCCATAAACACATGTACCTACACACTCACATATTAATATGCACACTTACTAGCAGGCAAACACACATTCCTTTACTCACATAACCAATACATGCCCACACACATATACACTCACATAACACACACACACATTGCATGTACATACACAATCTAAGTCTACATTCTACTTAGGAGAGAAAACATGCAGTACTTGCTTTTCTGAGTCTGGCTTATTTCACATGACACAGTGGTCACTGTATTAACTTGAGATAATGTAAAACTTTCTAAGTTTTATGGAAAGAAATAAAAATTATAAATAAATGTCACATGCCTCATAAAGGTGACATATTTTGATCTTCTTTTACATTTTGAAATTTAAGAACCATAATAAAACAGGAATTCAATATCAAAGCATTTGTATCAGAGAAGAAAGTGATTTAATTCCTCTATTGTAGTGAATTAGGCACCCGGGGACATTGTGTTTAAAATATAATGGTAATGGGCAAAGGAAAGGATCAACGCCTCTATCGCATAGTCAAGCACAGTAGCTTTTCCCTGCTTGGCTATCTGCTTGAGGGTCTCCTGCAAAGCTAAGCCTTGCCTCACCTCACTAAACCTCTGCCTTCTCAATTTAAGGTCTGGATAATAATAGTGCATCACGATGGTATTGTATGTGAAATGGGAAATTACAAAATGAATTGAGTGCATTGTCTACCTCCTAGCACATGCGCACTATCATCAGTATCATCATTATCATCATCTGACTTTTAATCAGCACAATGATTGCACCTCTATTTTAGACAAAGAAAATTGCACGCAGAGAAAATAGCAAGAACTTAGACTATAAACTTAGGCTCTTTTTCACGAGTTTAACGTGCCTCAATTTCTGTATTAATAACATAAATTGAAATAAGAATTCAAGATTTTTCTATCTGTATCTCTTTTTATTTCTGTATCCAAGTAAGCAGAATGCCTCTGTTGGTGATAATGAGATCTACTAGTTCATTGGCACCTGTTGGCTTGAGAGAGTCATATTTGCCCTCCAGCCAGAGTGGCTCAGTTCTCTGTCCTTTACCTTGTCTCTCTTATTGTTACCTCTCCCAATGAAGTTTTCTTTTTATTATTTATACTCCTTTTTAGACTTAAGATATATAATTTTATTATACTACAGGACTTGTTAAAGGAGTCACAGTTTAGACTTAAAGTGGGAGAGCATTAGAATAGAAGAGATAGTTTAAAATCAAAGAACATTGGGGAAGAAGAAGAGAAATGCCCTAGGCAGCATAGTGAGAGGCAGATGAGAGACAGAGAGAAAGAGAGAGAGAGAGAGAGAGAGAGACAGAGAGACAGAGAGAGGAGAGAGAGAGAACTTTTATGGTCTTTAGACATAAGGAGTTACTAGGGAAGTAAGGTAATGGGAGATAGTGAGGGGTTATCTAAAGAGATTTAGGATATATGATCCTAATTGCCATATTGCAGCTAGAAGGGTTTACAAATTAGTGATGTTGTGAACTATTTATATTTTAAGGCTTTATGTATGATAAAAAAAAGACAGGGGATGAAAAAATTGATTTATTACATGGGGACATGTGCTAATTCTCAAAGGTAGAAGAAGCAGAACCCAAAAGAGAAGCGGCATTTTTATCCCTGGACTTGTGGGTGGGGTGAAGGACAGAGGGAAGTGAGTCAAAATGAGGTATGTGACTAAGGGAATCTATCCTTCTAAGCCGGATTATCAAGTTCAATATTGCCTCTTCCCTAAGCTCCTGGGTACAATAGTTATGCCCCCTTGATCAAAACCTTGATTGTAATATTTTTAATCCTTGTATGTAGAAGCCTTCTCAACCTCCTTGTCAGGCTTGTCTCTCCTAAGTTAAGACCCATCAAGTTCCAAATTCTTGATGTTCTTCTTCCCTATGGAACATCAGGACTGGACACTATCACTCTGGCTTGTAACTTTTCCCAGGATGACCACTGTAGGAATCAGTAAGGAATAAATGGTTTGCACCTTATCTTCAATGAAATGATGTAATGATATATTTTCTTTCCTCCAACCCCCATATTCAGAACAAAAGTTTTGCTTGCTGTACACTGCCTGCTCCCTCCCATGGTCAGCCAGTGCTTGCAGTCATCTGCCTCACATTCTTCACTGGGACAGGGGATAACTCACTTCCCTCTGACTTTAAACCTGCCTACAATCCCAGGGATAAAAATTCCACTTTACCTTCAGATGCTGCTACTTCTCCCTTTGAGAATTAGCCCACATCTCAAGTATTCAATAAACCTTTCATCCCTTGTCTGTTATATGGCATGTTCAGACTTCATATTTTGCACTTTATACATAAATACAAAGAAATTGTGTTATTTTCAGCTCTTATTACCCAGTTCCAGCCCCTTATTTTCTTCCACTACAAACTTCTTCCCCATCTGTCTTCTATACATCTTCATGTCTTTCTATGGGCATGACTTACTATAAGCCCCATCTGGCTTATAGCTAGTGCTAGATATCTGATCACTTGCTGGAGTAAGGATGACATAGCAAGGGTACATTAGGAAGTGTAGCTCCCCTTCTCTCCCATTCAATATTACCTTTATTAGTCTCTGAGGAATCAAGGTTTCCAAAGTTCTATCTGAGAATTATGTTGCCTAGATAGGTTCAGGTGATAGTCATCTATGAATGAAAGTGCAAACATATTTACTACTGTTTGAAACACTGCAGAGAAAATGGGCACTTCTGATTGTTGTTGGATAATGTGTAAGTTGACACATTTGTAAATGAAAAGATAACACAAAATTGAAAAATTCATTTCAAACATCATTTTCCTTGGGAAGCTCACTGTAAAGACACCATTCAAATGGAATGGTATTGAGCACAGGACTGTTATTTGCAGAGGTAGTGATTTAGTAAATACATTTTCAAAGCAAAGCGATCAGATGAGTATTGTGTGATGCACACATGATACACTGTTGTGGATAACTATTAGGTGATATATTAATTGTACAAGTGCATGGCCCAGTTTTCTGGTATAAAGATAATTACAAAACACAAAATTCATGACACAATTTTGATTTTGCTCCAATTTTTAGTTATGATAAAAGCACAATATATTTCTTGTGGCTGTATTCCATGAATACCCTTTATTTTATTATTATTAAAACATTTTTATGCAATTAGTCAAAGTCAAAATAAATAGAAATGCTACTTGATTTGCAGTAGAATTAGGTGTCCAATATTCAATCATGGATTGAAAATATCATTCCTGAATTTCTAACTTGAGCAGCATAGTGTAGCGACACAGTATTCTGTTTCTCTTTGTTGTTCCCCCTAATGATGTCTGTATCTGGATGCCCGTTTTTAGCAAATGATCAACATTGAAGTGATGTTCCTCCTGAAAGTGTATTGCTTTCATAACAGATTCAAATGGAAAATTGTTTTTGACAATAAGAAATTGGAGACTGTTTAGTCACTGTTTTATTATATATACAATGGATTCCAGATGCAAAATGCAGCAAAATCAATTCTCATGACTTCAAAAGCTTGAAAAAATATCATATCAGTAATCTTTAATTTTGCTTGCTTCGTAAGAAAACATTTGAAGGACATATTTGCTTACTGATGATGCTCAAAAATGCACAATGCTTTTTGCATTCATACTCTAGATTTGGTTCCCTGCGATATATTTTTAAAATGACCACTACATGTAAAACTGAACAAGAGTCTATTACATTAGAATTTATGAGAAATAGAGTTTAATTCAGTTTAAGATAAATGATAAACCTCTATCACTTGCAACATGAAATGCATTTTTACCTTGTAAAAAAAATTTGAGCTGATGTGATAAGGCTCCCTTGGGATACATTAGCTTTCCACAGAGAAGGAGGAGTGGTAGATGCCTTGAAAAACATATAGAAAATTGCCAAGGATTCTCAGACTGCTACAAATATCATCCCATTTATTGTTTCAATTATTATGTAAAGACAAAATCAGTTTGTTTCTAAGGTATGTTCAAGCAAGTAAAGCAACATAACACATTAAGGGAGATTAGGTCACAGGAAAAAAAAAGTGCATATATGTTGCTTGGATGAAACCAGGTTAAGAGGACAGTGTTGACCTTGGATACTCAGTAGTTCATAGATGAAATGCCTCCATCATCTGTTTAGCTGTTTAGCTCAGCATGCTTACCTTCTTCAGCAAATGGATACAGTGTTAATAATGTTAATCTTTATTGCATATCTTACACCCAAACTGTTTACATATGTGTCCATAATAAGCACATTAAAAACAGTAGTTCCCAGGTAGAGAAAATTAATGCTAAGTAACAGACTTGAGCATCCCAAGACTCTTGGCAGCTATGCTTCTGGTGATAATCAGCAAACACTGTTAGCATTTCCATAGCCCGTGCTTGAGTTTGGTTACACTTACTATAGTTTATTTGAGGAAGCTGAAGTCCTGGGTAGGTGAAAATTGAGGCCAACTCCAAATTTTCTGATACTGACAATACGACAACAGGTGGGCTTCGTGAATATATTCTGGTTGAATGGACTGAGATAATGTCAAAGTGGAGGATGTGGCTGCATCTGTTTATTTTTCAGCTCCCCTAAATGTCATCTTTAATTTCCCATGCAAATTCAGGATCTTCTAAAAAAGAAAAAAGTCACAGAAAGATCATGAGTTTCTGCTATTGGTTTTGGGAAAGAAAGCCCATCACATCAGAAGACTTGGATCTGCCTTATTAGAAGCAGTTAGAGAATTGCCAAAGTACTCAAGGTTCAGGGATCAGACACTGAATATTCATGAAGCAGAAATGGGAGGTAAGAATAGAGATGGATGCAGAAGGTGTTCCCTAAAAGGTATTCCTGGGCAGACACTCGATGATGAAGTCACTGTTTCTAGTGGTGCGTGGAATGGCAGCATAGCCAATACTTTGCAAGATTGAATGTCTTTCATACTAATGAACTTGCACTTTCATAATGTACAGTACTTATCTAAGCTGTCCTGAAATATAAGAATATGACCCATTGCTACATTCATAACAGATGTGTTTGAACATCTGAGATTTCAGTCATTGAATTGGTGAAGCACAGCCACAATTGCATACACCACTTTAGTTGTCTTACATGTATAAACACATCATTATATATGTAATTCTACCCTACAGCACTTTATTCTATCAACTGAACTACCAAAGGGACCCATTATATGTAATTCTGGAGATTGCAAGGAGAAATAAATGAAGGATACAGTATTGCACTTCTGCTTTCCCTTGAATAGTTAATAGTCTATTATTTCCTTTAGTCTTACTGAATATACTTGTTCTTACTTTATCTATCTCCTTTGCAATTTTGTGTGCACACTATTATATCCATCAAGCAAGGGAAGAATATTCTGTGGGAAAACATCTCCAAATACCCCAGCTCCAAACAACAAAATTTCTCTCTGATTTGCACTTTGTGTTCTTCTCATATCAACCAGGATTCTGCTCAAGAGATCACTTTATGATCCTTCGGATAGATTAAGTACCATTTTGTCGATAACCAATCATTATGCTAGATGTAAGGATTCCTTGAATCACAAGTCTGGTACTTTCTTATCTTGGAGTTTAATTATGGGCCCCAGGTTTGCAAGGATTCTGAAGTGTACCTACGACAGACCCAATAAATAGAGAGCAGAAGTATGTGATAAACACCATTAATGATGAATTCAGCATTTTGAATAAATGTTTATGTCCAAACACACCCTGCCCTGGTAAAACTTGTATGATGTTGAAATCATTAGAGTAAAATTGTTCTTGACGTTGAAATCAGGAGCAATATCAATGGAGTTATCAGGGTGATGACAGTCAGCCAGGCCTGGACCTGCATCTAGCAGCTCTCTTTATTAGTTGAGATAATGATCTAATTAGAGTTGGAGTAGCATATCATGATGTGTAATCAATTCCTCCAGGATGTGGAAGAGCAGCCATTGATTTCTAGGGAAAGCCATCTGTTTCTGAAGTCATACTCACACTTTTGTTTTTAGTTGTGCAATCATGAATTAGAGGTGCTGTCAAATGCTTCACTCTTTTGCACAGAGTGAATAGGGGGACTGGCAGACAGTTCAAATTTTTTAGCTAGCAGAGTCATGTCTGGCGTTTAGAGGAACAGATGTGCTCCCGCATGACTCATTTTATCCATGGTATCTGGACTCTGTATTTCTCCACAAATTAAGCATAGCAATGTAATTTTAAGAGAAAAATTAAGATGAGAACAACTTCTGAAATTGTAGTAGGTGCATTTCAGAGCCTTTGAGAACTTGGAGATCATAATCAACTCAATTCTGAATCCAACATACATTAATTTTACTCTAATTTATTAAAATGGACTTGATTAAAACTCGATCAATTTTTCAAATTTGGGGATGACTTTTTTTTTGCAGTTATGGTGGGATGGAGAAAAGTCTTTCCTTTAACTTTTACAGATTTGTTGAAATGAAATGACAGTAAACAAGTTAAATAAGAGAAAAAGACATAGACAATAATCAGGAACATCAAGAAAGGCCATTGTGTGATTGCCCTGGCCCAACACAAATCAAAGACTCATGGTCTTCTTTTCTAAAGGGAAAGTGGGAACAGGGAATATAAATGACTTTTAAGGTAATTCATTGAGTGTGAAAAAGAGATACTTTGTTCTGGAACAAAAAGACTTGGTTCCACAGATAAGATAATGGATTGTAAAAGGTTTCCTTAGGATTATTGGATGGGACCAAAATAGAAGACGGTTCTATATAACTGAAGTTTCTCAAGTTTACTGATAGACTTTGGTGCTTCTTGGTGAATCGAGTTTACTCAGTTAAGTGACAATTCAGAGAAGAAACTGAAAGAAGCTGCTTTTTTAGTTTTTTTTTCTCCCTATAATCCGATGAAAGTAAATCAGAGAAAATTGTTTTAGCATCCCCCTTCCTGTTTGCCTCCTTCCTCTTCCCACAGAGCCCCCTTGTATTTCTATGAAATGTATATATATATATTTATAAATATATATTTAATAACTAATAAATATATAAATATATATGTTCTGCATAACACAGAAAGCATGAAATATTTGCTTTCCTGGCTCATTTCCTTCATCATGATGACATATTCAATTCCATTTATTTTATTATAAATGTTATAACTTCATTTTCTGTATGACAGAATAAACTTCATTGTGTGTATTCAACATTTTATACTGTTAATTACACAATTGCTATTTAGTATCAATAATCTTTAAAAGTTCATATATTAATCATCTTTTGCACTTATTTGATGTAAGGTGCCATAGTTACATATTCTTGTGGTTAGGATGTAGACAGCTGTTTGTGTGAAGAGGTAGAGAGATCATTGTCCTTTCTACCAAAATAATGAAAACAAAAAACAACTAGAAAAGAATAAATAAGTCATACTTAAGAAAAGCTTGACTATGCCCTCCCTCTGCTGATAAGTTCTAATTTTACTTCGTTCTTTAGTTAAAAAAAAAACTTACTTATTTCATTTGAAGTTCAGTCATTCTTTATTGGTCAATGCTAAGTACAGAAAAGTCATGACTAGTGGACTGAGAGCCTTTCAGTACCCCGAGAGTAACACAGTGCTAACTGAAGGTTAAGCTTCTGAAAAATCTTGGACTAAAATTGTGTATTATGCAAATATATTCATTGCTGAAGTTATTATAGGTAATTATGGGAGGTTGCAACACTGGCCTTTCTACTAGAGTTTAATGTCTCCAGTAGATACTCATAAATAATCATCTTAAACCTAAGAATGAAATCATTCACTTGTACTTGAAATACTCATCAGTAAACCTTCAAATGGCTAAACTGCCTCGAACCTGATCAGTGCTATAGGACTTTGCTTAAGGTAACTCATTACATAGGTGAAGCTATAGTTTTGTGAATACTACTTTATTGTCTAATAATCTTAAACATTGTACACAGAAAATGAATGAGGTACAGGAGTGATAGTATTTTAATCAATTGACAGAGTGGTGTCGTTGAAACTCCATGGACATGCCTGGGTGCCTTAATGTCATCTCTTCTGTGGTTGATAATTATCATTAGGGAATTAATTGGTTTCACAGAAGCCAAGAAGCCATTGAGATTCATTTCTTGACAGACAAGAATTGCTGTATGCATACCTCACTGCTTGAACACACAATGGTTGATATTCTTAACCATGGGCCAGCAAGTTTAAATATCAGTTTTCTGGATAAGTTTAATGCAAGGAATCTACCTAAGAAAATTGTCTACTTGTTTGCTAGGCAGGGTAAGTGAGTTGGATCCACAGCATGCTGTGTACTCTTAATTGGACTGTTAATATGATGGATGAAGACTATCATTTAAAATTTTATGGGGTAGAACTACATGGTGTACAAGCTCCCTGGGTGCATAAGCAAATGCACAAAGACAACTGAATCTCATAAAATCTCAAGCATACACTATAATTGATGAGAAATCTAATGATTTCTTTTTGTGAGGGAAATAAAAATATATAAATCATGTATAAATTTATTCATGAAAACAATGAAACATCCTAAGTAGTAATGCAGAGTGTTGAAATTGGAATAGAAAACAAATAGATTTAAACAGTACAAAAACATAAGAAGTAAACATAACAACATTTCAAAGTATTTTTTTACCTATTCCTTTTTCATTTTCCTAGGTGAAAACCTTGGTTCCAAAAATAGAAATTGGTAAATGATGATTTGTAAATCAATTTTGTTATTATATAACAGTTGCATTGATTTTTCAATGTTTCTATAAGTTATTTGTGAGAATTTCCAATGTTATTCTGATCTGGGCAGTTTCTTTTTAGGCTAAAGTTGAAATACCTGCTTTTATGCTTTTTATGAAAATATTTATCATATTGAAATCTCTTGTAGTCATAAACATTGATATCTTATGCTTTTTAAAGGAATCTTAGTTTTAATGTTATTTTATATTTTTAAATAAAAACTAAAGTTACAACTAGGTATGATGACGTGTAACTATAATTCCAGGATTCAGGAGACATGAAAGAAGATCAAAGTTTATGAATTGAGATTATTTGAAACTACAAAAAGAAACTCTGAATCTAAAACAAAAAATGTAAAACAAATACATTTTTGTGTGACAACATAAAACTTCAGAACTGATCAGTAAAATGCAGAGAACTAGAATGTTGCCAGTCCAAAACCAGACTATCTTTGGCCAATTTTAGGCCCTTTTATAACCATTTATTGAGCTCTTCTGTATGTGTCCTAACATCCAGATGATTATTAGTTACATTCTTTGTAATAAATAAGCAGACTCTTGGTTTCCACCAATCAAAACATTAAGAATGTCACTAGATAAACTGAGCCAGATAATTAATAATCCCAATTTCGCCTCTTCCTTCCTAACTTCCTGAGTACATTGGTTTGTTTATGCCATGCTAGATCCTGGTTAAAATTATTTTAGCTCTTATATTTGGGCCTTACTTACTTCACAACTATCTCTTTCTAGAATAAGCTCAATAAGACTCCATTGATGGTTCAGTAGAATCCCGTTAATTGTGGACCCCTAGATTACATGAAAGAACACTTAAAATGAGTATATTTAAGAGTTCCCCTATTCTTTGTCTGCCAATTCCGCATAGAGCAGCCAGGTTGGGCATCACCTGATCATAATAATGGGATATGAAACTGACACTTCTCCCTGAAGTTTCAAATATCCTCATCAATATAGATAGGGGAATAAGGGAGTTAGGAATGTCTGATTCTATGGCAACTACAATCATCACCTCTTCAGTCTTTACCTCACTTCTCTAGTAGCTCTGGGATGCTACTAGAGAAGCAATCTCTGTCTCTTATCATGTGGATGTGCCATGGCAGATCTCAATTCTATCCTCTCCAAATATGTGTTTATTTTCTGGAGGCTCTCCTTGTTCTCTCTGACCTTAAGCTATCTCTTTTGTTCTAATGCTGTTCCACTTTAGGAGTATGACATCATTCTTAGTGAGAGTCCTAGAGTTTCTACTGTCTTCTCTCATTTTCAATAAGGAATTAGCTGGCTAAAGCAAGCTGGTGATATGCCTGCCAATGTAAAGTATCCCAAAATTATAAGGGTTAATAAAATCCCCCTTTTCCTCTAAATTGTTTGGGTCATGAATTTATCATAGTAATGGGATATGAAAATGAGGCTCTCTGCCTGATTTATACATACATGATAGAATGAGACGGTTAGCATTCATTGCTTCATATAGCTTTAATTTTTGTTTGTTGCACCAAATGTTTCCACATATAAGAGAGTTTATGTAATATATTTTTAACTGTTCCTGATTTATTTCAATTAGCCGAAGTCCTCTGGGTTCATCTATACTGCTACAAATCACAGAATTTTCTTCCTTTTATAGGTGAATATTCCTTCATGCAAATTCCAAATTGTCTGTATCCTCCAACTCTATTGGACACTTAAGTTAATTCCGTATCTCCACAACTGCTAATAATAGTTAACAAACATGGAATTGTGGGCCATTCTTAATATCCTTATACATTTGTCCTTGTCTGCCCAGATTCAGGGTTTTGTAATTCTATTTTTTGTTTATAACTTCCATATTTTTCTTTAATGCCTCCTTTATCTCTAAATCCTGGCAGGAATCTTTTTGGAGTCGCCATTCTAATAAATATATAGGATGTGCCTTTTCACTGGGTGTCCTGGTGATCTGAGATGTGTCGTAATACTATTGATGCCTTACTTCCCCATGAGCCTGTGTAGTACCTTTCCGTATTATGAAAGCTGGTTAAAAGAGAGGAAGTCTTTAATTTCATTTCTTTATATTGTGCATCTAAAGAGTATGTTGTCTTCAGCAATGGAGTATTATCTGCTAGTTCTGGTAGATAACCATACAGAATGGCAAATGCCTGTGTTTTTGAGGGTCTCTGAAGGCTTCTTTTCTAATAGCTCCTATGGAACTATTCTATCTTGGGAATGGAGTTTTTCTTAGTGTCCACTGTTCTCTAAGAGCATCATCTTCTGAAAGAGGAAAGGGAAAATAAATGGGATGAAATGTGAAGCAAAAAAGGAGGAGTTGTTAACCAAAATAAAAACAGTTTGTCAAAACACATGGAAACCCATCCTGCAAACAAGTAATTCAACAACAAAAACAAACAAACAGAAAAAGCACACAGAATCTGAAGGCAGATACCCCACAAAAAATCTGTTGGATCAGTGAAAGAACCAACCTCGTTTAGGAGAAAATCTTTACCACTAATACAAATGATGGAGCATATACACAGAACCCAGAACACTAAATAGCAAGAAAACATACAATTCAGTCAAAACAGAATTTTTAAAAAAATTTCAAATGACTACTAAACATTTCAAAAGTGTTTTTCAAAAAACGGAAATGACAAGTAAATAACCAAAAATGTGTTCAATTTCCTTAGTCACCAGGGAAATGCTTTTAAACTATTTTAAAATTCCACTTTACTCCTATTAGAATGGCCATCATTAGGAATGAAAACGATGACAAATGTTGATAGGGATGTCGTGTAAAGGAAATATTCACACATTGCTGGAGGGACTGAAAACTACTGCAGCCATTTTAGAAATTAATTTGGAGATTCATCAGAAAAGCCAAAAATAAAACTGCAATGTGTTTCCACCAAATTCAAGCAACTCTTACTCATTTGGTTAAAGGAATGCATAATCTACTACGTAGACACATGAACATCTGTGTTTGTTGCTTGAAATGATATCAGCCCTGATGTCTATCAACTGATGAATGGATAATGAAACTGTGGCATATAGACACAATGAGAATTCTATTCTGCTGTAAAGAAAATAGAATTGTGAAATTTACTGGTAAATGGATGAAACTTAAAATATTATACTGAGAGAGGCAAACAAGACCCAAAAAGTTGAAATCATCATATTTTCTCTTGTATTCTGGCCTTGACTCCATAGTTATATTTAGCTTGGAGCCTCTGTAAAAACCAGAAAGAGGAAAGTGAGAAGGGGTGAGTAATAAAAGTGTGAAAACATCAGGTAGAAATGGCAACAGCCCGCATGTCTGATCCTGGAATCCAGAGTCTGGAAAACTCCAGAGTAGATCAAAAAAGGTATATAGCAATACAGAATGCTTCTTGAAATCATCAATACAGAATGCTTCTTGAAATCACCATTAGGCCTCCTACAGGCATACACAGTGCTCTGTAATGAACACACTCACACATATACACACACACACACATACACACACACACACACACACACAGATGCACACACACAAAGTATCTCTTTCTCAATCAAAATGTAACTTCTTCAGATACATAAGATCATTGTGGAAGTTTTTTATAATGTATTACATTTTTAAGAAAGTGCAACTTGAAATGGCCTAGAATATATAAAGTACTTAGAAATCAATTTGAGGGCAAAGTTATATAGAAATGGCTATTAATTATTGCCATCATGTATGTGGGATATCTATGCACTTTCTTAACAGGCATTTTAAATGTTCAGCATTTATACTAAGTGCTGATTGTGTTTCATAAGTGCAGAACATATTTTCACCTGAATTGAACAGTATTTTAAACAGTGTCATATCTCATTTTGTGTATTTTTGATGCACCATAACTTCTATATTCATAAAGCTAATAAAATACAACCCATGACCAATATTAATTTCATCATAAATTCATGCAGCTGTAAACATCAGGGAGGGAGCAGAGTTCATGCAGTTGTGATATAAAGTAATTTCTCTCAATGTTCTTACACATAATAAAAGCTGCCTGCATGCTTGGCACCTAAACTATAGATGCTTTAAAATTTGATTTAATACATTCAATCAAAAAGGTCTTAATTCATAGGAATTTCAAAATAGAGCACCACATTTCTTTTCAATACTGTATGCTACTTTCAAGGATTTATGTCTTTTATCTTTTCCTGTCTCCATCCTCTAAAGAGTCCCCCTTCTTCACAAAGTCTTAGTCCCATGTTCATTTTCATGATGTGTTGTTTTGATGCTCTGGATTTTATTTGGACTTTTGTATTATCCTGAGTTTGGGATTAACCATTTGAATCTAGGAGGCTCCACTGTGAATACACGACTGGATATTTTTCTCCCCATCTTGTGTCTGTTGGTTGCCCATTATTCGTCATTACTCTGTAGAACCACAGAACTTTCAGATCTGTTCATAGCTGACCATTGGACAGTAGGTCCACTGAACATTTGATGTCAATAATCACCTCTCTTGTGGCTTCATGATTACCATGGCCATGTTGCTTTTGGTGGTTATAGTTCATAGTCCTTTTTTCAGTCTTCTAGCTCTTACATTCTTTCTTCCCCCCCCTGTAAAAATTCCCTGAGATTTGGGTGGAGTGGCTATCATGCATAGGACTGAACCTTCAAATTTCACTTGTTCTCATCTCTTGTGATATCATGGTTCTCTGTATTCACCCTTGGTCACTATAATGAAGATATCTCTGTTTAAGACTTAGGACAGTCTTTGCATCTTTTCTACTAATGTTTGGAAGGAAGATAGTGAGATGTCCCACATAGAACTGAGTATTCCACAATCATATATTCTGTGCCAATCACCATTTATTATACAAAGAGACTGAAGGGATTAACTGAAAGCTTCACTAATCAACAGGCTTAACCATAATATCTAGAAGATGGATACTGTGTTATTGTTTCTCCGCTAAAGCTTCTGACTTCCCCAGCTGCAGGTTCTGAATCAGGTTTGCAGTACAAGGCATAAGTTCCTTTCTGTGTAGAAGGTCTTAAATCCAACTGGATTTAAAAATCAAACAGTTGGTTACAGAGTAACATTCATGTAATTATTGCACTAATGAACGCATCTTGCTAAGCTGGTTCTTCATATAACTAACAGGTGAATCTGTTGATGACTTTTTCTCCCTGGCAGCATGCATAGTACTTTCTCATATCATGAAAGCTAGCCAGCATGGAGGAAGCTTCTAAGTCAGTCCCACATTGGTTTCTCTGTGTCCTGTAACTAAATTGGGTAGTGTTTTCAGGTATAAGGTCTTACCATTAGGTTCTTTTGGGTAACCAAGAGAGATTCTAATAAATTATATTGTTTCCAGAGCCTTTGGAACCTCTCCGATCAGCAACTTATGTTGAAGTATCCCATACTGAGGTTTTGTTTAATCATATATGACTTCTTAAGGGTAGACCTAGAAGCAATCCCTGCTATCCAATTTCTTCCCTCTGTGTGTTCTTGTGTCAAATACCATTGCATTGTATATTTTAAAATCAAATAATAAATTAATAGCTTTCCATAAGGCTTAATCATACATCTTATTCCTATTTATCTCTCCCCAGTTCTCCAGCATATGTTCTCCTATCTTCCCATATCCTCTCATGAGCCTACTCTTCACCTTCATGCCAGCCGTGTTGTTCTACCTGCATTCTCTAGAGGTCCTTCTCTACCCCCACTTAAATGATCTCTTTCTAAAATCCTGACAAAGCACAAAACTGATTGACATTTAAGAGAGAACATGGAGCATGTGTCTTTCTGGGTCTCGATTACTTTATTTCGATCAATTTATATGCAAATTAAATTCTTGTTAATAGCTTAGTAATGTTCCATTATGTTGTTTCCAGAGACTGTTCCAAACAGACTGTTATGGTTGCATTTCGATGTCAACTTGACAGTTGCAGACTGTTTGGGGGCAGCTGTGGAAGGTTAAGGGTTAGAATGGCCCCTGAACAAGCCTGTAGATACTTGACTGATTGTTGTGGAGAACCCTGCCCATAGTGGGTGGTACTTTCCAGTGGTGGACTGGATAATAGGAAGTGCAAGAAGGAGGGACTTGCTCTTCCCTGATCCGGTGTCGACTTGCTCTGGAGTCCACTCTGCATGCATGTTCTTCGCCTTTGGAGCATCATGGCCTTCTTTGTTGCTGCTGCTGCTGCCTCTGTCCTTGGATAACTTGGAGCTTCACCTTTTCCATCACGTTGTTGCTGTTCCTGCTGCCTTTGGAGCCTGGTCTCTGGGCCTTGCTGCTGTTCGCGGTTCATTGCCGACGTCGGTGCCCAGCTGTTCTTCATCGTCATCGGAACCCAGCATCTTCAACCCTCCAGAGGAGCAAAGGCTTGAGACTTTTTTGGGATCTTTGGGCTTTGTGGGACATTCCAGCCAGGAAGGAGACTGCTGTGGGCAGCTACCTAGAAGGACACTATTTTTACTGTGTTATTTCTTAATAAACTTGTTTATATATATATATATATATATGTATATACACATATAGATATATATATTACATTCTATAGATATTGTTTCTTTAGAGAATCCTGACTAATACACAGGGTAGTTCCATTTTCTTATTATTTTGAATAGAGTTGCAGTGAACATGCACATGAAAATATCTGTGCATTAAAATATAGGATACTTTGCTACTATTTATTTATTGTAGGTATGATAGATGGTACTATTTCCCTCATTTCTTTCTAAGTTTGTTCATAGCTGATATAATAGCTGAGCCTAATTTTTATGTTAATTTTGGAACCTGCTATTTTGCCTAAATGATTTTTAGTTTCTTTAATTTTCTGTGAATATTATTCCATTTAACTTCAGTGAATTTGTACATTTTCTGTATTTTTCTCTTATTGTTTATTTCTATATTTATTCTACTGTGCTCTGATTTAAAACAATTTTCTTCTCTTTTATATTTTCTGAAAATCAATTTGAGTTACAATGTATAATCTATTTTAGAAAAAGTTTCAAAAGCTATTAAAAAGAGTGTCTTATTTTTCAGTGTGCAGGTGTTATGTAGATATCTGTTAAGTGTATTTGAATAATGGTTTTATGTAACTTCATGGTTTCTACTTTTTTTGCCCAGATGGCATGACTGTTGGTGAGAGCAAGATATTTCAGTATCCCATTATTGCTTTTTGACTTAACATGTAGCTTTACATCTAGTAGTTTTCGCTTTTTGTATTCGAGCTTGATTATATTGATGTGCATATGTCTAGAATCGTAACACCTTTTTGATGGACTATTCCCTACATTAGTATGAAGTGATCTTTCTTTCTCTCCTGACTAGCTTCAGCTTGAAGTCATTTTGTCAGATAATGGAATAGTATACCTGGTTGTTTCCTTGTCACATTTGTTTGTAATACATTATTGCATTCTTTTAGCCTGAGGTAGTATCTATCAGTCATGATGAATTGTGTTTCTTAAAGGCTGCAGAAAGCTGAATTATATTTTCTAATCTACCCTTGCAAGTTTATCGTTTTTATTGAATAACTTATATCATCATTAATGAAATATGTATTGATTCAGCATTATTAATGAAATAATGTATTCATAGTTAACATTATTAATGAAATATGTGTTAGTTCCTTTCATTTTGGTTCTTGTTATTTTTGGAGGTCTCTCTTGATTGTTTCTCTTAACACTTTTTATTTATTCATTGATTAATTGGGTTATCTTGTGTGTATTTATTATTCTCTCTGTTCTGAATTATTCCTGTCAATATGTTCAGTATAGCTCACTTATTGGTTATATTTTAGTTTGTTTATTTTATCATGGAAAGTTTTATCTTCCTTTCTCTTTTAATAGATAATTTTCTATATATAACATTCTAGGTTGCCAGTTATCATCTCTCAGTATATTGAACATGTATGCCAAGCCATTTGGCTTTCAAATTTTCCATTGAACAGTTAGTAATTATTCCCATGGATTCTAAATTTTATGTGACTCTTGGCAGATTTGACTTATTTTTATTTTTTAAACTTTTTCTTGTGTGTTTGTGTCTGTATCTCTCTGTGTGGTATGTGTATGTGTGTGTGTGAGTATCAGAGGGCACTACTATTTGTGCCTATGGAGGTGCAAGGGTGATATTGGAATCCATCCTGGATTGCTCTACCTCCACCTTTGTTTTACTCTAGATTTTCCCAGACTCCGCCTTCCAGGACCAGAAGTGCAGACTGATGCCATTTTCCCTGATGTTTTTACATGGGATTGAGGTTCTGAACTCAGGTCTTCCTGCTTATGAATCAGAGTCCTAACCTCTGAGTCATATCTCTAGTTCCTGTTACAGATAAACTGTCTTTGGTATGTGTTTTAATTATCCTGTTTATTTGGTGTTATTTTGGTTTCTTGTAAATATGTGGGTACCACTTTCTCTAGATTTGCTCTGTTTTCCTCTATGATTTCATTGAAAGCATTGACTATGCCTTTGGTCTGAATTTCTCTCTATTCTGTGCTTATTATCCTTACATTTGGCTTTTTTCATGGCATCCCACAGTTCCTATGTATTTTGATCATGTGTTTTCTAACCTTGTCCAATTTTTGATTGAGTGATGTATTTCTTCTACTTCGTCATCAAGCCTTTCGTTCTTCCACATAATCTGTTTCTTCATGAGATGTTCCACTGAACATTTTGCTTGATTGTTTGATTTCTCATTTCCAATTTCATTTTATATTGGTCTTTTTTCAGTATATCTATCAATTTTCATTTCCTGAATCACCTTCCTCATTTTCTGTGTTGTTTTCTTGGAAATCAGTATGCATGTTCCTATGCTCTCTAAATTCTTCCAATTGTTACTCCTGTCCTACTTGTATCCATTGAGTGTGCTGAACATGTTTATAATTCTGCCTTTGTGCTCTGTGTCTAGTATTTCATTCAGAGTGTTCTCCATGAGGAATATTTCTGTGTGGTTGATACATTTGGGGCAGCATGTTGTCTTGCTTGGCATCTTGAGTTAGGTTGCTGGTGGTGGGTTTGTACATGTCTTATGCCCTTTTGGCAGGAGTTTCAGGTGAAGAGTGGCTTAGACTTTTCCTCAGCACTAAAGAGTCCTATCCCTCACTGAAGAAGAAGCATATCACAAAACTGGTGGAGATTGGAGAAGCCCTGGTTCACAGGGGGAAGAGCCAGAGCCTCTGAGTGCTCTGAATGATTCACAGCAATGTGATACTCTGTGCTGGCCTTTCATCCAGGCAATATGCAGAGTCAGGTGAAGGGATGGGTGGGGGGCTCATGGGCTATGGGATATGACAGACCTGATTGGGGGAGAGAAGTCTAACCCATCAGGGATTTATGCATTCAGTTAGAGGAGGTGGGATCGATTCTGTACCATGTGGCAAATCAGTTAGAAATGGAACAGAATGGAGTAGAGGTGGTTAAGGTGGAGATAAACCTTCCCAGTTCTAAGCATATGGTGAGTAGGCTGGACAGGACTCCCTGAGCTGGGATAGAGAGGTGTTTACAGTAGAGGAAAAACCTTGACTGGTTGTAAATTATAATTTCTTAAACCATTCAATCTTTAATTAAATATATTTAAATAAATACAGAAGCTCAAAAGTTTTCTTTGACCAGGACTTTAAGGGAGGTACAATAAATCAGACTGAGATGCTAACACTAAACAAGAATAAAGGCAAAGGCAACTGTAGCAGAGGAAGGTAAAAAAGAGGCTTCTTCAACAGGGTGGTTTCTGTGGCGACAACAGAGGTTATATGGTATGTGCTACAACAAAGGAGCTAGCCAAGAAGTCTCTGAGCTTGGAAAGGGCCTTATCCGTTGAAAGTGAATTTTTACAAAATTTCTACCTTGGCAAAAGAAGTTAGAAACATTTAAGATATTTTATCTGTAATGGAAACTAGATTATTTTCATAGCGTGGAAAAAATCAGATTTACAGAGGCCAAGATGATTTATGCTATGAATGGAAGCTGCACATGCCTTTGCTATGTATATTGGAGGAATGGCAGGCTGCAAGACACTGAGATTGAATGAAAACAGAAGTATCTGAAGACTGACTGCTACATCTGGATGGTATTATTGATAGGAGTTGACAAAATAAAACAGGAAGACAGATGTGTCAATTTTGGATGGTTTACTAGGAATGCTTCTGGCATTTTCCTACAGGTAGAAAGGTACTATAGCTGTCATTTGAAAAGTTGCCAAATTGATGTGCACATTTATAAAAATAAACAGTCAGACAGAGTATAAAATACTTCAAAAACCTTTCAAGAGAATGTCCCTAGGAGAAACAAGTTCCATTGGACTCTCATTGGAAAGGTGCTTTAATAATATGTTTGAAAAGTTGATGTTTTAACATAGGAAAATGAAGACATATTGAAAAGTCATTCAGTTGCCTGAATATAACCCAGAAGCTTTCATCCTTACCTGAGTGCAGCAAATATACTTCTCTAGTGTCCCACTTCTGTTGATGAGGAGTCTTTAACTGTGAGTAAGAGGGTCACTATAGGATGGGTAATCACAGTTAATAGGTCCTGAAGTGGAAAGCTGATTGTCAAAACAAAACAAAACAAAACAAAACAAGTTGGGTAGCTGGGTAAACATCAGGCATGAAATGATCATGGTCAACAATAACATAGAACAATATTTAGCAAGTCACAAATATACATCTATTGTATGTTTTCCCTGGTAATTATTGGATAATATCACATTTCTAATAGCAAAATCCAGAAAAGGAAGATAAATTTGAATCATTATAATCCATAAGTAATTTAACATTGGCTAATATTCAACAACACACAAAAGTTTAAAATTTGTGCTAGCAATTCAAATTAGTGAAGCAGAAATAGTACCATGATTTTCATCCTTAACTGCTTTTAGATTGCAAGATCATCTTTCATAACTTGCATATAAATCAAACTAACCCCACAGGATAAGAGAAGGAAAATGATTTAATTTTATTTTGTGTACTTAAAATACTGGAAAAGAAAGATAAGCTGCTCTGATGGAATCTTGATTAAAAAACAGTCATTTTATTTACATGTGTATTGATTTTTCAATGTTAACAAAGAGGGCCAATATTAATCACTGATTTTAGTCTTGACTCTCATTTGTTATTTCAAGAACTTTGGGTTCACTCAGACCTCTAATGTCTAGTTACTGTCTTAATTTTCCATTTGCTAATTCACTCTTTCTACAGTGGTTTCTTTCCCTGATAACTTCCTGACCTTTCATGTGTGGCTCGAGGGCAGCTCAGAGTCCAGTCGCTCCAGATTCTTGCTCCAATTTCCAGCAAGGATGAGCTGTGTTCTGATGGCTTTTTGCTTTCAGTGGTCAGGAAACTGTTGAGCACATTTAAGGGCATCTTCTTAAAGAGCCATGTCTTAAAACGTGCCTCAAACTAAGCCACTCTGGGTCTGGTCCTTTCAGTTGTTGTTGTTCCTTTTGGATTTCTGAAGAAGTCTGCAGAAATACAAGTCTTTTCATGAGCAACATAAAGTTGCATGCATAATGCATGTGGTAATAACTGCAACAAATAATTCTCTGTCTGCACATCTGAATTCCCAATCAGTTCATTCACAGTGCTCTGTTATCTTTCTGAATTTCTTTGAGTTCTTTAAATGGGCCAGGTGTACATTTATGTAGGTCATCCGATGTGGGACTGTCTCAGCCTAGAATGCTTCTCCCATACCACAGGGCTAAATACTTTTCATTCATGTTACTGGATTTCACAGACTTCATTTCTGGGAAGCCCTCTGCTATTATGCTTCGCATGATAGTGTTAATGCTTCCTTTCAGTGTTTTATGCAACTGCAATATTTCCTGCTTTTGTCCTTTTCCTAGTGCTATAACTTCTTCATGAGATGAAAAGCCTCTGTGGGGCTCAGATGAAATCAAAGCCACAATGAGCATAACAACTCATAGAATATGCTGGATGAATAAAATACTTCTACATTTCACATATACAGATAGGTAACATATAAAGCAGAAAATTATTTGTAGTCCTTTGCAAAGGAAGGAGACCAGCTTCTTACTGAGGTAACAGGACTATTATCCAAGGATCTAAGACAGTTGTGTTTCTTCTTTCCTGGCCCCTAAAGTTTTACTTAAGTAAGATCCCTGAGAAAGGCAGACCCAAGTCTTCTTTTATAACCTGAGTGCCTTCCTGTCTTATTTAGTGCCATGTAATAAATGGTTCCATCTTGCCAACTTGAAACTTTCAAGTGCATTATCTGTAATTGGTCATTAATCCTATCACAGCTCAGTGGAGTCCTCTGTCTCATGGTTTCTTGTGAGGTTGCAAACAGGCTGTCAGGCAGACTTTGACATCCAAAGCCATAATGCAGCTACAGTGTTTGATTTTTTCAGGGTTCAGTTACTTGTCTGTTTTGGAATCATAGTCACACTTCCTCAGTGAAGCTGATGAGAGACTATCTCAGTCTCGTTCTCTGTTCATTCTTTGATGCATATGCTTCCCCCTAGGGCAGGAAACAATGTAGCATTCAGGATCTCTCAGAGAACACAGAGGAAAAACAGTATTCAGTATGGAAGTCTCAGCTTCCTGGAAAGGCAACTGTACAATGACATCCCACATGTTAAAGGACAGTGACTAGGTCCATCCCATACTCCAGTTGTTGGGGATTCGCATGGGTAAAAGGACCAATATCAGGAAAGCTCAGGACTAGTTCAGATTTGGGCCTACAATCATGACTGTCGAATTTTTCAGGAACAATGTTGAGGATATGTATATAAGGTACATTATTTTGTAAGTATTCATTCATTTGATATTTTTTTCTGAAACATAGAAGGTCCAAGCTAAAAGAAAGAAAAGGGAAGGAAGGAAGGAAGGAAGGAAGGAAGGAAGGAAGGAAGGAAGGAAGGAAGGAAGGAAGGAAGGAAGGAAGGAAAGAAGGACGGAAGGAAGGAAGGAAGGAAGGAAAGAAGGACGGAAGGAAGGAAGGAAGGGGGAAGAGGGAGAGAGGGAGAGAGGGAGGGAGGGAGAAGAATAGACAGGGGATGAGCAGGTAAGGTAATTGCTTGAAAACTTGGTGACCTGAGTTCAATGCCCAGAAGTCCACATGGTAGATGTAAATTGACTTCCAAAAGTTGTTCTCTGACTTTCACTCATTCACTCACAAGTGGCGCACACTTGAATTTTCTCTTTCTTGTTCCCTCACACACACAGTAAATAAATCAATGAATAAATAGGATAATTTTAGAAATAAAGACAATATCTAAGTATCTCATTTCCAATGTCATCCTTGTACTTGGGTCTCTTATTGTAGACACACACACACACACAGACACACACACACATGATTTCCACAGAATGCATTTCTCTTATTGGGAGGGTTTTTGCATGTTCCTTAGCATCTAGACTAGCAGATAAGCTTGTCATAAGAAAACAGCGCAGAGATTTGCTGCTGCGCTTTATCCTATACTACAGAGGTTATTTGGTGTGTACAAAAAAAAAACACATTGTCCTGTGGAACTCTTAGAAACATTGAATTAAATAGAATCTTCACAGGGTATGGCTCTGTACTTTCACCTGCAAGTAATTTTATAAAAGCACCATATTGAAGTGGAGGTAACATATATTGTGCAGCGACCTCTCATGACTTTTGTATAGCTGAATGCATTGTGTCTCAATTCATTTGGCAAGGAAGTTAAAACAGTTTCCTGCTCCTCCAGTTCACTGACCTTCAGAGACACAGACACATGACTGTGCTCTTCCTATAAAGGGGGCCACACACATGCAGTGGCAGGAAGGTAGTTACCACCTGGCTTTTAGTGTCACTCCTCAGTGGGATTACACTTTTCACATATCAAACTGATAAATTTGAGGTCAATCTCCCATGCTCTCTTGGACATCTCCATTTTTCTCCAGGAAAAAAATGGTTGTGCGAACATCGTGGAAAAGGCTAAGTGGTTCAAAATCTGTTCTGCCTTTGTGAACCTGGATTCTTAGTTAGACACCACATTTCTGTGGGAGAGAAGCGACATCTGATGCCAAACAGATAGAGGATAGCAATGACCAAGCAGGGATGAAAATTAACAGGAAAAATGGTTAAGGGTTGACTTGCTCCAGTTTACTACTTGAAAATACTCTGTTATGTCAAGAGGGGCTTTTGGAGGATGTGATGAGTGGGGGTTGGTACTAGTTAGATACAGTATATTGAGAAATGAGTCTTTAGGCACATTTGTGAGAAATTATTTAGTATAAGCAAACCCTGAGGAAGCCTGTAGGAGATAATCTAGTTTATGGGAAATCTTTGCAGTTTTCTCAGAAACTAGAAGTCAGCTTCTGTTTTTCTTCAATTTGCTTCTTTAGAGGAATGACACTAGGTAAATCCTGCCCGGTTTCCACTCTACTCAAGTTTCTGAAGATATAAAAAATGTCACTTCCAGAGTTATTTTTCAGAAAAAAATGTTTGTGAAACAAAGTTATTGTACTGCCAGAAAGATAAAGTTGTACTTAACATCTTTTAGCAAAACGAGAGGGGGCAGCAAGATTGTAAGATCCTAAAGATGAGGAGGACCAATGATATGCAAGATACTCCACACAAATTAGGGCTGCAGCAGCCAGGACTGGACTTTGCCTGACCTGCACAGTGGCTGACATGTCAGTGACCTCCCAAGGTCTAGCATGGATCGCAGGAGAGAAGGCTTCAGGTAGTAGAATCCTTAGAGGGAAGGGATTAAACACTCATAATAGAGTTCCCAAGAAGGGGATGCAGACTATGCCACTGAATCCTGAACTCTCACTAGGGTGGAGGAACAGAGGAGGTTCTCCAGGGATCTCCAGGGGATAGGAGGGAGGAAGGGGGAGACCCTGAAAGAAGGGGAGGGAGGAGGTAAAAGGAAGGGGGGAAGAGGGAGAGTGCAATGAGAAATGATGGGGGTAGGGGAGCAGAGAGAGGATGAGATACCTATTGAGTTTGTATGATAAGGAAAAAAATAAAATGGGGGAGAAAAAAAAACAAACAAGAAGAATGTCTCTTTTTCGTTCTCTCAACTCTTTCTGTAGATAATGGTGTGTCAGTTCCCTTGTCATCTGATGTTAGTATAAACTCTCCTGTCACCATAACCAGTTTTCACCTAGAAAATTATGAGGGAACAGGAGAACCCTTTGTTCCCTTCAATGGTTTGGGTCACGTATTTGTGTCTTCAATGGGAAAGATGAAGTTAGAGCAGTGCCATTCTTTCATTTTCCCCTAAAACATGAGGACACACAAATTGTTCCTGGGCTCTGTTACTGCACAAAAGATAGCAAAGTATTTCTTCTGTCAGCCACATGATCTAGAAAGAATTTATTGAGTGAAAATGGGGATACAGCTGCTTTTGAGAGTGGTCAAGAGGAGCCATGGTGACATGGGTGACATGTAATCTGAGATCTGCAGGGAGAACTGAGTCCTCAGAAGTCCGAGGTGACCTGAGACAGTTAATCTTGGGTGTCAACTTGACCACACCTGCCATTAATTAAGATCAGCTGGACCATCTGGATCAATACATTTGCAATACAAAGGCCAGCCCTATATTCAATTGCAACCTCCCTAAATCTCATTGGAATAGGAGACTGAGAAGAACAGAGACTGTCCAGGAATCTTCCAGCCTTCAGACACATGGATGGGAGTGCCTTAGCCTGCCAGCTTCAGCCACCAGCCATGTGTCCTCCACCAAGAAAGTCTGCATCTCTCCTCTGGCGCTGTTAAGATGAATACGTTTCCTTTTCTTCCTTAAGTTATTTGACTTTGGATGCTCTCTCACAGCAATAGTTAAGGGTAACCTTTAAAAAAACCCAGGTAGAAATAACTGATTTGATATAGATCCTGGAATTATCAGTCAAATGGTGATGGAATTATGAACAAATAAGGAGAAAAAAATCTGCCAAGAGTCTCAGAAGAGTATATGGTGTGTGTATGTGTGTGTGTGTGTGTGTGTGTGTGTGTGTGTGTGTGTGTGTGTGATGTGTATATGTTAATGTATTTATTTTATGTGTATGTATGTATGCATGTATCTGTGCCTAAGCATGTGCACATTTGTGTGTATATACATGTTGTGTGCATTTGTGTGTCTACATTTGTGTGTGTGTGTGTGTGTGTGTGTGTGTATTAAACAGTATAACATTTACAGTAGCAAGAAATGATAGGTAACATAGAAAAGTCTGAAGTGTGGTTTTGGATATTTAATGGAAGAAATCAGTGACAGTATCTGAAATGATTTAGGCACTTGATGTCATTTTTCCAAAGTGCAAAATTGATGTATGGACACCAGTGTAATTGCAGAAGTCCTTAGCACCAGGAAACTTTTGAGTACATGAAATTGGATGATTGAATTAAGGGAAATATATGAAGTAGACAAAGTTTTAAAGGAATCCACTGTCCAAAGATGAGGTTGAACTGACACCAGGGAGGAAGGCAAGATGTGAGGCGTGTTTGAGAATTCCTGGGATCCAGTGTCAAAATGCTGAAATTAACTGTATAAGAAAATCAAGCAACTGGGAATCTGGTACATCTAGAACCGTAGGACTGTTTCAATAGCCAACATTATTTGTGTAAGGAAGAGCACAGGCAGCAGGATTATATTAGGTCAGATAAAATAGAAACTGATACAGCTTTCTGTCAGAGTGTAAGAGCCTCAGGGCAGAAAGGAATATGCCAGACAGGGCTGCCACACTGAAGACCTCACTGCAGTGATGTCCACTTCCACAAGACTTGACAATTTCTGGCTAAGCAGTATTTCATCATAGAAGGAGAAAAATTTCCAGAGACCTACACCTCCCAGATTAATTATTTAAGCCTAGTACCAGCCAGGAGAAAAGGAACTTCTTTTCTCAATGATTTATCCACTGATAGCTATCCATGCCAGAGCAAGTACTCAGATATTTGCCAGTATAGGCATCTCATGTAAATCCAGGGTCGGAGATGCACAAAGACATGAAAGTAAAAGGGAAACTGGCTGGAAAGCAGAAAGTATGAAGAGGATCAGGAGGGATTGGGCAGTAAGGGGTATTCATTGTATATTCGTTATATTTATGCATGAAAGTGTCAAAAACTAAAATAATATGAAACTCTTGTGGCTCATGAGACTCAGCTGCCTACAGGAAACTGGAAATGCTTGGAAAGACTCAGCCTTGGCAGTACATGCAACTGAATTTGCTTTTAGAAGTTAGCACTGACATCTAAGATCCCAATTCACTCTGAGGTACCCACAGCATCAAGTACACAACATGCAGCTAGAGTCCTGAAATGTAGCTCAGGTGATCATTAAGGAAACAGAGTTTCACTGACTTTTGATATGATTCATCTGGACATGTGTCAAATTAAAGTCAGATCATATAGCTTTGCAAAGATTAACCATACAATTGATCAAAATATGATTATACTGTTGATATCACAAAACAAAGAGTGTAGCAAAATAAAAAAAAAGCAAATTTAACATGAAAAGACATGCCACATCCAAAATTCACTGTAAACACAGTAACCTTAGTGTTAGGTAAACTGTGAAGAAAAAAATTGCATTACAAAATTATAGGAGATTCTAAGAAGAGCATTAAAAATAATTCAACTGAAATATATGCCTTTAGAAGAGACAGAAACTTCAATTCTGATATTCAAAGCACAGTTCAATGAATAACTCCAAGTCCAGCTTGGTGAATCAGAGAGTCCAGTGGGGTCCTGGGAGGATCACAGGTGATGGACTACTTGGAGACCCAAGGGTGACTCTTTCCTCTGCACTGCTCAGAATCCCAGCCCAGTGCTGGCCACTGCTCTTGAATGCTGCCTCACTGGGTCCCACTCATCTTTCTACTTCCTGTTCACAGGGGTACTTGGGGATTGGCAAGTTTGTATTCTAGGTGTTTAGTTTTTGTCAATCTTCATACATTACAGATCTTTACATATTTTAGATCACAGTTCTCTGAAAGTACAGCTGGCAAACATTTTCTTTTCTTCTGTAGGATTTAAGCTCTGCTGATAGCTTCTTTTGTTGTGCACAAGCATTCTAATTTCATACAGTCCCATTTGTTGATCCTCAGGGCTATTTCCTGTACTACTGGAATTCTATTCTGAAGGTTTGTGCCTATATCTATAATTTCAAATGTATTTTTTTGGTGTTCCTTCAATAATTTCAGCATTTCATGATGTTACTTTTTTTCTTTTATAAAAAGTCTTTATTAGAGGTCAGTAAGATAGCTCAGTGGGTTATAAACCTGGAGACCTGAGTGTAATCCCCAGAAACCCAAATGAAGCCAAGAACTGACTTGTGAAAGTTGTCTTTTGATCTTTATCCATGCAACATGACATGCATTCACAAACCTTTCTTCCTTCCTTCCTCCCTCCATTCCTCCCTCCTTCCTTCCTTCCTTCCTGCCTGACCTCCTTCCTCTCTCCTTCCTCCATTTTCTTCCTCCCTTTCTCCCTTCTTCCTTTCTTTCCTCTTCCCTTCCTTCCTTTTTTCTTTCATTTGTTCATTCTTTATTTTCTTTCTCTTTCTCTCTCTTGGTCTTATTTTTTATTGATTTTAGTATTTGATGATTCCCTATATGCATATAGTACATCCAGATTACTCTCTATCTCTCTCCCTCCCGTATTCTGTCTCCTCTCCAAAAGTCTCTTCTCTCATGTCCTTTTTGTTTTGTTATACGGTCCATTGAGTTTAAACAGTGTCACTTTTTGTGACTATGGCTTGGTACTGTCCATTGTAGCCCACTGAACTTGTCAGCAGGAGCTCAACTGCAGACAATGACTCTCTCTCTCCCAGAGTCCATCAGCACCAGTAATTCCATAAGAGAGAATGGAGTTCTGTGGTCACTCCCAGAGCCATGTGTGACTGCTGACAGGCCCAGTCCTGTGGACATCCATTGCACGCAGCCACAGCAGCTGTGAATTACTGTGCAATGCCCAGATGACAGTATTTCACAGTTAGTCCCCCTGTCTTTTGATTCTCAGATTGCATCTGCCCGTATTCCTTGTTGTTCCCTTAACCTAGAATGAGTGGTACAAACATTGTTTACAAGGTTGAACACTCAGCTGTCACTTATTTTAGCATATCTGGAATAGTCATACATAAATTTCTGCAATTTATCTTATTCATTTCAAAAAGAGGCCTTTCCTGATTTAGGTTAGGAGTAACATTTGTCTATGGGTATTAACCTAAATGTTTAAAAGGCAGCTTGGTAGATGGTCAATTAAGTTAAGCAACAGTAATATTTGCCCTAGGATCTAAAATCTCCTGGTCCATGTGTTTTTAGTAGACTGAGTTTTTACTACTTCTCTTATAGAGAAGATAGAAATACAATCTTTAATCCTTTTTTGTTGATTTATGTGCAGAGTGTGAGAGGTGGATCTGAGTTCATTCTTTCACAGGTAGATATCCAGTTCTGTCCAACCCTATTGGTTGAATAAGCTGCATTTTTCCCAAGATATATTTTTGATGAATTTTCAAAGCTCTGTGGGATATGTCTGGGTTCTCTTTCCCATTCCACTGGTGTATGTGTTTGTTTGTACCAGTACCAGAAAACTCAGATTTAATAAGCCCTTAAAGTAAAATTACAGGAAAAAAATCAGCATAACAGTACTTTTCACATTTACCAATAATGAACCTGCTGAGAAAGAAATTAGGAAAAAGAATCCCAACTGCAATCATTCCCTAAAGATAAATTAGTAGGAATAAACCTCACCATAGATGTGAAAATCTATTCAATAAAATCTTTAGGAAACAAAAGAAAGAAATTAAAGAAGATACCATGTCATGGTAAAACCTTCAGTTCAGTTAGGTGCAACTGTCTGGGCACTTCTGTGAAGAATTAGTAGTCAGGGAAAACCCTGAGTACGCTTTTGGGAGATTTTTGAATTAATGTGGGAAAACCCAGCCCATTGTTAGTAAATGGAATCATTCCCTGGGAAAGTGGATCATATGGAGATGACTGCTTCAGCATACTTTGACATATTGGCATACAGACATTCTAGCAAGTGAAAAATTAACCTTTCTCTTGGTCATTTCTGTGGATCTTGTGTGGACCATTCTCTTGGATGCAGATGGTTGGTATGAGCTGTCCCAGTAAACTGGGCTATGTTCTGTAACCAGAATCATGAGTAGGAATAAACCTTTTGCCCCCCAAGTTGTTTGACCATGTATTTATCAACAACATGAAGACAAGCTGTAATGCTTTCCTTGCTCTCCCTTATGGGAGAATTAATATTATGAAAATGGTCATGGTACTAAAAAGAAGCTACAGAGTCAATACAATTCCCATCAAAATTCCAATGACATTTTTTCACAGAATTTGAAAAACACAATGCAGACATTCACATAACAACACAAAAGATCATACAGAGCTAAAGCAATGATGTGTACAAAGACACTGCCAAGGTTCACAACACCTGCCCTCAAATTATATTGCAGAGCCCTGTGTAAAAGCAGCCAGTACTGGCAGCACCTTATTTTCAAAATGGGAAAGTACTAAGGAAAAGGAATGTCATATGAGAGGA
The DNA here is from genome assembly GCA_023101885.1 of Typhlomys cinereus. Classification (NCBI taxonomy): domain Eukaryota; kingdom Metazoa; phylum Chordata; class Mammalia; order Rodentia; family Platacanthomyidae; genus Typhlomys; species Typhlomys cinereus. The sequence goes on along the minus strand of JALPQD010000094.1, from coordinate 2,561,873 downwards.
AAAAAATTATTCAAAAATTTAAAATGGCAGCTTGAAATTATGATATCATTTATCAAAGGGGTAGATTTATCACATTATAGTAAAAGGCAAAACTTCCCAGTAGTATAAAAATTGGCTAAGATTTCTATCAACTACAATGATATCTAACATGTAGCCTAGATTTGTTACGAAAATACTTTAAAAGTGAACTGGAAAAAAATTCTTCAGTATTTTACTCTCCTATTGAAAGTTCCCATAAAATTTTAGAATTAGGCACAAATTTAGTGAGAATTGAACTACATTCAATTCTAAAATATAGCAGTTATACAAGAAAAACTTATTTTGTGGCACAAAAAGCAATGCATGACAATTAATTTTATAGTCCCACTATCTCTAGAACATTTAGACATATAAGAGAAAGTTTAAAATATTTGTAATGTAGAATGCTGATATGAAAGTAAATAATATAATTTTATCTTAAAAGACTTCAAGGTTATGAGTTAAATAAAGGTATCTGAATAGAATTAATGACAATTTAAGAAAATGGCAAAGACCATTACTGTACTGTTAGCATCACCTTAATTTTGTCAATGAGACATCTGTAGAACTGGAGGTAATTGGGATAGGATCTTCCCTCAATCAACTTTGGACCCCACCTCCTGTGTCCTTGGTAAGGATTCACAAGGATCCATAGTGAAAAGTGCAGTTGTTCCTATTACAGTTGCAGTGGAAGCTGGGATTAAAGGAAGACCAAGGTTTAGAATGACAAAACCTGAAACATTGTAGAAGATGAAGAAAAGGGCTTATAACTGGATGTGAAATGACAAAGCTAAACAGATAAGAGGAAGGACCAAGGACCAGGCTCTGGCTGGATGCTCCCCTCCTTTTCAACTCTTGAGAAATACATATAAGGCACTAGTATTTATTCATATGTCCTTCCTTCTGAAGTAGTGAATTGTAACAGACTAAATTATAAGTTCAGCTACTAATAAGAAACTTCTATGTAGGAGACCACCCCAGAATATTCCATAGACAAGGAACTAAATATGAGTTAAACCAGAAGAGACTGCAGCTACATCTCAGTGGCTGCAATATGGTTAACTCTCTGCAGGGATAAAGGTACAGGCTAATCATGCAAATGTGAGAATAAAAACAACATATTCTAATCAATTGACTGTGAAACACCTGCAAGGTCAGAAGTAGCAACATTAACTAGTGACAAACAGTAGACACTCAAGGTCAATAACCTACAAAGTACAAATCAGAGATGGACAAATGGAACCTTGCCCATACCTAACTGGGTGGGTAGCACATGATCATCTCCAGGGTTAATCCAGGGAAACATGCACAGACTATGTAGACCCTCCATTGGCCCAGCCTGAGATAACCTGGACATTTAACCAATTTCCACAGAGATTACTGTCATGGTTAGACATAGGTGTCAACTTGACTGTTGAGGGTTTGAGCTCTGGGCACAGTTGTAGAGAGTTGATGGTTGAGTTAAGCCCAGAGCAAACCTGAAGGAGATTGTCTAGCTGCTGGGGAAGACCCAGCCCATGGTGGGTATGATTAGGCCCTGGATAAATCACAGAGAGCTGGTTGAGAGAGTTGGCATCCTTCTGTTCACTTGGCTAGATGTGGTGGTCTGCCAAGTAAGGATTGTCCATCTCTCAGCCATTATGCAGTGATGTGTGGCTAGTTCCCTCGGCCCTGGTGTTGGTGCATGCTCTCCCATCAAACTGGACTGAGTACTGTAATCAGACTATTATAAGGAAATAAACCCTTTGATCCCTTAAGCAGTTTGAAGGTCATTTATCAGCAACCATGCAGGCTGACTGCAACAATTACCATAGCCCTTTTTCTAATTTATGTCATTATCCTAGGCAAAGAAGTTCAAAGACTCTCCTTTCTTGGAAACACCCCTCACTCTGTAGGGTTTCTCTTCTTTTTCCTTAATTTCTCATGACTCCTCAGTTTTTCACTTATCTGTAATTCTTACTAATGATTGATTACATTTTTCATATTCCCACGAAAGACAATAACTTTAATTCTTATTGGAGTTAAGTCAGAAAACTAGGAGCAGGTCAATAATGGTGACATCAGTGTCAAGCACCCGATTATGAAAAGGCTCATCACACTCAGAAACCCTGGATCAATGGAATACTAAGAGTATGGAAGAGAAAAACATCACAATTTCTTTCCTGAGAAATGAAATGCTAAGGTTACTTGTAGCAGTTAGTCAGTGGTTCGTAACCACTTCTGAGACAGCAAGGACTTCCCTCACCCAGGCAAGTCACAGGACCTCCTGCGAGAAGAAGAAACCCCTATTTGCAGTCTCAAAAGAACAGCAGGAAATTGGAAGATAAAAATGATGGATCCCAAGACAAAAGAAGAGGAGAGGGGAAAAAAAAAAAAACTATCCCTTAGTGAAATCTGGACTTACCTGTTGCTCACATACCCTCAGAGTCAAACCTATTTTCGTAGTTGTCAGAAAGTTTAACATTTTTGCTTCTCTCTCTCTCTCTCTCTTTCTCTCTCTCTCTCTCTCTCTCACTACCTTCCTCCTTCTCTCCCTCCTCCCTCTTTCTCTCTTTGTACAATGGTCAAAACTCACTCTGCTCGCCCTGACACCCTGGGCATTCTCATTCTTTTTGAAGACCTCTAATCCCCTTCAGTCACACATAGACTTCAACTCCTAAGCTTGCCTGTCTGTGGGCCTCTAGGACAACCTGAATGCTTCTTTTTGTCTAGTGCATTTCCTGTTTCCCAGTAACTCCTAAGCACTCCAGGTTGCCTACCTTGCCTGTCTTCTGTCAAAGTCCAATACAATTTTCTCAACGGCTACAGTCATGCAAGAAGCTAAAATTCTATATTGCCCATTGGCACTTTGGTACAACCTTCCATAGATGATGAACACCTTAATTCTCATAACTGTGCTGTGAATTTGGCTTTGTTTTATAGTGAAGAAGCAAGCACAGCAAGGTGATCCATTTATCTAAGATTAAAGCATGTTATATGACAGATACAGGTTGGTTTAATCAAAGCATTCTAGGAATGGAGTTCTACTTTTAACCATGAGTTGATTAAAGCTAATCACTTCCTTAAAAATTAGACCAAGGTTTTCATTTGGTTCTGACTGCCTCAAAGTCTTTCTCACATCAATCTGTAATTGCTGATCTTTGTGATTTCATTTAGAACTCCTACGATATTAGCAGTAAGTGTAGATGCTTTATTCTAGAATTTTCCAAAATTGGACCTTGCAAAAATTTGCTTGCAGACTGTACTTGGACTTTTAGCACTTTCATTCATCTTATTCCAAGTGATTATTGCTTCATGGAAAATTTGTTTTCATCTGGCAGATTTCTTCAAAATCAGGTCCAACTAATAATCAGCTGGTGTTCTAAGGAAGTCTTCTGTTAAGAGATGTGTTTTACTGTTGGTATATCTAATGGTGGAGAATGGAATACATTTGCACAATTTTTACTCTCAAAATTCTTGAAGAAATATCACTTATTAATGGCCTTTGCCAAACTTTTTTGCAGCCTATTAAGGACTATTCCCCTGTATTTGCTATCTTTTTTCTACCAGTAGAACACATGCTTGATAAGCTTTTTTTGCTTGTCTGTTGGTGTCTAATAAAGGGTGTGCTGTAACTGCATTCTTACCATACAAGAAATAGAAAAGGCAGACTGAATATGGCTGTCACAAGCAAATAAGTAGGTATATTTTGAAATGGAAAGTCAGTGGTAAATGTTCAGTGTTCTTGATTGGCATTAAAATATATTTTCTTCCCACCACTGGCCAGAATGACCTTGGGAGGTGGGAAATACCCAAACAATTGGACTTCTAATATATATATGCACATACATACATACATACATATATACACACATATACACATATATACATATATACATATATACACATACATATACATATATATGTGTGTGTGTGTGTGTGTGTGTGTGTGTATACACCTGCACGATGTATCTTTTCTGAGTGGAGATCCTGGGATCTGACTTGGTCAGTGACACAAGCCATCAAAACTGCTCCTAGCACTCACCATGAAAATTTATGGAGCTGACTCTAAGGCAAAACAGAAGCTAAGGCCAATATTTTCAGCAGTCTTCATCATTCTTTAAATTCAGTTCTTTAAGCTTGCTGAAATGGAAGATCTCAGCCAAAAAAATTATCGCTTTGTCTATTTAACACAGAAATTTGAATAATAGTGCCAGAAAATGAAAGCACAATTATCTGCTTTCTCTACATTCAGACTATCCCATGTGCTATTTTTATATGTATTGTTAGCTCAGAGTTCAGATAAGATTTAGTATTTAAATATAATCTCCTGAACACAAAGAACAGTCATAGGATGTAAGCTCTCTGCATCCATGGCTCACAAAAAAAGGATTTGGATTATAATAATAGAAAAAGGTGGTGAGTGGAATCATGTTTTAAAGCAACTTCCATTAAATTTTATACTAGAAATAAAGTTCAATGTGAGAACAATAACAAGAGTCATGAACAAGTGCTTAATGGGAAGGAGAATCTCCTATCAGTTTCAAATAAATAAGCACTCTCTCTTGATCCTTTTTCCCCTTGTTGCTCAGAAACACTTGGTTGTTATAATCACCCCCTAAAATAAAAAGCAATGAAAATTGAAAACCATTGCTTCTTACTTTCTTAAAATGGGCAACATATCTGAGATTTTTTATTTGACAATTACCTATAAAAGGTGAAAAGAAGATAATCCAATTCTAACTACTAGAAAAGTCTAGAAAAAGAATAAATATTACCCATTAAGGCAAATGTTGCTATACTTTATACTGAGCTGAATCAGTTCCCACTACATCCTTTACCTGTGAAAAGTACATTTTAGATTTGCATAATAACCAATAAAAGAGGAGTATTTTCACAATACTGCATGTAAGGTATATTGTAATAACATTTTTTGGTATGAGAAAGTATGATGTAATTGCCCTATGTCTAGACAGACAAGAGCATGCATATTTTTTAATAATTTATAATTGAAAAAGCACCTAGATATCTGCATTATGCATATCCCTGTGGCAGAAGCAGAAACATGATTTCCTTGTCTTGCACTCAAGTCCCTGATGCCTCCAAAATATAGGAGATGTATCTCAAGAGGGTGAGATTTTTCTCATGAATCCAAATGTCATTAATGCCCTCTGTCTTTAGTAAATAATTAAATTCTTACAATTAATCTCTGATCTGAAATTCCATCAAAACACAACCTTTCAAAATACCATTGTGAATGGTATAAACAAAGTATCATTTTTTAGTATTTTCAATGGAAAATATTTCTCCCAATCTAGCATAAATGCTTACTTATCTCTTCTACATTTATGCACTTAACAATGTTAACTTAAAGGCAAGTTATTAAAAATATCTTGTTGTTTGGGAGCAACTAGCTCATCCTATGTAATTTCACATAGTCACATATGCATAAAAATGGTTAACACACTGGGGCTGCAGACATGGCTCAGGGGTTAAGCCTTTGTCTCTCAAGCTAAATGACCTGAATTCAGATCTCTCAAATCCACATTAAAAAAAACAAAAAACAAAAAACAAAACAAAAAAAAACACCAGGAGGAAATGGTGGAGCCCTGTGTGTCCAGTCCTAGAAGGCAGAGCTTGTGAAAGGAGTTAGAACAATCCGGGATGAATCCCAGTGTCACTCGTGGGCCTCCACAGGCACACAGTGCCTTCTGATATATAACCCCCCCACACACAAATGGTTTACACCCCATGGGAATGACTAGCATAAGAAATCTGCAATATGCCAATTACCCATGACAGTTGATATTTTGCTTTAAGGTAACTTATATGATGAGTTACTTATAGTATTGACATTCTTCAAGTATTCCCAAGCAGCAGGCTTCAAAATACTTCCAGTTGCCTTTTGGAATTTGAAAACTGTATTATAAATGTTCTATTTCCCTTTTGGAAGAGTGATTCCATTTCTTAAAAACACTTTATGCATTTATCTCTTTCTTTCATAATGAAATTAATGAATGAGATGAAATTCATAAATCTCAAAACATTAGTCACAAGACATTAGAATAGACACAGCATATCAAAGGGGTGCAAAGACCACCCAAGACAAAGTATAGTTATTCTCTGAATCTGCAACATTTTAATCCTGTCCGCTGCCATTGAGGTTTAAGTCAGCCTAATGAGTCAGTGTAACTTTTCAGGAAGTAACTTTCAAATCTCTAAAGTGGAACTAGGGTCACAAGTATATCCTACCTTTATTTGTTGAGTCATCTCTCCTGCCAGCTTGGGGATTCCACTTTGAATTAAACAGCTTGGCTATCTCATCATCCATGATGTCTCGAAGAACTGTGTTTAGTCTGACATGTCTGTCATGAAGGCCTTTGTGATACTGGCATTCTTAAGGATTCCAAATGGCAACAAGACAAAGAAAATTATATCTGATCTCAATATTCTTTTTTATTTGTATTTTTCTATTTTCACAGCATATTGAGTATTCATCCCAGCTTTTTCCCCTCCTTTCTCCCCTCCATTGCCTCCCTTCCCTTCACCATTCCCTTCTACTCCTTCCTACCCTTCTGCCTATATGTTTCTATGGACCCCAGGGTTCACTCTGACCTGTCTACTCGGGTGCTCAGGCCTCCATGGTATATCAAGTTACCTCTCTTCAGGCAACTCCACTGATATGTGATTTCTCTTTCTTAATCTAGCTTTAGACCCAAAAGTTTCCATTGTGAGTTCCCATTTTATGGATATAGTAATAGCTACCAACAGAGTACTTTGATGTACTGTTTTTCTACCTAGAGATTTATTGGCTGTCTTCCCTATTGATTTTTTTTCCTTCCCTTTTTTTTTACATAGGTTCTTGTTCTAGTTTACAGTAACACCTAAGTATAAATGTATAAAAGTGTGTCAGTCAATGATTGTTTTTTATAGCCATTGAAAGATTTTGAACAATTTAAAAATATAAATCATAAACTATTTACAATTTTTAAGTTAAGAATAATATGATTGTGTGTTGAAGAGACAAGTTTAAAGATCAAAATTCTACTTAGAGGGTTGGGAACATGAATTGCTTCACAAGCAAAAAGACCTGAGTTTGGAACTCCAGATCCCATGTAAAAATGCTAGGAAAATATGGCTGTAATTCTAGCCCTGGAAGGCAGAACCTGGTAATCCCAAAGCAAAGCAATGAGGAGAAAGAGCAATCCAGGATGATTCCCAATGTTAACAATGTGTTCCATAGGTACACACATTTAAGCATCCACTTGTACAAACACACACACACACACACACACACACACACACAATTCTACTTAGAGACTATTTTGTAGCACTTTATCACACAAAACTGTATAGCAAAATAAGTGGATAATGTATGTTTCGTGCTACATAGCAAGTACTTGGGTACATGCCATCAAAGGCAACCCAGATGAAATTCAGTGGATCACCATGTGATAAGACAAGAAAATAGTGGGAGACTGGTGGGGAAGAAGAAGGAGGGAAGAGTGGGGAGATGGGATCTAAAAGATGAAAATATCATGAATTCACTATATGTATGAAACAATAAAATTTTTGTTTAAAAGAAGAATGGAGTAGGGACTTGAATTCTGTCTCCCCTGCTTACTACCATGTGAATCCTGGAGGTTCTGTTGACATCGCTACCCTCTGTTCCATCATCTGTAAAGTAAGGGAAATAATATCAGTTCTGCAGGCTGCAGTGTGTGTTTATACATTTCGGTTTTCTTCGTAATTAGTTCTCCAGATATGACATTTTCCTTATCTGAACAAAAGATGTCTCTCTATTTTTTGGAAACAGTTAATATGACTAATTATTAATGAAAAATTTTATTAAAAACACTTTGTCATAGCAGTCAAATCATTTTTGTTAAACTTCAGTAACGAGCCCCAGACCTCAGTTATCAAACAAGGTCTTTTTCCTTCCTGCAAGATAGCAACTGGTGTCCTCAGTGGTATGCCCACTGATCTATGAGGCTTGCTGTGGTATAAAGCATGTCAGGCATATGTTATCAAAGACAAACTAGATGAAACACAGTGGATTGCACAAGTGAAAAAATTTGAAAGGAGGAGTGAGTCTGGCAGGGGAGATGAAGGATTGTAAGGGGAAAAGGAGGGGGAAGGAGACTTGGGACTAAGGGGTGAAAATTGAAAATATTGTGAATTTACTACATTTACATATGCAACATTAAAAAAGATAATAGGAGATGGAGGAGTGAGACTCCTTTCTTTAAAAACACCCAGAAACACATCTGTCTTGTGCCTGCTCCTCGTGGGACACATAGTTTTCCAGGATGCAAGGATTAAGAAAGAGATAGAAGAGTAGGTGTTATAAGCAATTCATATACCAACTGGAAGTGACATCCACTAATATTAAAAACTGGATCTTGCTTCTTTATTTAAGAGTCATGACCATATAGGAAACACATTGATTCCTTTTATTGGAGGTGATTTTAAATATAGTGATATTTTATTTTTGCTTTCTAATTTACTCTAGGCATTTGTCTCACTTGACCTGTTTTTATATATAAATTTCATGTTTCCACTTAACTGACCTGCTTATTCATTCCAGGAGGTTTTATTTTAATGTGAATTTATTTATTATAAACAAAATACCATCTGAAGTAAATGAACAATGGATTTATGATTTTGTTTTCTGATGTCAGCTAATAAAATATTCCAAATGTATAGCTATAAACATAAGTTGTTTGTAGATTCCTTTGGATTGTTAAGTAGAGTGTCATGGCATCTATAAGCAGGGACTATTTTTGTTTCTTCTCTTCCAGTCAATGCAACATTAAATTATTTCACGTGCCCTTTGTACTTACCTCAACCTACTGAATATTGTGTTATAGAAGAATGAGAAGAACACCCACATGTCATGTACATGAGAACTTGTCTGTAGAGGATAACTTCAGTTGAGCACATTTATGTTCAGAAATGAAGAATGGTGTGGGGAAGGCTGACTTTGAAGGGATGACCAGGAAAGGAATTATGAACAATGGGGAAGTTTGTTAAGGTGATTTGAACTGGATACCTTCTCTATTCACAAAGATCAAACACTAACACAAATTTGGAAATTTACAGAAAAAAAAGGATACGTTAATTTGCAAAATACTGTAGTCATATAAAAGTATCCCATCTGTGTTATCTTAAAAGAGGCAAAATCCCAATAAGGAGGAGCAAAATTTAGTGTCCCAAATCACAAGAAACATATTGGTGAACAATGTATGTTATTTGATTTTGTTCTTTAACAGCTCCATACAATGAATTTTTTTCATCTTCTCATATTACCCCCTCATTCCCACTCCTTTTCCCAATGAAAATCACCCTCTTCCCAGTAAGTGTTTCTCTATCTGTATGCTACTCGCTGAGTCCACTGAGGGCTGCCTGCTCTAGCGTATGCCTGAACAGTTGCCACAGCATCAGCAATGGCTCACGGTCAGCATGACCACAGCAAATGTTCTTCATGTATCATGCATGTGAGTGCTGTGCTCAGTAGGTCTGTATCCTCTGTTCAGCCTTGGAGAACTCTAGAGTCTTTTATCCTAAAATTCCACTATTCCTGAGTTCTTCCTAAGAACTGTAGGGAAGAAAAGTCACATGGAGTGTTTTCATAGGCCAGACCTGAATGTTGTCTGCACTGTTGTGTTCATCTTTCATAGTTGAGAGTTTTGCCATGTAGCTATACTCTATTACAGGAAGTGTAAGAAACGGAGTTAACTAAACATCTAAATGATGAAGAATAGCATTTGTTCTGAGCATACAAACTGAATGATGAGGATAAAAAGAGGGAACCGTGCAGGAAAGAAGAAAGGCATGTAGGATATAGTCATGCAGCCGAGCTTTCAGAGCTAGAGGGAGAAACCTAGGAACAGTCAAAAAATGCCAAGCTTCATATATATTTTATAGAAAACCCAATCTACTCTTTGGCTCTGATGACCTCTGAAGAGCCGCTGCTGGATGGAGTAGTAAGCTGATCACTTGATGTAAGTATCTAGATAGATAAAAAGCAGATTGTTTCACAGTACTAACAAGAGATCAGCCCAGCATTCTAAATTCTTTCAGAAAGAGAATATACACTGCTCTCAATGTTTTCTAGGATTCACCCATAGGGTTTATTAGATTTTTTAACAACTCTCCCCCACCTACAAGAATAGTAGCAATGTTGAAATGTCTTTTTCTTAATTTGAGAAGGAAATGTGTCCTAGGGATTTCAGTTGTCAGTATTATATCTGTCCCCTACCTGGGCCTTAAAGCCGCTACACTGACAAATTTAAAAAAAAAAGTGTCTGCAAGCTCTGATCACCAGAAATGCCCCTGAAATGCCAAAGTATGTCTTGTGTGGGAGGGCATGCCTCCTTTCTAAATCTATGGCAATTTTCTTCTCAAACATAGGAATGCTGTGGACTTTGCTTCCCTTTTTTGTTCTGATACCTAATGGGCTTCCTGCCTCAGATAAATAATTTTGGATTTTGCCTACAAAACAAAACAAAACAAAAATGCCTTCAGGCACTGTACTTACATATACATGGACTTAACTCTGAGAATTATGGCTTTAAAGTCAGTAATTTACATATCACCTCAAACTATGCTGCTACAAACAGCATTGTTATAAAAACTGGTATAAAGAATAAACAGTTAACCAACAGAAAAGGACAAATTTATCTCTACCACATTTCTGGTCATGATTTTTTGAACAATTGCTTATCCTTACATTTATCTGAGAATAGAGTTGAGTCTATTCAAATAGATGTATCTGACAATAGTGAATCTGCCAAATATAGTTGCATGAAGTCATGCTGTTATATTTCATAATGACCATTACTTTTCAAAGTTTGTTCCTAATAGATTCTGTGAACACAGCAAGAGTAAACAAGTATTACTCCCCCCAAAAAAACAGTTAAACTGCTTCCTATCTGTAGACATGATTCTCTTTATATTTATTTTTGACCATACGATAGAATCTCATGCACAATAGATGTAAGCCTTACAATAGATTGGCCATTCAGTAAGGTGATATGTAAGGATTCTCACTCAGTTGAGACAGGGGAGTTGAAAATTTTCAAATAAATACTCAAAGCAGATGAGGTACATTGCGAAGGAAGTCTGTGGTCATATTTTGCATCCCTGTGTCTTGCAGAAAGATTTTGTCCCTGGATTAATTGAAACCAGTCCTGAGGGATGCAGCAAGTGCTATGAATGGCAAAATCAGAAAAGCCCCCAGCCTTAGCTGGGCCTGGGCTGCTTCAAATTTCATGCATCCTTCCTGTCAGAGATTCTTTGGCTCAAAGTTGAAGAAGATGCATTTCTTTTACTTTCCATTTAAAGGGATTGTGGCCCTCTGCTCACACAATAGTTTTCCGAGTGAGCGTGTTTGCCATGAACATGGATTGGGCTCATTGTCTAATTCAGTGATGGATTGTGCATTGTAAAATCAATATGTTCTGAAGCTTAAATTCTTCGCTTACTGATGCATACAAGGACTTTAATGCAAAAATAGCTTCAGTCGTCTTCTCATCATCATGATTCCAATGATAAGCTGAAAGCCTATCATTTAAAACCATCTGCAGTCTTGGATAAATATCACTTTCAAAAGATCTACAGCTGTTTGAAATTCTTTGTGTGAATCCTTTCTCTGGCCTTTTATTGTTTTCACAAAAAATTGCATAAAAAGATCATCTCTCTTTGAATTAACTCCAGTACCAAAGTCTGTGAATGTCAAAGGGACAAAGACAAGTTCACTGTTTATTACTTTGGTAGCAATCCATCTACCAGTTGCTAAATAAAGATTAGCATATTAATGAGGCAGCTGAGTACATGGAGTCTTCTAATTTAAGCAAAGCTTTAGACATAGTTGTAACAAAAAATTGTGATTGCAACTTTTCAATGACATTTGCTTACAGAGTGATTCACTGTTTATATTTTCCAGAATTATGAAGTAAAAATTTTACTTATTTTTAGACATCCAAACTATAGAAACATAATTAATCTCTCAACACTCAAATGTTATGACTTCTTGCCTCTCTAGAAAATCCAATAATTTGTTTATGACAGAAGTAGCCCCCAAAAATGAGGTCAAAAGTGTTCAGGTTTTTAAAGCTTTAAGTCCTATTTCTGCTGCTTTTAAAACAATGCTTGATGACCTGTCTGAGACTCATTTTCTAAATGGGTAAAATGAAGATATCTGACTCATAATCCCAAGTTGCTATTCAGTGTTGAAATTTCATAATTCTTGCTAGAATTAAATAAAAATGAAAACAAACATGACTTCGACTTTTATTGTGCAAAATGCTAGGATGTTTTCAGTGTGATCAGGGTACACAGTTTATAGATTGAATTGAATTCTAGAAGATATAGAGAGATCAAGAACAAGAGTGAAAGAGAGAGAGAAAGGCTATTTCTTCTGAATTGAAAAATCCTATTGTTCCCTTCAGGAAAGAAGCTTATTAGGACTCTGGAAGTAAATAAAACTTATGAGATTCAGTAAGTAAACAAAACTCAGGAGGCATTCCATGCAGAGATGCACTTTTTGTTTAAGTGGGGACCTTTGAGTCCTGCATGTTCCTATAATTATTTATGATTCATACTCCTGTAAGTAACCCTGATAGATTAATTGGTCACTAAGCTAGACTTATTTGGAATAATTTCTTAGGTCTGTTATTGCTGCTCTATCTGGGGTGAACAGAAATTTATTCAGGTCTCACCGGACAAAGTCATACAGTGCAATTGAAATATAAACAGAGACATACAGAATCAAAGGCAATTTGGAAAGGAATGATTGCATGTTCAATGAAATGAGTGAGACATACCACTGAGGTTCATCTGTGTAAAGGTGGAGCATCAATGGCCACTTTCACTCATGGGGTGTGATGTTGTGACCCTCCTTCCTATAGTGGTGATTGCATGCACCCCACCCAAGATGGATGACTAGATAGGCAACCTAAGATTGGCTCTTGAGAAGATCTCAGAGTAGCCTTCTTTTATGATGAGTAGTGTGAGAGTTAGATTCAGGTATCAATTCTACAACTATGGTCTGAGCTTGGGTCATAGGTATGAGGAACTGATAACTAATAGTAGTTCTTGAACAATCCTTCATGTGGTTTGTTCAATTGGTATGGAAGACCCAGACCATAGTGCTAGATGCTTTCCAGTGATGGAGAAATAAAATGAAGTGCAAGAGGGAGGGACTTGCCCTCTCTTTTGTCCAGTTTTGACTTGCTGTGTTGAGTTCTCTATTGGTTTGCTGCCCCTATTCTCATTTCTTCACTGCTGCTGCTATTGATCTTGGCTGATATTGGATGATTGTTGATTGATGATGTCTCTTGAGCCTTATAACTGTTCATTGCTGACTTAGAAACCCAACTCTATCTCCCCTCCAGAATGACTGCATTTAAACAATCCTTTTATCTTCAGGGTCTTCAGAAACTAACTGGTACCAACTTTAAGACTTTCTAGGAATCCTTTGGTTTTCAGTATAAGATTGGGATTGCTGAGGTTTTATTTTTGAGCTAATCTAATAAATTCACACACACAGACACACACACACACATATACATACATATATATACACATACATGCATTTTATTGATTCTGTTTTCATTTTATCTTATAAGCTAATCTAATAAATTTATGTGTGTGTGTGTGTGTGTGTGTGTGTGTGTGTGTGTGTGTGTACACATATACACATACATTCTATTGGTTCTGTTCCTCTAGAGAACCGTTTTTAAAACAAGTAGGGTCTTCTACATTAACATGGGTTTACCTTAAAAGTTTTGAGGATGATGTTCAAACCCTAAGAATTGTGCCCATGGCATGAGGTGGTGGCAATCTCAGTGGTTGAGTGGTGACTGCTCTATGCTTAATAAGACATGCAATTAAGGTTAAGATGGCTGCCCAGTGTTAGTTATGTTTTTTAAGGGAAGAATTACAATAGGAAAAAGACAAGTAATTAGTATTTTCCAAATTATCTTCTTATTTGGTGGATAAGTTAGATAAATGAAAGATCAAAATGAAAGTGCTGTGCTGCCATTTCTGTGCATGTGACTGAAATGGAGAGAGCACATATTAGATCCATCCTTAAGAATATTGGAATATAAATATTGGAATATTTGGACCTGTGATCATTCATTTCAGCTGCCAACCTGTCATTTACATATAGACCTTAGGACACATCTAGGAAAATTTATTTAGATAACATAGAACGTAGAGCAAGTCTGTACGAGATTGTCTTAAATTTTATAATTGTTTAGGAAAATCCAGCTATAGGGGGAAGATACATGACATAGAAATAACTGGATTACATTTAAAAAATATTTAAATTTATTTTTATTTTTTATTTCCACTCATACAAACTTAATAGGTACCCTGGTCCTCTCCTTCCCTCCACCCCTTCCTGGATCCCCAGTGCCTCCTCCCCCCCATCCCTGGAGCATCATTTAAAGTGTATGTCAAACTTTCCTCTGGGCCTCCTCTCTGATGGGGTGTAAGGACTCAGTGGCATTTCCTAGAACTCTTTCTTGTGTTCCCTTTAAGCATAGGAACACTATTTTGGCTGTCAATCCCTTGCCTCCAAGGATCTAGGTGCCTTTAGCAAATGCTAGACTTTGTGGGGTCAATAGGAAATCAAATTGTTTTAATTTCATATTCCTTTGCATTAATAAATGCTTGCACCAATCAATTCAGAGGAGCAAAAGATTTTTATTGACTTTGAATTGCATTTTATAATCCATCATAACTAGGAGAGCAACCAGCATCAGGAGCCAAGGGAATGAGTCACATCACATCCATAGCTAGAACAGAGGCAAGGGCCAAGGTTGCTCTCTAACCTCCCAGTTTATCAAAAATGTAATCCAGACCACAGTCTCCTACTTTTATTCCATCTACCTTTGAATATACTCTTATAACAAGCCTCTAATTTAACAGTTTTTTATCTCTGGCAAGGGGGTGACATCCAATACCCATCAGAATGGAGCCAAGAGCATTGCAGGAGCAGCAAAACTGAAAAAAAAATCAACAAACCATATTCAGAATGTCAGAGACTTTATATCAACCACCTGAAACTAGGCCAACCTAATCTCTCCCCATCCTGAAGCTCAGGTAAATTTGGGGAAGAGGAGGCAGTAAGATTGTAAGAGCCTAAAGATGGAGAGGAGTAATGATATAAAAGATAGTACACACAAGTTAGGGCCGAAGCAATCATAATAGGACTTTGCATGACCTGCGCAATGACCAACACATTATTGACCCCACAAAGTCTAGCATGGAGTATAGGCACTAGAACCTTTAGAAGCTAAAGATTAACAGCCACAATAGCTGAAATGCCACTGGGCATGATTGTCCCCTGGCCAGAGACAAAAAGCTGTTAAACTGGAGTCTTATTATAAGAGCACATTGAAGGGTAGATGTAATAAAAGTTGGAAACCACAGTGAGGAAGGGGTCAATCATCCATTTGCAAAATGGTTACTTTTTATCTGCCAGACTATATGCCCTCCCCTTCTGGTGAGATCATACCCCACTTAGTTGTAAATGATCAGGAACAAACGTCTGTGAACTTAACCAGGTGTCACATTACTTACTTGCAGTCCTTGATGGAGGCCTATTTTCCCTACTGTAACATGGTCACTTCTCTCCTTGTTTCTGGTATGGCCCTCCAATCCCATCCCTCCTGTTCATAATCCTTGCAATTACTGTAGATAATACATAGATTTATCTTTTAAACTCATTGGTGCAAGTTTAGGCGCAAAGGGAATGGGGCGGGGTTCAGTGGCGAGGAGCATAGCAGCACGTAATCGCAGCTTTACCCGGAAACCTGGGGATGAGTGTGTTTCCTTGGAATTCCCAGGGTGGGGGGAAGTCCCGGTATCTGGCCTGGACACACATGTCCTTTGCCTTTTTTGGGACTCCTTGCATTGGGGTGAGGTAAGTGATTGTGAGACTAGCTCATCACATTTTTCCTTGCCTAGGTTGGGTGATATAGCGTGATTCTGAGACTAGCTCATCACATTCTTGCTTGCCTAGGTTGGGGTGAGATAGCGTGATTCTGAGACTAGCTCATTACATTCTTGCTTGCCTAGGAAATTGGAAATTTCTTTTTCTACATTAATTCTTTCAAACTGATTTATTTGGTATTACTACACTTGGCAGTTATTACTAGTACTTTCCTTGGGGTTGGTATGTTTGTCTTTTGTTATTGTTATTTCCTAGTTGAGGCTATTAGGCTGTTAGTACATCAGTTAATTCAGGTTAAGTAGAAAGGGGGTGAATGTTAATATGGTAGTGCACTTTTGCGATGTAGTGTTTTGGTGATATGTGAGAGTGAATGGTGTACTCCTTGTAGTTGTATATGTTTTTGGGGGGCTGTATGGAAAAGTTAATCTACAGTGATTAATATTAGAAAGGATCAGTAAGGTGAAAAAAAAGGAGGTTTACTTATCTTTGGGCTGGATGTGAAGAATCTCTCCCATGTGATAGGATGATTGTAGAGGTTTTCAGATGTATGGCCTTTAACCCTTAGAAATTTGCTTGAGTTTTCTTTGGACTCTTGAATTCTGAGTAGCAGTATGTCTTTTGTAGACCATGTGCATGGGTCCCCGGTGGGCCAGAGAGGCAGAGGGGCTGATGTTGATGGCAGAATTCTTCACCTGGGACCTGGGACTTGGCTTAGTGGCCCTCCCAAGCTCCAGGAATGGAGGAATGTGAGCACGTCCTATCCAGTTGGGAAAACAGGTGGGTGGGAGGAAGAAAGGGGGCTGGGGTCCTGGGGCATAGCCTAGGGCAAAGCCCGAGGCAGCCTGGGTGCCTCTGGAACACGGGGCTTGGTAAGGTTTCTTTAAGTTCCAAGGCCCATTTTTTAATTGGCCCATTTGTTTCTTGGTCTTTAGTTTTCTAAGTTCTTTGTGCACTCTGGATAATAGAGCTCTCTCAGATATGTGGTTAGTGAAAATTTTCTCCCATTCTGTGGGTTGCCTTTGTGCTCAAGTTACAATCTGTTTATCTGAACAGAAGCTCTTTAATTTCACAAGATCCCATCTGTTCAGTGTTGGTCATAGTGCTATTAGATGTCCGTTAAGGAACTGTTGGCCTAGCCCAATCAGCTCCAGGGACTTCCTTACCCTTTCAACTATAGTTTTTATAGCCTCTGACCTTATATCGAAGACCTTGATCCATTTGGAATTAATTCTTGTACATGGTGACAAGTACGGGTCCAGCTTTAATCTTCTGCATGTGGAGATCCAGTTTTGCCAGCACCATTTGTTGAAGATGCTGTTCTTTTTCCATAGGATTATTTGGCCCCTTTGTCAAAGATCAAATGGCTGTAGTTGTGTCGGCTTATATCTGGGTCTTCAACCCTTATCCATTGATCTGTGTGTCTATTTTGGAGCCAATACCAGACTGTTTTTATAACTATGGATTTGTAGTATAGACTAAGGTTTGGTATGGTGATACCTGCAGGAGTGTTTTTGTTACTCAGGATTGTCTTTGCTATCCTGGGTCTTTTGTGCCTCCATATGAATTTTGAGATTGTTTGGTCAACTTCTTTAAAGAATTGCTTTGGGAATTTAACTGGTATAGCATTTAATTTGTATATTCCCTTTGGTAGGATGGTCATTTTTATGATGTTGATTCTGCCAATCCAGGAACATGGGAGGTCTGTCCACCTTCTGGTGTCTTCTGCAATTTCTTTCTTTAGGGTTTTAAAGTTTTCATCATAGGGGTCTCTTACTTCCTTGGTTAGTTTATACCAAGGTATTTCATTTTTTTAGGGGCTATAGTAAATGGGATTGTTTCTCTCAGGGCTATTTCACTTCTTTCATTCTGGGCATATAGGAAGGCCACTGATTTTTGTACATTTATTTTGTATCCTGCCACCATGCTGAATTTTTGTATTAGTTCTAGGATCTTCCTGGTGGTGTTTTTGAGATCACTCAGGTATAAGATCATATCATCTGCAAATAGAGATAACTTGACTTCTTCCTTGCCTATTTAATCCCTTTTATGTCCCTTTCTTGTCTTATGGCTTCAGCTAAGACTTCAAGTACAATATTGAATAGAAGTGGTGAGAGTGGACAGTCTTGTCTAATTCCTGATCAAAGTGAGAATGCTTCAAGTTTTTCCCATTTAGTAGAATCCTTGCTGTGGGCTTGTTGTATACAGCTTTTATTACATTAATAAAGGTTCTTTCCATTCCAACCTTCTCTAAGGTTTTCATCATAAAAGGCTGTGGGATCTTGTCATAAACTTTTTCTGCATTTATCGAGAGTATCATGAGGTCTTGAACTTGGGTCTGATTTATATGGTGAATTACATTTATTGATTTGCATATGTGTAACCATCCTTTTGTGCCTGGGATAAAGCCTACTTGATCCCCATGAATAATCTTTTTGATATGTTTTTGAATGTGATTTGCTAAGACTTTGTTGAGAATCTTTGCATCTGTGTTCATGAAAGAGATTGGCCTATAGTTTTCTTTTTAAGTGTATCTTTATTAGGTTTTGGGATTAAGATGATATTAGCTTCATAGAAGGAATTTGGTAGTGTTCCTTCCTTTGCTATTTGATGGAACAGTTTAAGAATTATTGGTGTTATTAGCTCCTTAAATGTCTGGTAGAACTCTGTGCTGAATCCATCTGGTCCAGGGCATTTTTTGGTGGGAAGATTTGAGATTACTTCTTCGATTTCCTCATATGTTATAGGACTATTTCAATAATTCACAACTTCCTGATTCAATTTAAGTAAGTTGTGTTTACTTAGGAATTCATCCATCTCTTCTGTGTTGTGAAATTTCACAGAGTGTACGTTTTTGAAATATGACATTATAATTCTCTAGATTGGTTGGGTATCAGTAGTGATAACTCCGTTTTCATTTCTAATTTTGTTTATTTGGGCTTTCTCTTGGTTTTGGTTAATTTAGCTAGGGGTGTATCAATCTTATTGATTTTTTCAAAGAACCAGCTTTTTGGCTGGTTGATTTTCTCTACTTTTTTCCTAGTCTCAATTTAGGATATTTCTCCCTTTATTTTGCTAATCTCCTCCCTTATACTGCTTTTGGGATCAGATTGCTCTAGTTTCTCTAAAGCTTTAAGCTGCATTGTTAAGTTATGTATTTCTGATGTTTCCATTTTTTTTTGTTGTAGTAATTAAGAGCTATGAACTTACCTTTTAGGACAGCTTTCATTGTGTCCCAGAGATTTTGGTACGTTGTATTTTCATTATCATTCGCTTTCAGGAAATCTTGAATTTCCTTTTTAATTTCTTCCTGAATCCAATTCTCATTCAGCATCATAGTGTTAAGTTTCCAGGAGTTAGTGTATTTTCTGTTGCTTGTTGTGTTGTGAATGTCACACTTTAGTCCGTGGCTGTCTGACAAGGTACAGGCTAGAATTTCAACTTCCCTGTATTGTGGAGATTGGTTTTGTGGCCCAATATGTGATCTATTTTGGAAAAAGTTTCATGTTCTGCTGAGAAAAATGTTTATTCTTTGGTGCATGGGTGAAAAGTCTATAAAGAGCTGTAAGGTCCATTTCAGTAAGGGTTTGATTGAGCTCCAAAGTGTCTCTGTTAAGTTTTTTACCTGTTGATCTATCCCATACTAAGAGGGCGGTGTTAAAATCCCCAAGAATTATCGTTTGGGGGTTGATTTCTTGCGTTAGACACTGTATGGTTTTCTTAATGAATGTGGGAGGTGCCCGTATTGGGTGCATATATGTTCATTATTGTGAATTCTTTCTGGTGAATTGTACCTGTGACTAAAACGTAGTATCCATCTGTGTCTCTTATGATTTTTTTTGGTTTGAAGTCCACTTTGTCAGATAGCATAATGGCTACCCCTGCCTGTTTTCTGGTTCCATTAGCTTGGAGAATTTTGGACAAGCCTTTTATTTTTAGAGCGTGCCTATCTTTTGTGCTGAGATGGATTTCCTAAAGGGAGCAGATTGATGGATTTGATGGATTGTGATTTTTTTTTAAATTTTTTTAACATTATTTATTCAACTGTGTGCATGTGCGTGTGTATGTGCACGCACGTGTGTGTGTTTGTGTGTGTGTGTGTGTCTGTGTCTGTGTAGAACCATGGACGAATTCGCGAACCACCATGGACGCCTCCACCTCCTTCTGCCCCGGGATTCACAGGCTCCGCCCTACCAGGACCAGAAGCGCAGGCCGCCCCCGCTTCCGCCTGGCGTCTATACGTGGGATCTGGGATCCGAACTCAGGACCTTCTGCCTGCAAGGCAGAGGCTTAACCCCTGAGCCACCTCTCCATGCCCTGGATTGTGATTTTTAATCCAAGTTTGTAATCTGTGTCTCTTGATCGGTGAGTTAAGTCCATTAACATTTAATGTTATAATGGAGAAACTATTTTTAATTCCAGCCATTTCTTATGTTTAGTGGCTTTTGTAAGTATTGTTTCGCTTTTAGGTTTTGGTGATATTATACTTCCCTTCTGTTCTCCTGGATATGCCTATTTTTTTCTTCAAGCTTGAGTATCATTTCTAGCATTTTTTGAAGGCCTGGTTTGGTGGACATGTATCCCTTCAAGTTGTTTATGTGCTGGAAAATTTTTCTTTCTCCCTAGGTCATGATGGATAGCTTTGCGGGCTATATCAGCCTGGGTTGACATTTTTGCTCATTCAGTACTTGAAGTATGTCTCTCCAAGCTCTTGTTGCTTTTACTGTTTCCACTGAGAAGTCATTTGTTATTTTAATAGGTTTTCCTTTAAAAGTGACTTGTTTTTTTGCCCTTGAATCTCTCAGCACCATTTCTTTATCTTGAATGTGGAGTGTTTTAACTATTATTTGCCATGGTGAGTTTCTATTTTGGTCATATCTGTTTGGGGTGGAGAATGCCTCTGGTATATGGATGGGCCTCTCTTTTTTTAGATGAGGAAATTTTTCCTTGATGATCATTTGAAAAATTTTCTCAGGTGTGGTATTTTGGGATTCTTTTTTTTTTTTTTTTTTTTTTTCTTTTCACTGAACATTTATTGTTACCTGTAGGGCCAACGCAGGTTCAGGGTATGGTTATATACACAAAATATTGTGAGACTTGAGAATCTGGAGTTCAAGGCCAGCCTGGATTACATAACAAGACCTCCTTTCAAAAGACAAAACAAAGCAACTGGAAGAGATGTATTCATTCCTCTTCCTGATTCTGGAAGCTCTAAGGTCCCTGGGATTTCTGGGTTTTGAATAACCTTCTAGTATACTAATGAGATTACTAAGTGGGTTCTGTACTTGGCTCAGGAATGAGAGCTAGATGCCGGAAACACAATGAGATTAGAGTTTTGAAACTTTCAACCCTACCCTTGACCTCTGAACAAGGAAAAGGGACTAGAGATCAGGTTAATCATGAACAGCCAGTGACCGGGTCAGCATGCCTACACAATAGAGATTATTCCCCAAGCTATAGTTTGGGAAACTGGAGTTTGCTAACACATGAATGATGGCAAGTGCAGGGGACGGAAACTTCTTGTCCTTGCTCTCATGTTGAACGCCATACCTCCGTGTCACCCTGTTCATTTATATTTATAGTCTTCTTTACTGAAAGCCTGAAAAGCTGTTTCTCTGAATTTAGTGAATATTTAAGTCTGTTACTGAACCTGAGGAGACGATTGTGGGATGCTATATGGTAGCCAAATCAGACAGATGTGTGGTTAATCTGGGAACCCAGTTTATTGACTGCTATCTGAAACTGTACTTGCGTTTGGGACTTTTGTGAATGAAACTGAACACTTTACTTATGAGGCCTGTGCTAACATTGGTGGTTGGTGTCAGAATTTGAATTATAGAACTTAGTTGGTATGAGAGAATTGATAAAATGCTGGGTGTGAACAATCTGGTGTTCTTATTCTGGTATTCCATGAATACATGTTAGTCCTCTTCAGGGTGTCCCATAACTCTTGAATATTTCTCTCGAGTATCTTTTTGGCTTTAACAACTTCTTCCATTGAGCTGGTTTATACTCCCACTTTGTCTTCAAGGTCTGAAATTCTATTTTCTGCTTTGTTAGTTCTGATGATAAGACTCTCTATTGTGTTCTGGGTTGAAGATAACCTATCTTTTACTTCAGTTTTATACTCTGCTTGAGTTTTTTCTTAACTGCTCTATGCCTATTTTTGTTTCTTGATCTGTTTTTCTTAACTCCTCCAAGTGTCTGTTGTGTTCCTCTTCAAAGTGATTGATGTGGTTATTTAATTCCTCCCAGATTTCCTCTTTCATAGTATTGAACATGGTAATGATCATGTTTTGAAAGTCGTTATCCTGGGTCAAGCTTTCTTGAATATTTTCCATGGGTTTATTCTGGTTGGAGTCTATCATTATGGGGTTAATTCCTTCAGTGGGAGATTTGTTTTCTTGGGTGTTGTTTCTCTTGGATTTGCACTTTGACTTGGGCATTGTCGTTTTAACTCTTAAGACCTTCTTTCAATTTCTATGCATTTGTCACTGAACTGAATTATTTGGCCTGGAGCAGCTCCTGCTCCAGCTAGCTGGTGGATGGAACTGGGACCAGTGGGTTGCCTGGGTTTTGGGGGTGGGCCTGGGAGCTTTTCTAGGTCGCTGCGAATCACAGCTGGACTGCGTGCATCCCGGGCAGGTGGGGAAAGGAAAAATGTTTTTTTAGTTATGGCTGGATAGGTGGTTATTGACTTCCATCCATGTTATTCTATTTTGATGAAACAATTGAAAGGAGTGGTGAGATCATTCACCCTTCACTGGTCCTTGATAGTACATCATTTTATATCTCCTTAGTCACCCAAGCCCATTTGTAACTTGCTCAGGAGCAGGAAGTGATAGGCCTTAAGAGCTCATTCCAACTCTTTGTAAAATAATGCTAATCCTTATATGTCTTACAGATGAAGGAATAATAAAAATAACATTAAAGCATTTCAAATGAGGTCACTCTGTTTCAGTATGAAAAGACAATTACAGAAGTAATTAAGTTGAAATGCCAATTTCACTTTTCTGTATGTTTTTGGCCAGAAAGGCTTCAGAGGCACTCTGAGACAATAAATACTAATGCCACTTTTTTTTTTGATTGCATGTTGGAACTGGTTGATATCAAAAGTTGACATGAGAAGATTGAAAACCTCATGGAAGATGAGTCTCAAGGCTTGCATATGGAGAATTTTCTTGATTAGGTCTACTGTGGTGGCACCATTCCCTAGATTGGGATATTGGACTATTTAAAAAGGAAAGGTGAGCAGAGCATAATGATTCATTACTGTCTGTTTCCTAATTATGAATTCAATGTTATGAACTACTTTAATCTCCTGCCACCTTAAATTCTGTGACATGAAGGACTCCAGTCTTGAATTATTAAACCAAATTAACCTTTTTCTCTTTAATTTCTTTTGTCAGAGTATTCAATTCTGACAAAATAAAAGAAGCTAAGGCATTATTTCTGAAATACCATGCACAATGGCTACAGGAAATGGAGATAGTAGATTAGGAATGAGTTGGAAGCTCTGTCCTTACTGACTGGCCTTCATTGTTTTAGAAGACATTGTGCAGAATTCTTGGGTAGAGTTGTCAATTTGCCAAAACTCTCCTAAACTTGAACATTAGCTGTATGATCCCAAATTTAAAAAAGTAGAATTTACATTAGGGCTTAAAAATATTTGCCGGGCTGGAGAGGTGGCTCAGGGGTTAAGCCTCTGCCTTGCAGGCGGAGGGTCCTGAGTTCGGATCCCAGATCCCACATATAGACGCCAGGCGGAAGCGGGGGCGGCCTGCGCTTCTGGTCCTGGTAGGGCGGAGCCTGTGAATCCCAGGGCAGAAGGAGGTGGAGGCGTCCATGGTGGTTCGCGAATTCGTCCGTGGTTCTACACACACACACGCACACATGCACGCGCACATACATACGCACACACCACAATTGAATAAATAATAGTAATAAAAAAAATTAAAAAAAAACATTTAAAAAAATATTTGCCATTGTCAAGAATACTGGATGGGTTGTTTTACATCTCTCTTTCTCCCACTGAAACTTTTCTCAAAAAGCCCACCTGGGACACCACTCTGCTGGGATGCTCTTAGGAACAGAGACTGAAATATATTCATTCTGGCATTTCTAATTCCTAGCACAGGGCAGGCCTGAGAGATTTGAGGTGAATAAATACACAGACAAATGAACAGACATGTTTGCAAAGCAGAAAGGAAAATAATGTCAGTCCGACTAAGTTATGGATCCTGTGTACTGCACTGTCAAAGTTCCAGGTAAGATGTATGTGATGATACAGTTCTTGATCAACTGCTGCGGTTGTTACCAACAACTTTCCAATGTATTAAATGCCAGCTCCTAGGAAGGAATTCATGTTTGGTACTCTTCACTAGGGAAACACTTAGAATCTTTATATTTCTTTACTTAATTTGAATACCTGTAAATGCAAAGAAACTAGAAATGGACCATTAAGGAAGGGTAAGAGGACAAGGTCCATGAATGAAGGAGATTTGGAACACAGGTGGTATGAATGTGGAAAGGGGATTCATTGAGGAGGAAAAAAAAGATCAAGATGAAGTGATACAGTAGAGGAAAGGAAAAAGATAATATTAAAAGTGCATGTAAAACCATATGGAAACCTACCATTTTATTATCTTATTTAATAATACAAGTTAAAAACATTTGAATGGAGGTAATCAGCACAGGAATACACAGAAATGGGAGAGAGAGCCAATGATCAGCTATAGGCAGGCCAGAAATACATGGGATTACCAATGAACAATGGAAAATAGATTCTCTAGGGACTACAAGTAAGAGAGAACATATGGCATTTTGGGGGGGGGGCTTCGGTTTCTCACTCAGCATATTTTGCTGATTCATCCACTTATTGAGAAATTTCATAATTTTATCTTTCCTGAGAAGAAATAATCTACTGTATATATGTATCATATGTTCATTATCCACTCTTCAGGTGATGGACATCTAAGCTCATTTCATATTCTCACTATTGTAAATAGAGCTGCAATGAGTACAGTTGTTCAAGTGCCTCTATAGTGAGATATGGAGTCTTTTGGGTAAATGCCTAAGAGTGGTATAGCTGAGTCATATAGTACTTCTATTTTTAGCTTTGTGATAAATGTCCATGCTGATTTCCATAGTGGCTATTTACATTACTGCCAACAGTTAATAAAGGCTTCCCTTTCCCTACATCCTCACCAGTTTGTTCTTATTTGTATTTTTGATCTTAATCATTCTGACTGCAGAATTTGCATTTCTCTGAAAGCTAAGGATGCTAAAGACATTTAAAGATATTTCTTATGTATCTATATTTCATCTTTTTAGAATTCTCTGCTTAGTTCCTTATCACATTTTTAATTGGACTGTTTGTTTTCTTTGATGTTCAAACATTCAGCTCTTTATATATTCTGTTTACCAAGCCTTTGTCAGATGGATAGCTGGCAAATATTTTTCTGTCATTCTGTAAGTTATTTCTTTGCTAAAAGAACAGTTTCTCTAGTGGAAAGGAGATTTTAATTATTTTTGTTGTTGTTGCTGTATGGCAGAAGAAAATGTTTCTTTGCTCCTTGAAGATGGAACACTTTCTGTGCTACATAGAACTTGTCACTCTCGTTCTTTAATTTCCATATATGACTGGAATATTCTTCAACGATTTGGGGCAGCAGCTTGTCTGTGAAAGCAGGCCTGAATACAAAATGTCCCACAAGACACTCCAGCTGTATGGATTTCAACAAAATCATTTCGCATATGGGAACTCTATGTACTATTAATCATAAAAATTTCCATCAAATTGTTAGGAAGTATGTCTATAAAGAATATTGTAGAACACCAACATACATAAATATTGAATACTATTTATTAATTTGCTACATTTCATTACCCCACCCATTAGCAATTTATTTGCAGAATTCAGTAATAGTTCAAAGGTCAAAATATTTACACATAAACTGTGACTTAAGTCCAACTCCTGTTATCATTTTTCTTTTCTACTTCTCTGCACTTTCCTCCCTCCCTCCATCTCTTTACTCCTTTTCCTTTTGCTTCTGCAGTCTACATTGATTACTATTTAAATGGTGGGTTTTTGAAATAAAGAAACAGAACATTTATTGGAAATGCTGCATATGGCTCTCAGGAATCAAATCCCGAAAGATCAAAAACCCGGGGAGCAAATTAATAATTCAGCCAAATCAATTTTTTTAATACCTGAGTTTAAATTTGTAGATTTTGGTGATTAAGTAAAGTGTCATTAAGTGACACTGTTATCAAAGCTCTAGCACAAAGACAAATAACTCAGGTAGCAATGATGCAACTTCTGTGAAATGTATGATTAGCATATGAGTAATGGAATGAAAATTATTGGTTAAGTGTGAATATTTGGGAATACAAATCCTGAAATTAAACATAATATTTATAAGTGTTATGTGGAAACTCACAAAAAGATTTGAAAAAATAATCCCAGGAATATTTGAAGTGAAGTTAGATGAGAACTGAATATTTTAAATTTTAAATTTTTATTCACTTCATGACAAAAATAAAGTGAAAGTAAAACATGGATCTTTAAAGGGATGATAGCAAAATTGTAATGGTCCATGTAAATTAATTTCTTCTTCAAATACTTCATATACTGGAACAAATATTAGGAACTGTTATATATGAATTTAAGCTTTGCAAATTTTGGATTATTTAGAAATCAAAAGTACTTAATATTTACAAACTGGTCAGTCATGTTAAAGACAGGCAACATTTTCTGACACTTTCTGAATAGAGCAATGTCTACTGAGAGGTAGTATACACTAAAGACATCTGCTGTTTTCTTGGAGATTGCCTCAGCACCTCTGTGCCTTGGGGGGGCCAGACTTGCAACTAGTAGTCTCTAGAATGTCTGACTGAAATGTGTGCAGCTTCATACAGTGTAAGTGAAGCATGAACATAATAGTTCCAATAATCAAAAGTCTGAAATTTAAAAATAAATCAAGTTGATTTTGACACATTTGATTTATTTTCATAACTAACTGGAAAAAATTTCAAAATATATTTTTAATTTACTGGAGAGCTAAAGAGATCATCAAAGGATTTCATATAAATTTAAGCATTTGTATTTTTTAAAATATTGCCTATGAAAGCAATTTTGTCTCTTACCAGTGTTCAGGCCTTGCCCAATACTTTGACGCAGAAGCATTATTCTAGAGAGTTCTTTGGTTTGGTTTATTGAAGCTACTTTATACTGATGGTATAAATTTTGATTAGTGTTTGCGTGTATATTTTTTAAATTTTATAGGAGTAGGTAATTGAGATATGAGATTTTACATATTGATTGATATTAACTTCTTATTGAGAATCAGTCTTTCCTTATCTGTTTGTGTTGATTAGTAAAATTAATTTAATCCTTCTCACTGAGGTTTTTACTTTAAATTGTGCATTTTGATATTCATTTAAATTATTATAATGTGTGTAGTTGACTTACATTTAGTTTCACTTGCCATTCTTAAGCTTATTACTATTTCTTTTCAATCATATTTTTCAGTTATAATAATTTTCACTTGCATGCATGTTGTTGACAAATTCACAGAGACTAGAGAATCAAAAGTGTTTTATTTTAGCTTATGATTTGTAACAGTTCTTAGTATAGCTTGTCAGAAGAATTCATAGAAGTACCAGGAGCTGAAGAAACTGGCCATACCACATTCATAGAGATTGTTGCAAGAAGGACAAGAATGTTCTCACCTACCATGGACTTGATCTTCATATCAATTAATCTATTCCAGGTTTTCTCAGGGCTTAACTATTAGTTCTTGAAAAATGTGCCCAGAACTAAATCTTCAATTGTCAAATTAATACTTGTGCAGTTTATTTGCACAATACCATTTTAATAAGCTTTATTAGCTTTCCATATTTATTTTCTCAGTTATTTTCTCAAAGTTCATGCATTTAACATACTCCTAATTTATAGGGTTGTCTTAGTTTCCATTCCTGTAGATGTAAAGAAAATCCTGGAAAAAAAAGAAGGGAGAGAAGACTAACATTGTCTCACTGTTCAATGGTGGGAAGCCAAGACTATAAAACCTTGAAGTATCTGGTCACATGACATTCATAGAGAAAACAGAACAATGAACGTGTGCTGCTACTCAGTTTTTTCCTCCAGTACAATTCAGGATCACTGCCAGGAAATGACACCATCTACAATGGGTGTGTTTTATATAAACCAAAGGTTTTCCAGAGAATGCAGCATCAGAAGAGGTACGTCAGTCAGGAGTGGGAAAGATTGAGCTCCAGAGTAAACCCTTAAAATATGCCAACTGACAGTCAATGAATTCACGCTGTCCCACAAAGATTCTGTTTGTATTCCTGATCCCGTGAGCATTCTAGGCTATAAGAGACAGCAGGCCCCTGTGAATGGGGATACTCCTGTGTCACTTTTTAAATTCTATGGTGTCATACAGACTTCATCCTTGAAAGGAATATAAAACTCTATTTAGAAACATCTAGCTCTGGCATGTAATTCTTAAAACTCAAATAACTTTAAACAATCTGACAAGGTCTTGAACCCAAAATTGTTGCATAATGATCAGTCCAGAATGGGCTGCTGACAGCTCACAAAGGACAAGATAGAACATGTGTATCTCTTATAACATTTGGTGTGTAGACTGATCAACCTATGATTTATGAATCATCTCCATATCCACAGAAAACATATTTTTTCTATCATGATAAACATGCAGAATGAAGTTAATGATATGCCTCTATCTGCTAACTTATTGTTAAGGAAAAAGAGGACAGCATTTCTTGTCATGATGAAAAACTAGGCTTGATATGCACACTTCCACTCTAGGAGGAGATCAAAAACAAATTGGATGTGAATAATGGTGTGAAAAGACATATTACCCTGAATGACACAAGTACCAGTAATGCTTAAAACCAGGTCAGTATCTACCTCAGAGAGAAACCTTCCCTCTATGTGGTAGGATTCCATTCCAGTGCAGAACCAAACTATGGTTTGCCAGTATGTATGGATTTTTCCTATAGCAGTAGCTAATGAATTAGTAACTAATCTTCAGAAAATGAATAACGGAGAAGAAAAAACCATATCAATGAAAAAGACATCTTCCTTTTGGGTCTAGTTCTTCTTGACATTTAAAACTTTAATTTATTTGATGAGATATGGATATATAGCAGTAGAATTATGGGAAAATGTTTCCTGTCTATTTATCCTGATTTGTCATAAAAAGATTTTATTGCTTTTATTTAAATTTAATTTTCTTTTGTTTTTAATATTTTTTTATTTCCGCTCATAAAACTTAACAGGTACACCGGTCCCTTCCTTCACTCCACTCCCCCAACCCCCTATGTCCCCCTCCCCTCCCCTTTCCCTCCCCATCCCCCAGTGCCTCCCCTTCCCATTCCCGGAGCATCCTTTAATGAGCATACCAAACTCTCCTCTGGGTCCTCCTCTCTGATGAGGTGCAAGGACCCAATGGCATTTCCCAGAACCTTTCCTGTGTTCCCTTTAAGCATAGGAACACTACTGTGGCTGTCAATCCCTTGCCACCAAGGATCCTAATGCTTTTAGGAAACGCTAGACTTTGTGGGGTCAATAGTGTGTTGGACATTGCGCAGGGCATTCAAAGTCCAAATATGATTGCTTCGGCCTTAACTTGTGTGTAGTATCTTGCATATCATTACTCCTCCCATCCTTGTGCTCTTAACAATCTTAGCGCCCTCTCTTCTGCAAATTTCCCTGAGCTTCAGGATGGGGAGAGATTAGGCTGGCCTAGTTCCAGGTGGTTGATATAGTCTCTGATGTTCAGAATTATGGTTTGTTGATTTTTTGTTTTTCAGTTTTGCTGCAACTGCAATGCCCTTCACTCCATCCTGATGGGTATTGGATATTGCCCCCTGGCTAGAGATAAAAACTTGTTAAATTAGCCCCCTTCCCCTCCACTCCTCCACCCGGGACGCGCGTGCGGTCCAGCCGGGCCTCACCGCACCGCGACCCAGGTAAGATAGGTCCCCGTGTGCCCCCAGAGCCCCAGGCTGCCCGAGTGGACCCAGCCCCCCCCCCCGCCATCCAGCCGGAGCCGCGCGCGGGGCCTGGGAGGAGGAGAGGGCACCCCCTCTGTGCCCGGTCCTGCCCTCGGGTGGCCCGGGTTTAAATAGCGCCCCACCGACGCCCCATTCCCCCTTCCCCTCCACTCCGCTGCCCTGGACGCGCGCACAGTCCAGCCCGGCCTCAAGGCACCTCGATCCAGGTAAGATCAGTCCCCGCCCACCCCAAGAGCCCCAGGCCAAATAATTCAGTTTAGTGAAAAACGCACAGAAATTAAAAGATCTTAAGAGTTAAACTGACAATGCCAAAGTCTAAGTGCAAATCCATGAGACACAACACTCAAGTAAACAAATCTCCCACTGAAGGAATTAATCCCATAATGTTAGACTCCAACCAGAACAAACCCATGGAAAATGGCCATGAAAGCCTGACCCAGGATAACGACCTTCAAAATATGATCATTACCATGTTCAATACTATGAAAGAGGAAATCAGGGAGGAATTAAATAATCGAATCAATCGCTTTGAGGAGGAACACAACAGACACTTGGAGGAGTTGAGAAAAACAGTGCAAGAATCAAAAACTAGCATAGAGCAATTAAAGCAGAGTTTAAAACTGAGCTAAAAGACAAGTTATCTTCAACCCAGAATGCCACAGAGAGTTTTGTCAGCAGAACTAATGAAGCAGAAAACAGAATTTCAGATCTTGAAGATAAAGTGGGAGTATTAACCAGCTCAATGGAAGAAGTTGTTAAAGCTAAAAAGATGCTTGAGAGAAATATCCAGAAGATATGGGACACCCTGAAGAAGCCCAACATGCGTATTCATGGAATACCAGAGCAAGAATCTCAAAATACCACCCCTGAGGAAATTTTCCAAACGATCATCAAGGAAAACTTTCCTCATCTAAAAAAAGAGAGGCCCATCCATATACCAGAGGCATTCCGCACCCCAAACAGATATGACCAAAACAGAAGCTCGCTACGGCAAATAATAATCAAAACACTCCACATTCAAGATAAAGAACTGGTGCTGAGAGCTTCAAGGGAGAAAAAACAAGTCACTTTTAAAGGTAAACCTATTAAAATAACAAATGACTTCTCAATGGAAACAGTAAAAGCAAGAAGAGCTTGGAGAGATATACTTTAAGTATTGAATGAGCAAAAATGTCAACCTAGGCTGATTTACCCTGCAAAACTATCAGTCATGATCGAGGGAGAAAGAAAAATCTTCCAGCACAAAAGACAACTTGAAGGGATACATGTCCACCAAACCAGGCCTTCAAAAAATGCTAGAAATGATACTCAAGCGTGAAGAAAAAAAACAGGCATATCCAGGAGAGCAGAAGGCAAGTATAACACCATTAAAAGCAAAGCAATATACTTATAAAAACTAATAAACATAATAAATGTCTGGAATCAAAAACAGTTTCACCATTATAACACTAAATGTTAATGGAATTAACTCACCGATCAAGAGACACAGATTACAAACTTGGATTAAAAATCACAATCCATCAATCTGCTGCCTGCAGGAAACCCATCTCACCACAAAAGATAGGCACGCTCTAAAAATAAAAGGCTGGTCAACAATTCTACAAGCTAATGGAAGCAGAAAACAGGCAGGGGTACCCATTATGATATCAGACAAAGTGGACTTCAAACCAAAGAAAATGATAAGAGACATGGATGGATACTACATTTTAGTCACAGATACAATTCACCAGGAAGACTTCACAATACTGAACATATATGCACCCAATAGGGGCCCCTCCACATTCATTAAGAAAACTCTACAGCGTCTAAAGCAAGAAATCAACCCCCAAACGATATTTCTTGGGGACTTCAACACCGCCCTCTCAACATGGGATAGATCAACAGGTCAAAAGCTTAATAGAGACACTGTGGATCTTAATCAAACCCTTAAAGAAATGGACCTTACAGATCTCTATCGAACTTTTTACCCATGTACCAAAGAATACACATTTTTGTCAGCAGCACATGGAACTTTCTCCAAAATAGATCACATACTGGGCCACAAAACGAATCTACACATGTACAAAAAAGTTGAAATTCTAACCTGTACACTGTCAGACCACCATAGCCTAAAGCTGGACATCCACAACACAACAAAAGACAGAAAATACACTAACTCCTGGAAACTTAACAATATGATGCTGAATGAGAACTGGATTCAGGAAGAAATTAAAAAGGAAATTCAAGATTTCCTGAAAGTGAACGATAATGAAAATACAACTTACCAAAATCTCTGGGACACAATGAAAGCTGTAAGTGAACGATAATGAAAATATAACTTACCAAAATCTCTGGGACACAATGAAAGCTTTAAGTGAACGATAATGAAAATACAACTTACCAAAATCTCTGGGACACAATGAAAGCTGTTCTAAGAGGTAAGTTCATAGCTCTTAATGCCTATATCAAAAAAATGGAAACATCAGAAATAAACAACTTAACAATGCAGCTTAAGGCTTTAGAGAAACTAGAGCAATCTGATCCCAAAAGTAGTAGAAGAGAGGCGATTAGCAAACTAAGGGGAGAAATATCTGAAATCGAGATGAAGAAAACGATAGAAAAAAATCAACCAGTCAAAAAGCTGGTTCTTTGAAAACATCAATAAGATTGATACACCCCTAGCTAAATTAACCAAAAGCAGGAGAGAGAAAACCCAAATTAACAAAATCAGAAATGAACATGGAGTTATCACTACTGATACCCAAGAAATCCAGAGAATTATAACATCATATTTCAAAAACTTATACTCTGTGAAGTTTGACAACACAAAAGAGATGGATGAATTCCTAAGTAAACACAACTTACCTAAATTGAATCAGGAAGTTGTGAATTATTTAAATAGTCCTATAACATATAAGGAAATTGAGGAAATAATCTCGAATCTTCCCACCAAAAAATGTCCTGGACCAGATGGATTCAGCACAGAGTTCTACCAGACGTTTAAGGAGTTAATAACACCAATACTCCTTAAACTGTTCCATCAAATAGCAAAGGAAGCAACACTACCAAATTCCTTCTATGAAGCTAATATCGTCTTAATCCCAAAACCTAATAAAGATTCACTTAAAAAAGAAAACTACAGGCCGATCTCCCTGATGAACACAGATGCAAAGATTCTCAACAAATCTTAGTGAATCGGATTCAAAAACATATTAAAAAGATCATTCATGGGGACCAAGTAGGCTTCATCCCCGGCACACAAGGTTGGTTCAACATACGCAAATCAATAAATGTAATTCATCATGTAAACCAGTCCAAAGACCAAGACCACATGATACTCTCGATAGATGCGGAAAAAGCTTTTGACAAGATCCAACAGCCTTTTATCATCAAAACGCTGGCGACAGTAGGAATGGAAGGAACCTTTATCAATATAATAAAAGCTGTATACAACAAGCCCACAACAAGGATTTATGCTCAATGGGGAACAATTGGAAGAATTCCCACTTCGATCAGGAACTAGACAAGGCTGTCCACTCTCACCACTTCTATTCAATATTGTACTTGAAGTCTTAGCTGAAGCCATAAGACAAGAAAGGGACATAGGAGGGATTCAAATCGGCAAGGAAGAAGTCAAGCTATCCCTATTTGCAAATGACATGATCTTATACCTGAGTGATCCCAAAAACTCCACCAGGAAGCTTCTGGAACTAATTGAGAAGTTCAGCAGGCTGGCAGGATACAAAATAAATGTGCAAAAATCAGAGGCCTTCCTATATTCCCAGAATGAAAGAAGTGAAAAAGCCTTGAGAGAAAAAATCCCATTTACTATAGCCCCTAAAAAAATGAAATACCTTGGTATAAACCTAACCAAGGAGGTAAAAGACCTTTACAACGAAAACTTTAAAACCCTAAAGAAAGAAATTGCAGAAGACACCAGAAGGTGGAAAGACCTCCCTTGTTCCTGGATTGGCAGAATCAACATTGTAAAAATGACCATCCTACCAAAGGCAATATACAGATTCAATGCTATACCAATCAAAATCCCAAAGCAATTCTTCAAAGAAGTTGACCAAACAATCACAAAGTTCATATGGAGGCATAAAAGACCCAGGATAGCAAAGAAAATCCTGAGTAACAAAAACACTGCTGGAGGTGTTACCATACCAAATCTAAGTCTATACTACAAATCCATAGTTATAAAGACAACCTGGTACTGGCTCCAAAATAGACACACAGATCAATGGATAAGGATTGAAGACCCAGATATAAGCCCACAGAATTACAGCCATTTGGTCTTTGACAAAGGGGCCCAAAAAATCCAATGGAAAAAGAACAGCATCTTCAACAAATGGTGCTGGGAAAACTGGATCTCCACATGCAGAAGATTAAAGCTGGACCCGTACTTGTCACCATGTACAAGACTTAATTCCAAATGGATCAAGGACCTTGATATCAGGCCAGAGACTATAAAAACCATAGTTGAAAGGATAGGGAACTCCCTCGAGCTCATTGGGCTAGGCCAACATTTCCTAAACAGACATCCAATGGCACAGTCACTGCTACCAACTCTCAACAGTTGGGATCTTGAGAAATTAAAGAGCTTCTGTTCAGATAAAGAGATTGTAACATGAGCTCAAAGGCAACCCACAGAATGGGAGAAAATCTTCACTAACTACACATCTGATAGAACTCTGCTGTCCAGAGTGCACAAAGAACTTAAAAAACTAAACACCAAGGAAACCAATGGCCCAATTAAAAAATGCGCCCTGGAACTTAAAAGAAACTTTACCAGGGATGAAATTAAAATGTTT
Source organism: Typhlomys cinereus (assembly GCA_023101885.1). Lineage (NCBI taxonomy): Eukaryota > Metazoa > Chordata > Mammalia > Rodentia > Platacanthomyidae > Typhlomys > Typhlomys cinereus. The sequence continues at coordinate 2,527,070 of JALPQD010000094.1, read as the reverse complement.
AACAAATATCTTAAAAAATGCTCCACTTCCTTAGCCATCAGGGAAATGCAAATCAAAACTTCCCTCAGATGTCATCTCACCCCAGTCAGGATGGCAAAATCCACAATACAAACAACAACAAATGCTGGAGAGGATGTGGAGAGAGGGGAACTCTCCTACATTGCTGGTGGGAATGCAGGCTCATACAGCCACTCTGGCGAGCTGTCTGGAGATTCTTAAAGAAATTAAAGATTGAAATGCCATATGACCCTGCTATTCCACTTTTGGGAATAGCCCCCCATACAGCAGAGGTTCACCTCGATAGCACAAGCACGACCATGTTCATAGCAGCACTGTTTACAATAGCAAAGTCATGGAATCAACCCAAATGTCCAACAGTTGACGAGTGGATAAGGAAACAGTGGTACATCTATACAATGGAGTACTACTCAGCCATCAAAAATGATGAATTACTGGAATTTGCCGGGAAATGGATGTCATTAGAAACAATTATATTAAGTGAAGTATCCCAGACCCAGAAAATTAAGTGCCGTATGTACTCCCTTATAGGTGGCTCCTAGTACCAAACCCACCCAGCCCACCTAGAGACAGTAATTGCAAGGATTATGAACAGGAGGGATGGGGTAGGAGGGCCACACCAGAAACAAGGAGAGAAGGGACCATGTTACAGCAGAAAAAATAGGTCTCCATCAAGGACTCAAATAAGTAATGAGACATATGATTAAGTTCACAGACTTTTGTTCCTGATCATTTACTACTGAGGGGGTATGATCTCACCAGAAGAGGAGGGCATATAGTCTGGCAGATAAAAAGTAACCATTGTGCAAATTGGTGATAGACCCCTCCCTCACTGTGGTTTCCCACTTTTATTACATCTACCTTTGAATGTGCTTTTATCACAAGACTCTAGTTTAACAGCTTTTTGTCTCTGGCCAGGGGGTAACATACAATGCCCACCAGGATGGAGTGAAGGGCATTGCAGGAGCAGCAAAACTGCAAAAGAAAACCAACAAACCACAATCCAGAACTTCAGAGACTCTATATCAACCACCTAGAGTTAGGCCAGCTTAATCTCTCCCCATCCTGAAGCTCAGGGAAATTTGCGGAAGAGGGGGCGGTAAGAGTATAAGAGCAAAAGGATGGGAGGAGCAATGATATGTAAGATACTCCATACAAGTTAGGGCTGAAGCAATCATAATTGGACTTTACATGCCCTGCGCATTGTCCAACACACTATTGACCCCACAAAGTCTAGCATCTGCTAAAGGCACCAAGATGTTTGGAGGCAAGGGATTGGCAGCCACAGCAGTGTTCCTATACCTAAGGGGAACACAGGAAAGTGTTTAGGGAAAGGCCACTGGGTCCTTGTACGTCATCGGAGAGGAGGGCCCAGAGGAAAATCAGGCATGCACAAGAAAGGACTCTCTGGGAATTGGGGCGGGAGGCACTGGGGGATGGGAAGGGAGGGGGTGGGGAGGAGGAGCAGGGGGTACGGGGGGAGGAGAGGGAGGGAGGGAACTGGTGTACCCATTAAGTTTGTATGAGCTGAAATAATAATAAAAATGTATTAATAAAAAAACTTGTTAAATTAGAGTCTTGTTATAAGAGTATATTCAAAGGTAGATGTAATAGAAGTAGGAAACCTCGGTGAGAGAGAGGTCAATCGCCCATTTGCGAAATGGTTACCCCATCTGTTGTAAATGATCAGGAAGGAAAGTCTGTGAACTTAACCAGATGTCTCATTACTTACTTGCAGTTCTTGATGGTGGCCTATTTTCTCTGCTGTAACATAGTCCCCTCTCTCCTTGTTACTGGTGTGTCCCTCCTTCCCCATCCCTCTTGTTCATAATCTTTGCAATTACTTTAGGTATTACAGAGATTTATCCTTGAGTGTCTCTAAGTGGGTTTGGTACTAGAAGCCACCTATTAGGGAGTACATATGGCACTTAATTTTCTGTGTCAGGGATACTTCACTCAATATAATTGTTTCCAGTTTCATCCACTTCCCAGCAAATTCCATTAATTCATTATTTTTGATGGCTGAGTAGTACTCCATTGTATAAATGTACCACAGTTTCCTTATCCACTCATCCACTGTTGGACATTTGGGTTGATTCCATGACTTTGCTATTCTAAACAGTGCTACTATGAACATGGTTGTGCTTGTGCTATCGAGGTGAATTTTTGCTGTATGCGGGGTTATTCCAAAAAGTGGAATCGCAGGGTCATATGGCATTTCAATCTTTAATCTCTTTAAAAATCTCCAGACCGCTTGCCAGAGTGGCTGTATGAGCCTGCATTCCCACCAGCAATGTAGGAGAGTTCCCCTCTCTCCACATCTTCTCCAGCATTTGTTGTTGTTTGTATTGTGGATTTTTGCCATCCTGACCGGGGTGAGATGATATCTCAGGGAAGTTTTGATTTGCATTTCCCTGATGGCTAAGGGTGTGGAACATTTTTTAAGATATTTGTTAAACATTTTAATTTCATCCCTGGTAAAGTTTCTTTTAAGTTCCAGGGCACATTTTTTAATTGGGCCATTGGTTTCCTTGATGTTTAGTTTTCTAAATTCTTTGTGCACTCTGGATAATAAAGCTCTATCAGATATGTGGTTAGTGAAGATTTTCTCCCATTCTGTGGGTTGCCTTTGAGCTCCTGTTACAATCTTTTTATCTGAACAGAAACTCTTTAATTTCACAAGATTCCAACTGTTGAGAGTTGTTAGCAATGACTGTGCCATTGGATGTCTGTTTAGGAACTGTTGGCATAGCCCAATCATTTCGAAGGTGTTCCCTACCTTTCACCTATGGTTTTTATAGTCTCTGGCCTGATATCGAGGTCCTTGATCCATTTGGAATTAAGTCTTGTACATGGTGACAAGTATGGGTCCAGTTTTGATCTTCTGCATGTGGAGATCCAGTTTTGCTGCACCATTTGTTGAAAATACTGTCTTTTTCCATTGGATTTTTTTGGGCCCCTTTGTCAAAGAACAAATGGTTATAATTTTATGGGCTTATATCTGGGTCTTCAACACTTATCCATTGATCTGTGTTTCTATTTTGGAGCCAGTACTAGGATTTTTTTTTTTATAACTATGGATTTGTAGTATAGACTAAAGTTTTGTACGGTGATACCTCCAGCCGTTTTTTGATTACTCAGGATTGTCTTTGGTATCCTGGGTCTTTTGTGCCTCCATATGAATGTTGAGATTGTTTAGTCAACTTCTTTGAAGAATTGCTTTGGGATTTTAATTGGTATAGCATTTAATTTGTATATTCCCTTTGGTAGGATGGTCATTTTTATGATGTTGATTCTGCCAATCCAGGAACATGGGAGGTCTGTCTACCTTCTGGTGTCTTCTGCAATTTCTTTCTTTAGGGTTTTGAAGTTTTCATTATAAAGGTCTTTTACCTCCTTGGTTAGGTTTATACCAAGTTATTTCATTTTTTTAGGGGCTATAATAAATGGGATTGTTTCTCTCAGGGCTTTTTCACTTCTTTCATTCTGGGCATACAGGAAGGCCACTAATATTTGTACATTATTTAAATTTAATTTTCAATATGCTCCACTGATCATTGGTATGCCCTCCAAATTACCCCATTATCACGATTATGATATCATCTTAGCGTAAACTCAAAGAAGTTTTCTGGAATACCTTAAAGTCATTATACTGTTTACACTTTCTGTTGCTATGGACAACGCTGAAACTCAAACAACTTAAGGGAGAAAGAGAAATTTATTTGGTTGAAGGTTCTCAAGGGAGAGACACAGTCATTTATTGCAGGAAAGACATAGCAGGCAGCAGAAGGTAGAGGCAGCTTATGTCACATTCATCAGCGAGGCTGAGAGAAAGTTTTCTGTAAATTGCTAGCAGAAGCAGAGCAGGGATAACCAATCTCAAAGCCCAACCCCAGTGACATGTCTTCCTCCAATAAGACTCAACCTTCCAAAATAGCCATAACCTTCCTAAAAATAACTAAGAATTCAAACACATGACTCTGGGGGGATAACTTACTTTTAAGCCATGACTTCTCCACCCCTGCTCCTTCCAGTTAATGGTCATCTATACAAGTTTAAAAGTCCCACAGACCTCGTAATAGTCCCAGCACAGTCCAAAGGCAAAACCATCCTGTAAAATCAAAAGACAAGTTACATAATTACAACATATAATGGCACAGAATAACCATCCCTATTATAAAAAAGAGAAAAGGGGGGCAATCCAGGAAAGATGGCTGAAAATAAAAACAACAAGTGCTATATACTACAGTTACAAGTACAACAGATGAATTTCCTGTCAAAATCATCTCAGTTCCAAAGGGCTTTGGTTCCATCCCACTAGCATAGCTGGCTACAGAACATGTCACTCTCTTAGGCAGGCTCCTATTATCCATTCTCTTTTGCTGGCCCCTCTTATGACATACAGCTCTCCTCGGAAGATGTTTCATATTAGCTCTGACATCTCCAACATCTTCATTTCTCAATGGAAAACTAGGCTTTAATTCCACAGCAGAAAATGCCTGTCTTGGGCCTCTCTTCAGATTTTCTAATCCTGCACATTCTGCCTGAATTCAGCCATTCTCTGAAACCTTAGAGGAGCATTTCATGACTTCCTCACTCTTGCATCCTTAATGCCCCTAAAACAAGTACCACATGGACAACGTTGTCATGTTCTGCTATAGCCTTGGGTTGGAGACTGACTCCTTTGAATTACTTCTTTCTGTGCTGACTCTGGGCAGAATTTCTATTGGGCCTTGCTTTAGAGGAGTAAAAGTAGAATAATATTCCTCTGAAACTCTGATTTTCAGCTTTTTGCTTACAAAACAATTTGGATTCTTATAAGTAGGAGATCTTCCAAATGAAGATCAGTCTTTGATTCACTAATGGAGCTGATATCTTTAACAATACCTGCCATTTTGCTGATTGCAGCCTCTTTGCTCAACACAAATTTGCCATAGTATTTTTTCAGTATCAAACCTCACAGTTTTTACATTTTTCTGCCTCATTTATTTTTCTTTTCAACATAATTCTGAACAATAGTGTTAAAATTAGCCATGCTATACTATCAAGTCTATATTGCCTTGAAACTTTCTCTATCAAGCACTTGAATTAAATTTCAGACATTTTCAGGATGAGGTCAAAATTTGATCAAACTCTCTGCCAATGCATTATTTCATTTGCTTCTCATTCAGTCCACAGCACAGTCTCTGTTCCCTTCTGGAGCATCACAAGTTGGGCTTCCACTTTCACAATATTATTCGCTTCTAAGCTCTCACTAGAGTGACCCTTTAGGTTACATTTCCAAGATGCAAAAGATTTCGCAGTGCAAAGTCCCAATTTTCTTCCTATTTCTCTAAACAAACACTTCCAGAAGCACATCAGCTAGATCACAGCAATGCCCATACTTTTTTACTTTTCTATACCAACTTCTCTCAATCTGTCCAACAAATTCATGTTCTAGTAACAGATTCTTGTACTCTCACAGTCAAACTCTACTCTTGGTACTAATTCTGTATAGTTTCTGCCTTACTATGAGACAATATTGAGACTTAAACAACTTAAAGAAGAAAGGGAGATTTATTTGCCTGGAAGTTCTTAAAGGGAAATTTCATTTATAATGGCAGGAAGAGCATGGAAGGCCGCAGAAGGTAGATGAGGATTAACCACATTCATCATGGAGACTGTTAGCAGAAGCAGGAACAGGCCTAACCAACTTCAAGACTCAGTGCCTTCCTCTAGTAAAACTTCACCTCACAAAGTTGCCATAACCTTCCAAGCAACATTTAAGAATTCAAACATATGAGTGTGTTTGAGATAACATTCAAACTCCAATGCCACTCTCTTTTGACTCCAATTGTCCAAATAGTGTTATCTATCAGCATAATCAACATCATCACTAGTGATCAGGATACTGCAGCAGCCCCTGACCCAAGAGTCAATCTCTCATTCAAATTAATCCAAAAATTTAGCATCCAAGAGAGACTGAATCTACATCAACCACCTGCAACCAGGCCAGCCTAATCTCCCCATCCTAAAGCTCAGGGAAATTTGTGGAAGAGGGGGTGGAGAGATTGTAAGAGCCTAAAGATGGGGAGGAACAATGATATGCAAGATACTCCATACAAGTTAGGGCTGAAGTAATCATAATAGGACTTTGCATGATCTGCACAATTACCAACATACCACTGAACCCCAAAGTCTAGCATGGATCACAGGCACTATGATCCTTAGAGGCAAGGGATTAACAGCCACAATAGTGTTCCTATACTAAAGGGGAACAGAAAAAGAGCTCTAGGCAATGCTACTGAGTCCTGACACTTCATCAGAGAGGAGGACCCAGTACACTAAAGGACACCCATGCACACTAAAGGATGCTCCAGGAAAGGGAGAAAGGGAGAGAAGGGGGGAAAGGAAATGGAAAAGGGGGGAGGGAGCAAGGGGATTCAGGGAGAGATGGAGGGAGGAAGGGGAATGAGGTACTTATCAACTTTGTATGAATGGAAGAAATAAATAACAAAAAAGTAAAAAAGAAAAGAAATGGAAAAAAAAAAGAGAGAGAGACTGAATGTTCCAGGTTCAGACCAAGCTTTGTCATTCAACTACTATATCCCCTTGGACAAACGACTAGCAATGGCATTGCTGGTGAATGTGAATGGCAATACCTGCCTTGCAGAATTTATGTGAAATAAAATGAGTCAGCATATGTAAAACAGATTGAAAAGATTGGTGTCTGCCAAACAAAATATTCAAGAGATATTATCTTAAGTTCTCTTACCTAGCCTAAGTTATCTTGTTCAAACTGACATTTGAACCCTGAAGTTTTCTTCATATAATCCTAAAAAGATAATTATAAACTTGTTACAAATTTTTCACTGTAAGCTCCTCCCTATTGCCTGCATAATCCTCTTCTTTAACATGTTTACTACCTTATTTTCTGTGAGGCACATTAGTTTGTTAAGCATTTTTTTCATATTACATCTATCTCTATGATTTTCGATGCATTGCAAGAATAGTTGTATGTTTTCTAGATATTACTGCAAAAAGAAAACATCTTTTGTGTCCGTTAGAACATAACAATGTGAAAAATTGATAGAAATGGAACACCTTCATGTTGCTAAATTTAATAAGCAGCTGCATCTGCATAATATCACATTTGAATTTCATAAAATTGCTTTGGGCTCATAGAAAACAGTAGTAAAACTAATATGTAGATATAAATGTAGAGTTAAGTATAAGAAATTCATTTCTCAGTCAAAGTTTCAAAGATCTGCATAGTAATCTTATAAGTAATAACTCCCCTACACGAGGTATGTTCAAATGAATGATGGGCCTGGATAATCCTTTGTTACATTGAAGAAACTACGGTAATTACAAGTTAAGTAGCTGTGTTCACTGATGATTTTTAAAGCTTCTTTTTTCCGTGAGGTTTTTGATTCTCGATTACAAATAAATGTGCTTTGGAAAGCATATTGACTCGGGAGATTTGTGGTTATGAATTTTACACAACAAAAACCATTACTTTGATTGAAGCAGTTACCTACTTCAAAACAAGCTTGATAGACACAATAATTATATAAATGAGGTAAACTATGATGATATTTATTTCTTTAGTTAGTTATTTTTGTAGCACTACATAATGAATTCAGGGCCTTGTGCTTGCTAGACAAGTACTGAGCCATAATCCTGGCCTCTTGTGTGTTGTTTTGATTCATGTAAGAATCAAGTCAGGTTCATTAGCATATCCATTATCATAGACTTTTATTATTACTTTACAATGAAGATTTTCAAAATCCTCTCTCCTACCTATTTTAAGATGTACTGGGCATCTTCAATTACGTTCATCCTGTTTTGCTGTGACAGAACATGACAGGTGTCATGTTGGCATTGTGATCTGACTTAGCATGAACACAGTTGCTCCTACTGCACTGTGTTCACTACATGACAGGACAGAAAATGACAAATGCTGGTGAGAATACAGAAAAAGAGAAGTCTTCCCATGTGATGTTACTTAGCCATTATAGAACACATGTAGAGACTATGTAAAAACTGGAAGGTTGCTGAAAAGATGGCTCAGGGCTTAAGGCCTTTTGCCTTGTAAACAAGATGAGCTGAGGTCAGATGCCAGATTCCATGTAAAAATTCAGGGCAGAAATGGCAGCAGTCGGGGCTGGAGAGGTGGCTCAGGGGTTAAGCCTCTGCCTTGCAGGCCAAAGGTCCTGAGTTTGGATCCTAGACCCCACGTATAGACTCCGGGAGGAAACGGTAGGGTGACCTGCATTTCTGGTCCTGGTAGGGCAGAGCCTGTGAATTCCGGGGCAGAGTAAACAAGGAGGAGGTGGAGGCGTCCATGGTGGTTCCTGAATTTGCCCGTGGTTCTACATACACATACACACGCATATACATACATACACACACACACACACACACACACACACACACACACACACGACTGAATTTAAAAAAAAAGAAATGGCAGCAACCTTAATTAACTTTCATTCCTGGAAGAGAGAGACTGTGAAACGTCAATGCAAAACTATGAGACATAGAGAAATCCAAGGTGATTCCTAAAATTGTTCCTGTGCCCTCACAGGGACACACACTCAAGTGTTTGCTTTTACATATGCCCACATACATGTATACACTCACTCCTACACCCATGTGTGAAGAAAAAAAAAGAAACAAACTTAGAAATAGTTCGGAGCAATACTTTCCTACTGTCATCAATGTCTTAGATATAGGTTCTACTTTCAGTTTACTCAGAATGAATGTGAACATCTCTTTCCCAACACAACACCAAACTTGCAGCCTTCTCTTACTTGCATCTGCTATTTCTAGGGGAAAAGGTTACTCAGAAAGTATCTGTAGATACAATCCTACTTTCATTTGCATATAAATATTGCCTTTGCATTCCAAACTTGAAGGGAACTGCCAAATGTTGGTAAGTTAAACATAGACTAAAGGTTTATTTTGAGTTATGGAGTCGTTCAAAAACTAAGGCTGGCAGAGGTAACTGGTTACAATACTTTCTTGATTGTGATGGGAAACTTTTATTGCAAAAGACTTGGAGTGGAGATTGCTGATATCGTTGTAAGGAAATGCTGCTGTGATTAATTAAGACAAGCTTGCCTGATTCTGGAATAATTTCCCATGATAACCATACTGTCCTTGCAATTTTGGATGATCCTCGTCCATTAGGGCACATGTATTAAAGATTTAGTACCCAGTGTTTTACTATTAGAAGGTAGTATTCCCCTTGAGAGGTGGGGCCTGGTGGGAGGTCTATAGGATCATAGTGGCAGGCCCTTGTTGGTAACTGTAGGACTCTAGGCCCTTTTTGGTTCTGTTCTCTGGCTCATGAGGTAAGTGGTATTGCTCTTTTGTAAGCCACAAGGCAATGGGACTTTGGATTTTGGATTGCAATCTCTAACACTATACGCCAACATGAACACTTCCCTTTAATAAAGTAGATCATCTGAAGTACTTGTTACAATAATAGAACAGTGATGACCACAAGGCAGCAGAAGTGACTAGATTCATGTTAAGTCAGATCATAATCTGATTGTCTGTGGCAACAGTACCCATCTTTTTAAGAACCTGTCAATATTGATGTGAATGCCTTTACTGTCTCGACCTCTGCATACTACATACATGGGATGACAGGGGAAGCAAAATAATGTTGGATAAATGCAAAAGCAAAGAAAAGCTATTTACCATTCATCTTAACTTCTGTGATATGCTCAGTTAATTTTAGGAATTAAAACCAGGGAAAATATTACTCTATAAGGCTGCACAAGCATGAGGACCTGAATTCCATGCCCAGAAATGTAAAAGGCTATAAACATGGCGGTCTGTGTTTGGAATCCCAGCATTGGGAAGGCTGAGATGGGACAAGGGACAGGGTTTGTCCTCTGAACTACATGTGTACATACACACACTCATATACACACATATATATACACCCTCCACACATCCCAACACACCCTAACAGGAAGACAGTCTAGATTATAGATTTATTCCCAAAGCAAGAAAGCAGAAGGAAAGAGTTAGTTGAAACGTAATGGAACACACATACCAGATTCATCCATTTGAGAAAGCAGTGTCTAGTGTCTACACGGCTCTGTGATATGAATAGTAGATAAGCAGTTCAACAGCTGGAATTATCCTAAAGGAACTCATTCTACCCACCCCAGGAACAAACTCAGAATCCCCAAAATATCATCAGTTTCTCTCGATCTCAGTTCAAGAAAGCAGATAAATTCAATTTCTCACTAAACAGCTCAGCCACGAATTGGCCTCCAATATGAGTGCAAGGTATACCAATCAGACATAAAGTTGAGCAAAAGCGTCAGACAGATTTAAAGAAACTGAAACTAGCTAATAAGGAAAAGCTGATTTTTATAAATCTGCTTAGCCTTATAAGGATCTGATCCCTGCCAGCCATCCAATGTCTCCCTTGTTCCCAACAGACTCTGTGTCCACCAGTTACTTTATCTCATTCAATAAATCTTGCCTAACTCTCTCCAAGTATTCTAGCATTTTCTTTGACTCTAAGAACACAAGAACCTGGAAAGAAATTAGTATCAATCATATTAGCTAGGACCAATATTCAGAAGGGTTCCCAGAATTTTCCTCTGAAGTCACTTAGTTAAGTGCAAGAATTACATAAAATGTTAGCAAGTTTTGTTAAAATAAATTACATTTTTGTGTGTTCAAAACTGGATGACAAAATTCTAATTTGTTTTTGCCAAAATACAAGTGTTCTGTTTATTTCCATAATATTTTTCAGCATTTATGAAGATACAAAGCTTAATTAAATACCTGATAGCTAAGTGTTCAATAAAAGATTGTGTGACCACACATCAGAGAGAAACGTTGCTGATTCATGAATTAGTCCACTTGTGAAACAGCAGGAAACAGGGAGGTCAATGCCTGGTTTCTTTTCTGTCTCTGACATTTGCTAATCCTTTAATCAAAGCAGAGATGCAGCTGCTCAGAGTAAACTTCCTCAGGACAGATGGAGGATTAAGCTGATGAGTGGACTGCACTTAAATGGTATCATCCAGTCTCAGGATTACAGCAGGATGTCAACAAGTAGAATATCTTGGTTGTGTTTCTTTTTTTTTTTTTTTTCTTTTTCATGATGAGCCACAAGTATGGCATATAAGGAAGTTCAAAAACAGTCCCTCTGACCTGGACAAACTGAGTCTGCTGTTGAGCAGCAGAAGGCAGCACAACAGGAAAATGTCTTGGGAGTCACTCACATTCATGGATCTGATAGAAGGCATGCCCGTGGTTCTGGTGCATGGGAGCAGGGGCAAACACTGACAAAATTGACTTTACTGTAGGAATGGGTTTAATTTAAATATGAAGAGGGAATACATCTATATTACAGGGACCATACATAAAATCCAGCGCACAAAAAGCTGCTCAATACAGGGATGTCTGGTCTGGAACCTGATCACCAAGGTAAAGAAAATGTGTGCTGGTCACCATGGAGACTTCCAAAAAGGTATTAAAAAATGGACCTGAGAACTCAGAATAATACTTGAGGACTGCTGATCAAGCAGAAAACTCCAGCATAATTAAATTTTGTCTGCATATTAATACTATAAGATGCAGTGCACCATTGCTGTTTCTCAGTGTTGATTAATACCTTGATTTATATTGTTAGTAATAAGATTACCAATTGGCAGAAATTTTTAAAAATGACAGAAATATGCTTTTGTCCATTTCAGAAGTTGTTGTTAATTCTGCCCTAATCTCAAATCAAAATTAATTTAATAATGAAAACATTTTGCCTTTAAGAAATCTTTCCAAATTTATTTCCTTACATATGTTTCATATTTATCCATTCAATTTAGAGATATGTATCTTATTTGGTGGATATTTGCACTTAAAATTATGCATTTGGGTTGTAATTTGTGTGATTTATAGAAATGAGAAGGAAAAATATAAATTTTGTAGAAACAACAAGATAAATAAAGTTTTATTCTATTTTTAAAATGCTCTAATTCTGAAAATTTATTTTTTCTCTTCTGCAGAAACATCTCTTCTGCAGTAAACATCCACCCCATGGTGAATGAGACTAGTCTCTGGGCAGATGGATAAGGTGGAGGGAGTTGGTTAAGGAAGTTGCCATTCTTCAATGTACCCTGCCAGACATACTGTCCTTCTCTCAGCAATCCTGTGGACAGGGTGAGGTCAATTCCTTTGTCCTCTTATTGGTATGAACTTCCTTGCCAAACTGGATTAAGAATTGTAACTGGTTGATTATAAACCACAATAAAATTCCTTGCTACTCTAAGACATTTTGGTCATGATATCAACGTTATGCAGAGTAACTGAAACACCATTTTTATTCTATTCTAGCACAGCATGATCAACTGTCTTTCATTATATTTTATAATATTGGTTTAACATTTTGATGAGGAAAATTGAAGGTTTATTCTGTTTTGTTCTGCTGATTAAAATTAGTGACTGTCATATCAGAAAAGGAACACTCACAATGATATGCTGCTATTAATGGAAGAAGGGCGTGGTTGACTCTGCCACAGGCTCATTCTATAAAGTGCATGTGCTTTTGCACCTAACACTACTGTAGCTGGTATATATATTTCACCTTAAAACTTAACTCAATGACATGTGGTACAGACAAGCATTCTTTTAAAATTTTTTTTTACCAACTATGTAAACCTAGCTATGGTATTTGAGCTAAATCGTCACTGTTTTGATGTAAGTTTATTGAAACCTAATTTTTAATTTTTTAATTTTTTTGCATGTATGGGTGTGTACACATGTGTGTTTGTGTTGGTGTGTGTTTGTATGTGTGTATATGAGGGAGTACTTGAGTGTGTATGCTGGTGGAGGCCCAAGGGTAACATCGGTAATCATCCTGGATTGTGCTACCTCATTATTAGTTTACTCCAGCATTTCCCAGGCTTTCTCTTCCAGGGAGGGAAGTTCAGGCCACTGTTATGTCCAGTTGTGTTTTTACATGATACCTGCAATCTGAACTCAGGGCCCACTTGCTTTCAATGAAAACGATTTAACCTCTGAACTATCTCTTCAGCCCCAATGATTATTTACTTTTTATTTAATGTAACACAATAAAATTCAAATTCATTTTAGGTGGGATAAATTCAAATAAGTGAAAAATTTGCTTTTTAAGCTATAAGTTGGAAAGCACTAGGAGTTTTGTGGTTTATACTTGTGTTTGAACAACAAAATGGCAATATTTCCAAATAAGTGTTTTCAAATATCCTGTAACCTTTACATTTCATATAACTTGAAGACAGATATTAGAGCAGATCTTCTTTAATTTTTTACTTTGATTTGAAATGTGATCTTATATATTATGTCTGGCCCCTATCTTAAAATATACTCTAGGATGACCTTGAATTTCTGACTCTTTGGCCTCCTGATTGGTGTGACTTGCGAAATGCACCACAATGTATGCTTTATGTAGTGCTGGGTACAGAGCACAGGCTTCATGCATGCTGGGCACATTCTCACACAACTAAGGTACAACCCTAGATCTTTAAAACTGGTCTTTTTCAGTTAAAAATATCTGCTAGTCTGTGATAGTGGTTCAAACATATAATTCCTGCTATTTGAGTAGATGAGACAAAAGGATAGAAAGTTTGAAGCCTATCTGGACAACTTAGTGACACCCTGTCTTAAAACGAAACATAGGAAAGAAAGAGCTATTGAATATGCAATTTAATGGTAAAACTCTCATTTAACATATGCAAAATCATGGGTTCAATCCTTGGTAGTATAATAAAATAAAATAAATGATATTTTTTGCTTATCATGATTAATGACTTCACATAATATCAGAAAATGTGAAATATTTTGAAATTCATAACTCATTTATATGTTCAGTAACTCTTCCCCATACTTTGTCATGAAGAACTTTCAGACATGCACATGGTTAAAATTTAAACAACCTCAGCACCCTTCTCCATCACATTGCAATGTAACATAAAAGTAGCAATACATTTTAGAACTTTCATTTTATGACATTTATATCCTATACACATGTACAGTACACATGTACTGCAACTTTATTACATGAATAACTTGCCTAGTGTGCTACTTTCTAACTATCTTTTGGCTAAAATTGTCTGTTATTTTGCTAGTCTGTACAAGGGAATTATCTATGAACCCTGGAAAGAGGTTGTGAAACACATTTTTATGACTGAACTTTAAGCAACATGCACAGACATCCCCTGCTTTTCTTCAAGATCTGGCACATAGTATACATTCAATTTCATTGTATTTCTTCCTTCTGAAAACTGAAAAATGTGTTAATTATTTTGTGGCCAGGTGAATTAGAAACTTATTTCATGTCTTTATAATGGTGACTGATTAATGACCTCTAAATGATGTCCACGTTGTAGCTGAATTTATGATATGGAGACTATACTTGATTAGCAACTTGGATCTGATACAATAATAGTAGTTCTTACATTGGAAGAAGGAACATATGATTCCTGAGAAAGGTGAAACATGTTACTATAACATGTTCCATGTATTGGAATACCTTTTCTCAAAGGACTAACTAATCCAAGGGAGTGATGGAAACATGTCAGATTATTAAAAAGAACATTTTTCTTCCAGTTTTCTAGCCAACTGCTCCTTGAAATATTGGTGATTAAAAAATATAGTGCTCTCTGATGACACCCATGCTTAGGAAATCCAGCTCACGATATCAGGGTCCAAATGGGCTAGGTCAGACTGCCACGGGGAGGCAGACTAACTACTTTGGAATGAGCCACTATAGGAAAGGCTCAGCATGTCATTATTGTCCTTGAAGGTGGGATGAAATCTACAAGCCCATAAATGTAGGCAGTCACTGGAAGCAGGAAATAATACCCTGACCCTTTGTTTCTTAGATAATTTTTTTTCTTCTCTCCCTTTAATCCCCATTCCCATCCCCCTCCTTTTCTCCTGACAATATTTCATCTTCCCTGCCACACTACCTTTTATTCTCAAGTCTTTCACTTTTGCGGCCCACTGTGCTTCATCTTGTTTGTCTTTATGTCATATGTCTGACATAATTCATTTGTAGCAAGTGTCATAAGTTAGTGGATATACCATTACAGATAGTATTTTCCCTTTCTTTCCTATAAGTATTAATTCTCATGAGTCTGTCAAGGAGGTGTGGAGTTTCTTGAAACCTTTCCATTTTTTCGGCGAGGTGTTGGTAGGACCATTCCCATGAAGTTCTTGCCATGTACAGAAGATTATATCTGGCCCACTGTTGTCCCACTCAAAATCTTACAGTGTTTCTTCCTCTTTTCTGCAATGTTCCCTGAGCTATGGGGTGGTGGTAGGTGTGACTTAGTTGCCCTGATTAGGCTGAAATGGTCCACAGTCACTTGTTTTCTGCAATTTAGGCAGATGTGTTTTTCTATAGTAGACACCTTCTGTTGAAGAAGGAGAATTTGAGGTTGAGTGCTATGTGTTCTTCCACTCTATGGGTATAACGGCAGAATTTAAAAGACAAATTTGTGTAATGTCTTCATAACTAAATTTTCATAATTTACTCTTCCTCTGGGACTATGTCTTCTTCGTTCATAGGCTCTTATTCCAGTTTACAGCAATGTGGTCCCTTCTGACAAGTGGGCTTTAAGTCTGATAAGAAAACTGGTGATTGCCTCCTTGGTAGTAATGCCACTATTACCCATATGGTCACCTCTCACCATCATGATTATTATTGCAACTTGCAGATTGCACAGATTGAAGAAACCTTTGATTATTTTCTCCCCTGGTAGCTTCCATAGTATTCTCCGGTACTTTGTAAGCTATCCAGCAAGGAGGAATCTTCCTAACCAATTCCAGCTAGTGTTTTTTGTTCATGTCTTATGATACATGTGTGTTGCATCTTCAATAATATTGTCTTACTGTCATTTTCTGGAGGACAATCAAGAACAATGGCTAAAGCCTAAATTGTTTGGTCTCTGATCAATATTTTTTCAGGAAGTATCACATGCCTGTAATTTCTGGAAGTTTAATTGTCTCTGTGTTCCAGTTGGAGCACCCCTGGATATTATTTCATTTGCCCTATCTTTTCCTCTCTGTACTCCTCTGTACAGAGACTGTCCATTCTTGTTCTTATTTATTTTTTAAGCTAAATTTTTTGACATATTTATTTTATGGGAGATTCCTATTTGGTCACCCTGACCCTTCTGGGGTCAGGTCTTGCTGACATTTTGATTTTGAAATCTGCTTTCAATCTCTGGTTTCAAGAGCTATTAACTAGCATTGCATATTGTTTTAAATTAGGAAATCTGCAATAATTTTTGACAGCAACAATAGTAGTCTGATACAATCACTCATGTTGAAAATACCCCAATTTCTTTATACTTCACTAAAATTGGTGGGTTGTTTAATACCTCAACTAAGTTAGACATTAAGAATTTGCAGTGTCTTTCTGCCTTAGCATAAAAGAAGTTCCTGCCCTATCTTAATGCTATGTTCTGAAGTTTAATATTTTCATAAGTGGATATCCATGCTATGTGGTAGACCATAGGAGACAAACGTTTCCTGAAATACTTTAACAAACAGACCTGGAATCCCTTAAGTGAAGTGGTTGGAAAGAGCTTACTTTGGTGCTTCAAATACTGAGTCACAATTGGTAAGGATTAGAAAGTTATGACATTAGTATTGGCACTTGCTCAGAGGTAAAAAAAAAAATAGGATCAAAATATCAAGTTGTAAGTTGGAGGGTTGGCTGTTTCTATTACTCTATTTGTAAGATGTGGACCAAGGAATGCTTGGATGACAATTTTTTTTTAAAAAGTAGAAACTTTGCATGAAAAATGGCATTCATTTTTGTTGCAAAGATGAGTGTGGACATGTGATGTTATATCTTTATTTACTTTTAACCTGAAGATGCTTATACTTAAGTCCTGGTGCATTGGAGGAGGAGAGAACAGTTACCCAATTGTCATTAAGGAGAGGCAAAGAGATGCAGGGTTGAAGGAAAATGTGAGAGCAAGATCCAGGAAAGGGGAGAAAAGAGGAGAGGAAAGAAGAGATAGAGGAAGAGACACAGATACAGAATATGTTCAGCAAGAAAAAGAGATACATATACTTACTGGTACATAAAATTAAATTGATTGGAAGCCCACCAACAATAATCTTATTGTGCTTGAGGGAACTGTAAGACTAAAGAGTCTAGACGCCTTCACTACAAGAAAGCAAAACCAAACCACCAAATAACTGAACAATTATTAATATGACATCTACCATACCCGCCTGCCACACAAACATCTTAGAGACCCCTTAGAGACCAACTATGAAGGATCATTCCTCCAAAGAAATCTTCCCAGTACAAAATACAGACATTTGCATTTCCCCGGAAGGCACTTTCAGAACTCTTCTACTCTCAGGGCTTAGAGCCTTCTTGATAAGTGCTCACTGGAAACTTCCACTAATAAGCACAGTTAGCTTCTCTCTTCCTGTTTTTCTTTTAACCAATGGGAATTTTCTTGTTTATTCTTGTTCCAATTGCATCAACTTTCCCATGTATCAGTTTACAAGATACAAAGCACAGGGATCTGTCTGATATACTAGTGGATAAGTCTAGCATCATCTGGAAATTCTAGATCTTGAGCTTTGTTAGTTTCTCACTCCTGTGAAGATCACACACACACACACACACACACACACACATCCAGATGTATATATTGTTTTGATCTTATAATTCTATCTATTTCTTCCAGCTATAAATTTCCTTCATCCTTCATATATATATATGAGGAAGATTTCTGGAGATAATTGCAAATAAATAAATATGGCATTAATATCTGTTGCAGTTACTCTTTCTGCTACTGTGAGACAATATTCGAACACAACTGAAGGAAGAAAGGAGAAATTTATTTGGTTTATGGTTCCAGAGAGAATATTCAGTCATTATGTAGAGAAGTGGCAGAAACAGAAGGGAAGATGACTTTGCTAGAAAAGGCAAGACAGACTGAGAGCGCTTCTGTCATGTGATTCTTTTTATCTGGTTTGCTTCTGGGAGGTTCCATACATATTTAAGGCTGGTTTTTATATTGAAAATATCTTAATGCACATCATCTCTCTTGGTGGTCTCACAGTTGATCTGCTAATTAATCTGAGGTGTAGTCCAATGACCACTATGATTAATTATCACAATACCCAAGCATGAAACTGATAACCAATCATAAAGGAACAAAAGTTCCATTATGAGAATTTTAAGTCATATATGCAACAAAGTCCTATTACCTTACATCCTAGGAAGCTACATTGGACAAAGGATCACATGATATCAGGTCTTAAAGGACTAGACCCAGAAAGCAATTACTTTGGAAATTATTTTGTTTCTTCAGTGCAGATGATAGCATCCGAGAAAGGATGTACAATTTACGACTAGGATGAATTTGTGCAATCCCTTGTTAAAGGAATTCTGCTTCATACTCAATGGAAAAAATTTATGCTCAACTGGTTTGTGTGCACTGTACTACCAGGAATTAGGATGGACCCAACTTATAAAGTAAGGCTGTGATTTAAGTTGCTTGGCTGAGTGTTGACACTATGTTGAAGCTCTTATTTGGTCTTGAAAAACATAAAACAGGGCAGAAAAGACGATTCAGTGCTTAAGACTCTGTCTAGCAAGCAGAAGGTCCTGAGTTCAGATGCCAGTTCCCACATAAAAATGCTAGGTAGAAACACCTGTGGCCTGTACTTCTGGCTCTGGTGGACACAGTTTGGGAAATCCCAGAGTGAATCAAGAAGATGGTAGAAGCAATCCAGGATGATTCCTGAAGTCTCCCTTGGTCCCCCATAGGGATGCAGAGTGCCCTCTGATACACACACACACACACACACACACACACACACACACTAAGAAAAAATAAAAAAGCACAAAACATATTTGTTCATTTACAGTTTATAAAAAAAATCCTTGCATTGTCAATGGGTGTCTATATGAGAAAAAACAACATCTTCGTAAGAACAGAATGAAAGTCATCATCAAACATGTCGACACAAAATCAGCCACCACAACAAACTCTAGAAACAATATACTGTTGATTCCTGTTCTAATTGTATCAGTGCTACCATGTATCAGTCAACAGGGTACAAAGTACAGGAAGCTATCAGATTTATCTTTATATCTATATCTATATCTATCTATCTATCTATATATATATATGCTTCAGAAATAATTCAGTAGCATGTTTTTTTGTTATCAGCACAATCCTGAACAACTACAAAAAATAGATTGATAAAAAGCCATTCTTGTGAATTCTAGAGTGTGAACACACTAAACAAAAAGTTCATGGTCTGGTAACTAAATGAGGCTGTGAACATTTAGAGAAATGGAGAATATCAATATATAGAATTATGCAGAATTTCTAAGACTGCAAATTCAGTAGCTGAAGTGAAGATTCACTGGAGGGATCCAGCCAGTAGAACATAACGTGTGAAATTGAAGTGAGGACAATTGAAACTAATCAGTATGAAGAAGAAGAGTAAAAAAAGGAAAATAAACAGGAAAAAGATTCTGATGCTGAGATTCAAGTAACTATAACTAGGAGAATCAACATACCAGTTACAGGAAAAAATGTCAGATTATTTGGCTATTATATATAATAGCCAAAAATTTCTACACCTTCAATTCACATTCAACAAGCTTTTTGACCTCTGAGTAGGATGAATTTAGAGATCAGATTGTCAAAACCAAACACAGACATCTTGAAAGTGTGCGGGTCCCTGGGGATTGCAGCTCTGTCCTGCTAGGCTGGTCCTGTGGGTCCTCCACAAGGGGGATCAGGGAAAGGTGAGTACACTGTCCGCCTGCTCCCAGCCCTCCTTCCTGAAGTTAATCAGAAGCGACAGGGAGTCTAGTCAAGCAGGAACTCCTTTATTGCAAATCCACAGCCATCTTATACAGGCAGAAACTGCATGGGGAATTCTAGGGTGGGGAAATGGGCAACCACTCATCTTAAAGGTCAAGCCAGCACACAGGCTGTATGTAGCAAGATTTCTTCAAAACATCCTGAGCTACACCCCCTATTGTCTTCCTCCTGAGCTACACCTCCTCTTGTCTTCCTCCATCAAAACATCTTTGTCTAATGCTTGCCAGAAAACCCAGGTCACCTAGACTGAGGCCCCCAAAGAAAGAGTCAATGCATGGTACATTGAAACTAAATTGTCATCATTGGGCTTGCACAGGGTTTAGGATGCTAATTAGAATCCTGGTGGAATTTATGGCATTTTTTTCCATAAAGAGAAGTTGAAAGGAAAAATCAATTATCTCTATTAATTCACAGATAATATAATCCTACACAAGAAAGTATCAAAGACAGCACAGAAATATTAATAAAGCAAATAAAATTCCTGAAGGCGATGATGTAAGATCAACACTACATGTCAATTGTATTTCTAAACACCATAGGTTACCTTCTCATAATGGAAGTTAAGTAAATAATCTCATCTTCAATAGCAACAAAAAGCAATAAATTGAAACATGAAGGTAAAAGATTGGCACCTCTGAAGCCCAAAGAGTGGAAAGAGAACTGACTTCTATAAGTTTTCCTTTGACTTCTGCCCATACACCGTGGCAAACAGTGTACTTTCTCTCTCTTTCTCTTTCTCAGTTTTTTAAACTTAAAATATACATAATGAAAGAATGATAAGAGAAAGATGTGGTCAAGTGGTGAAATAGTGGGAAAATCGTAGAGTACATATGAGACAAAGAAGACCTTAATGAGTACATGGGATTCGGGTGATCTAAAAGGTTTTGTATAGAGGAGTGACATGATTAGTGCCATAACTTTCAGTGAGAAAGGATTAGTCTTCAGAAAGACAGTTAAAGACATGGGAATGAAGGCAAAAAGGCAACAGAATAGAATAAGAGTGTTGAAAGACAGAGACAGATGTGCACAAGATATATAAAATTGACTCAGTGAGGTTAGCTGAACCATCACATGTGGAAGGTAAAAATCATCCACGAGATCTAAGGTGCTAGACAGTAGCAACTACTACACTGATTACTTTTTAGAGCAAGAGTTTATGTTGAAGATGTAGGAGGAAAAGACAAGGATTTTTTTATTTCAGAAGCATCTCAGAATCTTGCATAAGGAAATGTTATCTACATATCTAGAAATGTGAATTCTATATTGTAGATTGATATGAGTGACAGAAGGAAAAACCTGTGACATGTCTAGCCAGTGAGACAGTTAAGAGACTCTAAGAATGGATAGAACTGCAGAAGGGTGAGGAGGTCTGTGCTCTGGGCAGCAAAAGCCTCTGACACTTACATTGTGATGTGCCTGAGCATCAGCATGAAAGGAAGACAGTCTTATTTTGGCTGATAGCTCCAGAGATTTCAGTGTATGTCACCGGATCCATCACTTCAGGCCTCTGATGGGGCAAAGTGTCACCCAGGGAACATTTGGCAGAGTGGAGGAGTTCACTTCATGGAGGCTGGGAAACAGAAAGGCACCCCTATACCCTCTTTGAGGGCCCACTCACAGTGACCTAAGTCATACCAGGCCCCAATTCTTAAAGGTTCTACCAGATCCTAATAACACTACCATTTGGAGAACAGCATTAAAAATATAGGACTTTGGAGGACACTGATATTCGGGACCATAGTAAAAGTTCGCATACTTGAGATGATAAATGACAGCCATCAGCAAATGAGAAATGTCCCACCAAATATTCAGATAGGAAAAACTGTTGAACACTGCTAAATACTGTTGGTAGAGTGAGAACAGTGAGAACTGAGATGTCTCCATTTTGCGTATAAATAGAGTTTATCGGTAAGCTCTCTTAATAGTACAGGTTGGGGAGAAGTAAAATACTTCACATGTAGAATAGATATATACAACTTGGAGTAGAGAACAAAATGTTTAGATGTACAGTGTGTACTTTCAAGGAAGAAAGTAGAACATATTGCTAATTGCCAATTAAAAGATAGCAAAGAAGGTATAATTTTTAATGAGCATAGATTTATATCATGCTGGAATCTGTATGTTCACAGAGTGACCCAAAAAGAAGTAAAATTACTCCTATTTTGAAGATGTTATACTAAGTTGCTGCATGATTAAGATTGTGCAGTTATTGTAACTATTATAGCCAGGATTTAAACTCTGGGGTTTTGACACTCAATTCCAAGGGCATTGTAGCACATGATCACATCAGAATTTATTTGCTAGAAACACATTTTCACACTTTTCTGAAATTTCAGATCAATCACACAGATGACTGTTGAACCTGAAATATAGAAAGTTTAAAAACTGAAAATGAGAAAGAGCAATTGGCCTACCTGAATAAATGTGTGAAAAAAGGGTACAATTTTAGCAGAAGCAAGAGAATCCAGAAGTGGGTGTTAAGAGTCCTTTGTTTTCATCCAAACAGGAGACAGGAAGCTTGGGGAAGAACACCCTCATAGGATACATAGGTGTGCTCTAGCTGTGGGTGAGCCTGTGGTCTGAGGACACAGAGATTCCAAAGGAATGCCTGACCCCCCCTTCTGGATATCAGACTATCAGAACAAGGGATTGTGAAAAACTAGAATTTCTCAAGAAATCTCCCATTGGGAAAAGAGAGAAAGAGAGAGAATGATTTCACATCATAATGCTAATTTACCAGATCTGGTGACAGCCAGAGGAGAAATTTATCTTCCAAGAGATTTCCAGTAGCCCTAACAACTTGTCACATCACCTTGCAGGAGGGATTAGAGGTAGCCACTGGTTCCTGGAACCAAGCCTAGAGCAGAACTGCTCAGATGTGCTTTGTCAAAACCTAAATTTCTTGTCAGAGTCTTGAAAATGGGTGAAATCTTGTTTCTACTATGGGCATTGTTGCAGCTTTTCTTTTGCTGTCAGACAGTGCTCAGATTCAAATAATTTAAGGAGGAAAGTGAGATTTATTTGGTTTATGATTACAGAGGGGATATAGTTCATTTAGATAGGGATTGAAAAGAAGAAGGCATGGTTGCCGGCAAAAGCTAGAAACTGGTTCAAGTCAACACAGCCTGCAGGGTGTCAGAGAATGCAAGCATGGCCAGGCTACCAAACCTCAAAACCTCTCTCCTCTGACTTGTCTTCCTCTAACAAGGCTTTGTCTCCAAAGGAACCACAACCTTCCTAAACATCAATACCAGCTAAGAACTCAGATGCGAGAATCTGTGATGGTTAATTGGTACCCAAACCAAGACAACTATATTGAATAAATTTTGATTCAAGAAATCCCTTTTTCTACTTTTCACTGTTATTTTGATTTATTAAGGGCAGTGGGCAGAGCTCTAAGGTTCAGACCATACTAGAGGTTAAATACAAAACACAAGGGAAGTTTAACTGGATTGTTGTGTTTTTGGGAGGAATCTTGACTTCGAGTAGAAAGAAAGAAGTGGATAGGGCGGTTGACTGTTCGCACCAAGAATAGGGCCACCATTTACAGTCATGGATAGAAACACTGCACTGTAGAATAGTGGCTAAGTGAGTTCTGCAACAGAGGATTAACAGCAAATGATTAGCAGTGTGCTGTGTAAGCAATTGTCAGGAAATAAAAACATGTTGAACAAAATCATAATGACTTCAGGAATTTCACTGGGAGTCTTACTGACTATTTGAGGTTAGATGCACTAGATTTACTTCTAGGAGTAAAAAACAAAGGTTTCTCAATGAGCTCAGGGTTCTTTGGATCAAACTAGATAACTGAAGTCCTGTACATTTCTGTCTCCTTCTATGCATATTGCCCCTGTGGGGTTTTGGTTCAGTCATCAAAGGGATTCTGCCCTGTTCTGCTCAGTGTACTCGAATTTGGTTTGAAGCTGACAGAAAGGTTAAGATAGACTCTAATAATTCCTGTAACTTCACACCTTATTTCTCTTCCAATGTTAATCTCTGGCAAAAAAAAAAAAAACCCTCATTTGCCCCCTGTTCCCTGGTATAACCGCCCCTGGCATTCTTACGCTAATATAAGCAGCTTGTCTGACACAATTTTTTCTCAGTATGTGTTTTATTAAATTTTTTTATGTAACTGTAGACCATTGCTATTCAAAGTATGGCTTAAATGCTGTTGCTATTCCTTTTTTATTACAGAGGGGTAGGAAGCTTTTTAATTTTTAAAAAATTCGTTGTCACTTTTATATGTGTTTTTATCACTTATTACCCAATCCCATCCTCTTATTCCTATCCTACTTCATAGTTTCTCCTTTCTAGTCAGTCTCCCTTGTACTATCACATATTTATAAATATGAAGCACTGGTTCTAGTACATATCTCTCTGGGAACAACTCAGCCTCGGAGGAAAGTGTAACAACCATAAATGTTCCTGAGCCAGGCCACTTGCTTACTTTCCTTATCCTTTCCCCTGCTGAAGATCAAACATTTATTGCTTTTCACTATGGCCATGGTAGAGGGAGAAATGCAGGGACCCAACTCTGCCTCTATAAACTTTGCTTCTTTGTCTTAACAAAAACATGAACCCTCTCTATTCTTCCTCTTATGTTTAATTCCAGAAGACCCTGGATGGTGGTCAGCTCATTCTACCAAGACCAAAAGACACTATAATATTTTTCATAATTCAGGCTTTCATTATTCTCTCTAATCACGCTTTTCTAATATATTATTTCAGTCAAGGAGCCACGTGGCTTTCATGTCAGTATTTGCTGATCGTGCCATCTTACAAAGTCTGGTTAATCTCCTGTGATTTAGC
Source organism: Typhlomys cinereus (assembly GCA_023101885.1). Classification (NCBI taxonomy): domain Eukaryota; kingdom Metazoa; phylum Chordata; class Mammalia; order Rodentia; family Platacanthomyidae; genus Typhlomys; species Typhlomys cinereus. Next base: position 2,502,372 of record JALPQD010000094.1, on the reverse strand, counting down.
CCCAAGGCGACAGACTTCTAGCCTGCTTGCTTTCTGGTACTCGGGCATGATATCAGAGGTGGAGCACAGTGGCCCACAACAGCATCAGAGATGGGAAACCAGTCCATAGGAGAAAAAACCCACTCCTTCCCATTCATAAACAATTGGTTTGGTTTAATCCTCATTTCCCTCCCAGATTTATTCAGTCATGTTTAGGATTTGCTTTTTTTAATTTCTCTCAATCTTTCAAGCATGTCTGCCCTTCATTTCAGGCTGGATCATAGGAATTTACAGGTGATGAACCAACACAGCATGTGATCTGCAAATCAAGCCACGGGGAGACACGTTTAAGAAATGTAAGAAGGAAAGGGAATGGGAGAGACCTTTTCAGTGTTGAAAGCAATATTGACTGCACAGGAACAAGCTGACAGTCGTTTCATACAACTCCCTCCAGAGCATCTTCATTTGTAATTATTTAAAGTATATAGGAATATACTTTATTCCTATGTAGTATATTAAAACTATCAAGTTCCCTTTCATGGTTAAAAAAAAAGATGTCCGGAATAATGATCAAAATACATCCTTTGCACCTAGAATAATGCTTGGTCTGTAAGATTTAATAGAAGGTTTATGCACTCACAAGTTTCTTTCTTCCCTTCTTCTCCTCTTTTCTTGTTTTGTGATTCTGGCTACTGAACTGAGGGCCTTGCACAAGGGAGATAAATCTTATCATTTCTATAGGAAGAAAAGAAATAATTGTCTTGGCAACCATGCACAGAGAACCACTAATCTTGAATACAGCAGCTCAGGTGAGAAGTCCTTTTGTATATCATTAGTGATCACAGACATCTCATTCCCAGAGGAAATTTCTGCCTGTGTAATATGTGCTGAAGCAGAAAATGACTCATCAGAGCTGCTCTATTGGTTAGAACTAGGATCCATAGTTGACAAGTACTTGTATATCAATTTTAACATGTAATAAACAAGAACTTTAAAACATGATAAAAAACTTTTTTCTTTTAAATGTATAAGAGAAAGAAATTGCTTAGATGGTCACACAGATGATCCTAATTACACTAAATGGATCAAGCAATACAACTGAAATTCATGAATTTGGAAAATGACTGGTGGAAAGGTGGAGGATAAGGACTGGAGAAAGACAAGAGAAAATGGGGTAGAGAACAATCACAATGCTTTGGATGCATGTATGCAATTGTCAAATAAAAAAGTTATTTAATTAAAACAATTAAAAAGGAGAGAAAACTGGGCTGGAGAGATGGCTCAGAGTTTTTGATTTTGTCTCACAAATAGAAGGTCCCAAATTTGGATTTCAAGTTCCACCATTTCTGGTGGATAGAGTCTGGAAAATACCAGAGCAAAGCAAAAAGGAGGTAGTAGCAATCCAAGATGATTCTTTAAGTCGCCCTTGGTCCTCCACAGGGACACATGTGCCCTCTGACACACACACACACACACACACACACACACACACACACACACACACACTAAATGAATAAAAAAATTTGAAAAGGGGAGAAAATTAATCACAGTACTAGTGATCATACATATAGACTTTTCACAGTGGGGTGTATGTCTGCATAATTGACAACTTCAAACAATTTCTCACTGTCATGTTCCTTACTGTTCTCTGATGTGATCAGTGAACTCTTTATATTTTTTGATATTCATTCCCCAGTATGAGAACATTTTGTAAAAAAAAAATGGTTTTATTGTTCACAGCTTTTCCTAGAGCTTGAGTTCCTATTACAGTATTATAAGGAAGGTACTATCTCTCATAGTTCTATTTAAGTGATCATTTTTATAGGGTCATGTTCTGGTGCTACAGCAGAACATTCAACAGTGGGTACTTTATAAAGGAAAGAGGCTTATTAGCTCTGGAGATAGAAGGTCTGGTGGTCCCATTGGTTTTTCCCCTGGGAAGTGCTCACATGGTGATGTGAGTGCAGGAGGAAAAGATTACATGTGAAGATGGGGAGATATTTCACATTTTCTTCCTTAGGAACTAACAGGGGTCCATCAGGAAATATAGAAATCTTTTTACATAGCAATGCCTGTTTCTGTGACCCATCAACTTTCCATTGGTCACGAATCTTAAATGCCCCACCACTTCTACAATGCCTCCTGAAGAACAAGCCTTGGACATATGAAATTTTGGACAGAACTCTCAAATTTATTCAACCCATATTCATGGGCCTTCAGATTATGAATGCCAAGCATATTATAATATGCAGTATGCTGCAAGGATTTTTGAAAAATAACTGATGCTTGTCCCTGTTCTGTCTTGCAACACTTTGGTAGCAACCCGTGTTTCTCATTTGTGAATCCTTGGTAGGATACTCTCTGCTTGGTTACCCACCCGAGGATCTCAAAAGGCTCTTAATGACATTTCTGGCAGATTGATTCTAAGTATCTGCTTGATCTTTGCCTCAACTGTACTCAATGCCCAGACTTTTCTCCTGCACAGAAAAAAGCAATTGCTGGGGCTGACATATGTGTGTCAGATGTCCAAAGGAAGTCGTAAAGAAGGGACATGGAATATTGGACATTTTTTTCTTTGCTCTTCTTTCTCTGTCTCTTTCCCCCTTGAGTTTCGCTGACCTGGTTCTTCCCCCACTCTCATTTTCTCTGAATTAACATTCCTTCCCCCTGCAGGTGCCTGTGGAGGAGGCTGCTGCAGTGAGCAGATTCCTGCTTCTGTGAGTTGTATCTTTAGCAGCCTAGCTTCCTGCCTCAAGCTCCTCTCCGCATGTTAAGTATGGCTTGAACTTTTCCCCTTCTTTCAGAAATGTTGTTTCTTCCAAATGCTCATAAGCACTTCTAACCACTCGCAGTATGTTTTGATTTGCCAGCTGTTTCTTCCTGGCACTAGTGTGAGGATCCAGCCATCTGCTTGCCAAGTCACGGGAATGGATAAAGATGCTTTCTTCCCTAAACACATGGACTTTAACTTCCATGTCTAACCTGCCCCACAACACTGGTCACTATGGTTGCAAAGTATGCCTTTTTATATTCTCCTCAAAGCAGTCAAAGATGACAGTCATTAGTTTCTCCATGAAACTAATGAAAGAAAAGTAAATTACAGATAAGCCACCTGCTACGGCTTCTGGGAAAGAGTTGGAGAAATAGAAGAGATGCATGGCACAGCTTTTAATCTTTGAGGGAATCTCTGAAATGAGATTCCAGATTTGGCATTATTATCTCTGCTTCTGCCTTTGTGATGAGTAATGATTGGAAAGATTGGTTGAATTTGGAAGATTCCTTAGGTCCACCTTGGAAGGTTTTAATGGAAAGACCATTTAACTTCAAGTGTTAGTTTTAAAATATAAATATGTTTTTGTCAATTATTCCTGACTGTTTACTTCATCTGTGAATCAGAAAGAAATATATGCATGACAAATTTTTGCAGCCCAAATTCAAAAAGGAATGAATTGTCTTGTTTGTTTGATAGGAGGAAAGATTTGTGGTCCTTGGAAAGGCAATTTTTTTATAGAAAGAATGTAGTCACAGTTTGCTTGCATTGTTACTAATAAAGTCATACCAAGAGGCTTAAGAGAGAACAAAAGAGATTTTTTTTTTACTGTGGTAACAGCAGAGCTCATACCAATACTAGGGGTCAAGGGAATTGCCCATACCTATACACAATTCTCATTTTCCAGACCCACATGTCTGGTCAAGTATACCTAAGATTGCTAACTCCTTTCACCAGCTCCCTCTGTCTTATACGCCTGTCTAGGGACAAGTCCTACATATTATGGGCTGAGACTTCTCTATCAATTGCACAATCTTTTGCAGGCTTGCAGGACTTAATTCAGCTACTAATTCTTCACAATTATCCCCAGAACTTGAGCCTTCATTTGTCATGTGGGCATGTGGGTCTAACTACGACAAATGTTGAGAGATTTTAATGTTAACTCTACTTAGTCCAGATACTAGTGCTCACATTAAGCTCTCCTGGAGCTTTGGATCTCTGTAAGAATCATCAGTGCTTTTGTTTGGTGTTCAGAGATATTTCATGAATACTCAAGCCTTCAGCATGAATCATAACCATACAGCAGAAGCATATGGCGGCAAGTTTCTTCCTTTAATGATTCTGCCTTCATTCAAGGTGTCAGTGCTCTCCCTTCTTTTTTGTTGTGGGGTGTAGGAGTCAGTTTCTTGCATGACCGGATGAACTTTCTTCCAGGGGTGGTAAATGCAGAGCAGTGTAGATATGGATAGAGCTTGACCAAGTAGGCCATTATTTCCAAATATAGCTGCATTATATCACAAGGCACAAGGCAGTGCAAAGTGACAAGGACAGGTGAGCTGCTTGCCTTGCTTCAGAGTTCACCAATGTTGGGGAGGAACAACAAGCAAGTCACCATTATCCCACAGAGAGATCTTTCAAATGCCATTTTCCCTTCTTTACACCAAAGTCAGGATAATCTTTTAAAAGTAAAATTACAGCTGAGTATGTAGCTTGGTTGTTATGAAGCTTACCTAACTTTCAGGAAACATTGGGTTTAATCACCAGCACTGTTTAAATTGGGGACAGTGGAGCATACATGTAGTTCCAGTGCTTGGAAAATGAAGGCAGAATGATCATGGCTATATTAAACCCTGGGGGGAAGGAGAGAGAGAGAGAGAGGAAGAGGAGAAGGAAGAGGAGGACAAGGAAGAGGAAGAGGAGGAGGGGGAGGAGGAGAAAGAGGAGAAGGAGGTCAGATTCTTCTATTTGCTCCTTAAACTCTTCCATTGGACATTGCAGTGAAGGAAATTCCTACTTCTCACTCTCCAGATCTCGCATGATCTTTGTGACATTTTGACCTTCACTCTTTTCTGGGTGGCTACCTCAACTTTCTGCTGTCCCTGGTGGCAGAGACCTTTCCTGCCCAGGTCTTCCTATTTTGTTTTTCTTAAACCTCATTCCTTTAGATTACATTTGACTCCTATCCTTTCACTTTCCTCCTCAGATAGAATCTTCATTCTCTCTTTCCAAAACACTGATGTTCTCTCTCACTGTTGATCATGTTTTATTATCTAATTTTATGTTCACTGGCACACTGGTCACACTGGAGGTGAATGGATCAGAGCCTTGTGAATCTTTTCCTCCCTCCCATTAGTGACTATATGTGGCTCATGTTGTGTGATATGAATGCCTGATGCCTGATTTGAAAGATAGGGGGCTGGAGAGGTGGCTCAGGGGTTAAGCCTCTGCGTTGCAGGCGGAAGGTCCTGAGTTCGGATCCTAGACCCCACATATAGACACTGGGCGGAAGCGGGGGCGGCTTCCGTTTTTGGTCCTGGTAGGGCAGAGCCTGTGAATCCCGGGGCAGAGTAAACAAGGAGGAGATGGTCCATGGTGGTTCCGGAATTCGTCCGTGGTTCTACACACACATACACGCACACACACACACACACACACACACACACACACACACGGGCACAATTGAATAAATAATAATAAAAAATGTTAAAAAATTAAAAAAAAAAAAGAAAGTTTGGAAGTTTCTGAACTAGACATAGACACAATTCAGATTTCCAGCACATTGCCAGGCAGAAGGAATAATTTCAAGTGAAGTGTACCTGGATGTCAAAGCAAATGTGATTTGCATTTTGCTTGAAGTGCTTACCCCACCCTAGAGCTCACCCTCCAATAGAAAGTTCCAATGAATTATGGACTTTGGTTTCAATGAAGACAAATGTCCGTAGGGGCTCGCAAGCCTAACTGTAACCTGATCTCTAAAAGGATGAGAGTGGCAGCATGTTCCACAGCAGAGAGAATGAAGAAGGAGAAGCTCATGATGGGACTCTTGAGGGGAAAGGGCAGCCACAGGCTGCCTCTGAAAGTGCTTCGCCAAAGAGCTGAGCAGCGCGGGCATTCCTTCAGCCTATAGGACACAAGGTCTCCCCCAGCCTTTCCTCTCGGATTCAGTCCCTCTGACAACACTTCCAAGCAAAATTTAAGACTGAGGGGATATTTCTTCAACTTCTGCAATCAACTTGTTAATTTTACTTTTTAAATAAGATCTGAAATTGGGATCAGGGAACAATTTGCAGTCAGTGGCACTCTGAGAGGAGGACAAGATTTGGAACATCAACCACTTGCATTGTTTGTGCAAGTCAGGCCTGCAAAATTCTGCCCACCTCTTCAAAAAGTTGCTTCCAAATAAGTCTGCTAAAATAAGACTAATCCAAGACTTACAGTGAAGGCACTGAACCAATCTGGCTAGTATATTCTTATTTTTTAGAGGACGTTCAGGAGTTTTTCAGTAAATGTGAATTTCTCTGCTGTTAATATTTTCTCAGAAACTAAGGGGGTTTGTAAGGGTAGGACTTAATTTCAGGTTTACTGAGATTTAAGAACAGAGAATTGCTCGAACTTTAGAATGAGGGCAAACTGAAGGGCCATCCACAATGGAGATTTCTGCGGCTGTTAAGTGGTTTAGGTCTTGATGTGATTCAAACGTAACAGGCTCAATATGCATAGAGACTTCAGCTATGGTCTAAATCACTTTCACCCTTCTTTCCACTTGTATGAGCAATTTATTTTTCATGGATTTTGAAAATAATTTAGCAATGAACAGTACCATCCCAACTTTTTTCTCCCATACTTTTTTTCCCCAATCATACAAACTCCTCCCTCCTCCCCTCCCCAGTCCCCCCTTGCACTCTTTCCCCCTTTTCCTCTTACTTTCATCCCCCTCCCTTCCTCCTTTTTTCCCAGTGCCTCCTCCTTCCTCCCCCCATCCCCTGGAGCATCCTTTTGTGTGAAAGACAAATCTCCCTCTGAGTACTCCACCCTAGTGAGGGGTAAGGACTCAGTGACATAACCCAGAGCCTTTTCTTGGGCTCCCCGCTAGCATGGGAACTCTATTATGACTGTTAGTCCCTTGCCTCTGAGGATCCTGCTGCCTGGAGTCTTCTCCCCTGTGATCCATGCTAGACTTTGGGGGTAGTTGACATGTCAGCCTGTAAATCTCTGTAATATCTACTGTAATTGCAAGGATTATAAACAGGAGGGAAGGGGAAAGAGAGCCCCCCCTAGGAAAAAAAGAGAGAGGGGATCATGCTTCATTATAGAAAATAGGTCACCATCAAGTATTGCATGTAAGTAGTGAGACATCTGGTGAAGGCAACTCTTACTTCCCTTCCTGGTCATTTGCGACTGACAAGGTTTGATCTCAACAATCTGGGAGGGTATAGGGACTGGTAGATAGAAAGTAACCATCTGGCAAATGGGACACTAAACCCCCCATCACTGCTATGTCCTACTCCTATTCTATCTACCTTTGAGTCTTCTCTTATATTAAGATCTTCATTTAAGGAGTCTTTTATCTTTGTTTAGGAAGTGATCTTTGATACCAATCAGGATGGATCCAAAGGTAGTGTGCCCAACTTGTCTTTAAAAGGATGTACTGAAAAGATACAGTGGAATAATGGTTATAAAAAGTAGGCAACCTTCCCTCTGGTACAGATTCTACTGGAGTTTATCTCAACCAGGCTGGGAAATCTCAATGTCTTTCTTTAGCATACATGAGGTGACCAGCTCTCTCACACATTATGTGGTTGTATAGGTGGTTTGGATTGGCTTTCTAGATACTTGAAATGGTGGTGACTTCCTGATTTTAGAATTATACCATTAAGACACATACTCTAAGGTGTATAGTAGCAGCTCAACTCCTCAGGAAAAGTCATATGACATGCTTGAGGATCTTGTCTCCTTTCAGTGATAAGGGAGAGACCCTTAGTGCTGGAACGTAGAGAAATGCAACTCCCAATAGTTTCTCCTTTTGTTACTTGTCTCAAAACTAATCCATGTGTATAAAATATAAAGACAAAAGAACTTTTCACCCAGAGCCTCTCTGTGAATATAACAACCTGATTTATTTATTTTGTTATAATGGAATTACTTTTAGTTCAGCTTAACTGTGAACTACACAAGTTGGAGTAATTGTTTTGCCATCAGTAATTCATTTTCATCCTTGAGTGCTTAAAGTGTGTGAGCTGCAGAAGAACCGTCATGCACTCTGAAACCACGCTTGGTAAGATTAATTCCACACATTCCAAAATTCACCAGGCGAAATCATGCACTACTTAATTCCTACAGCACTTGAATGCTATTTAAGGAGAAAAGAGAAAAATAAATCAGAGAGCATTACCCTTGATTTCAAAGACATTTGAAGAGGATTTGCTGCTGCCTTTCAGTCAAAAATGACAGCCGTTTCCTTGGAGGGATAAAGGTGGAAGAAGGCAGGTTCCAGCCTTGGAATCAAACACAGCAATCACTAGAGCATCCATCTTCACCAAAAGAATTCGGGACTGATAAGATGGCCTTCTTTTCAACTAAAAGACTGATGTTTTAATTTAATTGCTTGACGTAATTATTTCTCATCACTCTTTGCTTATTTTTCTCTTATTAAACCAAATCACCATAATCTCTGTGCAGATTTTATACCAACACAAAGTCCTATCACATTGTATCTTATGCTTGTAGTGTTAATAATCTGACAGCAAGACAGGAGAGATTTAATACCTACATCGGTATACTATGAGTGACTGATAGGGAGGCAAATTCAAATACCCAAAAACTGTTTGAAATTGCATCACTTTTCTCTGAGAGAGAAAGGAACTGTCACAATAAAATGCATTTATTATTAGAATAATAAGTGAATTACTTAGGTGACCTTAAGGCTTAATTATTCATGCAGATTCAAGACTGTGATTTAGGGGGCAATTTGAGTTTCAATTTGAGTTAGAAATCAACATTGATATCATGGAGTATAAAGTTGTAAGGGCCCTGAGGGCTGTGGTTGGATGAGTGAATTCAAATATGCAGATTCCCCAGAGATCAGTTCTCCTATTTAGAATTTTACTTTGAATTTTCCTTGTCTCAAACTCAGTCTACCCTGAGGTAAAGCTTGGGTCTGTGGTCTACTGTAGTCAGAACTGTTTCACTACTTTAGGATAACTGGTGCCTAGAGACACTTAGTAGCTTACTTTTAAGGATCTTTAAAATCAGAGCCCCAACTTCAGGTAAACTGTTCCCATTACTATTCCACCTATCTGTTCAGATCCAATCAAAAGCATGTCCTCATGATGAGATTTTCCAACTTTGACAAGGCACCATAATTAGATTCCTTTGTCAACTTTGCAATTGAAAGCTGGAGCTCTGGGTACAGTTATGAAGAATTTGAAGTTGAGTTGAGACTTGGACAAGCCTGCAGCAGATCATTTGATTGATGGTGAGGCCCAGTTCATGGTAGATGTGTCTAGGCTTTGGGCAGGTGAATAAGATGGAAAGAACTGGTTACTAGAAGTTGTTGTGTAATATATGACAAATCTAAATAGGGAAGTAGTAAGTTTACCATAGTGAGTGAATTTTCTCAGCATCACTTTTCTGCTTATAAGATTCAATGTAAAAACTGTGTTCTTGTATCCATTAGAGGAAGTTTTAAGGAGTACTGAATTTATCTATGTGACCATATTTGCTATAAAATTGTGTTAAAGTATTTTGGCACTCACTGGGCTAACATGGAAGTCATTTGTTGAAAATGAATTTAAATGAGTTAATGCATTCTGTAAAGCACTAGGTGAACTGCATACTGTTATATAAAGAAAGTGCTGTGATTATAAGGTGAGAATTTTAGCTCCTCATTTGACTCATAAATGTAGCAAACAATAGTAAACTGAAGTCCCTTTAAAGATTATTTTAAAATTCAGCATCTCCCATGAGTATTTAGTCATGAATAGAGAGAAATTGTTGAATTAGTAGGTTATTTTCTATTCTTCTTTTTTTCTAAATTTTAAATGTAATAATTTGTGCCTTTGCTCATTTTTGCTAAAGTTTGTGCTTTAACTTTGTCCTGTTCTTTGTACAGTCAATCACATTATAGCTTGGTATTTGACCTGATAATGTTGGGAACATTTAAGTATTGATTAGAACATTTTGCTTTAGGAAAAACTGGCTAGGATAAATATCTTCTAAAGAACCATGTGCAAAAGTTTGGTGGTAAGTGTGTGGGGTAATTGGGAATTGGTGGGAACTTTAAGAGGTAGAGTTATTGTGGGAGGAAATGAGTCATCAAAGAGGATTCTGGGACTCCTCTTATTTCTCTCCTGTTTCCTGGCTGCCACAGGTGGAGCAGTTTCCCTTGCCCTGAGATTCTAGCATCAGCACTGTTTTGCACAGACTCTAAAACAACAATTCACCAATCATGTGTAGAAACTTGCAGAACTCTGAACCATGCTATTCTACTGTTGAAGTTTACTGTGCCAGGTATTGTACTATGGAACAGAAATTTGACTAACAAAAGAAGCGCGTGACACTACCTTTCCCCATTACTTAAGATTTGTGCCCCCACAGTGTCCTCTTTCTCATCACTCAGTGCTGACTCAGCCAGTTATCTATCATGCCCAGTCCCTTGAATGCAGGTATTCAATGTGCAGTTCTCCATTTTCAGAGTTTGGCAATATGCTGATATCTTCATCTACACTGATTTTTAAAGGCATGGAGAGACTGGTTTGCTATAAACTGAAGAAAATAATTAGAGTAATTGAAGAGTCACCTTTGAATACTTTAAATACACTTTGCATTTCAGACATTATATTACATTAATTATATATTATATTAATTATATTATATTTAATACAGTGAATTTGTGTCATTTCACCCCTTATTATCTAACCCAGGTCCCATCCTCCTCTCACTGAAAGCCTTCCTCCTCACACCCATCTTACTGTCCCATTCTCCTGAGTGTGAAACTCACCAAATCTCATCTAAGTTGCCTATACTGGCTTGTACCTGAGGACTTGCTGATGCATAGATGATAAATTAGTGAGTATAGTACTAAGGCAAGCATCTTTTTACAGTCCATCTCCTCCCACTTTAACTTTGAAATGTTTCTCGAGGAGATCTGGTCTTCTTGACATCTTGACACTTCCATGTGAAATATTGATAGGCAAAAACCTTTCACAGGTCTTGAGGAAATAGATGTAACTGCAGAGAGTTCATGAACACAGTCACCTTGTTATGTCCAGAAGATAGAGTCCGGCACCACCTCTTATGTCCAGAAGATAGACTCCGGTACCACCTCTGCCCACCTAACATCTGATACTTACATGCTTCCACTTCCCCTGATTTAAATTTCCTTTTTAGGGAAAGCATTCCACCAGACTGCATATTTCATTTAAAAAAGATATTCCAATTTAATCCTGATAAGATCATAAAGAGAGTAACTTAGTTTACCAAGTAGAAAAACAAAACATAGCAAAAATCTAGAAAACATGGATCGTTTCCCCAAGTAGATAAAATAAAATCAATCTCAAAAGCAATGAGGAGCAGAAGTAAATTTTCAAGAAATCAAATTGTGGAAGAAGTCTAGTTGAAAATTCCATTCTGCAGAGCTGATGAGAAAGGAATATATGAGATCTTGATAGAGCAGTTGAAAGAGATGAGACAAAAATGATCTTACTGTAAGCCTTGAGGAACAGAGCTGGCAAAGACAAGAATGAAATAGAAGGAAGAAGTAAAATGCTAAGAATGCGTGTGGTCTAAGTAGAATTTTTAAATTTTTACTTCTCTCTCTCTCTTTCTTTGTGTGTGTGTGTGTGTGTGTGTGTGTGTGTGTGTGTGTATTTCTGTGTGTATTACAGGGCAAGGTGTGTCTCTGTGGAGAACCAAGGGTGATTTCGAAAATCATCTTGGAGTGCTTCTGTCTTCTTTTTGCTTTCCTCTGGGATTTCTTAGGCTTTGTCTTCCAGAGCTGGAAGGCCAGGCCTCTGACATTTCTGCCTGGTGTTTTTATATGAGATCTGGAATCAAACTCAGGTTCTTCTGTTTGTGAGGCAGGACCTTAACCCTTGAGCCACCTCTCCTGACCTGAAGCAGAAATTAAAATATATCATATTAGAAAAGTTGTGAATAAATCCATAGTATAATATTTTCACACATTTTCAAATTAAACAATTGAATAAATTTTGAATAGTTTCTTTTTCCTTCTACTTCCTTATACCCAATAAAAATTAAGTGAGTTACAATTATTGAAGTCAGTGTAAAATACAATTCAAAAAAAGTATCTTCAATACATGATTAAAGTGGAAAGACAAAGTTGGATTTACTTCAGCAGAGATAGTTTACACATACAGCTTTTCAAAAGGACTGCTTTGTTGTGAAACAACATTTCTTTAGTTCTGGCATACACAGCTTTCTTCCATGACCCAAAAGTCACACAGTAGGCGATGACATGTGTATAGGGTAGGGAAGCCAATGCATGCCTGAGGTCAGAAAAGGGAATGTTCTAGAATTAGGCAGCTTTAGTGATTCTGAAGGATTAGCAAGACTACAAAGACATAAGTTATGACAGACTTAGTCAAGTGTTTATCATTTGGATTTATTCAGGTTTGGATGGTGCAACGGTCTGACTAGATCTGAGCAGTAGTGGTGCTCATGATACAAGATGCAGGCAGAAGGTTACACAGAGTAGCATTGTAAAGGATTGTGTGCCTGCCATAGACTAATCAATAGAAACCCATGCATAAATGAAAGCTAGGCATGGTAAAGATTATTTGATTATAAAGCATAATTATCAATAGAGGTCAACAGAGGAGAGAATAATGAGATTGCCAAGAGATGAACTGGCATGGGAAGACAGGATGAATAAAGACAAGAGTGGAAGAATGGAAATGGCACAAAATTACTGTAATAATGAGAAAGGGGGGCATTTTACTAGGGTTATTCCAATAGAGGAGGAAGGGTTGGAATATATATATATATATATATATATATATGTATGTATATATATATATATATATATATTTCCTCTCATTTTCCTTCTGTTTCTTTGAATTAATAGCTTTAAGAAATTAGATAGTCATATTATTCATGAATTTCAATATTTGGAGAATTACTACATTTTAGATACCGATGTTAAACATATATGCTTACAATAACTATTTTTGATGAAATTTGAGTTAAACATTAAATGTTTGATCATTCCAAAATTAATAGGCTAAGCAATTGTGAAGGTTTGTCTGACAAGCATATGCAGTCAACATGCAGTCAACCTCTTTGTTTAGGAACTCCCATTATGCAAATTATGTCATATGAATATGCAAATGTAGAAGTATTATGAAGTTATTTTATTCAGTGAACATAAATAAATGGTTGAAGAGATTTTAATATTAACTTTTTGTATGATATTAAATAAACTTTCTGATCTACTTGTGAAAGACTAAATATATGTGTCAAGAAATATGTCCTTCATTAAGAGGATAAGTATGATAATAAAGGAAGTAAGATTTCTCTTTGTTCTTTAGTGGTAATGACTTCATAATTTTCTTAATCTTATTCAGATGTTCATCATGCCTTTAGGTGAGGTTTAATGATGAAGATATCATGATATTATGATGATAACTCATTCTACTCCTCTGTTGACAGGAAATGAACCCCTTTGCTCATTAATAAACTTGGATTTTGAATCATAAGATTGACCATGTGGATTTCAGAGTCAGGAAACTCAGCTCCATACATAGATGGCATCCTTGAAACATAAATGCAGTGGGCAGAGTCTTGGCCAGTTCAGCCTCCAAAATCACTAGTGTTGGTGACCATGCCTTTGCAGCTGTGTGACAGAAGTTGACCATCACCCACGACTGGCCCCTCACATGTAAAGGCCAAAGGAAATCTTTCCACATAGCTATCTCTGCTCAAAATATACTTGCTGGCTCCTTCCTGTAACAGGAAAGTGAAGCTGTTTGACCTTTTACACTTTAAAGCCAGACTCTGCCAGAATTACTTTCTTTTTGCTTAATTTGAAGTTATTAGCTAGTATCCCACACATGGGAGTGATGTTCCAGTGTTGTAGTCACAAACAGGCTTTACCAATCTACTCTATTCATGATCAAGCAGAAATGATTTGTTCAGGAGTACAAAAAAGGGGAAATAGTGGGTATGATGTACTATATTGGTCCTGTGAAATTGCCACCCAAATATCTCTCTATAACTCTAAATTTCTTTGATTCCAAGATTCCAAAGAACTAATAGTACTAAATATCAAATGAACTTTTGTGCATGGTTGTGTGAAAGTGTGTGTGTAGAAGAGGAAACTGTGCATACTTGTGGAAGCAAAAGGGTGACTTTGGGAATAATCCTAGATTGCTGTCTCCTTTGCCTTACTCTGGGATTTTCCAGGCTCTGCCTTCTAGGGTCAGAAGTACAGACTGCCATCATTTCTACCTGGCATTTTTATGTGGGATCTGGGATCCAAACTCAGGTCCTTTTGCTTGTGAGGTAAAGGCTTTAATTGCTGAGCCATCTCTCTAGCCCATATCAAATGATATTAAATCTGAACTCAAACAGCTCTAGGCATTGGTTTCTTTCTAAGACAAGAAGATGGGCCCACTAGTGAATTGTCATAATTTGAACAGAGTTTGAAGCATCCTCCCTAGGTCCAAGGTTTGTGTCTTTATATTTAAATGTATTGATAACAAAATGATACCGATATTATAAATAAAAGTCACAAGGAAGACTCAACATGTGATAATTTCCTATAATCTTCATGTTCAAAAGATGTTTAGAGGTCATCCTTTCATCTAAGATTCAAAATTTATTTACTGGCATTTTAAACAAAATTTTAAGTCTTATGATATTATTAACTTACTTATTGATGCATGATTCAGATTCATCATCTAAATAGACCGTCACATAAATTCTGTAACTTGGACCTAGAATTAGGGAATAGGAATCCATTAAGATTTATCACCATTTCATTGTGTCAAGACCAATTTGTGCAAAACAACTAACTCCAAAAACAGAAGTTAGGGCTAGAAAGATGGCTCAGGTGTCAAAAAGACTCTGCATTGCAAGCAGAAAGTATGAAGGTTCTGTTCCCAAGTCCCACATTAAAAATGCCAGGCAGAAACCATAGCAGTCTGCACTTTGGGCCGAGTGGGAGGAGCCTTAGAAATCCCAGAGTAAAACAAAAAGGAGGTAAAAGCAATACAGGATTATTCCGTAAGTCAACCTTGGTCCTCCACAAAGACATATAGCACCTTCTCTCTCTCTCTCTCTCTCTCTCTCTCTCTCTGTCTCTCTCTCTCTCTCTCTCACACACACACAAAATGAATAAAATAAAGTTTAAATTCAGAATTTGTGCCTACTAGGTTATCATCCCTTATAATTTTAGCACTTCAGAAACTAGAAAAGGAAGTTCAAAAAATGAAGGCCAGTCTGTTATCTAATCTTTCAATAAGAATAATATAATATAATAAATATAACTATATAATAATATAATTTGAATATTCTTTTTTATTCAGTTGTGCATGTGCACGTGTATGTATGTATGCATGCGTGCGTGTGTGTATGTGTAGAACCATGGGCGAATTTGGGAATCACCATGGACTGCCTCCACCTCCTCCTTGTTTACTCTGCCCAGGATTCACAGGCTCCACCCTAACAGGACCAGAAATGCAGGCCACCCTGGCTTTCGCCCATGGGGTTTAGGATCCCAACTCAGGACCTTCCGCCTGCAAGGCAGAGGCTTAACCCCTGAGCCACCTCTCCAGCTCCATAATTTGAATATTTTATATTGAAGCCTGAAGCATTTTCAAGAAACTTCGTTATTTGCCCATGGCTACAAGACCACAGTGAATGCAGAAACCACTACAGATTTTCAGTAAATTTTTTATATGTGCTGAATTAACAGAAAAACTTTTATCTCTATATTAGCATTCAAAATAGGAACTCTTACAAATATTATGTTTATATCAGGTGGCCGCCTGTACCTCTTGCCCTGATGGCAGAGTCTGGGAAATGCCAGAGCAAAGCAAAAAGGGTTATCATCCTGGGAGTAAGCCAGGATGATTTGTAAATTAACCCTCGGTCTTCCATAGGGACACACAATGCCCTCTGATACACACACACACACACACACACACACACACACACACACACACACATCACATACACGTGCGCGCCCAAAAATAAGTAAATAAATAAATAAATAAAGTAAAAAAAATGGATACAACTTTAAATAAAAGCGGAAATTAGAGAGATGAAAGTTTTAACAGCAAAAAAAAAGATGAGCTTACTGGACATAGAGAAGTTTAATGAGTTCTTTAAGTCATTACAAATTATAAAGCCATAGTACTAGACAGTTTGAAAGAATTGTGGCATCTGGCTGATTAGTAGTATAACTATGTGTGCAATAGCTGAAAGGCATGCTGGTAAGAGATTTACTTGCATGGCATTTCTCTGAACTTTGGGGACACCCTATTATCTCTCTGCATTTGGAGATGTTCTATCATATCTCACCACTTTGGGGAACACTCTGTTTGTTTAATCTCAACTAAATAAATTCTCCCATAAACTCCCTCAATTTGGTTTAACTTCCACTCTGTAGGTTTCCCCAGAGTCTAAAACTAGTATAGTACATGCAACTGCTTCCTATAACTTGAAATTGCAACCTGTGCTCCTTTGAGTACATTTTTTTTACTTTTTACTTTTTGACAGTTTCTTGCTAGTATGCAATGTATTGTGGTCATATCCCTATTTGTTTCTCTTATCCCCTCAACTGCTGCTAATTCTTATCTTATTTCCAACTGTTCCCATTCTATTTCATGTCTTTGTGGGCAAGCAGTCATACTTGGTGTGTGTTCATTATTGCATGGCTTTGTCATTCCAGAAGAAGCATTTTAAACACTCCTCTACATTTTCCATGTCTTCCTCTTCTCTGATGTTCCCTGGGCACCAGAGTGAGTGATGCAGATGCTCATATAGGACAAAACACTGAGCAATCCCTTGTTCTTAGCACTTGAATGAGTTATGAGTCTTTGATTTGACTATTACCCACTGCTAAAAGAGGCACCTCTGAATAAGGTTGAGGGCTGCAAGCAGTTAATGGAGAGTAATATAAATAAAATGCAGTTTAACTGCATGTCTATTTAACAAATCATCAGTAGTAGATTTCCTTTTAGGCCTGTAAACTCTAGTCATAAGCTTTTGTTCAGGTTTATAGTATCAACCATGGGGATGGAGAGATGGTCCAGGAATTAAATCCATTTCCTTGCTACAAGCAAAAGGACCTGATTTCAGAACCACAGATCTTATATAAAAATGCCAGGAAGAAATGGTAGCAGACCACACATCTCGTCTGAAAGGCAGATCCTAGGAAACCCCAGAACAAAACAATAAGGAGGTAGAACAATCCATAATAATTCCCAGTATCACCCTTAGGCCTCCACAGGCACACTCGAGTGGTTCCCCCACATCCTACCACACACACTCATATACAGGAAAAAAAAAGAGTTTAGTAACAGCATGTATTTCTTCCCATAGAGCAAGCCTCAGAAGAATCCGGAAGCAGTTGTTTATCCCTGGGACGGTCATGCCACTGTTATACCACTGGCATATCTTGACTGGTTGGTTTGTGTTGTAGTATATCAGATCCACACCTAGGTTAGATATTTGATGACTTTTTCTCCTAACTGCTTGCATAGAAATTTCCATTGCTAATCTGTGGTACATCTATACAATGGAGTACTACTCAGCCATCAAAAAGGATGAATTATTGGAATTTGCAGGGAAATGGATGTCATTAGAAACAATTATATTGAGTGAAATATCCCAGACCCAGAAAATTAAGCGCCTTATGTACTCCCTAATAGGTGGCTCCTAGTACCAAACCCACCCAGCCCACCTAGAGACACTCAAAGATAAATCTTTGTAGTACAGTAATTGCAAGGAGTATGAACAGGAAGGATGGGGTAGGAGGGCCACACCAGAAACAAGGAGAGAGGGGACCATGTTACAGCAGAGAAAATAGGCCTCCATCAAGGACTGCAAGTAAGTAATGAGACATCTGCTTAAGTTCACAGACTTTCGTTCCTGATCATTTGCAACTGATGGGGTATGTTCTCACCAGAAGGGGAGGACATATAGTCTGGCAGATAAGAAGTAACCATTTTGCAAATGGGTGATTGACCCCTTCCTCACTGTGGTTTCCTACTTTTAATACATCTACCTTTGAATATACTCTTATAATAAGTCTCTAGTTTAACAGCTTTTTATCTCTGGCCAGGAGGTGACATACAGTGCCCATCAGGATGGAGTGAAGGGCATTGCAGCAGCAGCAAAACCGCAAAAGAAAATCAACAAACCATAATCCAGAACTTCAGAGATTCTATATCAACCACCTAGAACTAGGCTAGCCTAATCTCTCCCCATCCTGAAGCTCAGGGAAATTTGCGGAAGAGGGGGTGGTAAGACTATAAGAGCACAAGGATGGAAGGAGCAATGATATGCAAGATACTCCACACAAGTTAGGGCTGAAGCAATCATAATTGGACTTTGCATGCCCTCTGCAATGTCCCACACATTATTGACCCCACAAAGTCTAGCATTTGCTAAAGGCACCAAGATCGTTGGAGGCAAGGAATTGACAGCCACAGTAGTGTCCCCATGCTTAAGAGGAACACAGGAAAGGGTTCAGGGAAATGCCTCTTGGTATTTGTATGTCATTGGAGAGGAGGGTCCAGAGGAGAGTCTTGCATGCACATTATAGGATTCTCTGGGGATTGGGGGGGAGGCACTAGGGTATAGGGAGGGAGAGGTGAGGGGAGGGGGCGTAGGGGGGCAGGGGGGGAGGAGGAGGGAGGAAGGGAACCGGTGTACCTATTAAGTTTGTATGAGTGGAAATAATAATAAAAATGTTAAAAAAAAGAAATTTCCATTGCTATGACTGCTAGTCAGCAGGGAGGAAGCTTATAGACCAGTTCCAGCTTGATTTCTTCATGTCCTATATTTAAAGTGTGTATTATCTTGAGCAGCAGGATCTTACAATCTAGTTGTGCTAGGCAAATGCTGGCAAAGATGTAAGGAAAGGGGAACCCTTACTCACTATTGGTGGGAATGTTAAATGATACAAACACTATGAAAATCAGTGTCAAGGCCTATGAAAAACTTAAAAATAGATTTATCATATTATGTGGTTGTACCAATTCTGGGTAGATACAGAAATGATTCCTACCCTAGGACAGATTTGTGTTCATTGCTCCCCTATACATAACAGCTAGGAAATGGAATCAACTTTGATTTCAATCAGCTGAGGAAAGGATAATGAAAGTAAGTAACATATACATAATAGAATTCTATTCAACATTAAAGCAAAACAAATTGATGACATTTGCAGGTAAATTGAGTTAATTAGAAAATAGTACACTGAATTAAAGAACTCGGACCCAGAAAGACAAAAACCAAATGGTCTTTCTTATATGTAGATTGCAGACTTGAAGTTTTAGATTTGTATATTCAAGTTGAATGAACACTTGTACATAGGCCAGGAAGCAAGAAAGGAGTAATGGCAGGGGTAACATGGCTGAAGGAGGAGGATATAGTATTATACGAAAAAGGGGAGTATATGAAGGATGGAAAGGAGATGGGGAAGCAAGAAAGTAGGGGTGGGAGGAAAGTCAAGAAAAATTAATGATAGAAGGGTGAACCATACAGGAACCTACTACCTTACTAGCTAATTGACAAATATGTTTTAAAAAGGAGTTTGAAGAACAAATAAAGCTCCTCCCTTACTCTTATAGTTCAGATTTTGAATTACATGTATTGACATGTTTTCTCCAATATATGTGATTCATCAAGAGACTTCAGATAGTTAAGGTAGATAAGGATACAGAGGTATGTATACATGAAAAGAAGTTATTTTCAAAAAAGCTGAACAGTATTAACTTCAATACAATTTTCCATATACTTCCATAGTTTATCTTTGATCTTACATCCCAGAATGGAGACCTTAGGGGAAAAAATAAGTTAACCTTCAGTTTAGACTTTGAAAAGAGAAAGAGTAGCTCCATGGATCTTCTACTAACACATTAAGAAAAAAAAAAGAGTTTGAAGGGGCTTTAAGAAAAACAAAGTTAAGAATTGTGTGTGTTTTACAACTGTTAACTGAATTCTATTCAGAAAAATAACTGATCCTTCACTGGGGATAGTGAAAGTGAAGATAGATAAATCACCTCTGTGTGCCAAAGTCAAGGGAGGTCTCACATGTGTACGTGCACATATACACATATACTCATGACACACAAGTACACATTCATGCACACAAACGTGCATACCTAGGCAATCACATACAAATACACACAAACATGTACATACATAGACACATACATTCATCTACACACACACACACACGCACGCACACACACACACACACACACACACACACATACTACCCACTCACACAAGCATACACACATGCAAGCACAAGCTGTGATATTTAATCTTGGTTGTAAAATTGATAGGATATGAGGACTTGGAATTAACTAACAGGTCAATCATCAGATCATCTGAAGAGACTTTCTGGATTAAACTATTTGAAATATAATGACCTACCCTAAATGTGGGTGGCACCTTCCAGTACTAGATTTTAAAAAAGTCCAAGAAAGAATCTCTCTCTCTCTCTCTTTCTCTCTCTCTCTCTCTATCTCTCTCTCTGTCTCTTTCTGTCTTTCTCTCTTCCTATACCTCCCCCTTCACTCTCTTTCCCCTCTATCCTCTCCTCATTTCTCCTCTCTCTTTCTCTATCTCTTCTTGTGGTGGTTCATCTTCCTGACATCAGAACATCTTAGACCTCCAATGCGATTGAAGACCAGGGACTCTTCAGGAATCCTCTAGCCTTTAACACCAGGCTTGGACTCCTGAGGTATTCAACTCCTGAACTGAGCAGCTACAAATAGTCATTATTGAACTACCCAGTCCTTGTTTCATAAGCCAGCCTAATAAATTCCATAAATATTGCATTTTCTTGATAGCCAAGGATGTTAAACACTTTTCAAATATATTCAATAACCATTTGCATTTCTTTGAAGAACTTTCTATACTGCTGTTTAGTGTTTCAGAAATGTTTTAATTTTCATTTGCTTAGGCCAGTTTTAATTTGTCTTTATATTTAATTTGCATATGTGTGTACATTATGTGGACAAATAGCATTTGTATGTATTTTACATGTGTGCATAATGTGTGTGTGGGTGTGAATTTAGCCACACATATGCCACATTTTCTGTGGCAGTCAGAGGACATCCTAAGGGTTTGTCCTTATCTTCTACTTTAAGACATGATCTTTGTTGTTTTTAGGCTGCATATTTCAGGAACTTCAAAGGACTCTCTTGTCTCCACCTCCTTAGATAGATTTTTTTTTCTTTTACTTTATGTTTTCAACAAGTTCGGGTGTTGTAAGTTTGATGTGGATAATCTGATGGAGCATATCCATCTATCTAGAACTGAAATTCTCTGTTTCACAATTTCGTTGATAGTTCATCCTGGCAGGAAAAGTTATGCAAGCAGGAACCAAGGTAACAGACCACCTCTTATCCAAAGTCAAGGGCAAAAGGACTTTTTAGCTTTCCAAAGATGCTAATTAGCTTTCTTTATCTATCCCTGCCCAGGGAATGATCCTGCCCCCTGTGGACTGGATCTTCCTATAGCAATTATGAAATTAAAACACCTCTTACAGTGTCGAATAGACTGTTGTAAGTCCTAATAGTTATGCCCAGAGACCATATTTGATGAGTAAAGTTGACAGCTAAAACTAAGCAGCACAGAATCCCTGGCGAAGTCTTCCATGTTAGTATGCTCCTACAGGTCACATTCCTACTCAACAAGTCTGTTAGAGGGCATCGCATGTAGAAAAGGCTGTTCACTATATAAAATGGGGCATACAGATTCAAATGTTCATAAACAACTTCAACAAGCCAAGTATTACATTGTGAGTTGAATCTACTTGATTTATGGAAGCAAGCCTGTGCTTATAAGAGAGAAAAAGGAAAGGGATGTGAGGGACAGGTAATCAGCAGTCAGGGAGTGAAAACTGCATAAGCAGGAAGGACAGAATGGTTACTGAATAGGAAGTTATTTAGGCTTACTAACTTATACTTTTGAATTCAGTGCTCTTTTCTCCCAGAGGCTGAAAGATTGAGCCTATGTTCACGGGTTGACTGGCCCACCAAGTTAATCATGGCAGTGGTGAGGCAGCCACCTTCAGTAGGGAGATGGTCATCCCAAGGATTTGACCTTCATCTGATCAAGTTTTTACAGATAACATTCAGGCTGGGAGCTGTGAATGACTCTTCAGCTTTACTAGATGGTGCAGTATGACAGAATAATGAGACACCTGGCAGTCTCATCATTTAGCGCCTCTTCTCCTGTACATACATGTGACTTTGAGATAAGCATTCACAATTCTTCCAAACAAGCTAGAAAACCAAACACAGCATTTTGGAATGTTGGTGTATTGACTCTGCCTCCTGATCCTGTAATGCTGAGGGAGAATTAGGTGAGGTTAGATCTGGAGATTCCAAGTAGTCTGCAGGAAAGGGATTATATGTTTCAGTGGCATGGCTTCCTGCATGAATGTCTGCAAAGTGAAGACCCTTAGAGAATAATATGGCCACTAACAACAGTGGTGAGAAATGACACTAACATTAATTAATGCTAATTGTAAAGTGGAATCATCTCATGTCACATAAGATGGGCTCCTGTGTTGCCCACTTGTCAATTTCAGATTGCTTAATGAATAAGTAGACAAGGTCATCTCCCGTTGGATAAATGGAAAGTATATGTGTGAGGACAGTAACGATGTTTGGAAATTTCAGTAAAAAGCCAAAATAAATCTTAAAGAATGAAAAAATGAGCTACAAAATAACAGCGAGGTCAAAACATTCAATTAAGAATGCATTCAATATTCAATTAACTTTTGATCAGGAGCTTACCATGACAGGAGATACACTTTCAGGTTACTTTGATTCTGTTCTCCACAATTATACAAAACATAGCCATCAGAAATCTGTTCTACAGCATGTGAGTTTTTTGAATACTTAAAAATGACAAACATGATTTTATTCTAAAAAGAGCAGTTTGCAACTATAGAGTCTTCATTTTGAAAATGTGTTACATAAAGATAAATTCATTTTTGTCTGTAACTTCTAGATCATTTCTGTCATACTCTATCATTCAATATTTATGCTTTTTTTCTAATAAGAAACCCTTCTTATCCATGACTCTGCTCACCACCTCCCAGAAGGTGAGGTCAGAGCACAATCTTTGTCTCTAGAAAGGTAAGAGGTTCAACTTATCGAGTTTTCTTCCTCTGAAAAGTACACAAACACATAATTTATTGTCATAAGACTGCAAACTCTATTCTGAATGTCTCTTTTTGCCCAGTTTTTCAATGTTTTCCTTTCTTTTTCATGTGCTTTGTGAATATGGAGGGCATTATGTAGTGTAATTGCACTTTTGCATATGGGACAGTACACATATGTGAAGATGAATATGCATGTATGTGAGAGTACATGTATGTGTGCATGTTTTTCTGTGTTTTTGTGTGCTTGTATGTGTGTGTCTATGTGCTTGTGTATGTATGTGTGTGTAGGACCCAAGGTGATAACTAGAATTATTCTTAAATCTCCAATGTCAGGGTGCCTCATTAGGGCTAATCTAGTCAGCTAGTCTGTTTTGGGGATGGCTCCAGATCTTCTAGGACTGAAATTACAAGGAGGCTTCAACCACCACTGACATTTTACAGGGGATCTGGGGACCAAAACTGTTTCTTTGTTTGTTTGTTCATTTGTTTTTGTTGGCAGGGAAAGCACTTTAACTGGTGTGCTGTCTCCCAGCCTTGCTCATTTTTTAATACTCATAATACATCCATGTGACACAATAACATTATTACGTGATCATATTTGATATTTTAGGAGGCAAACGAATAAGGAAGGTCATAAACCAGTATCTGAAAACACTTCCTTATATTTTATGTACCTGCAAATAATGAACAAAAGTTTTGGTATAAGCAATATCCCTAGAGAAAAGAAAAAGTGAAACATATAGCAAGTATACCAAGAAGAAAGAACTGTGGTTATAAATCAGCCACAGAGCTCAAGGTCTGTACAGAAATTGTTTACAATAACCCAACCATAAACCCAACAAAAAAGAAACAGTTTAAATTTATAGTACATTTAGGTTAATGTTATACAGGGTTATTTAACAAAGAGTTATAGCCTCAAAGTACATGGTTAGTCTACTATTTACTTATAATTTACTCACATGATATATACAGCCTCCAGGGCATTTGCAAGATCAAGGGGATATATAAGAGTTTGAGACATAAGTCTTAAACACTTTGAAAGGAAGCCGTTTGTTACCTGGAGGTGAGATTTAGAGCACTAGCTATATTTACAGACATTCTTACCAGTCAAACCTGGTCCAACACAGTGGAGACCAGTGTTATACTTCTGCTTCTTTGTCTAATTGTGGTATTTTAAGTCAGACTTTACTTATTTCTAATGTCTCCAGAAGAGGCCTGAAGATGGCATTCTTCTCTGTGCATGTAATACAACTAGAATTCAGTCATCAAGCACTCCAGAACTACTGAGAGATGAGCATCTCTGGTGTTTTAATCTGTCATTTCAGCTCCTCTTGCTTCTCTCTTACTCACTGGAGGGTCTTTGTAACCCAACTTTAATGCTGCACACTGGTGACTAGTTCATCTTCATAGTCATCTCAACAGATTTTACAATAAATTAGGAAATTAGTGTACACATGTGGTTGCATCTATGAAGGTATATTCACAAAGAGTTTACAAAGGAAACAAAACTTGCCAGGATGGAAGCGAAATGATCCTGGGATTCTAGAAAGAATAAATGGAAGCATGAGAAAGACAGCTGAATTCCAGAAATTCCTTCTGAATTTTGTTCTATAAGAGTATGTGAATTCTGATTTCTGAAGTGAACAGTTCTGTTATTCCTGCCCTGCAATAATGGGCCAAATCATCTGAAAATATGAGCTACAATCTGTCCTTTCATCTCTGGTATTTTTTGGTCAGATAATAGATTCAATATCCTTGCTTTATGGATTCACCCAAGACAATTCTTTTATGTTCAACATAATATATCAAAAGACCTTTGCTTCCTAATTAAACAGGTCAGATTTTATAAATGTTTTCTTATTATTTTTCAAGATATCTGGACCTAACCAAAAAAGAACATTTTATCAGAAATTATTTAGAAAATGTGTTTTGACTTAGTTTTGTATCAACCACTTAAACAAATCTCTCTCTCTCTCTCATACACACACACAAACACACATAGACACACACACACACAGATATTCCCATACATAAATGCATACTGAAATATGTGTCAATCCAAATTTCACATATAAATACAGTAGGAAGCCAACAGTAAACAATATAGGACATTAATATTCTTTAAATAACTTTTCCTGACATAAATTAACTTAGAAATAAAAATATAAGTTGCATATGTTTCCCATTACAGTTTTCAAGTGTGCTATAAGAGGCTGAAATGTCTTGTCTCTCTCTATTGAAAAGAATGCTATAATATAATAAATGTTAGAATGCTCAGTTTTAAATGCTAATGTTTTAAAATATAATTGAAGAAATATGTTAATGAAAATAGAAATGAAATAATGTTTGCATTTGAAAATAATTTCCTTTTTATTTTTCATAGTTTTGCTATTCTATTTGCCAGAATTATTATCTCAACTCTTGTACATAGAGAAGCCAGCCATCCTGTTAGTTTTCTTTCTGGAATCAGTTTCTTCCGGACATCTGTAGTCACCAGATGGGACCACTAACCAGGCATGAGGAATCCTCTGACCACAGGGATTACTTTGCATTAAATATGTGACCATGCATAAGTGAATCTAAGATCTTCTCACAACTCCCAGAAGAGTTTTAGTAACCTTTCTTAATATTTCTAAAAATTAGTAGAGAATGAATATATATATATATAAAACTATGTCTATTAGAGATATTCAGATTCCATACAGATGCTTTCTGAATTCCTTGATTATGTGCATAGGCCAGCTAAGCAAGCAAGCACACTAAATTTGAATTTAGGTTGGTTGATGTTTGTGTCATTTGCATGGGAAGAAAGTTTGCCCAACTATGTATTTCAGTGATTTAATGTCACACTGTTATATATTTACCCTCAGCATATAGATCTCATTCAACATTAAACCATGCACTATAATCACATAATAATAAGCAAGAAAAAATATACTCTTATTCAGTTCTTGCTTTTCTGAATTTTGTTCTGTAAGAGTATGTAAATTCTAGTTTCTGTATTCTTTATCAATCTTTCTTTATAAAAAGCAGTGACTTGGAAGGTTGGTTCATTTCTAAAACTGTTATTATCTTTCAAATATTTTTAGGGAATATATATAGATATGAAATTTCCTTAATTCTTGCATGTCTGTATCTCTTTGTTCCTACATAAATTCAGGACAGAATATTTGCTTTAAAATGAAAAACACTTTAAAGCAGAAGACATTAGAATTAGTGGATGTCTGAAGTCAAACATATTTTCCTCATTAGAATTCTGTTTTAAAGCATTCCTATATTCTCGTTATTGTTTAATAATCTTGCAACTACTGAAGATGCTGAGTTTATAGTTAGAAACACTCAGATAATTCTAATCACATTATTACAATATTCTATCTGCTAAATTCTTAAATGAAATAATAATAATATTCATTAGCTCTTCAAAAACAATAGGCAGGAAGAGACAGTCCGTTATTCTTGGTTTTAAAGCTGGTGTAAATAAGGTCGATGAGAAAACCCCAGGAACAATGAGTTGAATGTGAACATAATGAAGCATCTGCCACCAGATCAGATCTGCTGCCTTTGGCCAGGCTGAGCCCAGAAAAGAAGAGAAACAATGCTTCTGGATTACAGATAGTATGATCAAGAATGACAGAACAAGCAAAAACCCTTTGTCCCTGGAGTCACATTCCAGACTGCAGCACAAGGCAGAAGTGCCAAACAGAACAGTAGGCAGAGAAGATGGGGAGTTTTACATGTCTTATCTAGAATGGGCAGCTCAGGAGTATGTAGGTGTTCAACTGAGCAATCTCAAATTGAACCTATTGATTTGCTAAAGTCTTGAAAACTCATCTTCAAAAGGTCTAAGGTAAACAAATGAAGTTTGAAAGGCATGTAACAAATATACAGACTAGCCTATTGTACCAAAAATTTGGAGGTGAGTACATAAAATCACCCGGAAGAGCACCACATAAAGGCATGAAAGCCTGGTAGACATCGTAGAATAGAATTAGCATTAAAAATTAAATTCATGGGCTGGAGAGGTGGCTCAGGGGTTAAGCCTCCGCCTTGCAGGCGGAAGGTCCTGAGTTCGGATCCCAGATCCCATGTATAGACGCCAGGCGGAAGCGGGGGCAGCCTGCGTTTCTGGTCCTGGTAGGGCGGAGCCTGTGAATCCCAGGGCAGAAGGAGGTGGAGGCGTCCATGGTGGTTCCCGAATTCGTCCGTGGTTCTACACAGACACAGACACAGACACACACACACACACACACACACACACACACACACACACAGACACACACACACGCGCGCGCACATACACACGCACATGCGCACAGCTGAATAAATTAAAAAAATTGTTTAAAAATAAAAATTAAATTCATGGGCTGGAGAGGTGGCTCAGGGGTTAAGCCTCTGCCTTGCAGGCGGAAGGTCCTGAGTTCGGATCCCAGATCCCACGTATAGACGCCAGGAGGAAGCGGGGGGCGGCCTGTGCTTCCGGTCCTGGTAAGGCGGAGCCTGTGAATCCCGGGGCAGAAGGAGGTGGAGGCGTCCATGGTGGTTCGCGAATTCGTCCATGGTTCTACACATACACAGACACATACACACACAGACACACGCGCGTGTGCACATACACACGCATATGCACACAGTTGAATAAATAATAATAATAATAATAATAATAAAGCTTTTAAAAAATTAAATTCATGCCAAAGCAAGTAAAAAAAGTTGTTCATGACAGTAGAAAGCATAATCTGGGTTGAGCAATTGAAACTATAAAAATCGCACTTGAATTGAAAACAGAATATTTGAGTTTTTGTTTAGTCTACTTCATGATAGGTTGAAATTGTACATTAAAAGATTAGTGAACATGAAATAAGGAAAATTTAACAAAATACCGATGTTCATAAGCTAATATTAATTTTAATTCCACGTGCAGTTAGATGCCGAGTGTTGAGTCAGACATCAAGAATAATGTGGAGAAAAGGAATAACAAGACATTCTTTCTCAAAATAGAGAAGAAAAATATTGAATATAATGGCGTAAGTCCACCTACTTATCTGAGCCAACAACAGTGGAACAGAAGACACTGACATGCAGTGTTCAAGAACAGCAAGGCAATGTTGTCCAGAATTCACACCCAGGGTAACATGAATCAGAAAACATCAGTGACAGTTATTTTCAGGTGTTGCCTTGACAATTGAGAACTGAGCCTTTAGGTACACCTTTGAAGAATTATATAATTAACACAAACCTGTGGGAAATTGCTTAATTGATGTGATAAGACCTACCCTGCAGTAGGTGGAATCATGGCTTGAGCATGTGAATACAATAGAAAGCTGGTTGACATTGGGCAGTCTGGCAATTGAGAAATAACCTGATATGCACAGGTCCCTCCCCTCTCTGTTCTTGTTGTGGGTGACCCATGACTAGTTCCCTAGATTCTTCTGGTAAACTCTGCTGTCATCTTCTGGTAAACTCTGCTTATCGGATGCAGCCTGAAATCATGAGCTTCAATAAATGTCCTGTTCCCTTAATTTTGGGGAGACAGGTATTCATTATAGTATGAAACCAAGATAGCAAAGAAGAAATGTGTTTAAAACTAAGTAAGGAAAAAAAAAAGCCCTACAAGCAGAATTTCTTTATGTACAATGAAGATAGACTTTGATAATAAAAATAATAAATGAAAACCATAACACATAGCAATCAGACTTTCAATATCAGAAATCAGAAAGGAATTCTTCAGGCTGAAAAAGAATGAGCAGTTAAAGGAAATGAATCTATTGAAAATGGAGACTGGTAAATACTATCTTCTTGTTATTTAAATATTCCACAAGCAAGTCAAATGCTGAAGACAAATTAATAATGATGAACTGGGAAATTCATAGTGTGTGTAAATATGATGGGTGTGGCATACTAGTAGAGTATCACAAGTTGATACAAATGGAATGTTATAGATGAATCATTATGAGTTCATTAAATTATCAGACAAGTTACTACATAACCTGAAAAATAGTTTTTATGAAATTCCAGTAGCTTTTCACAAATAGCACTTTGTTCAACTTATCCAAAGACTCTAAGCATAAATTTATATTTATATAAATTTATAATTTATATTTGATAACTGAAAGACAAGCCAGAGATCAATGCATTTGAAGAATTAAGATAAAGAAAACTTTGAGGTGTGAAGTTGGATTCCAATGTGCAGTGCAGACACTAACTTGCAGACACTAACTCTAAGGAGGCCATGGCAGAACTTCAGTTGATTTGGAGTATATTTTCCTGCTCAGTTTTTTTCCTTTCTTTTTTCTGTGTGTGTGTGTGTGTGTGTGTGTGTGTGTGTGTGTGTAAGAGGGCACTTGAGTATGTGTGTCCTGTCAAGATTCAAAGATAATGTTGCAGTTACTCTGCATGATTGTTAATAAAATCACCACCAGTTTATAGGGAATTGGCTCACGATATTCACATTACGGTTCCCTGTCCCTTTAACAGGAGAACACACACTAATACTAAGGACTGAGACAATTGCTCCTACCATATCCTTACATCAACAGGACTACTAACAAAGGGATGATCTCTGTAGCCAAACCAGCATGCTTAGCCAAGTATATGAAAGGATGCCAACTTCCTTGGCCAATTCCCTCCATCTTATCTGCATGTCCCAGAATTATACACACCAACCATGGGCTCCATCAATCAGAGAGTCTCATCCAGGCTTGCTTGGGACCAAACTTGATCAATGATTAAATGTGTCCAGAGATGGAATCCTCAATCATCAGGTTAACACCTGTATCTAACCATAACAGGCAATATCAGGAATCTTCTGGGATTCCTCTTACTCCTTACAGCTTTGCTTTGAAGTTTCTCAGTCTTCACTTTCCAGGGCTGGAATTACAGGCTGATGCCATATGTACATGTCATTTTTACATGGGATCTGGGATCTGAATTCAGGTTCTTTTGCTTGCAAGGCAAAAAACTTTAACCCCTGAACTATCTCCCCAGCCCAAAGAAAATAAGTTTCTTAAGCACACAAAATGACTGTACCAGATGATTAAATGCCCTGGTTTGTGAAATCATTATGTTGTACTTCAGAATTCCTATTAATTGGATCCTACAGTTCATATTCCTTTCTTCTCTAACCATGTTTGCGTGAAACCCAGACACTGTAATAAGATGAGAAATGTAAGACAAAATCAAATGCAACTTCTAGAGACAAAAATAAATAATATCCAATAAAATGTTCACTGGCTGAGATTAATAGTAACCTATTAGAGCTACAGAGGAAAAGGTCAGAAAATTAAAGGCATAGCAAAAATAAATGGCAACAAGATGAAACAGAGAAAAATAACATTAGAAAAATGATCAAGGCATCAATTGCTTATGAGAAAAATATCAAGTTTTGAAATAAGATTCTAATCTATCTCATGCTACTGTCCACATTTGGGATCAGATGCCCTTGCTCAGTTTGAGGTTTTGTAGAAACTCTGTCAAAAACATACCTCAATGTATGTTTCCAGGGAAATTCTAAATCTAGTCAACTTTAAGGTGAACATTGTAGCTGTTACTCTTGTGGTATTATGAGATACCATTCAAATTTAAACAACTTATGGAAGAAAAGGGAGATTTATTCAGTTTATGGTTCCAGAGGGGGAGATACAGTCCTTCTTGGCAGAAAAGGCATAGAGTAACCCCCAAAAAAACCCCAAAAATTGTACATATTCCAAACTTGCAAGAAATAAATTATATCATGATATATCAATTAATATTGAATCAATATTAACTAACATCTATGGTAGATTTTTCCCCAATATAATTAACCAGTGCACAACAGGGCTCAAGCTACAGTTAATCACATTTGTTTTTTCTTAAAAACACAAATTTATTCACATAAACAATTAAAAAGAAGTTTTCCTCCATAACAGACATTAAAACTGTTTTTTTAAAGTATCTTAAGATTGAATGAAAATAATTAGCTACAGTGTGGTCCAGAAATGCAAATATACAAACAAGACAGTTTTATAAACACATGTATTGCTACCTTCACGTATACTTACAAATCATAAAAGATCTAGGCACACTTACAAATCATGAAAATGAAGCCAGTTTATTAGATTTTTACCAAGGTATAACAAGAAATACTTTATGAAAGAAGATAAAAGCTAATGCAGAATAACACTTGCAAATTAGTTTTTTAATGTTTACAAATCACTATTTCTAAAGATAGAACTTTGTTTCCATTTGTCACGCTTACAAAAAACATGAAAAGTTCTCTAACTACAATCATTACGTTTTAGACAATTTTCTTAACATAAAAGGTTTTAACATATCAAGTCATACTTTTATTTAAGCTTATAATGTACTAAATTTACTTTATATAGAAGAACTTAATTGATATATCATGATATAATTTATTTCTTGCAAGTTTGAAATATGTACAATTTTTGGGTATTTGGGTTAATTCTGTGATTTATAAATGACTTTTTTATAGAATTGTTATTACCACATATAAAATAGTGTAGCAGAGATTGTGCAGACCCTAAAAATTAGACTGTTATAACTAGTAGTGTAATTAAAGAATAATTTAAGATACTAAAATGGGGACAAATGAAATGGGAAAAGCTTTGAGTGAGTTGTCATAATTAATGAGTATTTCTAGTTCTTTTCCAAAGAGAAAAAGTGTGGTCTCTGTCATTAACATTTTGATTTACTAGTTTTTGCTCATGTGGCTTTAATGTTTTCCAGTCATTCCCAGCTTAAATCAACAGTTATGATATTGGTTCACAGAAGAGCCATACATTATCCTCTTGGGTGTGATGTACTGAAAAGTTAGTTTTTGTCCTTTTTCTTGTCTATTGGGTCTCCAACATGTCCAAGGCTCATGAACAACTTTCTCAGTACATCAAGGGGCCTTGGTCTCAGGCCTTTCTTAATTACTCATTGACTTTGAGTCAACATATTAACATGATGCATGTGGCTCCCCTGCTTTTAGATACTGAGTTTGTAACCAGAACCTGGAACAATTTTAAAAGGCTGTTTGATCCCTCTTGGATTGTAATTTATGCTATCATAGGAGGAATTGTTCTTTTATTAATTATATTGCTTAAGTGCTTCCTTCAGCACATCTCTCAGCAATGCTCCATCAATAAGACCATGCTACAGGTGCTTATGGCCCTTGAATATCCGAGCCTTAGTGCCCCTAGAGACATGGTTTGAGGTTGGATTGCAGAGACTTGTGAGGCCTTGGTCTAATCTACTATCCACATATCCTGACATGCCTTCCAGAGGAGAGGTCCTTCCAGGGCTGGCAGCCAGTGACGGGTAAGGGTCCTCACGAAGGTAGTCTCCAACCTAAGACAGGCACCAGTCCATTATGCTGGATCCCTTCTGAGGTGGGGTCAACAATGTCAGAGCAAAGAACTCTGGCTCCCACTGACTGTCAAAATAAATAAAAAGGATGGATATGTAGGAGGAACGGACCAGGCAGGTCCATGGGATGTCAAGTCACCTGGCTGAGAGGACCAACCCTGACAGGACAAAACTTATGGGATGTTGGGTGGGGTATATAGGCTGCCCCATACTTATATAAACGAGCCAGCCTGCAAGCCTGGGAGCCTGCTATTGCCACTCGCCTGACTCCCAGAGTCTGTGTTGTTGACTTGCGCCTGCTTATCCCCACCCCCAAGGGTCTCCGTGGGACCCCGAGACTGCAACAAAGAAGACTAGTATTATATTTACATTTTAATAGTTTTTAAGAGATAAGTGAATGAGACTTCTGACTTCAAATGAGTTAATAAATGAATATTGATTAAAAAAAAGAAAAAAAAAAGAAAAGGCATAGAGATAATCAAGTTATGACCATCAAGGAGGGTGAGAGCTGTGAAACTGCTCCCTGTAAGCAATAAGAGCAGATTTCTTCTGGAAGTAGGGTGGGGCTAATCAATCTCAAGACCCAATTTCTGTGACTGCCTTCCTCCATGTAAGTTCCACTTCCTAAAGGTGCCATGACCTTCCCAAACAAACATATAAGCCTCTGGGCAACAACTCACATTTTAAACCATGACAGACATTAACTTACACAAAACTGTAGTAAAATGAATATAAAGTCACAGAAATATACATACATACATACATATATTATATATGTATATGATCGCATCACCAAAAATCAGTT
Organism: Typhlomys cinereus; assembly: GCA_023101885.1. Classification (NCBI taxonomy): domain Eukaryota; kingdom Metazoa; phylum Chordata; class Mammalia; order Rodentia; family Platacanthomyidae; genus Typhlomys; species Typhlomys cinereus. The sequence goes on along the minus strand of JALPQD010000094.1, from coordinate 2,469,096 downwards.
ATTAAGAGAGAAATCTTAATAATATTCAGAAGGGGAAAGAGCACACCCCAGATCTGTGGATGGAGCTCACTAGTAGAACACTTGTCTGCTATGCAGGCTATCCTGACTTTCACATTCAGCAATTTGAAGAGAAGAAAGAAGGTCTATACACCAAACCAAATCTAGGAGTGGTAAGTAATTTCCTGTGAAGACCATGATATAAGAAGATAGTTGAGATTTTAGCACCCTATAAAAATAAAAAAACAGTATTTTATTATAACCAACAAAGCTAGTTATAAAATCAAGGCAAAATAGACTGTTTCAGTTCGTTTTAGATACTTTTGTGTGACTGTGACCATGATATCTGAGATAATAAATTAGAAAAAAAGAGTTTCTTTGGTTCACTGTTTCAGATGCCATGAGTCAGAGTTGACAAGGAAAACCTCCAGAGAGCTGTTGGGATCCAATGACACAGCACGTGGAGGAGGCTCTTCACCTCACAATTGACAAGGAGCAGAGCATATGTCACAAGCTGGCATCAGAACTATGGATACTCAAAGCCTACCTCCAGTGACCTATCTGCCAGCTCATCCCTACCTCCTAAGGGTTCTACAGGCTTAACAGTGCCAAATGTGAACCTATAGTGGACACTTCATACTCAGACCACAACTGCAGAGAATAATAGGGAAAATGCTAATCATCAGAAAAATAGCACAAAGTGTTGAAGAGGCCATTTTGGAAGCAAAAGAATGATGGCAGGTAAGAAATTAAACCTAGCAATAGGACTGAAGATTCTGGAAATGCATTGATGAAAATAAAGCATGAAAAATTTAAATATAAGTCTTTCACTTGGAATTCTGTTTCAATGATAATTGGTAGCTTGAAACAAAAGCTACCAGCATTCTTTATTGATTTATCACATAAGTAAATGTGATACACACATGAATGCAAAGTAAATTAATTTAAAGATTTCCATTTTTAGTCCATGTGATAGTTATCACTTAATTTTAGTTCGTGAAGACTCTTCTACTAAAGTAATATTCATTGTGGCTGAGTTTAAAATTTGCTGCCATTTCATGTCTATATAGGATAGATAAACCAATTAAAATAACCAATAAAATGTTAACAAGAGCATAGATATATGTGTGATCACATTTGCATAACAAGACTCTAAGTAATAAGGAAGAGAGAGGAAAGAACACTATAGAATCACTTATTTTGTAGGGGAGCAGTAAAGTTGTTGATTTCAGAGAGGGTATATGCTCTAAATCTTAGAACATTCTCATGCATGAATACACACGTATGTACACATAAAATGAAAGGGCATAGTTTACAACCAAAGTAGAAAGTTAATGGAATAATTACAGTAAAACTCCTTTTAAAGAGAAATGAGAAAATAATAATTCTTGAAATCAGTCATTTGTAAAGTGTACATTTTCTAAACAGTCAAGTTAAGTGGTAGATTATCAAGTTGACTAAAAGTTAATTATATTCATTTTAGATACTAAAATCTCTTACATATATAAAGACACATTAAAATTTGAAATATGCAAAAGAAATAAACTATGTAAAAATGGTAAAAAAAGAAGAGAGCTGAATTGTTTTTGTTGGTAGTCTTCAAAATAAGGAGTAATTCCAAGCATAGAATGGTGTTCCAAAATAAACAAAAGCCTAATTTGCCAAGAAAACCTAATGATCATAAATATACATTGTACCCAAAGTAGAATTTTAAAATTGCAAATAAGAAGCAGGTAAACTTATACTTGCATTTATGAAAGCATTTCTCTTACATTAACTAGTTGAACTAGGAAGCAATGAACTTTGGGACACAAAACAAAGCAAAATAATGACAGAAAGAAAACCAAAAGAACCAAATACCCCTGTTCAATGGCCAGTCTCATAAGAATCAAAGTGAACTCAATATATATCACATTAAAATCAAAGCACTCTCCCCAAACGCACCTCTTGCATACACATGGAGTGCTCAGGTGTTTACCTGGATATTCACAGTGACAGACTGTAGTAGTTCAGTTTGTGTGTCAGCCTGACTTGGCTACAGGATTCCCAAATAACAGTGAAATGTGCCTGTGAGGATATATTTGAAAGATATAAGTTAGCGTTTGAGTCAGTAGATTCAAGCCAAAAGTCTTGTCCTTATGATTGGCAGTACAGTCTATAATGATCCTTTCATCCAAAGAATTGAAAGTAAGGGCTCACATAAATTTGTAAAATAACAAGGAGATGCTAACAAAGAAATAGAAACGTTAGACTGTGGTGCTAGGGAGCAGTCCACCACAAGACTGAAAAAAAAAAAAAAGAAAACAACTCAACAGCCCTACTGCCTGGCATCTCTTTCTCTGAATATAAATGAAGGCGGGATTGGTTACTAAGGGGTATGGATTGGTCAGTTCTTAATTTTTTTTTACTTTATTTATTTATTTATTTATTTATTTATTTATTTATTTATTTATTTATTTATCATGTGTGTGTGTGTGTGTGTGTGTGTGTGAGAGAGAGAGAGAGAGAGAGAGAGATAGAGAGAGAGAGAGCAAAGAGAGAGAGCGAAGAGAGAGAGAGAGAGAGAGAGAGAGAGCGAAGAGAGAGAGAGAAAGCGAGCGAGAGAGAGAGAGCGAAGAGAGAGAGAGAAAGCGAGAGAGAGAGAGCGTTGTTTGTTTCTGTGGAACAGCAAGGTTGACTTCCCGAATCATCTTAGATTGCTTCTACCTCCGTTCTATTTCCCTCTGGGATCTCTCAGGCTCCGTCTGCCAGGGCTGGAAGTGCAGGTTACAGCCATTTTCTTCTGGCATTTTCACATGGGGACCTGGGATATAAATTCAGAACCTTTTACTTGCCAGTCAGAGTTTTAACCCCTGAGCCATCTCTCCAGGCCCTAATTCTGTATTTTGATGGGGTGGGCCACATCTTTTTCATAGTGTACATATTGTTTTCCACAAAGCATGTGATTTTAATTACATGCATGTCCAGCTATTCATAGGCATAAGATTGTAAATAATAAGAAGTTCACCTTCAGAACACATTGCCTTATTGTTCATGCATTCAAAATCAGTTTAGTCCATATCAATTTCCCTGGACTTATACTTAGTCATAGGTAAAGTCCATGCATAGCCCATGCAGTTTTATGTCCAGAGTTACTAGGCGATTGTTTGGAGAAAGGCGTGTGCCTACATAATACTGTTAGAGTATGGACCCCATTTCTAGTCTTCTGGACTTCATTTCAATCTTCCTAATAACAGTAGAATACAGTCAATATCTGAGATCTAATCCAGCCTGGTTATACAATCTTGCCTCCAGGAAATCTGACATATCTATTGATGGGAAGATCTTTTCTCGCTCTCAGAAGCCATCTCCTGTTTTTGCTTTTCTTAGCAATGAACAAAGAGGTAACTATGAAACTGCCAACACGTGATTTATAAACAACCCGCTCGTGAGCCTGTCCTTTGGGGAGCGAAACACTTCCTTTCCTCTCTTTTAAACATGATTTTGCTAATTCCCAGGGCTTTTTTCTGTTTTTGTGAAGACTCTAACTTCACCATGAACCTCTTGCCTGTCTCTAAGCCTTCCTCTTCCTCAAAGATGCCTTGATTCCCAGCTCATACTCTCTGGTCTCAGGTCCTATTTTGTCCTGCTTAAATTTTTTAAAAATAATTTCAGCTCTATTCCCAGTTAATAATTATTTATTTTGTGGAGAAAATGAACTCCTAAATACCCTTCAATCTTGTTTTAGTACCTTCAGGAAAAGAGCCTAAGTTTCCAAGTCTCAGAAGAGGTAGTGGTGCTTAAAGCCAAAAGAAAGATTCAGCCTTATGCTTGCCTGCATTATCCAATCCACTGAAGGACAGAATAGGATAAGAAGATGGAGGGAGAATGGATCTCTTCTCCTTGGAGGAGGGCAGAACTCTCTCTCTCTCTTGTTCTCCCATCAGAGAATGGAGCTCCTGTTTCTCAAAACAGTTTCAGGTCACACACTAACACCTGTGTCCACACTATGTGTTTCCTCTGCACCCTGATCCTCTGGGTTTCAGGCCTTAAGTCTCAAGCTGAATTCCACACCCATCTTTCTTAGTACTTCAGCTTGCAGAAGGAGCATGCAGGACTTCTCTGCCTTTACTTTCATCCCCACAATAAATCCTCACTATCTCTGTTCATCCCTTTGTTCTGTTTCTTTGGCAAACTTTTACTAATACATACACCAAAAAATTAAGTCATTAAATATGTGTTTTAAAACCACAAAGAAAAAAGAAACCGAAAGATATTAGGACACATTTTGAAGCTCCTTACAAATAAGTAAGAAATCACAAAGATTGTTTAGGAACATTTTAAATAATTTTTCAATTCATTTGATGTTTCATACATGATTACAGTGAGTATATGATGTTTTCACAGCTTAATCCCCATTTCATCCTCCTTCACTGTCCCATTGCAAGCATTCTTCCATGTGGTCTTTTCTTGTATTTTTGCACGTGTGTACTATTGAGTTTTATCTGAGTTGCCTTTGACATCTGAGCCCATGCTACAGCATGAATCATTTATCAGTGGGCATACTATTGAGAAAAGCATCCCTTCCCTATCAGGATTGACCCTCATCAGTCTCTCAGGAAGGCGTGAGGCCATTTGAGTTCTGTGAACTTTCATGGTAAAATGTTGGTTTGGCAAATCCTGTGCAGGTCTTTTTTTTTTTTAATTTAATTTTATTTTACCTTGGACTCAAACTTTAACCACTAGCAGGCCAGACTTCTGGAATAATGACTTCTTCCCAGTCTGTAACCTTTTCAAAAGATAGAATTTATCATAGTTTTTCATTTGTAATTTGGTTTCAGGATGCTATTAACCTAGAATTGTAAATCTGCCATAGAATTATGTCTTCTAAGGTCTTAATCAGGATCAATCTGCAAACGTACAACATGATCAGAGTAGTTCTGTTATTGTGCAGGTCTTATGGAAATATACATAGCTGCTGTGTAATCATGAGTACAATAGCCCTGTCTTATCCAGAAGATAATGTCTGTTCACATCCTTCTTCCCTTCAGGCTCTTACATTCTTACTGGTCCCTCTTCTGTAATGTTTCCTGAACCGTTCATTGGGTGGATGAGTGGTTAAAATTTGGAGACTAGCAGGGGAGAAAGGGAAGGGGAGGGAAGAAGAGACTGGGGATTAAGAAGTGAAAATATCATAAACTCACAGAGTTCATTTATTAAATACTAAAAGATTAAGAAAACATTAAAATACATAAAATATGTGATCTGCACTTAAAATTCCACAAAACTCAAAAGAAGAAAGGTCACCAATCAATTATTTAAACTTTATCTAGTATAGACATTTGTCTTCATGTTGCTAAAAAATATTCCACCAAAAGACTTAGGGGAAGAAAATTTATTTTAACTTATGATTCTTGTTACGTTCATAGTCTAGTTGGCAGAAGAGTTAATACCAAAGTTGGACAGGAATAGAGGAAGGTAGTCATAACACATGCACAGGAATAGCTGAGAGAAGGACACAGTTCTCTTTTGCCAGAATGCCTGCATGCCAAAACCCAAAATCCTGAATCAACTTCCTTTTTCTTATACAGGTGCCCAGAAAATGATCCCACCAATTATGAATTTGGTCTTCCCTTATCAATTAGATAGTCTCCTATAAGATTGTTCAGGGTTTGCCTTAACAACAAATTCTTCTTTTTTAATTTCCACTCATACAAACTTATAAGGTACACTGGTCCCCTCCCTCCTTCCAACTTCCCACAGCCCTGTGCCCCCTTCCCCTTCCCCCTCCCTCCCTATCCCTTAGTACCTTCCCCTCCCATCCCGGGAGCATCCTTTAATGTGCATGCCAAACTCTCCTCTGGGTCCTCCTCTCCGATGAGGTGAAAGGACCCAGTGGCATTTCCCAGAACCCTTTCTTGTGTTCCCCTTAAGCATAGGAACACTACTGTGGCTGTCAATCCCTTGCCTCCAAGGATCCTGTTGCCTTTAGCAAATGCTAGACTTTGTGGGGCCAAAAGTGTGTTGGACATTGCGCAGGGCATGCAAAGTCCAATTATGATCGATTCGGCCCTAACTTGTGTGGAGTATCTTGCATATCATTGCTCCTCCCATCCTTGTGCTCTTACAATCTTACCGTCCCCTCTTCTGCAAATTTCCCTGAGCTTCAGAATGGGAAGAGATTAGGCTGGCCAGGTGGTTGATATAGAATCTCTGAAGTTCTGGATTGTGGTTTGTTGATTTTCTATTGCAGTTTTGCTGCTCCTGCAATGCCCTTCACTCCATCCTGATGGGTATTGGATGTCACCCCCTGGCCAGAGATAAAAAGCTGTTATAAGATTATAATCTTGTTATAAGATTATATTCAAAGGTAGATGTAATAAAAGTAGGAAACTGCAGTGAGGGAGGGGTCAATCACCCATTTGCAAAAATGGTTACTTTTTATCTGCCAGACTATATGCCCTCCCCTTCTCATGAGATCATACCTCCTCAGTTGTAAATGATCAGGAAGGAAAGTCTGTGAACTTAACCATATGTCTCATTACTTACTTGCAGTTCTTGATGGTGGCCTATTTTCTCTGCTGTAACATGGTCCCCTCTCTCCTTGTTTCTGGTGTGGCCCTCCTACCCCATCCCTCCTGTTCATAATCCTTGTAATTACTGAACTACAAAATCTTGATGGATGTGCCCAAAGCCTCAGCCTTTAATTGTTAAGTTGACATCTGTGACTAATAGTAGCACTTCGGGAAACCAGACAATCAGATAAAATAAATCAGAAGAATCAGAAAACATAAAGGTAATAGGATTGAAGGGAAAAGGACAATTTAAAACATCAGTGAAATAAAATCTGATTTACTACAAAAACAATTAAAATGGATGTAAAAATAACTGATCAGAAAAAAAAGAAAAATAGGGGGTGAGCATATTTCACAGACACAAAGACTTGTAATAAGCTTGCCTCATGGCACAATGATCCAATGATCAAGGAAGTGGAGTTTCCTGTGGTAGGAAGAAAACCTTGCCCGAAAGAGAGACATCTTTATTGTATTACAAAGCAAAGATTCTGTCCTTCTTCTGAAGATACTCTGCAGTTTTCAATGCTATTCACATTTCAAACATGCTAGCAAAGTAAGCTAGGACAGAATGTCAGCTGTGATTCCTGTATGACTTTGGAGATTCCTTGGACAATGTCATGTAGGAAAGAAACATTGCTCCAGGTAAGATAATGATGAACTTTAGCATTCTACAAGGAAAAAAAAACTCAGTACATAAATGATGTGAATATGGAAAACACAAAAATAGGTACACATGTTGGTATCAACAGGTGAATTAAGCTCTGAGGTGACATTCAAGGTCTATAGATCAAAGGGAATCTCACACAACATAGGGTTCTTGTTTTTCAGATTGTTTTCAGTTTAGCATAATTTCTACTCTGAGTAGTAGTCCTTTTCTGTGTCTATGTAGACTGTATTTTACTGCCTGGGTGATTGTCAAGTATTTCTCATTGAACCTTTTCAATTGTTCATAAAGACTTTTCTTTCTTTTTTTTGGAGTGGTTTGAGACTCTCTAATCTGTGATTTTTATCTTTTTACTTGATATTGAAAGATGGAAAAAGGTGTTGCTTTGTTACTAGATCTTCTACAGCTTTACTTCTCTATGTTTCAGCTTATGTGGTGTCTATTGTAATATTTTCAAGTTCACTTATTTTTCTCTTGGCTAATTTGATTCAGATCTACCCATGAAAAATTATTCTTCCCTTGATGCTGAAGTTGCCTACTCGATTTATTTAAGACAGGAGAGTGGGAAGGGATGTGACTCATGTGATTCCCTAAGACAACAGACAAGAGATTCACTGAACCCAGGTTTACTTTCTACTTTGATTGTTAGTTTCCAGCAGAGGACAACTGGAAAAACACTTGAATGAGTGTGAATTTCTTCTTGTGTTTCAGAATGTCTGTAAGCTTACAAAAAGGCAAATTTGAGTCGTACAACCGCCTTTGTTGCCATATCTAGAATAACACTCTCTGTCTTAATAGACCAAACTCAGCCTCCTCTCCCAATCTATGAGAGGTCAGCTAGGAGAGCCAAACAAACAGCCAAAAAGAGAAAATGAATATATATTTAATGCTATACTGGGAAAAGGGATATAGAAATCTTATGACAGCTCCCTTTTGTCTCCTGGTACAAACATGAGGGTACAATTTAATTAGAAGGAAGATATATATACTTCAGCACTCCAGATAGAGGTTTGGTCCTGTCCATCACAGACCTATCAATGTTTTTTTTTTTCAGTTTTTCCTATGGAAGGATCTGACTCACTATCTCAATATTATGTGTTCCTTTCTTGTCTTCAACCTGAGATTCTTGGGGAAAATTTCAGTTCTCTGGGATACTTTATTTCAACTGTCCAGATAAAGCAATGAGTGCAAGTGTTACTTAGATTATATTTGTACCACTAGTCTCTTCACACCCTGCTTCAGCAGCCCATGGACCATTCAGCTACTGTCTTTGCATCCGCCCATAGGCAGCCCTGCTTCAGTTCAGACTTTCTCATTGGACCCTGCCATTTCCTTCACCTCAGGCCCCTGAACTGTTTTTCTGCTGGAGTTTCTGAGGGACCCAGAATATATGATTTGTCAGGCTGTCCAGGTGTTTTGTGCCATTGCTTCTGGCAATGTAACAACCCTGCCTTCAGTTTCTTAGACGCAAATGGGATCCAGACTATTTAGAGCTGAAGTCGGGTTTTAATTATGAGTGTTTCATGCATCAGGGTGTGCTCACTAGTCTCTCTGGGGTTATTTTTCCCAACTGCATATAAAGGTGATAATGTATTATACTTTTTATGTGTATGTCAAAATTTGGGGGAAAAAACATGTTGTATAAATTACAGTGTGCTGTAGACAACGAAATAGAAAGAAATTCATGGTAAAGGATAATGAGGTGAAGAACAGAGTAAGGCCTTATATAATCGTTATAAATGGGAGAGAAAATAAAATATGTCCTCAAGAGAAGAACAAAGCATTTTCTCAGAAAAGGAACACAGAGTTTTGAAGGGAAATTGCTCCCTTGGGTCCTCATAAAACAGGCAAATTGGAATATGGTAGACAACATCTGAAATAATACCTCAATTATGTATGCATGCCTTTTGTGTGTAGGTGTTTCTTGTGTGTTCCTCTTTGCAGCAAAAGACGTAATATTAAGCTGAAATTTTGTGAAAGTAGTATATTAAAAAAAACCCACCATTCTTACAGAAAACCTTCTGAATCCACATAGGTATTGCTTTCTTTTTTTTAGGAAACTATAGGATATAGAATATAAACAAGAATTCAATTGCAGATGTGTGGACCATGTGTCCTTCAAGGAATCTTCTCTATGGAAACAGGCTTCATAGATGAAGTGCTGGTTAATGATGAAGACAAACAAATGATCTACATGTATGTATGTAATTTTGCAAACCCATTCCAAAAGGCAGGACATTTTATGATAACAATTAGAAAATAAAAAAAAATAGTGTTTGTGAATGAAAAGAATTTGAAAAATTAGGAGCTTAGGCTATATGATCATTACCATTTTGAAATATCAATTAGTAACTAAATATGTATTCACCATGTAGATCTGCTCACTACATAGTAAGTGAGGGCTGGAAACTCTAAGTGATCATTATATAGGTGCTGTGAAAGCATGGGGCCACAGTGTTCTTGAAAAATCTTTAGTAATTATTCAAATTTATAGTTTATATGCTTTTCTAAATGATCCTCGTGTTAAGGTCTTTGAAATTCAGAACTCTAAACTCCATTTCTGTTCTATTATTCATACCTATGCCATGTTTTAAAGCTATTTCACCTATGGCTGGGATGTGGTAACTCCTGGAATCCACCTGAAGAGTCACCCTTATCCTCTTCTAATTTATCCCCTTAAATTCCTGACTTCCCTACCCTAATGACCTCCGAATAATTATGTTTTATCTAACTTTTTTTCATTTTTATACCTCACACCTTACTACTCTATATCTTTACCAACCCTTAGCAATGTCTGAAAGCTATGAAAGGTAAAAGCCTCCTATGGAGTGAGGGCTTTCAGATTTCCTCCCAACATGCCATTCATGGCGACTAGCTCCCAGTTCTGATTTTAAGCCATCTCTTCTGTTCTAATGCTCACCCTCTTTAAGGCTAAGCTATGGCTCCTTTGTGGACAAAGCCTTCTGCGCTAACAAAACTTACATTTCTAAAGTCTCTCCCTGTGTTAGTTTCTCTTCATCAGTGGACCTCTATGTTGAACTTGTTCTAAGGTCACTCTTGATTCCTTTCCCCACTGGAACTAACACTTTTCAATGTCCTTTGCTGTCTCTGCTCTGATACAATGGAGAGTTTCCATGCAGGGCCAAGGGAATTATCATCTTTTAAACATCTGAGTAAACGCCTGACAAAAATGTCTTCCCTTTCTGAGGTTAGAAAGCAGAACTTTCCCTGTCCTAACTCCTTTCCCGTGAATTCTCCATGGAAATATAATGGCAAGGAAACAGAACATAACTGAATTTCTGTATTTTTTGAAGGCCAATTATTATTGACAATGCTAAAATAAAAAAGTTCTTCACTTGTGCCAGATTTTCACTTTTGCTTTGATACGCTGTGGTCTCTTGATGACAACCTGTAAGTGATAGGAAGATCATTTAAGGAAATGTTTGCTAAGGGTACATTTGTGTTGAAATCACATATGATAAACATGGAGGAATTTTAAAAATGTAGAAGAGAAAAATTCATCAACACAGAAAAGTTGGAAAAAATCATGATTACCAAAGAAAATAAAATGAAGACATTTGACTTCCTAAATTCATATGAATGTCTCTTGCTCAGGACATTCTATGAACTCAAGCTGTAATAATCATCCTTAGGTGAAGCCAGATAAACTGTGACATTAGGATCTGACAATGTGCCCTGTCATCCCACAACATGGAAGGCTGGGACAGGAAGAATAAGAGGTCAAGATTATTGTTCTCTAGTTAAAGAGTTTGAGACTAGCCTGAAATGTGAGACATTATCTCCAAAAAAATCAGTCAGTCAATTAAAGAAACAAACAAGCAAGCAAGCAGTTACAGATGAAGAGAATAAACTATCCATTTCCACCCAGGCTTCTCATGCTCTCATCTTGCTCTCCAAGGATCAGCTTTTTGTCACTAGAAATAGGGTGGCACTCCTTATTGTCACTAGTATATAAATGTGTGGTGACAGTGTGGACCCACAGTATGTCCTTGCCTGGCTCCTTTCCTGGAACAATTTTTCTGGGTTCAGTAGTTGATCACTTTTGGATGCTAGGTAACATTGCATCAGTGACAATATTCAGTTGGTGATTTGCTTACCTGGTGATCGTCCAGATCCAGTGTCAGAATATTGTAAATAGAATGCTCATGAATATTAAAAAATCTGTTTAGTATGAACTTGACTTCATCCCAATCCAGTCATCTAATTGATGAATAAAATGTATTTTGAAGAAAGAATTGTGAACTGCCTACTTCTAACATGTTTGAACAGGCAGTTCTCATGCCTTCCAAAGTGACCCAGGCCAGTGTTCTGAGTGACTATGCGGTGGAGTCAGGATGCAGGTCATAGAGATCCACATTTCTATTAATTAGACAACTGAGACAAAGTTTGCATATGCTGACCATAGATTAGCAATTTAGTTTCAGTATTTTCCAATGTCGGATTATATCAAACACTGCAAAGAAGACTGGAAAACCTTCAGAATACTGGCAGATTACAACAGTCTCCCTGAGAGAGAGAAAAATCAATTACATCTCAACTTTCAGGAGTCACCAATCTAGATCCTGAACCGATGATGGACATTGACTGCTGATATTGAATAGGAAGTGTGATTGCCATGATTCTAAAGTGTCAGAGAAATTCCACATGGGGATTTTTTCTAATGTGGAGGAAATTGGAAGATGTGAAGTTTCAATCTCACCTCTAGAAATTTCCTTTGAGATAATCTTTCTTCCTTTAGGAAAAAAAAATTTCTTTGGGTTAGATTTCTTGGTTCTATTTTTTTTCAATTTTGTCTGAAAATTTTTCTTCAATGTCCTTTCTGGGAATACATTTGTATGATATCTAGATTGGCAGCTACTTTTTATAATTATTTCATTTTTTCTGATTTTCAATTCTAAACTAATCATGATTTATTTTTAATGTGTAATGTATGAATAAACACTAACTTTGGAAAGGTCTATACTATATAAGACTAAATTTGGTATGAGTCTCATCTTAAATGACCCTCAGTCCTTTTATGTCAGAAAGCATTGTTTTCTGGGTCTGAGGAAGAAAGTGAGCTATTCAATATTCAATTTTTCTGAAAATGGCTCATGTTCTACAGATGCATATTTCTAAAAAATAAGGTAACATTGAATTGCAAGATTAAAAACAGATAAATGTAAGAAATTAACAGTTTCTAAATTATATTTTGTTAGATTTACTGCAACTAAAGTAATATAAATTAATTCTCTTCATTTATTTTATCATTTTCTGTTTGAATTATTTTTACATACCACCACTTTTATTTTGTAGTAAAACTGTTTTTAAAATAATTGTATAGCTACTAAAATATAGATTGTTAGCAAAGAGCAATTTAAAATTCATCTATATCTATCTCTCTTTAGATATTTCCAATTTTAATACAAGAGAAAAATTGAGCATGCATACATTTTTCATTTAAAATCATTTTTCAAGAAGTATCATCAAATTCATAGAGCATTTGCATTATCGTGTTAGAGGTCAGCCTAAATTTTATAGATATCAATTTATTGATTAAGCCAATATTAACAAAAACTAACCGTGGCATTCAAGAAACTCTTTCAAGAAAAGTATATGAAATCCAATGTTTCCATGATTAGAGGGTCAGTACTTGCTTGATATATGACATCCTACTTCTTGACAATATTAAAAGAATGGCACGTCAGTGGCATATCAACTCCATGTAGCCTCATCATTATCACCTTCTGCCAAGTTCCAGGATCACTATGCATTTTCCTTCACTTCTACATATTGAGTTTGATTGTTTTTCATCTACCTAACATGAAAATGTTGGTTGGTGAAAACATTATAGGTGATGATATAATTGTTAAAGTCTTAGTAAACAAGCTACTGATTCTTTCTGTTAATTTATATGCATATTTTCATATGTCAAACTCTTTTGACACAGCTAAAAGTGGTTCTAGATGGATTTTATATTTATGCAAAAGTGAATTTTCATTTGTAGCAATAGTATGTTGACATATTTAGTTCTTGGAAATTCTATTTTTTTATAGTTCAGGATTTTGTACAGTTAAAGGGCAATGAGATATGAACTTCTTTTTTAATACAGAGAAAGACCTCAATGTAGGTAATGGAAAAGCCCAGATGTGTACATGAGTGTTTTGAGACTGGCAGGAAGCCCAAGGTCTGTTTAGATCATCTGAGGTAGGAAAGGAGGAAAAGCCATTTGGTAGAATTTTGTTTCTAACAAACTACTATGTAAACCAAAACTTCTATATTTTCTGTTTGTCTTGTGAGCATTCCTATAATTTGCTTTGTAAATGTATTGGAATAAAACTATTTGTAACATCACACATGCTGAACACATTCTCCTTCTAACCTACATATCCAGCCTGCAAATTATCTTTAATAAAGGACTTTACTTTTATAGCCTGAGTATTTTTAGAGAGTCATTGCTGAATGAATTTAAAGAATTTTGTTTGGATATACATGGTGGTTTGATTTTTGATAGCCATACCCTCCCTCTTGCTATTCACATTCAGCTAGCCATGTCAAAACACAGACTTCAAGATCTGAGTCCATGGAAGTGACTGTCTCTCAGTGACACTTGCAGGCTAGTATTTTCACGAGATGCTTCCTGTTGCTCACAGATGTTCAATAATCTTACAGTTGGGCTGCTATGATCTTTCAACACATTTTGTCTGTTATTGTATAATTAAGATTCCTGCAATAATTAACAATATTAATTTGATCATTGAAGGGTGAATCTTGAACTTAAAATATCAAGGAAATGGAATCTCAGACAGATGCACCAACATCTGGGTCCATGCTTCCTCCAGAAGTGACTGTCATTTCTAAAGCTGCCTGCAGGCTTTGCTGCCAGAAGAGGTACTAATATATATTATAATATTATATATATGTATATATGTATATGTATATTATTTTATAGATGTATATATATAATATTTTTGTGTGTATGCGTGTCTGTTTGTCTCTTTGTGTGTCTCTATGTGTGTATCTGTGTATATCAGAAAGCAAAGTAATAAGTATATAGGATGCTTCTGGAAGTCAATCTTCAATTTCTACAGGTACACACAGTACCCTCTTCTACACACACACACACACACACACACACACACACACACAAGCCAAAAGAAGGAAAAGAAAATGAAATAAGCACTTATTGTATAATGCAATAATAACCTTTCGTCATTTCCATAAGTGGAACAAACCCTATTATTAAGAGACAATATCATTTCTTTTCTATTATGTAAGATATTCATCAATTTTATCTGTTTATTAAATCTGGATATTGTTTGTATATAAATATAACTAGCAATTTTTTTTTCAAAAGCATATGATTTGGGGCTAGAATGATAGCTTATGGCTTAAGCCTCTGCCTGTCAAGCAGAAGGTCTTGTATGTGCTTATGGAGGTCCAAGTTGGTGTCCTTTGATATATATGGCCAGATATGCAGATCTGGAAAACAAGGATTATCCCTTTCTCAGCAATTCCGAGGATATCTGTATTTGGTGTAGTCCTTGGACCCTAATGTTGGTGTCGACTCTCCTACCAAGCTGGATTAAGAACTATAACTGGATTATCATGTGATAAAATAAAACCCCTTGTTCTCATAAGCCCTTCAGTCATGAATTTGTAGGCAGCATGTAGAATAACTACAACAGTTTGAATAACTTATTTGATGATATTTATAAGGCATATCAAACAAAAAATTGACTGAAGATTAGGGTGCATAATGTCTCAGAAATTGGTGCAAACAACTTAAAAATATTTGGCATAATCCCCATATCTCAAAGGAGAAAGAAGAAACTTAAAGATAGCAAAGAACATTTTATTTAAGGGGCACACAAGAAGCTGAAAATAAAGCAGTTGTAAATGTTTGTTTAGAAAATAATGCAACATCTGTCTTATAAACTGGCAACTGTAGAGACTACAGTGGGAAATAAATGCAATAAAATATCACTTCTATCCACAGCACAGTGAAGCAGCAGATGCCAACAAGTAACACAAGACAGAAATAATGGAAGTTTATAAAACAGATTATGGATGGGGAATATTTCTATCCCAATGGTGAAGATCCCTCATTTCTTTTTGTCAAATGAAGAACATTCAGAATTTCAACGAGAAACACAAAGTTTTTATAGCCCATTTTCATGCAGAAAACTTCACTAGACATAATAAAGTAGAAAAATAGTTATCTTGTGCAAGAAAACCATTAACTCATAATAATATGTTTAAAATCCTATGTATTTGAAAGTCTTATAAAGACAATGATTGGTCTTTAATTTATTACATCTACCTTTAAATATACTCTTATAACAAGACTCCAGTTTAACAGCTTTTTATCTCTGGCCAGGGGGTGACATCCAGTACCATCAGGATGGAGTGAAGGGCATTACAGGAGCAGCAAAACCGCAAAAGAAAATCAACAAACCATAATCCAGAACTTCAGAGACTCTATATCAACCACCTAGAACTAGGCCAGCCTAATCTCTCCCCATCCTGAAACTCAGGGAAATTTGAGGAAGAGGGGGCGGTAAGATTGTAAGAGCACAAGGATGGGAGGAGCAATGATTTGCAAGGGATCAACACACAAGTTAGGGCCGAATCAATCATAATTGGACATTGCATGCCCTGAGCAATGTCCAACACACTATTGACCCCACAAAGTCCAGCATTTGCTAAAGGCACCAAGATCCTTGGAGGCAAGGGATTGACAGCCACAGTAGTGTCCCTATGCTTAAGGGGAACACAGGAAAGGGTTCAGGGAAATGCCACTGGGTCCTTGTACGTCATCGGAGAGGAGGGCCCAGAGGAGAGTCTGGCATGCACATTAAAGGATGCTCCGGGGATTGGGGGGGAGGCACTGGGGGATGGGGAGGGAGGGGTGAGGGGAAGGGGAGCAGGGGGGTCGGGGGAGTAGGAGGGGGGAAGGAACCTGTGTACCTATTAAGTTTGTATGAGTGGAAATAATTAAAAATATTTATTTAATATAAATATAAATATTAATAATATTTAATATTTAACACAATATGCAAAATTCAAAGCCAGAGTTTCTTAAAATAATAGTATGGAAGTCTGGATATGTTTTGCTTGATGGTAAAAATGCTTTCCAGGCAAACATGGATCTCTAGGATCAACACCAAAAATCAGGCATGCATTCTTTTTGGATTCTAGCCAGAACGAGATAATAAGTTCCCATTGTTGAAGACACCACACATCTTTATTACAAATAAAGAGAAATCAAACTGGAATGATTTGGAAGCTTCCTCCTTACTGGTTAGATTTTGTTGTACTCAAAGGTGCTATGCAGACTGTTCAGGGAGAAAAAATATCGATGGTCTTACTTGCTGTGAACCATGCAAACTATAATACCAAGTTGCTAAGAAAGATATGTCTATTAGCAGGATTGTGGCATGGAATTGGCTGCTTCTTGCTTGAATATTAAGCCCATTCAACAGAAAGAATTGACAACCTATACTGTAAATCTGTTCAAAATATATTGTTCAGGAGGTCACAATCCCTTAGAAAGATGGGGGACCTACTACTTACTGTCGTGCTACTAATGGTCAAGATATGAAACTTTAAATATCCGAGTTTATGCCTACAGATTAGTACATGTACAATGGCATGTCTGTGCATTTACTCTCTGTCATAAATTAATAAATAAAATACTTAAAAAACCTTTTAGAACCAAATTCCTGATCGTATTAGAATATTTTTACGAGAACACCCACAAAAGAATAGAAATGCATGGAAACAGTAGTAAGTTAATAAAAAACAAAAATTGAAACAGTATAATTAAATTGGGGAGGAAATAATCAAGCCTAAATTCAGAAAATAATGAAAAGAAAGTCAGCAGAGATATAGAAAAGTAATGGTGCTGATGGGTAGAAGTGAAACATGCACTACAAGAACCAAGTTGGAAGATAGAGATAAAGACACCAGTGTCAAAAAGTGGGAAAGAACAAATCAAACATGGAAAACTTTAAAGATAAGAGAACAGCTTCAATGACTCTTTGACATTAGATTTGGATATTCTGATAGTGCTATAATCACACAGAAACAAAAGAATGCCTTCAAGAGCTTCCACAAAAATATCACAAACTCAAATGTTTTACACAGGAATTGTTTGAAGTCCTTGTAGTTCTAGTCATCATACTTCAGAAATGACAAGATGCAGGAAACTCAAGTCCTAGTAAGCCAGGAAAGCATGGATCTTCCAACCCAAGAACAACAGCAATATGGTAGCTTCTATGCTAAATAAGATTTTGTATGATAATGGAACATCCATGATTAAAACATTTACAAACACATAACAAATAAACAATAATAAATTGCTAAAATAATAAAAGAAGAGGAAAAGGGATTTTATTTATGAAATATAAAGCTGGAATGATATTAGGACAGCAAGAACATGATGCCTCATATTTTATCCAGGAGGTATCTGAATGGAACTTGAAAAGACCTTTAAAACTTTGAATACTCACTCATGCTTAAAACATTCAACACAATGGAAATGAAAGGGTAATTCTTTAACATGACAAATGTGCTAATATTCTTCACTTGGAAGCCAACAAAGCACTTCTGAGGGCAATGCTACAGGCTTTTCCACTTAACTATTTTAAAAAGCAATAATGTTCACTATAATTTAACATTATTCAAGAGAATTTGGCTACTGCATTCGGAGATGGGGAGAAACAGTATTATAAGAATTAAACTTAAAGTTCTATCATTTTTATTGCTACTGATACAATGGTGTCTGGAAAAACTACAAATCATTACTAAGAAATCATATAAGCATGTTAAAATTCTTAATTTAATTTAATGTGTGTACATTGTGGAAGGTATATGCCAAGGCACATATGTGGTGGTCAAAGGACACCTTTGGGAACCATATCTTTCCATCCATCTTGTTGCCTCTGCACAGCATACTCCAAGCTAATCATTCTGTTTTGGCCTCCCATTTCACCAGAGGAGAATGCTGGCATCATAGATGTGACACCCAGTTTTTGTACTCCCAGAAATTCCTTCCTGCCTGAGAGATTGTGGCAAGCCAAGCAGCCTGGGGAAGAAGGAAGGAAGGGAGGAAGGAAGAAAGGAAGGAAAGAAGGAAGGGAAGAAGGAAGAAAGGAAGGAAAGAAGGAAGGGAAGAAGGAAGAAAGGAAGGAAAGAAGGGAAGAAGGAAGAAAGGAAGGAAAGAAGGAAGAAGGAAGGAAGGAAGGAAGGAAGGAAGGAAGGAAGGAAGGAAGGAAGGAGGAAGAAGGGAGAGGGAGGGAGGAAGGAGGAGAGAGTTGATAAAAATAAACAAAGTGATAAAGAAAGAGAAAGAAAGTGAGGGAGAAAGGGAGAGAAGCAGAGAGAATATAAAGAAGAAAGGGATGAAATGTCTCAGTTGTTTCTCCTACCAGCACAACCTGTATACCAAATCCAGACTCCAAGGAGGAGCAGACTTTACCTCTGAGAGTTTGGTGAGTTGATTCTGACAAAATAATCCAGACAAATTCACAGGGGAAAAACTAAACAAATGTTATGTTGATCTGCACATGCACATGTTGTCATATTAAATAGAAAGGGAACCCAGATGGTTGAGCTGAAATGCTTTTTTCACAGAGAAAGAATGGGAGTAGATGGGCTATTTCAAAGGGAACAAAGTTTCAGGATGGAAACCCACAGAAAACTCAAGGCCTGGGGCAGAGCTGGGCTCGGGGTGTGTGGGATTTGATATGTGGCATATGAGTTTAATCTTCCATGAGTACTATTATATCAACAAGAAGAGTGAGGTTGGAGAGATGGTTTAGGGATTAAGACTCTGCCTTGCAAGACGAAGGTCCTGAGATCGAATTTCAGGTTCCAATAAAAAATACCTAGCAGAAATGGTGGTGGCTTACACTTCTTATGGGTGGAACCTGGGAATTCCTAGAGCAAAGCAAAAAAAAAGGAGGTAGAAAGAATCCAGTATGATTTCCAAAGTCACTCTTTGTCCTCCATAGGTACACACAGTGCACACACACACACACACACACACACACACACACACACAAATAAATAAAAACAATTTTAAAAAATAAATAAGAAGAGTATTGCCCATTGTGTTTGTCTTTGGTTAATGTCATCATTAGGCAGAAATGGTCCTATAGGAAAATGCCTCTCCTAGCATAAAGAGAGAAAGAGGTTGAACAAAAGAAGGGATCAAGGACCAGAGAGACCATGACAAGGGTGACTTAGGTCAGCAGGTCAAAACACTGCAGTTTTGGGAAACATTTTCTAAACTCCAGTGAGGCAGACATATTACAAGGAGAGAAAAGAAGAAACTACTACTTTCATAAATATCACTGCATAAAGCCTTCAGAAAAATATTAGCACTTTGCATCCCATATAATATAAAAAGAATGTTACATGATAGAACAAAGCTTAAAAATCATTATTTTAAAAAATAAAGAAAATCATTCTATTCATGAAAATAGTATTTGATGAAATTCTACACTTAATTAAAATCAGGCCCTTTACAGATCTATGTTAATACCGATACTGCTCTCAGGTTGGGCCAGAGAAACTTTTCAGTGGGCAACAGTTAATACAGAGACTCATAAAAGGTTGAAGGGCTGAGAGGAAGTGAGTGATGAGTGCTCAGCTCTAAATTGGATGTTCTCTGAAATGCACCATATCATGAAATTATTATTATTATTTAAACTGATACTTCTGTAATGTGAGTGATAAAAAACAAATATTTAATGGTAAAACATTTGGAGGAATGAAACAATGTTAGATTGAATTCAAGGTGTGCAGATCAATACATGAATTCTTAACATATTCTTTAGCTCAGCCTAATAAAAGTGCTTGGAAGTAGCAGTGGAAAATTAGTCATAAAAATCAACCAAATATTAAATTGTAAATATTTTTTCATTTTAAAGAAACTGATAATCTTTAGAGAAATGCTTGACTGTACTTCTCAAGAAGAAAAAAAATCACATGATCATGGGACAAATTGTTGTTTTGAATAGTAAGAATAAGAGTTTTATTTTTTCATTTTTTCTTTTTCAATGTGTACAGGAATATAGTGAGCTTATAATATTTTCAACCCCTAGTCACAAATCCCATCCCCTCTCTTTCCCCTAAAATCTCCGCTGCCTGAATCCATCTTATTTTAAGGAGGATGGCTTTCTCAGTGGTATATCCACTGATCCAGGAGGTTTGCTAGAGCATGAATCAGGTCAGGCATAAATCATCACAGACTAGATTAAAACAGTAGGCTGTACAAGAGTTCTATTTTATTTTGTTCATGTTTTTTTTGCAGAATAATAAAAGTAAACATAATGATTCAGAGACAACAATTATTTTTCTATATCTTATTCAATATTTGACTCAGACTATTGCAATTAATAAATAAGCCCCTAGGAAATAGAGCAAGAGAACTAACAAATGTCATCAATTTTAATAATAAAAATGTACACTAGACTGGAGATATTTTATAGTAATAAGAGAATATTATCATCACACTTACACAAATAAAATTGCAGAAATAGATGAAATATAAATTTTTTAGGAAATTGAAGTTTATAAAACCTGAAACAGAATAAAGAAAATGAAGTCATATAGAAATTTAATTTTATTTTTAAATTTTCCCTAATAAAAGTCTCAAGCCAAAATGAACCTAATATTAAGTCTCCTAAATAAAAAAAAACTAAAAGGGGGCTGGAGAGAAGGCTCAAGGGCAAAGACTCTGCTTCTCAAGCAGAAGGTCCTGAGTAAAGATCCTAGTTCCCATGTAAAAACTCCAAGCAGAACAGTGGCTGTCTGCAGTGCTGGCCCTGGTGGGTGCAGCCTGGCAAATCCCAGAGCAAAGCAAGGAGGAGATAGAAGCAATCCAGGTTGATTCCTGAAGTTACCTTGGTCCTCCACAAGGACACACAGTGTTCTCTCTCTCTCTCTTTCTCTCTCTCTCTCACACACACACACAGAGTAAATAAGTAAAATGTTTTTTAAAAGGAAAGAATAACAACAATATCCTGCAGAAAAGAAAAAGAAATACATTTTTAAGAAATATGAAGAGTACAATATGACCTTCTTTGAACTATAATTTTACAGTTTATGATAATGCATATTATTGACAGAACTTACTTATAAATGAAAGTGAAAATTTTTATAATTTAGAAGTCAAGCTTATGTTAAAATTGATATATCAGAATATTAACTTTAAGTATACATATATATAATTAACTGAACATTTGTCAGTTTATTAATAGAATTTAACACATTTAAATATTGAAAATAATAATATTAATTCATCAAGTATAGAAACAATACTTGGTGTTATTTTTACATTGCAGACTGGGGCACCGCTGTGGAAGGTTAATGGTTGGAGCAGGTCTCTGAACAATCTGAAGGAACTTAATTAATTGCTGTGTAAAACCCAGCATAGTGGTGGTACTTTCCATTGATGGACCAGATAATAGGAAGTGCAAGAAAGGACTTGCTCTTCCCTTGTGTCCATTTGCTGTGGAGTCTATTCTGTGAGGATCGTTTGCTTGTTTGCTTTTAGAGCATTATTGACTTCTTTGTTGCTACTGCTGCTGCTGCCTCTGTCCTTGGCTGACTTGGAGCTTCATCTTTTCCACACTGTTGCTATTCTGCTGCCTTTAGAGCCTGACCTCTAGGCTTTGCTGCTGTTGGATGTTCATTGCTGATGCCAGAGCCCAGCTGTTCTTCACCAATGTGGGAAACCAGCATCTCAGACTCTGCAGAGAAGTAAAGGCTTGAGACCTTCTTGGGATCTTTTGGCTTTGTGGAACATTCTGGTCAAGAATGAAGCAGCCATGGGCAGCTACTTTGAACCACATTATTTTTTGTTGTAAGTTAATTAAGTAAACTTATTTATATATTTATTACATTCTGTAGATTCTATTTCTTCAGAGAACCTTAACTAATACACTTGGTTAGAGAAATTTATCTTCAAGCAAATGCCAAACAAGGCATGAGTGAGGTATTATAAAAATTACAGCCATAAGGAAGCATTTGGGAGAATATTGAGAGGTTCTTACTAATGTGTGAAGTCATAAATGCATCTTATGGTCCAGAGTTTTACACAGAGGAATAAAGCCCAAAGAAATGCATCTACACGGAAACAAAAACATGTGCTCAGCAGTATTCAAGCAGGGTTATATGAACTGGCCCCAAGCAACTCTAATGTCTGTTACTGATTAAATGTAGAAATCATTACTGAATTAAAACTTAAAGACCCAAATAAGATGGAGGAACATCTTTTCCCTTTTATATGGACCAGGAAGAGTGAGATACAAAGCAGATAATCTCCTGGTTTTACTATTCAGAGGCTAATTTTGGTTCAGTTCCAAAGCCACAGGCAGGCAAGACTCAGACCTTCAGCCCTCTGCCTTCTCTCCAGAGATCATTACCTTCCACTTTCTCAGGGATTCACCCCTCAGATTCTGCCCCTTTATAACCAAGATATCATAATCTCCAGTTTATGAGACCTGCCTTGGAGTTGTTCATGTGGTCAGATCAGTTTCACTATCTACCATAACCTGTTGATTTCTGCTTATCCCACATTTTAAACTATACTGGCAATTGTCAGACATTCACCTTTGACATGTGAGAAGACATTGAGATGATTAATGGTAGGTTTATTTACTTTCACAATAATGAATGGTGTTAGTGTCTTGGTTAGAAAATTAATAGCATAACTTTAAGTCTTGTGTAGACATATGGCAGAGCAGTAATTAAAACAGTAGGAAAGAATGGTCACTTAAACTTTACTGGATGGTAGATGTGTTATAATGATGCTTGAAGCTCACTCTGTCATTCATGTAAGCTCTAGAGATCATTGTTGTCATCATTAAGATGCAGTATAAAATTTCAGAAGACAATCTTGGGCTTATAGAATATTTGCTTCAATAACAAACTGTATCAAGAACTCCCACTTCAAATCACAATGAGGAACAAGTTGGCAATGGACAAGATTTGAAAATCAGAAAGCACTAAATAAACAGTAAATCAACCAACAACTCTTACTGCTGCCCAGGAGGAATTTGGTTAGCATCTACAGGGTAAAAAATACTTTGTAATCATGAAAGCTGAGCTGCAAGAACTTGAGTTCCATAGGTTTCATTATTAGACAAGTGTACCAAACCATTCACATGAGCTTTATTTTGCATATAAGAATGTCTATTGTGTCAAAAAGAAGACAAAACTAAATGTTCACCGAGTAAAATTGAAAAATACATTGTACATCCATAGAAACAAGTAGTAGAAGGATTTCATGTACAAAAGGAGAACATGGGTGATTCTCAAAATCATAATTTGCATGAGAACATATGCGAATCTTATTCAAGTTGTTTGTAAAAGGCAAAGACAGAACACAAATGCAAATGTGATGCTGGAAGACAACATGCATGTCATAAATTAATTGAAGAAGAAAAGCAGGGAGGGAATTTTGAAATATATAGAGTGCTGTCACCAAGTGCAGATTGCAGTTAAGACTGAGGTGTTATTTTGACGGTTTCTGTGATTAGAGTAAGTGTAATTGGCATGTACTATAAACTGTTTCCTAGTTCAGTGCACTACATTCAATCTTGGTCTGTCTGGCAGGCTCAGTGGCATGCAGTGATCATGCCTAGAGTTAGCACTTGATTTTTCCTTGGCCTCTGGACCACAACCTACCTATATCAGGTCAGCTGTCGCTGCTTGAGTTCTAGGCAGAGATTCATAGAAATTTTTAAGTATTTTAACATTACACAGTTAATTCCTGCACTGTGAGCAAATCAAGTTAAATCCCCCAATATCTCAAAATTTTATTTAGGTAAATATTGAAAAAGAAGATAGAGTTGGTACATATTAAATTACTTCACAATCAACATGGATATTCCTTTTCTACAAGAGAGATGACAAATATTTCTTCTTCTATGACAATGAGAGCCAGAAGAGAGAAGAGGAAGTGCTGTGTCTCTGAAGCGCAGGGGCACCTCTGGCTATTATTTTAGATATAAATAATAACAGGTGGTTTCCGCAGTGTTTTGTGATAAATCCTAGCAAATAGAGAAGATGACAACATTCTGATGATAATGTGACTCTTATTTATTTGCTGAAATCTTTTGAGTTACCTCTGCTCTTCCCAAGTCAGAAATACCTGCAAGGACTGCAAGTAAGTAATGAGACATCTGGTTAAGCTCATAGACTTTCCTTCCTGGTCACTTGCAACTGATGGGATATGATCTCACCAGAAGGGAGGGCATAGAGTCTGGCAGATAAAAGGTAACCATCTTGCAAATGGGAAACTGACCCCCCCACCACAGTCTCCTACTCTTATTCCATCTACCTTTGAATCTACTCTTATAATAAAACTCTATTTTAACAGCCTTTTATCTCTGGCCAGGGGGTAACATCCAATACCCATCAGGATGGAGTTAAGGGCAGTGCAGGAGTAGCAAAAGCTGAAAAAAAAATCAACAAACCATAATTCAGAACATTAAAGACTCTGCATCAACCATGTAGAACCAGGCCAGCCTAATCTCTCCCCATCCTAAAGCTCAGGGAAATTTGCAGAAGAGGTGGCGGTAAGATTGTAAGAGCCTAAAGTTGGGGAGGAGCAATGATATGCAAGATACTTCACACAAGTTAGGGCTAAAGTAATCATAATAGGACTTTGCATGACCTGCACAATGACCAACATATCTTTGACCCCCCAAAGGCTAGCATGGGTCACAGGCATAGGATCCTTAGAGGCAAGGGATTAACAGCCATAATAATGTTCCTATACTAAAGGGGAACATAAAAAAGAGCTCTAAGTAATGCTACTGAGTCCTTACACCTCATGCACACTAAAGGATGCTCCAGGAAATGAGGGGGAGGGAACTGGGAGAAAGTAAAGAGACAAGGGGGAAGCGAGCAAGGGCATCCAGAGAGGGGTGAAAGGGAGGGGGAGGAATGGGGTACTTATTAACTTTGTATGAGTGGAAGAAATAAAAAAAGAAATACCTGCCATGGAATTATTGTAGCAAATGTGCCCAAAGAAAATGTAGAGAAGACTTGAAATTTTGGTTTTCCTTCCATCCCACAGAAGCCTATTAAAACAGCATATGAAAAGAGATGTGGTACTCTTCTGCTTGTCGAAAGGTAGAATATCCAAGCCATTCATAGGTTTGACAACTCCTGTAGAGATGCTGAGGGTTGTGTGTGTGTATCTGTGTGTGTCTGTGTTCACATTCAAGTGTGTGTGCATGCACACTGACCAAGAAAATATAGATATATGGCCTATCCCATTTCTATTATTATTTTTTAAATTTTTATTATTATTATTATTTATTCAATTGTGTGTGTGCATATGTATGTGTGCGCGCATGCGTGTGTGTGTCTGTGTGTGTGTAGAACCACGGACGAACTCGGGAACCACCACGGACGCCTCCACCTCCTTCTGCCCCTGGATTCACAGGTTCCACCCTACCAGGACCAGAAGTGCAGGCTGCCCCCACTTTCGCCTGGTGTCTATAGGTGGGATCTGGATCCGAACTCAGGACCTTCTGCCTGCAAGGCAGAGGCTTAACCCCTGTAGCCACCTCTCCAGCCCCCTATTATTTTAATAATAAAGACCACTTCAATCTATGGAAAATAGTAGCGTGAGAATTAATCTACCTTTTTAATGGTTTGTCCTATGGGCATAAATACATTTTGTTTCCCAAGTTATGCTATTTTTATGTTAATTTTGGAATGGCTCTATTCCAACATAATACTTTGTATTTTCAGATATTTGGTAAATATCCATCACTTCTTTGAAGTTTTAAAAACAAATTACTATATTTTTCCCCTTTCTTTTTTTTCCTTGTAAGTTCTGCTGTGGACTGTGTGCATAAATAAGTAAAATGTGTAGTTAATTCAAATGCTTTTTGCTGAGACCTAGATTTCTGTTTGACTCTGGTAACAATCAACTGAAGGAGCTTAGCCAACCGTCTCCCGCGCAACAGTGTAACCACACTTGATGATCAGAGACTTCCAGCAGCGTGAACTGTTGCATGTAACTGTTCTCAGACCCAACTGTAAGGTCTACATAAAAGGTATACATATTTTATTACTGAAAATCCTTACTGTATTTCCATGATCACTTAAGCTCTGTAATTTTCTTGTTTTTATTTTAAAAAACTATCTTTTTAATGAAGGTTTTATAATATCAAATAAATTTTGTATTTATTTTTCTTCTTCATGAGGAAACTATGGCTATGTGTGAGTTAAATGTTTGAGGAATATTTCCTAACAAAATTTGTTACAGGCTTGTAAATTTATTTTGACTTCTCATATTTTACTTGTGTTGATATGAAAGCAAGATATTTTCAAACAGTGTTTAAATATGTTGTCACAATTTTCCAGCAATTTTATCATATATTAAAAATGGGGAAAAGTATGCATGAGCATATTTCCATGGACACCAGGACACAAACAATCCACAGGAGCAGACCAGCCAAACAAACCCATGGACTGGAGATTGACAGCCTCTAAGGTCTCTGTGGTTACTGCTTATTTTTGCATATTGTGAACCCAATTTAAAAAATCTTTTTGGGTAGGCTAGAGCTCCCAGATATTTAGCTGAACATTATTTGTGTGTCTTGTGTGAGGAGGAGTGTTTCTGGATGAATTAATATTTAAGTTAGTAGTCTGAATTAGGGACAATATTCTTCACAGTGTGGGTGGAAATTGATTGACTAGTACAAGACTGAATATAACAAAATCACTGACTGAATGGAAGGGCACTGCACCTGTCTGACTGGCTTAACTGGAATGGCAGTCTCCCGGGAACACTTGGACTAGGGCAACATCCCTTCATCCTGTTACTGAGGTCCCTCAGTTTGGGATAGAATTTCGAAACCAGACTTCTGTGTTTCCAAATTATACACAGCAGATTCTGAGAATTCCTTATAATAAAGCCTTTTAAATAAATAAATGGATATGCATAATGGGTGGGTGATAGAAAGACAAATGATGAGCAAGTGTGCTGTGCAACTTTTCTTGGACCAAACGTCCATCAACCCCAAACAGGAATTTGACCAAAGTAATGATTACATCAAAGTTCAGCTTGATAAACTGATGAGTTTTGGGGGTTACCTGCAGGGGTGTGGGTGAAGTTTTATTGCAGGATCAGGGGCAACTCAAATGCAGCTACTTAAGGAGAAAGTCTATTTCAGCCTGGGTGAAATTCACAGACACTGTACCCCTTGAGTTCTCTGCTGAATAACTTGCCTCTGGAACAATCTCCTCCAGATTTTTAGACTGTTGAGTCATCTTGCTTCTTATCTGGCTGGAGACTCTCCTTCCCCAACAATTGACTGCTATTATTCACCTTGAGGCTGGTTAGTTTGAGAACTCTCCAGATCCATAAAGAATCTTCTTCTAAGATTAAATGCTGTAAATTGCTTCAGAACTGGAAAGAACCTAACAACCCCTCTTAGTCAAAAAGAACATCACATTGTTCCCTGATGAAAAACTCCATACAACAAAGATAAAGTACAATGTATAGAAATAGATAATTGACAGATAATGCAATAGATGACTTTTTGATAATATATGATAGACAGATTATAGAACAGAGAGGTGATTGACAGATAAGTGATAGATCATTGATGATAGATAGGTAGATGGATAGATAGACAGACAGACACTTACAGATAGATGGATAATAAAAGATGTTTGCTTTGTTTCTGGAAGGTCCTGACCAGACATTGTTTTTATAACAGTACATTCCCAAATATGTTTTATTTTCTTGTGTTGTGACCTATTTGAATTTTAATTTAGTGACAAAATTTAAAGAATTGTTCTGGAAAATATACATAATAGTATTCCCAAGATGTTGCATAATATTTTCTCTTGAAACTTTGCTATAATTCACAGATCCCTTATCACCTGACCTCACATAGCCAAGAGATATGTAGCAGAACAGTTCACCCAGTGATCCTTCATGACTAATCCTTTTCCTTTCCTTGCTTTTAATTCTCATGAGGAACATTAGAATATTCTTGGAATTCATATCCTGAGATAAGAAGAAAGCTTGTTGGAACGGCTTGGGTCTCTTCTCTTTTCTTCTAGCACAGATCCTTCTGCAATGTATAGCTCAGAAACTCAAGTGACTTCTTGAGTATGTTCATAGTGGAATGCTTCCGTAATCCTGGAGATGTATGTCTTGTGGAGCAAGACAAGATTCTGCCCACCCACAGCAAACTTTCTGAACTTTGGAGAAGAGGGGTCATGAATCTGAAGGTTCTCCTGACCTTGACTTCGTGTTTTTGATGTATTATATGTATGGTCTGCCTTACCAGACTCATGTGAAAAGTAGAAATTAAAGATTGGTCACTGGTTCATGCTAAATGTATTTCACAATTATAGGAACTAATCACACTGCATGTGTGAGAGCAAGTGCTTTCCACAGTCTTTCTTTCTTTTGAATTTTTTTATTATTATTTATTCAATTGTGTGTATGCATATGTATGTATGTGTATATGTGTATTGTGCATGTGTGCACGTGTGTGTGTGTGTGTGTGTGTGTAGAACCACGGGTGAATTCGGAAACCACCATGGACCTCCTCCACCTCTGTCTTGTTTTACTCTGCCCTAGAATTCACAGGCTCCGCCCTACCAGGACCAGAAGCGCAGGCCACCCTGGCTTCCTCCCAGCCTCTATACGTGGGGTCTAGGATCCGAACTCAGGACCTTCTGCCTGCAAGGCAGAGGCTTAACCCCTGAGCCACCTCTCCAACCCCCGCTTTCCACAGCCTTTCAAATACTGCCATACCTGTCAATCTTACACTCCTTCTTGTGGTGTCTCAGAGATACCCAGGATTTACAACTTTGCTAGTATAATCACTACATCAAATTTTAGTTAATCAACCACTGGAACCCAGTGTGACCCAGATAACACTGTATTTTCCAATGATTCATTTTCTTCTCTACTTGTAAACTGCTGATCAACATGATAATGAGTGACCAGACATTTTTCAGGGTGTGATTGAGCTCTTGCTGTAGATTCTCTTATATTCCCCTCCTTGGGCTGTAAAGGGATATTCTCTAAAATAATGAAACTCAAAAAAAGATGGAAGAAAAAAATCACTTTTGTGGTCATCAGGTGTATGAGTACCCCTTTTCTAATATAGCAGAACCTCTTCTCTGGCTATAAGTTTATGTTCAACACTATTTGTACTGGTTCTTCAAAGGATAAAGACTTTCTAACCTGTCATTGACAGATTTAGATTTTTCCTCTTCGACAATTATTAGATATTGAAAGTGTGTATATTTTTTTAATTCCTTAAAGACTGGAGCCATTAAAAAGTTAGGCAAGGTTTGTTCTACCTGTTCATTCCTTTTGGATGTTGCCTGTGAACTTTCTGTAGCTAAGCGCCCCACCTGGTTCCCACATGATATGCACTCTCCTGAAGCCCATGGATCATCTGTTTAATGTCACCATGTATGTAGGAATTCTCCAAACAATGTGTCAACCTAACTGTAAAGTGACCTGACAATCTGTCTACTATCATTGAGTCAATTATGAAACCACTCAGAGATTTCACAAGGTAACACAGGCTGTGCTTAGAGGATTAGGAAAGTAATGGAACTCTTTATGTAGTATTGATGGGAAAGAAAAACCTCAAGCATTGATTTTTCAGAAATGATAAGACTGAGTATCACCATCCAAATCCATAGGTAAAAGAACACATTCACAGGGATAATCACAGCCATAGCAGGCACAGAAACGTTCTCCCTAGTTATCTGCTATCTTGTTTTAGAAGGTTATTAAGAAATTTAATTGTATGCTTTTTTAATTGTGATCTAGTGTTGGCTCTGCTTCTTCTTGCTTCTTATTTGATGCGTTGTCCGAGCTGCTTGCGGTATCATATTAGGAATCCCATCAATAATCGGATAGGCTATTCCCAGCTCTTCATTAATCAGTTCACTAGTTGATGCTTCATATCGCAGCGGGTTCTTGGAGAGCGGACACACCAGGAAGTCCAGCAGCCCCGGGCCCGAGGTGCGCGAAGGCTCCCCTGTGGCCTTTCCGCCATCCGCAGAGGAGCCCGGCCGCGATGCGCGCAGGCCCCAGCACAGCGCCGAGGCCAGCAGGCCACAGGCCGCGCCCCGCATGGCCGGCTCGTTCCACTAGCCACTCAGCGGGCCGCCCCGCTAGATCCGCTGCGTCCATCATTTATAAGATTTAATTTTGAGTTCATTGCTCCCTTGATCTCAGGTGCAAATACCGTAAATAACTCTGTGAATGAAATCTCAATAGAACACTGCTGAGAAAGCGAGGGGGGAGCATGGGAAGTTTTATTGATTGAGCTCAATCCTACTACAAGTTGTTTACTCAGAGACCAACTTATAGGTCAGGGATCATGAATATTTTATAATACTTTAAAGTGCAATTTAACCCATACCTGAGAATCTGTGTAATCTTTGGACATTGTTTGGACATTATGCAAAGAGATGCTGGATATATAAAAAAATAGAAGAAGGGTGAAACTTGGGGTAGAAAGAGTTAGGTTGTCAGTGTTGCAAGAACATGGAGGAGAGGACAAGACCAATCCAAATTGACAATAAGGGAAATACCCATAAGAAAATCTGTTCTTGATAAAGTAATCTAAAAGTATGTATTTCTTTGTTAAAAGAGAGTTTGAATGAAGTACTCTGAATGACTTGGGCTACTGCTGAATGATTTGTTGCTCAGAGAGGTTACTGAGGTTCCCAAAACAATGCAGGCTATTGCTACTGCTATTTATCATTCACCAGATAGTAAGATCACATTACTGAAGGTACCATATGTGTTGCTCACAGTTCATAGATAAATGTGGAATTAGGGGAGAAGCTTCTCTGTGGATTGCACTCACAGTTCTGGAAGATGCCATGAAAGCTGCTAAGGGAAGAATTACCATCAATAGACTCGGGTGTAGATCCTACTTGCAATAATATTGAAAGGCCACAAAAGGTTTTCCTGCTGGTACAATAGTGAAAAGTCTGTTATGGGGTATACAATTGCTTTCTTACTGGATTTGAGGTTCCATGGGAGAGATTTGTTCTCTGATTCTGTAGACTTGTTTGAAAACTTGTGACTGGAAAGATCCCAGCAGCTACATGAAAACTGCTGCTATTATTTTGCTAGATGAACTTGATGTTCTCATCAAGAGTAACATCTGTATTGCACACTTGAACTCACAGAAGCTGAAATTACATGAACATAATCTGCACAAGGTTGGGTAGTTAATATCCTGCTGTGGAAGGAGGCAGAGTTCATTAGTCCTTATATATCCTTTTGGATATTTATATGTAGTTAATGGTGGGGGCATATGCCATCATTTCCAAGGTAAGATGTTCATGATCCTGTGAATAGCTCCTCACTCATGCTCCAGTAAACAACCATACTAACATTCACTGTGTCGTAAAAGAAAAGACATGAAAATCATGAGCATAGAAGAGGGACTATTTGAAAAGAGGAAGTGGATTGGATCAGTGAGTTTGGGAGGGCAATTGAAGAACATTATGAACATACATGGAATGTCATAAGAAAACATTATTGTGTATAATTAATATATACTAATAAGATCATAAAAATCAAAACTTGAGAAGAAACCACCTTTACTTGCAAATGAAGAAAAGTTATGTGTCACTGTCTCATTTCTGAATCCTGGCATCAGAGACATACATAGAGACATGATGATCACTCTCTGAATTGGGGAGTCCATTGGCTCTGCCTCAGCACAAACTCAGATCTTTATCTGCGGTGTAAACAATTATTATGACTTAATTAATAGATGACTTAATCATCTACCATAACACAAGACTTAACATTTTCTTGCATGTAGTGCCATGGGGATACCAATGAAGCAGAAATTTAAAACATCATTTTTCAGAGTTTCTGAGTTTTAATATTTAGTAACATTCACTAACTGGTATTGAAAGGATTAGAAAAAAAGCACTCTTAACCAATATTAGGACTTGGGTAGCAGTTGAAGTTTTCAAGACTATGTAAGCACTTTGTGTTTTTAAATTCTTTACAGTTTTACTTTTTAAAAAAATGGCATCTTGCTTATAAGACAGATAATAAAATGAATTCTAAAATCAGTCTGCAAGCAATAAAGTGACAAGTGCTTTATTTACTAATGATTTAAATTCTTAGGAGAATGTTTTTAATTCAACATACTATTCATATACTAACATTTTCATTATGTGAGTGAATTTTTCAGATCATGTTTTCAGAGTTATGTGCAACAGAGGAAATTTAATTTGTAATTTAATAATGCTATCTTTAAAGAGGCCTAAGTGTTAAAAATTAAGTTCCAATTATTGTGGCTCAGGATTTTTAAAGGAAATGAATCATCTTCAATGAGTATTAAGAAGGGAATGAATATCTGGTCTTATATAATCCACTGAGGATATCACAGACATATAATCTTCCTAGAATATTTTGAATATTGCCTTTTTTTCAAAAAATGTTTTTCCATTTTAAAATGCAAAACTGCATGTTCTCAGTCTCTAGCATACAAAATATTTTTTGAAAAACTATTCAGTTGAGGGGAGATAGCTAACAAGAAGCACGTTACTCATGCTGAGTAAGCTTTATGGGTATTGATGGTTTGAAAGATGAGCTGAATTTACAGTGACCACAGATTGCTAGGTTGGTTAAACTTCAGCTTAAGGCCCTTAGAGCCCTTCCCATTAGCTCTGGAAACCCAGATTCCATGTTGTGCCTTGTACTTTGAGTGCTGCCTTTTAAGAGAGTCACTTACCAATTGTGAAGAATCTGTTTATTAGTTGAACCATGGATAAGCCTACAGGAGATTATATAATTGATGGGGAAGGCCCAACACATGGTCGGTGACTAGTCCCTGGGCAAATTGATAGACAGGAGGAGCTGGCTAGGAAAGTTGACATTCATCTGTATTCTTGGCCAGACATTCTGGTCTGGGAAGTGAGGATTATCCCTGTCTCAGCAATGGATATGGTGTGGCCACCCAGCTAGAGTATTGGTACTGATGTGTACTCTCCTGACAAGATTGACTAAAAGATGTAACCAGAGAGTTGTATGGCATAATAAAACCTGATGTTGTCTCTTAAACTGTTTGGTCATGAATTTATCACTAACAATGGTGAGAAACAACAACCCAAGTGTTGGAGAATATTATTTCATACAATAAAATTACTTCTATCACAGATCATTTGTGAGCACAGTACACTAGGATACTCTCCTATACCCTGCCTACCTCAGATACAACTCTCCCCTACAATCAAACCCCCAGACCATAACTTTCCCTCTGCTAATCATAACAAATCCAAGAATCAACTAGATGGCACAGAAACCATTAAAGGCTATTGACCAACCACATCCAACTAAGCACCCCAAGAATCTTACCTTTCAACAATAAAAGATAAGGAGGCCATTTTATTTCCATTTATTCCTAAGTAACAATCTCTCCAGTTTAAGACATCCATGTATCCTGCACATACCCCAAATACCCACCCCTACTGACTATCACTTTCGCATACACCTGATAAACTTTAAACACGACTATGCCCATCCTATCTTATCTTCTAGAATCTCTTCTTTTTTCATACATTTTATTTTTCCTAATCATACAAGCTCAATAGGTACCCCCTTTTCCCTCCCCCTCCCTTCCCCAGTTGTCCCCCATTGCACTCTCCTCCCTTACCCCTTTCTTTCACCCCTTCCTTCCTCCTCCCTCTCCAAATGCCTCCCCCTTCCTACCTCTCATCCCCTGAAGCATCCTTTTATGTGAATGCCAAATCTCCCTCTGAGTCCTCCACCCTAGTGAGGGTTCAGGACTCAGTAGCATAGCCTGGAGCCCCTTTTTAGGCTCCCCGCTTGTATGGAAACTCTATTATGTCTAGCTCTTCTAATACTTGAGTTAAACCTCATCTACCAAATCTGACTCCCAGTTCCAAACTTCTTACTAAAACTAGGTCATAAACCCTTTTGTCTCCAAACCAAATCTGACTTATATACCCTAAGTACACTGAGTTATTGTGCCCACAAAACAGCATCAAATAACCTAAGGTAATACCTGAAGCAATTCCATTCCATCCAGGTCCAGGAAAGCATTTCCAACAACTGTCAAATTTGGGTGTGCCAGTTATTCTGGTCTGTTGCTGTGAGAAAACACCTAAAGTCAAATTTTTTAAAGGAAAAGGGGCGATTTATTAAGCTTATGTTTCCAGAGGGGAAATACAGTCTTTCATCGTGGATGTGGCATGAATGACTGGAAGAAGCTGGAGACAGGTTATGTCACTGCAGACATCTTAGAGGCTGCCTGCAGCAAAAAAAAAAAAAAAAAAGACTTCTCTAGGAAGTAGACTAGGATTAATTTTTTCTCATCAGACCTCATAGTTTCTGCTTCTTTCTGCCATATCATGTTGTCCAGACTTAATTGCCTTAAAATTTCCTCTGACCAGCACTCATGTTTAACTCCAGGCAAGCTTTCAGGATGAGGCAAAACTTCACTAAACTCTCTGCCAACACATTACTCCATTTGTCACTCTATCTGTTCCAAATACAGTCTTTGCTCCTCTCTGGACCATCTGTACTTATGAAGCCTGCATCTCTCACAGCATTGCTTTCTTCTGAGCTATCATGAGAAAGACCCATTTGGCCTGATCACCAAGGCACACAGACTTTCGCAACATAAAGTCTCAACTTTCTCCATATTTATCCAACAAACAGTTCCAAAGGCACAGTAGCCACATCACAGCATTAGCCATACTTTTGGGTGCCAACTTCTCTCAGATTCACAAACAGCTTCACTTCTTGATACCAGATTCTCTTAGTCTTGCACAGCAACATTCCCCTTCTCTGATACCAATCTCCCTCAGCTTCAGAATACTTCACATTGTGCTTCCAGATGCTCTTAATCTCACAACAATAGCCTACTTCTCAGGACCGATTTCTGTAATGGTTACTCTTGTTTGTTGCTGTGAGAGAACATCCAAAAGCAAGCAACTTCAGGGAGACAGGGAGATATTCAGCTTACTGTTCCAGAGTGGAGATACAGTCTTTAATGGCAGATGTGGCATGGCTGACTGGCAGAAGTTGGAGACAGGCTATGTCACTGCAAGACATCTTGGAGGCTGAGAGCTGCAAGAGTGTCTGTTGCAAAAAAAGAGACTTCTCCAGTAAGTAAAGTGGGACTAATTCACCTCAAGACCTACCCTCCGGGACCACTTTCTTTCAGCAAGGTTCCATCTCTCAAAGGTGCCATGACTTTCCTAAACACATGAGACTATGGGTAACACATTTCAAACCATGGCATTGAGCAACCTCATCTTACAAGAGTAAGAGACACATGATAAAGAAAGAAAACAAACAAACAAACAAAAAAAAAAACAGTACAAGATGCCCAAGTCACAGCTCAAAAACCACAAAATACACCACAACCCAGGAAAAAAATGTTTCCTACAACAATAATATAATTATAGATTCTAACTAGAATAACATCTAACATATTAGCAAAAAAAGAATAACCAAGATAATGAATTTCAAAGATATTTTATTAATATGATCAAGGACATGTGAGAGGAATTATAAAAGGAAGAAGAAGAATTTTGAGAGAAGAACACATGAAAAAATATGAGGTTTAAAATGAAAAGTAGGGGCTGGAGAGGTGGCTCAGGGGTTAAGCCTCCGCCTTGCAAGCGGAGGGTCCTAAGTTCGGATCCCAGATCCCACGTATAGACGCCAGGCGGAAGCGGGGGCAACCTGCGCTTCTGGTCCTGGTAGGGCGGAGCCTGTGAATCCCGGGGCAGAAGGAGGTGGAGGCGTCCATGGTGGTTCGCGAGTTCGTCCATGGTTCTACACATACACAGACACACACACACAGACACACACGCACGCGCACATACACATGCACATGCGCACAGTTGAATAAATAATAATAATAATAAACATTTAAAAAAATAAAATGAAAAGTAGATACATAAAATGATAAGCACAGAATAGTTGAAAAAAATCCAAAAATAACTTAATTTTAAATAAAAACCAAGCTAGGAATATTTACAATAGCAAAGTCATGTAATCAACCCAAATGTTCAACAGTTGATGGGTGGCTAAGGAAAATGTGATACATTTTTATAATGGAATACTACTCAACCATCAAAAAGATGAATTAATGAAATTTGCTGGGAAATGGATGGAATTAAAAAAATTATATTGAGTTAAGTATCCCAGACAAAGAAAGCTAGACATTGTATATACTTCCCTAATAAGTGGATCCTAGTTCCAAACCCACTTAATGACATATTCAAAAGTAAATCTGTAATACAGGAGAGGAGAAGGAGAGACTAAAAAAAAAGAAGATAAGGATCAAGTTTAGTAAAGAAAATAGGCCACAGTCAAGTATTGCATGTAAGTAGTGAGAAATCTAGGGTAATGTCTCTTAGAAACAAGAAGAAACCAATTTTAAAAACAGTAGAAGGGCAGAGATTTAAAGATCATAGAAGAAATAGCTGAAACTGAGGTCAAGAAAACAATACAAAGTATCAATCAACTAAGAGCTTATTCTTTGAAAAAATAAGATTGATAAACTCAAAGTCAAATTAATCCAAATCAAAGGAAAATTCTACATTCTTACAATTAGAGATTAAAATGCAACTATCACAACTGTACCAAGGAATCATAAGTTCATACTTTCAAAACTCATACTCCACCATATTTGACAATAAGGAAGAAATGTTTCAATTCCTAAACATATAGAACTTACCAAAGTTGAATCAGAATGAACTTAATTATTTAAACAATCTATAACAAGTAACAAAATAAAGATAGTAATTACAAAGCTTCCTAAAACAACAACAAAAAATTTCCCAGGACTGACTAGATTTAGTGCAGATTTCTATCAGATATTTAAAGAACAATTATGGCTACTACTTCTCAAATTATTCCAAAAAATAAAAAAGCAAGGAACACTTTCAAACTCTTTCTATGAAGCCAATATTACACTCATCCCAAAATCAAATAAAGACATGATAACAACAAAGAAACAATAGATAATCTCACTTATGAACACAATTGCAAAAATCCTCAATTAAATATAATCTCACTTATGAAACAAATGAAAAAATCCTCAATTAAATATAAACACATTGAATTAAAAATGTATCAAAATTTCATTCTCTATGAACAGTTTCAGTTCATTCCGGCTATAATAAGTTGATTTAATATACGCAAATCAATAAATTCAACTTACAAAAATCACATCATCTTTTCAATAAATGTAGAAAATTATTTCTACAAATTCAATAGTCTTTATGATAAAAGCCTTGGGAATGACAGGGATGGAAGGAACATGTATCAATATAATAAACATCATACACAACAAATCCTAGATTTAGAAAAAGGTTGAACCATTGCCACTTAGATTAGTATATAGATGAACCTGTCTACTTTCATCACTTCTGTTTAATATTATACTTGAAGTCTTAGCTAGACCATAAGACTGAAGAGGAATATTAAATAATATAAAATAGAAAAGGAAGAAATCATGTTTTTATCATTTGAAGATAACAGTAGTCTATATTTAAGAAACCCCAAAAGTTCCACCAAGAAACACTTGACACAAATAAGTTCAGGAGAGTAGCACATTACAAAACTAATGCTCAAAAATCAGTGTCTTTCCTAGCAAAACTGACAACAACAACAAGCCATAATTCAGAACACCAAAGACCCTACATTAATCACCTGGAACCAGACCAGCCAAATCTCTCCCCATCCTAACGCTCACGGAACCTTCCAGAAGAGGGGGGGGTGGCAAGATTGTAAGAGCCTAAAGATGGGAAGGACCAACAATATGTAAGAAAATCTACACAAATTAGGGCTGTAGCAGCCAGAATTGCACATTGCCTGAATTGCACAATTGCTGACATGTCAACGACCCCCCAATTTCTAGTATGGATTACAGGGGAGAAAGCTCCAGGCAGTAGGATCCTTAGAGATAAGGGGTTAACAGTCATAATAGAGTTCTTACATTAATGGGAAGCCCAAAAAAGGGCTCAGGGCTATGCCACTGAGTCCTGAACCCTCACTAGGGTGAAGGACTCAGAAGGAGGTTTGTCATTCACACAAAAAGATTCTCCAGGGAATGGGAGTAGGAAGGGGAGGCACCGGGAAAGGGGGAGGGAGAGAAGGGGTGAAAGGAAGGAGGAAGGGTGGAGAATGCAAGGGGGGACAACAAGGGAGGGGAGAAGGGAGAAAGATTATGAGGGTACCTATTGAGCTTGTATGATTAAGAAAACAATAAACGGTGGGAGAAAAAAATATTACTCTTTTCCTATACTCCAAGAACAAACAAAGCGAGAAAGACCAAAGAAAAACAATTCCTTTAACTGTAGCTATGGAAAAATTAAAATACCTTGGAATGCATCAAATCAAGGATGTGAGAAAAATGTACAATGAAAATTTCAAGGATTAACAAAAGAGATTACAGAAGACACGAAATGTGTTAAGATCTCCCATTTTCCCAGATCAGTGGAAATAAGATTATAAAAACAATCATCTCTACCAAAAGTTTAATTTCAATGCAATACCAATCAATCAACATTCAAACACATTTCTTCATAGAAATTGATAAAATGAGCTCAAAATTCATATTGAAGCTCACAAGTCCATTTTTTTTAAAAAAAGATCATTTGTAGTTAATCAATCAAATCATTAACTTCAAATTATGGTAATTATCCTAATTAACTAGGTTGGAAAAGTATGTCTTATTAATTGTATTTCTAGTTATTCTTTTGTTGCTGTGATAAATATTCTAACTCAAGCAAGCAACTTGAGATATAAAAGTTTGTTGCTTGGTTTATGGGGATGAATAGATGGCAACAGACAAAGTCAGTTATCTACCTGTTAACTTACAGCCTTACCTGAGAAATAGAAAGAATGAACAAAGTAGTAGAGCTGGGTCAGGGCCCTCCCCTCGTTGGGTATTTCCTCAAGAAAGCCTCCCCTACCTAAAGGTTCTATAAGCTAATGAAACAGCCTCCCAGAAAGAACCAACTCTTCAAGCTGTGATAGAGATTTCCCATTCAAATCATGACATTATTCTAAGAGATAGAGATGAGAATAATCTAAAAGCAAATGACTTAACAGTGGGAAGACTCAAAACTCTTGCTGATACTCTTTATCAGCAAGATAATATGTTTCTTGAAACCCTCTGGCATATTTTCTCCAATATGTGTTTGACTCATGTCAAGAATACTTACTTCTACATAAATTTCATGGATTTAATGCTGATAATTGAATAACTTGTAATTTTAAAACTACTAGGTATCACATATGTTGTTTTTAAAGTGCAAAGAGCTATGATAACATCACTACTTATTGACTATATGTAGAGGGAAAATGAAGCAAGTTCAAAAAGAGAATTATGTAGCTATGAAAAAAGTTAAGAATTTCTAGTGATTAAATAAGCCATAAGTCAGGGACACTGGAATTAAAAAAAAGAATACTTACTTAGACGATAACTATAACATAAAATAGTCAACACCTCCATCAATGTATTGTTGAGATGACAGTATCTATATTGTGTTATTCCCATCAGGTGTTCTTGATCTAAATATATAAATGCATTACTTATACCCTCCATCCCTTAGGAAATCTGTGTGTTCTTTCATTGACTCTCATCTCACATGTTCTCAAGTAATTCATTTCTCACCCATGGGGTCAAAATATAATATTTGAAAGTATTTATTAAAATATGCCACGAAACAGTAAAATATTTATCTAAAACATATACTGAGATATAAACCACACTATATTTAAACTAATACAGATTTTAATGTATCTATGATCACTACTTCAGTGATAATCATTGATGACAATGTACCGATACCAATATTATACTGTGATGTAATTCACTTTCTAGAAACAGAAATGGAAAAACAGCCTGATCATGGTGGTTCTGGGGAGTTAAAATAAAATAAGTTTATGTTGGGCACTGAGGGGTCATTGCCATTTCAGAAGTCTAATTCAGAACTTTCAATACAAGAAGCACAAACACAGGAAAAGTGTTACCCAAAGAGCTCACTAGCTTCAGGACATGTTATTGTTAACAATTATTTAAATATTTGGGCACATTAAATTTATATAACATAATTAAGTTTAAGTTAAAAAATTAAATAACTTACTTCATGAGAATATATATATATTCTTATGCAATTAATGTGCTTTCAAACAAAAAATTCAACATAGTACATATATAGACATTTTGAATGTATTACAATATCTTACATTCAGTGATGAAATATTTAAAACAGTTGCAATTGTGGATATGAATCATTAAAATTGTATTTAAAATTATGGATCAATAGGTTATTTTTATATTTAATCATGAGAAACCCATTAACATAATGTGTACATATTATTTGTTTTGTCATTTACTTAACTTTGTACAGTTGTATTTTATCTTATTATGCACACACATCCACATATAAGAAAGAGAAAGGCAGAGATATAAAGAAAGAGGAATTCAAATTCTTTGTCTAAGAATATCTCTCTCAGCTATAAAAAACCCTAGGTGAAAGGGTAGGGAACTCCCTCCAGCTGACTGAACTAGGCCAAAATTTCCAAAACAGAAATCCAATAGCACTGTCATTAGAATTAACACTTAACAAATGGGATCTTATGAAATTAAAGAGCTGGTGTTCAGATAAAGAAATCGAAAACCAAGCAAAAAGGCAACCCACAGAATGGGAGAAAATCTTCACTAAGCACACATACTGATAGAGACCTATTATCCAGAGTGCACAAAGAACTTAGAAAACTAAACACCAAAGAGATAGCTCAAATTGAAATGTCTAACAAATATCGTAAAAAATGTTCCACATCCTTAGCCATCAGGGAAATGCAAATCATAACTTCCTTGAGATATCATCCTGGTCAGGATGGCAAAAATCCACAATACAAACAGTATCAAATTCTGGAGAGGAAGTGCAGAGAAGGGAAGTCTCATACATTGTTGGTGGGAATGCAGGCTTATACAACCACTCTGGTGATAAGTTTGGCAATTTCTAAAAAAAGTTAAAGATTGAAATGCCGCATGATCATGCTATTTCACTATTGGGAATAATGCCCCATACAGCAAAAATTCACTACAGATACAAGCACAACAATGTTCATAGCAGCACTATTTACAATAACAAAGTCATGGAATCAACCCAAGTACCCAACAGTTGATGAGTGGATAAGGAAAATGTGGTACATTTATACAATGGGATACTACTCAGCCATCAAAAAGATGAATTAATTAAATTTTCTGGGAAATGGATGGAATTAGAAAAAATTATGTTGAGTAAAGTATCCCAGACACAGGAAATTAGATACCTTATGTACTCCTTAATAGATGGAACTTAGTATCAAACCCACTTAATGACATATTCAAAAGTAAATCTCTATAATACCTACTGTAATCACAAAGATGACAAACAGGAGAGAAGGGAAGGAGGTCCCCAAAAAACGGATGCTCCAGGGGATGGGAGGAAGAATGGCAGAGACATCTGGAAAGG
The DNA here is from genome assembly GCA_023101885.1 of Typhlomys cinereus. Classification (NCBI taxonomy): domain Eukaryota; kingdom Metazoa; phylum Chordata; class Mammalia; order Rodentia; family Platacanthomyidae; genus Typhlomys; species Typhlomys cinereus. The sequence goes on along the minus strand of JALPQD010000094.1, from coordinate 2,427,315 downwards.
AAGGAGGAAAGGGGGTAAAGTGCAATGGGGGACGACTGGGGATGGGAGGGGGAACGGAAAGGACAATGTTACCTTTTGAGCTTATATGATTAAGAAAAAATAAAATGTGGGAGAAAAATTAAAAATGATAAAAAATATCTCTCTCAAATACTCAAAAGAAAGTGTTGAACATCTTGATGACTATATGAAATGAACAAAATGATATTTCTTTAATAGAAAACTATGCTATTATGCTTTCAATAATTTAGTTTGAAAATACACAAGCACAAATATATGATTTTCTTTAAAGATTGAAATGCCATATGACCCTGCTATTCCACTTTTGGGAATAACCCCCCATACAGCAGAGGTTCACCTCGATAGCACAAGCACGACCATGTTCATAGCAGCACTGTTTACAATAGCAAAGTCATGGAATCAACCCAAATGTCCAACAGTTGACAAGTGGATAAGGAAAAAGTGGTACATCTATACAATGGAGTACTACTCAGCCATCAAAAATGATGAATTAATGGAATTTGCCAGGAAATGGATGTCATTAGAAACAATTATATTAAGTGAAGTATCCCAGACCCAGAAAATTAAGCGCCGTGTGTACTCCCTAATAGGTGGCTCCTAGTACCAAACCCACCCAGCCCACCTAGAGACAGGAATTCCAAGGATTATGAACAGGAGGGATGGGGTAGGAGGGCCACACCAGAAACAAGGAGAGAAGGGACCATGTTACAGCAGAGAAAATAGGCCTCCATCAAGGACCCAAATAAGTAATGAGACATCTGATTAAGTTCACAGACTTTTGTTCCTGATCATTTACTACTAAGGGGGTATGATCTCACCAGAAGAGGAGGGCATATAGTCTGGCAGATAAAAAGTAACAATTTTGCAAATGGGTGATAGACCCCTCCCTCACTGTGGTTTCCCACTTTTATTACATCTACCTTTGAATGTGCTTTTATCACAAGACTATAGTTTAACAGCTTTTTGTCTCTGGCCAGGGGGTAACATACAATGCCCACCAGGATGGAGTGAAGGGCATTGCAGGAGCAGCAAAACTGCAAAAGAAAACCAACAAACCACAATTCAGAACTTCAGAGACTCTATATCAGCCTAGAACTAGGCCAGCTTAATCTCTCCCCATCCTGAAGCTCAGGGAAATTTGCAGAAGAGGGGGCGGTAAGAGTGTAAGAGCAAAAGGATGGGAGGAGCAATGATATGTAAGTTCAGTTAGGGCTGAAGCAATCATAATTGGACTTTGCATGCCCTGCGCATTGTCCAACACACTGTTGACCCCACAAAGTCTAGCATCTGCTAAAGGCACCAAGATCCTTGGAGGCAAAGGATTGGCAGCCACAGCAGTGTTCCTATACCTAAGGGGAACACGAGAAAGGGTTCAGGGAAAGGCCACTGGGTCCTTGTACGTCATTGGAGAGGAGGGCCCAGAGGAAAATCAGGCATGTACAAGAAAGGACTCTCTGGGAATTGGGGCGGGAGGCACTGGGGGATGGGGAGGGAGGGGGATGGGGAGGGGAAGCAGGGGGTAGGGGGGGAGGAGGAGGGAGGGAACTGGTGTACCTATTAAATTTGTATGAGCTGAAATAATAATAAAAATGTATTAATAATAAAAAAACAAATATATGATTTTCTAAGGTAGAAATTTCAATAGCATAATTATCAAGCATACAGGCACAAGAACACCCAATCTATGATAAACTGGATAGGAAGCTCACTCCTAAACTAGAACTTTTAAATTTCCAAACATCTTGTAGAGCAAATCAGTTCTAAGTATTAAGTATATTTTTGGAAAGAGAAAACTAGAGGAATCACGAATGTAAGAATAGCTGTTATTTAAATAAGTATGCTAATTCCTCTGCTATAGGATCACCATTTGTCCATATACAAACTCTTGACACAACATTTTTATTGATTTCTTTTTCCATTAGTTCCCTGAAGTTCCCAGTTGCTTGAGGCAAACTAGACACTCTCTGACACCAGAATCTATGTGCAGATAGCCATAATCCTGTTTGTCTTCATCTCTCATGTATATAACTATTGTGCACAAAATTATCCATAGTAAACTTCTGGGAAGCTATAATTTGGGTCAAGTGGACATCTAAGTCAAATCAGTGAAGCAATCCTTTTAGTGTTGGTGGGTCTCGTTATGACCTTGGGTGTCTCTGCACATTCTAACCTTGAGAAAATAAATTCTTAACAGCACATGAGTATTCTGCCAGAACCAATTACAAATGAAGTCTTTAAACACTGCTGTACACATTTTCAGCTGAATGGAAATGCAAGCTGTGACAGGACTATAACATCTAAATCTGCCAAGATTAATGGGCATGAATTACCATTTTTCTACAGAGGAGTATGTTGGGCATCAGAGAAAAATAAGTTCAAAAACTGACTGGATAGTTTATAGTCTTTTGACATTATGTTAAAGATTTAAGTTGTATGAATCTCCTCAAATCTTGGGGTTATGTTACACTTATGATGTCATTTGTATGAAACATTATTGAAGAAACTCTATTTTCACTGAGGACTAGAATTATTTAAAATGTCTTTAAGTGTTTACCACCAGAGTTCTTTTGTCAGTCATCAACGAATGTTAAATAATAGAGACAAACAGAGCCAGTATTCCTCATGATGCCAGTCATAACATTGGCTCATTGGCAAGTCAGGTCATACTTCTTAAATTTTATTTTCATCAATGCATTGTACTGTGTGAGTGGTAATGTGTGTGGTGCATGGATGTAGATAGGAGGGTGAATCCACTGCATGACTCTGAACTCAAGGAGGATGCCGGTGGCTTGCTCTGTTCCTTTGGAACAGAGGCTTTTATTGAGGCTGGAGCTTGTTTCTGCCTCCTCCAGCACTGAGATAACAGGTGCACATAATCTTTTGCATGAATGTGTTTGTGTATGTACACCTGTGTATGTGTATGTGTATACCAGAGGACTCCTGAGTGAGTGTGCCAATAGAGGCCCAAGGATGACCTCTGGAACCACCCTTGATTGTCCTACTTACTTATTATTTTGCTCTGGAGTTTCAAAGGGGATATTGTTCATTATAGTGGGACTCTCACATCAGAAGACATGGCCTGGAGGCAGATTTAGGTCATGGCAGAAATCATGGAAGCAAGGAGAACAAGAACAGAGGAAACCAGGTTGGACTACCCAACCTCAATGTCTGTCCCCTTTGGCGTACCAACCTCTAGAAAGGGTCCAAGACCTCCTGAAGTTGTTATGACCATCCTAAACATGAACATAAACCAAGAATTCAAATACATGACCCTTAGGGAGAAACTCACATTCAAACAATGATACTGTGTCAGGACATGACGATGATAGTGCTTAAGAAGTCTTTTTTAATAAACTAATGACCTAAAGTCTATGTGTAAATGCCCCTAAGTAGTCACCTGCTTTGTGTTCTTACTAGTTGCTTAATAAAGCACAATGTGAAGTATCAAAAAGACACGTGCAAGTTGAGCTTTAGTTTATTAGGTAGATCTAATGGGAAGAAATATGTAATATGTGCTACAGACAGTAATAAAAGAACACTAATGTGTTAAAATGTAAGCATACTGTTTGTGGATGCCTCCCTTGGTTGATTCCAGTTATGAATTCATAACTGGAATTATAGTCTGACAACAATGCCTTATGAGGTTCACTTGCTTGTTCAGTTTGGGGCAGGGAATATCTATGGGACTGTGTGTTAGGGAGGTGCCTTTTGTTTGAAAGGGAAGAGACTCAGCTCAATGAGTATCTACCCAGTATTTTTTGACACTTTAGATCCACTGATTGCTTACAGCTAAATTACATCAATGATGGAAAAGATGAGCCCCTAAATACTATTTAGGTATTTCTTTCGCTTACTTGAAGCAGGCTGACAGGATTGTTACAGTTAGCCTGTACACTGCTGATAAAATCATGACAAACTGCTTAAGGGAACAAGGATTTATTCTTTTATGATAATCTGGTTGTAGTTCTTAGTCCAGCTTGGCAGAAAAGCATGTACCGTCACCAAAGGGCTGAAGAATTGGCTGTACCATATCTATTTAATGGCTGAGAGAGTGATGATCCTTGCTTTGCAAATCAACCAAGTTTATATAAGGATGCCAACTTCCTCTACCAGCTTTCTGTATTTTAGTCAACTGTTCAGGACCTAATCCTGCCCATCTACCTGTCTTTTTTTTTTTCTGCTTATACAAACATAATAGGAATGCCTGTCCCCTCCCTTCCTCCACCCTCCTTGGACCTCCCTGTTCCCTCCCCGCTTTGTCCCTTTCTTTCCCCCCTTCCTCCCTTTCTCCCTGTGCCCCTTTCCCCATCTTTGAAATATCCTTTAATGAGAATATCAAACTTTCCTCTGGGTCCTTCTCTCTGATGAGGTGTATGGACTCAGTGGCAATTCCTAGAACTCTTTCTTGTGTTCCCCTTAAGTATAGGAACACTATTGTGACTGTTAATCCCTTGCTTCTAAGGATCCTAGTGCCTTTAGTCCATGCTAGAATTTGAGGGGTCAATGCTATGTTGGTCATTATGCAGATCATGCAGAGTCCTGTTATAATTGCTTCGGCCCTAATTTGTGTGGAGTATCTTGCATATCATGACTCCTCCCATCCTTGTGCTCTTACAATCTTACCACCCCCTCCGCAAATTTCCCTGAGTTTCAGGACGGGGAGAGATTAGGCAGGCCTGATTCCAGGTGGTTGATATAGAGTCTCTGATGTTCTGAATTATGGTTTGTTGATGATTATTTTTTCAGTTTTGCTGTTCCTGCAATGCCCTTGATTCCATCTTGATAAGTAATGGATGTTACGCCCTGGCCAGAGATAAAAACTTGCTAAATTAGAGTCTTGTTATGAGAGTATATTCAAAGGTAGATGGAATAGAAGAAGGAGACCGCAGTGAGAGAGGGGTCATTCACCCATTTGCAAAATGGTTACCTACTATCTAGCAGCCTATATACCCCCCCCCCTTCTAGTAAAATCATACCCCATCAGTTGGAAAACATCAGGAAGGAAAGTCTGTGAACTTAATCAGATGTCTCATTACTTGATGGTGGCCTATTTTCTCTGCTGTAACATGGTCCCCTCTGTTTCTGGTGGGGCCCTCCTTCCCCATCCCTCCTGTTTATAATCTTTATAATTACTGTATGTATTACAGAGATTTGTCTTTGAGTGTCTGTCTTTAAGTGAGTTTGTAACTAGGATCCACCTATTAGGGAGTATATATGGTGCGTAATTTTCCAGGTCTGGGACATTTCACTTAATATACTTGTTTCTAAGTCCATCCATTTCCCGACAAATTGCATTAATTCATCATTTTTGATGGCTGAGTAGTATTCCATTGTATAAATGTACCACATTTTTCTTATACATTCATCAACTGTTGGACATTTGGGCTGAATCCATGACTTTGCTATTGTATACAGTGCTGCTATGAACATGATTGTGTTTGTGCTATCGAGGAGAATATTTGCTGTGTATGGGGTTATTCCCAGAAGTGGTATAGCTGGGTCATATGGCATTTCAATCTTTAATTTCTTTAAGAATCTCCAGACAGCTCACCAGAGTAGTTGTATGAGCCTGCATTCCCACCAGCAATGTAGGAGAGTTTCCCTCTTTCCACATCCTCTCTAACATTTGGTGTTGTTTGTATTGTGAATTTTTGCCATCCTGACAGGGGTGAGAGGATATCTCAGGGAAGTTTTAATTTGCATTCCCCTGATGGCTAAGGATGTAGAGCATTTTTTAAGATATTTGTTAGACATTTTAATTTCGTCCTTGGTAAAGTTTCTTTTAAGTTCCAGAGCCTATTTCTTAATTGGCCTATTTGTTTTCTTGGTGTTTAGTTTTCTAAGTTTTTGTGCACTCTGGATAATACAGCTCTATCAGATATGTGGTTAGTGAAGATTTTCTCCCATTCTGTAGGTTGCCTGTGTGCTGGAGTTACAATCTCTTTATCTGAACAGAAGCTCTTTAATTTCACAAGATCCAATCTGTTGAGTGTTGGTTGTAGTGACTGTGCTATGAGATGTCCGTTCAGGAACTGTTGGCCTAGCCCAATCAGCTCGAGGGAGTTCCCTATCCTTTCAACTATGGTTTTTATAGTCTCTGGCCTTATATCGAGGTCCTTGATCCATTTGGAGTTAATTCTTGTACATGGTGACAAGTACGGGCATGTGGAGATCCAGTTTTGCCAGCACCATTTGTTGAAGATGCTGTTCTTTTTCCATTGGATTTTTTGAGCCCCTTTGTCAAAGATCAAATGCCTGTATTTGTGTGGGCTTATATCTGGGTCTTCAACCCTTATCCATTGATCTGTGTGTCTATTTTGGAGCCAATACCAGGCTGTTTTTACAATTATGGATTTGTAGTATAGACTATGGTTTGGTATGGTGATACCTCCAGCTGTGTTTCTGTTACTCAGGATTGTTTTTGCTATCCTGGGTCTTTTGTGCCTCCATATGAATGTTGAGATTGTTTGTTCAACTTCTTTAAAGAATTGTTTTGGGATTTTAATTGGTATACCATTGAATCTGAATATTGCCTTTGGTAGGATGGTCATTTTTTTGATGTTGATTCTGCCAATCCAGGAACATGGGAGATATGTCCACCTTCTGGTGTCTTCTGAAATTTCCTTCTTTAGGGTTTTAAAGTTTTCATTATAGAGGTCTTTTACTTCCTTGGTTAGGTTTATCCCAAGGTATTTCATTTTTTTAGGGGCTATAGTAAATGGGAGTGTTTCTCTCAGGGCTTTTTCGCTTCTTTCATTCTGGGCATATAGGAAGACCACTGATTATTGTAGGTTTATTTCGTATCCAGCCACCCTACTGAACTTCTGTATTAGTTCCAGGAGCTTCCTGGTGGAGTTTTTGGAATCACTCAGGTATAGGATCATATCATCTGCAAATAGAGATAACTTGACTCCTTCCTTACCGATTTGAATCCCTTTTATGTCCCTTTCTTGTCTTATGGCTTCAGCTAAGACTTCAAGTAAAATATTGAATAAAAGTGGTGAGAGTGGAAAGCCTTGTCTAGTTCTTCATCAAAGTTTTTCCCCATTAAGTAGAATCCTTGCTGTTGTCTTGTTGTATACAGCTTTTATTATATTGGTAAAGGTTCCTTCCATTCCAACCTTCTCTAGAGTTTTGATCATAAAGGGCTGTTAGATATTGTCAAAAATTTTTCTGCATCTATCAAGAGTATCATGTGGTCTTAAACTTTGGACTGGTTGATATTGTGAATTACATTTATTGATATGCATATGTTGAAGCAAACTTGTGTGCTTGGGGTAAAACCTACTTGATCCCCGTGGATGATCTTTTTGATATGTTTTGGAATCCTATTTGCTAAGACTTTGTTGAGAATCTTTGCATCTGTGTTCATCAGAGAGATTGGTGTATAGTTTTCTTTTTTAAGTATATCTTTATTAAGCTTTGGGATTCAGATGATATTAGCTTTATAGAAGGAATTTGGTAGTGTTCCTTCCTCTGCTATTGATGGAACAGTTTAAGGAGTATTGGTGTTATTAGCTCCTTAAATGTCTGGTAGAACTCTGTGCTGAATCCATCTAGTCCAGGACATTTTTGGGTGGGAAGATTTGAGATTACTTCCTCAATTTCCTCATATGTTATATGACTATTTAAATAATTCACAACTTCCTGATTCAATTTAGGGAAGTTGTGTTTACTTAGGAATTCATCCATCTCTTTTGTCTTGTCAAATTTCACAGAGTATACATTTTTGAAATATGATGTTATAATTCTCTGGATTTCTTGGGTATTAGTAGTGATAACTCCCTCTTCATTTCTAATTTTGTTATTTTGGGCTTTCTTTCTCTTGCGTTTGGTTAATTTAGCTTTTGGTTAATTTAGCTAGGGGTGTATCAATCTTAATGATTTTTTTCAAAAAAACAGCTTTTTGACTAGTTGATTTTCTGTATCCTTTTCCTAATCTCGATTTCAGATATATTTCCCCTTATTTTGCTTATATCCTCCCTTCTACTGCTTTTGGAATCAGATTGCTTTAGTGTCTCTAAAGCTTTTAGCTGCATTGTTAAGTTTTTATTTCTGATGTTTCCATTTTTTTTTTTTTGATGTAGGCATTAAGAGCTATGAACTTACCTCTTAGGACAGCTTTCATTGTGTCCCAGAGATTTTGGTAAGTTGTATTTTCATTATCATTCACTTTCTGGAAATCTTGTATTTCCTTTTTAATTTCTTCCTGAATCCAATTCTCCTTCAGCATCATAGTGTTACGTTTCCAGGAGTTAGTGTATTTTCTGTTGTTTGTTGTGTTGTGGATGTCAAGCTTTAGGCCATGGTGGTCTGATAAGATACAGCTAGAATTTCAACTTTCCTGTATATGTGGAGATTGGTTTTGTGTCCCAATATGTGATCTATTTTGAAGAAAGTGCCGTGTGCTGCTGAGAAAATGTGTATTCTTCAGTGCGTGGATGAAAAGTACAATAGGGATCTGTGAGGTCCATTTCTGTAAGGGTTTGATTAAGCTCCAAAGTATCTCTGTTAAGTTTTTTACCTGTTGATCTAGCCCATGTTGAGAGGGTGATATTGAAATCCCCAAGAATCATCATTTTGGGATTGATTTCTCACTTTAGACATTGTAGGGTTTGCTTAATGAATGTGGGGGGGGGCGTACTGAGTGCATATATGTTCAGTACTGTGAATTCTTCCTGGTGAATTGTACCTGTGACTAAAATGTAGTATCCATCTGTATCTCTTATGATTTTTTTTTGGTTTGAAGTCCACTTTGTCCAAAAGCATAATGGCTACCCCTGCCTGTTTTCTGCTTCCATTAGCTTGTAGAATTTTACCAGCCATTCATTTTTAGGATGTGCCTATCTTTTATGGTGAGATGGGTTTCCTGCAGGCAACAGATTGATGGATTGTGATTTTTAATCCAAATTTGTAATCTGTGTCTCTTGATCGGTAAATTAATTCCATTAACATTTAGTGTTATAATGGAGAAACTATTTTTAATTCCAGACATTTATTACGTTTAGTGGGTTTTGTAAGTATAGTGTTTCTCTTTTATTGGTGTTATACTTCCCTTCTGTTCTCCTGGATATGCCTGTTTTTCTCTTCAAATTTGAGTATCATTTCTAGAATTTTTTGAAGGCCTGGTTTGGTGGACATGTATCCCTCAAGTTGTCTTTGTGCTGGAAGACTTTTCTTTCTCCCTCGATCATGATGGATAGTTTTGCGGGGTATATCAGCCTGGGTTGACATTTTTGCTCATTCAATACTTGAAGTATGTCACTCCAAGCTCTTCTTGCTTTTACTGTTTCAACTAAGAAGTCATTTGTTATTTTAATAGGTTTACTTTAAAAGTGACTTGTTTTTTTCTCCCTTGAAGCTCTTAGCACCATTTCTTTACCTTGAATGTGGAGTGTTTTGACTATTATTTGCCATGGCGTGCTTCTGTTTTGGTCGTATCTGTTTGGGGTGTGGAATGCCTCTTGTATATGGATGGGCCTCTCTTTTTTTAGATGAGGAAAGTTTTCCTCGATGATTGTTTGAAAAATTTCCTCAGGTGTGGTGATATTCTCGTGCTGGTACTCCATGAATGCGCATGTTAGGCTTCTTCATGGTGTCCCATAACTCTTGAATATTTCTCTCGGGTACCTTTTTGGCTTTAACATCCTCTTCCATTGTGCTGGTTAATACTCCCACTTTGTCTTCAAGGTCTGAAATTCTGTTTTCTGCTTCATTAGTTCTGCTGATAAGACTCTCTGTTGAGTTCTGGGTTGAGTTCTGGGTTGTCTTTTACTTTAATTTTGAACTCTGCTTGAGCCCTTTTTAGCTGCTCTATGCCTATTTTTGTTTCTTGAACTGTTTTTCTCAGGTCCTCCAAGTGTCTGTTGTGTTCCTCTTCAAAGTGCTTGATGCGGTTATTTAATTCCTCCTAGATTTGGATTTCCTCTTTCATGGTATTGAACATGATCATGTTTTGAAAATCATTATCCTGGGTCAGGCTTTCTTGGCCATTTTCTGTGGGTTTGTTCTGGTTGGAGTCTGTCATTATGGGGTTAATTCCTTCAGTGGGAGATTTGTTTACTTGGGTGTTGTTTCTCATGGATTTGCACTTTGACTTGGGCATTGTCGTTTTAATTCTTAAGACCTTCTTCCAATTTCTGTGCGTTTTTCACTGAACTGAATTATTTGGCCTGAGGTTTTGGGGTTGGGCGGGGCAGAGCTTACCTAGGTTGAGGTGAGTCCTAGCTGGACTGTGCATGTCCCGGGTGGCAGGTGAGGAAATGACCATCTACCTATCTTAACATATAGATAATCTACCTATTTTAACATACAGAATCATATTGATTGTTTATTTGCTTGCATATATGAGTTTCAAAATATGAATGTACAATATTGCTATACTTGTCTTTGAGTATATGATTTTAAAGTGTTCTTTTTGCTTTACTCTCTAAAAATTCAAATTTAAATATTTGTTTTCAGGAAAATGATAATATATATATCTATCCTTTTGAGTTCCATTTCTCTGACAATTCTAAGAAAAAGAAATCCAGGTAAAATATAAAAGAACTTCTGAATACCAAAATGAAACTATTGCTCTTGATTGGATAAAAAAATTATATGTTTTGATGAAAGAGAAAAATCATCAGCATGATTCTTCTACAAAATGCTCTCAGTATCCAATCAAGCAATGAGATCAAGAAAAGGAGAGCACAATGCGTTTCATTAAATTTTAGTTAAGCAACTGTAATTACACGAGTTACTAGTAATGCAAATAATCTAAAAAAAAGTGGGTTTAGTCCTGAAACTCACTGGATGTGTTCACTGGGCAGATCTATGAGTATTGGACTTATGAGTAAGATGAACAAGCAGAAGTTTATAATACTTAAGTACTGCATGTGTGGATTCTTTCATTCCTACATGGGTATTTATGAGCTCATACCAGATGGTGCATCATCACAGGTGTTAGTGTATTTGAATTCAAAACTGGAGTGGATTTGATTTCACGACTGCTTTAGGATGGATGGGCATGGTGTTCTGATTACTGAAGTGATACAATTTTCCTTGGCTCAAATTGTTGAACCCAGTTTGATCATCAGTCTTAAGCAGGTCTCACAGTTTACATATTCAAGATTCAGTCAAATGAAAAATTATGGTTTTTTGGTATGCAATATTTTATTCAACCATGGTATTGCTGTTTAATAAGAATGTGTCCACAATCAAATGGCCAAACTATAGTCCATTGCAGCTACCTGGGTTTTTGACTAAGGTGTCAAGATATGCATTGAAGAAAAGTCAGTCTCTTCACAAAATAGTGCCAGGAAAACTTGATCCCAGAAGAATTAAAATAAATCCATATCTTTGAATTGGTCAAAAATTATCCTAAAATTCACCAAAGATCATAATTAAAGATAGTGGATTCTGAAACTGCTGGAGGAAAATTGGGTAAGGATTTCAATATGTAGTCATGGGTAAGAATTTATTCCAATGGCATAGGAAATCATACTGCAGATGGACAAATTGGAATGCATGAAAATCAGAAATCAGGGGCTGGAGAGGTGGCTCAGGGGTTAAGCCTCTGCCTTGCAGGCAGAAGGTCCTGAGTTTGGATCCTAGACCCCATGTATAGACGCCAGCGGAAGGGCGGAGCCTGTGAATCCCGGGGCAGAGTAAACAAGGAGGAGGTGGAGGTGTCCATGGTGGTTCCCGAATTTGTCCGTGGTTCTACACGCACACACACACACACACACACACACACACATGCGCGTGCACACACACACACATGCGCACACATGCACACACGTATATACGCACAATTGAATAAATAAATAAAAAAAAGAAAATCAGAAATCAGAAGAAATGATGAGTTCAGTATTAAGTCAGTCTATAGATTGGGATGAATAACTGATAGCTCTACATCAGATGGGTAGTAAATATCCATAATGTATAAACAAATACATTTTATCCAAAAATTTCTTTCAATCAACAAACGAATGCATGAACCAAACAGAAAGTTCTCAGAAGAAGAAACACAAAAAATTAGTATATTCTTAGCTATGAGAAAAATGCAACTTTAAATTAATTGGGCATTTCATCTTACTTGGTCAAAGTAGCTCACATCTAAAAAATGGCAAAAAACATTGGCCAGAAAGAGATAGTAGAGGAACACTTGAACACTGCTGACAGATGCAGTCCCTGTGGAAAGCGTAATGCAATTTTTCTAAAACATGCAGTCATGTAATTCAGCAATAACTCCTGAATATATATCCACCGCTGAACCCACTATGGCCAAGTTATCACCCATGACTCTGCAAAGAGTGTGGCCAGACTGGTACTTGAATGATCTCTCCTGGAGGGATTCCCAACCTTTGTTTGTCTGCGTCGTGTGGTGGGGATCAATGTGACTCTAGCTCTTGGTCTACGTAGTACAGTGGGGATCAATGTAATCTTAGCTTTTGTTAGTCAATGGAAGGGAATTCCTAAAAATGTTTGCCCTGAAGGAAAATGTTTCAAGTCTGAGACAATGACTATGCTGTTTAAATAGCATAGGGAATACAGGAAGCTTCAGGCATGTGTGGACCATGGACTCTCCCCTTTTAGTATCATCGGGTGGGGCTCTGGTGGCATTGGGTGGAGTGCTGGCCTCCCCGGACCACACCACGGGCAGTGTCAGTGGATGTCTTTGCTGACAACACTGTGTATAGTGATTATCAGAACTCTGCTAAGCCATGCGTCCTTTCCTCAAGTCCAGGTTCACTAATTGAAGCCAAAAGAGAGAGATTTCCCCTTCCTGTGTCCAGGGACTATCTAGAATTTGTGAATGCTTAGTTCTACCAACCTAAAAGGTCAAGTCATAGCATATTCTCAGACATGCCCTGTATACATCTTAGACAAGAGATGATCCCAGGAAGATCTTTAAGTTATACTACCATCCAACTAGACAAACAAATGCCAGAAAATTGAGAGACTATAGAGCTGGACCAAAAGTACCAGCTAGTAACTCAGGAAAAGCTTTGCCTCCCAATACCCTCAAGACTAAGGTGAAACAGACAGGAATTTCATTTAGCTTCCATGTCAGCCAAAGTCCTCATCTGTCAGGGGGAAGTAAACTCTCATGTGGAGGACAACAGGGCTCTCATCTGTTGAGGGAAATAGGTCCCCATCATCTGTAAGGGAGAGGTTGGCACCATCAGGAAGCTTTCATTTCTGTCTTGTAGGTAGAATCCTTTGTTTCTGTTTGTCCTAGGACTTTAAAAATAGGACAGGTGACCTAGGACTTAGTATAAAAAAGAAAAGAAACAGAAAGAACCAGAATGCAAAGAAATCAGAACTTGACATTTGCCTTAGGGGATAGGTTAAACAGGCACCCCAAGCAGATCAACCCAGGACCCCTCCCGACAGGGGAAAGGTGGAAAAAGATGCTTCGAATATGACCAGACTGGGCGCTTTGAGACTGTTGTGAGCACAGAAAGCTTTCATGTGGCCTATGTCCCAACTATGGGAATCTCCACTGGAGGAAGATTGCCCCCTGAACCCCAGGGCCCAGGGGTCGAGCGAGTTCTCTGGTGGAGACCAATGAAATGGCCTGAAGCTCTTAGCTTCCCTCCGATGGGAAAAAGGAGTTTGCCACTGATATCCAGCAAAAGGAAGCCCAAAAGTGCCAGGTTGAGCATCTCATGAGAACCTTGGGTTTAACGTGCAAATGGGAAGCCTCTTTGTTTCTATGTTAATAGACAAGGGAGCACAAAATTCTAGTGCTCAACTTCCTTCCTAGGCTTTTGTCAACTTTTGATTTTACTAAAATGTTTAAGATCAAGAAAATGACAGGCTCATTGCACTCACAAAGTAACTACTGAGATTCCTTATATGCTTAATAGTGATGCTTTTTAGGCATTCCTTTGTTTACATGCCTGAGTGCCCGAATATTCAAGGTTTAGGCTTAATAGAATAAAATAGTTTAGCACTGTTATAAAGTCATCCACGTGGCTGTGGTTTTAGACGCACCAAAGGTATTAAAAGAGAAAATCATGGGTTACAGAAAATGCCAGATAGCATGTAACAAAAGTCTGCAGTTTAAAGACCCTAAATGCTGCATCCTTATCCAACCATTCTGATGGTAATATCCAAAGGAATCTTAAGTCAACATACAACAGAGAAACCTGCACTTGTTATTTATTATGATGCTATTCACAATAGCTAAGATGTGAAATTAGCTTAGATGTCCATCAACAATAAAAGGACACAGAAAATGCAATTGTCTGCACAACAGAATTTTGTTCATACATAAAGAAATGAAATAATGTAATTTTCTAAAAAAATAGATTGAATTTGGATATCATCATTCTAAGCAAAATAAACCAGCTTCAGAAATATACATATTACATATCCTGTCCATTGTTATGGTTTAAAAGTAAGCTGTTTCCAACTGACTCATGTGTTTACATCCTCGGCACTAATGTTTAGGAAGTTTGTCACACCTTTAGGAGGTGGAAGCTTGCTGGAGAAAGACCTGTCACAAGGGGTTGGACTTGAGGTTTTGCAGCCATGCCCTGCTTCTGCTAGGAATCTGCTATTGTAGTCTGTTGCTTGCTCTCTCTGCTCCCATGATGAATATGACTTGACTTGCCTCAAGCTCCTATTGCCTGACATGCCTTTTCCACCATAATGATATATATCTATCTTCTGGAACCATAAGCCAAATAAATCTCCTCTTGAGTGTTGTCTCACATCAGCAGTAAGAAAGAGAAACTGTGACACTTACATATGAAATCTAGATTTAAAAATATATGAACACATTTATGTATGGATACATAATGTACCTAGGTTAAGAAAGTAGAAGAAGTGCTACAAGGGTTGTGGAATAAGAGTAATGGTGAAAGATGAAAGGGTACTTATCTATTTTTTCCTTACATACACACCACACACACACACACACACACACACACACACACACACACACACACAAAACACATTGCAAAAAGTAGAAAAGAGACTATTTGATAGGAGAAAGAGGCATACTATGGGAATAAATTAGGAAGTACAAGGAATATCTTGGAAAAATGGGTGAAATGTTACTATATGTGTCTAAAAATGTTATAACAGAATCCATAATATTGTATACTAACTAAAAATGATAAAAAGAGATGAGAAATTACATTGTGTTATAATTACGTCACATTATTTTTAAAAGTTGGTATGCTGTTGAAGTCAGAGAATAGCAAAAGTTTTTGTTTTTAACACTTATTTGTACATTCCTGGACCTTTCAGCACACCCCACACTGAAATGGCCTGCAGTTTTGCTTTGTGCAAATTCTCACATCTTCAGTTGCAGGCATACATTTTATCAAATGAAAGACATTCAGTCAAGAAAATCTCTATGTGCTGTTTTTTCTCTCCTGAAATGCATAACAAAGACAAGCATTTTAAATCTTGCACCTGGTCTCATGCTTCTTTTGAAACTGGAGCTCCTCATGAATTCTCAGAGCTCAGGTGCAAATTCATGCAAACTGGAATTTATAATGGAAGCACCTAGACATGCTATTGAAAAGGAAGGAGCCAAGGTACATTTAGATACAATGACAAGCAGCCTAGCAGATCACCCTCTGCTGTGCTTTTATTAACTTCTTATTCCTACCTCAAAGCTCTGAGCCAGCTTGTCAGTAACACACATTTCGATTAACTTCCTAAACTATTCCAGTGGATGCTTGCAGGGCAGTGAGTGTGACACTTTAAGCTTCAAAGCCTGTACTTCCTTGAAGTCTCATATTTTGGCTCTCAGCAAATATGCACTCTGCTGTAACTAGCTGTTCTGTACTCCATCCCAGAGCCAAGTTTGAAAGATCACGCATGGAATTAAAATGAAAGACATCTTTTCTGTTCGTGAAGCATAAAGCTTTTGTCTTCTATATTTGAAATAGCATGCTGTGGGAATAACTTTTAGCTTCTACCTTGTGGAATTTATTAGGAAGACATATGACAAGGAACGAAATTAAGTAATTCAAGGATATAGTCCCATTTTCTTTTGCTTATTATTTGGTGGATCAATTGGTTACTGTGAGAAGTCAGACTTCCAGGTCTCAGGGCTGTGCAGCTGACATACTCAATTTCTTCTATGCACTCTGCTCAGACCACTAAGTGGGAGAGCAAAGGACATTTGTTTTGGAATTCTCTCTAAAGAGCAGAAAGGAAAAATTCCATTAAGAAAACATGAACAAACTGAATCTAGCAAAGTAGAATGCATTAAAAAATTTATCACTCTAAATTGGTCTCTCATTTTTTTCTAAGAATTAACTGATTCAATTTTATATATTAATCACTAATCAAGTGGAAAAGAAAAATGACCCGGTAACCTCAGTAGATTTAGAAAAAAAATCATTTGATAAACTTTGATGCTGACATTCATAATTAAAATAAACAGAAATAATAAATAATAAAGAAATAATGTATATATTCTTCCACATCATTCTTCCAAAATCACAGTGCAGTTCTGGTTAATAAAAGAGGTCTTAAAAGCTTTCTCTCTGTGTTAAAAATCTAAGACTAGATATTATCCTAGCTCCTCGCTTTACTCCTCTCATCTGAAGAAGCCATTGAGTCATCACCATTCCTCTCTCCAACTCCACCTCTCTCACTTCCTTCTCTCTCTGTGTCTTTGCTATCATACTGATAATTCTGAGTAAAAGAGAGATAAGTGTAAACATCCACACTAGGGCAGTGGGTCATGTAAAGCAAACAGATAAAAGCACCTTTATAATATAATGGGGATACTTTGATTTTCACTCAAAATAAATTCATATTAAAATTATCTTTAAATGTGTTGGTGCTCAGAAGCATATACAAGTGGGTCTTGGGCTACATCTTTAGAACTACAAAAAGAGAAATGCTTTTGTTAGGAAAAGCTGGGCCAGGTGTCCCTCTGTAATGTCTTTTCTGTCCAGAGTTGTGGAACCTTCCATTGCAAGAGAGAAAAAGCACTCAGAAAAAAACAACTGGAAGGTGTTTGCCTTTGTCTCAATTGTTTATTCACTACTAAGGGGCAAGTTTCTTTGTTTCTGCTCTCCTTCAGCTTTATAAAGTTTGGAAGCTGAGTCATGTAATTCCTGAGTTTTTCTATAGGAATTTGGAATTATATAGAGTTTGATCATCAAGGGAATGTCACAAAAGTCTGTGACAAGTTCCAAGCTCTTAACAGTCTTGATAAAAGTGTTCACAAGAAAGTTGAGTCTTGCATAGGTTAGACTGCCTGCTCTAAAGCTACGCATTAGGATGTATGCTGTTTCTTTATATTTTTCTTACTATGAAAGCAGGCAGAAGAAAAGCTACTACCAGCTGTTCTTATTTCTGGAGTAAGAGATGGTGAAGTTAAAAGTTTCTGGTGCCATTGAGCACTATAACAAATGGTCATTATATTGCTCTTTTCCATTTTGTGGATATTTTCCTGTGCCTATTACATGAAAAGTTTCTCTTCAGCATTTTGTGGATTCTGTCTTATATTAGGCAGGTAACTCAAGCTATTTATGATAGATTCAGGTGTTAATTTGACAATTATAGGCAGAATTTGGGGCACAGCTGTTAAGAAATTATAGGGCAGCACTTAAATAAGCCTTCAGGTGATGTTTAATTGTTATGGAAGACCCAGCTGATAGCATATCTTGCTTTCCAGCAGTGGACTCTACAAAAGGAAGTGCAAGGGGAAAGGGACTTGCCCTCTCTTATCCTGTATGAACTTGCTATGTTGAGTTCATTAGTGGTCTGTTGCTACCTTCTCCATGTTGCTGCTGTCACTGCTGGTGTTCTTCCTGCCCTTGGAGTCCAGTCCCATGGACCTTGCTGCCAATCATCACTGACACCAAAGCCCCGCCTTTTCAGTACTTTAGTCTTCTAAGATACTGGGTTCAAGAACTGAGCATCTACAAGCAACTATTTTTGGACTCTACCAATTTTATTTTGAAAGTTAATCTAATAAATTTCTTTTTTATTTACATCCATTCTGTTCATCTTGTTTCCCTAAAAAACCCTGACTAATATACTACTTCAATGTAATAGAACACTGACTACAATGGTATAAATATGATATACCTTATCTTTTCATGTAATTGGTGCTGTGTGACTTACCCTGCTGAAATGTGAACAAATATTTGTTTGCCCCAGATTGGACTCTGATGACAGACCAAATAGACAACCTCACCTGAGTCTAGCTTAGAGAACTACTGAGTTTATTTGGATTAATTACAGTAATATCAGTAATTAAAAGCTGGGTCACCAGAATGCTCTGTCCAGTCTGGGTAGCAGCTCTTGTCTATTTCATCTGCTAGAAGGAGTCTTCCCTCTGGAATTTGTTTACTGCTATTTTAACCTTGGTAATAATAGTCCTCTTGAGTCCTGTAAGTCTCAGGAGCTTTCTAAACCTTGTTAGTTATATTTGCTTCCTCAACCTTGTTAGTTATATTTACTTCCTCAATGTTTTAATTTGGAAGAACTACCCAGCCAACAAATTGAAGGCAAGATTAAAAGGTCTTTAAGCTGACCGTGAAGCATCCAAGCCAATGTCAGCAAGCAGATTCCAGTCTTACTGTTGAATTTACTACTCTAGTAGACAGGAAGCACAAGAATAAGGAACCAGAAATATGGGAGATGATGACCCTCTTTGTTCCCAGGGTCACATATTCTCTCCAAGTAAATAGGACATAGAGTGTGACAGCACAACCTTGTGGTGTTTTGTGCCAAGTTTCTCATGTTATGCACCAAAGCACCCTGTCAAACACATTGATTTTTCTAAAATATGCTTTCCATTTTCGCTCATTGCAAGTAGTCACACGAATTCATTAGTTCACATATAAATTGCCAAATCATGAAACTGGCATTTATATCTGTTTATAGTAAAAATCACCATGCATAGACAATATTTCCTTATATTATTTGCAACTGATTTGGATTTGGATGTCTTTTTGTTCATACTATCTACTGTTATCTGACTGCTTGAGTCCTCCTCAAATTCTCATTATACCCCCTAAGTACAATATTATTACTATATTTGGGTCATGATGACATCACTAGCACTAAGTATTCGTGGATGGCATTAGGGAACCTATCAAAGAGGTCAAGGTGCCTGCTTCTCTTGTGTCAGGTGACGACTTGCGTAGAAAATGCATCTGGACATGGAATCTACTGGTGCCTTGAACTTGGACTTCCACCCCATAGCTCTAAGAAATAAATTTCTATTGTTTTTAAGTTATACAACTTCTGGTATTGTGTGTAGAATACTGAACAGACTACAACATCATCTAATGCTTAGTTGAATAACTACATTCTGAAATGAAATGAATGAAGAAATGAAATCCCTGGCAATTTCAAACAGGCATCTTCCTATGCCAGAAGGCTGCTTCTTCAAGGTAGTGATATTTTCCTAAATGCTGATACTTTCCTAAATGCTGTTTTTTCCTGTGTTTTCCAGGAAGAGGCCCTCAAGTACACCCTGGAAGTAAGACTATAGGATCAATGCCTGAACTATTATGCTCTGTTTATAAGTTATGGGAAAGAAAGAAAGGAAGCAGGTTTATTTGGTGTGTTCAGACCATAGAACTAATATAAGATGGTCATTCGGGATGAACGTTCTTAAGAGAAAGAACTTTACAATCATGAAGGTCAAGATTGAGCTTTGAAGATTAAGATAGAACAACATTTGGATGAAGAATGGCTGGAGAAAACTGTTAGGAAAAAGACCCTAAAGTGATTAAACAGGAGATGCAAGTGGTAATAATGCCAATACTCAGAAATGTTCTCTGTGATGTGCATTTAAATACACTTTCATGTTTACAGTTCAGCAGGTTGCTGTACTTTCTATATTTCCACAGACTCTTTTTTGCAAGTATATGACATATATTCTCTTTTTGGATTTGCAATGTTGTCTTTTATAGGAAGATTTTTTGACTGATAATTAGATACCATTAATATGGTATCATTAAATATTAACATATAATATCTTTATGCTAATATATATAAAATGAAAGCTGGTACAAATAAAAATGTAATAGTGTACTAGATACTCAAAATGTATTCAAATTTGAAAATAATCTTTTTCTCCCCTCAGAGATATGAGACCTCCTGCCCTTCATCTTGCATGTGGTGATGGAGTTTTTCTCCCTAAGGAATCAGCAAACTGAATATAAGTTGACCTTGCACAGGGAAGAAGACATGAATCAAGTAAAAATTTTCAGAATAATTAGGATCCCTTCTAGTCAGATTAAGACCAGATTGGAAAATGAGGTGAATTTGCACAATTAACTGGAACATTATTGGTATAATAACCCAAAGCTATTATAGGTTAAAAGTTCTTCATGTATTGGCCTGTAGCCCTTACCAACATTTATTGCTTTTTACGTGGGGAAGTAGTAAAGAGTGAAATGCTGGAACTCAGCCTAATACACACTGAGTGGACAACATTATGCAATGGGCATTATGAGTTGATTCACCTAGGTAAATTGATTCTAGGATTAATGATTCTGGAAAAATATGCAGCTCTAAATTAAATATGTATTTTTAATCTCAAAGACAGTGAAGAATTAAGGGCACACACTCATTGGAGGATAAGAAGACCTGTGTTATGACACTATTTACAGTTTCACTTGTGAAGGAGCTGCCTGGATTACATGGGTGTCCAGAAGGCTCAGGTATCTGGTAGAGGGTTTGAGGAACTGAATATGATTAGCAAAACTGGAGTTCAAGGCAAACACCAAGTTATTTTTTAATTTTTTTTTATTTCCACTCATACAAACTTAACAGGTACACCTGTCCCCTCCCTCCCTCCAACCTCCCACCGCCCTGTGCTCCCCTTCCTTCCTTCACCCCTCCCCATTCCCCAGTGCCTCCCCCTCCCATCCCCGGAGCATCCTTTAATGTGCATGCCAAACTCTCCTCTGGGTCCTCTTCTCCGATGAGGTGCAAGGACCCAGTGGCATTTCCCAGAACCCTTTCCTGTGTTCCCCTTAAGCATAGGAACACTACTGTGGCTGCCAATTCCTTGCCTCCAAGGATCTTAGTGCCTTTAGTAAATGCTAGACTTTGTGGGGTCAATAGTGCAAACACCAAGTTCTATGTGGAAGAGTGAATGTAATCTATTAAGGGAGTCAGTGCCAATTGAGATGTAGTACTACTCAAGACCTTTAGTAAAAAGGAAGGAGTACCCAATCATAATTATTATGAAGGGCTTTAATGTTTGTATCTGTAGCTTCATTTCCAATCAGAGAATAATAATAATTAATAATAATAATAATAATATAGTAGATTTCAACAGAGCTCTGACTGAACTCAAGAGAATATTGAATCAGAAAGTTCAGAAAGTGATGTCCATGTACACTTAAAGCAGTTACTGATGACAGCCATGTGTTCTCCCAGGAAACAAGATGAAGGGTTGATTTGACTCTCCTTCTAAAAAGCAATCTATATATACTTGTTTCAAGAGTTTCAACACATTCTTTTCATTTAATTTAATACATTCTTCCTAACTAAGAATATAATAGGAGAAAAAGAATGGGTTTCTTTGTTTTTCTTTGGAATTAGTAAAATGTTTCAAAAAGGTGGGAAAATCATACACACATGTGAACATGAATGCATACATATGAAGATGCATAATATGATGCATTAAAATCAAATTTTTGAAGAAATTTGAAGATATTGATAAAAGAATGTGCCCACAATAAAGTCTTCAGTAAAACATAATAACAACATCAAAACAATTTGTGTACAATCAACTTTTTATTTTAAAATGACCATCATTCAACATCTTTTTTCTGATGCTGATATGTACTGGTTATTATCTAGGTAGGAATGATTTTTTTTCTTTTTTCACTGAGCACTCTTTTCTCTTTTGAATCAGAGTTTTTTGTAAGGATGAGATCCTCAATATTGACCTACTATAGAAGCACAGTACTATATGCAAACTAGAATGCCAAACATCTTAACATCTACCAAGTGTTCATAATCTAAATATGCCAATTTTATCACAATAGGTATTGAGAAACTCCTTTTCCCAGAAGTATTGACCATTTAAGCCCACCAGGTAACTAAATTCAGGATTGACATTTGACCTCCCTTATTTGCTTTGAATTTGTCTTCTTCAATTTGGGTCACCTGGTTACCTTTGCAGTAGGTTCTGAGATCAATGAAGGAATGTCAATGTAAAAATCAGTGGTACTTCACCTGTCCTACCATCCTTCAAGACTGGAGAATCAAATGTAAGAGCAACAGGCATTTCATTATTTAAAAAAAGCAAATCAAGATTTTACATGAGAAAAATCTAAAACAAAACTTTTAAATAGTTTAAAATACTTCCAACAAATATTAACAGTTATCTTTTTATTTAGTTTTATTCTTTTAATGTTTTATATGTAAATATAGTGAATTTATTATATTTTCGCACCTTAAATCCCCAAACCCATCCCCTACTTTTTCCCTTTACAATGCTTTTTCTCTGCCTTGTCTCTCTTCTCCTTTTTTCATGAATGACCCACTAAGGTTCATCTGGACTGGCTTTATGGCATGCACATGCGAACTCACTGGTGGAAGAAACATAAATCAGTGTGTATACCACTGAGGAAAACACCTTTCTTTCAATTAACTTTTTGTAGAAATGTCCACATAAAAGAACATTTAAATCTAAGTCAATGAGAAAACTTAATCTGGGAAAAGAACTAGACTTAGTCATAACTGGGAATGGGAACATATAAAATAATGAATTTTCAGGACCATAAGGTTGATAGAAAAATAATTTCAAAAATGAATATACAATAATGTAAAAGGAAAATGCTACAGTTACCTATTCCATTGAATAGTGTGTATTTGTGAGACAATTTCATAAAAAACATTTCAATAACCTGTATGTGTCAAGACAGTTGAGAAGATAAAAAAGTAATAAAAATACTTCATCTTATATTCAGAAAATTAAAAATGCTGCTCACTGTGAATTTTTATAAAATCTTGTCCAGATCACCGAAGTTTCTAATAATTGTTGTAAGCTTACAGTATTTTGGATTGGAGAAACAACAGTCTTGCAGGACAGAAAAGCCCTCGAACTGTAAACAGTTATCCATGATAGCCATTGTACTCTGAGATATGGGTCACCTCCTTATGGCAAGAAGTTTACTCATCTCAAGTAACAGGAACTTTGTCAACCCATAATTTAGAACTAGAGCTGAATAAATAAACAACCAAGACTGTATCTTGACCGTATCTATTCAATTATGAGTACTTCTTGACTTCCAATCCCAATTCTTCACTATTTAAGCTCATTTCAGTACACTGTAAATGGCCAACCATCTCACTTTCTCTTCCAATGTGCCTTAATCAGTGAAATTTTCTCTCTGTTTCAAACCATTACTTATCTATTTAATTAGTATGCTGGGGACAGGTGACAAAGCCTAGTCTTTTGGGACATCCAGAGGTGGGTTTTGCCCTAAAACTCTGGTAATATTATCTCTTCAGTTTGAATAAACAGAGACTTTTTCTAATATTTCTAAGAGGTATTTTCAATATACAAAACACCAAAGTTATTGAAAAGCTCATATTTTTGCATATTAGTTTTAACATAGATGAAAATTTGAAGTGACTTATCTTAATTACATGTCATTTCTGACACAGCAATCCCTCTTAATTCATCCTGCTGTTTCCAGTTTTTCTGAAGGTAGATCAAGTCACCAAACTTTCTTCTCCACTGCTTTATTTTAGTTGCCCAGAATCTTGTATTAACTCACAAAAGAACACCACTGTCCCCAACTTTATATAGCGCTCATGACATACTCTGTGTCACACAGTTCTACAAGGTGCTACTATTCCTCACTTTCTTTAGATATTCCTATTATGAGAGGATAGACTCTAACAAAATAAATATATACTATTGGAAAACACCATTTTCTAACTTTTCATCAAATATTTATGAAAAACGCATGTATGTTTCAATGTCTCTTCATGTTGCTGATTATATGACCAAATAACTTCAGGGATATTATTTTTATTATTACTCATGGTTCTGGTTGCAGTTCAGTCTGTCTTAGTAGGACTTTTGGTACCAGCACTAGGAGTAGAGAGAATGGGCCATGCAGTATACTCAGGAATTTCTGAGAAAGGAGCTAACATTTTTAAAGACTAGAATGGCTCCCGCCAACATTTCAGTGTCTACCAAACTATATCAAAATATTGAATCATTCCTCTAACTTAACTGCTTGTTGATGCAATAATCCTGCTAGCCATGGGATGAGTTTTCCCTCGTCAATTAGACAATGTCTCATGACCCGACTTAACCACTGGTTTTTCTGATATGATCAATTACTCAGACTTTATCTATCAAGATGACACCTGTAACTAACTGGTACAATATCATAACACTAGAAAACATCTTCTCATAAAATATAAAATATAAGGAATCCAGAGCAAGCCTTGTTTATTTTTTTATTTGACAAGCTTCTGTCTGTGTAGCCTTGGAGAGACCCAGAATTCATGATCTTCCTGCCTCATTTTTCTGAATGTTAGATTACTCGTATGTACTCCCATACCTCATTAGAGGAGAGCTTGACTAGTGAGCACATGCCTAGAAGTCAATCCAATAATCCATATGAGCAGGAAGTACTATTTTGATCAACTTTGCTAGCTCATTGCTCATTGCTGTCATGTAAAATTTTTCTCCTCTCTCACTAGAGACAAAGCGTGTCCCATGAGAAATTCTAAAATTCTATTTTTATGAATAGTATGTAAACACTGATCTAAAACTGTCACTTAAATTAGCATGGCAATCAGCACAAAGAGGACCATAACATAGGAGTGGAAACATTCATTTTGAACTAGCTCAGATATTGTAGAGTGGGCAGAAGAGGGAACACACTCCAGAGAATTAGGTAGATGAGTTCATACTTCTTCATTAAGATAATCAGGAAACAATATTTATTATGGATTGAATTTGCTCTTAAAGCAAAGTTTAATCAAATTGCAAATATTAACTGGAGAATTAGATTATGACATTTGGTTCTTGCTATTACTTTGACCAATAAAATTTTTTAAAGACATAAACTGTTTCTTCAAGACATGTTATAGCCTATATTCTGACACAGCCAAACTTTCAAATCCTTCATAACTCCCAAATGTCTTTGTTATGTCTGTTGTGTCATTGGGGAGATACTTTGCTATGTCACTCATTTTGAAGTACACACCTGCAGGCTAACAGTACAATTTTGAGAATGGCCTCTTGAACATTTAAAAATGCTATTTTCATGCTTCATAAATAATGAAGCCTGGGGCCTGTGAGAGAGCTCAGAGGAAAGGTACCTTCCTACTAGCAGACCTAGGGACCTGACTTCAATCCTTGGAAGCCCACATGGTAGAAGAAGAGAATTGACTTTATGTTCTCTGACTTCTACCTGTATTCCATGGCATGCATGCATCCCCCTCTCACTCTTCTCTCTTTCTCTTTTTCTCTCTCTTCTCTTTCAAACAAATAAACACAAATAAAAATGCATGCCTTCTCTCTTATTCTTGCCCTATCTTAATAATAAATTAATAAATAAATATTTTAAAAGAATTCCTGAAAATAAACAATAGAGAATTCTACATGTATTCCTTGAGGTGTTCCAGTTCTGAAAATGTATAGAAGTAAATTTTAAAGGGAAAGAGGACAAAAAGCAAAATCAACACTTACAAAAAGTTAGAAACACTTAAATTTAAATAAAGATTAAATTTTCCACAAATATGCACATACATATACAATTGGCAATGTCTGATAACTGCTTACATTGAGTTTTTATGAATAAAGATGAATGTTTGAAAGTTACACAGACAGTTTTGGGATGAGAGGACTGTCCACAAGAAGTGCTTGTTGCTTCTGCACTGCTTGGTGTTAGGATCTGGAAAGTTTATTCACAAGCCAAATGTGGTGTTGACCTGGTTGTCAGTTTACATGTATGCTCTAATTAGATATATGTGTCAACTTGACAAGTAGAGATTGAACTTTGGGCATATTCATGAAGAATTACTAGTTAAAGCAAGCCTTGTGCAAGCCTATAGATTGATTCGCCCCATAGTGGGTGTGACCATTTCCTGGGCAAGTGGATAAGATGGAGGAAGCTGGTTCAGCAGTTGGCATTGTTTAGAACACTTCTGCAGTTTTGCTCTCTGGTGCGTGAGGTTTGTCTCTCTTTCAGCAATCCCTAAGCATATGGTGTGGACAGTTTTCTCAGCTCCCGATGTTAGTCTGAACTCTCCAGACAAGCAGGATTATGAACTGTAATGGATATTTATAAAAAAGTATGAACCCCCCTTGTTTCCTTGTGCTTTTTGTCATGACTTGTAAATTTATTGGCAACATGAAGACAAACTGCAAATGTGTAATTTTTGAATCAAGAATTATATATCCTTTCAGGCATGTTTAACTATCTATGGCTGTTTTTATTTGTGGCTGTTAAGTGATTGTGTTCTTCAATCTTTCCCACCTCTGTCAATCAGCTTTTGCATGCAAATTTAGAACATCTCATAATTATTCCCTGATCACTCCAATTCCTCAATAGCTGCTGATTTTTGCTAATCACACTGTAATCCATACATCTGCCCTGACTAGAATGCTGACAGCGTATCTTGAGTTCATTGGCTTTCTTTCATTGTAGTAAAATACCTTATAAGTTCAATTTATATGGAAAAAAAAGTTTGTTTGGACTCAAACTTTTGCAGTTTTCACTCTATAGTCGGTGGCCCATTTGCTTCTAGCAATGGAGACAAGTAGAAAAGTGTGGTGGAAGCATATTTTGGAGGAAAGCAACCAGGAAGTGAAGGAAGGGCCTGGGTCCCAGCATTAACTCTGAAGTCATATCCCAAAGATCTCCTTCCTTATACTAAGCCATTCCTCCTAATCATTTTCTGCAAGTCAACAGTGCCACAGTCTGGAGGCCAAGTTTCTATCCCATAAGCCTCCAAGAAACATTTCACGTTCACAATATATTAAGGGTTCATATCCATTTGTGATGGTTAACATTCATTGTCATTCTGACACCTAGCAGGCAGAACTCCAGGCCTGCTGAGAGGTATTATTCTCCAGATTAAGTGTCTATGAGGAATGGCTTTGATTTGCATAACTGACTTCAAAAGACCTAGAGCATTGTAAGGTGGGCCATTTCATTGACTGATCCTCTGGAATTATAGAAACATGGTAAGCATTAGCTAAACATAGATAAACACATGCATTTTCCCTTTGCATTGAGCTTTTGTTATGGATGTGATATAATCAGTTCTGCTGCTATGGAACCCCCTGCTGTCATCTGGAATTGTGAATTTCCAACAGTGCCCCAGTTCAAAATTCTTTCTTCCTTTGCTCAGGTTTCTTGAGTCCAGGATCTTTCTGCGGCAACATGTAATGAAACAAAAACACTATCTGATAATTCAGAGGGCATCCAGCCCATTTCCAAGAGTCCCGAAAGACTTAGCTTTTTTTGCTTGCTGGAATTCTGAGATAAGTGATTTCTCAGTCTCAAGGCAAACCCAGTGGTGAGACAAGTCACATTTCCCAGATGACATGACAGAGGCGCAGAGGGTACATGCATTCCCACTCCAACTTGAGCATAACAAGGAGTCAGACCCAAGTGAAACAGAAGCTTGGTAGGGCAGATGCTTAACATTCCTGGCACGTGGTTGCAGGATGTGAGCCCTGGAGGTGGGGAAGGTTGAGAAACTTTGCCTCTGAGACCAGGCTGGCATCAGCTCATGGCCACTCTCCAGGACTGGCTCTGCTCCCGTTCTGAAGCTTCCCTTGGCAGAATCCACACTGCTGGCATCTCTGAACTCCTGGGACTCTTGAGTTTATCCTCGCGGCTTCAGAATCCCTGTGTCAGAGCTGCCTACTGGGACTCTAGCTCCATGGCATTCCTTCTCAGTGTATGCCACAGTGATGTTGCAATTCTGAATTCCCCATCCCTCCAAAGCCAGTATCACCGGGACTATGGCCCAGTCTGTGAGCAGCTTAAACCATAGAAGTAGCAATCTCAGAACATTTCACTTGCTGAATTCAAGGGAGCTCCTGGGAGCAACGGGACAGCCCACAGCTCTGAGAGGATTCTGCACTAGAGGGCTTTGATGCTGCATGTAATGGGGGGGGGGAGCTGCTTTGATCTGTTTGAGATGACTCGGTCCACTTTCCTGTTGCTCTAGCACAAAGCCCTTGGCTGATTTTGCCAATGTTATTTTTTTACAGCTGTGTCTTTCTTGGCTGGACCTTAGTATTGTATACTCCCTTTCTTGCCAAGCTGAGAGGGCTTTTTAAATCTTTTTGGCCTCTTCCAGTTTTGCTCCAAATACTTATTATAATCTTGGGTAAAGTAGCCAGTCACACTATGCTAAAGCTGAATGCTTTGCTGCCTTGAAATCTCTACCAGAAAAACTGTCCCTTCAGTCTCCTACCAAGGTCAGGGCTTAGGGAAATTGTCCCTCACACATATAATGGTATGACAGAGGTGGGGCTGTGGTCAAATTCACAACAGTGTTCCTTTTTACCCCAAATACCATCAGTCCATTCTTTCACATGCACATTCTGATCACCACTCCAGCCTTCTGAACCCCACCAGAGCCACT
Organism: Typhlomys cinereus; assembly: GCA_023101885.1. Lineage (NCBI taxonomy): Eukaryota > Metazoa > Chordata > Mammalia > Rodentia > Platacanthomyidae > Typhlomys > Typhlomys cinereus. The sequence goes on along the minus strand of JALPQD010000094.1, from coordinate 2,398,722 downwards.
CAGCTCAAAGCTTCCCAGAGATTTTCTGTCCTTTCTCCAGGCTGTCTACTCCTCAAGTCTCTTGAAATTCTCTTACGGGCTGATTAGAAGGTATAAGGTCTATTCTGCAAGCAGAACGGTAGTTTGTGTTCTCACTCTTCCTTGTCAGCTTTCAGTCATTATAATGAAATATGTGCTTTTTTCTACCCGTTTATTTCTTTACTTTAGACAGAGTTGCATGTTTAACTGTCAGGCTGATCTCAAATTTTGGAACCTTTTAGCTCAACCTCCTGTATGTTGGGATTGGCAGCAAGAACACCACACTTGTTAAGAAAAGATTTATCCTGGAATACAGTTTTAAAGATTTTCAATTTAAGAGACTGGGTGGGTCCACTGCTTTGGACCCTGTAAAATGACTCATCTCATGGCCATGGCCATGAGAGAGAGAGAGGGAGAGAGAGAGGGAAAGAGAAAGAGGGAGAGAGAGAGAAAGAATTCTGCAGAACCCTTGAAGAACACATGCTCAGAGATCCAGTTACTTCCCATTCAGCCTCATTTTCTGAAGGCCCCCATCTAGGGGACTAAGTCTTTATCCCATGAGCTTTTGGAAGATACCTAAATCATAATAAGAACTCAAATGAATTCAGGAACCCAAGGGAATCTCTTGAGTTTGCAGTGAAATGGATCTCAAAGCTTACATTCACAGGGCTGCAAGACTATTTGTCTATGTCCCCTCTATGTTTAGCAGGCAGGACAGGAGTCTTCAGTCAAGCACTATGAAGAGACACTGATTAAATAGTTCTTCATAACAATTCTAAGGTGAGGTTTTAGGGATCACAATGAATATTTTTCGAAAGAGGGAAAGAGGATGACGCAAGTGAAAACCCTATCAGATTCTTATGTTCTCCCCCTTCTCTGCTTCCCTCCCTCAGGCTGCAAATGCCTCCTGGCTGTATCCCTTGTTCTCCTCCAGGTTTGCCCTTGGTTTTGTAACAGTTTCATTCTCTTGCATATTTGCCCACTTAGTTTTATGCAAAGGGAAAGATATTGTCATCATGAAGATGTAGTGGGCACTTGATGGGTCTAGTGTTACACAATCAAAAATTTTATAACCTTACAATGAGGGAAATTTTTTACATAATGAGACCTGCTGGAAAATAATCTCCTAACCGTTGCATTTCAAACTTGACATATTTGAAAATAAAACATGCAAGCTAAGGCCATTCATTTTGAATTAAATGTCTGCTGAGTCTACAGTTCTTAGGCATTAGGAATAGAGAAAAAAATGTGGGACAGCCGGTGAGTTCTCTGTGTGTATCATTGCTTTGCTTTTCTCACTCCACTGGAGAAATAAATGGACATTAGACAGTCACTGGACAGAGTAAAAGAGTACTCATTTGTGCAGTCTTCTGGGATGACATGGATGTTGGTCCAACAAGTCTTTGATGCTTTAAAATTTTTTTATTATTTATTATTTATTCAATTGCACGTGTATGCATGTGTGCACGTGTGTGTATGTATGTGTGTACGTGTGTGTATATATATGTGTGTATGTATGTGTGTGTAGAACCACAGATGAATTCGGGAACCACCATGGACCGCCTCCACCTCCTCCTTGTTTACTCTGCCCCAGGATTCACAGGCTCGGCCACAACAGGACCAGAAATGCAGGCCGCCCCCGCTTCTGCCCAGGCGTCTATATGTGGGGTCTAGGATCCAAACTCAAGACTTCTGCCTGCAAGGCAGAGGCTTAACCCCTGAGCCACCTCTCCAGCTCCTCCTTGACCTTTAGTAACTTATTTTTTAGATATTTTGTCGCTATTGCACACATTTCTGTTGTTACATGCTTGCCTTCACTCACATAGTTCAAAAAAAAAAAAAAAAAAAAAAAGAAATACCATCCCACCGAATACAGTTTGGTATAGGGAGGTCACTGTCTAAATCAGGCAAAGCCATTTCCCTGACTTTTTTCGTTCCCCAAACTTATATTTTCCCATTAGAAGCTCAAATATCATTAATTTCTTCCATTAGGGTTCTTATCCATCAAAAAGGAGGCTGCAGGCTTGCAATACTAGATAGCTGCCCTCATTCCTCCGAAGAATCCCACAATATCATCAGACAGACTTTCCTGCACAAGACATGTACTCCCCATGTGATCTTTATGTCATAACTTGTGTGACCATTGTATACAGGTCTAAACCAACTACTCTTTCCAGTAGACTGGGGTGCTGTACAATTTTAAGAGTCTAAAAAGGTATAAAGTGGTGATTGTTAAAGCTTACCACGCCATTCTATGAATTCTATGCTTTCTGAAACTCCCATGCACACATAATTAAAGATGAATTCTCTTCTTAATCTTGCAAACTTAATATGAAACCTTGCAAAACTTGAATGGCTATAGAGAAGGCATATCTCATTCCCTAAATCTTTTATGTCATTCGGCATGATGTTTATTCTATGAATAAATCAATATTTTTCTCCATTTCACTGCTATCTTTATGTCTTTATCCTTTTTCTTTCTTTTTCCTTCATTTTCTAATAAAATCTACATCTATTTTTATCCATTCATATTTATAACATTTATTTTTTTCTGAGACTTTTACCTTTATTCAAATTATTCGAAATGCCTTTTTTGAACGTTTTTAATGCAGCCATTTTCAGTCTTTCTGTGAATATAGCTTGGATGCTACAATGACTTTGCTATCAGTTGAATGCATCACCTAGGTACATTAATGTAATCCTTTTTCTTACTGCAGGTAATAATTCCAGATGGTATCCTGGGCATTTCCATATTAAATTTTAAGTCTTGTCTTGAATGTAGCTATTTTCTGAATGGCCATCTATCAATCAAAGCATACTTTTTGCTTCTTGCAGTGTCCAATGGTCCGAATGTCTTCTCTTGCAAGTTTTATTTGATATTCCCCATTTGTATGCTGCTATGCAACCAGTCTGCACCTGGCATCTGGACCTACACACACACACACACACACACACACACACACACAGAGGCTGAAGAGAAGCCAAGGTTCTTTGGTGACCAAAGAATACCACGTTCCTGAGGAACTCCCTCTGGGTTGTGGTGTGACCAAACATGTCCCTGACAGATGCATGCCTTTGAACATTTTCCTGGCTGGTGGCACTGTCTTGATAGGTTGTGGAATGTTTAGGGGATGGGGGACCACTTGGAGGAAGTGGACCACTGGGACAGTACTAATTCTGACCTGAGTACTCTGCTTCCTGTTGACCTGGGAGATATAAGCAAGTCACCTTGCCTCCCTTCTGCAATGACACTGAGTTGCTGGCACTGTGCTTTCCCCACTTTTGTGGATTGCTCCCCTGGATCCCTGAGCCCATGTGAATCCTCCATCCCTTGAGTTGATTATTGCAGGTATTTTATCTCTTACTCTCTAAATTGTCTTATCAGCACTTCCCAGTGCCTAATGCTTCTTTTCCAGGTTTTTATAACTTATAAAATGTCTGAACTCTGTTACTTTCTGCTGTGCATGGCATGACTGAGCCTGAAACCAGACACAAGTGACAGAAGGATAGAATGAAAGGGAAAGGTTAGTGTGGATTTCCCACTGCTGGGGACCACTTGTCTCCATGTTTCACCAGAACTTTGAATGCTCATCGATGCTATTGTCACACAATTATTTGAGATTATTTGGGACAATGTCTGAGAGAGGAAAGAGAATAAAGGAAGAACAATTACTACAGGGGTCTTAATCCCTGGGCCCTAACACTCTCCTCTCTGCCTGAGACCTAACAGAATCCTTCTGCATCTAAGTCTAACATTTTAGATGGTGCTGAGATCAGGCAGGGATTAGAAAGGGAAAAATTGTAGAAAGTTCATTGTTTAGGTAGTTTACTACAGTCTAATAATCTTTTTTCGGTCTCATGTTTTTTTATTTTTGAATCTTGATCTACCTGACCTTCGAAGTCTTCTTACATGTGATTCCTTTTGAAGGTTAGTGGATTCTGTGCTCTGCATTTTATTATGATATGCTAACAAATATTAAAGATTATCTATGGGGTAATCAGTATTGCTTTAAAACTGCTCTGGCTATTTCATGAATTTTTAAGGTGGAATAGATAATCTCTATGATGTGTTTTAATGGTCTTGAGTCTGAAGGACCTTCACAGGAAACATTCAGGAACAGTTCTCGGCCCTGGAGAATATATGAATCTGCATTGAATTTCCATGTTTATCAATTAAAATATATTTTATTTTTATATTCAAAATGTTTCCTTCTCCTTCTTTTTTCAGATTACATTCATTGAAACAAAACAGTGGCTTTTGTACTGAAGAGGTAAATAGTCTACCAGAGCAATATTTTTCGAGATTTTTCTTGGAAAAAAATTATTCAGTAGCCACTCTTATTGAATTAGCTTTGGCGATCAGATTCAATTTCCGTGTGTAAATGGGCAAGAATAAATTGATTCAGAAGCCTTACTCAACTTTTATAGGTTTCTATCTTCATTTCATTTTTTTGTATCATTAGGCCTTGTTTGGAGGTCTTAAATCTTATTTGTGAAAAGCACTTTGAGGTCTTTTCTGAACAACTCAAACTGGTTGACTTTTTCATTCTTTCCCACAAATAAAAGTGGAAAGTTTCTCTTCCTTCCTTGCCTTTTCCTGACAGAGCTGACCCTGTCTCTCAAGGCATTTTCATGTGATTTACAACTGATGCCTACCCTGTGATATGCACTGCTCTCTGTCAAGATCACAGCATGGAGAGCAGGAATGTCCAGACATAAGCAGCTGAGTCCTCACCTTACTTAGTAATGCCTCCATCTTCCACAAGGGCCCCACAGTTCCATTTTGGATGTTGACATTTTCTAGTTTCTTTTTTTGTGCACCACTATTTTTTTTTTTTTTTGCATGCGTATGTGTTTGGGAAGTGTATGAATGGGTATTTATATGTGTGTGGGCATATGTGTGTGAACATATGTTTGTGACGGTGTACATTATACAAGTATATATGAATGTGGAGTCCGGAAATGTAATCAGATATCTTACCCTCCATTTCATTTACTGAGACAGGGTCTCTCAGTTGAGCCTTCGTTGATTTCATTGATTGTTTAGTCTAGCTGACCAATTGATCCAGAAAATTCTTTCTCTCTGCCTCTTGAGGGATGGGATTATGAGCAGCTACAATGTCTGCATGGTTTTTAATGTGAATTTTAATATTCCTAACTCTGGCCCTTAAGCTTGTGGAATGAGTGTCTTATCTACTGAGCCATCTCTCTAGCTAAACAATACTTTTTATTTTTAATGTGATTTCTGCACATTTGCTAATACTTCAGGTCTTCAGTTAACGGCTGAGACTAGCCCTAACTTCTCCTCAGCACCCCCATTTTTATTCGTTCTATGGAAATTTTGTACAACCTAAATTTTCACAAAGAACATGCTCTTCAAACAAATGCACTACTTCTTGTTACTCATGATGAGAAGACAAGAAATGAGTACTGTCTTCTTTTCCTATGTTCTGGCTCTTAGCATATCACCACTCACTTCAAATTGCAGCAATTGAATTTTCTTTCTCTTTAATTGGAAACAGGCATCTGGAAGGTATGAGAATTATTTTTAAGTTGCAATTATTTCTTCAGAAAAAGTCTTTATCAAAAAAGACATATTCTTCTCTTTAATATCCCAAACGCAGTGATCAATTTAACTTAAAACAATAAAATTACAATTTAAGAGTTTCCAAAATTGCTAGAACTTTTCTCAAGCATCCATGTCAAAGCTCTGTGACTTGCAAATATGAGTCACATTGTCTTTTTGCTATCATTTTTTCAAAGATAAAGACCCTAAGCTTCAGTTGAAACTTCTTGATGCCTATTTTAGCATGGCACAAATATGGGGCATTTTAAAACACCAACAGTTTCCATTGCTAGGATTTAAACTGACAATCATGCTGGAATGAAAAGCAGTGATCCATGGCAGAGCTGATTTTTTGAGGGGATGACTTACATCCTGAAATACAGGCATTTATGCATTTATTTCTTTCTGTTATCACTTTTAAAAAAATTTTTTATTATTATTTATTCAATTGTGCGTGTATGCGTGTGTTCGTGTGTGTATGTGTATGTAGGACCATGGACGAATTCGGGAACCACCATGGACGCCTCCACTTCCTCTTTGTTTACTCTGCCCCGGGATTCACAGGCTCCGCCCTACCAGAAACGCAGGCCGCCCCCGCTTCCGCCCGGCGTCTATATGTGGGGTCTAGGATCCGAACTCAGGACCTTCCGCCTGCAAGGCAGAGGCTTAACCCCTGAGCCACCTCTCCAGCCCCTGTTACCACTTTTTAAACCAAACAGTCATGTGTTTTTTTGCCTATAGCTATATAATGTAAGTAATAACAATGTTTACATGCCACTTTCAATAATTGTTTTTTTCATATAAAGATTTGCGAAAATGTCACTCTAATAATCACTATTTTCAGGTTCTCATTGGATGAATAGATACACAGAGCTAGGAAGAAGTATTTTTCCTCAGTATTAGTGGGAAATAACCTTATCTTTATCTTCTCTATTTAGCCTGAATAATTACCTCATTTATTATAACAAGATCCAAATTAAAATTTTTGGTTATTTGATATGTAATATTACTTTGGTTGTGTGAATGATGTGAATAATACACTATTTTACAAGGGGAAAAGTGAAAATTCTTTCATGATAGTTTAAAGAAGTAAATTTTTATGAAACTTGGAACAATTTGTGGCCAGCATGGAAGATGGTACAAAAGCCCTGTTACTATACCCAAAGACACAATGAAACACTGATAGAAATTAGATCATTAAATCTAAATTAATACATGTAAAACACTATATTTAACATATGACACTGACTATAAGGTCTCCATGGTAACAACTAAACCTCTAAGCATAAATTGCTTACTTAAAGTTCTTTGAATATAATCTGAAAAAAGAAGGAGAAGGAAACATTTTGAATATAAAAATAAAATATATTTTAATTGATAAACATGGAAATTCAATGCAGATTCATATATTCTCCAGGGCCGAGAACTGTTCCTGAATGTTTCCTGTGAGGGTCCTTCAGACTCAAGACCATTAAAACACATCATAGAGATTATCTATTCCACCTCTCTTCTACTGTAAATTAATTCAAGCCAGATGATATGCCTGCTTCTTCTTAAAGATTTTCAGCTACTTCCCCTCATGAAGGTAATTAGGACAGGTTATATCTATGATGGTCAGACCTGATTAATAATTTGAGAAATAAAATACATTACTGTACTATAAGAGGAATCTGTCGCTAAATTGTGTATTAAGAAGGATGATTATTCTATTTGGAGAAAAGCAGGAATAAATGTTTTTAACTTTGTTTCACATCATTTTACTCCTCTATTTTAGGTATTTTAAGAATGAATCAACTAGATTTATTTTTTATATACTTTGTTATGTGTTTAGTGTGTGTGCATGTGCATGTGTGTATATATGCGTGTGTGTTACTAATTAATTATAGTTGCCTTAAGGAACTACATGCCAGTGGTTTTGAAAAGTAGCTACTTTGAAAACAGATTATTTTGAACTGCACTTAATTGATGGAATACAAGAAAAACTCTCTAACCGCCTCCTGTGTGCCCATGTTGAAGAACAGAGCTCATCAAGATTGATGACTTTGGACCAGGGAATCCTATGCAACCAGACCCCTCGACTCCTTATGCACCTTCATGTCCACATTTTTATTCCTTGTGATCACTGTTTCATTGAGCTCAGTGTCTGTTTTTATTGTTTAATAACATGTCTACAAATGTGTTGTTTGTCATTGAAAAAGCCCCTAAAACAAGATGGAATTTTAAGTCATTTCATAAGTCTCTCATTTTTCTGGATATAGCTCATGTTCATGCAATATATATGTGTTAATTAGATGCTACCATTTTTCTCTCATCAATCTCTTTTTGTAGTATGTGTGTTACTGCTACTAGCCCAGGAAAGTAAAGAAGAGATAATTTTGTTCCTCACCTGAAAGTTGCTTTCAGTTCTGAATAAGAAAGACACTATATTGGGTTACTCATGGGTTTCGAAGCATTGTTTTCCTAGGCTTAAACTTGTAAATGCCCAAATTTATAACTGTGGAATATTTAATACTTAGCTTTTCTGTTATTGTTTTCATAAACTGTTCTGAGCATGCCTTTAAGGTCTCCAAATATTTTCATTGAGCTCCAAGAGAGTAACACAAGCAAATAAACATTTGCCAATGAAAATCAAATTGGATGTTGAAGAACATTAAGCTTGGATCTTGGGCTGTTGAGATGATCAGTGGTTGAGGTATTTCCTGTCCAAGGAAGTAGACTGAGTTTCAGGTTCCCAGAACCAATGTAAATGCTGAGTAGGTGTGGTGACCCACCTCTAATTCCAACACTTGGAAATAGAGACATGTGGTAGCCATATGACTAGCAAAACTGCCCTTATTGTAAGCATTGAATGTTTTAGAGAGATTCTGCCTCAAGGAATAATGTAGAAAAGCATTAAAGGCAGATTTTAAACATGAACTTTGGACTGTTACATGCATACTTACTCTCGCTTGCATGCACACACACATACACACACATAGGAGCCATGCAAACGTACACATATACACTCATGTGCAGCCCAAAAATATAAAAACATACACATGTGTGTATATCTCTCACACACATATATACTTAAAAAAGAAAATAAAGTGGTTTTAAACATAAGGTAACAAAAACAAGCCAGAGAAATTGGATCGAATTGTATATGTACCTCCATATTCCATATATGTCAGTATTATTGTTGAATGTTAAAAGCAAATCAGCCAATAGATAATCCCAGAGAACAATGTAATTGAAAGAAATGCTGATGGGTTGTGTTCTTATGGTATGTTCTCTGTGCTTTAAATGAAAGAATTTATAAACAGTAAGTAACAGAGAAGCAGCAATTAGCAAAACATCACACTGGGATGAAGAAAAAATGCCCAGCAGAGATGTCTGGAGTTGCTCCAGTGACAGAGCAAACAGAAGTAACATCAGCAAGTCAGGGATGACAAACATCCAGCAGTAATTGACTGGGTAAATCCCAAAGAAGCTGTCAGCTAGTGTTACCAATTGAGAGGTTTGGACAAAGTAGAGAACATTTCTCCCACTGATGAGCTTCTACTAACAGCTCCCATCACAGGCAAATTTATATAATGAAATAAAGATATATTAACACGCTTTGAAAATGGTTTGTATCTACCTTTGTTTTTAATAACACAATGTTTTTAATCTCTTAGCTGCCCTCTGTTTCCTCCTTTTCTCTCTCTTCTTTCCTCCCTTTTCCCATCCCCTCCTCTCAACTCTATAGAGTCAGAGGCCATTTGGAGAACACATGGCATAAGCAAACTTGTGTCTGATTTGGAAAGGAGACAACCTCTCTTCTACTGCAATTTCTCGGGGAGCTCATATAGCACATAATTTACCATGATAATGTACATTACAGGGTATAAATAAAACATATGAAAACAGACATGAAGGCTCAAGTATGTAGTAATTTTTTTTGCTTTTTTTACAGTATACTTTTAATACAATACAAGTGTTTTTGAGAAAAACGAATTATCTATTTTTGTTTGCCTTCATGTTTACTGCTGAGCTGAGTTGCCAACTTGTTTGAATTTTCCTTAGTTAGGTAAGCTGAATTCTCCTTTCTCCATCTGCCCTTTAGATGTGTTTCTATCCCTTTTTTCTCTGCTAACTCCCTATTCATCTCAAAATGTGCTATTTTATTTCTGTTTTAGTAGTTTGACTCTCTCCTTAATTTTTAGTGCCTTCAGTTTGTGATACACATCTTAGAATCATATTTCTGATATGTTCCTTTATGTTGAACTTTGAACTTCCTTTTATTCTTTCAACATTGAGCACATATAAGTTTGTAATTTACAGTCTATCTATTCATTCTCTGTTTATAGTTCTAACACTTATTTAAAATAACACTAAGATTTTATAACCCATACCTTGGATCTCAATATTGGAAACAGACAATAAAGAAGAGAGTGATATCTCTATAGAAATCAATATGAGGGCTGGAGAGGTGGCTCAGGGGTTAAGCCTCTGCCTTGCAGGCGGAAGGTCCTGAGTTCCGATCCTAGACCCCACGTATAGACGCCGGGCGGAAGCGGGGCGGCCTGCGTTTCTGGTCCTGGTAGGGCGGAGCCTGTGAATCCCGGGGCAGAGTAAACAAGGAGGAGGTGGAGGCGTCCATGGTGGTTCCCGAATTTGTCCGTGGTTCTACACATACATACATACATACCCACACATACATACACACACGCGCACACATGCATACACGCACAATTGAATAAATAATAATAAAAAAATAATAAAAAGAAGTCAATATGAATGTTTGTAAAAAAAAAAAAACACTCTCAGAAGTACCATGTCACCCAGTTATACTTTTTCTGAACACATATCCAAAGATTCAATTCCCAATACAGAGACACTTGCTTATCTGTATTTAGTGTTATGGTATATGACACAGCAAGGAAATGGAATTCCATCAAGTGAAGAATGGATAAAGAAAATATAGAATTTATACAGTGGAATTTATCCAGCCATAAAGAAAAACAAAATCATGACATTTTCAGGAAAATAAATGGAACTGGAAATGGTTATGTTAATGAAGTAACCCTGAATTGCAGAGACACATGCTCCATTTTTCTCCAGGATATGACAGTGGGTTTAATATCATATATATAAATGAATATACATAAATGAAATTCATTACTATCATACTAATTTCAAAATCTAATAAAAATCTCCATTAAGATGCTATGTTTTCCAGTTTTGGAAATTTGTACCACTTGCTCTTCTACCACCTCAGGATATAGACTTTATTTGAATGTTTTACTTTGTTCTATATCATACTGTCCACTTCTTTTTTTCAGTTTTCAATTTTTGGTGAAAATTCAAAAGGTTTTATTTGTACATATTTGGCCACTAATATGAACTTTGTAATAATTTAGAATGCTTTTCTGTCTTTTGTCATGTGCAGTGAACAAAACTGAAGAGTAAAAAATAAACATGAGGGCTGAGGAGATATCTCAGGGGTTAAAGCCTTTTCCTCACAAGCAAAAAGACCTGTGTTTGAATCTTTAGATCTAAGTAAAAATGTCAGGTGGAAATGGCAGTGGACATTTCCTGGAAGACAGAGCTTTGGAAACCCCAGAATAAAACAATAAGAAGGTACCAATCTAAAATGATCTTCTGTGTCAACTTGGAACTCCTCAGGCACATACAATGCCCACTGATGACACATAGCGCGTGCGCGCACGCACACACACACACACATACACATGCACACACACTCATACACACAGTAAGTAAATAAGTAAGTAAATAAATAAACAAACAAGCATGAGAATCCCTCAGTTAGGCACTCAGTGTTTTCCACATGTTCCTCTTACACTTTGTAAGAATAAGTCATAGTGGCCCTACTAGAGGGGCAATTGACATGCTATCATGTTGATGTATGATTTGTACTAATTGAACTCTGAAGATGGTTGGTGATCAGGTCACTATCTCCACTAATATTTATGTCACTTTTAAAACAAAGATTTTTTTCAATTTTCTATGTTACTGGTACTGGTTATAGATATTATCAATAAGCTTATATGCTGAAGGAGACTAGGAAATTGAGTTCTCTTACACAACCCCCATTGATTCTATACATTACCCCAATGTTTCTGTGGTCTCCAAAATATCCACATCAAACATTATAAGATAACACAGTTTACGTGAACAGTTCATTCATTCTAAGATATCAAGAAAACAGATTATGACATCCATCTCAAAACCTATATAACTCCTGCCATTTTGTTAACACTATCCACAATCAACCAAGTATTCATTTTTGAAACTTTGCTCAGAGAATAATAAAATAAAGCACAAAATAATTAGCATAGTATTAATAAAATAATGTCTAATGGCTTGTTTGGAGATGCAAATACCACAATTTGAGATTTTTACAGAAAGTTAAATATTCCTATCAGCAATATGTGTCATGAAGACACATGCCTGCAGTCTATATAGAGACAAGAGGGTAACTGCAAGCTAGGGTACTTCTCTGTCTATAGAGTCAGTTGCATGCCATTTGGGCTTACATAACAAGACCTGTCTCAGAAAAGCAAAACAAAATAACAAGGGAAAAGAACTATAATTGGGAGAATTTTTGATGTAAGTTTTAAATTTCAAGAACTTCTCAAGGTGACATAAGGAAAATAAATTAAGGTCTAAAATGTGATGCTAGAAGTTAGGTGAGGATTCCTTTAAACATGAGGCTATCATATTATAGGATGTGTCATATTATTGTTTAAAGTGTTTGTGCTTAATTGCTATTAATTCATTTTTCAATTTTTGTTAGAATTTGATAGCTGTCATCTACAGTCTTAAGCTTTTTTAATAAATAGTATTTACTTATTTATTTATCAGCCAGCACTTTAGTTTAAACTCAGGTCCTCTTGCATGCTAGATAAGTACTTTACCACTGAGCCAGAGCCCCTGAACTGTCAGTAGCTTTTGCTTATTCAGTTCCTGTGTGTGTGACCTCATTCTTTCAGATTTTTCATATCTTCTTAATTGGTGTTTTTAGTCTGGTTTTCTGATAATTTTTCCATCTTATATAAGTTATTTGATATATTGCATTAGGTAATTCATAATACTTTAAGATTATATTTGATATTGTTTATTAAGGGAATTTATCTACATTTAAACTTTGATGTGAATTGGCATTATTTAACTTTTAGCTTGATTTGATTGATTTGTCCATTTTCATTTAATGCTACATATCACATTTGTGTCTACTATTGTAGTTTTGCCCCACTCTCCTTTAATTTCTCTATTCTTATTAATTGCATGTTTTAGTACTAAGTATGTTTTATTAGTTTCATCTTTCCATTGTTGAGCAAATAAAGGACCAAGCAACTTAAGTGATATGTGGCTTATCCTTGCTTATACTTCTAGTTACAGTCTGATCTAATTGTTGGGACAGTACTTAATTGGCAGCCAAGGGAACTGGCCCTAACATATCCCCATGAAGAACTGAAAGAAGAACATACGTTTTTTGCTTTCCAGAATGCCTGAATGTCAAAGTATGCTGAAGTATTGAGCTAGCTCTGTCTTATCTACCTGCTCAGAGTAAAGTCTCAGCCATCTTGGGCTAGATTTCCCACATCAATTAGATAAGCTTACAGGCTTTTTCCAAGTTTGCCTTAAACACTAATCATCACAGGTGCATCCAAAGGCCCAACCATCATTTGTCAAATTTGTATCTATAGCATACATGTTCAAGTTTATCATTTTAGTTAGTAATTTCGATCATTTTGATTTTAAAATTATATCTTTAGAGGTTCAGATATGATTAATGAATGAGTGTCTTGATGATTTTTGCAGTGCAGGGGATTAAGCATAAGACCTCACAGGTATGAGGCACTCACTTTTTCTCTGAACTACATCACCAGTTTCTGCTAGTGTAAAACATTAATGTCATGGATTTTCAGAATCTACCTTTTCCTTACAGAATTTAAACTGAAGGGCAATATAGAAACATGGCTCCTGTATAGATATACTTGCACTTACTTGGCAATATTGTTGCAGATATACAGCTGTATATGAAACAAATACAAATATAGATATGAATAACTAGAACTTTATGTAATTATATATTTTTGCATGTTATGCGTGTGACATTTATGTGGGTTTTAATTTCAACATATGCATGAGTGCATTTGCATGTGTGGGTGTGTGCAGACATGATGCATGGGTTTCAAGGTCTGAAGGTGACATCAAGTATCTCATTGACTTGGAGATTGTCAGCTGAGTCCAGAACTCACTGATGGAGTAGCTTAACTATCCAGCTTGCCCCTTATTCTGTCAACCAAATACCAGAATTACAGATGGCCTATATATCTACACAGCTTTCATGTAAGGAGACCCAAATTTTTGGATTTCCAAACTTGCACTAGAAATCCTTTTTCCTAGACCAATATATTCTTTTTTAAGGAAGGAAATATGTGTGCCGAGTGATAGAATCAGTCTTATTAAATACACTTTCTATTACTATTTGTATACTCCAGATTGCCATTTGGACTCAACTGAATACAGCTTTGCTCCCAGTTTTATGCTGTCATTTACAAATTTTTTTTTATTTATTTAATTGTGCGTGTGTGCGTATGTATGTGCGCGCGAGTGTGTGTGTGTGTGTGTGTGTGTGTGTGTGTGTGTAGAACCACGGACGAATTCGGAAACCACCATGAACCGCTTCCACTTCCTCCTTGTTTACTCTGCCCTGGGATTCACAGGCTCCGCCCTACCAGGACCAGAAGCGCAGGCCACCCCCGCTTCGGCATGGCGTCTATACGTGGATCTGGGATCCGAACTCAGGACCGTTCTCCTGCAAGGCAGAGGCTTAACCCCTGAGCCACCTCTCCAGCCCTACAAAAATGTTTTTAATATTATAGGACAACTTCAAATATATGCATACTCATATATTTGAAAAATATTTTTAAAGAAATGGATATTTATTTTATATTTTTCAGTGATGTACAGAAAAGAAAGTAGTGTATATATCTTGCCACCTTTTCTAGTTGCATGATTATCCATTCTTTTTGTTCTTTGTTTATTCCAGTCACTGTCAGGAGACTCTTGTTTACAAGCTGCGGAGTACATGGCAGGATTTCTTGCAGATTCTCTAGCTGACAAGAAAGACCTGAGGCTTTGTTCACTTAATTTCATCCATTCTAAAACAATAGATTTCCAGAACTCAGATTCTACGTAGAAAGTTTGGGGGATTGTGATATTATTACTATTATTTGTTGTTGTTTTTAGTTTAAGTCATAAGGCTGTTTCCGTAATGAAATTCTTCTGAACTTTGGCACCTTTTCTGAACTTGCTTCTCTGTTTTATTTATAGTTGTCAGAATGCCCTCGCAGTTTGATTTGTGCTTTTTTTTTATGAGGAGTCTGTCATTTTATTCAAGCTCTCTTGTAAGTGAAGTCTTCTATTTTTATTGCTTTCTAGATAATTTAATTTTCTTTAACTTTCAGCTTTTTGTATTACAAGTGTTAAACATACATATTTCAGAAGATATATGTTTGAATATATATATACACACACATATGGATTTACTAGTTTACAATTTGTTGAACTTTTCTTTGTACATCCATGTCAAATTAGTGGTTCATTATGAGCTTTTGTAATGCTTTTCTGTTGTATGTTTCTTCTCTTCTGTTCATTTTTTTGACAGCATCATAGTTTTTGACCTCTGAGACATCAAATCTTGACGGAAGAACAAGGTATCACTATGCCGCTCACACAGACTTGGCCCTTGCTCTGGAGACCATGCTAATATTATTTTCCTTGTGATTTTCTAAAATGATTACTTATTCTTGGACGTTTTCATATATAAATACTGGTGAATGTATGTTTTCACCTCTTTCCTTCCTCACTTTATCTTGCCCTCCTGTCCCACTTCATACTTTCTCTTTCTAATCAGTTTTGCTCCTAATTTCACAACTTTTTGCATATGTGGTCCACTGGGTTTCCTCTGGGTGTCTGCATCGACACGTGCCTGAGCACTTTCTGGGGCATGTATGACTTATTGGAGGGGAAAATCGTTGAGTGAAGCAGTTCCCTTGTCCTGTTTCACATAATCCTTAAAGTTTTAAATGTGCCATCTTGCCTTAGTGCCTGTTTTCTCTGACATATTCTCTGAATGCATCTCTTCGTTCTTCAGAATGTGCAATATCTATCAATGTATTTTAAATCTAGAAATTTCTGCTTTATTTGATCTTCTCCATTGAAAATTTTCACCTTGGCATTGCAATTCATTCCATGATTTCTAGCTGCCTCATGTTTTGTCATTTCTGCCTCCTCACTGGTTTTCCCTGTTGATGAGACATGGGCATCACAATTTGTTTTCTTCTCTGGATTGTCCTTTCTTTATGTCTTTGAATCCATTTGTCAGTATATTCTGAGGTATTTTATGCTAATCTGGCCCTTCTATCACAGGAAGTTTTGTGTCTTACTGTTGATCTGTGTAGATTACACTCTCTCACCTATCATGCTTGCTTTTCTGGAAGCTACACATCTTAGATGGTATAGAGGTGCAAGTCTGGATACTGTCTCTCCATTCTGTTAAGGTTTATTATTGTTATTTTCTTCTTCATTCCTTTCAATATTGGCTATTTTATCCTGGTGAAGTCTGCTCTATTCTCTTCTTGAACGTGTTCTTCTTTAGTGGGTACAGGCTTGGGCATGGGCACAGTTGACATGGTAAGACAGCCATTTAACAGGTTGTCTTTGAAAAAGTCTGTACACCCCAGTTTTAAGCTTTATTGATTACTGCTTGGCATTCTAATTTTTCAACAGTTCTGTGGTCCAAAGTGCTCCAGAGACTGATCTGGTTAAAATTAGTTCATTTTATGGAAACACTAAGATTGGCGTTTCAATTTTTTGACCCATGTAGGCTTCTTTTAGACTATTTAGTGGTGCACTTATGTATAGATTGTTTTGCTAGTTCTCCAGGATATTTATACATTGCTTTTGAGTTTCTTTTCACCACAGTCCCCATTATTTTTGATAAAACATGGACCTGTTGCTTTAAGACTTGGTCACAAGAAACCAGATGCCCCCAGTCCAGGATAAATCAGGCCTCAGACAGTAGGACTGAAGAAAAGGATGGGACTAGAGAGACAACTCAGTAACTCAGCACTCAGCGGTTAAGATTCTACCTGGACATTCACAAAAAGTATGTTCCACGGGATGGGGGAAGGAAAGGGGGAGGTACTGGGAGTCAGGGAGGGAAAGGGGTGAAAGGAAGGGGAAAAGGGGGGAGGGCGCAAAGGGGATTAGAGAGGGGTGGAGGGAGGGAAAGGACTGGGGTACCTATTGAGCTTGTATGATTGGGGATAAATAAAATTATAGAAAAGCAGAAGGACTTGAGTTTGGATCCTGGATAGAAGTATAAATGTCAAGTGGAAATGGTAGCAACCTACACATATGGTTCTAGAATATGGAGCCTGGAGAATCCCAGATTGAAGCAAAAAGGAGATAAAACAATCCAGGATGATTCTTGAAGTTTCCATTAAGCCTCCACAGGTGCACACAGTGCCCTCTGACTCACAACAGACAGGCAGAAACACACACACACACACACACACACACACACACACTCACTCACAGCCATATGCATGTAAAAAAAGATAGGTAACAGAGGAGAAAGGGTAGAGGAAAAGAGGAAAGAAAATAGATATAAAGAGGTAAAATAGCCATTTGGAGACCCATGTCTTAAAAGATAAAAGGCTGTATTATTTCAGGCATGGGATACAGGATAATTTTGTCTTTCAATTTTTTGACTTTTCAAACATTTTACAATTACTTGATTTACTTTATGGTGAAAATTGTGATAAGCTACATTTTGTATCTGGTTCTATGTTGAACTTGTGCTATCATGCTGTTACCATGGCATTTCCCTTCACCCTCAGGGGTCCTGTGTATAGTATTCTTCCTTTCTTTGAGGCTCCAAAGGTTATGATGTAGAGGTAAGCATTTTGCACTGGATGAATAATGGTTTTTATGTCACTGTGAAGTGTTTCAATGATTCGAGTTTGGATGATTGAAGTGCACCCTCATTACAACCACATGACATGACTTGGAAAGTGCTTCAAATTAATTTCACATTTATAACTCATTTGAGAACCTAATGTGGAATGCAACACAAATTTATGTTAAATAGTAGTTTGCCATTACTGCCTTCTGAAAATCATGTTTTCTATCTGTAAGGTATAAATAATATTAATAAATGACTGTACCTATTCAATAATGACATAAATATGGAGATATTCTTAAGATTGAAGAAAATCATGACATTTAATTAAATGGAGTTGTCATTTGCAGAATTCTTAGAATAAATCTAACGATTTGAGCTGAGTATATCTTGAACTGAGTAAAAAAAGGTACACAAAATCTAGATGACAGGGAATAGCACATTAATAAGGCCATTACAATTATTCATCAACACTTGGGAAGCAAAGCCCTAAGTTGAGAGAATATACACACACCTGTACCATATACAAACATCTTCCAGGAGATGGAGAGGTGAATTTGGTGTAGCAATTTCCTCTGTTTCATTACATCTCAGTAAAGATTATGTAATTTTCTTTCTGTCTTCTTTTTCCTCCCTATTGAAATCAAAGCCCATAGATACTAACAAGATTCTACTTGTTCTCTGTCATGTGAAGTGCCAGACTCTCTTTAAAAGTTGTTCTCAAAAGTGGTTTTAATGTCTATATATGGGCCTGGGGGGTATGTGCATATACATATGTATGTTTATTTGTGGGCAGCAACACATGTGAGGGGGTACAAGTTTATGTGTGCATGTCTTTGGAGGTCCACCTGTCAAATTGGGTATTATTGCTCTATCGCCTTATTATTTTGAGCCTGAATATCTCTTAAAATCCAGAGCCTAGTATTTAGGGACATTAGGGGTAAAATTGTGAAAACTGATTTAACATTTCAATTTTTTTATACTGATTCTTTCACTTCTTCCTTTGACTTTATGTTCATGAGAATGAAACCACCAGAGCCAGAAGTACAGGTTGCTGCTTTTTCCACTTGGTGGTTTTTTGTTTTTTAATGTGGAATCTGGGATCTGAACTCTGGACCTTCTGCAAGGTCTGTGAAGCAAAGTCTTAACTCCTGAGTCACCAGTCTATCCATGTTTTCTCCTCCTCCTCTTCCTCCTTCTCTTCCTCCTCCTTCTCTTTCTCTTCCTCCTCCCCCTTCTTCTTCTTCCTCTTCACTTCTTCTTCCTCTTCTTCTTCTTCTTTTCTGTGTGTGTGTGTGTGTGTGTGCGCACGCACAACTGGACACACCTTTAGTTTTAAATGTATCATAAGTTCACAGTACGGTTGAGAAGAAGGCACTGAAATTCCCCCTTGTCTAGACTTGTCTAGAGAGATAGTTAAGTGAATAAAAGCACTTGTTGCTCAAGTGAAAGAACCTGAATTAATATTACCAAATTTATGTAAGAGTCAGATGCAATAGACCAAGTCTCTGTAATCTCAGCACACTTATGGGAAATGAGAGGCAGAGACGGAAAATACTCCTGAAGCACCCAGTCCAGTCAGCCTGACTGTGAAAAAACAAAGAGCTCCTGTCTTAAACAAGGTGGAAAGATGAGGACAGACAGATAGTTGTCCTCTGACACACAATACACAGGATGTATTATGATATACACATGCCCATACCTGTATTCAGGCATACACACACATCATACACACACACACACACACACACACACACATACACACACACACACTCACCCACCCACAAACTCATACAGACATCATACACTTACAAAAATGAATAAACAAGCAGGCAAATAAATAAATAAATTATCATTGAAACAAAAAGAACAAAGGACTACCCCTTGGGTCACATTACACAGGAATTAGATGAACATGGAAGGTTGAAAATCACCTTCCCTAGAGACATCAGTTCTTCAAAAAGTAGGAATTGGGATCCTTAAGCTCCTTGCCCTGACCATGGTCAGATATGCAACCAGTTGAATGCAAACACAGGTTGAGTGCTGTGATCATATGACCTTCAGTGACCCAGGCTTTAACCTTGAGAACTTAAAAATCTATGAATACATTTTGGAAAGTTTTAGTATGAAAATTCATTCATGTATAGTTTTAGCAACAGTTCCATTAGGCATTGTTTACCTCAGAGGTCGTTTCCAAAATGTTTTCCTTCCATAAATTTAAATTTCATTTTCAAGCAATGAGGAGCAATGAACATTCAAATCCTCACATCTCCACGGTCACTGAACAACACAGCAATGGAATGACCCTGAGATCCTTTCATCAATAACTTTTAGATTCTATGTCAGATCCTGTTTTGGAAGCACAATGCTCATTCACCACTTATAAGAAGCAGCGTACTGAACCAGAACTAAGCTCAGATCAGTGCCCTAAATTTCTTTTTTTCTTTTTTCCTTTTTTTTGCTTGCAAAATTTTATTGATACAGTCAAGAAGCAATAAGAAGCCAGACATTTGGTTATTTTTGCCACAATAATGCATCATTTTGAACAGTATCTTAAAAATATGTAACAAATTATATTTATATTTAAACAAGTACTAGAAAAGTAAGAGTCGACTTAAGGCACTTCAGATAAAAGCTAATTTTAAAATTTCCACAAAAGTAACACTATTTCAGGCAGAAAGAAAAATCTGCTCTCCACAGAGTGAGTTTGAATGTGACTTTCTCCTTACCAATGAATGCTGTTTCTTGAAGCAAAGAAAAAACTCCGATCATGGCAAATGATCAAAAGCTACAGTGATTATACAGCAGGAGGATTCCCCAGGTCAATCTTACAAATCAGGGCATCTTTTTATGAGTCCCATAAGAATCATAGCATAGATTTGGCCTGAGACTAGTACACGAACAACAGATAAGGAATTTCAAAATCACCCAATTTTCAGGGAATTAATTAACAAAAAATGGTTTTGTTAAAAAGGTCAACTGTATTCTCATGGAATCACAACAAAAATAAAAACAAGCAGCCACATACACATTTTGGGGGGCAGCTACAGCGATCTCCTTCCAGAAGCCTCTAGTACCTAAGATTCTACCAAATGGGAGTGTTATTAACAGATTACTAGTAGGAGCAGGAGCAGTATCTTCCCCTGCCTCCACCCTCCGCATGCTGGGATTATAGGCCTGCACCATGCATCTGGTTCAGATGCCCTGGGTCAAACCCAGGGCTTTGTGCTAGCCAAGCACTCTAACAACTTAGCTACAGCCACAGTCCTGTATCTTTTTAATGTAATACTTGGAAGATTTTTTTTCAAAACTACAATTTTCATTTTCCTATTTTTTGTAGTTCCAGGGATTGAACCTTCATTCCCTACTTTTGCATAAGATAAAATCATATGAATAAAAGCAAACTGAGGATGTTTGAGTTTCTGTCTAAGTACACAAAGAAATAGTTTAAAAATGTTTATAAAGTATTGAATTCTACAAATTTAAATGTTCCAAAAGCTCACCAGAAAGGGCAAGTTAAGAGGTGAATAGTTTCCAAATACTTCATGATCCTGACAAGAAATTCCTTGTTAAGGCACTACACATCTTTGGTTAAATGATTAACTATTTGAATCAATTGAAAAAAAGAGGTAATATAAAATACACCAGTTGCATTCTTCTCTTCCCACGCATATTTCTCCTTTTTCATTTTTCATGATGTCAGTGGCAACACGTCTCTGGAATTCTTTTTAACTCATCAGAAAGCTGTAAGGGTAGCCATGATATTTAGATCTGAAAATTGAGAGCATCCAACTGGAGAACAACACGACGAGTCCAATACCAACCACACATATTATCTTTCGTTTCCCAATATCCATGTCAGAGGAGCAGCTTCACGTAAAAGCACCATTCCTAGAGTAACCCCGCCATTGATCAGGAGAACAATGTGTGTTTCATCTACGAACTGGGCCTGGCTGCTTCCATGGATATAATTCAGGTATCATTATTCTTATGAGCATATGGGGATTCTTATGAGCATAACTCTTATATGGTTCCACATTTGACCAGATTTCATGGCAAGCACAAAACACAAAGCTGTAAAAGCCCATCCAGTTTTATTAAAGAGAAATTCCATATTGGTTCTTCGAAGATACACAAGTCCACCAATAACAGCCAAAAGCAATCCCAACATAAGAGGTCCAGCATAATTTGGTGGTCTAATTACCCTAATATATACATATAACTCTTATATGGTTCCACATTTGACCAGATTTCATGGCAAGCACAAAACACAAAGCTGTAAAAGCCCATCCAGTTTTATTAAAGAGAAATTCCATATTGGTTCTTCGAAGATACACAAGTCCACCAATAACAGCCAAAAGCAATCCCAACATAAGAGGTCCAGCATAATTTGGTGGTCTAATTACCCTAATATATACATCAGTTCTGTCTGCTACCCACCAGGCAATCTGTTCTGCTGAAAACCCACGCATTTGTAGTTGATATGTATCTCCCTTTTTGGGTTTTCCTCTTGCAGGAAAGTTGATGAAAGTTGGAACTGAATTCATGCTAAGCATTTGAAATACATTAGAACCTTCATCAAAATCAACCATGGCAAAAAATATCCTGTTGGTAAATGCACTGGAGTATCGCCAAGAGTTTGCCAAGATCTGGGATTCTTCATCGGCTTGCTTGCGCACGACATACTGTCGGTGAACTTGAAGAGCAGTGAACATGACAGTAACAGAGTAATTCCTTGGTGGCACTTTAACAAGGCGACGGAATTTGTCTCCATTCATTCTCATCGCGGGTCTTTTATTGGTCCATTCCATCAGCTGACAAACTTTCTCAGATAACATCATCTCCTTCCTCTGCGCCCAGGCAGAGGCAACTCGTAGGTGAGCAGCAGCGCCACCGCCACGGCCGCGGCAGCGCAGCACAGCCAGCTCTGCACAGCCCAGTGCAACTTTGCAGTGCCCTAAATTTCAAAATACTTGACTTTACTATGGGGGATCAGAAAAATTATGGAGCCAACGAGGAGACTTCTTGGTGGGAAAACAACCCTTCACTCTCTCGAGTTAGTTCCCAACTCCTGAGTCCACCCACAGATAAATGTATGACTTCTCTTTGATTTGAGGCTGTGCTTGTGGGGCCTGTCAATATTTATCTTTGGCTGTCCATTGGAAAATTCTAGAACTGTATCATGTGTCTGCCTCATTGGCCTTCTTGCAGCTTATGGCTTTTATCAATGGATTCCTCTTTCTCACATTCTGATAATGCAGGCTTGACAGTCACTGTCCATGGATTCGTAACCTTCTCACATTCAGATAACTAAGGATTTTTAGTAGGCTGCTTCCTGACCAATAATCTATACTTCCTGAGATGGTTCCAGCCTCATCACTTCCTTTCTCTTTATTCCATTATGAACACAGTGCTAATTTTAACTTTTGCTTCAAGAAGAGAGAGGAAGAGAGAGAAAGAGAATGAGAAATAGAGAGGGCAAGGGACAGAAAAATGGAGAGAGAGAGAAAAAAAATAAGAAATTTAGAAATGTTTTGCTGTTTTTTTCTCCCTCCCATCCGCCTTGCCTGCCCGACTGCACTTCCCAGTCCTCCATCCCCAGGTGAGTCCACCTAGCCCCTGAGGTCGCCCTGTATCCCAGCAGCACCCAGGCGACCTCTGGTTTTAGCCTGGGCCACACCCCGGACCCCAGCCTCTTACTTCCACCTGCCCGCCTGTCCGTCCAATTAGACAGGACTTTCTCACATTCCTCCATCCCTGGAGCTTGGGTGGGCCACTAAGCCAAGTCCTAGGTCCCAGGTGAAGAATTCTGACATCAAAATCAGCCCCTCTGCCTCTCTGGCCCACCGGGGACCCACGCACATGGTCTAAGGAAGACACACTGCTACTCAGAATTCAATAGAGTCCAAAGGAAACTCAAGCAAAGTTCTAAGGGTCAAAGGCCATACATCTGAAAACCTCTACAATCATCCTATCACATTGGAGAGATTCTTCACATCCAGCCCAAAGATAAGTAAAACTCCTTTTTTTCACCTTACTGTTTCTTTCTAATATTAATCACTGTAAATTAACTTTTCCATACACCCACCCCAAAAACATATACAACTCTAGGGAGTACACCACTCACTCTCACATATCACCAAGATAATAAATCATAAAAGTACACTACCATACTAATATACCCCCCTGTTTACTTAACCTGATTTAACTGATGTACTAACAGCATAATAGCCTCAATGAGGAAATAACAATAACAAAAGACAAACATACCCAACTCCAAGGAAAGCACTAGTAATAATTGCCCAAGTGTAGTAATACCAACTAAATCAATTCAGTCAAAAACACACAGAAACTGAAAAGCCTTAGAAGACAAAACAATAATGCCCAAGTGAAAGTGCAGATGCATGAGAAACAAAATCCAAGAAGACCAATCTCCCACTGAAAGAATTAACCCTTAATGATGGATTCGAAAAAGAATAAATTCACATTAAACAGCCAAGAAAGCCAGACCCAAGACAATCACTTTCAAAGTATGATCATTACCATGATTAATACTCTGAAAGAGGAAATCCAAGAGGAGTTAAAGAACCGAATCCACCACTTTGAACAGGAATACAACAGGCACTTGGAGGAGTTGAGAAAAACAGTTCAAGAAACAAAATTAGGCATAGAGCAGTTAAAACAGTCTCAGGCAGAGTTAAAAATGGAACTAAAAGACAAGTTATCTTCAACCCAAAGCTCAACAGAGAGTCTTATCAGCAGAACTAAGGAAGCAGAAAATCAAATTTCAGATCTTAAAAACAAAGTGAGAGAATTAACCAGCTCAATGGAAGAGATTGTTAAAGCCAAAAAGATACTTGAGAGGAACAGTCGAGAGATATGGTACACCATGAAGAAGCCTAACATGTGCATTCATGGAATACCAGAGCAAGAATCCCAAAATACCACACCTGAGGAAATTTTTCAAATTATCATAAATGAAAACTTCCCTCAACTGAAGAATAAGAGGCTCATCCAAATACAAGAGGCATTTCGCACTCCAAACAGATATGACCAAAATAGAAAATCACCACTGCAAATAATAGTCAAAACACTCCACATTCAAGACAAAGAAAAGGTGCTGAGAGCTTTAAGAGAAAAAAAGCAAGTCACGTTTGAAGGCAAACCTATTAAAATAACAAATGATTTCTCAATGTAAACAGTAAAAGCAAGAAGAGCTTGGAGAGACATACTTCAAGTACTAAATGAGCAAAAATGCAAACACAGACTGACATACCCGGCAAAACTATCTGTCATGATCGAGGGAGAAAGAAAAATTTTCCAGCACAAAGACAACTTGAAGGGATACATGTCTAGTAAACCAGACCTGCAAAAAAATGCTAGAAATGATATGCAAACTAGAAAAAAAACACAAGTGTATCCAGGAGAACAGAAGGGAAGTATAATATCACCAAAACATAAATGTCAAACAATAAGCTTACAAAATCCACTAAACATAAAAAATGTCCAGAATTAAAAATAATTTCTCTATTATAACATTAAATGTCAATGGTATTAACTCACCAATTAAGAGACACAGATTATAAACTTTGATTAAAAACCACAGCCCATCAATCTGCTGCCTTCAGGAAACTCATCTCACCACAAAAGATAGGCACATCCTAAAAATGAAAGGCTGGTCCAAAATTCTGCAAGCTAATGGAATCAGGAAATAGGCAGGGGTAGCCATTATGCTGTCGGACAAAGTGGACTTCAAAGCAAAAAAAATCATAAGAGACACAGATGGATACTACATTTTAGTGACAGGTACAATTCACCAGGAAGACTTCACAATACCGAACATATATGCACCCAAAACGGGCCCCTCCACATTCATTAAGAAAACTCTACAGTGTCCAAAGCGAGAAATCAACCCGCAAACGATAATTCTTGGGGATTTCAACACTGCCTTCTCAACATGGGATAGATCAACAGGGCAAAAGCTTAACAGAGACACTTTGAAACTTAATCAAACCCTTAAAGAAATGGACCTTACAGATCTCTATCGAACTTTTCATCCACGCACCAAAGAATACACATTTTTTTCTCAGCAGCACACGGAACTTTCTCAAAAATAGATCACATATTCGGCTACAAAACGAATCTACACATATACAGGAATGTTGAAATTCTAGCCTGTGCCCTATCAGACCACAACGGCCTAAAGCTGGACATCCACAACACAACAAATGACAGAAAATACACTAACTCCTGAAAATATAGCACTAGGATGCTGAATGAGAAATTGATTCAGGAAGAAATTAAAAAGGAAATTCAAGATTTCCTGAAAGTGAATGATAATGAAAATACAACTAACCAAAATCTCTGGGACATAATGAAAGCTGTTCTAAGAGGTAAGTTCATAGCTCTTAATACCTACATCAAAAAAATGGAAACATAAAAATAAATAACTTAACAATGCAGTTTAAAGCATTAGAGAAATTAGAGCAATCTGATCCCAAAAGTAGGAGAAGAGAGAAGATTGTAAAATAAGGGGAGAAATATCTGAAATCGAGATAAGTGAAATGATACAGAAAATCAACCAGTCAAAAAATTGGTTCTTTGAAAAAATCAATAAGATTGATACACCCCTAGCTAAATTAACCAAGAACAAGAGAGAAAAAACCCAAATTAGCAAAATTAGAAATGAAAATGGAGTTATCACTACTGATACCCAAGAAATCCAGAGAATTATAACATCTTATTTCAAAAACTTATACTCTGTGAAATTTGACAACACAAAAGAGATGGATGAATTCCTAAGTAAACACAACTTCACTATATTGAATCAGGAAGTTGTGAATTATTAAAATAGTCCTATAACATATGAGGAAATTGAGGAAGCAATCTCAAATCTTCCCACCAAAAAATGTCCTGGACCAGATGGATTCAGCACAGAGTTCTACCAGACATTTAAAGAGTTAATAACGCCAATACTCCTTAAACTGTTTCATCAAATAGCAAAGGAAGGAACACTACCAAATTCCTTCTATGAAGCTAATATCATCTTAATTCCAAAACCTAATAAAGATACACTTAAAAAAGAAAAACTATAGGCCAATCTCTCTGATGAACACAGATGCAAAGATTCTCAACAAAGTCTTAGCAAATCGGATTCAAAAACATGTCAAAAAGATCATTAACAGGGACCAATTTTGCTTTATCCCAGGCACATAAGGTTGGTTCAACATACACAAATCAATAAATGTAATTCAATATATAAACCAGTCCAAAGCCCAGGACCACATGATACTCTCGATAGATGCAGAAAAAGCTTTGGACAAGATTCAACAGCCTTTTATGAACAAAACGCTAGAGACAGTAGGAATGGAAGGAACCTTTATCAATATAATAAAAGCTGTATACAACAAGCCCACAGCAAGGATTATACCCAATGAGGAAAAACATGAAGCATTCCCGCTTCGATCAGGAACTAGACAAGGCTCTCCACTCTCACCACTTCTATTCAATATTGTACTTGAAGTCTTAGCTGAAGCCATAAGACAAGAAAGGGACATAAAAGGGATTCAAATCGGCAAGGAAGAAGTCAAGTTATCTCTATTTGTAGATGCCATGATCTTATATCTGAGGGATCCACCAGAAAGCTCCTAGAACTAATACAGAAGTTCAGCAGGGTAGCAGAATACAAAATAAATGTACAAAAATCAGTGGCCTTCCTATATGCCCAGAATGAAAGAAGTGAAAAAGCTCTGAGAGAAACAATTTACTATAGCCCCTAAAAAAATGAAATACCTTAGTATAAACCTAACCAGGGAGGTAAAAGACCATTACAATGAAAACATTAAAACTCTAAAGAACGAAATTGCAGAAGACACCAGAAGGTGGAAAGATCTCCCATGTTCCTGGATTGGCAGAATCAACATCATAAAATCACCATCCTACCAAAGGCAATATACAAATTCAATGCTATACCAATTAAAATCCCAAAGCAATTCTTTAAAGAAGTTGACCAAACAATCTCAAAATTCATATGGAGGCACAAAAGACCCAGGATAGCAAAGACAATCCTGAGTAACAAAAACACTGCTGAAGGTATCACCATACCAAACCTTAGTCTATACTACAAATCCATAGTTATAAAAACAGCCTGGTACTGGCTCCAAAATAGACACACAGATCAATGGATAAGGGTTGAAGGCCCAGATATAAGCCCACACAACTATAGCCATTTAGTCTTTGACAAAGGGGCTCAAAAAATCCAATGGAAAAAGAACAGCATCTTCAACAATTGGTGCTGGCAAAACTCGATCTCCACATGCAGAAGATTAAAGCTGGACCCATACTTGTCACCATGCACATGACTTAATTCCAAATGGATCAAGGACCTTGATATAAGGCCAGAGACTATAAAAACCATAGTTTTAGAGACACTGAAAGATAAATCTCTGCAATACCTATACTAATTGCAAAGATTATAAACAGGAGGGATGGGGAAGGAGGGACACACCAGTAACAATGAGAGAAGGAACCATGTCAGAGCAGAGCAAATAGGCCTCCATCAAGGACTGCAAGTAAGGAGACATCTGGTTAAGTTCACAGACTTTCCTTCCTGATCATTTACAACTGATGGGGTGTGATCTTACCAGAAGGGGAGGGCATATAGTCTGGCACATAGAAAGTAACCATTTTGCAAATGGGGGATTGATCCTTCTCTCACTGTGGTTTCCTACTTTTATTACATCTACCCTTGAATATACTCTTATAACAAGACTCTAATTTAACAGGTTTTTATCTCTAGCCTGGGGGTGATATCCAATACCCATCAGGATGGAGTGAAGGGCATTGCAGGGGGTGATATCCAGTACCCATCAGGATGGAGTGAAGGGCATTGCAGGCAGCAAAACTGAAAAAAATAAATCAACAAACCATAATCCAAAACATCAGGGACTCTATATCAACCACCTGGAACTAGACCAGCCTAATCTCTCCCCATCCTGAAGCTCAGGGAAATTTGCGGAAGAGGGGGCAGTAAGATTGTAACAGCATAAGGATGGGAGGAGTAATGATATGCAAGATACTCCACACAAGTTAGGGCCGAAGCAATCATATTCGGACTTTGCATGCCCTGCGCAATGTCCCACACACTATTGATCCCACAAAGTCTGGCGTTTGCTAAAGGCACTAGGATCCTTGGGGGCAAGGGATTGACAGCCACAATAGTGTTCCTATGCTTAAAGGGGACATAGGAAAGGGTTCTGGGAAATGTCACTGTGTCCTTGCACCTCATCGGAAAGGAGGACCCAGAGGAGAGTTTGGCATGCTCATTAAAGGATGCTCTGGGGATGGGAGGGGGAGGCATTGGAGGATGCGGAGGGAAGGGGAGGGGAAGGGAAGGGGGCACAGGGTGGTGTGGGGGTGGAGGGTGGGAAGGGACCATTGTACCTGTTAAGTTTGTATGAGTGGAAATAAAAACATAATAATAACAAAAAATGTTTTGTTTGCTTAAACTACCTTTAAAAATCTACCATGTTATGCTAAGACATTGTTTCGGGAGACAGCAAATTAAGTGATTTAAAACTGAAAGAATATATTTTGATTCTTCAAACCTCCTCAATTTGCTATTAACTCTTTTTTTCTGGTAAACTTTCCTCAAAACTACAACTTCTGGAAGTCCCAATCTAGACTTCAATAAAGGCTGGAACAGAGGGAAGGTTAATGGAGGGGAAGAGGGAAAAGAGGGGATGAGAAGGAAAAGGAGGTGAAGAGAAAAAGGGGGAAGGCAGAGAAGCAGGAACAGTTCCAAGGGCTTCAGTCATGCTAAATTCCTGTGTTGCTGTGAGGTGATCTGCAAGGGCATATTTCAGTTGTGGGGGATTAGTAAAGACAATTATGTGCTGATCACATCAAGTAAATTAAGGAATTAACAATATAGAAGTCTGACCTTTCTGAGCAAGAGAGAATTTTCTTTTTTTTTTTTTTTTACATTTTTTATTATTCTTTCCACTCATACAAACTTAATAGGTACACCAGTTCCCTCTCTCTCTTCTACTCCCCCCACCCCCCTGCTCCCCCTTCCCTCACCCCTCCCTCCCTATCCCCCAGTGCCTCCCCACCCCAATCCCTGGAGAATCCTTTAATGTGCATGCCAGACTCTCCTCTGGGCCCTCCTCTCCGATGACATATAAGGACCCAGTGGCATTTCCCTGAACCCTTTCCTGTGTTCCCCTTAAACATAGGAACACTACTGTGGCTGTCAATCCCTTGCCACCAAGGATGGCGGAAGGGCATTGCAGGAGCAGCAAAACTGAAAAAAATAAATCAGCAGATGCTAGACTTTGTGAGGTCAATAGTGTGTTGGTCATTGCGCAGGGCATGCAAAGTCCAATTACAATTGCTTCGGCCCTAACTTGTGTGGAGTATCTTGCAAATCCTTGCTCCTCCCATCCTTTTGCTCTTACAATTGTACCGCCCCCTCTTCCGCAAATGTCCCTGAGCTTCAGGATGGGGAGAGATTAGTCTGGCTTAGTTCTAGGTGGTTGATATAGAGTCTCTGAAGTTCTGGATTGTGGTTTGTTGATTTTCTTTTGCAGTTTTGCTGCTCCTGCGATGCCCTTCACTCTATCCTGCTGGGCACTGTATGTCACCCCCTGGCCAGAGACAAAAAGCTGTTTAACTGGAGTCTTGTTATAAGAGTATATTCAAGGGTAGATGTAATAAAAGTAGGAAACCACAGTGAGGGAGGGGAATGCAGGCTCATACAACCACTCTGGCAAGCCTTCTGGAGATTCTTAAAGAAATTAAAGATTGAAATGCCATATGACCCTGCTATTCCACTTTTGGGAATAACCCCCCATGCAGCAGAGGTTCACCTCGATAGCACAAGCACAACCATGTTCATAGCAGCCATGTTTACAATAGCAAAGTCATGGAATCAACCCACATGTCCAACAGTTGACGAGTGGATAAGGAAACTGTGGTACATCTATACAATGGAGTACTACTCAGCCATCAAAAATGATGAATTACTGGAATTTGCCGGGAAATGGATGTCATTAGAAACAATTATATTAAGTGAAGTATTCCAAACCCAGAAAATTAAGTGCAGTATGTACTTCCTAAGAGGTGGCTCCTAGTACCAAACCCACCCAGCCCACCTTGAGACACTCAAAGATAAATCTATGTAATACCTACAGTAATTGCAAGGATTATGAACAGGAGGGATGGGGTTGGAGGGCCACACCAGAAACAAGGAGAGAGGGGACCATGTTACAGCAGAGAAAATAGGCCTCCATCAAGAGAGAATCTTCTAGAAAACTGTCTTTAAGTCATAAATCTATATCTGTTGTATTTCTTTTTTTTTTTCCTGCAAGTCAAACTAGGGACTTGATCACGTTTATTGTTATACAAATACATGCTTTAAAACCTCTCTTTCTCACTTTCATTCTCTCTGTCTTCTCCATCTGCTTTGCTGTATTTCTATTCACAAATACATTCCTGATGCTTTCTTCTTCTCTGGAGATTTGTGACCAAGATAGATTTGGGTACTATGAGTACTCCTAAATGCTCAAAATCATAAGGGTGATTCATTTGAATGGGGCCTTGGTTTTCTGCCATTTTCTCTCCAGTCTGATTAGATTTAATGGCAACAATGAATTAATTTCAGCACCTGTTTTGAGCTGGAAACACAGACATCTTAATCAAACACTCATAAACATCAAGAATTCTGGAGAAGGGCCAGCATTCACTTTCCTTGTGTATTCACAGCTGGGCTCAACAGATTCCGAAGGATAACTCCCAACCTATTGTTCCACACACAGCTGAAGAGTTCAGTGGGTCACAAAAAAAAAGAAAATCCAAAAAATGAATAAGAATGGGAGAAAAAGATCTACATCATAGAGGAAGAAGAAGCATAAATGGTAGAGAGAATGAAGAAAACACACATATGTATTCATTATACACATATGTGAAAGTGAAAAAAGAAGAAATTTATCTTAAAAATTATAATCCTGTTGCCCTATAGTGTAGATAAAATCTCATACTACTTCAAGTAAAAAAAAAAGAGCTTAGAGAAAGATTGTTGTGAATGGGAACTGGGAAAAGAGAATGTAGGGCAAGAGTCAAGTTTAGTCATGGATCCTCAAAGAAGTTTTAAGAAAAATCAAAAATGAACAAAAATATTTCTCAAAAGCAAGTGAGTGTCTAATATACCTTTGATACAGAACAAATAAATAGCTAATAGCTAATATTTATAATTACAGTCAAATTTGAAGAAATTGTGTGGCAAATTAAAATAGAATGAAATTATAGAATTATAGAAATTATATCATTTCTAAATATCATACTTCTATAATTAAAATTTTGTTTAACAAAAATATTAATAATAAATATGATATAATAATTCTATATGAAGCCTTCTCATATCTATTCTAATTCTAATTCCTTACATAATCTTTGTAAATATTATTCTAAACTGACTGTGCACCTATTTCTGATTTCTAATGATGATTTTGTTTATCATTCATCATATTGTTTTTTGATGCTTTTTTTGTCTGTTTATAATACATACTTCTAGGACAGACTTTGTTTAAATTGTCTGTTTATATATCCATCTCTCTTTATATTTTGATGCAAATGATGAAATATAACTAACAGAGGGACTAGCAAGTAGTAAAAAGACAGGAAAAGATGGACTCAGAAGAGAACTATAAAGCTCAGGATAATTAATTTTTAAATGTCTAATCTGTTGTCCATTAGTAGAGGCACCCTCCTATGAGGATACTGACTCCGAATCATTTCAGGAAATCACAGTGGTCTCCCTTGAAGCAATGCTTCCTCTCCTCAAAAGCCACATGCCTTTCTCTTCTAGTCCTTCAAGTAAATTCAGGTTCTAGGAACACACAAATGTGGGATTTGGGGAGCAATCCATGGGGAGTAAGTACTGTTGCATTCCCAAAGAACTGCTCAAGTTTGTGAAATTACACATGACAGAAATGCCTGAGCTATATGAGAGTGTGTGTTAATAGTGGAATGAATATAAAGCTAG
The DNA here is from genome assembly GCA_023101885.1 of Typhlomys cinereus. Lineage (NCBI taxonomy): Eukaryota > Metazoa > Chordata > Mammalia > Rodentia > Platacanthomyidae > Typhlomys > Typhlomys cinereus. The sequence continues at coordinate 2,366,136 of JALPQD010000094.1, read as the reverse complement.
AAAAAAACAATTTACTAATTTGTCCATCCTTGGCAAGATTCCACATTTATGCTATATGTTCCATATCCTATATAAAAATGCCAAGTGGATGTGGCAATTGTCCCTAGTTTAACCCTGGAAGGTGCCTTGCCATCCCCAGAGCAAGATGGCTAACCCTAATGATCATGCTTTGGGCATAATTAGAAACCAAGGCTCACAGAAATACAGAAAAGAGTGAACAAGAATAAGAAACCAAGGCACACAGACTCAAATACACTCATGTACATTTACCTTCTTACATACATGTACATCAATGCATATGTAAGCATGTACACACACATACTCACACAAACAAACACCATGCATGTACATGAAAGAAAATCATTAGGAAGAACTCTTAGATTTTCTTAGCTTGTCTGATAATGGACCAAGAGTTGATACACTGAAAGTGCATTAGGAATGCTGGTTCCTTTGGATACAGATTTTAAAGGACTGAAAATGGTGAGAATGCTAGATTACATTTGATACCGGAGACTTTTGCATTCCCATGGAACGTGGGGAAGACATACCTTTCACCAAGGCTGTGAGAAAGAGTTTTCTCTGGAAGTTCCAGGATCTTCAGGGGACTGTGTGGCTGCTCTTCTCAGCAGGCCAGACCTTGCAGAGGGACCTGCAGCCTGAAGACCCTGAGGAGCGAATCCTGGGGGGAAATCATCGAGACTTGCCTACTAGCAAGAGCCACAGAAACAGATTTCTTTTATCTTGGCACTTAGAGAAGAAATTAATTTTCCCCAAAAATTATAGTTTGAGCATGTGGTCCCACTATGATGAAAAAGGAAAAGAAATAGCATCCAGTTCAGGTGCTTGCTAATAGAGACTATATAAGAAAATAGTTGAAAATACCAGCAATTAACTTTTCGCTTGTTTCAAAAAGGAGTATAACAATTTAAATTCCTTTATTATTTTTTTTGAAAAGATCTTTTGAATGTATATAAGTCTATGTATCTGTTATCTGTCTCTAGGTCATCATCATGTACATTTTTGTTTTTCTTGCTCCTCTGTCCTACCTCATATCACACATGATACAATAATGTTTTTAGGAAGTCTCAGGAAGACTAACCAGCAGCCAAAGATATGGTCTGCCTTTCTGTTTTGTACATAGATGAACGAGTCAAATCAGATACAACCAAACCAGCACATTGTCCTTAATTGTAGATTATACTTTAATGGGAGGCAGATATTTGTTATACTGATAGGGGACTCACTTATGAGGTTGACGTGATCAGAAGGGAGGGTGATTTGAATGGGATTAGAATTGAACTTTGGAGTTAAAACAGATTGTCTTCCATAGTTGGTCTTGTCTCATCAATTGAAAATCTCAATAGAGCAGCAAGAATTCCCTCCATGATCTTACAATCAGCACCCTCAGATGTCCTCTGCACACAGTCACCCCATGTTACTATCTGCCAGCCTTCCTCATGGAACAGCACCATCTCCAGGTTCATAGAACTGCACACAATATGATTCCTTAGGATCAACTCCTTTCAAAACACATTACTCTGTAGATTCTGGGATTCTGCACTGAACCACAATAAGTAGTTCATTAATGCCACTTAGAGTATCTCCTGATTAGAGCTTTGCCAAGATACTTGAGTGATTCTAACATGTAAGTGAAGTTCAAGGCTTCTGACATATAAATGTTCTAGCTTTAGGTAGTACAACCTGTTTCAAACCAACAAAGTGGTTAATGCCTTTGATGGCATAAAACCATGCTTGTGCTAAAAATAAAGAAAGTTATGTTTCTACTAACGTAACACTAATGCCATAAATAGCAGCTTTGGAAGCCCATGGTCATGAATGTGTGTGCTTGCCACGCCTTGTCATGTTCATGAGAAACACCAATTTAATATTAAATATTGGCGTGGGATTTGAGTCTTCAAATATACCAGATTTCAAATGTGTCAGAACATTCTCTGACTTAATTAAAAATTACTCAGTAATAATACTTTGACTCCTAGAGGTATATGTATAATGCTGGCAAAGGGTGATTTATTTTTAATCAATAATTGACTAAAGCAGAAATTTTAATTAAAGAATAGATTTGGCTAGTTGTTATAGCAAAGATCTATTTCTGTAACAGCTGTCCTGATTTTGAGTATCTTGTAACTTGGCCAGTCCTACTACATGACCTAAATATTAAATAATTGTCTTGAAATTTCTGGATTTGCTTAATGTTACTATGAAGAAATTTAAAAGTACTGGGTGTCTTTTCTGCTTGGTTTTTCAAGAATCAAGTAGCAAAGAATTGCAACATGTTCTCATTGTTAATTAAAATTATTTTAGAAATGCATTTATTATTATTGATATATGTACATGATGTAAAATGAGTGTGGGAACATGTACGCCAAGTTGCATATGTGAACGGTCCGAGTATAACTTGGGAGTCTGTCTCTTCTCCACCTCGTTGAGTCCAATTTTATCTTATTGTCTGTGATTCTCTGCATATGACAGGTTTGCTGATTCTTGAACTTCTGGTGATTCTTGTCTCTGCTTTGTCGCCCCCATATATTACATTAGTACCCATGGCCTTCTACTGTACTGGAAAAGTTATATATTTATTATAATTCAGAAGAACATAATGCAGAGAGGTCACCAAGGTAGTGCAGCAAGCACTTTTACCTTTAATGGCCCTTAGATAAAATTTTTGTAGAATTTATTCCTGGGATGTGCTAGAGACCAAGTCAGTCAAAATAGATTAAATTCATAGCCCTATACAGATCCCAGGAGAAATTTAATAGTAATAACTTCTGATCTGATGTTTAAAAAAATAGAGTTCTAATAAGCATACATATTTTAAACTCAGGGACAGACTCACCTTACTTGTGACAAGTTTCCATCACATATATAGATTTCAGTATTGTGGACAGTACTCCTTACATATCAGATATTTGACACATTTAGTGGATGTTGAAGTAATCATGTCTATTTCAAAAAACAGTGAAAAAGATTCTAAAAAGCACCAAGTATATAAATAACAAAATACTGAAAAATTTTTAAACAAGATTTTTATGGTAGGATGAAATGATCTCAAAGGCAGAAATTAGTAGATAACAAACCTTAAGAGTAAATATGTTCAGGAAATAAACAGTGGCTACTTGTTAGTGTCTCATGAGTGAATGCCAGGTGCATAACATATTAGCAATGCAAGTTCAGGGCAGCACAGAATAAAAGCAATTTGCTTTATCTGACTAATTAGGGCATAAATAATTATAATGATCAGTCTTGTAGAAAATAAAAAAAGACTCATTAAAGAGAGGGCGTGAACAGGAATGCAATGTTAATTTGGTTGGCATGCCTAAATCCATATTGATTTTTAAATTGCTGTTCTTGATTGCCCAAAGTTCAAGAATCCACAAGAACTTGGCATCACACTCAGTGCTTACATTTGGTAATTGGCCAGCTTGGTTCTTTTAAGGAAATAGTCTGTTGTGTTTGTAGGTGGAATTCAGATTAGAATTCATAAGCAGGTAAAGTGTTCACAAGCTCTGGAGGAAAGGCCTCTGAGTGAATATGGAGATTCAGCAGTGGGGTGAATCAAGTTTAACACAGGGAAGGTCAGGGAACAGGAGAATTTAATACAAAAACTTCCCCCTAAACACTCCTCTTGGCCTGGTGACTGAATTCTAGCAGGGAAAGTACTGTCTTGATCTTTAACTCTGCCAGTCACTTTAAGTGCCAATCACTTCTATCAGAGGTGACAGAGCCATCACACCCTGGCAGGTGAATTTCATGCCTGCTTGGAGTTGGTTTGATAAGAAGCAAACCATTGAGGCTGCTGTTCAGGGAGGGGCAGGCGAACGGAGGGGGAGTCAAGAAGTTTTCTGATTTCTTTTTCTTATTTTGCCTTGGGCTGAAGATATTCAAGGTGGAACATGGGCACTAGACTTATTTGCTGACAGGATCGACTAGTGAACTAGACAGAAACTTACAGAGAAATACAGAATAATACATTTCAAAATTGCTTCATGCAAGGTGATTACTTTTTTTCTTGAGGTATGTTTTAAAATTTTATGTGCACTTTCTAACATTTTATTTTTTTTGGGGGGGGGACACAGTTCATTACTTTGAATAGGAAGATGATCTACCAGGGAACTCAGAGATGCATCAAAGTGCTTACCTTGATATAGGTAACAATCCTGTCAGTGAGAAAGAAAATGCTGACTCCTTATCCAACGTGATTCTGGATATGTGAAGGAGTAAAATCAGCTAGTGGGGGAGGACAGGGTGGGCCCCACACTGCTTTGTGGACCTCACACTGGTGAGAGTCAGTACCTCTGTGTTGTCCAGTTCTGTGAAATCCCACCAACTAAACAACATAGACTATATTTTTGTTAGTGTTATGAAGTGAAGGACACTAATTATCATGACAGAAGTTGTAACTCATGTGTAGAGTATTCATTTAGACTGTGACATGAGAAGATGATCTGTGAAACAAATGCCTTATGATTGGCTTGGAGACATAAACGGTGAGTAAACTGGAGTGACCCACAATAAGTACTTAGAAATGCTTGGCATCATAAATTAGAATTCATTCATCTGAAATGACTACTTTTGGTCCCTGATGTCCTGACACCCCATGAGGCCATGGATAACCACCCAGAAAAAGACACTGGTCATAGTCTATCTTGGATTAATCGGATGAATATCAGTTGGATCTTGATTTCTATGCAATAATAGCTGAAGAAACACATTCAAGAACTGGTGTGGTCAAGTTTTTATAGTCTCCCTGGTGGGTAGACCTATTCCTTTTGATGAAATATCTTGTTCATGGTCTACCATTTTCTAACTTGACTATCCTCATGCAAGTATTCTTCCAAGTAAAATACAGCGATATGAGGGCTAAGTTACGTAGCATCTGGTCACATTGTTTTGAACTGCAGTCCAGATTCACAGCACAGAAGATACACAAATAGTGTTTTTCGAATTGTTGTGTGACCAAAGTTCATTTAGGATATCCTATGGGTACATATCCTGTTGCTAAGGATGCATCAGAATGGGGCAGAATGCCTGGCTAAAGTCCTGGGTTAAATTGTAGAGCATGTCAAAGGTGGCTCTGAACTAATGGAATCAGGATAATAACCAAGATTGTACACTTCTTGCAACTAATGCTGTTATGAGGACATGACTGATATCCAGCAGGTAAAGCCTCATTGTAAATAGGACGTCTAAGTACAAACTACTTTTTTGTAGTGTCCCTATATTTATTTCATGTATTTTTAGTCTACACCCATATATGCCAGGCATTGTCAGGTACTTGCAACTCATACTAGACATTTATAGCAAAGTAAAAGAATGAGAAAGACAAAAATTACTCTCTTCATGGAATTTACAGTTGAGCAGTATCAAAAAGAATGGAATAAATTATAATGGAATAAATTATAATAAATATATAGTATATATTAGCACTCTAGAAGGCCATACTACTAAAGTAAAATATGGGGTGGTGAAACATCCCTAGGGGTGGCATATAGGCTGAAATTCAAATAGGATATCTGAGGCCCTATGAGTAACCAAGGAGACTACATATATTTGGATTTTGGATGTATAGAGGCAGAGCCCAAATATAACTTGATAGATCAGTTGTGGAAAGAGAGAAGAAGAGAGGCAAAATCAGGAGGGAATTGGCTTTAATGAAAGTTTCAAACCTTGGTAAATGAAAGATGCAGTCCATTTATTCTGGATTTGTCTGAATATTAGAAATGCAAAGACCCTGTGTGACAACTCAGGACTTCACGGAAATTCAGTTTTCCAATGTGTTGAGTTCAGACTTTTCCCTTTTGTCATATTCATGATCTTTCATCAGAAGCTGTGATGAGATGTTATCTTAAACAAGTTCAGACAATTTTCTCTTTTTACTTTAAAGCATTTGGGGATTATCATACTTTCCAAGTCTGAGAACCAGTTTCTTCAAAGTTGTGCTATTAAAACTGTGACATATTCAACTAAATTAATTCTAGGTAATTCATGTATTAAATGTTCTCTTGCAATTAGTCTCTGAAACTTGGAGGTCCCATGACAATCTGACTAATAGCAAGTCAGATGCTGAGTGAAGCATGCTGTAAGATTTCTAATTTGGTTTGCTTAGAGCAGGCACTAATCAATTCTGTTGCAAAATTAGAAGTTACAGACCATGAGCATCTACTTGGGGCCTTAGGAGTTCACAGAGATAAAACTATTTACAAACACATTTTTCCCTTTCACCTCCCTTGGCAGCTATAAGTCAACCAGGGTGAACTGATTGCTTACTCTTCAGTCTAGAAATACAGATTCTGTATCCCTGGGAGAGACAGCTTAGGAAGTGTGTCCACAAACTGCTGGAAAGCACGTGATCTATTGCATAAAACAGACCTCTCAAGGAAGAAAAGGAAAAAATAATAAAACCTGCTTCTTTTATATTGTAACAAATTATGAAAAAATTCATACTCATGCTCTGCTTATAAATGTAGCTAGGTGAGTGATAGAGATAACAATATGTCACTGACAATAATGTGGGTGTTTTAATAGAAGAGTTCTTAGTGAGTAGATAGTGAATTGCCTTTCATAAAGATATTGTATGTAGGAGAATGTATCAATGGGGCTTCACACTAAAGTTTGGCCATTAAGTGTGCCTCTCCACGTTTCACACACCACATCCCGCACATCTTTTATTGTCTACCTGCACTGTATCCTTATTGTGAGAGGCTACTTTCAAAATGCTTATATAACCCAATTTAATTCCTCCTTGAGACTTTTATCACCATGGGTTAGGGTTTTTCTCAACGTATCATAAAGGAACATGTTGTTGCACTTCTGGCTTTGGAGCTTCTAAAAGCTTCAGGGTAACTTCCATTCACTAAGGAATGTGAAATTGTCTATGTCACTCTAAGACATAAAGACAGGCAAAGAAACCTGTAATTCTTATATATAACCTGTAATTACGAAAATGCATTTCAAAGTGTGAAAGGAAGTTCATATCAGAACAAAACTGAGAAAACTACTGATTCAGAATCATTCAGGGGGTTGCTAGGAGAGGGAAGCACACGTCCTTGTACAGACAAGTTCACTTTGGCTGACCAGTGAGTGACACTTTATTGAATTCAAGTCACAGTATTCCTTCATAGACGTCAATGCTGCAGAAATGAAGGATTCTTTTCTCCCTTGGATGATGTTTGCCTGCTTTTATGAATACAAATCACTTGCTTAGTACCAGAAGGATCAGACAATTAAAATTTATTCAGTAATAAAACTTTGACTCTTGGAGATTTAAATACAGTATTCAGGCTCTCAAACAGCATCACTTATTCTTTTCCTTCCATCTTTTCAAGAAACCTCAGTATGGCCAGCTTAATCTCATATTCTCTTGAGAAATAAGCAATCCCTTCAGGTTTCAGTAATACCTCTACTCATGCCCAACATCATCAATGTGATTTTAAAATCTACAAGAAAAGAAATATTTTTTAATGCCCATTCTAACACAGTCCAACAGGGAAAGTCCCCTAACTACATTCGAGTAAAATCTTACAGGAAGGTGGACAGGACTGGAATCCATAATCCATGTTCTGTAACATACACTGCAGAGGATTCTTGAGTTGGAAATCTCTGAGATGAGGTAACCTGGATGGAGAGCTGGTTTTCATCACTCATTAATCTTAGAAACCTATAGAAATATACTGTGGATGTACAAACCAGTGGCAAAATGGCACTCATGTTTTATTGCTATGGTGGGATTTAAATGAGTTACTGACTTATGTTGAAAACTGTGCTCTGCACAAAATATGCACATAATAAATATCATCTCCTGAATAAAAAACTTCCCATGAAATTAAAAGAAATGAGAGATTTTTACATTTTGTCCACTTATACTTCACCAAAACATTGTGGCTCTCTTTGATCAGATGCTAGGTAAAACCTCCAGGAAAGACAGAAAGATCCTGCCTATAGTTTCAACATTGATAGTGGCTGATACACACAACTGTGTTCTGAGCAATTTGGAGATTCAAATATGCAATGTTCTGATTCTTCCCTTGGGCAGTTTATGGTTTGCATAGTATTACCTACAAAATCCTCTTCTGTAAAACCACAATAGTCATTAAACGTGATTTGATTAGGTTATTTTCTAAAATGTATGCAAGAGAAGACTTCATTGTCAGATTTTGGTATGATTCAGAGTGACATTTATAAATGAGATCGGTAGTATGTGAAATTCTATCAAGTAATATATGTAGAGATAGGTGAAGCTTGTTCTAAAAGCAAAGTTTGATGTATGGAGACTTAGACTGACTCAGGCTCTGTCAACACCCAGCCAAAATCTGTAAAACAAAAACTGAAGAGAAGGTATATCAAAAAAGTAGGATGTTTTAGGCTCTGGTGGTGGGGTGAAGACTTTTGTCTCTGATTACATTGTTAAGTCAACATTCTTAAAGGGTAGAGCACACAAGGTCACACTAACAGCTACAAATGCTCCAAGAGAGTAGGGTTCTTAATTTCTCTCATAGCTGGAGAGCTATGGGCAACACATTACTCAAAAGGTTGCGAGTTTAGCAAAACAAAATATCTTCCTTTTGATTGCATGGGATATACCCATTGTTACTGTACTTTAAAAATGATTCTGAAGAAAGCCCAATGATCCACATACACAGAGGAACAAGAGGGTAGAGGGACATGATGGAATTGAAAAGGGAAGGGGAGGAAGAGAAAAGGAGAGTGCAGTGGGAGAGGAGAAGCCAAGGAGGATGGGCAGATAGGAGGCTGGACCATGACAGAAACTTATTTTGTTTATACAGTATATGAAAAATTCTCAATAATTTTATATTTTTCCTCAGTGTGCCAGGGAAATTAAAATTGTATGCCTGGTATATCTTCATTTGTTATAGGGAGAAGGGTGGAGACTCCAGGTCACCAGAGCAGATGCTTCCAACCTCTTAACCAGAACAATTCCTGACATATTAGTCCCATTTCTCTCTCAGCATCTTTCTGGTTTTTATTTGGTTTTATTTGTTAGCTGAGTGTGCGCACAGGTATCTCATGGAAATAATGACAAATAATTGCATTTTTGGCCAATTTTGATTGTGAAAGAAGGTTATATTTAATTACCTGAAATGAATCTACTGATGAGAGTACAAGACTAATTGTTTTTCAGATCTGAATAAAAATATTAAATGTAAAAAAGAGTGAGTAAGACATGCAAGCAGCAGTTTAGAGCTTAAACACCATCATTCCTGGTTTCCTCACACTGAACCTGGAGGTTAGACTCCACTTTCTATGGGAATTGCTCTTGTGATATTTCACCTTGGGCCCCTCAGAAACCTAACCTACCAGAACCTGGATCAGAGACTTTGACCCTCCAGAATCCAGAACTAAAGTTCTGCTATGCAAATACACTTGCTTTATGGCTCCTTTCCTCTCTTCCTCCTTCCCACCTTACTTTCTTCCCTTTTCCTCCCTCATTCATTTTCTTCCTTCCTTCCTTCCTTCCTTCCTTCCTTCCTTCCTTCCTTCCTTCCTTCCTTCCTTCCTTCCTTCCTTCTTTCCTTCCTTCCTTCTTTCCTTCCTTCCTTCTTTCGTTCCTTCCTTCCAATGTATTCATGTTCTTACTTTACAATATGACACCATATCATTAAACATATAAAGCAATTCTAAGTTAACCATAGGAAAAAGGTAATAAATAATAAATAAGGCTTGGCAACTTTCTTATTGCATTATAGCTCCTTGCCACATGGGTGTTGACATGGCCCATCTTTTACTTTTAATCTGAAAAGCTCTCTTTATCATAGGTCAAGTTTCTGAGGTAGCATACCATCATTCACAGTCATTTATTCTACCTCAATGGGCCACTTAACTTTCCCTGTAACTACACTGCTTTAAATATGTGATTTATAGTGTGCTTAACATAAGCAAACATGAATTCCACTGTATTTCCTTTTAGAAAAAAATCAGTTTTTAACTGCTGTACTTCCCCTGTTTTAAATCCCGATGTTCTTGTTTTTCCATAAAAGACAGCACACTTTTATTTTTTATTCACTCTTTGATAGTTTCACACCTTTTAACAAATCTTTTAAAACTATAATGTCAGGACTTGGTAGATGGCTCAACATATAAAAGTGCTTGCCATGCATTTTATCCCAAGTGACAAGCCAGAAGCAGTATTGTCATTTCAACATGTCTGCAGAAATGTGAAGCTGAGATCTGAGTCTCTGCAGAAGCTCCCAGGCCATGATGGCTTGGGCAGCAGTGGTGAAAGGGACTGATCTTGAGTGAAGTGGAAAGAGGAAGAGGGACACCTGAAAGCTGCTCTCAGACCTGCACAGGCAAACTGTGGCATGGCTGCGCCCACACTTACACTTCACACACATGAACCCACCCACAGACAAACTCACGCATCACATACACATATACATACAATTTTGTGTACACACGTGCAAAAAAATAAATACATGAAAACATGTCAGTTTTTTGAGTACATTTTACTCTGTGATTATTCAATTTTTCTAAACATGTTATATATTACTTAGTAATTACATTTTTTATTTCTCTTTTATTTGAAGACATTTATCCTAAAGTATATTTTATCCTGAATCTCATATTTGCTAAAACTATGATATTTTCAAAGACTGATTTCACTGCTTATACTGACCACCACAGTCTTCTTAATAATTTTTATGAAAGATTGATTGAGTTCATGTAACCAATACTTTTTCTGTTGGAGTGGTTTGAAGGATGGTTTAAGAAGGCATCGTCTTAAAGAAATTTATATTTTTTTACATATGAAACATATGTGGAAAATCCTAACATGCAATCAATTTTCACTTGAATATTTCTTTTGTTTGCCTATCTTTTGAGAGCATGCAGGCACTATGGATGAAGACTCTGCACTCAAATAAGGCAAATAAGGGTTTTGAATCTATACTATGCCTTTTTTTTTTTTTTGCTATGGCTCTGTAACGTAACTTGAAAAGATACAATGGTATTTCCAGCACTATCCCCTTTGCTTAGAATTGTTTTGGGTATCATGGTTCTTTCATATTTCCATGTGAACTTCAAGATATTTTTTCTATTTAGGATGCCCTTAGACTTTTGATTAGAAGTACATTGATTCTGTGGATAGTTTTTGGCAATATAGCCATTTTCCCTGTATTATTTCTATCAGTCTTGAGCCATACAGGCCCCTCTGTCTTCCAAGTTCTTCTATCTCTTTTCTTGGTATTTTTAAAATTAATTAATCTATTCACTTACAAACAAACTGGGTTCATATCTTTGCCCTGATTTCCTCTACCCACTGACCTCTCCCACCTTGTCCAACGCCATCCCTCCTTTGCTGTAAGGGAGTCAGATTTTAGTTGAACTTTATGTTGTTCTTCTGTGGGTAAAGTGGGGAGGTTTCCCTTCCCTTGTGGAGAATCTGTGCCTGACCACTCTGTGTGGTCAGCTGTTTCTTCTAAGACCTGGTTAGTCCTTGGGGGAAATGATAATTCAGCATTGTGTAGATCTGTTGGTAGAAGTTCTCATGGCAGTGACCTTCTGGGTAAAACAGCCCTGTCTTGGCCAAAGTGTGTTGGTCAGGAATACCTCCTCCCACCTTTTTTGGGTAACATACATTAAGTGGCACTAATTACCCAGTAACTATAAGGTAATTAACATGAAACCACAGAATTGTAACTCTGCCACAGCTGCATGGATTTGGGCTTTTCTGGCTGAGCCGTGTTTTTAAAAAAAAAAAAAAAAACTGGATGCCCATCCCAGAGCTATGACAAACAAATTGGTTAAGGAATAAAAACTCTGAAGTAGTGACTCACCAGAGTTCCTTGCAGCTGACAGAAGATAGGCAGGACATGTTAGTTATAAAGTAGTTGCAGTCTAATTCACAAAAGTTACCAAGAAAGTTTCTTTTTCTAGAAAGAAGGAAGAAGTTAAGAAATTCTTTGAATTAGTGCCCGGTGTGTCAAGTGCAGTGCAGAGAGGGCTGTTAGAGCAGTGTCAAAAGGACCCTAGTGGATCAGACAAGTTGGACATCATTAATAATCATTGTTGGCTTCCAAATACTGGTAGCAAGTGACTTCTGATTTGTAATCTTAGGTAAATTACAGATAAATGAAAAAGGCCAGTAATCATACGCTAAGATTAATAAACAGCAATTCAAAATTAACCGCATGAGGGCTGTGCTTGCAATGATGTTTCACAATGCAAGGCACCCAGGCTTTTTCTTTCCACGTCTGGCTTGCAGAGCAGCTCTCGTGGCCGTTTCAAAAGCCTCCCTCACTCCATATTTGGTCTTTGCTGAACACTCCCTGTACCCAAAAGCGCCAATCCTATTCGCCATATCTCTGCCTTCTTCGGATTTTACCGGTTCCTGCTTCATCTTGGCTAACTCTCGTCTTGTGTGTTCATCATTCCAACGATCCTTTTTGTTCCCAACCAGGATAATGGGCATGTTGGGACAGAAATGCTTGACTTCTGGGTCCATTTTTCTGGGTTGTTTTCTAAACTATCAGGGCTGTCGATGGAAAAACACATAAGTATAACATCAGTGTCTGGGCAGAGAGAAGCCTTAGGTGATCATAATCTTCCTGTCCAGCTGTGTCCCACAAAGCCAGCTCTACCTGCTTTCCATCCACTTCAACATCTGCCACATAGTTCTCAAACACCGTGGGCACGTGCACATCCAGGACCGGTTGGTCTTCGCTGGAGACTATGAGTCAGCAGGTCCTGCCACAAGCTCCATCACCGACAATCACCAATCACTAGTTTCTTCCGGATGGCAGTCATTGCTTATGAATATGCTGCAAAACAAGGCTTCTGTGATGGAGGTTATACAAAGTACCTGGACCGTCTCAGATGGAAGGCTTGGGGCGACGACTCCCAAGTCTGGCCTCTTCGCGCTGAAAGACCCCTGGTCTGCAAGTCGCAAGCTGGTAGAACCTGACCAGCGGCTGGAGAAGAGACCTGCGGGCTCAGGGAGAGAACCTAGGGAGGGCGGCGGGCAGGGAGCGCGAGGGAACCACCTTCAGGCTCTTGTAATCCTTCCATACCCTCTTCTGGGAGAGTCCCTGAGCCTTGGTGTGGGATAAGATTTTGATCAGTGATCTAGGTTCACCTGACATTATTTACTCCGGGTTTATGTGGTTTTCTGTCTTACTAATGTTCCACTGTAGTAGGATGCAACTTGATTCAATTCTAGAGCTTTTCTTATACAACAGTTGGGAAAAAAAAATATTCGAATGTTGTTAAATTATCAGTCTTTTACATTTAGCACTAGGATATCTGTTCCTGTGCCTTTCTTCCCTTTCTGCTGTTAAATGGAAAAGTTTACAGATTCCAACATGATTTTTCTGCCATCAAGGGGATTAGAACCCATTCAGAGGGTACTTTTCTTTTTTTTTTTTTTTTTACATTTTTTATTATTATTTCCGCTCATAAAAACTTAATAGGTACACCAGTTCCCTCCCTTCCTTTTCCTCCCCCTACCCCCCTGCTCCCCCTCCTCTCACCCCTCCCACACATCCCCCAGTGCTTCCCTCCCCGATCCCCAGAGAATCCTTTAATGTGCATGCCAGACTCTCCTCTGGGCCCTCCTCTCTGATGACGTACAAGGAACCAGTGGCTTTTCCCTGAACCCTTTCCTGTGTTCCCCTTAAGCATAGGAACACTACTGTGGCTGTCAATCCCTTGCCTCCAAGGATCTTGGTGCCTTTAGCAAATGCTCGACTTTATGGGGTCAATAGTGTGTGGGTCATTGCACAGGGCATGCAAAATCCTGTTATGATTGCTTCAGCCCTAACTTGTATGGAGTATCTCGCATATCATTGCTCCTCCCATCCTTGTGCTCTTACAATCTTACCGCCCCCTCTTCCGCAAATTTCCCTGAGCTTCAGGATGGGGAGAGATTAGGCTGGCCTAGTCCTAGGTGGTTGATATAGAGTCTCTGAAGTTGTGGATTATGGTTCATTGATTTTCTTTTGCAGTTTTGCTGCTCTTGTAATGCCCTTCACTCCATCCTGATGGGTATTGTATTTCACCCCTTGCAGTCCTTGATGGAGGCCTATCTTCTCTGCTGTAACATGGTCCCCTCTCTCCTTGTTACTGGTGTGGCCCTCTTACCCCATCCCTCCTGTTCATAATCCTTGAAATTACTGTAGGAATTACAGAGATTTATCTTTGAGTGTCTGTAGGTGGGCTGGGGTGGGTTTGGTACTAGGAGCCACCTATTAGGAAGTACATAAGGCACTTAATTTTCTGGGTCTGGGAGACTTCACTTAATATAATTGTTTCTAATAACATCCATTTCCGGGCAAATTCCAGTAATTCATCATTTTTAATAGCAGAGTAGTACTCCATTGTATAGATGTACCACATTTGCCTTATCCACTCGTCAACTGTTGGACATTTGGGTTGATTCCATGACTTTGCTATTGTAAACAGTGCTGCTATGAACATGATTGTGCTTCTGCTATTGAGGTGAATGTTTGCTGTATGTGGGGTTATTCCCAAAAGTGAAATAGCAGAGTCAAATGGCATTTCAATCTTTAATTTCTTTAAGAATCTCCAGAAGGCTCACCAGAGTGGTTGTATGAGCCTCCACTCCCACCAGCAATGTAAGAGAGTTCCCCTCTCTCCACATCCTCTCCAGCATTTGTTGTTGTTTGTATTGTGGATTTTTGCCATCCTGACCTGGGTGATATGATATCTCAGGGAAGTTTTGATTTGCATTTCCCTGATGGATAAGGAAGTGGGAAGTAAAGCATTTTTAAAGATATTTGTTGGACATTTTAATTTCATCCCTGGTAAAGTTTTGTTTCAGCTCCAGAGCCCATTGTTTAAATTTGGCCATTGTTTTCCTTGGTGATTAGTTTTCTAAGTTCTTTGTGTACTCTGGATAATAGGGCTCTATCAGATATGTGGTTAGTGAAGATTTTCTCCCATTCTGTGGGTTGCCTTTGAGTTTGTGTTACAATCTCTTTATCTGAACAGAAGCTCTTTAGTTTCACAAGATCCCAACTGTTGAGAGTTGGTAGCAGTGACTGTGCCATTGGATGTCTGTTTAGGAACTGTTGGCCTAGCCCAATCAGCATGAGGGAGTTCCCTACACTTTCAACTATGGCTTTTATAGTCTCTGGCCTTATATCAAGGTCCTTAATCCATTTGTAATTAAGTCTTGTACATGGTGACAAGTATGGGTCCAGTTTTAATCTTCTGCATATGGAGATCCAGTTTTGCCAGCACCATTTGTTGAAGATACTGTTCTTTTTCCATTGGATTTTTTGAGCCCCTTTGTCAAAGACTAAATGGCTGTAATTTTGTGTGCTTATATCTGGGTCTTCAACCTTTATCCATTGATCTGTGTGTCTATTTTGAAGCCAGTACCAGGCTGTTTTTATAACTATGGATTTGTAGTGTAGACTAAGGTTTGGTATGGTGATACCTCCAGCAGTGTTTTTGTTACTCAGGATTGTCTTTGCTATCCTGGGTCTTTTTTGCCTCCATATGAATGTTGAGATTGTTTGGTCAACTTCTTTGAAGAATTGCTTTGGGATTTTAATTGGTATAGTGTTGAATTTGTATATTGCCTTTGGTAGGATGATCATTTTTATGATGTTGATTCTGCCAATCCAGGAACATGGGAGGTCTTTCAACCTTCTGGTGTATTCTGTAATTTCTTTCTTTAGGGTTTTAAAGTTTTCATTGTAAAGGTCTTTTACCTCCTTGGTTAGGTTTATACCAAGGTATTTCATTTTTTTAGGGGCTATAGTAAATTGGATTGAGTCTCTCAGAGCTTTTTCACTTCTTTCATTCTGGGCATATAGGAAGGCCACTGATTTTTGTACATTTATTTTGTATCCTGCCACCCTGCTGAACTTCTGTGTTAGTTCCAGGAGCTTCCTGGTGGAGTTTTTGGGATCACTCAGATATAGGATCATATCATCTGCAAATAGAGATAACTTGACTTCTTCCTTGCTGATTTGAATCCCTTTTATGTCCCTTTCTTGTCTTATGGATTCAGCTAAGACTTCAAGTACGATATTGAATAGAAGTGGTGAGTGGACAGCCTTGTCTAGTTCCTGATCGAAGTGGGAATGCTTCACGTTTTTCCCCATTGAGTATAATCCTTGCTGTGGGCTTGTCGTATACAGCTTTTATTATATTGATAAAGGTTCCTTCCATTCCAACCTTCTCTAGGGTTTTGATCATAAAGGGCTGTTGGATCTTGTCAAAAGCTTTTTCTGCATCTATCGAGAGTATCATGTGGTCTTGAACGTGAATGATCTTTTTGATATGTTTTTGAATCCGATTTGCTAAGACTTTACTGTGAATCTTTGCATCTGTGTTCATCAGAGAGATTGGCCTATATTTTTCTTTTTTAAGTGTATCTTTATTAGGTTTTGGGATTAAGACGATATTAGCTTTATAGAAGGAATTTGGTAGTGTTCCTTCATTTGTTATTTGGTGGAACAGTTTAAGGAGTATTGGTGTTATTAGCTCCTTAAATGTCTGGTAAAACTCTGTGCTGAATCCATCTGGTCCAGGACATTTTTTTGGTGGGAAGATTTGTAGATTACTTCCTCTATTTCCTTATATGTTACAGGACTATTCAAATAATTCACAACTTCCTGATTCAATTTAGGTAAGTTGTGTTTACTTAGGAATTCATCCATCTCTTTTGTGTTGTCAAATTTCACTGAGTATAAGTTTTTGAAGTATGACGTTATAATTCTCTGGATTTCTTGGTTATCAATCAGTAGTGATAACTCCATTTTCATTTCTAATTATGTTAATTTGTGTTTTCTCTCTCTTGCTTTTAGTTAATTTAGTTAGGGGTGTATCAATCTTATTGATTTTTTTCAAAAACCTGCTTTTTGATTTTCTCTATCATTTTCCTGATCTCGATTTCAGATATTTCTCCCCTTATTTTGCTAATCTCCTCCCTCTACTGCTTTTGGGATCAGATTGCTCTAGTGTCTCTAAAGCTTTTAGCTGCATTGTTAATTTATTTATTTCTGATGTTTCCATTTTTTTTTTGATGTAGGCATTTTGGTAAGTTGTATTTTCATTATCGTTCACTTTCAAGAATTCTTGAATTTCCTTTTTAATTTCTTCCTGAATCCAATTCTCATTCAGCATCATAGTGTTAAGTTTCCAGGAGTTAGTGTATTTTCTGTTGCTTGTTGTGTTGTGGATTTCAAGCTTTAATCCATGGTGGTCTGATAAGGTGCAGGCTAGAATTTCAACATTCCTGTATATGTGGAGATTTGTTTTGTGGCCCAATATGTGATCTATTTTGGAGAAAGTTCCGTGTGCTGCTGACAAAAATGTGTATTCTTTGGTACATGGATGAAAAGTTTGATAGAGATCTGTAAGGTCCATTTCAGTAAGGGTTTGGTTAAGATCCAAAGTGTCTCTCTTAAGATTTTTACTAGTAGATGTATCCCATGTTGAGAGGGCAATATTGAAATCCCCAAGAATTATCGTTTTGGGATTGATTTCTTGCTCTAGATGTTGTAGGGTTTGCTTAATAAATGTGGAAGGGGCCGTGTTGGGTGCATATATGTTCAGTATTGTGAAGTCTTCCTGCTGAATTGTACCTGTGACTAAAATGTGGTATCCATCTGTGTCTCTTATGATTTTCTTTGGTTTGAATTCCTCTTTGTCTGATAGCATAATGGCTACCCCTGCCTGTTTTCTGCTTCCATTAGCTTGTAGAATTGTTGACCAGCCTTTTATTTTTAGGGCGTGCCTAAATTTTGTGGTGAGATGGGTTTCATGCAGGCAGCAGATTCATGGATTGTGATTTTTAATCCAAATTTGTAGTCTGTGTCTCTTGATCAGTGAGTTAATTCCATTAACATTTAGTGTTATAATGGAGAAACTATTTTTAATTCCAGACATTTATTATGTTCAGTAGTTTTTATAAGTATATTGCTTCGCTTTTAATGGTGTTTTTACTTCTCTTCTGTTCTCCCAGACATGCCTGTCTTTTTCTTCAAGTTTGAGTATCGTTTCTAGCATTTTTTGAAGGCCTGGTTTGGTGGACATGTATCCCTTCAAGTTGTCTTTGTGCTGGAAGATTTTTCTTTCTCCCTTGATCATGACGTATAGTTTTGTAGGGTAAATCAGCCTGGGTTGACATTTTTGCTCATTCAATACTTGAAGTATGTCTCTCCAAGCTCTTCTTGCTTTTACTGTTTCGACTGAGAAGTCATTTGTTATTTTAATAGGTTTACCTTTAAAAGTGACTTGTTTTTTCTCCCTTGAAGCTCTCAGCACCAGTTCTTTATCTTGAATGTGGAGTGTTTTAACTATTATTTGCCATGGTGAGCTTCTGTTTTGGTCATATTTGTTTGGGGTGTGGAATGCCTCTTGTATATGGATGGGCCTCTCTTTTTTTAGATGAGGAAAGTTTTCCTTGATGATCATTTGAAAAATTTCCTCAGGGATGGTATTTTGAGATTCTTGCTCTGGTATTCCACGAATACACATGTTAGACTTCTTCAGGGTGTCCCATATCTCTTGGATATTTCTCTCAAGTATCTTTTTGGCTTTAACAATCTCTTCCATTGATCTGGTTAATACTCCCACTTTATCTTCAAGGTCTGAAATTCTGTTTTCTGCTTCATTAGTTCTGCTGATAAGACTCTCTGTGGAGTTCTGGGTTGAAGATAACTTGTCTTTTAGCTCAGTTTTAAACTCTTCTTGAGTCTGTTTTAACTGCTCTATGCCAGTTTTTGTTTCTTGCACTGTTTTTCTCAACTCCTCCAAGTGTCTGTTGTGTTCCTCTTCAAAGCGATTGATTCGATTATTTAGTTCCTCCCGGATTTCCTCTTTCATAGTAATGAACATGGTAATGATAATATTTTGAAAGTCGTTATCCTGGGTCAGGCTTTCTTGATCTTTTTCTGTGGGTTTGTTCTGGTTGGAGTCTAACATTATGGAATTAATTCCTTCAGTGGGAGATTTGTTTACTTGAGTGTTGTTTCTCATGGATTTGCACTTTAACTTTGGCATTGTTGTTTTAACTCTTAAGATCTTCTTTCAATTTCTGTGTGTTTTTCACTAAACTGAATTATTTGGCCTGGGGTTCTGGGGGAGGGCGGGGATGGAGCTTACCTAGGTCGAGGTGAGGCCCAGCTGGACCGTGGGCGCGTCCAGGGTGGTGGAGTGGGGAAAGGGAGGATGGGGCATCGGCCAGGCGCTATTTATCCTGGGGGAGCTGGTGGCGGCCCGGGCGCAGGGGGTCCTCCTCCTCGGGCCTGCATGTCTGGCTCCGGCTGGCTGGTGGGAGGAGCTTGGTCCCTTGGGCTGCCTGGGGTTGTGGGGGTGGGCGGGGCGGAGCTTACCTAGGTTGCAGTGAGGCCTGGCTGGACCTCATTGGCGCAAACCGGGAGGTGGAGTGGGGAAAGGGCCAGAGGGTACTTTCCTATGGATCTTACATACCTCTTTTTTTCCCCCATAGATTCTTCTTACCAGAATTTTAGTGATTTATAGTTCACTGCTGGGTTTGGTTCTTGATCTCTCCTTTTCCCTTAAGCCTATTTGCTTCTTTTTTCCTCTCCTTTTCCTTATTAAGATCCTATCAGTGGGGTGGCCTGAAGAGACGCAACTTTGTATGCTACAAAGGGAAGGTTCCCTCCCCCCTCGGTGCAAAAGTGGACAATCCAGAGGGAACTCTAGGGTCCATAAAAGCAGACAGACAGGAGGGTGGGAGGAAGTGGAATGGACTGATGAAGGGAAGAGAGGGAGATGGAAGGAAGCAGGGATGAGTATTCAATATGCTTGTAAAACTAGAAAAATAAAATAATAATTTAAAAAAGATCTGTCCTGTTATTTCTCTTCCCTTACAGACTTTTATTCTATAGTAGCCTTATTTACCTGAGTTCTTTTTTTCCACTCTGTTGGAGTCTTCTTTACCATATCCCTAAAGTTGTGTTTCTTTGCAGATATTACAGAAATTTCCCCATGAGTATATATCAAGGGCTTAGCACTAGGTTCCACTTAAAAGGGAAAAACATGTGATGTCTGTCTTTCTATGCCTGAGATACTTCACTTAGTATAAGTATACTTTTTTCTAACTCCATTCGTTTGCCAGAAAATTAATTCGTTTTACTTGAAAGCTGAAGAGTTCTCCATTGTGTATATGTACTACCTTTCATTAAGCATTGGTATGCTATTGGGTCATTAGGCTCATTCCATGACTTCACTATTGTGAGTAGAGCTGCAATGAACATGGGTGTACATGTGTCTCTGCACCAAGATGAAGCATTCTTTGATAATAGTCCCAAGAGTGGTATAGCTGAGTCATACACCACCATATTGATCTTTAAAGCAGAAACTTTTTCCAGGATGAAATTAAAATATCTAAAAGATACCAGTAAAAATATTCCAACTCCCTTCCTATTAAGGAAATACATAATAAAACCACACTGAGATATCTCACCCAGGTCAGAATGAATAAAATCCGAAGTATATACAACAGCATATTCTGGAAAGGATATGGGAAGAGGGGAACACACATATATTGCTGGTGGTAATACAAACTTTCTTTGGTGTTTTAGGGCTTCAATTAGTTTCTAAGGTATTTTTTGAGGCAATTATGAATGTGTTGTTTTCTTGATAACTTTTTCATGTGTGTGTGTTTTGGGGGGACACCCTGGTATCTGAGCTCAGGTCATTTGGTTTGTTAAGCAAAGACTTTGACTCCTGAATTATCTCCGAATCCTTGTGTTCTTTGTATTTGTGTACAGAAAAGATATTAACTTTTGCATGTTAATTTTGTATCCCAGTTGCTTTACAAAAATCAGTTCTGAGCACTTTCTGCTTGGGAAACTCATTTATAGAATCATATCATCTGTAAATAATATTGTCTTTTGTCTTCTTTTCCTATTTGTATCACTTTTTTTCTTTTCTGCTATAATTGCACTAGCCAAGACGTTAAGAACAATATTGCATGAGCATGTTAAAAAATGTATACCTTGTCCTCTCCCTAATTTTAGTAGAAATAATACGTGCTCTCCATTTATTTTAATGTTGCAATAGACTTGTTGAATGTAGCCTATGTTGTGTTGGGGTATATTCTTTCTATTTGTAACTTTTCAGAGCACTTTCTGTGAAGTTAGTCTGGATTTTGTCACAAATTCTTTTCCTACATCTATTCCACCTGTCTAGCCTAAGTTTGTCTAGCCTAGTCTAAGATGTTAATGTGATTTTTGCTCTTTAATTTTTTTCTATGTTATGGTATATTTTTTGATTAGCAGATATTGAACAATCCCTCCATCTCTGGAAAGAAGTCAAATTGATTAAGGATGATGATTTTTTAATGCTTTCTTAGATTAAACTACAGGAAAGAGAAAAGCATGATAAAATAGCAGCTAAGCAAAGGAGGAAAAAGAAAATATTAAATACCATAAAACACACTTATCATTGCAGTAAAAAGGCTAAAAGTGGAATTATAGCAAATGGATAAAGAAAAAAAGCAGTGTCACTATTATCATATGCCAAAAAATAGACTTCAAGATAAATCAAATATGATAAAGAGGGTTAACTTCAAATTCATTATGAGAACAATCCATTAGTGGATATTATAACTTCATATGCACCAAGGACTACTGCATCCATATTCATAAATCAAACATTACTAATTACAAAGAAACAGGTGGATATTAATTCACTAACAGTGATGACTTCAATAATACCTTTTTCACCAATAGATATATCATTTTCACATCAAGACTTAAGACAGAAGACATTATAGTCAAATGACATCATAAGTCTAGTAAACATAACTGTAATATACAGAATCTGCAATATAAATATTGCAAAACACATATTCTTCTCAGCAACTAAAGAACATTCTCAAAACTAGGTAATCTGTTGGATACAACAAAAATATTATCATATATAGGAAAATTATGATGTTTTCTTTTATTCTATCTTACCACAATGGAATAAAATTAGAAATTAATATCAAGAGAAACTAAGAACATATACAAAATCATGGGCATTGGAAAAGTCAAGAAGGAAATTGAAAACTTCCTAAAATAGAAAAATAAAATGAAAGCACAAAATTCTAGAATCTAGTGGATAAAGTATAAACAATACTGAAAGGTAAATTCAGGGAAATGACTCAGTAGCTAAATTGCTTACTGTACAACCAAAGGAGTTTGAATCCTCAGACCACACTTAAAATTATTGACATAGTGAGCAGGTGGCAATTTAACTATAATTCCAATCCCAGAAGGTGGGGTCAAGGCATCAATCCCCAGATCAGCATTGTAATTGAGATTACAAGACAAATAGAGGGATTAAGTGGCCCTTCTTTGGGTAGACCTAGTAATAGGTTACTCTATTCCACCTGTCTAGCCTTAGCCTCTAAAGTACCAGCTGCATGAATTTTTTTCTCCTGAGCTGTTACTAGTCTATGGTGGAATGTTAATATTACTGCAGGTCTGGTAAGGATAAATCTCATTGTAGTAGCCCTGTCTTGAGTGGAATGTTCTGGCTGGCCATGGAGTTCCCCACCTTTAGGCTCTTACAACCTTACTGTCTCTCTTTGGCAAGATTCCTTGAGCCTTAGGATGGGGAGAAGTTTGGTTGGCCTGATTTTGAGTAAGTGTTTCAGGGTCACTGGCATGCTGCACTTTGGTTGGTTGTTATCTATTTCTTGGTTCTTAGTTCATCTTTCCTGGCTGCTAAGTAGTATTATATATATATATATATATATATATATATATATATATATATATATATATATATTCATTTTCATTGACTAATCATCAACTGTTTGACATCTAGGTTGGTTTCATTTCTGTTATTGTGAAAAGAACTTCTATGAACATGGTTTGTACAGGTGACTCTGCTGCAGGATGCAGTTTTTTGGGATTATTCCCAGGAGTGGTATAGATTGGTTGTATGGAATTTCAATTTTTAACCTTCATGGAAACCTCTAAATTGATCTGCAAAGGGGTTGTATGAGTTTACAATCCCCCAGCAATGTATGAGGGTCTGCTTTATCCTGCATCCACACCAGCATTTGCTGTTGCTTGTGTTTTGGATGATAGCCATTCTGACTAGAGTGAGATGATATCTCAGGATGGTTTTAATTTGCATTTACCTAGTGACTAGAGAAGTATAACATTTTTAAGATGTTTGTTTGACATTTGAATTTCATCTTCTGAGAAGTTTCAGTTCTAAAGCCCATTTTGATGGGGTTGTTTACTTCCTTAGTATTTAATTTTTCTGGTTCTTTGTATGGATATTAGACCTCTATTGGGTGTGTGGTTAGTGAAGATCTTCTCCCATTCTGTAGGTTACCTTTTTTCTGGGTTAACAGTCTCTTTTTCTGTTCAAAAACTTTATAATTTCATGATGCTTCACTTGTTTAGTGCTGGACTTATTCTCTGTGCCTTTGAAGTCCTATTGAGCAAATGTTTTCCAAGGGTCATCAATTTTTTTTTAGTAGTTTGATAATTTCTATTCTAACATTGAGATCTTTGATCCATTTGGAGTTCATTTTCATGCAAGGAGACAAGCAAAGATCCAATTTCATTTTTCTGTATGTAGATATCCAACTTTGGCAGCACTGTTTCTTGAAGATTATTCCCTTTTTCCAGTGATTTTCTTTGGTTCTATGTAAAAGATTGTGGCACTACTGATTCACGTAGGCCCTAGCCTGGGCTCACTGAATCCAGGAGGTTTGGCTACAGACAAACATGAACAAAGAACCATACAGGCAAAGGGATGGACAACCAATGAGCAGAGGGATGAACAACCAATGGGAAGTGGTTATCTAACCTGGATACCTAGTAAACAGCTAAATGATTGGTGGCTGCTCCTCCCTCCCCCGAGCAGAGGGGTGGCCACACCTGATTAGATCCTGACCCTATATAAGCCCAAACACTTCCTGAGTAAAGCTGAGTCTGCAGCCAACTCGTCTTCTGTGTGTTGCTTCCTGCCTGACTCCTGGGGTCTGGGTGGTGACTCCATCGCCGGCTTGCCCATTCGCTTACCTGCCCACGAAGCCCTGCTGTTTCCCCTCTTCTGCTCAGCTGGCCCAGCAGGGGATTCGGCAACAAAAGATCACTTGACTGTAGGTGAGTCACTTGACTGTAGGTGAGTACGCTTAGCCTCCCTTCAAAGACAACTTGAAGGGAACCCTGGATTCCACACAAGCAGAAAGGCAAGAGGGTGGTAGGGATGACTGGTAAAAGGAGGAGAGTGTGAAAGTGGGAAGGGAAGAGGGAGGAAGAAGCTGGGATGACCACACATTATGTTTGTAATATTAATAAAAAACAAAAATTCAAAAAAATAATGCGTATAATATAGAGAACTGTGAAGCATAATGGTAGGCTTTCAACTCATTCCAATGCTAACACCCTTCTTACTAATCATTGTTGTGCTTCCATTGCCACAAGTGTTATCTCCAAATTCATTCCTGTCATTTTCTTACCTGAAACATAATATTCTCTGTCATTATTTCTAAGTGATATGTTATATACAATATTAAGCATTCTAGGACTTTCTTGTCATAATTATCATATTTTTGAACCTTTCATGCCATGTAAAATTCATTCACTTTCAACTGTTGTATAACAGCCTATTGTGTAAATATAGAAAGACATAAAAAAGAGAATAAGTGCATAAGTGATCATGGATAATTTCAGAAATGCCCCGTATGGCTCCACATGTTTGGAGCCACACATATAGACATGTATCGCCAGTACACATACATGCAGACATATACCCTGTAAACAGATAAATATGACAATGGAATAAAAAGAATGAAATGGGAAAGATGAGGGGATAGGATTGCATAATAAGGAGTAAAAACAAATAAACTCATTGTGTTTGTGTATGAAAATTTCAAAGAATTAAAAAATAGAAACAGAAAAAGAAGATGGCAAAAAGAGAGATAATCCAACTGCAAATACCTGCATTAAAATATAAGACATACATCAAATAATTAATGATTCACCTTATGACCTTTAAAAGAATATCTCAAATATGTAGATGGAAATGAATTAAGGTGAGGACAGAAATTAATGAAATTAAAATGAAGAAATATCTATGAAACAAAGTTGTTTCTTAGAAAAGATAAGCAAGATTACCATTTCATTAGCTAATTTAACCAAAAAAAGTGATAGAAAATTAAGAAATTTAGAAATTAAAATGGAAACTTCACAGCATAATATGAAATCAAGGAAATCATTAAGACACACTTTAAAGACATCATCTATTCAATGGTTTGGATGATAGCTAGCCAAGTGCTCTTTCCCAGAATACAGGAGGTCCTACGGTCAAAACCCAGTGCTGCAAGGAAATCACAAAACAAAAACAAACAAACCAAAAAGTCCATTGAAATTCTACTTACTTAGAGAACATAAAAGAAATGAATGAATTTATGAAAATATGTGATGTACCAAAGTTAAACCAATATGAAATGAACAATTTAAACAAATCTATATAGCATGTAATATGATCGAAATAGTGCTAAAATATCTCTCAGGTAAGAGAAGTTCTGGCACAGATGGAATCACTGCTGATTTCTACTAGACCTTATTAAGGAAAGTGATGCTATTCAGAATACCTCATAAATTATATAAGGAAGAAAGTCTGTGTTATGAAGCCAGCATTATGCTAATGCCTAAACCAGATAAAGGCAGATTAAAAACATCTATGATGAACGTAAATGCAAAATTCTCAAACTGAATTAAATAAACAAGCAAAATAAAATAATTATAATAATTTCATATTAGTTAGGTAAGTGGTTACAATCTTGGTAGTCATTTTCTGGCTATTTCCTGATTCTGCCATGATCTGCTTGAATTGTCTCTTCAGTAATATTCATGATCAGCAAAAATGATCCTTTTGGTAAAAGGTTGAATCTGAGAAATGATGTGCTTCTCTATCACACATATCTACACTTAACACAACAAACACATTATTCTAAGAACAGAGATTCTTGATAAAACAGTGTGTACTGAGGCACAGGAAGAACACCTGAGAATGTATGTATCCATTGTGGAAGAGGATGCTAAGAGTGTAATTATAACTATATTACTATCACCATTTGTAGCAAATAAAAAATAAATTTGTTACACTAAGATTCTAAATTTTTCAGGCCATTCAAACTTTTGGATATTAATCCTTTACAGGGTGAAATAATCAGAATAATTGTGAATATTTTTGCAAATTTTGAAAGCAGTTCAATGTTTTTCTTATAACAGCAAACATTATAGGGATCCAAAACATCATGAAAAAATTTTTGAAATTTTAAAATAAAGAAACATCTGGAGTAGAAATGCTCTCAGATTGGTTCCTGTATAGGTATCTTATATACTTCATGCAATTCATATCTGAGTTAGACATAGTGCTCCACAAATAAAATTTACGCCTATTTCAAATATTTCATGCCACACACGCAAATATGACATTTTTATAGGTCAACTACCAAGTGAATAAAAAGAAACTGATTGTGAATGTGAATCATATAGACAGATATACAGATAAAAAGGCAGACAGATCATATATATATATATATATACTTACGTATTTATTTGTATGTATATGCACATTAGCATGTTGAATATACTTTCATTCATTGATATCTACTAATTTATTGTTGCCAAAAATATGTAACTGT
Organism: Typhlomys cinereus; assembly: GCA_023101885.1. Classification (NCBI taxonomy): domain Eukaryota; kingdom Metazoa; phylum Chordata; class Mammalia; order Rodentia; family Platacanthomyidae; genus Typhlomys; species Typhlomys cinereus. Next base: position 2,339,495 of record JALPQD010000094.1, on the reverse strand, counting down.
TGAAGAGTTCCATTTTTGGTGTGGTGGTGATGGTGTGTGTATAAAAGAGGGCACTGCATGCTTGTGAAGATCCAAGAGTGACAGTATGAGTCAATCTGGATTGCTCTATTTCTTATTGTTTTGCTTTGAGGTTTCTAGATCCTGCCTTTCAATGCCAGAATTGCAAGTCATCACCATATCATCAAATGATAAGTTGCAAGATGACGAGTACTTTTCTGAAAACAGGTTTAAAACACTAAGAATGTTTCAATTTGTATGCTATTCAGAACTACGTTCTTTGTTGACACCAGAGAAAACCTTGACTATTTCAGGGGTGTTGAGCTAGTTGACAAAGTTCAACTCTGTGATTAAGCAGCACAGATGATATAAATTAAATGCATGAGAAGGGTTAAATATAGACAATGGATCATAAATCAGGAAACATTCGTAAGACATGTTATGAATAAGTCAAATGAAAGATTAGTGCAGGAATTATAGGGGCAGATAGCAGCATGCTGGGGAGGCAGCTTCGAAATCACCAAATGTTTCCAGTGCCCTCTGTGGTCACGTATTTTAAATTGGTCATTTAACTGATACCACTCTGAGGTATTGTGTTTTATACACACAAAAATATGTGGCTTGAACGTGTGTTGCATGGACAGCCACAGACACATAGACAATCCTGTGTCTGCCTTATTTATGTAACAAGATAGTGATGCGCAGGCCCCTCTCCTCTGTTCAGAGCAGCTTCCCAGTCTCACCCTATTTCTTTTTTAAAAAGTTAGAATTTTCTTTTCAAACAAAAAAAATGAGTGGTTGCCCATCTGTGTCTCCCACCTTTCCTCCTCTCCCACACTTGTCTTCATCAATCCATCCCTTTCCCTCCCACTGTTAAGCCTGTCCACTTATGAGGACTACAAGGCTCCTTTTGGGTTGTCGTATCATTAGGGAACCAGACCTTTGTAGAAGTATAGGTGGCCCTTCTGGAGTAAACAAATAGGACGACTCTCCTATTCACTTCTAGCACCTGCCTCTATGGTTCCCATTGTCTACAGTAACTTTTGAAATCCTTGCTGATCTATTTTATTTTATATTAGTCATTGTGTAGATCTGGTGAGGTTAACTCTTATTGCAGAGTGTTCCTGGATATAGCAGCTCTGTCTGCCTGGGGTTATCTGACCAGCATTATAGTTCCACATCTTAGCACTCCCTCTCCCACAAGGTTTCTAGAGCCTTAGGATGGAGAGAGATTTGGATGCCCTGATTTGGGCTATGCATTCTAAGGTCACTGAATCACTGAGAATATACTCTGCACTCTGATTAGGTGTGGTTTTCTACTTCACTAATATATTCCACTGGCAAAGGCTAGGTGTTGATATTTTTTCTTATCTAAGGATATAATGAAAGGTGGTTTACTATCTGGTATTTATGGTTAATACTAAAACAAATTATCCAGTGCCTATTTTATCTCCTTTTGTTGTTTAGACAGGTTTGCATTACTGAGCATGTGTTCCTTGGCATTAAAGAGAGGTTAGAAGGTAGTTAGCAAGTAATTTCTTACCTGAAGGCTAACCCCATTGCTTACTGTGTCTTATCCATATTTTTCCCTCCACTCTAACACTTTTCTTTCATAAATGCCTTATTCATCTATTTGCCCATGTTCTTTTGTCTCTGCCCTTTTGGGAACCTCCTCCACCCCATCTTATGTTCATTTGCAGTTTGTGGGTGTTGTAAAAGTTTCCATTGATTACATCAATCTGAAGATTTAATACTAAGACCCATTTATAAGGGAGTACATGAGGAATCTGTATTTCTGCATCTAGGATATTTTTCTCATTATAATTTCTTCCAGATGCATCCATTTCCTAGCAAATTTCTTTTTTTATTTATTTAATACATTTTTATTATTATTTCAGCTCATACAAACTTAATAGGTACACCAGTTCCCTCCCTCTCTCCTCCTCCCCCTGAACCCCCTGCTCCCCCTCCCCTCACCCCTCTCTCCCCATCCCCCAGTGCCTCCCACCCCAATTCCCAGAGAGTCCTTTCTTGTGCATGCCTGACTCTCCTCTGGGCCCTCCTCTCCGATGACATACAAGGACCCAGTGGCATTTCCCTGAACCCTTTCCCGTGTTCCCCTTAAGCATAGGAACACTGCTGTGGCTGCCAATCCCTTGCCTCCAAGGATCTTGGTGCCTTTAGCAGATGCTAGACTTTGTGAGGTCAATAGTGTGTTGGACATTGCGCAGGGCATGCAAAGTCCAATTATGATTGCTTCGGCCCTAACTTGTGTGGAGTATCTTGCAAATCATTGCTCCTCCCATCCTTTTGCTCTTACACTCTTACCGCCCCCTCTTCCGCAAATGTCCCTGAGCTTCAGGATGGGGAGAGATTAGTCTGGCCTAGTTCTAGGTGGTTGATATAGAGTCTCTGAAGTTCTGGATTGTGGTTTGTTGATTTTCTTTTGCACTTTTGCTGCTCCTGCAATGCCCTTCACTCCATCCTGCTGGGCACTGTATGTCACCCCCTGGCCAGAGACAAAAAGCTATTAAACTGGAGTCTTATTATAAGAGCACATTCAAGGGTAGATGTAATAAAAGTAGGAAACCTCAGTGAGAGAGGGGTCAATCACCCATTTACAAAATGGTTACTTTTTATCTGCCAGACTATATGCCCTTCCCTTCTGTTGAGATCATACCCCCTTAGTTGTAAATGATCAGGAACAAACGTCTGTGAACTTACTTACTTGCAGTCCTTGATGGAGGCCTATTTTCTCTGCTGTAACATGGTCTCTTCTCTCCTTGTTTCTGGTGTGGCCCTCCAACCCCATCCCTCCTGTTCATAATCCTTGCAATTACTGTAGGTAATACATAGATTTACCTATGAGTGTCTCAATGTGGGCTGGGTGGGTTTGGTACTAGGAGCCACATATTAGGGAGTACTCCTAGCAAATTTCAATAATTCAATATTTTTCTGTCAGCTGAATAATATTCCAGTGTATCCATTCAACAACTGTTGGATATCTAGGCTGATTCCATTTCTTTGTTATTTTGAATACAACTCTTATAAGCATGGATGTACACATGACTGTGTAACAGAATATAGTGTTCTTTGAAAATATTCACAGTAGCAGTATAGCTGTGGTACATGGTATTTCAGTTTTAATTGTTTTTAATATCCTTAAAACTGATCTCCAAAAAGGATTATATAAGTTTAAATTCCCACAAACTGTATTAGGGTCCCTTTCTCCCCACAACCTCATCAGCATTTGTCGTTGTCTGTGTTTTGAATGTTAGCAATTTTGGCTGGAGTGAGATAATATCTCAGGGTGATTTGAAGTTATACTTCCTTAATGGCTAGGGAGGTTGAACATTTTTAAGATACTTGTTAGGCATGTGAATTTCATCATGTTAAAAGTTTCCTTTTAGTTCTAAGGCCCATTTTTAATTGGATTGTTCACTTCCTTGGTAGTTAATTTTTGAGTTATTTATGTACTCTAGCTATTAATCCTCTGTCAGATGTGTGATTAGAAAGAAACTCATTCTGTGCATTGTCTTTTTGGTTGATTAACAATTCATTTTGATGATCAGAAGCTTTTTAATTTCATGTAATCTAAACTTATTGAGTATTGGTCTTATTTTCTGTGCATTTGTTGTCCTATTAAGGAAAATGTTAACCTGGTCCAACCAGTTCAAGTGTACTCCTAATTTTTCTTCTAGCAATTTCGTAGTCTTTGGTCTAACAATAAAGTTTTTGATCCATTTAGAGTTTATTTTTGTACAGGCTGACAAAATAAAGGACCAGTTTCATTCTTCTGCATGTAGATATCCTAATTTGCCAGAACTATTTGTTAAAGATGTTGTCCTTTTCCAATGGTTTTTCTGAGCAACTATGTCAAAAATCAGTTGAATGTAGTTGTATGAGCTTATGTCTGGATTGAGTTGGCATCATTTTTCTCTTCTATCTTCTTGAGTGTGTTTACCAATTTCTTTAATATTTTTTCTGGTATGTTCTACAGACCTGACTTGGTAGATATCTAGGTTTCCAGGTTACTTTTGTTGTGGAAGATCTTTCTTTTGCCTTCAAACATGACTGATAGTTTGGCTGCATATAGCAGCCTGGTTGGCATTTGTGATCACTCTTGACTTGAAGAATGCCTCTCCAATTTTTTTTTTGGTTTTTACTAATTCCATTGAAAAGTCATTTGTTATTGTGATAGGCTTGCCTTTAGATGTGACTTATTTTTCTTTCTTCAATCTCTCAGAACATTCTCTTTATCCCATATCTGTGATGTTTTTACTATTATTTACCTTGGAAGTAACTATTTTGTTCATATCCAATTGGTGTGTTGTATACATCTTGTACTTAGATGGGGATTTCTTTCCTCAGGTATGAAAAATTTTCATTCATGGTTGTCTGATATGTACTATATAGTGTTTTTTCTTGAGTTTTCTGGGATTCCATGGATACACAAGTTCATTTTGGAAGGAAGTGTCACCATAGCTGGGCAGGCAGGCAAGAGAGCTCACCCAAGTGACATGCATTTGCCAGAGCTGTGCTTACCTTTTTTTCTTCTAAGGTTACTATGACAACACAAGTATAACAAGTATGTCATTGTATAGATAGCATAAAAATTGCAGTCCTATGCAACACTATGAAAGAATGTCCTTAAATGACACCAGAAAAGGTGAGAGAATGAAAAAAGTAGATAACTCAGGAAAAGTTGACTTCAAAAGATACCAAGTTAGGAAATGTGAGTGGATTTCATGTTATAAAGAATGTCTGGTAGAGTTGAGTTCCTGAGATCAATCTTTTGTGTTGAAAAAAGAAGACAAATGAATATGAACAAAACTTATATAAAATTTGATTCTAAAAAATTACCTTGAAAAAGTTTATGCAGTTTTCCTATTGATAAATTAGGAGCTCATGCAAAAATAAACTTATTACAAAATCATAGTAATTATTTCTATAAATGGAATTGTGGTTGTGAATTGTAACTCTAGTTTGTGTGAGCACAACTATGTCAAAATTAGAGCCTTTCTATGGTTGTGAGATTTCTGGTAAATTTCCATATTGTAAACCACATTGTAAATCCATTGGAATTGCAACTCCAAAATTAAATGATATATTTAACACTATAAAATGAGGGGAAAAGTATAGTGATTATCAATCCATGCAGAAGTGAGGCACATGATAAATTTCATGGCAGCATGAACTTCTGAATAAAAATCTGCTACATCATAATTTGGTATACCCTTGCCTTACCTCCATATTTCTTTAAGGGCTAGTCTGCAACTAAGAAACATATAAAATTAGTTTTTTTTCATCTAATCCTCTTTATGAGAAGTTATTGCTTAACATAATGTTTTGGAAATATTACCTTTATAATTATACTTCCAATCTACAATAACATTGACTCCAACCTACTGTGTATACTTGAGAGGGGAAATCACTGTTCAGTCAGCTGTCAGTAGCTTTTGTACCTTTTGTGTTTGCATCTTAACATTTGCTACATCCAGACAAGTAAATGGCTTTGGGTCCTCTCAAAAGAAATAATAACGTCAATCTCATGTTCTTGTATGATGGAAAATCGTTACCATCATAGTTTCCACAAGAAAGATATATTGGCCACTTCTCAACTGTCAAGTCTAATAGAATGTGGATATAAATGATGTATTTCTTGTAGCCACCAACCCTTTAAGGTTGAAATATGATGTGACATACATATTTATCATGATAAAGTAAGTATTTTACTGATGCCTTGAATTCTTTAATATGTTCTAATTCTGCACATAATCTTATGCTTAAGCTTGCAAACTCTCATAGCATGGACAATGTTAAATCTTTATGTAGAGCCAATCATATGATCACTAGTGAACTTATTAAGTTTAAAGACCTTATTTGTTAAAAGCTATTGCTCTCTATTCGTGAATTAAACATTTCATTATAAAACAGTATTCATCTGATTTTTTATGCTTTTAAGTAAAAAAATAAAATTAAAGTTTCAATGTACCAAGAATAAACTAATAATCTAACATAGGACCCACAATGGTATGGATAGTTATTCTTCTAAAATATAGCTTTTAAAACCTTTTAATTTTTATATAAATGTAATTTACATAAAGCATAGTACTATTTTAAAAATACCTATAAGCATAAATTAGTTGATCACTCAATAGTCACATTAACAGAAAATATTTAGATTATAATTTTATCAAACATTTTTTAAAAGAGTATGAACAGATATATCTACACAGGAGAACACAGAGGGAAGAAAATAGGGTATAATAGAAACTGCCCTGATTTTCCAACCAGAAGTTGTAGGCAGTTAAATAAAATTCCAATAATTAGGTATGTGGTTGCCCTTCCAAAATTGACAGAAAGACCCTCTTAAAAAAGGCACTACACGTGTTGCTCAACAGGACACAGATTAAACAAGCCTGTACTGATTTGGAAGCTTTCTCCTTACTGGTTATCTTTCACTATCAGAAAATACCAAGCAAGTTGTTGGCAGAGAAAAGTTATGAACAACTTCCCCTAGCTGTGAAAGCTGCAAGCTACACTAATTTCCACTCTTGCAAGAAATATGCATGTATGCAATGTGGTATGGTATGGTGATATGAATATTGTGCTTTTATTAGACTGCTTTGTGATTGGATTTAAAGGCTACTTTTCAGGACAGAACACATTTTTGGTACTAAAAACCATTCCAATAACTTCTGGAGGTGACACCAGAGTCCCTGAAGAGAAGAAACAAATTACTATGGTTTAGCTATAAGGCGATGATACCAAGCTACCTTCTGTGCATTCATAATTCTACCTGTGGATTAGAGGAGTGCTTGATACTCCACCTAGAAGCTTTCTCTTGCAATGGAAGATGTTTGATATTAAGACTCGCAGTTGACCAAAGTGGAGAGAATAAGTGATTGTGTACTGCTTGTCCCTAAATGAGACATAAAAATCACATTCACCCCAAGGCTCAAGGAGCATTGTGGAAGAAGGAACGGTAAGAATATAAAAGCCTTAGAGTGGGTAGGGATATGGAAAGATAAAAATATCTGGACATAATAGGGTTACTATACCATGAATTTCCTATAGCTATCAACAAGACCTGTACAAGAGTTGATGCATCAACATTTCACTTGGAAAGTGAAGGATGTCAAGATGATTCACACCTGACTAAAGGACTAATGAGGGTTAGTGCTGTTTGGAGTGAAGGGGAGATGCTGTTTGTGTTGTACTCACCGATGTATCGTCTGTATTCAAGTGCCAACAGCCCAGATTAAGCTCAGTAGACCATAAATGAGAGACAGACGTGAAAGTAGGAAGGAGAGGAGTATGGAAGAAGACTTTTTTACTGGGAAAAGGAAGAGGGATGGGTTTGACTAATAAAGGATGAAAAAGACATGAATTTTTGTATTTGTGGATGAAACTCTGAAACAATAAAAATAAAATCTATAAACACATTGAGGAATAGTTACACTATCGAAACAGTGAATATCCACATGTCATGGCAGCTTAGATTTGTCAAGAAATGTATCTTTGGAGAAAATTGCTTTGGCATAAATTTTTTTCTCTTTACTTTTCAATCTTGTTTTCTTTCCTTTGCAAGATAAACTCATAAGCTATTTTTAGTCATTCTTGTGTCATTTCCACTTTTCCAAACAATCCACTATTTTAAGTGGCAAACATTCGCCTTTGAGATATAACAGTCATACTGCATGGATTGGAATATTAACATTTTCATTTTGCTGCCTTTCACACGTAAATGAATTAAGAGTTGTTTTGTAAATTGTTCCAAATAGAAAAGTTAACATAGTATTCTTTTTTGATATCACTTCTACCTGTTTATCAAACACAGCTTTATTTTTTTATTTTTTACTTTTTTTGTCTGTGAGTTTCTTTTTTATTATTATTTATTCAATTGTGCGCGTGCATGTGTGTGTGCGCGCGTATGCATGTATGTGTGTATAGAACCACGGACGAATTCGGGAACCACCATGGACGCCTCCACCTCCTCCTTGTTTACTCTGCCCCGGGATTCACAGGCTCTGCCCTACCAGGACCAGAAACACAGGCCGCTCCGCTTCCGCCCGGCGTATATACGTGGGGTCTAGGATCTGAACTCAGGACCTTCCACCTTCAAGGTGGAGGCTTAACCCCTGAGCCACCTCTCCAGCCCCTCAAACACAGCTTTATTTAAAATACTCTAAACTACTATTTTGTTCACTGGTCCTGTGCTTTACTACTGTTTTTTCCTCCGTGTGTGGCACTTTACTTCTCCCCATACATGGTGTCCAGATCCGCCCTATGTATGGAGCCCTGTTACTGCCCTTACAGTGGCACCCAGCTGCTCATGAGTCCTACAGAGCTCAGGAAGCTGCATTTTATGAAAATGTCTTAGTTACATTTAGCATTGTCCTTAAACATATACTGGAAGATGCAAATCACTACTGAAGGCACCTTTGCCTTCTCCTGAAGTGCGGAACTAGATCGCCCAAGCAGCAGGAAAGCCTTTCCCTTTTCTTTCCTTTCTCAATGTACTAATGAGAGTGTGTTTATGCAGAGTAACTGCCATTTTGATACTTAGAAGGTTTCTAGCAAGGGGAGTTAGTTGAGTAGATTGATACAGAGATTCATTATAAAGTGTGGTCTTTGCAAGGCTGAGATTGTATTAATGCCTGGAGCCCTGTAGCAGCTGCCCACTCCTCCTGGGTACGTATGTGATTGTTCCTGTGCATCTGAGGAGCCAAAGCAGCCTACCTTTTTTAGTTATGATCATAGTTTGGCTGAAACCATGTATTGTATCTCTTCTGCCCCTCTTTAGTCTTATTGGATGTCTTCTTTTGAATAAGCACTCTGTTCTGAGCAGCCTGTTATTAAGTAAACAATCATGAATGAACAAATGAGCCAACAATTAGTAATATGAACAACTAAACAAGGATGAACTTATGATAGGAGTTTTATAAATCCTGGGACTTAAATTGCCTTAGGTAATTTCACATAAATAGGAAGTTAAAAAAATTGTATTTACAAGAAGATGCAGATTGTAAGGACCAGTGAGCTCAGCAAATTATCCAGTGTAAAGGGCATTAACTATAGTGTTTTCACTTCTGTAGTTAGCTGTTGATTTTATTATCTTCTGCACTTCAGAGGATCTTTTACATTTTTCTGGCAAAATCTGTCACATTACTGTCCCTTCTTTCCTTCCTTCCTTCCTTCCTTCCTTCCTTCCTTCCTTCCTTCCTTCCTTCCTTCCTTCCTTCCTTCCTTTCTTCCTTCCTTCCTTCCTTCCTTTCCTTCCTTCCTTTTTTCTTTCTTTTTTTTCACTTTCTTTTACTTCACTTCTTTCAGATTTCAATGCAATATTTACCTGTATTAAGTTGTTATGATTTATTGTATTTGGGAAAACTGTGGCCAATCATTCAAGTTTAGGATTTCACATATAACACATTATTCAATTATGCTTTCTTCAAAAGAGTCTTAGATTTTTATATTTACTTTTATATGTCTGTCACTCACTGGGTTGGTAAACCTAAAATAATTACAAATAATTGCTATGTGACCTCCCTTATGGTTGCACGGTAATGGAATAAAACAAGATCAATCTCACTGATTGCTTCCTCTATGGGAAAATTAGACATTCAATTATAGTGTGAAGTAAACACACTAAATACGCACATTTTACCTACAAGCTGCATCTAACTGATCTTACTTTACAGATGCTAAGATTCAATTTATAAAGTAAGTAGAGGCTCTGGAAAAATTTAACCCTCAAAGTCTCACATTTTTTCTTATGTATAGATATTCCTTGATAACAGCCTCTTCGTATTTGCAATTTTAATTACCTTTTCTTTGGCAATTTCATAGTGTATATGAAATATTCTGTTCACATCCTTCTATCTTTCAGCCCCCTCTAATTCCATCCCTCTCAACAAACAAATCCCCTCTTCTGCTTTGATGTCTTTTTTTATGTTTACTTGATTTGTGATCCATTTAACGTGTAAGGTGCCGTCTGCATGAGCATAGGAGTGGTGCTATCAAATGGCATATGGAGACAGGGGGCTTAGAAGTGGCAATGCAATGACACCTCATTTAATTTTCAGATGAAGTAATTGGTTTCCATAGCTAATTCCCTTTGGTAGAGTCTTCCAGTCTGATACCCCTCATTATCTGACTTCCCTTCCTTCCTCACTGAACCTTCGGGTCCCATATTTTGCCTTCACTTTTGCTCTATACCTTTGTTCTTTGTCCTCTAAACCCTCCCTCAGAACCTCTGTTTTCTAGTCACAGCAACTACTTTCTAGTTTTCTGGCCTTTATGCATAACTTCTCCCACTTTGATAATGCATATTTAACAGTTGGAAGAAAAAATTTGCATAAGAGGAAGAATATATTGTGTTTATCTTTCTGAGTCTGGGTTCTGGGTTACTTAAAGTAAACCTTTCCAGTACCATTCACCTTCCTCCAGGTATTATAATTTCAGTTTTACTTTAGAACAAAATAAAAATCTATTGTACATATATACCACATTTTCATTATCCATTCATGTGAGAATGCATTTATCTATTGATTTGATTCTTTTTCCTTTCTGAAATGAAAAGAGCAATGCTAAAGATAGACAGGTGTCTCTGTGGTGGTATGTAGCATCCACAGGTTATGCCTGGAGTGGCTAATTCCTATAGCAGTTCTATTTTTAATTTTTAATGATAGTCCCACACTATTTCCAAAGTGGGAACACCAGTTTCCAACCCCACCAATAGTGTATAAGCCTCCTTTGCCCACATCCTTGCCAACGTTTGGTGTTTTTTGTTTTCTTAATGGTCACTGTTTTAACTTGGGTGGCAGGAATATTGAAATAGTTTTAATTTGCATTTCTCTGAAGGCAAAAGTTATTGATAAGCGTGAAAATCATCCATTCAAATTATTGACCTATTTAAGGATTAATAGTTTTGTCTTTTTGTTGCTTAATTTGTGAAGTTATTTATCTCTTGTAGTCACTTTCTTTTATTTCTGTGAGACAGTACTTAAGGGAGTAAATTAAGGGAGAAAGGGAGGATGCACTTGATCTACAGATCCAGAAAGGTTATACTCTCTATTGTTACATCAATTGTATAGCAGTATTTGAGGCTGGAGAAACAGAAGGTTAGTTCAGGCCTCCATAGCCATCAGAAAGGTAGAGAGAGCAAGCAGGCCTTGGCTACCAAACCTCAAGGCCTATCCCTGTGACATGCCTTCTTCCAGCAAGTCTACACCTTTCAAAAATGACAGTCTTCCTAAATTTCAATACCACCTAAGAATTCAAACCCATGAGACTATGGGGTGGGAGAAACTAGCCTACATTCAAACCATTATATATTCTAGATGTTTACCTTTTATATGAAATATAGCTGTCAAAGATATTTTTTCTCATTCTTGAAACTGCTAAAGGAAAAGACAAGGCAAACATTTAAGGACAAAAGCAACACATTTCTGTATAGAACCCAATGCATAGGAAATACCTCCTAAGAACCGAAGGATGAAATTACATTAAGTAATTAAAAGGCTTCTGTGTGACAATAAAAAAAAAGCTATCAACAAAGCAAACAGCTTTGGGGAGATGGGAGAAAATCGTTGTCAGTTATACTTTAAGTAAGGGGTCAATATTTAAAATATATAAGAACTGATAAAATTTTAATTTTTTCTATAAATTTCTTAAATTTAATGTAGCTTGCATATTATATTCTGAAAATATGACAAAACAATAGACTTTCAAAATACTGTTTTTGCCCTTGAAGAGTCTTCCAAATGATTTATTTCTTTTATAACTTTCATTATCCACACAGTATAATCTCCATCATCTACCTGCACTTCTTTCCTGACCATTTCATCTTCAATCTAATATTAGCTTCATTTTTGAAAATATATATGATACGGTAACCTCTCTAAAATTTTATCAGTTCTGATAAAAATTTTAGGGAGGTTACCTATCATATATATTTTCAAAAATAAGTAAATTATCAATAAATATTTTATAGTGTCCAGCATTTCTAGCTACCAGTAAAATGCAATTCAGCTTCTTTGTATTTTAATTTCTACCACAAACATTAAAAGCAGGGCTATAAAATATTTTATTTGAATTATCATTTTAAATATCTAGTTATATTAAACTCTATGTAAGAAATTTGATCCCCAAATAACATATTAGCTTGTATTCAGAAACATGAATATTTAAATTTCATGGAACTATTTAAAGTCATCTTGCAACTAAGATTTTTAGAGCTAATATGGTGACTTCACCACAGATAGGAATAAAAATAATAGTGTATTGTATGTAGCTGTACAAATCCCTTTTTAAGAAAAGCGATTAGAGTTAACATATTTCCTTCCTTCTTTTTAACACATCTATTAGGCCAACACACACAGCTCTCATTTCAGTAACTCCTGTTCTTGAGCCATGCTATAATGATAAAAGAAAATAATTTCCTTCACAGAGAAAGCCAACAGTTGAAAGAGTTTAAAATTCAGCACAGAAAAACAGATGTGTTTGCTTTGGAAATAAATTTATGCCGTTCCCAACACTCATAAGATCCAGAAAAATAAAATGGATGTTGGAAATAGACCTGGTGCCCATGGGAAGCACTGAATGCAGCCTCCATGTACCAGCTTTGTTATAGATCTGGGATCGCTCAGCACCATGCATGGCATTTTCAAAGACAAAAATTACATCTTAAGCAAGAGGCAGGAAGCAAGCAAGCAATTTTGACAGAAGCCAGATTTTAGCAATTATGATAAGTGGAACTTTCTTAATATCAGGTGTTTGCTTAACCATGATTGAGCAAATTGTAATCACAGGAATGTTTCAGGGAGACCCAACTCTAATTGTTTTTCCGAGAATTGCAGCATGGTGGGGGCAGGAGCATGAAGTGGTCAGCCTGTATTTTTCCTGTCTAACTTAGCAGGCTGATAGCTATTTTTTAACTTGACTACAACAGTTTCAAGGCTTCTTAATGGTTCTGGCATTCGTCACCTTACTCTAAACTAAATTAAGTAATTAAAAGGCTTCCTCTGGGAAAATAAACTATCAATAAAATAAACAGTCTAGGAGATAGGAGAAAACCTTTGACAGCTGAGTAAGTAAACAGCTAATATTTGGAATACAAAAAGAATCAAAATAAAAAAGCACCAATAATATATATTTCCAAAAACAGAGATATTTTCCTTTTATATGAAGTACAACTGTCTAAGGCATTTTTATTCCTCGTTCTTGAAATTGCTAAAGGAAAAGAAAAGGCAAACATTTTTGACAAAGGAAACACATTTCTGTGTAGAACCCATTGCACAAGAAACACCCCCTAAAAACTTAAGAATGGAACTAAATGAAGTAATTAAAACAGAGTTGCAGTGAAATGAGCTTCCCTCTACAAGATTTCAGACTACCAGGGCAAACACAGGTGTGTTGGAGGAAAGATATCAAAACCATAAATGCTTCCTGGTGAGGCAATCACTGGAAGTCACCTTGTGTATCTACTAGATCTTTAATTTTCAGGAATGATAACTAAAGGTTATTTGTGCTTTTCAATTCACTAGAGTGATTTAGTGATTAACCCAATAGTTCTGGACCAGAAAAATGACCCAGCAAGAAATGTATCTCCTCACAAACCTGGCAATTGAGTTCAATCACTAAAAGCCCACAAGATAGAAGGAGAAAAATGACTTCTGGAAGTTTCCCTATGATATCCATCAATGCACCAGGCTCCTCTCTATTTCTTTTTTTCTCTCTCTCTGTCTCTCTCTTTCTCTCTCTCATTTGTTCTTGCTCTTGCTCTTTCTGTCTTTAAACATCAAAGTAAATACATATTTTTTAAGAATTCCTCTATGTGAAACCTGATTTTTATCACATGAGTGGAGAGTTCAGAATAGTACAATAACATGCTACGAGTTCAGAAGGAAATATGAGAGACCTAAGGAGCAAGCAGATAGATTCAGCAGTTTACTCAGAGGCAGTATGGTCACACCTCGGTGGAGGGAGGTGTTTGAAAGCTTTGTAAAGAAAGAATATGTCAGATGAATTCATACCAAATCCTGAGATACTCAACAAATGTCCTTCCCTCAGATGTTTTTTTGAGTATGTTGGAGCTGCTTTTGTTCATCCATATGTATGTAAAGTCAAGGTGAGGGTTCTCCTACCCACCTGTGCTGCTCTTGAAACAATAATGAGGCAGCACGAACTCCCTCTTATTACTCGCCTGGGTACAGAACTGGTCTCTTTGGAAGAAACAGTAACTATGCCCCTTTGTTCCTCCTGCCCGCCTGCCTGCCTGAGGCAGGACTCAATGTCAGCCTCAGGTGAGTTATCCAGCCCCAGGTGCCCCTTGAATAATCAGCTCCTCCCACCAACCAGCCTGGGAAACACCCAGGCTGCCTCCAGTTTGCCTGGCCCCCAGGTCGCCCCTTGACCCAGCCCCTGCCACCAGCCAGGCTGGGCAACACCCAGGCTGCCTCCAGTTTGCCCCAGCCCCTTTTTTCCTCCCACCTACCGGGACAGGATTTGCTCTGGGTCCTCCATCCCTGGAGTCTGGGGGGGCCGCTAAGCCAAGTCCCAGGTCCCAGATGAAGAGTTCTCCCATTACCATCAAACCCTCTGCCCCTCTGACCCACCAGCGACCCTCGCTGGTGGTCCAGAGAGAACACATTGCTACTCAGAATTCAACAAAATCCAAAGAAAACCCAAGCAAAGCTCTAAGAGACAAAGGCCATACATCTGAAATCCTCTAAAATCATCCTATCACATGGGAGAGTTTCTTCACATCCAGCCCAAAGATAAGTAAACCTCTCTTTCTCTTTTTTATTACCATTCTGCTCCTTTTTAGTATTAATCACTGTAGATTAACTTTTCCGTACAGCCACCCCAAAAATATATACAACTCCAGGGTTTATACCACTCACCCTCACATATCACCAAGATACTAAATTGTAAAAGTGCACTACCACACTAATATTCATCCCCCTGTCTACTTAACCTGACTTAACTGATGTATTAACAGCCTGATAGCCTCATCTAGGAAATAACACTAACAACAAACAAACGAACCCAACTACAAGGCAAGCACTAGTAATAACTGACCAAGTGTAATAATACCAATTAAATCAGTTCAGTCAAAAAAAACACACAGAAACTGAAATGTCTTAAGAGACAAAATGGCAATGCCCAAGTCAAATTGCAGATCCATGAGAAACAAAACCTAGAAAGACAAGTCTCCCAACGAAACAATTAACCCCATAAAGATGGATTCCAACCAGAACAAATTCACAGAAAATAGCCAAGAAAGGCAGACCCAAGATAACTTTCAAAGTATGATCATTACCATGATTAATACTATGAAAGAGGAAATCCAGAAGGAGTTAAACAACTGCATCAACCACTCTGAACAGGAACACAACAGACACTTGGAGGAGTTGAGAAAAACAGTGCAAGAAAGAAAAATAGACATAGAGCAGTTAAAACAGTCTCAGAGTTTAAAATCGAACTAAAAGACAAGTTATCTTCCACCCAAAGCTCAACAGAGAGTCTTATCAGCAGAACTAATGAAGCAGAAACTAGAATTTCAGATCTTGAAGACAAAGTGGGAGAATTAACCAACTGAATAGAAAAGGTTCTTAAAGCCAAAAAGATACTTGAGAGGAGTATTCAAGAGATATGGGACACCCTGAAGAAGTCTAACATGCACATTCATGGAATACCAGAGCAAGAATCCCAAAATACCACAACTGAGGAAATTATTCAAATTATCATAAATGAAAACTTCCCACAACTAAAGAATGAGAGGCACATCCTAATACAAGAGGCATTCTGCACCCAAAACAGATATGACCAAAATAGAAACTCGCCACGGCAAATAATAGTAAAAACGCTCCAAATTCAAGACAAAGAAAAGGTGCTGAGAGCTTCAAGGGAAAAAAAAGTCACTTTTAAAGGTAAGCCTATTATCTGCAAATAGAGATAACTTGACTTCTTCCTTGCTAATTCGAATCCCTTTTATGTCCCTTCCTTGTCTTATGGCTTCAGCTAAGACTTCAAGTACAATATTGAATAGAAGTGGTGAGAGTGGACAGCCTTGTCTAGTTTCTGATGAATGTGGGAGTGCTTCAAGTTGTTCCCCATTGAGTGTAATCCTTGCTGTGGGCTTGTTGTATACAGCTTTTATTATATTGATAAAGGTTCCTTCCATTCCAACCTTCTCTAGGGTTTGGATCATAAAGAGCTGTTGGATCTTGTCAAAAGCTTTTTCTACACCTATTGAGAGTATCGTGTGGTCTTGACCTTTGGACTGGTTTATATGGTGAATTACATTTATTGATTTACGTATGTTGAAACAACCTTGTGTGCCTGGGATAAAGCCTACTTGATCCCCGTGAATGATCTTTTTGATATGTTTTTGAATCCAATTTGCTAAGACTTTATTGAGAATCGTTGCATCTGTGTTCATCAGAGAGATTAGCCTATAGTTTTTCTTTTTTAAGTGTATCTTTATTAGGTTTTGGGATTAAGACGATATTAGCTTCATAGAAGGAATTTGGTAGTGTTCCTTCCTTTGCTATTTGGTGGAACACTTTAAGGAGTATTGGTGTTATTAACTCCTTAAATGTCTGGTAGAACTCTGTGCTGAATCCATCTAGTCCAGGAAATTTTTTGGTGGGAAGATTTGAGATTACCTTTACAATTTCCTCATATGTTATAGGACTATTTAAATAACTCACAACTTCCTGATTCCATTTAGGTAAGTTGTGTTTACTTAGGAATTCATCCATCTCTTTTGTGTTGTCAAATTTCACAGAGTATACGTTTTTGAAATATGATGTTATAATTCTCTGGATTTCTTGGGTATCAGTAGTGATAACTCCATTGTCATTTCTAATTTTGTTGATTTGGGTTTTCTCTCTCTTGCTTTTAGTTAATTTTGCTAGGGGTGTATCAACAATAGCCGCTAAAAAATGAAATACCTTGATATAAAACTAACCAGGGAGGTAAAAGACATTTACAATGAAAACTTTAAAGCCCTAAAGAAAGAAATTGCAATAGACACCAGAAGGTCGAAAGACCTCCCATGTTCCTGGATTGGCAGAATAAATATTATAAAAATCACCATCCTACCAAAGGCAATATACAGGTTCAATGCTATACCAATTAAAATCCCAAAGCAATTCTTTAATGAAGTTGACCAAACAATCTCAAAGTTCATATGGAGGCACAAAAGACCCAGGATAGCAAAGACAATCCTGAGTAACAAAAACACTGCTTGAAGTATCACCATACCAAACCTTAGTCTATACTACAAATCCATAGTTATAAAAACAGCCTGAGACTGGCTCCAAAATAGACACACAGATCAATGGACAAGGGTTGAAGACCCAGATATAAGCCAACAAAATTACAGCCATTTGGTCTTTGACAAAGGAACCAAAAAATCCAATGGAAAAAGAACAGTATCTTCAACAAATGGTGCTGGCAAAACTGGATCTCCACATGCAAAAGATTAAAACTGGGCCTATACTTGTCACTATGTACAAGACTTAATTCCAAATGGATTAAGGACCTTGA
This sequence comes from Typhlomys cinereus, assembly GCA_023101885.1. Taxonomy (NCBI): domain Eukaryota; kingdom Metazoa; phylum Chordata; class Mammalia; order Rodentia; family Platacanthomyidae; genus Typhlomys; species Typhlomys cinereus. The sequence goes on along the minus strand of JALPQD010000094.1, from coordinate 2,321,936 downwards.
TATAAGGCCAGAGACTATAAAAGCCATAGTTCAAAGGATAGGGAACTCCCTCGAGCTGATTGGGCTTGTCCAACATTTCCTAAACAGACATCCAATGGCACAGTCACTGCTACCACCTCTCAACAGTTTGGATCTTGTGAAATTAAAGAGCTTCTGTTCAGATAAAGAGATTGTAACATGAGCTCAAAGGCAACCCACAGAATGGGAGAAAATCTTCACTAACCACATATCTGATAGAGCTCTACTATCCAGAGTGCACAAAGAACTTAGAAAACTAAACTCCAAGGAAACTAATGGCCCAATTAAAAAATGGGCCCTGGAACTTAAAAGAAACTTTACCAGGGATGAAATTAGAATGTCTAACAAATATCTTAAAAAATGCTCCACTTCTTTAGCCATCAGGGAAATGCAAATCAAAACTTCCCTGAGATATCATCTCACCCTGGTCAGGATGGCAAAAATCCCCAATACAAAGAACACCATATGGTGGAGAGGATGTGGAGAGAAGGGAACTCTACTACATTGCTGGTGGGAATGCAGGCTCATCCAGCTACTCTGGTGAGCCTTCTGGAGATTCTTAAAGAAACTAAAGATTGAAATGGCATATGACCCTGCTCTTCCACTTTTGGGAATAAACCCCATGCAGCAGAGGTTCACCTTGATAGCACAAGCTCAACCATGTTCATAGCAGCCATGTTTACAATAGCAAAGTCATGGAATCAACCCAAATGTCCAACAGTTGACGAGTGGATGAGGAAACTGTGGTATATCTACACAATGGAGTTCTACTCAGCCATCAAAAAGGATGACTATCAGTCATGATCGAGGGAGAAAGAAAAATTTTCCAGCACAAAGACAACTTTAATGGATACATGTCAACCAAACCAGGCCTTCAAAAAATGCTAGAAATGATACTCAAGCGTGAAGAAAAAAACAGGCATATCCAGGAGAACAGAAAGCAAATATAACACCATTAAAAGCGAAGCAATATACTTATAAAAGCTACTAAACATAATAAATGTCTGGAATTAACAATAGTTTCTCCATTATAACACTAAATGTTAATGGACTTAATTCACCGATCAAGAGACACAGATTACAAACTTGGATTAAAAATCACAATCCATCAATCTGCTGCCTGCAGGAAACCCATCTCACCACAAAAGATAGGCACGCTCTAAAAATAAAAGGCTGGTCAACAATTCTACAAGCAAATGGAAGCAGAAAACAGGCAGGGGTAGCCATTATGCTATCAGACAAAGTGGATTTCAAACCAAAGAAAATTATAAGAGACACGGATGGATACTACATTTTAGTCACAGGTACAATTCACCAGGAAGACTTCACAATACTGAACATATATGCACCCAATACAGGCCCCTCCACATTCATTAAGAAACCCCTACAGCATCTAAAGCAAGAAATCAACCCCCAAACGTTAATTCTTGGGAACTTCAACACCGCCCTCTCAACATGGGATAGATCAACAGGTCAAAAGCTTAACAGAGACACTTTGGACCTTAATCAAACCCTTAAAGAAATGGACCTTACAGATCTCTATCGAACTTTTCACCCACATACCAAAGAATACACATTTTTCTCAGCAGCACACGGAACTTTCTCCAAAATAGATCACATATTGGGCCACAAAATGAATCTACACATATACAAGAAAGTTGAAATTCTAACCTGTGCCTTATCAGACCACCACGGCCTAAAGCTGGAAATCCACAACACATCAAACAAGAGAAAATACACTAACTCCTGGAAACTTAACACTATGATGCTGAATGAGAACTGGATTCAGGAAGAAATTAAAAAGGAAATTCAAGATTTCCTGAAAGTGAATGATAACGAAAATACAACCTACCAAAATCTCTGGGACACAATGAAAGCTGTTCTAAGAGGTAAGTTCATAGCTCTTAATGCCTACGTCAAAAAAATGGAAACATCAGAAATAAACAACTTAACAATACAGCTTAAAGCTTTAGAGAAACTAGAGCAATCTGATCCCAAAAGCAGTAGAAGAGATTAGCAAAATAAGGGGAGAAATATCTGAAATCGAGATTAAGAAAACGATAGAAAAAATCAACCAATCAGAAAGCTAGTTCTTTGAAAAAATCAACAAGATTGATACACCCCTAGCTAAACTAACCAAAAGCATGAGAGAGAAAACCCAAATTAACAAAATTAGAAATGAACATGGAGTTATCAGTACTGATACCCAAGAAATCCAGAGAATTATAACATCATATTTCAAAAACTTATACTCTGTGAAGTTTGACAACACAAAAGAGATGGATGAATTCCTAAGTAAACACAACTTACCTAAATTGAATCAGGAAGTTGTGAATTATTTAAATAGTCCTATAACATATAAGGAAATTGAGGAAGTAATCTCGAATCTTCCCACCAAAAAATGTCCTGGACCAGATGGATTCAGCACAGAGTTCTACCAGACATTTAAGGAGTTAATAACACCAATACTCCTTAAACTGTTCCATCAAATAGCAAAGGAAGGAACACTACCAAATTCCTTCTATGAAGCTAATATCGTTTTAATCCCAAAACCTAATAAAGATTCACTTAAGAAAGAAAACTATAGGCCGATCTCCCTGATGAACACAGACGCAAAGATTCTCAACAAAGTCTTAGCAAATCGGATTCAAAAACATATTAAAAAGATCATTCGTGGGGACCAAGTAGGCTTCATCCCCGGCACACAAGGTTGGTTCAACATACGCAAATCAATAAATGTAATTCATCATGTAAACCAGTCCAAAGTCCAAGACCACATGATACTCTCGATAGATGCAGAAAAAGCTTTTGACAAGACCCAACAGCCTTTTATGATCAAAAAGCTAGAGACAGTGGGAATGGAAGGAACCTTAATCAATATAATAAAAGCTATATACAACAAGCCCACAGCAAGGATTATGCTCAATGGGGAACAATTGGAATCATTCCCACTTCGATCAGAAACTAGACAAGGCTGTCCACTCTCACCACTTCTATTCAGTATGGTACTTGAAGTCTTAGCTGAAGCCATAAGACAAGAAAGGGACATAAGAGGGATTCAAATCGGCAAGGAAGAAGTCAAGCTATCCTTATTTGCAGATGACATGATCTTATACCTGAGTGATCCCAAAAACTCCACCAGGAAGCTCCTGGAACTAATTGAGAAGTTCAGCAGGGTGGCAGGATACAAAATAAATGTGCAAAAATCAGAGGCCTTCCTATATGCCCAGAATGAAAGAAGTGAAAAAGCCTTGAGAGAAACCATACCATTTAGTATAACCCCTAAAAAAATGAAATACCTTGGTATAAACCTAACTAAGGAGGTAAAAGACCTCTTCACAATGAAAACTTTAAAACCCTAAAGAAAGAAATTGCAATAGACACCAGAAGGTCGAAAGACCTCCCTTGTTCCTGGATTGGCAGAATCAACTTCGTAAAAATGACCATCCTACCAAAGGCAGTATACAGATTCAATTCTATACCAATCAAAATCCCAAAGCAATTCTTTAATGAAGTTGACCAAACAATCTCAAAGTTCATATGGAGGCACAAAAGACCCAGGATAGCAAAATCAATCCTGAGTAACAAAAACACAGCTGGAGGTATTACCATACCAAACCTAAGTCTATACTACAAATCCATAGTTATAAAGACAGCCTGGTACTGGCTCCAAAATAGACACACAGATCAATGGATAAGGATTGAAGACCCAGATATAAGCCCACAAAGTTACAGCCATTTGGTCTTTGACAAAGGGGCCCAAAGAATCCAATGGAAAAAGAATAGCATCTTCAACAAATGGTGCTGGCAAATCTGGATCTCCACATGCAGAAGATTAAAGCTGGACCCGTACTTGTCACCATGTACAAGACTTAACTCCAAATGGATCAAGGACCTTGATATAAGGCCAGAGACTTTAAAAACCATAGTTGAAAGGATAGGGAACTCCCTCGAGCTGATTGGGCTAGGCCAACAGTTCCTAAACAGACATCCAATGGCACAGTCACTGCTACCAACTCTCAACACTTGGGATCTTGTGAAATTAAAGAGCTTCTGTTCAGATAAAGAGATTGTAACACGAGCTCAAAGGCAACACACAGAATGGGAGAAAATCTTCACTAACCACATATCTGACAGAGCTCTACTGTCCAGAGTGCACAAAGAACTTACAAAACTAAACTCCAAGGAAAACACTGGTCCAATTAAAAAATGGGTCCTGGAACTTCAAAGAAACTTTACCAGGGATGAAATTAAAATGTCTAACAAATATCTTAAAAAATGCTCCACTTCCTTCGCCATCATGGAAATGCAAATCAAAACTTCCCTGAGATATCATCTCACCCTGGTCAGGATGGCAAAAATCCACAATACAAACAACGACAAATGCTGGAGAGGATGTGGAGAGAGGGGAACTCTCCTACATTGTTGGTGGGAATGCAGGCTCATACAGCCATTCTGGCGAGCCGTCTGGAGATTCTTAAAGAAATTAAAGATTGAAATGCCATATGACCCTGCTATCCCACTTTTGGGAATAACCCCTCATGCAGCAGAGGTTCGCCTCGATAGCACAAGCTCGACCATGTTCACTATTTACAACACTATTTACAATAGCAAAGTCATGGAATCAACCTAAATGTCCAACAGTTGACGAGTGGATGAGGAAACAGTGGTACATCTATACAATGGAGTACTACTCAGCCATCAAAAATGATGAATTACTGGAATTTGCTGGGAAATGGAAGTCATTAGAAAGAATTATATTAAGTGAAGTATCCCAAACCCAGAAAATTAAGCGCCGTATGTACTCCCTAATAGGTGGATCCTAGTACCAAACTCACCCAGCCCACATTGAGACACTCAAAAGTAAACCTATGTAACACAGTAATTGCAAGGATTATGAACAAGAGAGATGGGGTAGGAGGGCCACACCAGAAACAAGGAGAGAGGGGACCATGTTACAGCAGAGAAAATAGGCCTCCATCAAGGTCTGCAAGTAAATAATGAGAAACCTGGTTAAGTTCACAGACGTTCTTTCTTGATCTCACCAGAAGGGGAGGGCATATAGTCAAGTAGATAAAAAGTAATCATTTTGCAAATGGGTGATGGACCCCTCCCTCACTGAGGTTTCCTACTCTTATTACATCTACCCTTGAATGTGCTATTATAAAAAGACTCCAGTTTAACAGCTTTTTATCTCTGGCCAGGGGGTGACATACAGTGCCCAGAAGAATGGAGTAAAGGGCATTGCAGGAGCAGCAAAACTGCAAAAGAAAATCAACAAACCACATTCCAGAACTTCAGAGACAATATCAATCACATAGAACTAGGCCAGCCTCATCTCTCCCCATCCTGGAGCTTAGGGACATTTGCGGAAGAGGGGGCGGTAAGATTGTAAGAGCAAAAGGATGGGAGGAGCAACGATTTGCAAGATTCTCAACAATAGTTGGGGCCAAAGCAATCATAATGGGACTTTGCATGCCCTGCACAATGTCCAGCGCACTGTTGCCCTCATAAAGTCTAGCATCTGTTAAGGGCACCGAGACCCCTGGACTCAAGGGATTGACAGCCATAGTAGTGATCTTATGCTTAAGGGGAACAAGAGAAAGGGCTTATGGAAATGCCACTGGGTCCTTATATGTCATCGGAGAGGAGGACCCAGTGGAGAGTTAGGCGTACACAATAAAGGACTCTCAGGGAATTGGGGGGGAGCCACTGGGGGATAGGGAGGGGGAGGTGGGGGTTCGGGGGGAGAAGGGGGGAGGGAGGGAACTGGTAAAAAATTTTAAAATGTATAATTAAATTTAAAAAAAAAGGATGAATTACTGGAATTTGCTGGGAAATGGATGTCATTAGAAACAATTATATTAAGTGAAGTATCCCAGACCCAGACAATTAAGCGCCGTATGTACTCCCTCATAGGTGGCTCCTAGTACCAAACCCACCTAGCCCACCTTGAGACACTCAAAGATAAATCTATGTAATACCTACAGTAATTCCATGGACTATGAACAGGAGGGATGGGGTTGGAGGGCCACACTAGAAACAAGGAGAGAGAGGACCATGTTACAGCAGAGAAAATAGGCCACCATCAAGGAATGTAAGTAAGTATTGTGACACCTGGTTAAATTCACAGACGTTCGTTCCTGATCATTTTTAACTGAGGGGGTATGATCTCACCAGAAGGGGAGTGCATATAGTCTGGCAGATAAAAATTAACCATTTTGCAAATGTGTGATTGACCCCTCCCTCACTGTGGTTTCCTACTTTTATTGCATCTACCCTTGAATGTCCTCTTATAACAAGACTGCAGTTTAACAGCTTTTTATCTCTGCCCAGGGGGTGACATACAATGCCCATCAGGATGGAGTGAAGGGCATTGCAGGAGCAGCAAAAGTGCAAAAGAAAATCAACAAACCACAATCCAGAACTTCAGAGACTCTATATCAACCACTTAGAACTCGGCCAGACTAATCTCACCCCACCCTGAAGCTCAGGGAAATTTGCGGAAGAGGGGGCGGTAAGAGTGTAAGAACAGAAGGATGGGAGGAGCAATGATTTGAAAGATACTCCACACAAGTAAGGGCCGAAGCAATCATAATTGGACTTTGCATGCCCTGCGCAATGTCCAACACACTATTGACCTCACAAAGTCTAGCATCTGCTAAAGGCACCAAGATCCTGAGACAAGGGATTGACAGCCACAGTAGTGTTCCTATGCTTAAGGGGAACACAGGAAAGGGCTCAGGGACATGCCACTGGGTCTTTGTATGTCATCGGAGAGGAGGGCCTACAGGAGAGTGTGGCATGCACATTACAGGACTCTCTGGGGAATGGGGGGGAGGAAGTGGGGGATGGGGCACGAGGGGTGAGGGGAGGGAGAGCAGGGCGTTCGAGGGGAGGAGAAGGGAGGGAGGGAAGTGGTGTACTATTAAGTTTGTATGAGCAGAAATAATAATAAAACTGTTTAAAAAAGAGGCAAACCTATTAAAATAACAAATGACTTCTAAATGGAAACAGTAAAAGCAAGAAGAGCTTGAGAGACGTACTTCAAGTATTAAATGACCAAAAATGTCAACCCAGAATGACATACCCGGCAAAACTATCTGTCATGATTGAGGGAGAAAGAAAAGTTTTCCAGCACAAAAACAACTTGAAGGCTTTCATGTCTAACAAACCTGGCCTTCAAAAAATGCTAGAAATGATATTCAAGCTTGAAGAAAAAAACAAGCATATCCAGGAGGACAAAAGAGAAGTATAATACCACCAAAACCTAAATGTCAAACAATACACTTACAAAGCCACTAAACATAAAAAATGTCCAGAATTAAAAATAATTTCTCCATTATTATATTAAATGTCAATTGTATTAACTCACTGATCAAGAGACGCAGATTACAAACTTGGATTAAAAACCACAACCCATCAGTCTTCTGCCTTCAGGAAACTAGTCTCACCACAAAAGATAGATACATCCTAAAAATGAAAGCCTGGTCCAAAATTCTGCACGCGAATGGAACCAGGAAACAGGCAGGGGCAGCCAGTATGCTTTTGGACAAAGTAGACTTCAAACCAAAGAAAATCGTAAGAGACACAGATAGATACTACATTTAGTCACAGGTACAATTCATCAGGAAGACTTCACAATACTGAACATATATGCACCTAACACGGGCCCCTCCACATTCATTAAGCAAAACCCTACAGCGTTTCAAGCGAAAAATCAACCCCAAACAATAATTCTTGGGGATTTCAGCACTCCCCTCTCCACATGGGATAGATCAACAGGGCAAAAGCTTAACAGAAACACTTTGGAACTCAACCAAACCCTTAAAGAAATGGACTGTATAGATCTCTATCGAACTTTTCATCCATGCACCTAAGAATACACATTTTTCTCAGCAGCACACTGAACTTTCTCCAAAATAGATCACATATTGGGCCACAAAACGAATCTACACATATACAGGAAAGTTGAAATTCTAGCCTGTACCTTATCAGACCACCATGGTCTAAAGCTTGACATCCACAACACAATAAAGAACAAAAAATACACTAACTCCTGGAAACTTAACACTATGATGCTGAATGAGAATTGGATTCAGGAAGAAATTAGAAAGGAAATTCAAGATTTCCTAAAAGTGAACGATAATGAAAACACAACTTGTCAAAATCTTTAGGACATAATGAAAGCTGTCCTAAGAGGTAAGTTCATAAGTCTTAATGCCTACATCAAAAAAAAAATGGAAACATCAGAATTAAATAACTTAACAATGTAGCTTAAAGCTTTAGAGACACTAGAGCAATCTGATCCCAAAAGCAGTAGAAGGGAGGAGATTAGCAAAATAAGTAGAGAAATACCTGAAATTGAGTTTAGGAAAACGATACAGAAAATCAACCAGTCAAAAAGCTGGTTCTTTCAAAAAATCAAGAAGATTGATATACCCCTAGCTAAATTAACCAAAAGCAAGAGAGAGAAAACCCAAATTAACAAAATTAGAAATGAAAATGGAGTTATAACCAGGAAATCCAGAGAATTATAATGCTATATTTCAAAAACTTATACTCTGTGAAATTTGACAACACAAAAGAAATGGATGAATTCCTAAGTAAGCACAACTTACAGAAATTGAATCCGGAGGTTTTGAATTATTTAAATAATCCTATAACATATGAGGAAATGGATGAAGTAATCTCGAATCTTCCTACCAAAAAATGTCCTGGACTAGATGGATTCAGTACAGAGTTCTACCAGACATTTAAGAAGCTAATAACACCAATACTCCTAAAACTGTTCCATCAAATAGCAAAGGAACGAACACTACCAGATTCTTTATATGAAGGTAATATCGTCTGAATCTCAAAACCAAATAAAGATATACTTAAAAAAGAAAACTATAGGCCAATCTCTTTGATGAACACAGATGCAAAGATTCTCAACAAACTCTTAGCATATCGGATTCAAAAACATAACAAAAAGATCATTCACAGGGATCAAGTTGGCATTATCCCAGGCACACAAGTTTGGTTCAACATACGCAAATCAATAAATGTAATCCACCATATAAGGCAGTCTAAAATCCAAGAGCACATGATACTCTGGATAGATACAGAAAAAGCTTTTGACAAGATCCAACAGCCTTTTATGATCAAAATCCTAGGGACAGTTGGAATGGAAGGAACCTTTGTCCATATAATAAAAGCTGTCTACAACAAGCCCAGAGCAAGGATTATACTCAATGGGGAACAACTTGAAGCACTCCCACATTCATCAGAAACTAGACAAGGCTGTCCACTTTCACCACTTCTCTTCAATATTGTACTTGAAGTCTTAGCTGAAGCCGTAAGACAAGAAAGAGAGATAAAAGGGATTCAAATAAGCAAGGAAGAAGTCAAGTTATCTCTGTTTGCTGATGACATGATTTTATACCTGAGTGATCCCAAAAACTCCACCCTGAAACTCCTGGAACTAATACAGAGTTCAGGAGGATAGCAGGATACAAAGTAAACATACAAAAATCAGTGGCCTTCCTACACACCCAGAATGAAAGAAGTGGAAAAGGCCTGAGAGAAGCAATCCCATTTACTATAGCACCTAAAAAAATGAAGTACCTTGGTATAAACCTAACCCAGGAACCATGTGAACCTAACCAAGTGAACATTACAATGAAAACTTTAAAAGCCTAAAGAAAGAAATTACAGAAGACAATAGAAAGTGAAAGACATTCCATGTTCCTGGATTGGCAGAATCAATATTATAAAAATGACCATCCTACCAAAGGCAATATACAGGTTCAATGCTATACCAATTAAAATCCCAAAGCAATTCTTTAATGAAGTTGACCAAACAATCTCAAAATTCATATGGAGGCACAAAAGACCCAGGATAGCAAAGACAATCCTGAGTAACAAAAACACTGCTGGAGGTATCACCATACCAAACCTTAGTCTATACTACAAATCCACAGTTATAAAGACAGCCTGGTACTGGCTCCAAAATAGACACATGGATCAATGGATTACGGTTGAAGACCCAGATATAATCCTGCACAATTACAGCCATTTGATCTTTGACCAAGAGTCCCAGAAAATCCCATGGAAAAAGAAATCTTCAACAAATGGTGCTTCCAAAACTGGATCTCCACATGCAGAAGACTAAAACTGGACCAGTACTTGTCACCATGTACAAGACTTAATTCCAAATGGATCAAGGACCTTGATATAAGGCCAGAGACTATAAAAACCTTAGTTGAAAGGGTAGGGAACTCCCTGGAGATGATTGGACTAGGCCTACATTTCCTCATCAGAAATCCAATAGCACAGTCAATACAACCAACACTCAACAGATGGGATCTTGTGAAATTAAAGAGCTTCTGCTCAGATAAAGAGATTGTAACAAGAGCTCAAAGGCAACTCACAGAATGGGAGAAAATCTTCACTAAGGACATATCTGATAGAGCCCTATTATCCGAGTGCACAAAGAACTTAGAAAACTAAACACCAAGGAAATCAATGGCCCAATTAAAAAATGGCGCCTGGAACTTAAAAGAACTTTACCAGGGATGAAATTAGAATGTCTAACAAATATCTTAAAAAATGCTCCACTTCTTTAGCCATCAGGGAAATGCAAATCAAAACTTCCCTGAGATATCATCTCACCCTGGTCAGGATGGCAAAAATCCCCAATACAAAGAACACCATATGGTGGAGAGGATGTGGAGAGAGGGAAACTCTCCTACATTGCTGGTGGGAATGCAGCTCATACAGCTACTCTGGTGAGCCAGTCTGGCGATTCTTAAAGAAACTAAAGATTGAAATGCCATATGACCCAGCTATTCCACTTTTGGGAATATCCTCCCATACAGCAAATATTCATCTCGATGGAACAAGCATGACCACGTTCATAGAAGCACTGTTTACAATTAGCAAAGTCATGGAATCAACCCAAATGTCCAATGATTGAGGAGTGGATAAGGAAAATGTGGTACATTTATACAATGGAATACTACTCCGTGATGAATTAATGCAATTTGCCGGGAAATGGATGGAATTAGAAACAATTATATTGAGTGAAGTATCCCAGACACAGAAATTTAAGTGCTGTATGTACTCCCTAATAGGTGGATCCTAGTACCAACCCCACTTAGAGTCACACTGAAAGATAAATCTCTGTAATACCTACAGTAATTGCAAAGATTATGAACAGGAGAGAAGGGGAAGGAGGGCCCCACCAGAAACAAGGAGAGAGGGGATCATTGCTACAGCAGAGATAATAGGCCACCATCAAGGATTGCAAGTAAGAAATGAGACATCTGGTTAAACTCACAGACTGTCCTTCTTGGTTACTTGCAACTCATGGGGTATGATCTTACCAGAAAGGGAGGGCATACAGTTTGGCACATAGAAGGTAACCATTTTGCAATGGGAGACTGACCCACCCCTCTCTGCATTCTCCTACTCTTATTCCATTTACCTTTGAATCTATCCTTATAATAAGACTCTATTTTAATAACTTTTTATCTCTGGCCAGGGGGTGACATCCAATACGCATCAGGTTGGAGACAAGGGCATTGCAGGAGCAGCAAAATTGAAAAAAAATCAACAAACTATAATTCAGAACATCAGAGACTCTATATCAACCACCTGGAATCAGGCCTGCCTAATCTCTCTCCATTGTGAAGCTCAGGGAAATTTGCAGAAGAGGGGGTGGTAAGATTGTAAGAGCACAAGGATAGGAGGAGTCATGATATGCAAGATACTCCACACAAGTTAAAGCCGAAGCAATTATAATGAGACTCTGCATGATCTGGTCAATGACCAACATATCATTGACCCCTCAAAGTCTAGCATGGACTAAAGGCACTAGGATCCTTAGAAGCAAGGGATTAACAGTCACAATAGTGTTCCTATACTTAAGGGGAACACAAGAAAGACTTCTAGGAAATGCCACTGAGTCCTTACCACTCATCAGAGAGGAGGACCTTTAGTGTGATATACACATTAAAGGATGCTTCAGAGATGGTGGAGGGGGCACTGGGAGAAAGGGACGGAAGGGGGTAAGGAAGGGGAAAAGGGGGAAGGGAGCAGGGAGGCGTGGAGGGAGAGAGGGACAAGGGTACCTATTACATTTGTATAAGCAGAAAAATAAATTAAAAAAAATTTAAAAAGATATGTAAAATACTTTACATTTTATTTTACTTAAATAAAATGTAGATCAATCCTTTTACAATTAAAAAAAAAGAAACATTAACTAATAGTTCTTACCCAATTCAACATAATTGTGTCATACAATTAAACAACTATGTTTAGGTATTTATCCAATTAATTTCAAAATAGAAATCTCTTCAAACCAGATATGAATTACAGCAAGTTTATTCATAATTTCCAGGAACTGCAAGCAATGACGACATCCTCCTATATATGAGGGTGTAACCAGTTGTACATCAATGTACTGAGTAGTGTATACTTAGATATTACTTAGCAACGAATGTTAAATTGGCACACAAAGATAATGATCTACACAAATATTTGCATGAATTTGAAAAAAAGGATATCAATAAGTGAAAAAGTCATTGTTAAAATGGAACATCTGTATCTATATCAATATAGAACATTGAAACAAAAACAGTAGGTACCCAGGATAGAATTCAGTGTGCCCAAAGAACTCGCACACAAGAGCACAGCTTCACACTATGAGTGCAGCCAGCGTGGGATTTAATTTTTTATAACATTTTTTATTATTTCTGCTCATACAAACTTAGGTACACCAGTTCCCTCCCTCCCTCCTCCTCCCCCCAACCTCCCTGCTCCCCCTCCCCTCACTCCTCCCTCCCCATCCCCCAATCCCCCCCCCAGTCTCTGGAGAATCTAATGTGCCTGCGTGACTCTCCTCTGGGCCCTCCTCTCCGATGACATACAAGGACCCAGTGGCATTTCCCTGAACCCTTTCTTGTGTTCCCTTGAAGCATAGGAACACTACTGTGGCTGTCAATCCCTTGCCTCCAAGGATCTTGGTGCCTTTCGCAAATACTAGACTTTGTGAGGTCAATAGTGTGTTGGACATTGCGCAGGGCATGCAAAGTCCAATTATGATTGGTTCGGCCTAACTTGTGTGGAGTATCTTGCAAATCATTGCTCCTCCCATCCTTGTGCTCTTACAATCTTACCGCCCCCTTTTCCGCAAATTTCCCTGAGCTTCAGGATGGGGAGAGATTAGTCTGGCCTAGTTCTAGGTGGTTGATATAGAGTCTCTGAGGTTCTGGATTGTGGTTTGTTGATTTTCTTTTGCAGTTTCAACATGGGATTTAATTACCAATCACTCATCCTTCTTTTTACTCCAACTTTCCACTGTTGTGATAACATACCTGAGATAAAAAACTTATAAGAAGGGAAAAGTGATTTTTGGTTTAGGTTTTGGTTCATTGTTGCTTAGCCTTGCTGCTTAGGAGAAAAGAGCATCAAGATGTAAGTTGGTGGTGACATAGCTGCCCTCGCTGGTAAGTCCTAAAGACTCTATCTTGCAAAATTTCCACCACTCCTCAATAGTAGTAGAGGTGCATGAACAAGCCTTTCACATATGGATCTCTGTATAACATTTAAGATCCAAAGCTAAAAGATATTCACTATAAACAGTGATTTCTTTTCAAAGACTGTTGCTGGAATAGGAGGAATATAAAATTTTATGCAAAGGAGAAGCTTGATGAATCTCAGGCAGGTGGTAAAGATTGAACCCACCAGTCACATGTCTGGTTGATAGTGTATGAAATTGTTATAATGTCATGCAAATGGCATTCACTTCATTGTTTTTCCTCACCCAACGCCGGAACCATGCTCTTAGGATGAGAAATATCAGGAAAAATCCAGTGGAAGGTTATCCTGCAGAATGCTGGAGTAGTACTCCTGAAAATAGTGAAGATCATTTAAAACAAGGAAAACATGTGAAACTATCACAACCAAGAAGGGCCTGAAGAAACATTAAAAACTAAGATTAATGAGGAGTCTTGGTTGGGATTCTCACACAGTAAAAAGGTTTCAAGGAGAACTTAGAACATGTGGATAACAAAAGACTTTAATTAACAACAATGAATCAAGACCTGATCCATAATTAGACAGACATTTCTTAGTGATGCTAGGTGCCTTATATTGGGAAAAGGATTGCTATCTAGATTAGGGAACCTTACTAACATTGCAAAATTCATTATTTTATTTGTCTTAATATAACATCATTTTATCACTTCAGTTCTCTGATTTCTTACATAGGCAACTGGTAATTTTATAGCAATAAAAACATTAAGAACAAGTTCCTAAACAAGGCATAGTAAACCCAGGAGCAAATAACTTATGCAGATATTCTCACAGCAGTTCTCTCTCAGACAGCAGCTTCCTGAGGCTCCCCACCTCTGTATCTAATTATTGTTTCAATTACTCATCTCCTGTGCTTGTTTCATGGTGTCTTCATGGCTTGTCTTCCAAAGAACAGAGTTTCCCCACCTTGCCACAGCATGTGGTCCATGTGGTGCCAGTTCCAAAGTAGACATGCAGCAAATGATGCAGATGGTCCCTACTTGACAATGCAAATGCCCCTGTTTGCTGTTCACAGTTTCTTTTCTTCATCTGTTTTAAATCAGAGTTTTCCTCCCCTGTGCTTGGTCATGAGGTGGTTGCAGAGCCCCCCTGCGGTGCAGTTGAAGTGAATGCTGAAGTGTCTTTAGCAACTTAAACTGAGAAAATTGCATTCTTTCTGGAACATCTGGATCGACAACTGCTTGACCAGGAAGGTGACTGACACCTGGAGGACCTCAGTATTTTGAGTTGACTGCTGGCAGCCCTTAGGTATTTCCTATTTGTCTGTCTTTCCACACTGCCAACTTTCTTTTTCTTGAGGATGCTTCCATGTATGTATATTTAGAATGTAGATACACTTTATGCTCCATTCCCCCTTTGGACACACAGATGTGTTTTCTGCCCTTGTCTTTATAGAGATGACTCCTTGAGAACTGGATCTTATGCATGGATTCTGCAATAACTTCTCAAATAGCAAAGGATTTTTCTCTGTTGAGCCATCTATCCTTTAGGACAGACAAATCTGTACATGTTCAGGCACACATGTGTATTCACATGTGCTTACACACGCACATGCACAAAGCATACAAACCTATATCCACAAGCACATACACACATCCATGCGCATGTGATTGTACACACATATACATGTATACAGATACACAAAAATCCATACACATAAGGTAATACATGTACATACACAGATATATGCACATACTCAAAAATTCATACATACAGAAGGTCATACACATAGGCATGCACACACACATACATACACACAGAGCTAAATAGAAGAATGTATTTCTTTAGCATGGAAGCCTCAGAGCGTTCCTAGATTTTGTAGTGTAGATACATTACTGTTTCTGATTGGTCTAAATTGCCTGCTATACCTACATATTGTGGATTAACATATAGAAGCAACCATTAATTAAAGTCATCAGGAACTCCATTGCATCTGTAGTGAATAGGGGCAGACTTATTGTCATTTTTTCTAGATAAAACAGTCTAATGCACTATACATACCTTTTATAGAACCTATATTTGACAAAAAAGTAACATGCTGACTGGCACACAGCCATATTTTTTCACATGGTCCCTGGGTATAGGTGCAGAACATTCAGATAAGACCTAGAAAGTAAATAATGAACTTTAAAGAAGTTAATAATAGAAGCATATTCGGAAATAAATTTCAGACACATGAGAATCAACCTTTAAGAAATGCCATGTGGAGAAATTGCAAAATGATTTTACAAAATAAAAATTAAGCTTGAAGTTAGGGGATTGTATGTTGAAGTGCAAGAGGAAGCAGAGAGGTTACATTATTATTCAGAAACATTTCTAAGAAAAAAACCATGAAGTAGGATAGTTATGAAACCACATTGAAACTGTGGGTTAATTAGGTTTCTGTCACTATGAGAGATTTGATATTAACAACTTAAAAAGAGTAAAAATTATTCTAGCTCCTGGTTTCAGAGATATGAGCCAAACTATTTTGATCCTTCAATCAAGTTGAACATCAGAGTTGAAGCATGTTTTGGAGAAGTTCTGTTCATCTCATGAAGGAAAAGTAGACATGAGAGCAAAGTGAAGGAAGGAGACAGAATTGTACATATATGCAAGCATACATAAATGTATTCAATGTGTGCATGCATATATACACATGCATATGCAAATCAAACATGCCTATACACATACAAATGTGTAACATATATACATTATACACATACAAACATACAATTAAAAAAAAAGACTGGAAAGCTCATCCAACTATGGTGTCTGTATGTGACACTACTGGAAATGAGTATTAGATCATGTCCTGCATATCCTGTGACTTATGGGAAATGAGGGGAAAGAGGCAGTAAAGAGGAGGGCAGGACAAAGGGAGGAGAGACAAGCAAGGATGATCTTGTCTTTTTCCAAATGATGAACTTCACTGTCTTAGGAATCTTCAAGCAAGCAGGTCATCACCAGGTATGGTCCCTTGACCTCATATGCAAATCAAATGTTTTGAAAATATATACCATCCCTCAATTTTAACATATAAAAGTAGAGTTTTGAAAGATGCCAGTCTCCCCACTTTTTCTGAGCAATATCTCATTATGTTAATAAAACGTGCCCTGAAAATTTTAAAATTCAAGTTCTTTGTGTGAATGTTCCATAAAGTCCTCTATTTCCAAGTTAATTGTCAAATGCTAGAACTTAGTTTATAGCATTATCATTTGCTGCTGTAATTAGTAAAGCCTTGAATAAATGGCATATGGCCGCCTGTGGGTACAATCAACGACTTTGCCATTTCTGTTTATGTGTCTACATTAAATGTTGTTATGTGTCTTTGGAGAGATGATACATTCTCTAGGTCAAAACTTGAACTCTGTGGCAATCACGCAGGCATTGATTCTCTGCTGCCTGTGGATATTGGCTCTTATCCTGACAGCTGAGTTCTGTGAGGTTATCAGATCCAGGCAGAACCACTGTGGTTGACACAACACCAGTATTTCCACACTCACTGGGTGATAAAATTCTGTTCAATTTACTGCATCCTTCACTGGAATGATGGTGGAAAGTCCCTGACTAGGCAGACAAAACAAGAAGATTAAATAAATCATTCTCCATTGGGAAATATTGCCTGTATTCCAGATTCAGAGGAACCAAACAGAGTGAGACGCACGCAGCACATGCCTGCTCCTGCATGAAGTTCAGCAGTTCTTTAATACTATAGAAGACCAGAGACCCTCAATAGTCCAGATTCCCTCTTCAATATGAAGACAGCATGCTTGGCTGGTGAGTTTATATACACACAATTTTTCATATGCAAGCCAATTTGTCCAATTTGTATGTATAACCTCTTCTACACTATTCTGCCAAAACATCTTTGTGGTCATGTTAAAAAACACCTTCTTTCTTCCTTTTCTGTGACCATCCTTGACTCCATCTGAATATACCAGAATGGGCAGATATTTAAGATATGTTCAAATTTTCTAATCATATATGTTTATATGAATATATAACTATAAACACTATGAATGTTTATAGACACATGTCTATAAAAGAACAATGAAATGAGTGAAAGAGGTCTAGGATGCATGCTTCAAATTTTAGCCTTTAGAAATAGGCCATTTTTTCCTTTATTGTCAAATGTGTGAGTACTCCCAGGAATGAAATGACCAATGGCATAACCTTCCAGGGAAAGGACGACTTGGGTATGAGGTCAACAAACCATATCTGGTAATGTCCTGCTTACTGACAGATTCTCCAGAGAGGGAAGGACATCACGTGGAAAGGGACAGGAGTACCTTTGGTCTCTCCTCCCCTGGTCCTGCCATCCTCTTTACTCCCTCCTACCCCGCCACATCCCACCAGTCATAGGGGATCCAGGAGCTTATCTAATACTCATTAACTCCAAATCACCATATAAAGACACCACAGCTGGATGAAGTTTCCAGCATTTTTTGTGTTATATGCCTATGTATGTATTTGTAGGAATATATGTGTGCTTAAGCTCCAAGGTTTATATCAGGTGTCTTTACCAATTGTTCTCCATTTTATTGTTTTATTATTCTTTGACACACTAAGATATATTCAATAAATCTGTTTTCACCCCTTATGAAAAATCCCATTCCCTCTTCTGGCTTACTATATACATTCTTTTTTTTTTCAGCCAGTCTTCCTCCTACTTTATCTATATTTCTTTTTAGTTCCAAAGCTCAGTTTTTATTGGACTGCTTGGTATTTTCTTTTATATTTCTAGAACAGAAGCTTTTGAATTTCATGAAATTCTTTTTGATCACTGTTGATCTTATTTCCTGTACATGGGGTCCTATTTAGAAAAGAAATTGTTATTCAAACAAAAAGGCAACTTTTCAGGCTTGCTTCGGCAGCACGTATACTAAATTGGAATGATACAGAAAAGATTAGCATGGCCCCTGAGTGAGGATGACATGCAAATTCATGAAGCGTTCCATATTTTTAATAGGTGGATCCTAGTACCAAACCTACTTAGTAACACACTCAAAGATAAACCTCTGTAATACCTACAGTAATTGCAAAGATTATAAGCAGGGAGGGAAGGGGAAGGAGGGCCCGCCAGAAACAAGGAGAGAAGGGATCATGCTACAGCAGAGAAAATAGGCCACCATTAAGTACTGCAAATAAGTAGTTAGACATATGGTTAAGCTCACTCATTTTCCTTCCTGGTCACTTACAACTAAGGGGGTTTGATCTCACCAGTAAGGGAGGGCATAGAGTCTGGCAGATAGATGGTAACCATCCTACAAATGGGAGACTGACCCCCCCCCCCATCGAGGTTGCCTACTCTTACTCCATCTACCTTTGAATTTACTCTTATAGTAAGATTCTATTTTAACAGCCTTTTATTTCTGGCTAGGAAGTGGCATCAAATACCCATCAGGATGGAGCCATGGGCAGTTTAGGAACAGTAAATCTGAAACAAACAAACAAACAAACAAACCATAATTGAGAGCATCAGAGACTTTACATTAACCACGTGGAACCAGACCAGACTAATCTCTCCCATCCTAGAGCTCAGGGAAATTTACAGAAGAGGGGGCGGTAAGATTGTAGAAGCCTAAAGATGGGAAGGAGCAACAATATGCAAGATACTCCACACAAGTTAGGGCCGAAATAACCATAATATGACTTTGCATTACCTGCGCAATGACCGACATGTCATTGACCCTCCCCCAAAGTCTAGCATGGATCACAGGTAGTAGGATCCTTAGAAGCAAGGGATTAACAGCCACAATAGTGTTCCTATACTGAAGAGGAACACAAGAAAGGACTCTAGGCAATGCTACTGAGTCCTTAGACCTCATTAGAGTGGAGGACCCAAGGGAAGTTTGACATTCACACTAAAGGATGCTCCAGGGATGGGAAGGGGGAGAGAGGGCACTGAGAGAAAGGGAGGGCAGGAAGGAATGGAAGGGGAAAAGGGGGAGAGAACAAGGGGCTCCGGGGAGGGTTAGAGGGAGAGAGGGGACCGGGATATCTATTAACTTTGTATGAGTGGAAAAAAATAAATTAATTTAAAAAGGTAACCTACCAAATGGGAGAGAATCTTTGACATATGATTAATCTGCTAGAACATTAGGATACAGATTACACAAAGAACTCAAGAAACTAATATTAACTATTAGCACACGAGCCAATCAAAAATGAACTTTTGGAATTAAAAATAATTCTTTTCCTAAGACAAAATACAAATATCTAATAAATATCTTACTAAATATCTATCCTCCTTAGTCATCTGAGAAATGAATTAAAACTACTCTTAGATATCAACTTCCATCACACAGAAAGAATGGATAAAGTAAAAAGCATTTTGGAAACCCCATTCTACCCCATTTCTGAATCAAGAGTATATTCTTTTACTTTGAATATAATGTGATGGAACTTATTCACTAGGTTTATATTTATGGTTGATAAGAACATAATCTGAGGTAGTGTTATGCTTAACTTGACAATTCTTTAACAAAAGGAATACATTAAGAAATCAAAAATTAAAATGACATTCACTGAATCCACTAAAGAATATTTATTTTGCTTCATGAAATATAAAATCTGGTACTGTGGTACAATGACAGTAATGTGGAAAAGCTAAGAATATCAGCACATAAAATGGCATAAAGGGAGAGATAAAATTATTAAAAACAGAATAAATGTATTTTGTAATAAAATTCCTTAACTATTTCAAAGCACTTTTATGAAATTAAGATTTTGAAAGATTTCCTATCTCCAACAAGATGCCAGTAAAGCAAATTCATTTGTGTTACAATAGTGACTTATGGCCACACAGTGTGAAGATTTAAATCCAGTTCCCAATAATCTTTTGGAAATGGAAACACACACACATAAACAAACAAGCACAGAAAAACCAGTTGAAGTATCTGGAATTGGATGGCCTGAAATGCAGATACGGATAAGTAAAACAAAAGACAAACAAAAATACTCATCAACAAACTAAAAAATTTTGATAAGAAAAGTAAGCATCACCAGTATTTGAATAAAGTTACATCTCTTTTTCACCCACACAGGGCAAGAGTTAGAGAATTCTATCTGTGTCATCACCGAAGAGCAGTGTACTCTCTTGTAAATTGACTGGAGGATTTCTTACCAGAAAAAGATAGTTTGCTATTTCTCATTGTGTTTCCTAATGTTAATCTTGAGCAAATGCAGTTGAGTGATAGGAACCCTCTTCTGCCCACCTCACACTCAAATGAGATTCAGGTTTTGATCAGGTGCTTTATGCTGAGAATTCTGAAATCCTAAGAGCCTTTCCTGTAACTTAGGAAGTGTATTTCTACACCAATAATGATAAAACTCAAACTGTATGACAACTATGGGCTTCTGGACCAACTGCTGACTCCTGGAACAGAGGATCAGTATAAGAGAAGGAAGTAAAGTTCACACTCTAGGGCTGTAGCCACAAAACACTCCAAATGTATTACAAAGATGTGATTTCATTTGTCCTTCAAATGTAACAGCATTGTGGTTAAACCTGGATGGATGTCTTGCTACTTATGGGCCTTTTTTGACAGTGGCCTTATTTCTTTATTGAACTGTGTTGTTTTGTCTCCATTCTCTTGGGATCTTCTTTCCCCTATTCTCCTATTTATAATCCTTTGCAGTTATAATTGGTATTATAGAGATTTTCTCTTGAGTATGTCATTATTAAGGCTTGGAACTAGGTTCCACTTATAAGGAAGAACATTCAGCCTCTGACTTTCTGTGTGGGATACTTTCCTCAGTATTACTCTTTCCAGCTTCACCCATTTACCATCAAAGTTTGTCAGTTCATTTATTTTGATGGCTGGGTGGTATTCATTGTGTACACATGCAACATTTTCATTATCCATTGGTCAACTGTTGAGCATTTAGTTTCTATGACTTTTCTATTTTGAAAAATGCTGCAATGAACATGGATATACATGTGTCACTATAGTAAGATGAAGCATTTTTGGGGGAGGAATATTCCCAATAGTGGTATAGCTGGGTCATTTGGCATTTCAATTTTTAACTCATCAAGAAACTACCATATTGATCTCCAGACAAGCCTGCATTGTCATCAGCAATGTTTGAGGGTTCCCTTTTCCTCATATCCTCTTCAACATTTGTTGTATGTATTTTAGATTTTTGTCATTCTGACCAGGGCAAGATATTTCAGAGTAATTTTGATTTGCATTTTCCTAATGGTTTTTGGCTGAACCAAAGTTCTTCAATTTCATGAGATCCTATTTGTTGAGTGTCAGTTCTATTTCCTGTGCTATTGGGGTCCTTTTTAGAACCTCTTGATCTAGCCTAATCAGTTTTAGGGAATTCCCTATTCTGTCTTCTAGGTATTTTATAATCTCTGCTCTAATATTTGTTATGATTACTTTTCTTTTGCCATGAGATAACACTCACACATGAGCAACTTAAGAGAAAAAGGAAAATTTAGTAGGCTCATAGATCTAGAGGGGATGTAGTCCATTATGATAGGAATCATATATATAGCAGAAAACATGGCAGAAGGCAGAAGCAGGAGGATGGTTCAGATCACTGCTGCCATCATGGGGGCCGAGAGAACAAGAGCCATCCAAAAGAAGCAGGGCTTGGCCACAAAACCTCAAGGCCCACCCTGTGTGACATGCTTTCCTTCAGCAAGTTTCTACCTCCTAAATGTGTCACAATCTTCCCAAACATCAACATCAGTTAAGCATGTAAACACATATGAGCCTGTGGGGAACAATCACATTCAAACCATGACAGTTTTTAATGGCTATTTCTTTTTCTAGTTGTCATATCTTGTGGGATATTTCCAAAGAAATAAATGAATTTAACTTTTGTTTCCTGCTTTTACAATGTTAATCTGTACTTAAATGTGATTTAAAATCAAAATATGTCAGCAAACAAAAATTAAAAACAAAAGGCAGAATTCAGAGGATTGTTCCTCTGTTCAGTTTCACAAAACAGTCACATGTAACTCTTGTAATGTGTCAGCATATTTCTAAAAAGTATACTTAGGTTTGTTAATATGCTAAAGGGTTTTTGCTTTTGCATATTTATTTTACTTTTTGACATTTCATTCTTTTCTTTTCAGATTATATTGGCAATCAGACTTAGGGTCTCATGCATGCCAGGCAAGTTGTACTGCCACAAGATTGCTGCCCTTGCCCTATTTTGGGAATTTTTTTCTAGTGACTGCTCACATAGAAGAAGATAGCTAATTGTGTTTTTTTTTTCTCCTCTGACCGAGTGAGAGGTAGAGTAAGGGAACGAGAAAGGAAGGAAGAAAGAAGTGTGAGAGAGAAGATTTCACATCTTTCAGCATCACCATAACTAAATAACAAAATAACTATATTTTATTTTATTTTTTCTTCCTTTATTTCTTTTTTTTTATTTCTACTCATACAAATTTTATAGGTACACCCGTCCCCTCCCTCCCTTCAACCTCCCACTGCCCTGTGCCCCCTTCCCTTCCCCACTCCTTCCCCATTCCCCAGTGCCTCCCCCTCCCATCCCCGGAGCATCCTTTAATGCATATGCCAGACTCTCCTCTGGGTCCTCTCTCTGATGAGGTGCAAGAACCCAGTGACATTTCCCAGAACTCTTTCCTGTGTTCCCCTTAAGCATAGGAACACTATATTTTAAAACATCACTTTTTCCTTTTTTATTTATTTTTCTACTTTTACAAGAATATTGGGTATTCATCCCAGCTTCCCTCCCTCCAATACCTTCCTTTCCTTCACCATTCCCTCTCACTCCCTCTAACCCTTCCACCTGTATGGCTCTATGGACCCCAGGGTTCACTCTGGCTCGTGGACGCCTGTGGTATATCAAGTTACCTCTCTTTAGGCCACCCACCGATATATGCATTTCTCTTCACTCATCAAGCTTTAGACCCAAAGGTTTCCACTGCAAGTTCCTATCTTATGGGTATAACAGCTACCTACAGAGTAGTTTGATGTACTGTTCTATACCTATAGGTTTATTGGCTGTCTTCCCTATTGATTTATTTACTTCCAATTTTTTAGTTTCTTGTTCTAGTTTATAATAACAGAGATACATACTATTCTGACAAGTGAGTCGTGAATCACTCAGAAAACTGTTGGTTGTCTCCTCGATACTTACGCCACTCTTACACTGATGATAACTATGTACCATGATGATTTGTATTGCACCTTACAGATCTCATGCAGGGATTGTGATTATTTCTCTCTCCCACCATCTTCTACAGTATTCCCTAGTACTCTGTGAGCTATCAGGCAAGGAGAAAGTCCATAGACCAGTCCTAGTTGATATATTTTGCCCATGTTTTGTGATCCATTTGTGTTGTATCTTTAGTAATAGGGTCTTACTGACAGTTTTTAGAGAGCAACCAAGAGCAATGACAAAAGCCTATGATGTTTGCAGGTCTTTAAAACCTCTTTAACCAACATTTTATCAAGAAGTTCCATGTTCCTATTATTTCTCGTATAGTTTTGTCCCTGGGTTCTAAGTGGATAAGCGTAAGTTTTTGTTGTTGTTGTTTTGTTTTATTTTCTATGTTTTCCTCACTCTATGCTCCCCTGCATAGGGATTGGCCATTCTTGGTCTCTCTGTAAAAGACATTTTTTGACATATTAGTATCATAGGATGCTCCTTTGGGGTTACTTCCCAAAATCTTAGGGTTTTTCTATAAGTCTTTCTGTCACTTCTATCTCCCATGTCCCTCCTATCTTTCAATCTTTCCTTCCATGCTATGTATTTTCCCAATTATTCCCCCCTTACTCTAGTCCTGTTATCCTAAACCTCCTCTTTGAATGGTTTCACCCTAACTGTCCCTTCCCATCTTCTCATTCATAGGTTTTTTCAAATTTTGTCTCAAAACATGACATCTTTTAGTCTGTACTCTTTATTTTCCTTGCTATTATTTATTATTTGAGAATTGTTATCATTTCACATTTTAAATACTATCTCAAATTAATTCTGAAGTCCTCCCTAGTGCTGGCATCCCTTTAGAGGACTGGACTAGAATAGAACTTATACAGTGTCCTCCTGCATGTGATCTTTTCCCTTCACAAGTACCCTTCCACAGCTCTGTGTCACTGCATTTTACATGTGGGTAAGACTCATGCCCACTAACCTTAACTATAAATCCAAATACTGAGACTTATTACTTCTGAAAACATTCTTATTCTGCTATAAATATTTCATATGGCTAGATTGTACGTAGTCGCCTAGCAAATAGTAATGAGATCAAATACTGCAATATGCCATACACAGGTCTCTGCTAAATAGATTTTTCCCCATGTTTTGTGTTCTAATTTTGTTTAACATTATTTATTCTCCAACTTTACATTCTTAAAATTATTAATTATGTAAGAAGGTTTTATATACAGGTCATTGTTTTAACATTAGCTATTAAAATATGTAGACATTCTTATAAGTATACATTAATTTATTAAAAATAAACTGATTATATGGGAGTATTAAAATATTTAATTTTATGCAAAAGAAAATTATAAGACATTTTTACCATGTTGCTTATCTTTAACATCTTTGGATGTCATTGTGCAGCTAAATATAATTGGATTCTCATGCCTTCTTAATCCATAATAATATGCTGTTTTGACTGATAGTCCTGAGTAAATCTTACTTTTGGCAGGGAAGTGTTTAGAAAAAGAAAATAATATTTTATTTGTTTTTCTATTATTGTGATTATTATTTATGACTATACCAAATCTCAAAAAGTGGTAGTTCTGATTTAAAGATTTAATAGGGAGCTCCAGAAGGGGCATTGGGCTATGCCACTGGGTCCTGAACCCTCACTAGGGTGGAGGACTCAGAGGAAGGTTTGGCATTCACAGAAAAGTATGCTCCAGGGGATGGGAAAGAGGAAAGAGATGCACTGGGAAAGGGGGAGGGAGGGGTGTGAAAGAAAGGGGGGGAAGGGAACAAAGTGCAGGGGGGATGACTGGGAAGAACAGAAGGGAGGGAGAGGATGAGGTTCCTACTGAGCTTATATGATTAGGACAAAAATAAAATGTGAGAGAAAAAAAGAATAAAAACTTTATTTTAAAGATTTAAAGAATGATAAAAGTTATATCCTCATTATCAATATTTAAACTTTATAGGCAGTGCAAAAATTGATGTGATCTGAATTTTGAATACATTATTTTATCTTGGTTTTATTTGGAAATATTATATTTTTATTTTTTATATTTTATTGGAAATATATTTGAAAGCTAAATATTATTTTAATAAATATAAACATAAATTTCATTAGTAAGGTCATTATAAATTTTGTGAAGCTGTTGATTTACAGTGGCTTATTTAAAATTTCAAACATTCTATGATTTTTTTCTTGATTAATGTAATTTTATTATTAACCAAATATCCTATGGGCATAGAGAGCTATGAACAGTTGTTTGCATGTAAGTTCCAGACTCACATTTTATTTCTCAAAATAGTTATTTCTGTGTGATTTTTTGTCTAAGATCACCACTTGTGAAAAGTGTAAGTGTACAATTCACTCTATGTATACTTCTCATCAAAATAAGCTTAAGGCTGCAGGGGTTAATCTCACTTTGTCATGCCCAATATATAAAAAAGTCATTCACTCAAGACAAGTTTCAAGTAACAACTTTGAGGATTTCATCAGTATCAAAGACACTCCAAAGTGAAATTGACTTTTTTTTATTCTAAGCAGATGGCAGTTAAGAAAAGAGGTTTTCAGAGTCTGTGGCTTCTGTAGGATATGAGCTCAAGTGTTTCTATGACACAGTCACCTCAGTAAAACCAGGGCAAAGATGAGCATATTGCTAACAGTCACAAATACCTTAGTATTCGCAAAAAGTATTTTTGGCACTAGATCAGTGAAATTGTCAAGGTGTCTGTAGGTATAGGAAGGAAATATTGTGAGTATTATGAGTGGTCATCATGAGGTTCATAAGCAGAAAACTTCTCCTGGAAGTATACAAATTTTATGATGAAAATCATGTTTTCTACAGAAGTACATACTCACAAACTGGATGGAGTTTCAATGGTTCTTCTTACCTTGAGAATGGTGTTTTTCATTCCAGAGAGCTGTCCATCCAAATATTCAGGCTCGTGAGCTTTCATATGTTTCTATACTTCTTGGCTCTTTCAGAGGGAATCTAGAGCATTGGAACTGAGATTTTTAATTAGTTTTAGTTCTTGAGGCAGAAGTGATGACATTCAGAAGATCCATATTGATTCTGCTGATGAGCAAACGAAAAGAGTCAAGGCAATCTCAATTTCAGTATTACTGAGCACATTCTGATTTCAAACCGTCTCAAAGAAACTGTAACTTGTGTTTCAGTTTCAGATACAGATCATAGATAGATAGATAGATAGATAGATACATAGATAGATAGATAGATAGATAGATAGATAGATAGATAGATAGATAGATAGATAGATAGATAGATAGATAGATATACATCATCATATTGCTGGAGAAGAGGAAAAGGGTCCCAAGATTCAAGAGAGATAAACTAAGCAAATAGGAGGGCAGCTTGAAGTTTGTGTCAACTGAGACTTGTAGCTAAATGTATTTTTAGATGATTGCCTGGCCTTTTCTTCTCTCACTTGAAATAATCCAAAATCTCAGTAAATACATTTTAATATGTAAACTATAATAAGCAGAAATGGGCTTTTAAAGGCTTAATGATACTTAAACTAATTATTTAGAAGTGCAAATTTCCCCATTTATTCAAGATCATCAAGCCTCCAGGAATGACTGATTGAGCTGCTCGATTTCCACTGTCATTTAGATGCAATAACTTGAAAATATTCAATGAAATATGGCCTCCTTCCTTTGCAATCTATAATTAAAATGTCAATTTTATCTCAGCAATCTTTGTAAATTTACACTTAGAGTGAGCAAATTAAGTTTTTATTACAGCCTGAAGTGTTTATTGTTCTCTTTTCTATTTGGGCATTTTTAAGGAAAGGAGAAAGAGTATTCAACCAAAAAAGCTTTTACAAAAACAACTCTTGTAATTGGTAATAATATAGCAAGTGGAGATTTCTCCAGTGACCTGTAGGTAGTTATTCAAAACTGTCACACTATCAGATGCAAGTCAGCTTGTTTAAATGTGGGAAAACTCATAGCACTTTGGGAGTTACTATTTCTCTCTGCTCATAATTTACATGATATAAAGGCAACATCTGAGAAAATGTGTTAGCATGCATTACAGATGACTAGTCAGAAGATAAAAATCAGCCTAGGTTTTCAGAGTGACTATGTCTTCCTATTTAAGGATACTTTGCTAGTCATAGCAGCTGGGAAAACTCATTAAATGTTACTGGAAATGAGCCCAGCTTCCCCTTTGGTTCCAGAGCTGTGATAAAGCCTCTAGCACTATGTAAGAGAATTGTTCCAGGAAGGGTTTGTGGCACTTTTTTTGTGAAATTACATATTTTTGTGATAATAAATGTTGTAAAACACAATGTGTTTTTCATCTGACATTCGTTAGGGGTGGTTTTGGAAACAAGGATTTATGTTTTGTGCAATCTGCATGTTGCAGAAGAATGGTTAGCATATTTTTGATGCTCCTTCTTCTGTCATGTTGGTTTCCTAGTCCTAAGGCTACTAAGTCTCATTTGTTCAAGGTAGACTGAACATAGAAAAGAGTAGAGATGGACTGCAAAGTAAGAACTTTCATCAATGGTTGAAAATTTTCCAATAATACAACTGTAATTTAAGGGCAGAACATGAATTTTGAAAGAAAACACTTCTGTGTGCAAAGTGTCTTGAACTTTGACTTTCAGTCAGCACATGAGTCAGTGAACTCACAGAATATTATTAAATGCTCATAAAAAATAAAGAGGGATAAAAATGTACTTGTAGCCAGACCTGTCCCATCAGTGTGAGTCCAGATGTGACTTGCTCACTTTCCCCCCCTTTCTTGATCTCCTGCTCTCAACACTCTTTCTGAGAATGGGAAAAATCCATTTCACTATCTCAAAGACATTAATTAGAGATTATTTATTTTTTAAGGGAGTTACATTGTGATTCTTTTCCGGAATCCCATCACAATATCAGCATAGTCTACCATTCTGATGACTGTTCTCTAAATCTGTCTTTTAAAAAATGTTATTTTAAACATTAAAAAATAGTTTAGGCTGAGGATTGAATATAATCGTACAATGCATGTCAGGCATGCACAAGAGTCAATACTCAACACTGAAAATGAACCAAAAAGTAAAACTTTTAAATTTCCTAAAATTAAGTGATTAAGAGGACTTACAATTCATTTACTAATTACTCAAATCTCACAATACAGAATACAATGCATCACATAAAATGAATGTACAGTTTTTTTAAGACCCTGCTTTAGTTTCAGAATATGTTACTGTAATCCCAACAACACACGGGAACAAATGACTTCATGAAATTCAAAATTCCAAGTCATGGTCTACCATGCAGAAGAGTTATACCAGATGAAGCAGAGGGAACTGACCACACCCCATCTAAAATAACAGCAAAGGCAGCTAGCCATACCACATCCAAAGTCAAGAGCACAGGGAACAACCAATGCATGCTGTTTAGTTTGTCATTGCTCAGCTTGCTTTCTTATATAGTGCAGAGAATTAGGCTGCCCACAAAGGACATATCTCCATACCTCAAAAAAACAATTGAGACAGTCATTTGCAGGCTTGCCCTGAGCCCTAGACGCTTCTTCATAGTTGGTCCCAGACACTCATTTCCCAGGCATCAAGTTGACAAATGAGACTCATTGTCACAATGCAATAAATTAGATATCAGGATTACTAGTTTGAGCCAACAGACTCATCTATTCCTCCCAGGTCCTCTGTCTTACAACTAAAATCTTCTTGTGACATAGAAATTTCAGGAACACATAGGTAGCTGGGAAGGAGCCAGAGGATGTGAGGAGGACATAAAAGTGGATCTGATTTGCATCCCCTTGATGACTAAGGATGTGGAGCATTTTTAAAGATATTTGTTAGACATTTTAATTTCATCCCTGGAAAATTTTCTTTTGAGTTTCAAGGCCTATTTTTTAAATGAGCCATTTATCTCCTTGGTGTTTAGTTTTCTAAGTTCTTTGTGCACTCTGGATTATTTGACAGCACAATTTGTTGAAGATGTTGACCTTTTTCCATTGAGTTTTTCAGGCTCCTTTGTCAAAGTTCAAATGGCTGTAATGAAAATCCAAACTCCCCTGAGATACCATCTCACCCAGGTCGGGATGGCGAAAATCCACAATACAAACACCACCAAATTCTGAAAGGGAACTCTCATACATTGCTGATGAGAATGCAGCTTATGCAACCACTCTGGTGATCAGTATGGCAGTGTGGCAATTTCTAAAAATGCTAAGGACTGGAATGCCATATGACCTTGGTATACCACTACTAGTAATAATCCCACCAAATGCAGCAATTCACAAAAGTGACATGAGAACAACCATGGTTATTGCAGCACTGTTTATAATAGCAAAGTAATGGAATCAACTCAAATGCCCAACAGTTGACGAGTAGATAAGGAAAATGTGGTACATTTATACAATGGAATACTATCAGCCACCAAAAATGATGAATTAATGGAATTTACCAGGAAATGAATAGAATTAGAAGAAATTATATTGAACAAAGTATCCTAGACACAGAAATTTAGATGCCTTATATATTCACTAATGCATGGATCCTAGTTCCAAACCCACTTAATGATATATTCAGGGAACCTTGCATAAGAGGGGGCAGAAAGATTGCCAAGTCTAAAGATGGGGAAAACCAACAATATGCAAGGTACTCAACACAAGTCAGGGCTGAAGCAGCCAGATTATAGCCACAATGTGATTGGACTTTGTATAACTTACACAATGGCTGACATGTCAACAACCCTCAAAGTCCAGCATGGATCACAGGGGAGAAGGCTTCAGGCAGTAGAATCCTTAGAGGAAAAGAGTAAAACACTCAGAATTTCCATGTTAGTGGGCAGCCCAAGAAGGGGCCCCAAGCTGTGCCACAGAGTCCTGAATCCTCACTAGGGTAGAGAACTCACAGAGAGGTTCAGCACCCACATAAATGGATGCTCTAGGGGACAGGAGGGCAGAAGTGGTAGGCTGAGAGCAGGGGAGGGAGACAGTAGGGGGAGAGTATGATAGAGGACAAAGGGAAATGGAAGGGGAGAGGTAGAGGAAGGGGTTACTTATTGAGCTTATATGATTAGGAAAAATAAAATGTGTAATAAAAATTAATAAATATTTTTAATTAATTTACTTTCCCCAATCATACTAGCTTAATAGGTACCTCGTCCTATCCTCCCTCCACCCTTCCCCAGTCCCCCTTGCATCCTCCTTCCCTTGTCCTCTTCCTTTCACCTCCTCTCTCCTCTTCTCCCAATGCCTTCCCCTTCTCCCCGCCCATCCCCTGGAGCATCCTTTCGTGTGGATGCCAAGCCTCCCTCTGAGTTCTCCACTCTAGTGAGGTGTAAGGATTCAGTGGCATAGCCCAGAGCCCTTTCTTGGGCTCCCCGTTAGTATGGGAACACTGTTACTCCCTTGCCTTTAAGGATCCTCATGCTTGTGATCCATGCTAGACTTTGGGGGGGGGTCATTGACATGTCAGTCATTGTGCAGGTCATGCAAAGTCTGATTATCGCTACTGCAGCCCTAACTTATGTGGAGTATCTTGCATATTGTTGGTCCTCCCCATCATTAAGCTCTTACAATCTTGCCAACCCCTCTTCTGCAAATTTCTCCGAGCTTTAGGATGAGAGATTTGGGTGGTCTGGCTCCAGGTGACTAATGTAGGGTCTTTGGTGGTCTGAATTATGGTTTGTTGTCATTTTCAGCTTTCCTAAACTGCCTTTGGCTCCATCCTGATTGGCATTGGAGGTCACCTCCCATCCAAAGATAAAAGGCTGTTTAAATGAAAATATCATTATAAGAGGAGATTCAAAGGTAGATGGAATAGGAGTAGGAGACTGCAATGAAGAGAGGTCAGTGTCCCATTTGCAGGATGGTTACCATCTCTCTGCCAGTCCCTATATCTTCCCTGATTGGTGAGATCAAGCCTCCTTAGTTGCAAGTGCTCAGGAAGGAAAGTGAGAGTGATCTTCACCACATGTCTCGCTACTTACTTGCAACACTTGATGGTAACCTATTTTCTCCACTGTAGCATGATCCCCTCTCTCCTTATTTCTGGGGGGATCTCCTTCCCCTTCCTTCCTGTTTATAATCTTTGTGATTACCTTAGGTATTACAGAGATTTATCTTTGAATGTGTCATTAAGTGGGTTTGGTACTAGGATCCACCTATTAGGGAGTACATATGGAATTGAATTTTCTGTATCTGCGATGCTTCACTCAATATAATTTTTCTAATTCCATCCATTTCACGGCAAATTTCCCTAATTCATCTTTTTGATAGCTGAATAGTATTCCATTGTATAAATGCACCACATTTCCTTATCCACTCATCAACTGTTGGGCATTTCGGTTGGTTCTATGACTTTGCTATTGTAAATAGTGCTGCTATGAACATGGTTGTGCTTGTGTCATTGTGGTGAATTTTTGATTTATGGGGGATTATTCCCAGAAGTGGTATAGAAGGGTCATAAGGCATTTCAATCTTTAACTTTTTTGAAAATTTCCAGCCTAATCTCCAGAGTGGATGTATAAGCCTACATTTCCACTAGCAATGTATGAGAGTTCCCTTCTCTCTACATCCTCTCTAGCATTTGGTGTTGTTTGTATTGTGGATTTTTGCCATCCTGTCCTGGGTGAAATGATATCTCAGGGAAGTTTTGATTTGCATTTCACTGATGGCTAATAATATGGAACATTTTTTAAGATATTTGTTAGACATTTCTATTTCATCCCTGGAAAAGTTTCTTTTGAGTTCCCAGGCCTATTTTTTAATTGGGCCATTTATCTCCTTGGTGTTTAGTTTTCTAAGTTCTTTGTGCACTCTGGATGATAGAGTTCTATCAGATATGTGGTTAGTGAAGATTTTCTCCCATTTTGTGGGTTGCCTTTTTGCTAGGTTACAATCTCTTTATCTTAACAGCAGATCTTTAATTTCATAAGATCCCATTTGTGTTGGTTCTAGTACTGTGCTATTGGATTTCGGTTTAGGTAGTGTTGGTCTAGCACAACCAGCTCGAGGGAGTTCTCTATCCTTTCAACTAGGTTTTTAATAGTCTCTGGCCTAATATCAAGGTCCTTGATCCATTTGGAATTAATTTTTGTATATGGTGACAAGTACGGGTCCAGTTTTAATCTTCTGCATGTGGAGATCCAGTTTTGGCAGCACCATTTGTTGAAGATGCTGTTCTTTTTCCATTGGATTTTTGGGGCCCCTTTGTCAAAGATCAAATGGCTGTAATTGTATGTGCTTATATCTGGGCCTTCAACTCTTATCCATTGATCTACATGTCTTCTGCAGAGTGTCTAGTGTGGCATGCAAATCAGTTGGGACCTGGGGCGTGGCCTAGGGGCCTTCCCCAGTGCCAGAGCAGATTGGCTGTGGTTCTGGCTGTTGGTGGGTGTGCAGGTGACCTAGGGCCTGGGATGTGGTCTAGGGGCCTTACCTGAGGAGCAGGAAGTTGGCCCTGGTCAGCGTGGCGGGGCAGGAGGGAACAAATTAATAAATATATATTAAAAAATGCATCTGCTGGCTTCCTTTTATCCTCCCACATACGTGTATTGGATGTGGGCATTGAGAAGCATGCCCACGAGCTGTAATACCAGCAAGTATGCAGTAGCAGTGTCAAAAAGGATCACTTCCTGCTGGCCAGCCAGCTGTGACAAAGAAAGAATTGGAAGGATGAGTTCTTAAAGTTTTTGTTTGTTTTGTTTCTGCTTCCTCCACTTCCCTCCTTCAGCCAACTGGCCTTGGGGGTGACAGCAGGCTCCTGAGACTACCCTCTGTGAGTCACTTTTCCTCTGTTGGTTTCTCTGTCCTGGCAGAAGGCCTTAGGGGTCGGGGATAGACTGGTTCCATGGCTAACAATGTAACTTTTCAACACTCATTTCTCCTCTTCTTTCCTACCCTTTCAGCAGAATATAACTAAGAAATACCCCTAAAGAATTTTAATGGCTTTGAATCAAAATTATATTTAAAGTTTTACTATAATATTTTTAACATCCGTGGAAAATGCTGAACAGGTAAAATTTAAGTTTGATAACTTGAGTTCACATCCTCAGATTCCCACATACCACGTGTACTCTGGATGCAATGGTTGCCAAGAACTGAAGCTTAAATAGGTGTAGATATACCACAACCAAAGATTATTTTCTGATCTCCACATACAGTGGTATGTAGTATCACACGTGGAGTACAAATACTCCCCCCCACATTTATACAGAAATATATAACCACACATAATACACTCACACAATATACAAACATATTCATCACATGTATACATAAATACAACATATTTAAAAAATAGTTTTTCACAACTTAAAGAAAAATATCAATTTAAAGTGTGCATTGAGCATGTGGCATATTTTGTAGTTATGGGAAAATTTCATAATTCTCTTAAAAGTTGTGGTTCCTGCTTCACAATAGTTTAAGCAAAGTAGAATGGGAAATGAGTGCTGCTGATTTCTGCAGGTTGTTTTGATTCAGTCCATCAAGTCCAGTTGTGGTTCCTGAGTCCAGACAACAAGGAGACCCTCCACTTTGTCTTAATTTATTGCTCACTAGATTTTAGTTTAATTAACTATGTCATGTGCAATGAGAAGTGGATAGTTTGTGGATGAAAGCTTTGAAAACTGGAAACTTTTTGTGAATGTGATGTGGAATGACTGTCACCAAACTCATAGGCTAACAGGACATAGAAGGCCTAGCTGACTGGTAAAGCATGGACAGAACAGAAAACAGTTTCACAATTTGCCAGTGAAGCAATGAAGGACTTAGTCTTTAATAGTTGAGCCTAAATATGGTCAAATGTAGCATTTAACGTAATTGCTTCTTAACTGGAACAGCCTGCCCTTGTTTTCTAGTTTAGCATTTACAAAGTCGTAAATGTCTAAATATTCTATTAAATACCAATTTGTAGCATCAATTATTTGGGAGAATTGCACCAATTTGGATGATGTATTGACATAATTTGCTATTAACATTTTAATATTCATTGATTCAAAATTATGCAGAAATGTGGAGAGTTTAAATATTCATCGGAGTTGGTATATACATAGTTTGGAAATTCTCTGTATTTTCTGAAGACGTGTTTCATATATGACTACGAATCTTACTCATTTTTATCAATTATATATTCCTGCATTAAGTACTGTCTAATAAAAGACAAACTTCTCTGACAAAAGTTGAAATCTGCACAAATCTATGCATTTGCACATAAATATTTGGAAAGCAGCTTGACAACATTACCATTTAGCAAATCAGTAATAGTATGTTTTCCTTGGGGTTAAGACATCTGAAGAATGAGCTTTTCATAGGGTTAACATACCAACATGAATTATCTCCTGTGGAATAAGCCTCAAATCCAATTAGAAAGCAGTTGGTTGCCACTTTAAAGTTACACCACTATTGCATCAGTTGGTGCTTCCTACCCTATAGGTCAGTATTATAGCACACTGGGTCTCAGTGTTAGTTAAGACCATGGAATTTATTTCCAGTAATTGTAAGAAACCTTAATTTTTAAAAGCCTTTGAAAAAATTTTCCATAAAAATGGAAATCAGTTATTTAAGAATGAAATAATAATGGACGTTTAATTATAGAAGGAACAGCACATCTTTTTCTTTTTTTAATATTTGTTTTGCCATGCTAGCTATCAAACACAAAGCCTATGTATGTTAAACAAGCATCTAAAAAAATCATATCATCAGCACAAGACCCAGATTTCTGTCGTACACTTATGCCACTTTCTAGCTGTCAATGAATTAATTTACATACCTCTATTCTGATAGATACATGGTATATTATAGATAAGTAGATGGATAAATAGATTGTAAATTGATGATAGATTGACAGATAGATGATATATGTGCATGATATATATATATATATATATATATATATATATACATATATGACAGATAGATGATAGACCACAGACTCATAAGTATGTAGATAAGAATTAATGAATTCATATAGGGCTGTTGAAGAACTTAATAGCTATGTGTGTGTGCACATGTGTGTGTATGACTATGTGGGTGTCTGTGTGCATAATTCAGGTTGATTGTTTTATAGTGATAATTTTATGTTGAAAATAAATCAATGTCCATTAATCTGTATCATTTACAGATTACATGTAACTGAAGTGACTATTATGTTGCTTAACAATTTAGATTTCATTTTTTCCATATTACAATAAGTCTACACTTGGGAAATCAAAGAATAAGTATAAGGCTCAGCAAGCTATCACATACCCAGATACTGCTATATTTTTAATCAAATATTTAGCAGATTATTTTAATCTTCATGGTCACCCAGTGAAAAAATACTATTGGAAAAACTTAATAGTTGCAAGGTTGAGTTATTATTCACTTCCATTAACATTATTTTTATGATTTTAAAAGGAATACTATCTATCACAAAGATAGAACATCATTCTGCTTTTCTTATCTGCAAAACAAAACTTTGTTTAATAAGGAAAGAATGACATATCTTTAGAAGAGTGGTGTTTAGCATACTTCAATCCTTGTGACAAATGACTGTACATAACCTTTTACCTTCTTGTGAACAGAAAAATAACAATTTGACTCAAATGGTCACATCTTCCAAGTGTTGCTTGAGATTATAAAAGTGAAAACACAGCATCTCTGGATGCCACAAGTGTCCTTTCTCACCATCTCAATGGAAATCAAATTGTAAGCCTTGTTATAATGTATATTTGATTCTGTTATATAGGAAAGTATATGAGAATCAACATTCCCATTCAAACTTGTTTTGAAAAAAATGAAGCATGTGGAGATTTTACTTTACTTCTGAGTTAATAGTTACTAAGCTAGGACATACTGCACTATGTTATCCTCTCTGCACAAGAGGAACCTTCCAGCATATTTACCACTGGGGCAACTTCAGTATGAAAGTGTGACAGTTAGATATATAGATATCAACCTACATATATAGTTCAAGCTGAGCTTTGGGCATAGATGTGAAGAATTGAGAGTTAGGGTAATCCCTTGCCCATACCTGTAGGAGATTGTGTAATTGATGGAAAAACCAACCCATGGCAGATTGTGCCTTCCAGTGGTAGACTAGATACAAGCAATTACAAGAAAGAAGAACTCTTTTCCACTTTCCCAGTGTCAGCAAACTCATTTCTCTTTCTGCAGCTATCATTTTCTGATATCAGAACCCAGCTTCTTAGACCCACCAAACTGACTAAATTTTCAGAGACTCTCTAGGATCTTTTTGCTTTACTACCAGATTGTTTGATAATGCTGGGATATTTATCTTCTGAATTGAGCAGTACTGGCAGTACTGGTCGACTACCGAGACTGCCAGGTTATTCTCCCATAATAGTAGAGTATAATAATACTAAACAAGAGAGAATCTTCCTCATATGCAAGGTGGTATTTGTTATTTGTTTCCTTGATATTAGACATTCAGACTATGGTAAGATAAAATCGCTTAAGTTGTTTTAATTTTCATTTTTCAAATAGCTGAATGCATTTTTAGATATTTCTTAGTCATTTGAATTTTTTCTTTTGAAAAGTCTGTTTAACTTCATGGTGCATATTTATGGTTATTTGCTTTCATGTTTAATTTTTCAGACAATTTTTTCCACTTAGTTAATACAATGCAATAGTATTGATATTTAACTTTCAAGTTATTTGTCTATACTGCACACTAAGCTCTATAAGAATTATACCTGGCAAACATTTTTTAAAGTTTCATAGGGTGCAACCTTGATCAATTATTAAATTATTTTATAACAGTAACTTTTTAATTTCATGAGTGACCACTTGTTAGTTTTTGTTAACCTTATTTTCTGTGAAAATGGGATTCTATTAAAAAAGTACTTATTTAAGCATATGTATTGAAGTATATGTTCTATATTTTCCTCTGAAAGTTGCAGGATTTTAGATATAACACTGAGATATTTTATGCAGTTGGAATCAAATTTTTATGCACAATGATAGACAAAAGTGTTATTCCACATGTAGACATTCACTTTACTGAGTACAATTCATTGAAGATGCTTTAATGTGTATTTTTTGCACCTTGGTTAAAAATCAGGTCACTGTAGAAAAGGGGGTATAATGGACATAGAATTGGGCTTTTAGTTCTATTATATCAATTAATTTTTCTGTTTTGTATCAGTACAGTATAATCTTTGCCTTTCTGGTTTTGTAGTAATTCTTAAAATAATTGATAACTACAGTAGTATTTTAAATGGTTAAACTGTTTGGGTAATCTGGGGTCTTTCATACTTCCATGTGAATTCCTGTGAGGAATTACCTTGGAATTTCCATGCAATGAATCTATAATTTGCTTTCTTTTTTTTTTAAATTTTTTGTTTATTATTTATTCAATTGTGCGTGTGTATGTGTGTGTGCGATGTGTGTGTGTGTGTGTGTGTGTGTAGAACCACGGGCGAATTCGGGAACCACCATGGAGGCCTCCACCTCCTCCTTGTTTACTCTGTCCCGGGATTCACAGGCCCCGCCCTACCAGGAACAGAAATGCAGGCCGCCCCCGTTCCAGCCTGGCGTCTATACGTGGGATTTGGGATCTGAACTCAGGACCCTCCGCCTGCAAGGCAGAGGCTTAACCCCTGAGCCACCTCTCCAGCCCCTATAAATTGCTTTCATAGGATGGTAATTTTCAAAATATTAAGCCTACCAATTCATAAGCATAAAATATATCTCCTTTTTCTTTCAATTTCTTCTTTCAGTGTTTCAGAGTTTTCCTTACATAGTTCTTTCACTTTTTTACTTAGCTTTGTTCTGAAGTATTTTTTGAGGCTATTGTAAGTGGAATTATTTCCCTAATTTCCTTCTAAGAATTTTTTTTTGTATAATCAGAAAGACTTCTGTTTATGTCATGTGCTAATCTGGTAAACTGGAACTCTGATGAAATTATCAGATCTAGACATTTCCTGGGGAAGCCTTTGATGATTAGATTTATGGAATCACATCTTCTGCAAGTAAGAATAGTTTGACTCCTTCCTTTTCTATCTGTATCCTTTTATGTTTGTTACATTCTTGATATATATAGTTTTTATTTTGTTGAGCTGTTCCAGAAATCCCTGTTTTTGTCCCAGGCTTTTATCATGATGGAATGTTGAATTTTTGTCAAAGTCCTGTCTGCCTGTATGTAGTAGATCATGACATTCTTGTCTTTGAGTTCGTTAATGTGATGAATTTCCTTAATTTATGTATGTATTTTGAAGCATGTACATGTCTGGAATGAATTTCATGTATCCACAGTAAATGTTATTTTGATGTGTTCTTGAATTCAGTCACAAGTATTTATTAAGTAATTTTCTATCTATTGTTCATCAGGAAGGCTGACCTATAATTCTCTTTAATTATCTCTTTATATGATCTTAGTACTGGTAATACTGGCTTCCTGTAAAAGAGTCAGAAATTTTTGAAAAATATATAGTCAACTAAGCTTGCTGTTGTAGCACATAACTAAGTTTGCTGTGGTAGCACATGCATGCAATTTCAGTGCTCACAAGGCAGAAGAAAATTCACAGCTACTTTGTTCTACATAGTGCCATACAAGGATCTATAGTGAAAATATTTTTCAAACAAATAACAAAACAAGCATGTGATTAATTCAAATAAACGATTAATAGGAAAATACTTATGGATATTTGGGGATAACATAAGGAATTCCCTGTCGATCCAGAGATTGTGTTTTGTGGATTATGTGGTAGTTTGATTTAATCACCAAATAGAAAGTAGGAAGACAAACTGAAAAGTCAATATCAGGTGAAAGTCTATCTAAAGGAGAGATGCACAACTTGTAATTACTGTTTGAAAAACAGTATTGGAAAGAACTGATAAATATATAGTTAGCAGGGATAGAACACTTCACAGCACCATAAACCAAAATGTGCTCTTTTACTTGTATAGACGCCAGGCGGAAGCGGGGGCGGCCTGCACTTCTGGTCC
This sequence comes from Typhlomys cinereus, assembly GCA_023101885.1. Taxonomy (NCBI): domain Eukaryota; kingdom Metazoa; phylum Chordata; class Mammalia; order Rodentia; family Platacanthomyidae; genus Typhlomys; species Typhlomys cinereus. The sequence continues at coordinate 2,282,289 of JALPQD010000094.1, read as the reverse complement.
TGGTAGGGCGGAGCCTGTGAATCCCCGGGCGGAGTAAACAAGAAGGAGGTGGAGGTGGACCATGGTGGTTCCCGAATTCGTCTGTGGTTCTACACACAAACACACACACACACATACATACAGAAGTGTATACATGAGGTTTTCCAAAGCCCAGGAGAATTGCAGCAAGGTACGCCACATTGTGATGTACAAAAACCAAATTCAAAGATCATAAGCTACATAAAATGTGTTCTGAAGCCAAAATACAAACAATTTAGGTATCAGTACAAAACAAAAAAATAAAATCTACATACATGAAATTATACTTCCTTTACTAGTAAAGACATGTCATTGAAGTATTAAATTGCATAGCATTTAGGGCTGGAGATAAGGCCAAGGGGTCAAATTTTTGCCTTACAAGTAAATGGTCTGAAGTTAGGATTCAGATCCCACATAAAAATGCCTGACAGCACCTATGACAAGATACTCCACCCAAGACTGGGTTGCTTCAGCCAGTATCTTTTTTAAAAATTTTTTCTTTATTATTATTTATTCAATTGTGCGTATATGCGTGTGCGTATGTATGTGCATGTGTGTGTGTGTGTAGAACCACAGACAAATTCGGGAACCACTATGGTCCACCTCCACCTCCTTCTTGTTTACTCCGCCCGGGGATTCACAGGCTCCGCCCTACCAGGACCAGAAGTGCAGGCCGCCCCTGCTTCTGCCTGGCATCTATACGTGAGATCCAGGATCCGAACTCAGGACCTTCTGCCTGCAAGGCAGAGGCTTAACCCCTGAGCTATCTCTCCAGCCCTGCAGCCAGTATCTTGCTGCAGAGTGATTTGACCTCACCAGATCTGCACAATGGCTGACATGTCAATAAGCCACCATAGACTAGTGGGGATTTCAGGGGAGATAGCTTCAGATAGTAGGAACCTTAGAGGCAAGGGGTTAGACGGATATAACACAATTACCATATTAGGGTCAGTCCAGGAAGGGGCTCCGAGGTATGCCACTGAGTTCTGAACTTCCAATAGTGTAGACAACTTAGAAGGAACTTGAAGACACATATAAGCTGATGTTCTTAAGGGTGGGAAGGAGCAGGTGGGAAACACCAAGCAAGAGGAGGGAAGGAAGAAAGGGGGGCAAAAAGGCAGAATGGGAAGAGAGACAATGGGGGGCAGAAGAGGAAACAGAGGGAAGAAGGGAAGGGGGAAGGAGGGGGGCAAGGGAATCTATTCATTGAGCTTCTAAAACCAGGTGAAAATAATAATTAAAGAAAAAAATGCCTGGCAAAAATGGTGGTGACCTGTATTTCTGACTATGGAAGGTGAAGTCTAGGAAACTCCAAAACAAAGCAAAGAGGAGATAGAACAATCTAGGGTGATTCTCAAAGTCACCCTTGTGCCTCCTCAGGCAAACATAGTGCCTGCCCTCTAATGTACACGGACACACACACACACACACACACACACACACACACAGAAAAGTAAAATTAAAAGTGTGTTGAATTTAATGTTAATGAAGATACATGATACTAAATATAGGAGAAATAGTTAAAATAGTACTGATATGGATTTGCAACACATGAAGTGCTTATATTAAGAAAAAAGTTTCAGTAGTATAAGACTATATAGTAAGAATGCTGGAATTATGAGATATCCCTTAGCAAAAAAATTAGCATCATCATAAATGCATGAACATAAATAAGAATCAGATAAAATAAACAACTGTAACTAGAAATTGGATTTATATGTGAAAAGAGAAAATAACATATTTATGAGGTAATAAATAACTTCAGATTAAGTTTTATCAGGCAGAAAACATAAAAATAAAAACAGAACAAATGTAAAATAGAAAGGAATAAAAAAAAAGAAGATTAATAAATACCAGGAAAGAAAGTGAAAATAATGATACAGAAACTTCTGTCAATTAGGTTGATAAAGTCTAGAATAACTGAGAAATAGAGTGAAGATACAAGTAACTATACTCACAAATTAGAAATAACCTTTTCAATTTTACTATTATCAAAAATAGCAAGAGATGTTATAGATTGCTTCATGTTGTAAATGCAAAACATTAAAATATAGCAATACTTTTTTTATAAGTTTATTTATTTATTCAATTGTGCGTGTGTGCGTATGTATGTGTGCGCGGGCGTGTGTGTCTGTGTGTGTGTAGAACCACAGACGAATTCGGGAACCACCATGGTCCACCTCCACCTCCTTCTTGTTTACTCTGCCCCCGGGGATTCACAGGCTCCACCCTACCAGGGCCAGAAATGCAGGCCGCCCCCACTTCCGCCTGGTGTCTATACGTGGGGTCTAGGATCTGAACTCAGGACTTTCCGCCTGCAAGGCAGAGGCTTAACCCCTGAGCCACCTCTCCAGCCCCCAAAATATAGCAATTCTTAAGACAAAGAGCCATCAAAATTTGGAAAAAACGATGAAACTGGAGTCCAGGTCTTATCTACAGGCTAAAGAAAAACATTCACATGAACATGTGTGTATATACAGTCATAATTAAAGAAAATTCTCAGTAAACTATAAAGAGTAGTAGTATTCCCTTAGTGCATCAAAGAAGTTCTGTAAAAATCTGTAGACAAATGTTTTAATGAACATGTTCTAAATATATTTTTCCTTATGGTATGAATAAGAAAAACAATCTGATCTTACCATTATCAATGATATTTCAACACGGTACTTAGAATGTAAACAATAGCAAGAACAAAACAGAAGAAATTAAACATGTCTCATTTTTATGCAATCTGATTATTTGAAAAAAGCAATAAAAATATAAATACCTCTGTACCAAGTAAAACTATTCAATATATGTTGGCTGTAAAGCAGACACAGTTCTACATATGAACACTAATCATATCTCTGTAATCAAAGTAGGGTACCACTGATCATCATAAAGAAAGTGAGATTCGTTGTTATAAGCCTGTCATGTACTCAGCACTATTCACATACTAAGAATTATAAGCAAACAATGAGATAGTCTCAGAATGCAATTGTGACGTGTGAGACAACATTTTTATTGCAAAGATTTATGATAGAAAAGGATATCAGTCCTTTTCAAATGCTCAAAAATTTATATAATTACTATTATAATATAAATCCTATTATTATTAAATATATATGGAAATATGCACACTTTAAGAAGTATAAATGAACTTACAAGCAAGAACAAAGAGTGATAAATGAACTTGTTAAATAGTAATGACTGACATGCAACTATAAGAACCAAATGTGTTATTGTGTAGAAATAAACACTGAAAGCAATGGAAAAAAACTGATAAAAATCTCATAGACCCATACACTTGTGTCAGACTGATTTTTGATAGATGAGCAACAGGAATCTGATGGAGAAAAGATAGTCCTTTCAAAAATGTGTCCTGGAGTTGTTAGGTGTTCACAGGCAAAACTATGATTATCATCTTAGACATAATGACATAAAAATCCTGAAACTATTAAATTATGATCATGGACATGTATTAGGGTTTTCTAGAGTCACAGAATATATATATATATATATGTATGTATGTATATATGTGTAGTATTGAGTTGGTTCACAAAATATGACCTGTTAGTTCAATGATGGCTGCCAGTAACTGTGCAGTCCAGTAGTTCATTGGGTGATGGCCAAGGGCTGGATAATTCCTAGAGAGTCTCTAGTTGAGTTGAAGACTTGGAGGGTTGAAGAGCTGGAGGATCGAAGAAACGAAGAAACCTGGTGGCAAGAGAAAAGAGTGTTTTCTAGCACAGCTTCAGAGAGTCTCTCCTTTGTCTACTGTTCTGTGGTTCCTTTTATCTGGTCCACTCTTGGGAAGTTCCACGAGATCTGTGGAGGTTCCAATCAGATCTATGGCTGATCTTTATATTATCCAGATAATCTCTTCAGGTGGTCTGTTCCACTTGCCTGTATGGTTGCTGATAAATGACCATCAGACAGCTTACGGGAACAAGGGGTTTATTGTCTTACTGATAGTCCAGTTACATCAAGCCCAGCTTGATGGAACAGCATGCACCAACATCAGGGCTGAGGGAGCAGGCCACACCATCTCTACATAATTTCTGAGAGAGGGATGATCTTTACTTGTCAGACCAACATGTCTGGTCAAGTGTACAGAAGGATGCCAACTTTCTCAACCAGCTTTTTGTATTTTATTTCAGGGCTTAATCCTACCCAGCATAGGCTGGACTTTCCCTTCAGCTAAGCAATCTTCAGATTCACTCTGGGCTCAACTACTAATTCTCCATAAATATGCCCAGAACTCAAACCCTCAACTGTCACCTTGACACCTGTGTCCAACTATGATATAGTCTCAGCTGATCTTGCCAGGTGTGGTCTCGGCTATCTTAGTTAATGCCAAGTATGTCAAGTTGACACTCAGTATTAACTATCACAGTATGCAAATGAAAAATTACTGAAAAATTTATAATGGAAATAATCACTAAAATGATATAATCATCTGTGAAAACTTTTAGACTCCACCTTAAAGGATAAATCACAAGTGGAATAATTGTGAAGACAAAAATGCTTGCTCTGTAGAAAAACAGGCGGGAAAAATGAGGACAAGGTACAAATCAAATAATATATGTTTAAAGCACCTTATTGACAAAGCTCATAACATATATAGAAATGTAAAGAAATCTCAAACTTCAATAGCAAAAGTAATTTCAAAATGGTTAGCATAAAGGAAGATATTGAGGTGGGACTAAGCCTATTCCATACATTTATCATTACTAGCAACTAGAGAAGTTGAAGTTCAAACCACACTGAGTTTCTTTATATACTTGTGATTATTAATGATAATTATAAACTTCACAAAATTTGGAATCACATAGAAGACAAACCTCAATGCACTTCTCTGGGGGTTATGTTGATTATATTTCTTAGGTGGGAAGGTACACACTAAAAGTGTGTAATATCACTTTTGACATGAGTCCTAAAGTACTTAAAAAATGCTAGCTGAACACCAATATTCACTAAATATTTAGCAATCTCTGCTTTTCTCCTGTGGAAGCAATGTGAGCAGACATATCAAACCCTGCTGCTGTGACTTCTCCACCAGTATGAACTCAACAGTATGCCAAAATATATCCTATCTTCCTTAATTTGCTTTTGTCAAAGTATTTCATAATAGTGAAAAGTAAAGAAAGTAAGACAAACTTATCACAACTGATGGTGTTTACAACTTACTCTAGTTAAGATGCAGAAAAGCCGAAGTGAACATTGTTTGTGATGAAGTAGCATTATACAACCGTTCTAAGATAGATTTGAAATTTTTCTCAAAAACTAATTGCATGCTTGGATTGGGGCTTTTTCACCCTAGTATTTTTTCCCCAAGCTCAATATATACTCTTATATAAAATTATGAGATTTCTCCTGAAATTTCACTTGAGTACATGGTTTTATCTAATTGAAAATGTACATAAAAACTCATGTAGGCTGAATCCCCCCATCCTTATATTGAGACATAAGTAAGTATGGTTCAGTAGAATCTTTTGCTAAGAACAGAAGAAATGGATTCCATTGTTTTAAGGAGTCTGTTTGTAGCTCAGTACATTTGGGTTTCCTATTTAACTAATGGGTTACTAGGTGTATGGTTCAGAGAGGAGTACATGCTCTCAATACACTCAAGGAAAGTACCTAGGAATACAAGTGTATTATTAGAACTGGTATATATATATATTGCTCATACTTAATGGAAGCCCAGTTTTCTAAACTATTCCCAATGCTTGCCTGCTTCAAATTTTCCTTTGTAGAATTTTCTCCATAATCATTAATCCATCAGAGGACATGAAGGTAGAAAGTCTTCTTAGTATTGCTTCATGCTGGGTAGGGACTTATTCTTTCCCTAAAGGTGTTGATTTCTTTTGATATATTGGAAAGCATCCACAGGACTTGTTAATCTGCTGGCATATAGATAGACAAACATTTTACTTGTCCATGATCATGTGATTATTATTCTTGGTTGTGTGGAAGCTGATGCTGTATGACTTTTTGAATTCTGGAAGAAATAAATTGTATAAGCTTTTTGAACAAAGGTCAAAAAATAAAGCAAAAGCTCATGGATGTTATTCCAAAGGGATAGCTATAGATTTAGAAAAGCTAACAGGATTGTCTTTGGCTAAGAAAGCTGAGAGCTTTAGCCAATTTTAATAATTACTGCCATTGGTCTATGCAATCATCAGTTGAGATAATTGAAGATGAAGAAGGGAAAATAAAAGTGTTGCATAATAAAGTGTTGAATAAATTTTAAAAGATTAAAAATTTATTCATTGTCAGGGATCCCTCAAATAGGAACAGTTATTTACAATAGAATTCTTTCTATTGTTATTTTTATGGTTATTTGGCAAGTGCAGACTTTACCCATTGGGAAACATACAAAGAGCATTTGGATAAAATCAAATTCCATTTGTCAAATGATTCATTTAGTAAAAAGATAAACCCTAATTTCCCTGTTCTTTGATCCAGTTTTTTAAAACATTATTAATGGAAATCAATGTTTAACAGAATTTCATTGTTTCCAACAGAGTCAGTCATTAGTTTTATCTCAGAATATTGGATTTTAACTTTGGAATTTTAATAACCTTTACTTGTAGTTAGTTCATATCCATGTCATCTTTCTTGTAGTTTCATCTTTCACAATCTTTTATACTATAAAAGAAAAAAAATAATTTTAAATCAAGGTATTTTTATAAAAATTGGTATAACTTTTGGGTAAGTAGGTGACATTGAATCTGGGAATCCTTATAAAAGATATCAACTGCTATCTGGTAACATTCTCACCATTTGGATTGATGAGTCATGGGTAGAGATTATGGCAACAGTCTCCCTGAGAGACACAAGGACCTTTGAGCAGTAACTCATCTACAGCTTCTAGGTCAAAGAAAAATGGGAGTAAAAAAAAATGAGGGAGAGAAAACTTTTCTTTTAAAATGGAAGCCACTGTGGAGTAGGGATTTTCTCCAAAACACAGAAACAATATAAAAAAAGTGATGGATTACGGAGGACCTTATCTTATTGCTGAGTGAGAAGAGGCACATATTTCCAACAATACCCTTCATTTCTCTCTTGGTGTCATCTGTGTCACAACTAACAACAGATCCCTGGTTTTCACTAGGAACGGAGTCCTAATATCCCATATACCCACATAGGTGTAGGCCCCTGGTACTCAGGGGTCAAGCAAAGGAAGGGTAGATGAAACTGTAGCTTGATGACGCTCTGAACAAACTGGCTAGGTCTGTTCAAGAGCAATAGTGATTAAAATGAAAAGAGAGATTATTTTTAGAGGTAAGATAAGAAAGAACATATTTTCATCATGACTGGCTTGTCCAAAAATTTTACAAGTGTTTGGAGTGTGTTTCAGGTCTTTGTTTTGTTTTTCACGACTTAATTAAAATCCAACACATATTACAAAGTGTCAAGGAAACTTTACTCAAAGTGATAGAATATATCAGAAGAAAATGTAAAGTCAAGATTGATGGAATCATATGATTGAAGGCCCTCAAGATCCTTGACTATTGTTTGGGACTTAGTGGAGTTCAAGGGAAGAAAGAATTTGGTTACTATGGGCAGAGTTAAGGGTATTAACCATTCTGCTTTAAAGGTTGTGGTTATACAGTTCTTGTCTCACTGTGTGCTCCTTCTTACAAAACATATGATTTTAATAATATGCACACCACTTATTTGTAGATAAAAGGAAAGTAGGAGATTGTCTATAAACTTTCACATGAATACATGCTGCCTTATTGAAGATTTGCCTAGAAACAATTCAAGCCTTATTTGATCACTGAACTTTGTGATCTGAAATAAATAGAATATGTCTGAGCAGAATATATTTGATGGTTGATAGGGGAACATAAATTTATTTGGTTATTCAGAGTGGGCTACACATTTACCTCAATTTGGATTTTGGTACCAGGTTGCTAAGTAGGGTCTGGAGGCATGGTTCAGAAGCATATGCATGAATGTGTATTTGTGTGTATATAACAAGTACAGTAAAGGATATGGATTGTCAGATGCATTATTGGAAGAGGGGTGTTCATAACTCTAATCAAATGGAGTTCCAAGTAGCTACATTCTTATGTATACTCAATATCCAAATAGGATATTTATTCCAGAGAAATGAATTGTTTAAACATGAAAAATGCATAATAATGATTATTCAGCATAGTTTTAATAATCAGAGCTTAAAGCACATCAAATACTTGTCAGATACCTAGACAACTTGTGGTACAACTCTATCCAGAAAACTGTTCAGAAGAAAAGAGCAGAATATCTCTACATACAAACACTCAAGTGGGGCTGGAGAGGTGGCTCAGGGATTAAGCCTCTGCCTTGCAGGCAGAAGGTCCTGAGTTCGGATCCCAGATCCCACGTATAGACGCCAGGCAGAAGCGGGGGCGGCCTGCATTTCTGGTCCTGGTAGGGCGGAGCCTGTGAATCCCAGGGCAGAAGGAGGTGGAGGCGTCCATGGTGGTTCCCGAATTCGTCCGTGGTTCTACACACACAGACACACACACACACAGACACAGACACGCGCACACACATACACACGCATATGCTCACAGTTGAATAAATAATAATAATAATAATAATGATAATAAATTAAAAAAACCAAACACTCAAGTGGATGAAAGAAAAAATAAAAAATCTATGCATTGTATGATTTCACTTCTATTTTTCATTATTGAAATCACAAAAGAAAATTGAAAATTGTTAGTTTAGTGATGGCAAAACATTAATCACATGGAAAGGAAGAAAGGGAATTAAGACTATAAAAATCAAAGATGAAAAATTATTGCTTGAGACTGCTGTTTTTCTTGACAATGTTGATGGTTTGTGAATTTATACCTGCAATGAATTTGTGTAGAATAGAATGCATATAAATATACATCGAGATATATATGAACATCACATATAAAACTGGTAGATGGATGATATAGTTGTTAATTTCCAGATCTCTCACTAGAGGGAAACATGTTATTAACATGAGAAAACACTGGAATATGCAAAATGTATATTTATTCTTTCTCTAAATTGACTAGAAATCTATCACCATCCCCTGAAATATTCTTAAAAATTCTGCACTGTGAATTAAATCCAGGGATTTTTCTGTCATGCTCTATTAAGTCCTGTAAGCAAGTGAAGTTGCTTCAGGACTGAAACCTAATTTATCTGTAGCATGTCCTGGGCTACAGTTTTATTACTTTACTCACCAGTGTTGTTTGTAACCATTCTTAGCTATTGAAAATTCTTTCTTACCTGAGCAGTCTTAAGAGAAAAAAATTTCAAATGAATAAGAGGGAAGACAGTACAAAATTTGTCATTAGAAACATTTATTTTGGATATATTCCCCTTATGAGTTATATAATGAATAAAATGTATCAAAGCACAATTACTAAAAGGAAAATCCATTTTAACAGTTATGAATATACTACAACTACATTGATTGTTTCATAATTGTCTGATATGGGTCAGCTTAAGTAATTTAGGGATATTTTATGTCAAGAAGTAGATGATCAGGCTGTCACTCAGGGGTACACATCTTGCCTAGAATGCATGAGGCCTTGGCTTCTATCCCCAGCAGCACCATTTCCTATGAAGAACAATATTGCAAATTATAAATCATTTGTAAATCATGATGTGTAAAGCCATTTTCTTAGTATGAGAGTGTATTCAGATACACAGAGATTCCATTTTCCCAAGCTTCTGCAGCTAGGATTGACTGGCAGGAGGTCATTTTAAGAACATAAGTTACTTGTTCACATTTCCTAAGAAATGCATTATTCCGTTCTCTTGTACACTAGTATATACTGAGCACGTTCATGATATAATGAAATCCATGTTAGCAACATATTTCCTGTATTTGTTGAATTGAGAAGCACAAGATGACTGATGAAAAAGTAATAGTATGACAAAGGTTTCAGTCCATGTTAAGGGGAGCATAGAAATGTGTCTGTCTGAAATGATCTTGCGCTTTCTTTCACCTGGCCATCTTTCTGATATGATGGATGAAGGGATAGGTAAACTTTAGGTGCTATAAGGAGAATTGATTAATAAGCCAGTTATCAGTTTTTTAACCCTATCAGAAAAATAAATGTAAAATTTAACTTACTATAGCTATTAGCTATGATCCTTATATCCAAAAAAGTATTTTGGAGTGCTTGTATGAAATCAGAAAATGTATTAATGTATTGTGTAAAGTGTATAAAAATATTTGCCTCCTTTGTTTTTAATAAAACCTGCTGTCCTCAAAAATCCATGCCCTGAATTTTGTTGTAAAAATACATTTATATTAAACACAGACAAAATTTAGCAATTTGACATCTTCTCAGTATCTTCAGCTATCCACATCCTGTTTAATGATTGCTTCTTCCAAAGACTCACTTCTATTTACATGTCTCCCTTGTAGCCAACTATCCTTCGACTATAGCAATATAATTTTGTAACTTTGAAATAATAATAATGATGCATAGACAATATATATAAAGTATACATGTGAAATATGCATATGAAATATACTTAAGGCATGCATGCATATTATATGTGAAATATTTTATATTACGTTTTTTGCCTAATTGTACAAGCTCAATAGGTATCACCCTTCTTCTCCTTCCCCTCTCACTTCCTCCATTGTCCCCATTGCACTCTCACCTCCCTTCCCACCCACCCTTACATCTCACCCCTTTTCCTTCCATTCCTCCTCTCTTGGTGCTTTCCTGCTTTTTCTCTCCCATCTTCCAGAGCATCTATTCATATGGGCGCTGAATTTCCATCTGAGTCGTCTACAGTAGTGAGTTAAGGACTCAGTAGCATAGCTTGGGGCCCCTATTTTGGGCTGCACACTAGTGTGGGAACTCTATTATGACTGTTTAACCACTTGTCTCTAAAGATCCTACTGCATAAAGCCTTCTCTCCTGTGAGCTGTGATAGACTTTGGGGGGTTGTTGATACATGCAGGTCAGGCGAGGTCCAATCACATTGTGGCTATATCCTGGCTGCTTCAGCCCTGACTTGTGTGAAGTATCTCACACATTGTTGGTCCTTCCCATCTCTAGCATATATTTATATATCACATATTTTATGTGAAATATTGTTATCAAATATATGTATCTAAATACTATGACATACTTTTAATTATGGTTGAAAACCTTCCATTATATATGTACAAAATTTTATATATTTATTCATCTGCTGGTATTTCCATTTCTTATTGATTGCAAGTAATAAAGCCATGAACATGAAAGTGCTGCCATCTGTGTGGTAGAACTTACAGTCCTGTTGGTATATATCCAGGAGCGGTAGAGTTGAATCATGAGGTAGTTTTGTTTCAGTGTTTGAAGGACACTCCATACTTCTTTTCATAGTGGCTGGCCTTAATTTAATTTCCTGCACTGCGTGCAAAAGGATTATTCTCTCCCTACAACATCATCGTTTTTTGAGATTTGTATTCTTGAGGCTAGTCATTCTGTCAAGTGAAAGATGAAAAATAAAACTGATTTGATATATATTTCCTTGATGAATAGGGTTGGTGTACATTTAAAAAAATTCATGCTTGCAAAAAGTAGAAAAAGTAAAAAAAGAGTAGACAGGCCAGAGGGATCCTTGGGATCCATGAAAGCAAATAGCCAGAGGGTTGCAAGCAGTGGGATGGATTGAAGAAGAGCAGAGAAGGGGTATGAGTGGGAGAGGAGACGGAAGGAGCAGAGATGAGTACTCAATAAATAAAATAAAATAAAATAATTAGTCCTTTGTGTTTTTCTTTTGACAATGTTGTATTCTGATTATTAGCTCAGTTATTAGCTGAAAGTCCTGTTTGATTTGTGTTCAATTATTGCAGCTATTTATTAAAGCCGTGTCTGATTTACAGTTGGACAGCACTTCCTCCCATTCTAATGACTGTCCCATCGCTCTGGCAATTATGGCAGCTGCTATAAAGAAGCTTTTAAGTTCATATAAGTCTAGTAGATATGCTTGAAGCTATTTCCGATGCATTAGAGTACTCCTGATAGACTTCTTGAGTATGCCCTGCATTTTGAAGTGTTTTCTCTATGAATACTTTCAGTAGTTTTATGTCATATTAAGTCCTCTCTTTTCTTCCATTTGCAAGAAATTAGAATCTACTTTGATTCTTTACAAGTGGAAATCCAGGGGCTGGCGAGGTGGCTCAGGGGTTAAGCCTCTGCCTTGCAGGCTGAAGGTCCTGAGTTCGGATCCTAAACCCCACGTATAGACACCAGGCGGAAGCGGGGGCAGCCTGTGTTTCTGGTCCTGGTAGGGCGCAGTCTGTGAATCCCAAGGCAGAGTAAACAAGGAGGAGGTGGAGGTGGACCATGGTGGTTCCCGAATTCGTCCGTGGTTCTACACACACACACACACATATGCGCACACAAACATACACACACATACACGCGCACAATTGAATAAATAATAAAAAAAATAAAAAAGTGGAAATCCAGTTGCAAAAGCACCATTTTTATTTTTTATAACTTTATTTATGCAGGTCAGGAGAGGTTCAATCACATTGTGGCTATATCTTGGATGCTTCAGCTCTTTATTTAGTGTGTGTGTATATGTGTGTGTTTGTGTGTGTGTGTGTGTGTGCGCGCGCGTGTGCGTGTGTGTGCATGTGTGTATATCACACAGAGCACTGTATGTTCCTGTAGAAGACCAAAGGTGACTTCAAGAATCATCCTGGATTCCTTCTACCTCCTTTTTGCTTCATTCTGGGATTTCCTAGGGTCTTCCCATCAGAGCCAGACGTGCAGGCTGCAGTTTCACCCTGATGTTTTCATATGGGACCTGAAATCCAATCTCAGGACCTTCTGCTTGGGAAGTAGAATCTTAATCTGAGCCATGTCTCCAGATGAAGAGCACCATTCTTGGAATATGTCTTTTCTTAAGTCTTACTCAAGAATCCAAGGACTTTCACCTATATCACAAAGTTTCACTCCTGCAGTGATCTAGACAAATAAGGTGATAAAGACCTTATTTGTAGGCCAAAAAGAACTTGCTTAGGCAGACAAGACGTAGACAAGACCAAATTCTTAGATCACTGGGGAGTTCTATGAAAGAAGACATTTATGAAAAAAAATGCAGTGCTAACAGCTAGACTTCTGACTAAGCTTCAGGTTTCTCAGGTGGCAATTAGAATATTCTTTAACCTCTTGGAGCTGCAAAATCCATATAGTAACATGCAGGTAATTAAAACATCAGGGGTGGAGATGATAATCCTACTATTTTTCCTATTTCAGTGTATGTTATTATAGTCTAGTCCTGTGATTATTTGTGTTTCTTCTACAGAGAGATAGCTTACCTTCCCCAATCCACAGTTATAGCAAACGCTTCCTTTTCCTTTGAAAGTAAACTCTGTCATATGCAAAATAAAAAAAAGAATATGTCTTTTCTCCAATATATGTTCTGGATACATTTGTTAATTAGGCAACTACATTATTTCTGTGTCCCATATTCCATTTCATTATCTACAAGTTCTCTCTCTCTCTCTCTCTCTCTCTCTCTCTCTCTCTCTCTCTCTCTCTCTCTGTGTGTGTGTGTGTGTGTGTGTGTGTGTGTATTATATGTTTCAGGCTGTATTTGCCAGTATGGTTCTGTAGCATAATTCAAGATCAGTTATTGTGATCCTTCAAGCATTGTTTTTCTTCTGGGTAAGAATGATTTTGTTGTAGGGGAAGTCTGGTGTTTTCCCATATAATTTTCATGATTGTGTTTTCTAGTTTCGTGAAATGTATAATTGGAATGCTGACTAGACCTACATTGAAAGTACAGATAGCATTTGATAATATAGCCAATGTAAAATAGGAATTCTTCAAATATGAGTCATAGGCAGTTCATTTTTAGTGCATTCCTAAAATTCTAACTCAGTATTTTAAATTTTCCAATGTAAAATGATTTCACGTTTTTGGATTGGATACCCATAGGTTATTTTGAAAGTTACTGTGAATGGGATATTTTTCTAGTTCATTTCATAATCAAGTTCATTATCAGGACATACATGGGAATATTACTGTCATTTTCGTGTTGCTCTTGAACGGTGTTACTTTTCTGGAAATATTTATCATATATAAAAGTTTACTTTGGTCTGGGAAGATGATTCAGGAGTTTAAGCCTTTGGCTTGCAACCAAAGGACCTGAGTTCTGAAGCTCAATTCCTACATAAAAGTGCCAAGTGGAAATGGTAATGGCCCATAGTTCTGATCCTGGGAGAGAGCCTGTGAAGCAATAGAGCAAAATAATAAGGAGGTAAAGCAATCCAAGATGATTCCTTATGTTACCTTTGGACCTCTACAGGCATATACACTTCATGTGTCCTCTTGTACATACACACATACTAAACAATTAAAAAAATAAAATAAGTAAAAGCTGTCTGCTTATCTCAGTGATGTACATGTATCAAGTACTTGTCTCATTTGTGTGACAAAATACTTGATGAAAGTAATTTAATAAAGGTTTTGATTTGCAGTGAATCATAGCAGGATAATTATGCCTTTGAAGAAGAAGGTGACACATCACATTGAGGTCATAATCACAAGCATGAATACTTTACTATGTGTCTAATTCTGCTTTTTCCAGAATATTTCATGCTTAAAATCATATTGTACAACCTGCGATGATTAGTCTCATTTGTCAACTTGATGAATTCTACAAACACCTCTGAATAGAGCCTGCCAGCAAGCCTGTATGAAATTATACGGATTGGGTTAACTGAAGTAGAAAGAAGACCTGCCCTATGTGGTGACTCTGTTTCCTGGTTGGGAATCCTGCACTAAATAAAGGAGAGAGATGACCTGGGAATGTATGCTCTCTGCTCTTGACTGTGGATATAATGTGACCAATCCCTCAAGTCCCTCCTCCTTCAAGTAAGTTACAGAACAAAGCTTTAGGTATTTCCATAAAACAATAAAAATGATTAAAAATAACTCACTATTGCATAATTTCCAGTAACTAATTATCATACATAATTAGGATATTTAAAATAATTGATGTGCTATTTTATAAACTCAGATTCTCATTATGCAGAAAATGGGATTATCTTTCAAATGTAGAATTCTATTTGTTGTATTTCGTTTTGGAAATTTTTAATCAGTTTTATTGCATTAGTGTACAAAGTAATAGGCTTCATTTTGATCTTTGCAGACATATTTTCATTTGTCTTCTCCTAGTCCTGTTCTCTCTCCCAGTTCCCCTACCATACAATCTCATCCTCAAATCCCTTTTGAATTTTTCCAACATAACACCCTGTCTATATTTTCTTCTTTTCCTATCTTCCCCTTCTTTAAAATATTGAATACAGCCTTGAAATATATATATGAATTATATGTGATATATATGAAATATGAGTAAGAAATATTAGGATCCCTTGCATATGCATGGGTGGGGGTGAGTCATTTAAGCAAGGTCAAATTACCAGTGACTGCACCACTGAATAATACAATTTCCCCTCTCCAAGTCACCTTTAATTACTTCTATCTTCTGTGAGCTGGGACTTCTTAGTTCTT
The DNA here is from genome assembly GCA_023101885.1 of Typhlomys cinereus. NCBI lineage: Eukaryota > Metazoa > Chordata > Mammalia > Rodentia > Platacanthomyidae > Typhlomys > Typhlomys cinereus. Next base: position 2,266,777 of record JALPQD010000094.1, on the reverse strand, counting down.
CCCCTATGCATGATACAATATCACTAGATTCTGTCTTGTGAAATCTTGTGCATATAACAAAAATTGCTATGAGTTCAGTAATGCATTAGTCATGTCACGTGTAGATGACAATATTTCACAATACTCCTTCCTATCATCTGACTGTTACATTATTTCTTTTTTTTTATTTCCAACAGAAAATTCTTTTTTTTATTAAAAATTTAATTATACATTTTAAAATTTTTTACCAGTTCCCTCCCTCCCCCCTCCTCCCCCTCCCCTTCCCCCAGTGCCTCCCCCCCAATTCCCAGAGAGTCCTTTATTGTGTACGCCTAACTCTCCACTGGGTCCTCCTCTCCGATGTTACATTATTTCTTATCCTTATGAGATTTTTCCTGTGCTTTCAAGAAGGTGATACAGACATCTCATTTAGGGATAAGCACTGAATAGTCCTAAATCTCTGTATTGCCCATTGAAAGAAGTCTCTTTTGTTAGGGTTGATAAGAATACTGATGTATGTACATAAGCACACATATTTAGTAGGCAATTTGATTCCTTATCCATGCAGCAAAACTGAAGTTCTATGTTATCTCCATCTAAGGTCTATGGACCAGTTATGAAGTACCCAGCATACATTCACTCTTGTAGAGTGATATCAAGTACAATCAGAAGTGGTTGGTTACTTCTATAACAGTTATACCACTAATGAACTAGTAGATGTATCTTACCTGAACATTTATTAGTTATTTCTATATAGGAAATAATGCTTCAGAGACTTTGCTCAAATCAGGCTGAACAGTTTTGAACTCTGATTCACAGAACCACTTTGTAAATATTACCCAAGGCATAAGAAAATCAAAGGAAAATGGTCTGCAATCTGGATAGAAAAATTAGCATTTTCAAGTTAATCTCTGCCCCTTATAAGCGTATAATAATGCAAGAACATAGAATTCAGGAAGAACATCAGATAACAAGCAAGAATTGTTTGAAAACAAATGTTTCAGTATTACTATACTGTTGAATATTGTATAGCCAAAATGTTTCACAATTAACACAGTAAGCATATTTAAAAATAATTGCAATTAGAATACTTAGTGATTAAAATAAAAAATCAGAGATAAGAAGCATGGAAATTAAGAAAATAGGGATATTCAACAAAAACTAAAAGCTGAAAGTAAGAGAGAGATTATCATAGATTTTTGAAAAATCTGAAGTGAATGCTAAGGTAAATAAGTACAGTTTCCTCCTGTTAAGATTAAGTCCTCACATCGTTATATCGGTATGCAAATTATTATTGAACACATAGTCTGAATATTCTGATGTCTGTCATTGAAAATTCATTTTGGTTTTTACGTGGGCATTTAATTCTCACAGCTTATAAACTGATGGATATTGATATGAGCTTTCTCTGAAACTTCTCTTTTGACAAGTATGAACAATAAACATCTCCAAATCCCTAAGTAGGGAGACATAGAAAATTGGGTGAATATATCTCTTTCCTCTTCTAATCAATAACTTTCAAGAAGAAGAATAAACAAAATTATCATGGTTGGATTGTACCCAGCTGATGTCCACTGATGTTCAATGATCAGTGAGTCTTGAGATTTTCTCTACCAGTGAGAGTCTCTGCCTGTCATTTTGTTTCAATTTTTCTGATATATGACTTTTACTTGTTTGAGAAAAGAAACCAAAAAAAAAAAAGAAAAAGAAACAATATCCTTTCTGTGAGCTTCTATAGCTGAGTAGAAATGACCCTTACTTACAGTCTGAGATGCCTGCCTTGATACACACACATTTTTATGTAGAAGAGAAGTCATCATGCTAGTTAACCTACTTTTATCCCACTCAAGTAGTCCAACTCAAACACATTAGTGACTGCCTGAAGGTGGCCTTCACCATGGCAGACAGATGGTCGAAGAGCATTAGCTGTCTTCTTATGAAGGGTATACACAGCAGAGTTTAGATTTTCAAACAAAAATGTGCTATTCATTGAGAAAAATTAACATTATGCAGTCATCTACAAGTTATTCAGAACATGGTAAGTGAAAGGGACACCTACCCAAGACTTACTTAAGACTTGTAATCAAAGTTATGGAACTAAATAGGTATAGACTTTCCAGGAAAGGAAAGGCTGGACAGGGGTGTGTGGGTGTGGGAGAAAACAAAGAGCAAGCATCATGAAGGGAGGAGGAGGAGTAGAAGAGGATTCTGACTAAAGAGGGTGCTCACTAAAAACATTCAAGATTCAAAGAACGCATAATTGTGATTATTTATAGAGATACAGCAGGTTTGAACTAGTAGATGAACATTCATTCCAAGGATGATGTGTTACTAGAACACCTGTGGATTGAGGAATGTGAACCCGAGATCATTTAAAGCTTCTGTGAAGGACAAGGTGAGTCCTTCTCCAGGGAAAAGATAGTGAGACCTACTTAGGAGCATTACTGACCACATGGTGCTAACAGAATTCACACAAAGTAGTTGTCTGAGAGGTGCAAAGAGTCTCCTGAGATGACAGAATCAGAACTAAAATGAACTTGTTCTGTGATTTCCCTGTTTTAGGGAGGGAAGTAAAGCTTCACTGGATCCAAAGCTGCCTTAGAGAGCCTCAGCTTAGTCCAAGCATCTCTGGCCTGAACAGACGGTTTTCCTGTTCGTTGGTATGAAGAATTCTGTTTACCATAAAACTTCAATCATCAACTTATAGAATGGAATATTGCATCATGTACGCAGGGATTAGATGGGTTAACTTTGATTTTTTAGCTGTAGATATTACTTTATTATACAGAAATATTATACCTTAAAAGGCATATTATCTTCCAATCATTGGTTTATTTGCTTCAAAAATACTTATGCTGCATTGAATTTACCCTTGGTTTAATGATGTCCCTTGTTATTCATATTTTCTTTTGTGTGTCTTACACAGTTAAAAGAATTTCAGCACTAACAGCATTTCAGTCTTCAGCTTTGCCTGTTTTGTCACTGAAGGTTTCTAAATTTATCTTAACTCATGGCTTACCTTGTACTTTATGATATTTTGCTATGAAAATCATTTTTATCTCCCTATGAAATTTTTAGGCTATTTGATATCTTTCCTTTTAATTCATGTATTTTTAGTACTTCTCAATAAAATAGGTTTGTTCAATAATTTCCTTCTTTTAGTTCCATTACATACATTTTCAGGAGCAGATTTTTGCTCTTTGTGTCTATTAAGTGGCTTTTGGAGTGTAATTATAAAGCTATTTCTTAACAGTCATATTTAATGCTGACAGCCCTTTTTAGACATTTCATATATATTAGCATTCTTCTCTTATTTCACTGAGTCCATTTCTGCCAACTGCAATTAGACAGTTAGACATGTCCTTGGTGCCTGATGTATATCACCTGTGAGTTTATCACCTGAGGATGAATATTTCCCTATAACACCCTTTCCATTTGTTAGGTGTAGGCTAGTATCACAACTTGGATGTTTCGTCATTTCAGTTACCTCATGAATATAGCTTAGCCATCTTTTCTCTTACTAAGATGCTGAGCACTTTCCAGGCTTTTCTGACTTCTGAATTAATTGTTCCATAATGTGTACCCTTGACCTTCAGTAAACTCCTCTTTCTTATGATACATTAATGAGAATTTGCAATAGCAAAACGATGAAGGCTTGGATTAGGACTCTGTGTTCACTTTTCATGGCTTGTGACAAACTACTGAGAGAATCATTTTATTTTAATATTTACGTATTTATTTATTTACTTATGTGAATGTTGTGTGCATGTGTGTGTATATATGTGTGTTTTCATGTACACATATAAGAGGGAATGTTAAGTACATATGCCTGTGGGGATCCAGTAATGTCTCCAGGAAGGATTTTTTTGTTTGTTCTACCACCTTTTTGCTTTGCTTTGGGATTTCCAAGGCCCTACCTTCGAGGACAGGACTTGAGTGTCTCCACCATTTTACCCCTTCGTTTTTACATGGTATCTGGGATAAGTGCTGCTAGACACAAAATTTAACCCTGGAGCCATCTCTTTAGCCTGAAAAAATTATTTTAAATGGAGAAAAAAATTTGGCTTATATATTCAGAGATTTCTGTGTGTAGTTGGTTAACTCTATTGATGAGCAACAAGGTGGGAGTGTGTAGTGGAAGAAGGGTTGTTTGCTTCATGGCAATAAGAGAGAGAGAGAGAGAGAGAGAGAGAGAGAAATTGAGTCCTACACATACTTTTTGCATGTCACCAAGCTTAATTTCTTTCTAGTAGGCTCCACATGAGAAATGTTCCAACAGTATATTCATCTGGGCAAGAAAGGTTTATCCCATGTGACCTTGGATAACATCTAAGAACTACACTCAAGGGACTGCCATTAGGTTAAAGAATTCATGACCTAGTAGTCCTGCTACATTGACATGTGAATCATGAATTTTCCAGGTAGGATATATAAAGGCAGAGAAAGACAGGCTAAGAAACTCCTTTGCAACAGATTCTGCATTACAGTATAATCTGCTTCTTGCATCCTTCCTGCTTCTGAAGGCTCATTTGGCTGGATCATTTATCTCCCAAAAAAGATATATTAAAGCCCAATTATTTCCATATACCATTATGATAATATTTGGAAAAAGGTGTCTTTTCATATCACATTAAGTTGAGATGAGGTCATCATTATGGATAATGGGAGGTCTGGAGATGTGTACCCTCATAAGGAGAAAAAGTTTTGGAAAACACAAAATGATCACTAGTGAAAATGGACAGAGAGACTGGGTACTGCTGCCCCAAACCAAGGCTTTTCTCGAGGCACTAAAAAGTGATCAAGATAAGGATGGATTTCCCTCTCAAAGGGTCGTCCCTGGAGGACTGTCTCTGGGCACCTTTATTTAAAGTTTTCCAGCCTCTAGAAATGTACTGAATGAATTTTCTACTTTGTGAAGCAATGCAATTCATGGGAATTTATTGAAATGGCAGACTGAGCATGTGGGTATCATACCTCATGGTGAAGGCTTACTATCTATCTCAGTTTGCTGCAAGTTACTCATAAGTTCATAACCATAGAGTTTAGGGGGAATAAGAGAGTTTTAATCTTACTATTTATATATCTTACTACTCTCAGTTACAGTTCTTCATCCAGTTTAGCAGGAGTTTAAACCAACACCAGGAGTCAAGACAATTGACCACACTATGTCCCCAGAGATTGCTGAGAGAGGGGAAATCTCATTCAACAGAAGGGAAGACTGCCAAAGTATGCCAATTTAATGATGCAACTTCCTCCATCTTATCTACTTGCCCTGGGAATGGTCCCACTCACTATAGCTAAGCCTTCCTAAATCAATCAGACAATGTCTGCAGATTTGCTCAGGGGCTTGCCTTAACTACTAATTCTTCACAAATGTGCTCAGAGCTCAGCCTTCAATTGTCACATCAACACCTTTATATCTAACTAGCACAGTAGCTTCCTGTCTTCTGTTGGCAATTATCTTCAGATAGTTAATTCTTCCTTTTCAACAGTTTGTGTAAACATATAGCTATTTTAGGAATTTCTGGGGTCTGTATACAGAACCCACCATAGATACCAAAATTTTCAAATACTGTGATTTGTGTAAAATGGCATACTATGACAAGATAAAAATGTTTGTAGATAACTTTTTTTCTAGAACATCCCCAGTCCCCACTGAGTTGGATAAAGCTATAAATGAGAAATCCACAGATGCAAAGCACTAGCTGTATTTGAATGATTACCATGACCTGTTTAAAGCTGCCATTGTTCAGTAAAAACAAGAAAGCATAGGTCAGAAAACCATGGAGAGGAAAAAATACCTGATGGGAGCAGGGTTTGTTGCTGAAGTCAGTATTTGCACAAATAAGAGGGATACACCAAACCTCCCAGATCACTATGAAAATTAAGTGAGATAAATGAAAAAAGAAAGATGATAGAAAAGAATATTTTAAAAATATTAATTAATTAATTAATTAGAGAAAGAGACATATGTATGTCATGGCACATGAATTGAAGTCAGAGGATGATTTTAAGAAGTTTTAAGAAGCTAGGTCTCCCTTTCCATCATTTCGCTTCCAGGTATTGAACTGAGGTCAACAGATTTGCATGCAGGTGCCTTAGCTATCTTATAGGCTCCAGTGCAGAGTATTTTTTATTAAATTTTTATTAACTTTTTTGGCCTAATTATACAAGCTCAATAGGTACCTACCTTCTCCTTCCACCCACCCTTTCCACATTCTCCCCCATTGCACTCTACACCCCTTCTTACCCACCCCTCTATCTCACCCCTTTTCCTTCCCTTCTCCTCACTTGGTATTTCCTGTTTTCTCCCTCCCATCCTCCAGAGCATCTGTTTATGTGGGCGCTAAATTTCTCTCTAAGTCATCCATGCAAGGGAGGGTTCAGGACTCAGTGGCATAGCTTGGGGCCCCTTCTTGGGTTGCACACTAGTATGGGAACTCTATTATGACTGTTTAACCCCTTGCCTCTAAGGATCATACTGCCTGAAGCCTTCTCCCCAGTGATCCATGCTAAACTTTGGGAGCTTGTTGACATGTCAGCCATTGTGCAGTCAGACAAGATCAAATCACATTGTGGCTATATTCTGGATGCTTCAACCCGGACTTTTGTGGAGTATCTTGTACAGTTCTCCCCATTTTAAGGCTCTTACAATCTTGCTATCCTCTCTTCCCCAAGGTTACCTGAGCTTCAGGATGGGGAGAGATTTTGCTGATCTGGTTCCAGGTGAATACTGTAGGATCTTTGGTGTTCTGCATTATGTATTTTTGTTGTTTTCAGTTTTGTTGTTCTGCACTGCCTTTGGCTGCATGCTGATTGGTTGTTGAGGTCATCTCCTAATCAAAGATTAAAGACTATTTAAACAAAGATCTTAATATAAGAAGAGACTCAAAGGTAGATGGAAGAATAGTAGGACATAGCAGTGGGGTCAGTCACGTTTGCTGGTTGGTTACCATCTAACCGCCAGTCCCTATACCTTCCCTGCCTGGGGAGATCAAACCTGTTCAGTCCAAAATGAACAGGATATAAAGTGAGAGTGAGCTACATCAAGGGTCTCTCTACTTACATGCAGTACATGACTATGGCCTAATTTCTCTATTGAAGTGTATCCTTTTGTACCCTTTCTTTTAAGGCCTTCTTTCCCCTTCTCTTCTATTTATAATCCCTTGCAATTATAGTGGATTTTATGGAGATTTACCTTTGAGTATGTCATTAAGTGGGTTTGGAACTAGGATCCATTTATTAGAGAGTACATACAGCATCTAATTTTCTGTGTCTGGGACATTTCACTCAATATAATTTTTTTTTCTAATTTCATCCATTTCTCAGCAAATTTCATTATTCAACTTTTTGATGGTTGAGCAGTATTCCATTGTATAAATATACCACATTCTCATTGTGCATTCATCAACTGTTGGGCATTCGGGTTGATTCCATGACTTTTCTATTGTAAATAGTGCTGCAATGAACATGGTTGTTCTCTTTTCACTGTAGTGAATTGCTGTATTTTAGGGTGATGGTATAGCAGGATCATATGGCAATTCAATCTTTAACTTTTTTAGAAATCCCCAAACTGATCTCCAGTGGTTGTATAATCCTGCATTCCCACCAGCAATGTAGGAGAGTTCCCCTCTCTCCACATCCTCTCCAGCATTTGGTGTTGTTTATATTGTGTATTTTTGCCATCCTGACTGGGGTGAGATGATATCTCAGAGTATTTTGATTTGTATTTCCCTGATGGCTAGGGATGTAGAGCATTATTAAAGTATGTTATACATTTCAATTTAGTCCCTGGAAAAGTTTCTTTTGAATTTAGAGGTCCATTTTCGATTGGTATCTATCTCCTTGGTGTTTAATTTTTTAAGTCTTTTGTGCACTCTGGAAAATAGAAGTCTATCAGATGTGTGGATAATAATGATTTTTCTCCATTCTGTGGGTTCCCTTTTTGCTTGCTTTACAATCTCTTTAGTTCAACAGGAGCTCTTTAATTTCATAAGATTCCATTTGTTCAGTATTGTTCTAGTGCCTGTGGAATGTTTCTGTTTATGAAATGTTGGTCTATCCCAACTGCTCAAGGGATTTCCATACTATTTCAACTACGATTTTTATAGTTTCTGGCCTAAGATTAAAGTCCTCGAACCATTTGGCATTGACTTTTGTGCATGGTGACAAGTACGGGTCCAGTTTTGAAAACACCATTTGTTGAAGATGTTCTTTTTCCATTGAGGTTCTTTTTTTTGGGGGGGGGCTCCTTTGTCAAAGATAAAATGCCCATAACTGTTTCAGTTATATCTGGATCTTCAACCCTTATCCATTGATCTATGTGTCTATTTTGGAGCTAGTACATACTGTTTTCATTAATATGGATCTGTATGAATTAAGTTTTAGTATAGTGATACCTCCAGTGTTTTTGTTTTCAAGATTGTTTTTGCTATCCTGGGCTTTGTATACTTCCACGTGACTTTTGAGATTGTTTGATCAATTTCTTTAAACACTTGCTTTGGGATTTGATTGGTATAGCATTGAATATGTATATTGCTTTTGGTAGGATGATCATTTTTATTATGTTAACTCTGGTGATCCAGGATCATGGGAGCTCTTTCCATTTTCTGGTGTCTCCTGTAATTTCTTTCTTTTGGATTTTAAAGTTTTCATTATAAAAGTTTCTCACTTCCTTGGTTAGATTTATACCAAGGTATTTCATTTTTTTTCTTTCTCTCAATTTTGGTTAATTTAGCTAGGGGTATATCAATCTTACTGATTTTTTCGAAGAACCAGATTTTCATTTAGTTGATTCTTATATTGTTTTTCTTAACTCAATTTTGAATATTTCTCCTCTGATTTTGCTAATCTCCTCTCTTCTACTGCCTTTGGAATTAGATTGTTCTTGTGTCTGTGAAGCTTTAAGTTGCACTGTTATTTATTTCTGACATTTCCATATTTTTTATATAGACATTGAGAACTATAAACTTACCTCTTGGAACAGCTTTCACCATGTCCCAGAGATTTCAATATATTGTATTTTCATTATCAGTGGCTTCCAGGAGATCTTGAATTCCTTTATGATTTCTTTCTGAACCTGGTTCTCATTCAGCATCAAGATATTTAATTTTCAAGGATTAGTGTATTTTCTTCTATTTGTTGTTTTGTGGATGTCATGCTTTAGACCACGGTGGTCTAATAGTGTACAGGCTATAATTTCAACTTTCCTGTCTATGTGGAAATTCATTTTATGGCCTGGTTTTAGGGCCTGGTTCACAGATGGTTCTGCTGGCTATTCAGGTGCCACTGAGAAGTAGACAGTTGCAGCACTACAATCCCTTTCTGCACCAACCCTGAAGGACACTGGTGAAGGGAAATCTTCACATTGGGCAGAACTTAGGGCAGTGTACATGGTTGTGAACCTTGCTTGGAAGGAAAATGGCCAGATGTGTGATTATATACTGTTTCATGGGCCGTAGCCAATGGTTTGGCTTGATGGTCAGGTCCAAAAACATAATTGGAAAATTGGTGAGAAAGACATTTGGGGAGGAAGTACATGGATAGATCTCTCCAAATGGGCAAAGGATACAAAGATATTTGTGTCCCATGTAAATGTTTATCAAAAAGTGACTTCAGCAGAATAGTCATTTAATGATCAGATGGATAGGATGACTCATTCTATGGACAGCCAACCTGTTTCTCCAGCCATGCCTATCATTGCTCAATGGGCCAATGAACAAAGTGGGCATGGTGGTAGAGATGGAGGTTATGCATGGGCTCAGCAACATGGACTTCCATTCACCAACGCTGATCTGGCTACAGCTGCTGCTGAGTGTCAAATCTGTCGGTAGCAGAGACCAACGCTGAGTCCCCGATATGGAGCCATTCCTCAAGGTGACCAACCAACAACATGGTGGCAGGTTGACTACATCAGACCACTTCCAAGATAGAAAGGGCAGTACTTTGTCTTTATCAGAATAGATACTTATTCTGGGTATGGATTTGCCTTTCCTGCATGTTCTGCTTCTGCTAAAACTACTATTCATGGACTCACAGAATGTCTCGTGCACTGTCATGGTATTCCACAAATCATTGTCTCTGACTAGCTAAGGAAGTGAGCCAATGGGCTTATGCTCATGGAATTCATTGGTCTTACCATGTTCCCCACCATCCTGAAGCAGTTGGTTTTATAGAATGATGGAACAGCCTTTTAAAGACACAATTATGGCACCAATTAGGTAGTAACAGTCTGGAAAGTTAGGGGTACAGTACTTCAGGATGCAGTATATGCTTTGAATCAGCGCCTGATATATGGTATTGTAACTCCCATAGCCAGAATTCATGGGTCCAGGAACCAACGTTTGGAGGCTGGAATGGTTCCTCTTACTGTCACACCTAGTAACCCATTAAAAATTTTGCTTCCTGTCCCCACAACTCTGTACTCTGCTGGCTTAGAAGTTTTGAGATGCTTTTGCCAGGAGATATGATAAGCATTCCATTGAACTGGAAATTAAAGCTTCCTACTGGCTATTTTGGGCTCCTGATGCCTTTGAATCAACAGACTAAGAAAGGTATAACTCTGTTAGGAGGTGTGATTGATCTAGACTATCAAGGGGAAATTGGATTGCTCTGCACAATGGAGGCAAGGAAGAGTATAAATGGAGTGCAGGAGATCCAATTGGGTGACTCTTGGTGTTACCATGTCCTGTGATTAAGGTTAATGGAAAATTACAACACCCCAATGCAGTTAGGATGTTGGAAGGTCCAGATTCTTCAGGAATGAAGGTATGGATGACACCCCTAGGAAAAGAACCAAGACCTGCTGAGGTACTTGCTGAGGGTACAGGAAATATGGAATGGGTAGTAGAGGAAGGCAGTTCTAAATACCAATTAAGGCCATGTGACCAGTTACAGAGACATGGCTTACAACTACCCAGAGCACATCTGTTCTACTCATAAAATACAAATGGAACATTTGATTTGTTCTTGTATGAGCAACACTGAACTATAGAATGTAATGTATATATTTTTTAGATAATGCTTTTTTAAATTATTTATTGTGTTATATTTTACTTTAGTATTTATTCTGTGATAAATTATTTCGCTTGTGCTGATATTGATATTATATTTATATTTTACATTTTATATATTTTTATTATATATAATATTTGTAATATTTTTTTTATTTCTTCCACTCTTACAAAATTGATAAGTACCCCATTCCCCTCCCTTCCTCCACCCCTCCCTGGATCCCCTTGCTCCCTCCCCATCTTTTCTCTTTCCTTTCTTCCCTCCCTCCTTTTCTCCCAGTGCCCCCACCCCTCCATACCTGGAGCATCCTATAGTGTGTATGTCAAACTTTCCTCTAGGTCCTCCTCTCTGATGAGGTATAAGGAGTCAGTGTAAGTGCCTAGAGCTCTTGAGCTCTCTTTTTTTTGTAGTATAGGAATACTATTGTGGTTGTTAATCCCTTGCCTCTAATGATTGTAGTGCCTGTGATCATGCTAGATTTTTGGGGTTCAATGATATGTTGGTCATTGCGCTGGTCATGCAAAGTCCTATTATGATTATTTCAGCCTTAACGTGTATGGAGTATCTTGTATATTGTTGCTCCTCCCCATCTTTAGGCTCTTACAATCTTACTGCCCTCTCTTCTACAAATTTCCCTGAGCTTTAGGATGGGGAGAGATTAGGCTGGCCTGGTTCCAGGTGGTTGATGTGGCATCTCTGATGTTCTGAATTATGGATTGTTGATTTTTTTTCAGTTTTGCTGCTCCTGCACTGCCCTTGGCTCCATCCTGATGGGTATTAGATGTCACCCCCTGGCCAGAGGCAAAAGGCTCTTAAAATAGAGTCTTATTATAAGAGTAGATTCAAAGGTAGATAGAATAAGAGTAGGAGACCATTTGCAGGATGGTTACCTTCTATCTGCCAGACTTTATGCCCTTCCTTTCTGGTGAGATCATACCCCATCAGATGCAAGTGACCAGTAAGGAAAGTCTGTGAGCCCAACCAGATGTCTCATTACTTAGTTACAGTCCATGATGGTGGCCTATTTTCTCTGCTGAAGCATGATACCCTTTCTCCTTGTTTCTGGCAAGGCCCTCATTCCCCTTCCCTCCTTTCTTATAATATTTGCTATTACTCTAGGTCAGAATTTGAGAATTTTTTTGATATTGAATTGAATGTCTTTTATGAATATAATATCTATGGGAATAAGGGTTGGAAGGTTATAGTGTAATCATTATGTGTTTGTGTCAAGTTGACAAGGGGTAGAATGTTATTGTTGCATTTCAATGTCGACTTGACAGTTGCAGATTGTTTGGGGGCAGCTGTGTAAGGTTAATAGTTGGAAAGGCCCCTGAGAAAGTCTGCAGGTACTTGATTGATTGCTGTGGAGAAACCAGCCCATACTGGGTGGTACTTTCCAATGGTGGACCAGATAATAGGAAGTACAAGGTGTTCTTCTCTTATCCGGTGTCGACTTGCTGTGCAATCCACTCTGTGTGCACGTTGTTTGCCTTTAGAGCGTCATGACCTTCTTTGTTGCTGCTGTTGCTGCTTTCTCCGTTCTTGACTGAATTGGAGCTTCACTTTTTCCATCACATTGTTGCTGGTTCCACTGCCTTTGGAGCCTGGTCTCTAGTTCTTGCTGTTGTTCGCTGTTCATTGCTGACAGTGGATCCCAGCTGTTTTTCACCGATATCAGAACCCAGTGTCTTCGACCCTCCAGAGGAGCAAATGCTTGAGACCTTCCCAGGATCTTTTGGCTTTGTGGAACATTCCAGCCAGGAAAGAGGCCACTGTGGGCAGCTACCTTTAAGGACACTATTTTTATTGTGAGTTATTTTTTAATAAACTTGTTTATATATATACTACATTCTGTAGATTCCCTTTCTTCAGAGAACCCTGACTAATAAGCTATAATTTCAACTTTCCTGTATATGTGGAGATTCATTTAGTGGTCCAATATATGGTCTATTTTTGAGAAAGTTCCATGGGCTTATGCGAAGAATGTATATTTCTTGGTGCTTAGATGGAAGTTTCAGTAGAGATTTATTAGGTCCATTTTGCAAAGGGATTGATTTAGTTCCAGTGTATCTCTGTTGAGTTTTTGGCCTGTTTATCTATCCCATGTTGAGAGTGGGGTATTGAAATCCCCAAATGTTATCATTTTGAGATTTATTTGTTGTTTTAGACATTGTAATGTTTGTTTAATGAATGTGGAGGAGCCCACATTCAGTATTGTGAAGTCTTCCTGGTGAATTGTTTCTGTGACTAAAGTGTAGTATCCTTCTGTATTTCTTATGATTTTTCTCTTATTTTTAACATTTTTTATTATGTCCACTCATACAAACTTAATAGGTACACCGATCCCTCCCTCCCACCACCTTTCTACTCCCCCTCCCCTAACCCCTCCCTCCCCACCTCCCAGTGCCTCCCCTCCCCCAATTCCCGGAGAATCCTTTAAGGTGCATGCCTGACTGTCCTCTGGGTCCTCTTCTCCAATGACAAACAAGGACCCAGCGGCATTTCCCTGATCCCTTTCCTGTGTTCCCCTTAAGCATAGGAACACTATTTTGGCTGTCAATACCTTGCCTCCAAGGATCTTGGTGCTTTTAGCAAATGCTAGACTTTGTGGGGACAATGGTGCATTGGACATTGCACAGGGCATATGAAGTCCAATTATGATTGCTTGGACCCTAACTTGTGTGGAGTATCTTGCATATCATTGCTCCTCCCATCCTTGTGCTCTTACACTCTTACCACCTGCTCTTCCGCAAATGTCCCTGAGCTTTAGGATGGAGAGAGATTAGGCTGGCCTAGTTTTAGGTGGTTGATATAGAGTCTCTGAAGTTCTGGATTATGGTTTGTTGATTTTCTTTGCGGTTTTGCTGCTCCTGCAATGCCCTTCACTCCATCCTGATGGGTACTGGATGTCACGCCCTGGCCAGAGATAAAAAACTGTTAAACTAGAGTCTTGTTATAAGAGTATATTCAAAGGTAGATGCAATAAAAGTAGGAAACCACAGTGAGGGAGGGGTCAATCACCCATTTGCAAAATGGTTACTTATTATCTGCCAGATTATATGCCCTCTCCTTCTGGTAAGATCACAACCCCTCAGTTGTAGATGATCAGGAACGAAAAGTCTGTGAACTTAACCAGATGTCTCATTGCTTACTCACAGTCCTTGAAGGAGCCCTATTTTCTCTGCTGTTACATGGTCCCCTCTCTCCTTGTTTCTGGTGTGGCCCTCCTACCCCATTGCGCCTGTTCATACTCCTTGCAATTACTGTATTACAGAGATTTATCATCGAGTGTCTCTAGGTGGGCTGGGTGGGTTTGGTACTAGGAGCCACCTATTAGGGAGTACATACGGCGCTTAATTTTCTGGGTCTGGGATACTTCACTTAATATAATTGTCTCTAATGACATCCATTTCCTGGCAAATTCCACTAATTCATCGTTTTTGATGGCTGAGTAGTACTCCATTGTATAGATATACCACATTTGCCTTATCTACTCGTTAACTGCTGGACGTTTGGGTTGATTCCATGACTTTGCTATTGTGCTGCTATGAACATGGTCGCACTTGTGCTATCGAGGTGGACCTCTGCTGCATGGGGGGTTATTCCCAAAAGTGGAATCGCAGGGTGATATGGCATTTCAATCTTTAATTTCTTTAAGAATCTCCAGACGGCTCACCAGAGTGGCTGTATGAGCCTGCATTCCCACCAGCAATGTAGGAGAGTTCCCCTCTCTCCACATCCTCTCCAGCATTTGGTGTTGTTTCTATTGTGGATTTTTGCCATCCTGACTGGGTGAAATGATATCTCAGGGAAATTTTGATTTGCATTTCCCTGATGGCTAAGGAAGTGGAGCATTTTTTCAGATATTTGTTAGATATTTTAATTTAATCCCTAGTAAAGTTTCTTTTAAGTTCCAGGGCCCATTTTTTAATTGGGCCATTAGTTTCCTTGGTGGTTAGTTTTCTAAGTTCATTGTGCACTCTGGATAATAGAGCTCTATCAGATATGTGGTTAGTGAAGATTTTCTCCCATTCTGTGGGTTGCCTTTGAGCGCGTGTTACAATCTCTTTATCTGAACAGAAGCTCTTTAATTTCACAAGATCCCAACTGTTGAGAGTTGGTAGCAGTGAATATGCCATTGGATGTCTGCTTAGGAACTATTGGCCTAGCCCAATCAGCTCGAGGGAATTCCCTACCCTTTTAACCATGGTTTTTTATAGTCTTTGGCCTTAAATAAAGGTCCTTGATCCATTTGGAATTACGTCTTGTACATGGTGACAAGCATGGGTCCAGTTTTAATCTTCTACATGTGGAGATCCAGTTTTGCCAGCACCATTTGTTGAAGATACTGTTCTTTTTCCATTGGATTTTGTGGGCACCTTTGTCAAAGACCAAATGGCTGTAATTGTGTGGGCTTATATCTGGGTCTTCAAGCCTTATCCATCGATCTGTGTGTCTATTTTGGAGCCAGTACCAGGCTGTTTTTAACAATTATGGATTTTTACTGTAGACTAAGATTTGGTATGTTGATACCTCCAGCAGTCTTTTTCTTACACAGGATTGTCTTTGCTATCCTGGGTCTTTTGTGACTCCATATGAATTTTGAGATTGTTTGGTCAACTTCTTTAAAGAATTGCTTTGGGATTTTAATTGGTATAGCATTGAATTTGTATATTGCCTTTGGTAGGATGGTCATTTTTACAATGTTGATTCTACCAATCCAGGAACACGGGAGGTCTTTCCATCTTCTGGTGTCTTCTGCAATTTCATTCTTTAGGGTTTTAAAGTTTTCTTTGTAAAGGTCTTTTTGTTTAGGTTTATACCAAGGTATTTCATTTTTTTAGGGGCTATAGTAAATGGGATTGTTTCTCTCAGGGTTTTTTCACTTCTTTCATTCAGGGCATGTAGGAAAGCCACTGATTTTTGTACATTTATTTTGTATCCTGCTACCCTGCTGAACTTCTCAATTAGTTCCAGGAGGTTCCTGGTGGATTTTTTAGGATCACTCAGGTATAATATGTCATCCGCAAATAGGGATAGCTTGACTTCTTCCTTGCCAATTCTAATCCCTTTTATGTCCCTTTCATGTCTTATGGCTTCAGCTAACACTTCAAGTACAATATTGAATAGAAGTGGTGAGAGTGGACAGGCTTGTCTAGTTCCTGATCGAAGTGGAAATGCTTCCAGTTTTTCCCCATTGAGTATAATCTTTGCTGTAGGCTTGTTGTATACTGCTTTCATTATATTGATAAAGATTCCTTCCATTCCTACTGTCTCTAGCGTTTTGATGATAAAAGGCTGTTGGATCTTGTCAAAAGCTTTTTCTGCATCTATCGAGAGTATAATATGGTCTTGGGCTTTGGACTGGTTTATATTATGAATTACATTTATTGATTTCCTTAACTCCTTAAATGTCTGGTAGAACTCTATGCTGAATCCTTCTGGTCCAGGACATTTTTTGGTGGGAAGATTCGAGATTATTTCCTCAATTTTCTTATATGTTATAGGACTATTTAAATAATTCACAACTTCCTGATTCAATTTAGGTAAGTTGTGTTACTTAGGAATTCATTCATCTCCTTTGTGTTGTCATATTTCACAGAGTACAAGTTTTGAAATATGATGTTATAATTCTCTGGATTTCTTGGGTATCAGTAGTGATAAGTACATTTTCATTTCTAATTTTGTTGATTTGGGTTTTCTCTCTCTTGCTTTTGGTTAATTTAGCTAGGGGTGTATCAATCTTATTGACTTTTTTGAAGAACCAGCTTTTTGATTGGATAATTTTCTCTATCATTTTCCTACTCTTGATTTCAGATATTACTCCCCTTATTTTGCTAATCTCCTCTCTTCTACTACTTTTGGGATCAGATTTCTCTGGTTTTTCTAAAGCTTTAAGCTGCATTGTTAAGTTGGTTATTTCTGATGTTTCCATTTTTTTGATGTTGGCATTAAGAGCTATGAACTTACCTCTTAGGACAGCTTTCATTGTCTTCCAGAGATTTTGGTAAGTTGTATTTTCATTATCGTTCACTTTCAGGAAATCTTGAATTTCCTTTTTAATTTCTTCCTGAATCCAGTTCTCATTCAGCATCATAGTGTTAAGTTTCCAGGAGTTAGTGTATTTTCTGTCTTTTGTTGTGTTGAGAATGTCCAGCTTTAGGCCGTGGTGGTCTGATAAGGCACAGGCTAGAATTTCAACTTTCCTGTATATGTGGAGATTCATTTTGTGGCCCAATATGTGATCTATTTTAGAGAAAGTTCCGTGTGCTGCTGAGAAAAATGTGTATTTGGTACATGGATGAAAAGTTCGATAGAGATCTGTAAGGCCCATTTCTTTAAAGGTTTGATTAAGTTCCAAAGTGTCCCTGTTAAGCTTTTGACCTGTTGATCTATCTCATGTCGAGAGGGCAGTGTTGAAATCCCCAAGAATTATCATTTGGGGTTTGCTTTCTCCCTTTAGACGCTGTAGGATTTTCTTAATGAATGTGTAGGGGCCCATATTGGGTGCACATATGTTCAGTATTGTGAAATCTTCCTGGTGAATTGTACCTGTCACTAAAATGTAGTATCCATCTGTGTCTCTTATGATTTTTTTGGCTTTGAAGTCCATGTTGTCTGACAGCATAATGGCTACCCCTGTCTATTTCCTAGTTCCATTAGCTTGCAGAATTTTGGACCAGCCTTTCATTTTTAGGATGTGCCTATCTTTTGGGGCGAGATGAGTTTCCTGAAGGCAGCAGATTGATAGGCTGTGGTTTTTAATCAAAGTTTGTAATCTGTGTCTTTTAATTGGTGAGTTAATACCATTGACATTTAATGTCATAATGGAGAAATTATTTTTAATTCTGGACATTTTTTATGGTTAGTGGATTTTGTAAACTTATTGTTTGACATTTATATTTTGGTGATATTATACTTCCCTTCTGTCCTCCTGGATGCACTTTTTTTTTTCTTCAAGTTTGCATATCATTTCTAGCATATTTTTGCAGATCTGGTTTGGTAGACATGTATCCTTTCAAGTTGTCTTTGTGCTGGAAAATTTTTCTTTCTCCCTCGATCATGACAGATAGTTTTGCCGGGGTATGTCAGTCTGCGTTTGCATTTTTGCTCATTTAATACTTGAAGTACGTCTCTCCAAGCTCTTCTTGCTTTTACTGTTTCCTTTGAGAAGTCCTTTGTTATTTTAATAGGTTTGTCTTTAAAAGTGACTTGCTTTTTTTCTCTTGAAGCTCTCAGCATCTTTTCTTTGTCTTGAATGTGGAGTGTTTTGACTATTATTTGCCATGGCGATTCTCTATTTTGGTCATATCTGTTTGGAGTGCGAAATGCCTCTTGTATTTGGATGGGCCTCTCATTCTTCAGTTGAGTTTATGATAATTTGAAAAATTTCCTCTGGTGTGGTATTTTGGGATTCTTGCTCTGGTATTCCATGAATGTGCATGTTAGGGTTCTTCAGGGTGTCCCATATCTCTTGAATGTTCCTCTTAAATATCTTTTTGGCTTTACCAATCTCTTCATTGAGCTGGTTAATTCTCCCACTTTGTCTTCAAGATCTGAAATTCTATTTTCTGCTTCCTTAGTTCTGCTGATAAGACTCTCTGTTGAACTTTGGGTTGAAGATAGCTTGTCTTTTAGTTCAGTTTTAAACTCTGTGTGAGTCTGTTTTAACTGCTCTATGCCTATTTTTGTTTCTTGAACTGTTTTTCTCAACTCCTCCAAATGCCTGTCATGTTCCTGTTCAAAGTGGTTGATTCTGTTGTTTAACTCCTCTTGGATTTCTTCTTTCATAGTATTATTCATGGTAATGAGCATACTTTGAAAGTCGTTGTCTTGGGTCTGGCTTTCTTGGCTGTTTTCTGTGAATTTGTTCTGGTTTGAATCCATCATTGAGGGGTTAATTCTTTCATTGGGAGATTGGTCTTCTTGGGTTTTGTTTCTCATGGATCTGCACTTTGACTTGGGCATTGTTGTTTTGTCTTCTAGGCTTTTCAGTTTCTGTGTGTTTTTGACTGATTTAGTTGGTATTCCTACACTTGGGCAGTTATTACTAGTGCTTGTCTTGGGGGTTGCATATGTTTGTCTTTTGTTATTGTAATTTCCTAGTTGAGGCTGTTAGGCTGTTAGTACATCAATTAAGTCAGGTTAAGTAGACAAGGAGTGAATATTAGTATGATAGTGCACTTTTACGATGTAGTATCTTGGTGATATGTGAGGGTGAGTGGTATGATCCCTGGAGTTGTGTTTTTGGGGGGGTGTATGGAAAAGTTAATCTATAGTGATTAATATTAGAAAGGAACAGTAAGGTGAAAAAAAAGGAGGTTTACTTATCTTTGGGCTGGATGTGAAGAATCTCTCCCATGTGATAGGATGATTGTAGAGGTTACAGATGTGTGGCCTGTGATCCTTAGAACTTTGCTTGAGTTTTCTTTGGACTCTATTGAATTCTGAGTAGCAGCGTGTCTTCTATAGACCACGTGTGTGGGTCCCCAGTGGCCCAGAGAGGCAGAGGGGCTGATGTTGATGGCAGAATTCTTCACCCTGGACCTGGGACTTGGCTTAATGCCCCACCCAAGCTCCAGGGATGGAGGAAAGCGCGCATGTCCTGTCCAGTTGGGCGGACAGGCGGGAGGGAGAAAGGGGCCTGGGGTCTGGGGCGTGGCCCAGGCCAAAACTGGACATTGGGCGACCTGGGTGGGGGTGGGCGGGTACTCACTTGGGGGCCTGGTGGAGAGGGGAGCGGGCGGCGCGGTTGGGCGGACAAAGGCACAAAGGCTGCGCGGGAGGGAGAAGGGGTGGATTTTTCTGTTTTGAAGTCCACTTTGTCAGATATCATAATTGCTACCCCTGCTTATTTCCTTATTCCATTAGTTTGAAGTATTTTTGACAGTCTTTTGTTATTAGAATGTGCCTTTTTTGTGATGAGATATGTTTCCTGAAGGCAGCAGATGGATGGGTTTTGATTTCTAATCCATTTGTAACCTGTGTCATTTGATTGGTGACTTAATTCCATTGATATTTAGGGTTATAATGGAGAAATTATTTTTGATTCCTGACATTTTTGTGCTTAGCGGCTTTCATATGTGTATTATTTAGCTGGTATTATGTTGTATTTAGCTTGTATTGACAATATGATACTCCCCTTCTGTCTTCCTGGATATGGTTGTTCTTTTCTTTAAGCTTATTTTTATTCCTTCAACTGCTTTTCTTCATCTCATCCAAGTGCCTGTTGTGTTTCTTTCAAATTGGTTGATGAGGTTGTTTAACTCCTCCTGGATTTCCTTCATTGTTTTGATCATAGTAAGAATCAGACTTTGAAAATCATTATCTTGCATATGGCTTTCTTGGCTATTTTCTCTGAGTTTATTTTGGTTGGATTCTTTATGGGGTCAATGCTTTTTGTAGAAAATTTGTTGTCTTGCTTTTTGTTTCTCGTGGATTTGCGCTACGATCTGGGCATTTTTTCATTTTGTCAATTATGTCCTTCTTGATGCGTGTTTTTGGCTGATCTCTATTAGACAGTATTACTAGACTTGAGCAGTTATTGTTAGTGTTTGCCTTGGAGTTGGATGTGCTGTCTGGTATTTCTGGATGTAGTTTCCTAAATGTGATGAGATATGTTTCCTGAAAGCAGCAGATGGATGGGTTTTGATTTCTAATCCATTTGTAACATGTGTCATTTGATTGGTGACTTAATTCCAGTATATCAGTTAAAATGGGTTTATTGACAGGACTTGAAGATTAGTATGGTAGTGCAGTTTTTAGGTTTATTTCCTGGCGATATGTGAGGGTGAATAGTATACTCCCTGAAGTTGTATGAGTTTGGGTGGACTATATGGGAATCTTAAATTATGGTGAATAACAATTGATAGTAACAGGAAGGTAAGGAGGGGTTTACTTAGATCTGGAGTCTAAGATTATCTCCCATTTTGTGTTAGGATTTCAGAAGTCCTCAGATGCATGGTGTTGGTACCCTAGCCTATTGTTTGGGTTTTCTCTGGACTCTCTTGAAAATAACAGTGTGGGGAAGGAGAGAAAGAAAGCATACGGATGAGAAAGAAGAATACCACAGTAAGATGGGTAGGTATGGGTGGAGGCTGCTGGGCTTGTGGCTGCTGTGACCTTACCACAAAGAGCAGGGAGTCTACTGGGACCAGTAGCAGAAAGGGTCAATGACCTGGGGCCTGGGGTATGAGCCATGGTCTTTCCTGACCTTACTGTGAGGAGGAGGGAGCCACTGGAGTCCCGATCAGAAAGCAGAGAATTTTGGTTTCTACAAATTTCAACTTTCACATCACTAATATCATACTTACAATTCTTTTCAGTCACCAAACAGCCATATAATGTGCACTTATGGTAGGCCACACATTGAATTGGGAAATAATTGACCCAGTACAGTCTTTGATACCCTGAAGTAGAAGAGAAAGTAAGAAGAAAGGTAGAGACCCTGGATGGACTGGGCCAAACAAACAGGAAACTTTGAGCAGTAGAATATAATAGCCAGAGGAGGTGCTTAACATGTTTACAGGAAGGGTGGAGGGGAGTTAAAGAGGGTCTATCTAGAGACACCAATGGACATGACTATAGGGTTAGAGCCTATGTTAGTTAAAACTGTTGAAGGTTAGGATTCTGCAGGATGGAGCCAACAGCTAAGTAGGCTCCAACATGGAACCATGGGATTGCATAAAACACTTTGAGTAGAGTGGTGTCAGAAAAGTCTGCTGTGGTTCTTCAAGAAAGGAATTCTTTAGAATTCTCAGAGATGCTAGAGTAGTTAACAAGAAGGTAATTAAAAAGTAGGATAAAGAAAAGAATAAGTTAAGAGGGATGTTATTTAATGACGGGGATTCACCCTTGGTTCTACATACACACACACACACACACACACACACACACACACACACACACACACACACATACATACAATGGAATAAATAAAAAAAGTATTTAAAAAAGTTTTTGATATGCCTAGAATTTAGTTACTTGCTGAGTTGGAGAAGGTGGTGATACAGGAAAGTTACATTGTAACAAAAATAATGAAGCCTGAGGGAAAGCACCAGATAGTAAGCTAAAGAGAAAAGAAGTCCTTTAGAAGTCAGCAGTCTTAGCCTTTTTGATGGTAAGAGAAAAGGTCTTTCTATGTGATGCCTTTATTTTTCTTCAAACTATGACCAAGAGAGTAGTTACACTCAGCGACTCAAAGCCTCTGCCACCTATTGTAAGTTTTCCATAAGTCTGTGGCAATGAACTGGGTTGCACCAGACCCTGCTGCAATTGATGTACAGTATAATATGCAGGGGTGACGGAAGCAGTCTTTCCGGCATACAACAGGCCTCCACTAAGCTACCACAGTTCTTCACATGACCCATGACCTCTTGATCTTGAAAGTAGTCAGGATGGAGACTTTCAACCCTTTATACCTTGCCTGCACCAGTCTCTGTGATAAATATGAATTCTAAGGTCATGTCTGAATTCGACATGGGAGGAAAATACACAAAAACAAGGATACTAGGGTAAATTCAGAAGTTCATTGTTATTACAACCTAGACCAGGGGAAATGGGATGGAATGCAGACATGCCAACCACAGAGGTGCACTGCTTTAGACAATGAAGCCCAAAATAAATAGCTGCAAAGACGGTGCCCAGAATAGGGAAAACAGTGCTGCAAGGTTCTAGAGATGAGATGTCTGTGAAAGAGGAATGTAACATCTATCTGTTACCTATATATCATCTACCATCTCTCTAGCATCTATCTTTTGTCTATCCATCCATCTATGTCTCACATAGCTATATCATCAATCTATTATGTAATTATCAGCTATCATATATCTATAGAAGCATATTATATAAAATGTACATTTAATATAAATTGTGCATATATTTCTATTTATAAAGAGGAAAAATCTGGGCTTTTATGATATGCCTAGGGCTGGAGAGATGGCTCAGGGATTAAGCCTCTGTCTTGCAAGTGGAAGGTCCTGAGTTTGGATCCTAGATCCTACGTACAAACACCGGGCGAAAGCCAGGGCAGCCTGCGCTTCTGGTCTTGGTGGGCGGAGCCTGTGAATCCCGGGGCAGAGTAAAAAAAAAATTAAAAAGGAGGTAAAAACAGTCAGTCCACGATGATTCCCGAATTCACTCTTGGTTCTAAACACACACACACACACACCTACACACACAATTGAATAAATAAAAAAAGTATTTAAAAAATTTATGATATGCCTAGAATTCAGTTACATTTCCCTAAATTCAAGATAAGAGTGGGGATTTTTACTAATCTTTTCATGAGTATGGTCGAGTTTTCTCATTACATTAAATTATAAAAATATATTATTATAGTTTCAGAATTTGAATGTGAAATATCTCCAATGGGTTCATGTGCTTCTGTATCTCTTCCATGCTGACGGACACACCCTTTCTAGGACCATACCTTAAATAATGTTTTCTCACTTTTGTTGCTTGGGTAGGAATATTTGTATTACAACAACAAAAGAGAAACTGAAACAATAGGTAAGTAATAGTGTGACTTTCAAATTTTGACTTACTATTCATGTGCTTAGCTATTAAGGATAACCAAAAAGCAAACTCAGCCCAGCTATCAGAAGACAATAGGCAATGATTTGAAGATATAATTAATATAATAACCTTTGCATGGAATTTCACCTGCAAAATTGATTCCATATGGGTTAAATCTGAATTTTGACATTGAAAATAATGGAAGTTGGAGGGCCATTAATAACTGCTACAATAAATGACAGTGTCTGCAGGAAGGAAGTATTTAATGAATTGTCACAGAGGCCAACAATATGCCTGCTATCAATTAACTTCTTAATTAATTATATGATGGAAGGCATAGACTTCAAGTAGATGCAATGTTCTCTTGCGAGTAATGAGCTATGGTGACATTAGTAAAGATGGAAAATAGTCTGACCCAACGAGAGGAGGGCTCTCACTAGGAAAATTTTACAGAGAAATAGTTGCTTATATAATTGATGCAATTAGGTAAAGGATAAATTCCAATATGTTGGGACATGAAAAATTGTTGCAATTATTTTTAAATATTTTTTATATCAAGCCTAAAGGGAAATGGGAGTAATTAAATTTGTTATCAAATGAGAAAACAAACTCACTGGGATTTAATAGAGGATTCTGGCATAATTTATCTGTCAGATGCTCTTTATATCTATATTTACATATTAGCTTGTTCATTAAACTGTAAGGAACTTGGGGTAGCTAAGAGCTGTTACCAGTATTTATAAGATTTGTCCAGCGTACCAGAAATTGGAGGCCTTGTAAACTCAGACCCATACGTGGACATGTGTTATGTAGTTCTCATACCAGGCATTATTTACAGAGTAGATGTAGGAAAATTCCCAAGGCTATCGAAAAAATATGTGCATGTGTATGTGACTTCTGTTGAGTGTGGGGAACACTATGTCTTTCTGATTTTCAGAGAATTAGTTTCATCCAGTGACTTCTGACTTCCAGTTACCTACCTGGTTCAGGTATATACCATTCCTCGTCTATCTGCTCAGTAGCCACATCCTTCTATCTGGTCTCCACTCTTGGGTTTTGAGAAAATTCTTTGTAAATGTGTCAGAGACAGTGCCTCTCAGTCAGTCCACCCCTTACTCAAAGTCTTTACTTGATCTGGGATCTGCTGTCTCTTGTGTCTTGTTTTTCCTTGCTTCCCTGTCAGCTCATTCTTCCTGAAGAACAATAAGCATGCTTATACTACAGGACCTTCCACACTGCCTCCTGATGCTTCCCAGGGTGTCTTCACCAGAACCAAATGTGGTTCACAGCATTCCTGATGTTTCAAGCTTCACCGATGTTATGACTGGCAGTATGGGCATCAGAATATTTACTGATACATAGTAAGTTTCTACTGATTCCCACTAAAAAGTAGGATTTATTCCATTTATAGAATTGCTGCCAGTATAGGAATGAGATATGACCCCCATTATCCTCACATTTAAATTTGAATGATTTGGACTGACTTGGCTAGTCTAACTAGTTTAATGGGTGTCTCTCTCTTCTCCCTTGGCACTCAATTTGAGAACCTCCTGAAGTTGGGAGCTGGGTCAAGAAAAAAAAAAAAAAAACAACCTTCCCTAAGAGAGGAAGACCATTCTTCAGATGAAGGGTGGGGTGTGAATACTTGTGCATTCCAACTAGAACCTCCGTACAAGCTCTTCGAATCTTCTTTTTCTATTTTGTTATGATTTTGAATGATTCTGCTGTTGCGAGTGTCAAGTTGGTAGCTAAAACTATGTCAGGGTGGAGAAGTCGGTAAATTATTCAGGGAGCTTTAATAATGCAGCTACATGAGATTATCTTCCAGCTGGAATGGATATTTGGTGTTGCAGCTGCCCTTCAATCACCCATGCTCCTGCAGGCAATCCCAGTAAAATCATAAGTTCACCAAGACAGACATGGGCATAATAATCATTGCTGTCTCTTGTGGGCTGAACACATGACCATCCACGTCTACCCAAGAAAATTTGTACAAAAGCTAACTATTAGTCAAATGTAAAATGTCATAAAATGAGTCAGAGAAACATGCTAAATCCTTGCTGAGTATCCTTTATGCTTCCATTTGGAGGCAGATACAAGGTAATGTCACCTGCCTTTCATTTAATTAGAATAAACTCTTACCAACTTCTTTTTTTTCCAATTTTTTTATTAAAAATGTAATTATACATTTAAAAATTTTTTACCAGTTCCCTCCCTCCCCCCTCCTCCCCCCAAACCCCCTCCTCTCCCTCCTCTCCCTCCCCATCCCCCAGTGCCTCCCCCCCAATTCCCAGAGAGTCCTTTATTGTGTACGCCTGACTCTCCACTGGGTCCTCCTCTCCGATGACATATAAGGACCCAGTGGCATTTCCATAAGCCCTTTCTCTTGTTCCCCTTAAGCATAGGAGCACTACTATGGCTGTCAATCCCTTGCCTCCAGGGATCTCAGTGCCCTTAACAGATGCTAGACTTTATGAGGGCAACAGTGCGCCCGACATTGTGCAGGGCATGCAAAGTCCCATTATGATTGCTTTGGCCCCAACTATTGTTGAGAATCTTGCAAATCGTTGTTCCTCCCATCCTTTTGTTCTTACAATCTTACCGCCCCCTCTTCCGCAAATGTCCCTGAGCTCCAGGATGGGGAGAGATTAGGCTGGCCTAGTTCTATGTGATTGATATACTATCACATTAGAAACTTTACCAATAGCCACATCTAAAATGTCATGTTATTTTCTGCTTACTTCTGGCAGACTTATTCTAGTATTTGGGTGCTTCTTGTTTTCTCTTAAATAGGCCAAAGATGTGTAATATCAAGGAAAATTTAAAAAAATGATATAACACCAGCTCAGGGAACTTGAAGTCAGAAGCCACTGTTTATCCAACCTTTAAATGTGTCCCAAGATGAACCTTTCATTGAGACTGCAGACACTCACTTTCCCATTCCCAGTGAGGAACAACCTTTAAATTGGCAAAACCTCAGCTTCCTCAAGCACAGAACTTTTGGTGCAACAGAACTCTTCACTCAAACCTCACACTAAAATGCAGTCAGCCAGTCACAACCAATCTTCCTTCAAGATATGCCAAGAATATCATTTTGCCTGAATCATGTTTCCTAAGAAACCAGCGAGGACTTGCAACCTCTCTTACACTTTAAAGTTGCAAACACAGTTACCATTTTATGAATCCTTGAATTACATTTTCATGATTACTTGAGTTTATATGTTCCTAACTTGCAATCTTAATTATTCTCTAATCAATGCATTTTCTTTATTGTCAACTAGATTGATTTGCTCTTTGATCAACAGTAGTGTCATCAATGTAATGAGCCAGCAAAAAATCTGCCAAGATCACCAATGTGAGAATGAGGACCTATTCTTTAAGTAAGGCGATAACAAGCCTGCCAAGTAATAATGATTGCCCCTGACTGCCTTCCTGAGAATAAGTAATCTCAGGTCAATAGAAATTTCAACTGTGGGCCAGGGGGCTCTGCTGATTTTCTCCAGAATATGCATCTGAAAACACAGCTCTTATGTTTTTTTCAACTTTATTGGCTGCATAATGATACAGAATCATTCTTTACAACAGGTTGGGGAATTTTCAGTGTCTAAACAGTTTCAGATTGTGATATATATTAGTCTTCAAGGAGGACAGAGACTTGTACAAACTAGAATGTCTTTGCTTTTCTTCCTACTGTGCACTACACATGTGCACAGATTTGTGCTCTTCCCAAAGACTCTTGCATAACTTAGGATTATCTTATGTCATTTCCACATGATCACTTACCATCTCCAAAAATATAATTTGAATTGTGGCTTATAATTTCTATAGTATTGAGAGGATTCCCATTGGACATTCTGGACCCCAGCTATCTTCACTGCATGTGACAGAGTTGATATAGGTCTACATCTGAGATGAAGAAGATGAGTGGAAGCTGGCACCACACTTGCACTGGGATTCATAATTTGACCAGGGACCCTTGTCTGAGTTCTAAACTGGTTGTGCATTGCTGATATACCATAAGTTAATTTAACTGACTACTTTCAAACTGACTTTTATTATCAGTTTCATACATGAATATAATGAATTCATATTATTCTCATCCCTTACTATCCAATTCCATCTTTCTTCTTTCCCGACTGCAAACCTATTTCCAACCTGTCCTCTTACTTTCATGTCTTTTTGTTTGTGTGAACCATAGAGTTTCATCCACATTTTCTGTATCCCTAAGCTAGACTCTTTCCTTTCGAGAAGTGACATGATTATTTAATCATTGCTGTGGATCTAGGATTGCCTAGGTAAATTAGTAATCTTTATATAAATCGTATACCAGTTGTTATCATTATAAAATACTTGAGTGTCATAGTTAAATAAAGCTGTCAACCTGATGGTTGAAGTTTCCTCTGGACACATTTGTATAGAATTAGTAACTAAGCCAAAAATAAACATGCCAGAGATTGTCTATTTGATGGAGAAAGCCCAGTCCATGGTGGATAAGACTAGTTCCTGGGCAGGTGAATAAGATGGAAGGAACTATCTGAGAAAGTGGCATCCTTTGGTGTACTTGGTCAGACAAGTAAGTAGGTCTGGCAAGTAAGAATTTTCCTTCTTTCACAAGTTACATGGAAATAATATATCCCTCAGCTCCTTGGTAATGATGTGTGCACTCCTGTCAAGCTGGAATAAGACTATCCAAAAAGAAAATCAGCCCCCTTAATCCCTTAAGCTGATCTGTCATGAATTTATCAGCAACCTACATAATAACTTCAATGCTGAGATAAGTCAATTTACAAGGTAGCAAAGTTAACTCTGAATCAAAGTGTTAGAGGTATTAATGTGAGCCTGTGTTCAAGACAGGGAATATGAGGAGAACAAAGAGGCATGAGGGACATGAAAGAGAGAGTGAACAGAGATTAACACCCCACAGTCTTTTCAGAGGGAAAGTCATCAATAATCCCAGATCACTGTTTGACCACAGCTCTTCTATGTTCATTGGATTGTTTATGTTCAGCTGTTTGTTTGGAGAACAGAATCTCAATATGTAACAGAGAATAATTTGCACTCAGTATTCGGACAAGGGTGGCTTCAAATTCAAGTTTCTGCTCCCCTTACCTCCTGAAGCTGGGGGCCTGACCGTGATGTTCGTGTGAATGTTTGAATCAGTCTGAAGAAACATTTGGGAGTCTCTTAAGAATCCACAAAGCATTACTTTGCTTCAGAGCATACTTAACTCAAGGAAGAGATGACATGGAGAACTGTCTATGGAAACATGGCTGACCCCGAGAAGCTCAGCTTCCTGAATCGGCATGTATGGAGTATAGTATATCACTTTAACTTCTACCAATGCTAGTACATTAGTCAATATGCTCTTTGCTGGAAGCTGTATATGAAGATGACAAATTGATCAACATTTCCCCTTTGGAATTTCCTGGAATTTAAAGGTAGCAAGAAACTTAATGTAGCTGCCACAACAACTCAGACTAGATTCTGCTTTAGCACCACAGTGTATCAAAGCACTGTCATTGTCAACGACCTGTGAAAAGTAGGTCACATCCAACTTAACGATTTTCATGCAAAGCATCAGAGTGGACTGTGCATAATTCAAATTAGAAATCTCAGCATTCTAAAGTAACTTTATTTGCTTGCTGTGACATTTGCTCTTGTGATACAATTGAAGGCATGTGATGCATGGCAAACCTTGATTTGGATTGGAAGGTAATTGTCTCTAATCAGGATTCAAGGGAATTTGCCACCACACTATAGATTCCAAGTTAGCAGTATAATGGGAGCATTGTTAAAATTTTGTGCTGTGGAATAATTCTATGAAAAGAACATTTTGCATAATATTTATAATAACCCAATGACCAATATATTATCACTGTTTTCCTTATTGTGAAATGACAGTTTTCCTATATGAGTTGTAAATAACTTGACAAATAAGCAAGTGACAAGGATGACATTGCACTACAGGCAGGATAAAGGCCCTGCTGGGGCATCCTTCTCCTGTTTAAAGGAGGTCCGTGGCATGGAGGAGGCCACTTTGCTCCTCCTTTAAGTGAAATCAAGGGTATCAGGTCTTTCTCCTAGTGAGACATGGCTCTAACAAATACAGAACAGCCTTGGCATGGTTGGTTCTGTGAACCTGCTGCTGGGATTATTCTTCCCCTCTTTCCCTACTCAACTTGGAAGGCTGATTGAGAAGGACTGAGATGCTTCTTTATGTGTGAACCTGATGAAAAATCCAGAAAGAAAGAACAATCTCTGCTTCTCCCAGAGACTGTTTGAGGCATTGAGTTCTTTCATTAAGGTTGTTATTCTTCTTAATGACATGATCAATTATAAGAGATAAGAGACTTTATTAGCATAGGTCCTTCATGAAAGCAAAGATGGATAAATAAAATTAATATATATAATGAATATATCATGTAGCATGAGGAAAAATCATATTATATGATCAATATATAATAAAATATGTGATATTAGCATATTCATATGCTATATTATATTCAAAACATATGTTGGATTATATGTGTTGCCCAATATATAAATTATGTATAAAAATTGTGAAATATTTCAGTTTATGTTCAGTTTATTGTATGATAATATTATATTTAAAATTTATCTAAAGCTATATGTAGTCTCTTCATAACATATGGAGTATTCTATGTAGAATAACATATTCTGCATATTATGTAGTGGCAGGAAGAAATGTGGGGAGATAAAGGGGAAAAAATGGTTGCCAATAAGCTTTTACTCAGGCCCCTAGTCTGAGAACTTCAGGAACAGCTGTTTTCCAGAGATGCATCAACATTACAGCCTCAAATGAGATTTGAGACCATTCAGTGGTGCACTTCATTCTTTATTAGTACATGTTTTCCTTGGAGTTACTAATGTAAGTGTTAATGACATTAAAGAAGAACACATTGGCATCCAAAATGGTATGCTAGCATTAGGCCCAGTCCCACTGACCCATGAAACTGATCTGAGGATCTACTTTCACGCTGGGCTGCAGTATCTGCTCTGCCTGGCCTCTCTCCAGGCTAATGTGATTACACCTAATTGCAGTGTGGCCATGGCGGTTTCTAGGCTCATGTACGATGTCACAACAGGCTCTCTAGCAGACCATTCTCTGTAAGAAGTCTCATTATATGCAAGTCTTCCTCTAATAACTATTTTCATGTATTATAATTTTTAGCTTCTAAGTTATATAGTAATTGATATTAGAGAAGAACCCAGAATATAGACACTCAGAATGCAATGTTGAGACTAGGTGGACTATGTATAGCAAAAACTGAACTTATCTAGTAAAGGTAATATATGGTTATATGTGCAATAGGAATAACCTTGTGGTACAAAGGAGAGGGGATGATTCATAGTATTTTATGGCATGCTTGGCCCTCAGTGTGCCATCAGGGCACAGAAACTAAGGTTAACAGAGGGCAAGTGATGTTCCCACAGTGGCTGTAATACTTTAATAGCTGAGAAAAGAAAAGAAAACATATACAAGGGAAACAACAAAGGAGAGACATTCGTGAAACAATTTTTATTCTGCTTACGCCATAGAAGCTATGAAAGACATATTTCTTCTTGCTTTCTAAAAGCATTTGTTCCATACTATAGAAAATAGTCAAATAACAAGATTAAACACTCACATATTCACATTCAACCACCAGGCACAAAGTGGGCAGCATACTAAGATAATTGAGAAGACAAAACTCATCAGAAATGGGGCTCATTGGAACTCGTCAGTGGGATGTCTCCTGAGCTCAGTTATGTTCAGATGGTTGCTTTAGAAAATACTGCCATTGCTCTTTGATCACTCACATGAGGACAGCTGCCCCTGCAAATGATCCTTGCATTATACAAGAATATCTGTAAATGACCCCCACTCCAAAGGCCACACAAGACACCCACACTTATAAATGAACATCAGCATCTCACAAGAACACATGTACCTGTGAGTGATTCTCCACATACACAAGCATATGTGTATCTGTGAATTAACTCTTATGTTCCATTAAAAACTTATCTGTGATAGAACTCTCATGTCACACAAGGACATATGCAACTGTGAATGAGCTCCCTATGCCATCTGCGTAAACAGATGGAGCCAAGCACATGTGCATCATTCTATGAGAGATTAATGTGTGACTATGATGAGGGAGACAGCCCCTCCCCCCAATTCTGTTGGTGAACAATCACTCTGCATTGTGTACAGACAAAATCCTAAAGCTTACTGAGTTTACGTAACCAAAAAAACAGTGGATCATCAATGAACAGGATTCTGAGGAGCTTGAGAACATTGACTCTTTCCATTTCTCTTTGCTTCCCCCAAGACAAAATAAAGGTGAACGTGAGTCATGAGATGATGAAAAGGGAGCACTGTTTTATTCTTAATATGCAATTTAATGCTTTGTTAGGATCCAAGAATATAATTTAGCTGATGAGACTTAGACTTCAAAATGCATTACAAAAACAAATCATAAATCACAGAATAGCAGAGAGGAAAATTGATTAATCAATCTGCTCTTGAAAATAGCAAGTAAACTCCTTTCAAAGGTGTCTGGAAAGTCCCTGTGGAAAAAGTTTTGGTGAATGCATTATGTTCATATTCTAATTTTAAAAAGCAAGAGAACTGTCTTCCTGACACTGGGATTCTTCTTGCCCCCTTTCAAGGAGCAAACACAGAGGCCTTAGGATAGGATGTACTGCTAGACTGTCTGGTTAACAGCAGGTCCCAGTTGATGCTCCATGTGCAAGACTTGTTGCTTATTTCAATTTTCGTGTCCTTTTCTGGATGGCAGGGGAAATGACTCTTTCCCCACTTGCCTCAAAGATCCCCATAAATCCTAATGTAACAAAAGACAGACTAGCAGGACACTTTTATTTATCATAAATTTGCGTGACATGTGTGCCATCAGTTGAACTGTCAAATGCACAAGTTAAGCTCATGTTTTTCTGTTTGGGGCTATTGCTGGGGGAGAATAGGATCTCCTAGTTGGATCCCTAGTCTTGTTAATTTTAAAAAGAAACAGACAAAAAAAAAGTCCCAGGACTATTTTACTTCACAAGACCTGCACTATAGTTGGCCTATCATCAGCTCACCATGGATGAGGGAAGATATCAAGAAATAATTCACTTCCCCAAAAGACTAATAAAGTTTTAATGCCAGAAAGGAAAATGGAGCTTCCTTACTCGTGCTCTGGCCATTGCAGGTACAGATATCCCAGATTAAACCCAATGAGTCACACATGGAAAAAGACCTGAAAATAGGAGAGAAACTGACTGGAGAGCAAGGGTTGGGAATAGGCAGTGAGGAATGAAAACACAGATTCGTTGTATTTATGTATGACAGAGTCAAAGAATAAAAGAGTAAAAAATAAATAAATTATTATAAATAGATAGATAGAGATAGATAGAGGTAGATAGATAGATAGATAGATGGATAGATAGACTGATGGATGGATGAATAGATAGATAGATAGATAGATAGATAGATAGATAGATAGATAGATAGATAGATAGATAGATAGATAGATAAAAACAGTAGTAATATGTTATAAGGTCCTCAGTAGCAGCAGATTTCTGTAGTTGCTGGGAGGAGGGAAATAAACAGGGAAAGCAAGTTTAAAAGGCACAGTAAAAAGAGGAAAGAAAAAAAGTTGTTCTCTGAACATAGAATACAAAGAGCATGGTCCATGTTGGAAACATCTATCCAGCACCTATCAAAAGAAGAGACAAATAAAGGAATACCTAAGAAGGAGTACCAAATGATCTCGTCAAGGGACAACTTATTCCTTCCATCTCCTTGGAGGTGGAAAAGGTGTGTGTGGGGGGGTTGCATTTGTGGTCTACAATCAGTTAGAAAAGAAATTCTGAATTTCTTTCTTTTTGCTACAGAAAAGGGGATTAGAATTAGTTTGTGTGACTGTAGGAAAGGACCTATGGTTTCTATAACCCATCTTGGAGAAGAGAGATTAGAGTGCCTACAGTTTGCTTTGGGGAAAAATAAGTTGCTGTTCTGCTAGGGAGGGCCAGGGACAATGTTCACATCAGAGGCAGCTTCTGCAGTTTTCATTTCGGTGTGTTTTCTGAGCACTAATATCAGTATTTTTTTTCTTTTATGAGAAATGCCACCTGAGTTTGAATCTCTCTGTGGTGATAAATATTTATTTTAATATTAGCATTGGCCAAATAGCAAGAGTCATACTTTAAAAATCTTTGCCTTCTGAAGATTCTGTGGCAGCTGACCATTTATTGCCATTTGCCTAGTAACTCTCAGAATTAGC
The DNA here is from genome assembly GCA_023101885.1 of Typhlomys cinereus. Taxonomy (NCBI): domain Eukaryota; kingdom Metazoa; phylum Chordata; class Mammalia; order Rodentia; family Platacanthomyidae; genus Typhlomys; species Typhlomys cinereus. Next base: position 2,232,983 of record JALPQD010000094.1, on the reverse strand, counting down.
AGCTGGGAATTTTCAAACTCAAGATGATATTTTTCTAGACCCACCTTCCTGAAGCTTCTTTTATGAAATGTGGCCTTCCAATGGGGAACAAAAGCAAATCAGAATATGAGTGATACGGACACAAAAACCCTCAAAAACATAATCCATCTTCTAAAAGATGTTGCCGCTTTAGCAACATCATAAATTAAACCACCATAGTGCAGCGTTGCTAAAAGCACTCTACAGTGCTTGTTGTGGAATGGTCTCACCATGGGTGCCATGTTTAATGATGAAGGGTGGATTCCCAGGATATATGCCATAAATTCTCTCTATGGAGCCTGTCAATTGTTGGTAAAATAATGCCACATTTAATCAACACAATCTGATACCAGAAAATAAGGGAGCTGCAACCTTCACTGGCAAAACAGAGCTGAACAAGGAAGAGTGTTTCTCTGTCCCCTGTAAGAAAGGAAAGATGGCCTGTGCTGGTGTCACAGAGGAAGCAGAGAACACGCAGCAGGAATGATGCTGTGATTCCACACCACAGCTGTGGCAGCTTTGGAGCATCATCTACTGGGGATGCATAGCCACCAACTAGGTTGTTAGCAAAGATGATCCACTACTTTGTCCCGTGCTCCTCTTGAAGGCACATCTCAGCTCAATTCATCACACAGCGTGAACTCATTCGCTTTCATTGCAAGGTTCTGAGAGATTCGCTGTCATTTAGCATGCCAGTTCTGTATCACGCTATTAAAGCACAGACAAAGTGAGGCTCATTTCCTCCTTTGACCAGCGCTCAAGGCCTTGAGCAGTCGTTTAGGCTACAGCTTGTAATCAGTTAAATACGCTCCCTAAAAGTGCAGAAGGGACGTTAATTTTAGCCCATTTGTCAGGTGTCATGTGATTTTAAAACACTATGTTTAGTGTGAATCCCTCTGGCTCTGCTCGCCCAGCAGATGACAGTGGAGACTAGCAGACCAAGTATTAGGAAACTCCACGGGATCTCAAGAAATGTCTAGAAGAAGATTCCTAAATGTGGAAAGAAGTCACTTCAAGTTAGCAGCCATTTTAATGTCATTTCAGTGCCTGGTAGCTGTTGAGATTCATTTTAAGGGCATTTCTGAAGAGAGTGCACTTTGCTCCTGTAACTGCTGCTGTCCTGGGCCAGAGAGCATCACTATCATTCTGCACAGAGGAGGGAGAATGCAGTTGTTCACAAAACCTCCATTCATTCTCCTCTCTTGCATTTCTTGCCCAGAAACTAGTTTAATCATCTCCTCCCTTTGTGTCTTATTTTAAAATGAAGCTTCTAATTTCCCCTCCTTCAGTTATAATGATGTGTAATTCCTGATTCATGTTAAACACAAGAACCCAATATAGTTCCTTGCTAAATATTTTAGATGCAAAAAAATAGGTTAACCCTTAACATTTTATTTGAATCTTGAAATGACCTTGATATAAAAGTAGGCTTGTTATTTTTTTCCTGCACAAAGCAGTCATGCTTGTCAATATGCCTGTATATAGATTTTGCTTCTGGACACAGAACTCGTGTGTGACATATGCAATTTGAAATTTATTTTATCATTTTTTAAAGAGACTGAATGAGAGATGGTTAATTAATGGAATTTGCAGGTGACACAGAACATACCCTGTTAAAAGAGAGGACTTATTAATTTATAGTAGCATTTTCTGGAGTCAAGTTTCTTTGCTCCCTTTCATTGATTATTTAGGATGGACTACATAGACATTGTCTTTAAAAATAGAACATATTCTTCCAAGTCTCCTTATGTCTCAGATAGGGAAAGAACATTTCTTCTCTCTTAACTAAGGTCTTGGCAAGCAGTAATAGCTCATGCATGATTCTATCTCCTGTTCTTCAATGATTAAAAAGAAAATGATCTATGTTCAAACCATGCCATAAATATCTTGTCTGAGAATCTCTTGTAAGTACCAAAGAGACTTTTATTTTAGCTCATTACCTCTTAAAAACGGAAAGAGTTTGAATCCCTCATTTATCCTGTGTAAGACCTACTTACACCAAGGTCAAGTGCCACTTTGTGAGAGTTCTTTAGGATGGCATTTTTGGATTGACAGAAGGTGGGTAACTTTTCTTATCCTTGTAGAAAAAGGAAATTTGGAAAGACTTCCCATTGGATTCTGATGGCTCTTTCTCTCTCTCTGACTGGTTATTTATTCGCCATCTTCATTCATGCAACCTAGTGGCTCTGATGAGCATTGGTTCATATCCAATTGTCCACTAACACTGCTTCTTTCCTCCTAGGTTGTCCCTTCATTCTGCATAGTGGACAGCACAAGGAAGGAAGCTTCAAGATCCTTTTCTGTCGGTGCTATTACCAACTTCCACCCCTAAGATGTGGATTATAAGTTACACCTTCACTATGAAGACACTCTCATGCTAGTTATAGTTAAGATCTGTCCTTAGATTGTGTTGAGCAGCATTCCGGAGGCTGGCTGTCCTGATTTTCTTGATTGTAAACCCTAGGTGGGTTTTCCTGAGTGGTTTCTTGGTGGTAACCACCCATACGGTCCACTGAGTGGCTTGCCATGCTTTCTGGTACTCTTCCTGATTATTTTCTTGTGTTCCCAAGATAACAGAAGTCTGAACAATGGCTTGGTATAATGATACATCTCTTGAAGTACATCCTGATGACAAAGCTTCCCTGAATTACCTGCTGCTGAAGAGTTTGTCATGCTTCTCCTTGCTTTACTGTGGATCTTTTGTTATATTGCCCAAAATATGAGAAACCACTTATTACTCACCATGCTGTATGGCAAGAAGCACTCCAAACTGGCTAAAAAAGCACATGTAATATAAAGGATTAAAAAAAGGAAAGTATAAACATAACCTTTCATTTTCTACTGAAAACAATCAGTTCCACAGATGAAAACTTTAGTTTCAAGGAGTAATGAAAAGAATTAACCTTTCTCAGCTGGACTGTGCTACTTATTTGTGAGAGATCTTGTATCAACTTGACTATCACAATATTGATTAGGAGTAGTTAAACAGTGAATCGCTGGTAGGTTTGTAATTATATTGACAAGACACCTAAAATACATACTACATGTACTCTTTCCCCACAAGACAGGTCAGTCACAGATAACTGCTTTTGAATAACTATAATGGTGCAAGAGACAGAAAACAAGCAGATAATCAAGAAAACATACATAGAGAATCATAATGTGGGCATGACCCTGGCAAAGGGAAATAAAGAGGTGTGAGGTAGTACTATATGTGTATACATAAACATGACAGAAAGGATTATTCTCCTGAGGAAAGAGAGAGAAATATTTCTGCCAGAGGAAATCTAAGTGTGAATTTTGGATCCTGAGCTTAGAGCATAACTAATGGTCTGCAAGGAGCAGAGATATATATCTGGACAGAGAACAACTTAAAAGGTAAAGAATGATCTAGGATATGAAGTCTTAGCCACAGAGAAGCTTTGGTCTGATAACGTTGTAGAGTCATTGACAGATGTGGGGTGATCGATATAAAATAATTTCCAAGGACATCTCTTACTGTTCCTTCCAGAGTGGGTTGCAGAGGTGCCTGGTAGAACTCAGAGGCACTGCTTCAAAACTGATCTCAATTGTGCAGAGGGAGATGTGGAGGGCAGCTCGTGCCAGGGTGATGGTAGCAGAGATGTAGATATGTGATTGGCTTCTGGGGATATTGTTAAGTGAAAACAGAAAGTATTTCATTAATTGATAAATAAAGCATGTGATAAACAGAACATAAAATTATTGCCACGAAAAATCCTGAGGTTCTGAATGTTATTTCCATTAAAAAGACAGAAATCATGACCTGAGAAGACAATATAGGATAGTGACTACATTTATATCACTTGACAAAATTCCTGACATAAACAACATAAAAATGAAAGGTTTTTTTGACTCATGATTCCATAGTTTTCAGTCCAAGTTTGCTAGGCCCTGCATCCTCATACATAACAACATGGGAGTAGATGCATGTGGTAGACAACCTTCTTGGCTTCTTGAGAAATAGGAAGCAGTGAGAATGCAGAGAGGTAGAGCATAGAGTTAGATATAGCCTCCATGTAGACACCCTCCAGTGACCTACTTCCACCAGACCACACTTCCTAATAATTTGCCAAAGTGAGTCATCATGCAATGAACCATTCATCACGTAAGAGTGTCTTTGACAGGCACATCCAGAGATTCACTCTACTAATCTTAGGCAGTCCTTAGCAGGATTGAAATGAAAATGAACCCAGTTCCAGCTGGGGATGGAGGAAGAGCAGGGATTTGATGGAGACACATGTAGATTTCAAGGAGCTGGCATTGAAATGAAACATATGAAACCAGAGGAATCCACCAGAGAGATTGGTTCTCAATATGTACATATGGGATCATCAGTATCCAAGCAAATGTCTAGAGAGTTATAGAGTTTTGAATTGTCCTCTAGGGTGTACCAATGTTTAAATGTCTGAAGACGTTCAGGTATAAAGAAGAAAATTGAAAAGTCAAGAAATAAGGAAGGAAACTTACAGAATATATTATCTTAAAGGAAAAATACAAAATGTATTCTTAGAAGATAAAAACCAACCATGAACACAAACAGATGAACACAATGAAACAATGCACACAAAAATGCTGCATGTAATAAATATTGTGGAGTTTATGAAAATTGTCATTATTTTACTTTGTATTTCACAGCTAAGGAATTTTATAGTTTAAACAATGGGAGAAAATACTTAGGAGGTATGAGGAGATGTGGTATAGGAGGGATTGAGGGGCTATTTATTTTAAAATTGTATTATTTATGTGTGTATGTATAAGAGTGTGTGTGTGTGTGTGTGTGTGTGTGTGTGTGTGTGTGTGTGCGCTGTATTGTATCTCTGGAGGCCAAAGGTGACTTCAGGAATCATCTGGGATTACTTCTACCTTCTGTTTTGCTTTGCTTTGGACTTCACCTTTCAGGGTAAGAAGTGCAGGTCACTACCACTTCCACCTAATATTTTTACCTAGGATCTACAATCTGAACTCAGCTCCTTCTGCTTGGGAGGCAGATTCTTAACCCTAGAGTCACCTCTCTGGCCCTGTGAGTCATATTTGAAGCTGAGTGTCACACTAGAAAAGACAAAGAAACGTCCACCTTTCTCTTGTGAAATCTTCAACTCTCGAGTCTATTTGGAAAAGTCTATGAAGCAAAGAATGCTGACATGCAGAAAATCACTAGCATTCATTTGCAGATATGGATACTCAAACCCCAGGCAAACCTACAGCTGACCAATAGCCCAGGCAGTATCTTGATTGCAGCCTCTTGAGATGTAATGAGTCAAATCCACCCAGGCAACACTCTCCAATTCCTAACCCACATGGGTAGTAATTTGGGGCTGATTTACTGCACAGGGGCAGAGAGCTAAAGCTGAAGACTTTGTAATTTTGCCTCATGAGGCCTCTCTGTGTACCTTTTTGATTATGTCATGATCGGAAATGTTTCCATGAGTTCAAGCATAACATTATTGTTGAAGGGTCATTTGTTGCCCTGTGAAAAGCCCTGTGACTCGTAACCATGATGAGCAACATAGAAGACTAAGAATTGTTTCCTCTGCAATTTAATTCTTTAAAAATAAATGATACATAGTTTGGAATATGCCCCTTCTTCAGATTTTCTAACCCTTTATGCCAAAGTTTTCCACTTATAGTTTGAAGCTGATTGGCTGATGTCTACAGCATGTCAGAAAGTTTGCTTGGCTTTAAGTTGAAGTATGATAGAAAGAGAAAAACCTGAGGTGATTTTCCAGTCTGACTTATGAGGGTGAGAAACTCCTAGCTCCTTTCTTGGTTAATGAGCTCATTTACTCAGCAGGCCACCTGATGCCCTAGTGAGGAATTAATAGCACTTCTACAACTTTAAACCATCCTTTTCATTTTCTGTGTGTATGGGCCTCACTGGGGAACAAGACAGAGGTAACCTAGTATCAGAAATGCTCTTGGGAAACACTCACTGCTCCTCAGGGCCATGAGGTCTCTGTGGAGTAAGCCTCGGGCCCTCTGTTGATCATACCCTCATATCTCCAGCAGGCCCAATTCTACCTAACAATGGCATGAGTATACATACATGAGCATGTCCATGAACGTGTACACACATTGGTGCACACATACACATGTATACATATATGAACACACAATACAAGCACAGACACATTAACATGGGAATGAGTATACAATAGAAGTACATATGTATATATACATGAGAACAATAGAACCACACACACATGTGCATACACATGCATAATATAAGCATGCACAGGTACATTCATACATGTGCACACACAGAAGTGCAAACACATATATACACATGCATACACACCTGCACATGCATACATATGCACAGGGGAATGAATAGTGACCTGCTTTTTGCTGTAGACCATATCACAGTCCTTTGACCTTTCCATTTTCAAAACATAAATACTTCTTAACCTCACAGTACCATCAGGTAAGTTTTCTTTCCAGAACATTTACATTTATTGTACCACTCACCATCCAAGTTTTCATAGGAGGCATCTGCATCAAGTAAGGATAAAACGTTATCCTTATTGAGCTTCTGATCTGCCTGACTCTCTCCCCCATTCGTAGCCTAGGGGAATCATTTCTTGTCTTTCTTCACTTGAAGAAGTTGAGGCTGACCTTGGAATTCCTAGCCTGGAAACCTACAGTCATAAGACTGGAATATCTATAAGGCAGTGGAGCGGTATTTACTTCAGTAGTTGGCTCTTTAGTGGCTGATTTCACTTGTACTTGAATAGAGCTTCTTAAAGTACCTTCTTTAGGAGAAGTAGTTTAGCAAGAGCCAAATAGAATTAAAGTGCCTATTTTCCTAAGTTAAAATCATCTAATCTACTTCTCTCTCGTTCATTTCTTTTCTCATGAATCATATATCTTTCTTCATCTGTATCTCAAAGGAAATCATTGCAGTCTTGGACAAATTCCATCCTCTCCTTTATTGCAGATTTCACACTGACTTTCATAGTGAGTCCAGTAAGCATTTCTCCAGCATGTATATTCTCTGTTTTCCTCATGGAAAACATGTTCTTGTAGCTTCTGTATCCAGAGCACTGAATATGTTGGAAAGATAAAAAACACAACATAATTGTACCTGTCATGTTGAGTAGCAGGCTATTCCTCATTTCTAATGTTTTACTTTTGTATCTTTACTTAATAATTGCAACAATCTTAGGAAGCAGACATTGTTATTCTTTTATGCAGATGTGACAAACTCAGTTAACAAAACTGGGGATCTTTTCTTAGTCCATTTTGTGTCTACTTTCAAATATCCAAGAATAAGCACACTACTAATAGAAGAATTTTGTTTTGCTATTTTTTCAATGTTCTCTATATCGGAGACAATGATGTAGGCATTGGCTCAACTTTAAGTGTCTCAGTGTGGATATCTTAACAATGGCGGTAGCAATGGTTTGGACAAGATTCAGGGAGGCCTGGAGCACACTGATAAATACCCATTGTTGTAGGAACTAATGAGTTCCCAGAAGACCTGATCCACTTTGCTAAGGTGGTATTAGTCTATTACTGATGTGCCCCCATGACCTAATTACCTCTCAACAGGCCTCACCTCTTTAGGTTTCCAGTATACAAAATCTGTTTGTCACTAGAAATTCAGCCCCTAGTTCAAACTCCTTTAGAGGACAAAGCAAAACTAGACTCCAGCAATGTTATGCAGGCCAGTTAGGCTTGAGGAGGGCTGAAATGAGGTAAAACTCTGGGGCCTCGGAGTTGGACCCCTGATTCTTAGTCATCACTGTGATGCTCAGCTGTGTTGCCAAGGGAGATTATGATGCACCCTGCTCGTGTATGAAGTATCCACTTCCCTTTTCCAGTGTTCAGGAAGATTCCAATCTGCCTGCAGCAGCACCTGCCACAGACCCATCATCAGCTGCAGGAGAAGGACATCCTCAGGGAGACTGTTTTCCCCTTCCAGCAAATGTTTTTAACATCTCACAAATCAATTTGCCTTGAAGCAATGGGCATTTTGACACAAGACAGAGTTGTGTAAAAGGCATTAAATTCAAGATGACAATATTTAAATTTAATCATGTCTTTAATGGAACACTTTCTTGGGGTCATAGGAACTGTCAGTGACATTTAAAACAGTTTAACAGTCCAAGGGCCATTAATTTGGCAGGAAACGCAAGCTGGATTTCAGCGACAGTCTAAACCATATCAAAGTTGCACTGTGAAGAGGTATTTACCACTGTTGTTTAGGAAGCTGCAATTAGCCAGACATGGTGGTGCATACCTCTCATTCCAGTTACTCCAGAAGCTGAGGGCTGCCTGGGCTGCACAGCAAATTCAAGGTCATCCTGAACATCTTAGTAAGAACTGCACCCAAAATAATAAATAAAAAAATAAGTAAGAAACTGGGAATAGGAGAGAGAGAGAGAGAGAGAGAGAGAGAGAGAGAGAGAGAGAGAGATTTCAACAAAGTGATGAATATATAATTCCCCAAAATGTATGTGAACAAGGGGTATCTTACAGCTTACAGCTTCAGCTAATATACATCCATGACTGTTGGGTTTCTGTTCTCTTTGCTGCAATTCAACTATATTCACTCCATTCACTACATTCTCCATTTTTTATTACATTTCCTTTCTTGTTCAGTGCTGATAGACTTGTTCATAATTATGGTGCAATTTGTTTGATGTTTACCTATTCTGTCTCTTGTGTCAGCATTAAATTTTTATATTTTATGTTTTATGCTCTTAAATATTTCTTTTTCATGTCACTTTTATGATTTCTGTTTTCCTTTAGTGTTTTATTTAGACTTTGTGATGCCTCTCCTTGAAAATGTATTCTGAGTATATATTATTGTGTTTAATGGTAAAATATCTAAGGTGATTTCACAGTGACTTACATGTAAAACTTCTTCATTGGCATTGCTATCTAATAGCTTTGTTTTTCTTTATTGCTCAACCTAGAAAAAAAAAAACAAATATCAGCCCACAGATATGAATACTTGCTAGTAACTAGATCTCCTGGTCTCATCTATTTTCTATATCACATTCATTTTCTGTTACAAGTTAAATTTTTTCATCATCTTTGTTGCTTGTGCTAAACTCTGGTCTTGGAATGAATGAAAACCCATTTTCTGGAGACATAAGTTTGGTTCAATAATTGGACTTCATTCATAATTCTCTACCTTGTAATTACTACATATAAAAAGAAATGATGGCATTCTTCACATTTTTTCTTACTTTATGTTTCTGATAGCTAGCTTTATTTACTCATGAAAATTACTTTCATATTTTCATAGGCTGCAGGTGGAACAATTTCTTCCATAGTATTGTAGAAGTTTAGAGTTTTGGTCATGACCTACTAATTTGGTAGTCCACATTGCTTTTGCCCTTCTCTGTCATTTTCCAATGTGGCACTTTGAAGGTTTTTTTTAAGGCTCTTTGTTTAGAAACTTATCTGCTTCTTAAGAATCATGATATGAAGTATTAGGGTCATTATTCTCAAAGAAGAAAAAGAATAAGCAACAAGTATTAGTGGAAAAGTCACAACCTATGAGCAGTATTAATTAGAATGTAAAATGTACAGTCACTATGCATGAAAATCTGTCTTTCACACAAAATAATTGCCACAGTATTATCAGATGATCTTGCAAATACACTCCTGGTTTGTATACCCAGAGGAACTAAGCATAGGAATTCAGAGATTAAAAACCATTATTTTTTTTTAATTTTCAGTGGCTCTGTGTGTGTGTGTGTGTGTGTGTGTGTGTGTGTGTGCGCCAGTGGAGGACCAAGGGTGACATCAGGAATCATCTTTTATTGCTCTTTTGCTTTAATACTTTGTTCTGAGGTTTCCCAGGCTCTGCTTTCTATGGCCAGAATTACACAGTGGCTATTTTCTGCCTTGAATATCCATGTGGTACTTTTGGGATTCAAACTCAGATTCTTTTGCTTGTGGAGAAAAGGCTTTAACCACTGAGACATTTCCAGCCTCACAAGTAGCATATTCATGTAACCAAAGAATTGTGTGTCGACAAATGTATGGATAAATAGCATGTTATATACATGCATAACATGTTCTTTTTCAATTATGATAAAGAAATTAAACTGTAATGAAATTCTGACATGAAGTACAGCATGGACCCACCTTGAAGACATTGCTCTAAGCAAAATGAGCCAATCACAAAAGACCAAATCCACTTGTCTTAGACTTCTAGTGTAATAAAATTTCAAGAAAGGAAACAAATATCATATAGTCCAGGATGGAGGGACAGTTGATATGTGCTTAATCCTTCTAATGGATATAGAACTTCTTTTTGGAGTTATTGAAATTCCTGGAAATGCTGTGGGATAATGTACAGATGTCCTTAGGTGAAAAGCCATAAGGTCATATCTCCAGAATCCATATGAAAATGTTGAGTGGATATGGTAGCACAATTATAATTTCAAAGAAGTTGGAACCTGGAAATCCAAAAAGCAATCTGGATAACCAGACTAACCTATAGACAAGCTCTGAGTTTAATTAGAGATCCAACCTCAAAAGAATAGGTAGACAAGTGATTGAGGATAATTTCTGTTATCACCCTGGGCTCAACATACATATGACTACATGGGTATGTGCATCTGCACACATATGCATGCACCTTCCCACACATGCAAACACATGTATAGACTCACTGTACCTCCTCTAGCTCACACATATGAAAAATAAAAATTAATAAAGTGGTAAATTCTGTAAAAACTGAAAATGGTGATAAAAGTTAGTTTTGATTTCCTTTAATTCTCAACCTTCCAAAACACATTTGCACAAATCTTCAGTTTTTGAAAAATGAATGTGTGTGCATACATGCATGTGCGCATCTTCGTGCAAATACATGTGCCTCCATGTATGTATTTTAAAAATATTATTAATATATTATCTTGTATTTCTAAACTCTTTCTAGAGAAAATTCCATTCATGACTGATAAGCAATTCTGACTTGTTCTATTTTTGCAACTACTTTGACATGTATCTATTCCTTTTTGTCGACCTGTGACACATGTTTCCTGTACTCTGTATAGTATCAGACCATGGCAGGGATGCTGGCCATGCAACAGCAGATGCACTTACTAAGAAGCACAGCAGATGTGCTTTCATGGAATTTATATCCCTAAATGTGTGATGCAGACTATAATTATGTTAAAATAAAATGTGGTACCACAGTGACAGCCTACTTTATGAAGAGGACCAGCTCAGGGAAGGAAGCCAGCTGTGCTTGTGAGTTTGCAACGCAGTTGTCTCCATAAAAGTACCATGTGTAGGCAGTATAAATGAAGACAAGCAGGAAGTCAAAGCTGTGAGGCCATTAGGAGTACAGAGGTAGGACAGAGAGAAGATGATGTGTACCAACACTCAAAAAGAGCGGTGTGGCCAGTTTTAAAATGGGAAGATAGGGTGTCTAGAACTTTGACCACAAAAATCAATTCTATAATGTTGAAACTTTGTTCTGCCTACCTGTTAGCGACTCTTGCATAAGCAGTTATTCAATCAGACTATTCCACATGCTTTGTGATATGCAATGCTCTTTCAAATTGATCTAAGCAAACACAAGTCAAACTGGAAGTAAACCACGTGGTGTTATACCTCAAGGACAAAATCCTGAGCTCAGATCAGTATCATGGTTAGCTTGGTGTGCACAGACTTTGGTTGCCAAGCAACTACTTTTCCATGTTTCTTTATCTTTCTGTAATTAGCAAAATAGAAAACTACTAAAGAACCTTGACTCATATCATGTGTGCATTGATTCTTTCTCTTTTTATCTACTGAAGATTTTCCATTATTACCATTTTATCCTTGTTTAAAATAAGAACTTTCCTCCATGAAACTTTCACTTAGTTCCTCTGCTTCATTTGCAAAGTAAGAAATTACTCTCCCAATTGCATTTTGTATGTAAATTTACTTAAGTCAAAGGAGCAGCAATGGATATTTAGAATCACTTTTATATATTAGTACTTTGACCCACATGCATATATGAGCTATGCATGTGTGTGTATATTTCTTTCAATAACTAGAAACAAATAAAATATTCCTGTTGTGATGACACATAACGAAGCATCACAGGCTTTGCAATCAGTAAGCAATCAGCAAGTGATGAATTCTTTTTTCTTGTTTCTTATTAGGACAGCTTGTATGGTTGTATGTCATCTCTGAAACTCACGTTGATATTGTTAACTTTGGATGGTATTGGAAGGTGGGATCCTTTACTAAATGACTAAAAGGACTTGGTAGCTTTTCTACATGAGTGTGTTTTCTAGAATGTAAATGGTTACCCAGTGAAGTAGCTCCTCTTTGGCTTCCTTCAGTAGCCTGAGTCCTTCAGGAGTCCAGTAGTTTTGAGTGTCACTCCATTCGTACACTGCTAGCCTCCAGAACATTAGCCAAAACTAACTTTAATTCTTTATAAACAAACACCTTCATTATTCTGTTACAGCGACAGCTTACCACCTAATACAACAGCCTGAGTACAGTTTCTGCTGTGTTACGGTTAATTGCATATACTTCTTCCATAACCATCACCTTCTAGTGAGCATATTCCATTATCAAGCACTGTATTCTCTTTCCTATACCCAAAACATAGTTTTTTAAAAAATATAAGATAAATGGTTTTTAAGTGGATATTCATGAAAATATAGTCTTATGTTTTAGAAATTATAAAATTACATTTTGCAAATTTAAGTACATTCTTCAATTAATAAAGATTTTGCTATCATTGACAATAACAGATGCATTTCAACATTTTCTATTTGATAGAATGTATTTCTTATGCATAAATGATAAAATAAGTTTTTTTCTTTCTGTGATGCTTTTACCTATATGATTTTAGCTTCTATAGAACCTATGAATACTTTTTAACATGACATCTAATTTTCTCTAATCAAATCTAGTATATATTTAAATCCTAAGTAGTTTTTCCACTGATTACAGTGTCTGAATTTTCAAGTCTGCAGCCAAATATAACAAAGCCAAACTTTATTGATTTCCTTGATGTTTAAGCATCATTTTCTCGTGCACTTCTTGAAGTCTATTAATAATCTTAGCCTATCCCAGTGGAATGCCTTAACGTAGGAAACAAATGGCAATGCCAGTCTGTAATCTAGGTAACAATGTGACATAGTTCTTCAAGTTAAAAAGAGTTCTGAAGGACTGTTCTGTGATGTTGCCCATGTACTATGTTTTAAGAAATGAAATCTCCTGAGCAATGAGAAAGCTGTGTTCCATTGGTGACTTCCTGTGGTTTGCAAAGTGGGAAAGTGAAGATGTTAGTCACTCTCCTGCATAACAGTTTAGCAAATCCTTCTCTTTATGGCTCGGAAATTAACAAAACAATTGTCAATTTTGGAGCTTCACATCTTACCCAAATAGTAAGTATCAAAGGACCAACTTACTATCCATTATCATTCCCCAGCCTCCATCTTACTCTGAAACCCACACCATAGCAACTCAGATTTAGTCAGAGGTTCTATTACCACAGACGACAGCAAATGTATCTCATCAAACATGAATGGTACTCTCGATGCAAGGATGTCTATCATGGGGCTTCTATGTGATTTCTCTTGTAAGCCATTGGTTTCTAAGGCTCTTCAGCTCCACTCAATACTCACTTGAAAACAATCATATGATTTAGGTTCCTTCTCAGTGCCTGCCAGGAGGAATATTGCTTAAAACAACTTGCTTTCTATCACTTTGATCATCAGACTGTTATCAAATGTGAGGATAATAGCTTGGGTCATAAAAAAGTAAACATAAAGACATAAAAGAAGCTTTTAAAATTCATTTCTATCCAAATGGATCTTGGTACACTGCTTCCTTTGCACAGAAAGTTGTCTAGGATATTAACTGAAACCATAAACTTTCACATGTGCACACACATGTACATACAAATAAATACCATGGAATATAAATTTTGGAAAGTGTGTACCAATGAAATTCTTTTCATAGCTTTTAATTCTTTTGAAGTTTTTGACGCTCCTACACAGAAGAAACTGGTTCAGCTTGGTTTAAACTAATTTAGTTCCTCCAATTTATTTATTTTATTTTTTGTCTTTTTATTTTTTATTTATTTTTTTTTACATTTTTTTATTATTATTTCCGCTCATACAAACTTGGTAGGTACACCGGTTCCCTCCCTCCCTCCTCCTCCCCCTGAGCCCCTGCTCCCCCTCCCCTCACCCCTTCTTCCCCATTCCCCAGTGCCTCCCCCCCAATCCTCAGAGAATCCTTTAATGTGTATGCCAGACTCTCCTCTGGGCCCTCCTCTTCGATGATGTACAAGGACCCAGTGGCATTTCCCTGAACCCTTTCCTGTGTTCCCCTTAAGCATAGGAACACTACCGTGGCTGTCAATCCATTGCCTCCAAGGATCTTGGTGCCTTTAGCAAATGCTAGACTTTGTGGGGTCAATAGTGTGTTGGACATTGTGCAGGGCATGCAAAGTCCAATTATGGTTGCTTGACCCTAACTTGTGTGGAGTATCTTGCATATCATTACTCCTTCCATCTTTGTGCTCTTACGATCTTACCGTCCCCTCTTCCGCAAATTTCCCTGAACTTCAGGATGAGGAGAGATTAGGCTGGCCTAGTTCTAGGTGGTTGATATAGAGTCTCTGAAGTTCTGGACTGTGATTTGTTGATTTTCTTTGCAGTTTTGCTGCTCCTGCAGTGCCCTTCACTCCATCCTAATGGGCATTGTATGTCACCCCCTGGCCAGAGACAAAAAGTTGTTAAACTGGAGTCTTGTTATAAGAGCACATTCAAAGGTAGATGCAATGAAAGTAGGACTGTATTCACATACCTCTACAGTTAGCAAAATAAGTGTGTGCTGTGCTCTCCAAGCAATGTGATACTGTTTAAATGTGTCATCTAAAAAAGTAGAGAGGGATGTCTTTGTCTGTGAGGAAACATGCACGCTTCCATTTAGCTTAACCCTCTGCACCAGACCCAGGTTCAATCTGAGGTACTGAAATTATTTTCAATATTTTATTTTTATAAACTCAAAAATCATGAACTGAAATAAATTCCTCAGTTCTTTATAGAACACTAGGGATTTTCTGTCAAATAAAAACAACACTGGGGAGAATTTCTGGCCAGTCTTCAGAGGTTTGTTAAGCTAATGTGAAGTAGTGGACTATTACTTTGGGGATAGAGCCCATGCAGAGGAATGTGCCTCTTGAGAGCACCTCTCTTCTGAGATGCTAGTCTAAATGCGACAGTGTAATAATGATCCAATCATTACTCTAAGGAGATCCACTTTTGGTATATCTACACAACCATTGTGCTTTGGCTTATTGTAATGCAGCAATTACTATTAATTGAAACAATTCATCATGAATAAAGTCTCCTAAAGACTAGGAAAGTAAACAAAACTGATAACTTTAAAAAAACTGAAACTTCAAAGAATCACAGGGCCCCCTACTCAAAGGGATCCAAGAAGTAAGCAATACTATGGAGAAGAATCTCTGAGACCATCGAAGCTACCTGGAAGCCACAATCCTAGAACTCTAGGGATGCATCTTTCATGAGGTTTCACTCATGATGGGGTTGGCTTTTGGTGATGCAGATACCTTGGAGTCTATGCTCCTGTAAATATTTCTCATCCTCGCTTATGTAAGTAAGCACAATAAACTCACCAAATCAACTAAAATCCTGATGTTGCACATACACATTTTCTGACATTATTTTAAGAGCCAATGCTTTTATTTTCTCCCATCTGAAAAGTCACAGGGTTACTTACTTCAAAATAGCAGCTCACTATGGAAATTAATTGACAAGTTGGCAGATAAGACTGTGGAATACAGCCCATGTTTCCATTAGGCTATCAATCTTGCTTTTGTTTTCCTCACAATCCCATACTGCAAAACCCAATAGTAGATTGCCCTCTTTTCTTTGAAATAATAATATAATGATGGCTTTTTAGTATAGTGATATTATGACTGAAAATGTCCCTGTTCCGCCTGAGGAAGGAAATCTTTTAGACTGATGTGTATGTGTTCCTGCCTTCCAGCAGCTGGAAGCATGTAGGATCCTCCTCCTAGTTCATCAGGTAAGACTGTCTGCAAGCCCTGTGACATGGTGCTTCCAGAACAGCAACCATGGTTATTAGTTTACAGACTCCCACTCATGCCACAGAAAACTCTGTCTCAGCCTCTCAGGCAGAACCAGGAAGGCGAGAAGCTTGAATGTCTTCAAAATTGATGCTTGGTTGCTGGTTGTGAGAAAAGTGTGATGGAGTCAGAATGATAAAGTGCAGCAGACCAGAGTCGCGGTCTCCAGAACAGGGCTTCCCAGGACCAGGTGGAGAACAGAACACACATAACTCTGTTTTGGACGAGTGAATTCTGAACCCATTTATTGCAACTTTCATGACAGTTTTATACAGACTATTTTGGGGTAAAGAATGTTGCATATAATTTTCTAATCAGCAAAATCACCTTCAGGGTGAACCTTTTTTCAAGAACCTAACCCATTGCTTGAGGGTAAAGGCACTTCAAGGAATCATTCTCTTATCTAATCTATAATGCTTCACCAGATAGCTATGGGGCTGAGCCCACTTTTTAACAGAGACTGCTTTTTTAAAATACACAGAAGCAGAATGATCTCCTTTTGATTTCAGCAAGGAACATGTTTTACAATTAACTATAGGAGTCCCCAACACCTCATAAGTCCCAGTGTGAGCTTTTGCTGTTGTCTTCTCCAGGTTGATACTCTCAGACAGGCAGATCGACATGGGCACCAGGCATGGCAGCAGGTTCTAACTTGGGAAGATGTATGCAGCTCAGGCAGTCTCTATTATCCAAGCTTGAACCACATTTCGAAGAGGGCCATGGCTTAGATACTGAAGGGCCATAAGCGCCTATAGAGTGATTTTGTGAATGGGACACTACTGAGATATGCACTGAAGAGAACACTTAAGCAATATAATCATTAAAAGAATAATTCCTCCTATAATAGCATCCTTCTATTCCTTTAATAGTAAGGTTGCTTATGTCTTCCTTTGAGGAATTCCAGAAGTGTATTGCCATCAGTTAGATGACCCATCTGTGAACCATGCATTCTCCAAACCTGGGGTCCAATCTGTCAGGCCCCATATGCCTGCCATGGGTGTCTCTTTCGGGGCAGAGGCAATCATTGGTGGGAGTGCACTCTAATGGTCCATCTCTGTGATTTCTCATAAGAGTGCTGTTTGGGATAGGAAAGACACGGCCCCCTTTGCTTCTGATATGGATTCTCCCAGTTTGGATTGCAAATACCATCTCCAGGGGCAGTCTTAGCATCGAGACTTTCTGGCATGATGGTCTCTTCCTTGGCCTTCAGCCAGGGTAAGAGGGTATCACAGTTTCTTTTAAGGTTCTAGTGGACTGATATCATAGTCCTATACTTCTGGAATTTCTGAGTTAGTACATAGGTGGGAATTTTACCCACCTATATTTTAAGACTTTAGAAGTTATTCTCTAATTTCCTTGAAATCAGTGCACACATTCTGGCTAACAAGTCTACTTTTTGTAAGTGACTAGACATGAAATCTCTATTTAGAATTTGAGTTAAAGTTAAAAAGCAGGCTTCTTTTCTAGATCAGAGAGCAGGAAGCTAGTCCAAAAAAACCCTAAGAGCAGGTAAAGTGCACTCCTAATTCCCAGAAGAATTTTTCCTGCTTATGGGGTTACTGTGACCTTCCTCAAGGAACTGGGAAGAAACACCAAGGCCTGACAATTCCCATATTTTTCCTTATTTCTCTTAAATAAAGCCATGTCCTTATCCTAAAACATGTTACTTTGAATCCATCTTTTCCAAACTGAGACATATTCTACCAGATTGGTTGGATAAGGACGCGGCAATAAAGAATGAAAAATACAATTTTGTATTTAGTTGTGAACATAGGCTCCTACATTGCACAATTCTGATGGCTCTGATAGACTTTCAATAGCAACAGGACTTCTGGATATCTGGCTCAAACACTTTTTCAGTCCAGCGTGCTCCACACTGTTACAAATAACCTAAGTAAGAGCTTCTCCAAATTCTATTCTCAGAAAGTTTGGTAAACTAGAAAAGCATGTGTAATTTATAATTTTAACATTGCAAAGTTGAAATTTACCTTTTTATTAGAATTCAAGATCTTTGATAATATGGGATGATTTGTTTCACTATTTGCTCTATGACTGCAGTCAGTAGAGCAGGCATGCAAGGATCCATAACACATATTCCCTAACTAATTCAAACACATCTATTTTTATATTTCACTGTTACTGTAGCCTGGAAACACCATGACTTCTACAGAGATCTCTGCCTTCTTAGTTTTGCAAAGTAATGACCTGTGATTACAAGTAACTAAAGTTTTGAAAGGGCCTAAAGGATATTATGATGATGTTGATGGTAATTCTACTTTGGAGAAGCTGGCAGGATGCAAGTTTTGCAGCACTAACAAAGACTCATTTGTCATTTGATTGACAACACCATCAATTCCAGTCATTCAACCTGTAGGGTCAGCATAGCTCAGAAAGAGGCTCAATACTTAGCTAACTGGAAACACAGTAGATAGCTGATTATGGGGCAGAGAATCAGATAAAGTCCTAAGTGTCATGGTTACATTCTCTGTGTTGTGTAAGAACATGCTTGTTAAACTTTCAATCCTGTGGCTAAACTTGTCCCATAACCATAGCAGCCAGCCCCAAAGGTCCAGGCATCCAGTGTTTAGAAACAGGCAGCAGGACCCACAGTAATGACCTCCACACCATCACTGCTGCGTGTCCTCACAGATGAGTGTCACTGTGATTCATGGGTCCCCATCATTCAGACATTACTCAAAGTCTCCTGCAAGTGGAAACTAAATTCACTGAGCCAAGATGGCACTTATTTGTCATTTCTTAAATAATTTTACTATGATTTCTTCAACATGTGTTCAGTACTTGGCTTTCAATAAGTATTTACAGAAGGAATTAACATTTGACACATGCTTTGTGCCTGGCAAGAGTGGTACTCTGTGACTGTCCCTGAAATCTTTTACACAAGTTTTCATCAAACAAATCTGAATTAAATAAAAATAGTTGTCTTTCTTTGGACATTTAAACATGAGTATAACAAAAAATATAATTGGATAGCTAGAGTTATGCTGTACAATAAGGTAGGTTGATGAATAGTTTTGCTGATCAAATAGTTTTTTACTTCCAGTGTTAGTTTCTGCATTAATTTTGGCAAATATGGTAATATTTGAAGCCTTTAAATTTCTAAAATTGGGTTTTGGTGACAAAACTATATACCTGTTTGTATTATTTCTTTAGTTAAATTATATGTAATATAATGTTTCTAACCCAGTATTTACTCATCAATAATAAAGAAAAGCTATTATTATTGTTATTTATTATTATTACTGTTTTCTAGTTCAGTAACTCTTACTATATTTTCAACTTTTGTTGTTTGGAAACACAATTTTTATAATCTGAAATCATAGTTACTGATCATGTGGAATTCAATAAAATACTTTGATATGACAGAAAATCATAAATTATTCTAAAATATTAAAAATTAACAATAAAACATGAAGCTTTATGTTGGAGAATTGCTTTCATATGATATTTTTACTTATGTTTTCATTATAGGAAAATAATATAATATTGAGAATAGTTCTAAACCCTCTAATTTGCTTGACATCACATATGTACATTTCTCTGGTGCATCAATGACTCAGATAAATTTCAATGTGAAGAAAAGCATGACAACAGGTACATATAATGTTACAAGCACATGCTCACCCTACCTCTCTGGCAGGAGCTCTTTGTAATATGTCTTCTGGTGTCCATCAGATTCAGGCATTCTCCCCTAATGACTCCTCGTCTTTGCAGCTCCATCACATTCAGTGCTCAGTGTACTGCTGGTTATAAGTGCAACGTTTTACAAAGAATGACAATTCCACTTAGTAAGGGAGAAATAGTTGATATCAAGATTGATGCCAGTCAATCTTACGTGTGTCCTATTGAAAAGAATCCCATGAGCTAAATACCCTGAAAGAATGCCAAGATCTTAATAAGTCACTCAACCCAATACATATGATGATGCATCAAATCTTGCCAAAAAAAAATTCATTTAAATGTCCACTCATAATACTGTGGAATGAAATCAAAGAGTAGAAAATAGTCATCACCGCTATGAAGAAGAACCAAGTGGCTTTACAGCATGTGATATTCACATTGTGTTATTAATTTTTTCTTCTCTCAGAGTTGTAAATTGTTTTTCAAGCTTTAAAATTTCCACATTGTGATGGCAGAATTTCACATGCCTCACGTTCACTCAGTTCTTCAAATATATGATATATGATGTCATAGTTAGGTAGGGATCAGATAGATAGGTGAGGGTTTGAGTTCTAGGTACATTTGTAGATAATTAGTAATTGAGCTAAGCCCACATTGTCTAGTTGATGGGAAAGGCCCAACCCATGGTGAGTGGAACTAGGCCCTGGGCAGATGAATAAAATACAGAGAGCTGCTTGAGGAAGTTGGTATTCTCCAATATTCTTGGCCAGAAATGCTGGTCTAGCATGCCCCCTCTCACAGTTGTTGTATGAATAAGATGAAGCCATTTCCCTTGGGTCTTTGGTGATGGCATGCTCTCATTCCAACTGCACTAAGACTGTAATTAGACTCTTGTAAAAGGATAAATCCCTTGTTCCATTAAGCAGCTTTGTCATATTTTTATCAGCACCTATGTAGAGCAACTGTAGCACATGACAAATATACATACACACATGTGTGTGTATCGTGCACACATGAGCATGTGCACACGTACTAAGAAGCAATAGAAAACTTTCAAAGAAGTTACAGTTTGTCAGGTGACTAACTTGACCTTCAGAAAAATTTTTTGTCTTTTGCAAACTTTATAAGTCAGAATATCAGGGATATAGTTCGGTTGCCAGGGTGCTTGCCTAGCATGCATGAGGCCCTGTGTTCAACTCAGCCTTGGAGACAATGAATAGGGTTGTGATCCCAACAATTTAGTGGTAGAAGTAGGGGCCTCAAAAGTTCAAGCCATCTTTAGCTACACTGGAATTTCGAGACCTTTCTAAAATATATGAGATCCAATCTCTAAATGCATAAGCGAATAAATAAACAAAAAACAAATGAATAAATAAATAAGGAAAATTAGACAAGTTGGGAAGATCTTCTGATGCTATGACCTTGTTTAAATTAGTGTCTGCTGGAATGATAGATCTTCTCATTCCAAGGTCATGTTCTCAAGTGGTCAGAAGTGTGGGTCAGAAGTGGGCCTGTGGGTCATGTGGGAATAATCAAAGATAGTCATCAGATGTGCCACTGGCCATGCATGATGTTACCAGTTACTGAAAATATGCCTGACTGTGCCCATAAAAGTAACCAGGATATGATCTTAAGTATGAATAGAATATTTTTTCAATATAATCAGTTTTCAATGTTTGCAGATTCTGTGTTTTTAAATTTATCTTTTATCAATGTGTATTTCTATCCTGAAAAATGCATAACCATGAGGACTGCTTGCATACGAGGCCCAGAATAGCAAAAACTGAATGGACATGATTCCAGCACACGCATGTGCACACACACACATACACACACACACACACAAACACACGTGTATGTATGTCTGTCATGTGCTACAGTTTCTCTGTATAGGTGCTGATAAAAATATGACAAAGCTGCATAATGGAACAAGAGATTTATTCTCTTACAATAATCTAATTACAGTTCTTAGTGCAGTTGGAAAGAGAGCATGCACCATCACCAAAGGCCCAAGGGAACTGGCTTCATCTTATCCATATAACAACTGAGAGAGGGACATGCCACATGTATATGTATGTGTGTATATGCCATATGTATATGTATATGTATCCATATACACGATCCCAGATGATGCTCTAACTCCTTAAGAATTTATACCATTGACAGGTGTTATTCATTTAGTATTTAGTGTTTTGCTTATGTTTTCTCATTTTTAAATGTTTCTTTTGTGTTTTGCTATCTACAAATCACTCCCTTGCATAAGATGGTTGCATAAAATGAAGAGTATGTGTCAAGCAAACTTCACAAACCCATGGGGCTATAGTACTATTTGCCCTTGGACTCAATAATGTAAATACATTATATAATTATATATAATATATTAAATGAGATGTACTTTAAATAAGATATATGTACACAGAAACATACAGAAGGGCTTGCATAAATCAGTTGATGAAATTTGTGTTTGAAGATTCTCATGCTACTTTCCACATTACTTCCACTTAGTATTTAGCAATGCAGTCCTCAAGAAAACTGTATAGACTGTGACTGAAACAACTAAAATTCATCTATACATGAATATGCACACACCATATAACTAGAGAAATTTATGTGGTAATACAGAAGTGAGACTAAAACTGCAAATAATTTCAAATTTAAAAAGTTATCCATTGAACAGCAATATCCATTGATGCACACATGTGGTGAAACACATTTCTAATAAATTTTGCAATTGAAGTTTTCATTAGGTATAACTTGCAAAGTATTTGTAATATCCATCAATGGTCAGGCTCCAGATAAATGAGCTAATTGTTAAAGCTTTCCTAGTTTTTTCCCAGTTTTCTCAGAAAAGAGGGTAGACACTGTATTTTTTAAATACAAAAGGTAGCATACAGTGTTTTTGCCAACCAAGCTGATTCAAATGAATTTCTCAAGATATTTTTTTCCTACAGACTAAAAATAGAGAGCTAAAATTATAAAATCATGGGGATACTTGTACAATTTTAAAACCTCTCTTGATTAAAATTTATATATCCACTTTGAAGAAAGACTGAAATAATATAAAAATAAGCACAGTTTACTAAGAAAAAATAATTCATTTTAAATTTTCATATTAAAATATTGAATGTAAATTAAAACTAAAAGTGCTAATAAGGTTTCCTTTGAAATTCATGTTTATATATCGTATAAGACATTTTTGTGATTCTAGCATCTGAATTAATTATGGTTTTAATAAAGCTTGTGATAATTCCAGTTTTGCATAAATTTAATTATGTTTCCACCAACTTATGAAATATTTAGAATTTTCACTACATAACATTTCAAAAAACAAGCAATAGAAAAGTCAAAAGAGATAATAGATTCTTATTAGTCTTCCCTGTGTGTCCTGATTTCAAATGCATTGCATGGCCAATGTTTTAGGGAAACAAGAGGATTTTCATTCCAACTTATGATTTCATGTTTAGTTCATTGTGGCAGAAGCTATGCCAACAGGAGACTAATACCAGCTTGAGCTGCTGACACAACTTGCCATACCATCTCCACTGGAAAATCTAAGAGAAAGGCAAAGAA
The DNA here is from genome assembly GCA_023101885.1 of Typhlomys cinereus. Lineage (NCBI taxonomy): Eukaryota > Metazoa > Chordata > Mammalia > Rodentia > Platacanthomyidae > Typhlomys > Typhlomys cinereus. The sequence goes on along the minus strand of JALPQD010000094.1, from coordinate 2,209,642 downwards.
AATATATGCCTTTTAAGTTGCCAATCTACTACATTTAGACAAGCTCTATCTTCATCCCATCTGCCTGCTGGGGGAATCATCCCACCCACCACCAATCATGCAATTTGACAATCTCCTGCAGGTATGCACAGAGGCTTCCCCTACCTAAATAATTCTTCATAGACATGCCCAGAGGCATAGCACTCGAGTGTCAAACTGACACCCGAACTAACTGCCACAATATTTAAAGTGATTGGGGATTGTGGAAAATTAAGACTAAATTCACAAGCTTGACTGGTCCTCCACCAGAATAGGGAAAACTTCAGTTTGTACCCAGACAGTTCTGCTGCTCTGTGTTTACACGTTTCCTTAAAGATTGTACAAGTAGAGATTTTAAAAATATCTTATGTAATTAATAATTTGTGTGTGTGACAGAGAGAGAGAGAGGATTTATATGTGTCATGTGAGCTTCCAAGAATTAAACATAGGTCGCTAGGTTTGCGAGCAGGCACTTTACTTATTGATGTATCTCACGTGCCCCCATCCATGAATAGGCAAAATAAAACAAGAATATTCAATTCACAATTAAGATCAGGTTTAGAGGCTGATCCTCCCTAGTAGTTTCTTTATTTATGAAATAGAATTTTCTCTCTGCTCATACCTTCCTTGACTATAGTCAATCACTAAGTCACTTTCTTTAAAGATAAACTTAGTTTGTCTCAAGATAATTTTATTTGTGGTTTTAAAATAATAATGAGAACTCTGACACATAGACATAATATAGGCAAATGCACAATCACATACACACACAGAAACACACACACACACACACACACACACACACACATACACACACAGAGAATGAGAGAGAGAAAGGAGGGAGCATGTAGAGAAACAGTCTGTAGGCTGTATGCAGTAACTGTAGGAACTCAGTTTATTAGCATGGGAGAATTGATCTCTGAGGATTTATCCCAATGTATTTTGGCTTAAATCATAAACAAGACTTGTCTTGAGACTCAAATTCATTGCAAGAGCAAAAAGGCTTATTGGATAAGAGATCCTAATGAGATATGTGGGGAATAGGCATGGTGCATACCTAATTGACAACTGGGCTCCCAGGGAGATGAAGTCATCTCTGAAGCACAGGCTCATAGCAAAACATGTGCAAATGGTAGTTTTCTTCTCTCTGTGTTCCTGATCTTCTACATCCCTTGTGGCTGCTGCTTCTTTTCAGGCCCAGATTCACACACACATACCTATAAATGCAACAATGTCTCATTTCTTCTGCTCATGGAAAAACTTATAGTGCTACAAATTATGCATAGACATCTGCATCTGTATTTATATCTTTTAATTTGACTCACATGTGAGGAATTAATCATTATGAGTGGCATGCTATGTATGAATTCCAATGAAAATATAATTTATGATAATGTGTAGTGTTACTGTCTTCAAAGGATTAACTTTACATATTGCTTTTATTGTGAGTACATTGTTTCCTGAATATTATCGTGCATTCAAACTCCAAAATGGTTTCAAATAATGGAAAAATAATGGATTCTGTTTCCCTGTCTCCATCGGCAAAGACATCAAAACAGAAACTGACTTTTAGTCACTGACTCTTTATTCAGATAGACAGATACATGATAGATAGATAGCTGGATGCAGTTACAATTCACTTTTTCTTATAGTTAACCCAAAACAATAATCCATAGGCAATTCTTTTAAAGTAATAACCAATGTCAACCTAACTTTATATCTTCAGAAAAGGATAATGATTCTTCCAGGTTTATATTGCGTATTGAAGACTTGTTATATTTTTTATATCAAAGGCAATCTTTGGGAGGTTTTCTCCTTTGCTCTCTGTTAAATTTAAGATTTATTCACAATATTTGTAAATATATTGTCCTTTGTGTATTCTTTACATTGTTTCGATGGTTTATTTTTTCTGTGACCATTTTGTCACTTCAGTGTAAGTTTAATTATTCTTTATCTGTAGCTTCTGATACCTGGCAAGAACCTTATTCCTCCATTGCTTCTTTTTTATTTCAAAATATATTAAACACTCTTAGTCATTTATATTTTTAATGAATCTTTGAATCAGTTTGTCAGTTTCACAAGTATCTCATTAGACTTTTAATTGAAAATGTGTTGAATCTATAACTCTACTTGGAAAGAGTTGTCAGATCTTCATGTATTCCTTCAAGATACAATTAGATAATCATAGATTTTTCTTGGTCCCAGGAGCTGCTGAAAAATTCTCTCCTAAAGTACTAATTTTCTAAAATGGTGTATATACTAAGTCATGTTGAGAACACATTTGTTTTTGGTTCTTATTGGCATGTTTTTCAGAGGAAAACTGGGAGATGAAACTGATGACAGCAGAGGTGCCGTGTTAAATGTGTCCAGAGTTCAGTAAAAACAAAGGAAGTCTTGCTTCACAGAAGCTTTTGTAAATGGACTTCAGAATAGATAGAAAGCACAGGGCATTTTGAAAGTCTCAGAATACTTTGCACATAGGAATGGTGAAATAGCTCACCTGGTAACCTGAGTTCATTTTCCTTCTATGTGAAGGAAGGAAAGAACTGATTTGCATATGATATATACATTTTCTCTCTCTCATGAATTAATTAATAACTTTAAAAAATTAAATTCAGATATCACTTTAAACTATATTATTTGTATTTATTTTTGACACTTTATACACAAATCTAATGATTTCATGTCTTTACCCTTCTCTATACACCCCATTCCCACTTTCCCTCCCTCCTACCCCCTACATTCTCCATTCCTACCATCCCTGAATACATGGTTCACTGGGCCCCATGCAGCATGCCTGTCTTGGCACACTCGAGGGCATCTTCTGTGTCATGATTGGCCCAACAGTGAAGAAAATGTTGGATGAAGAAATCCATCTCTCCTGTCTGGTACCAGCCCCAAACAGTCTCTCTGGATGGTGTGTGTCTTCTGTGATTCTTGCACATCCATGTCAGAATGTTAATAGGCCAGTTATTGTGTAGGTCTAGTGAAAGTAGACTTGCTAGTAGTGAGTGTCTGGGTGTGGCAGCCCTGTCATGACCAGAATATCACTAGTTGGCTACTACTCCCCACTTACGGACTTTTACAATCTCACCTCCCTTCTTCTGCAAATTTCCTTGGGTCTTGGGATGGGGATGATTTTGATGTTCTGTTTGGGGCTGAGCCCTCCAGAGTGGCTTACTCTTTGCACTCTGGTCAAGTGATGTTCTCTTCATTACATATCTTACATTGAAAAAGGATTATTTTCAGTTGAGTGCTGAGAGTTTTTTTCTGATCTAAAGATATAATGACAGGTGTTCAGATGATTGTTTACTATCAAGTATTTATAGATAACACTAAAGTTTGTTCTCATCTAGGCCTTATGGTCTCTTTTTCCTTTGGTACTTGACTTGCATTAAAGTAATAATCATGTGTTCTCTGTCAAAAAACAGGCCTTCAAAATCAGTCAGAGAATACTTGGTTGTTCCTGTACCTTATGTCACTATTGCACCATTGCACTTCTCCTACTAGTGTTGTTGTTATTGTAGCTTGCAGAATTCATATCCTGTGTCCTGCTCCTGATCTTACTTTTTGCACCATGCCTTCTGGCACTGTGGGGCTCCTGGAAAGTGAAATGTTTCCACACCCATTCTAATTTGCTCTTTCCAAGTCCCATCATTATTGTCTGTGGTGCCTTCAGCAATAGGGTCTTACTATCGGTTTCTGAAGGGGATCCAAAAGAAATGGAAAATACTTTTATTGTTTTGGGGTCTTTTAAGACTTTTTATCCAACAGTTCTTTAGGAGGTGGTACATTCCTGGTGCTGGGAATTTTGTTTAATTTCCATAACTTCTGGTTGGAGCATCTCAGGGCAGCTTCAGTTTTCTCTTCTCCCCTCTCTGTATTCCCTGTATGGAGTAGATTGGTTGGCTCCCTTTTTAATTTAATTTTTTTTAAATTTTGAAGTAGAAAATTTAATTCTGGCTGTGTTTTACAAATTTCTTAATATTAACTATAAATGCTTAATAGTAAACTACTCTGTAAATAAATATCTGTTTTATACCCTGAGATTAGATGGATTCTTAGCACTTAAGTCATAAGTAACACTCATCATGATAATTTTTGTTTTCCTACCCCTCTTATGCACTATTCCCTTATCTTTCTCCCCATTTTAAACTTTTGAGCCAATTCCTATTGAGTTTTCTAGAGAATTCTGGTCCTGAATATAAAAAGTATACCAGAAAGCAACGTGTTTAGCATATCTGAAAATTGCATATGCAAGGAAACTTGCGTAGCCACAGTGAATAGGGGCATAAGCTGTCAAGACATCCTGTCTCCACTATGTGCCATTCTGGGCAGTCTCCTGCATTTCATGCTCCCAGTGAAGGACTTAGAACACTGTGTTTCTCTCTCCTGAACTGTGTCCATTTACAAAAAATTCAGTCCTGAAAGATTGTACTGAAATAAAATTTCAGTATTACTTTTTGTTTTTTTTTCGACAAGCACTTTTCCTTCTGTGGCATGTTTATCAGATTTTATATAGTAAGAGCAGTAATTAACTCATATTAATAGCATGAAACTGTGAATTGTGTATTTTTAGGATTTTGTTTAACAAGCTCACCAATAAATTTAATACTAAATCTTCATAATCCTTGGAAAGGTTCACAAATCTTTAGTTTGAGTGGAAGAATACATCTTAATGCTTTACTGTGTAAACAGTATTGCTCTTAATTATACTTCATTTCTTTGATATTTAAACTTCAGAAAGATTTGAAAGCTCTTTTGTTTGTGCTTAATGTTTTTTCACGTCTTCTCTACATGATAATATTTAGCATGACACAGAGTTTTATAAGTTCCACTGTTACTTAATTTATAATAGAATAGCATAAAAATGAATAAACTCTTAACAAGGATAGCATTTATTATAATTAATAATGAGCTTTGTGGTATTTTCTAAATGTAGTTTTAGTGTTATAATTTTTGAAGTTTTTATTTTTTACATATCCAATGTTCATAACTATTTCACTGTCTTTTTAAACATCATCAAGTGATTAGTCTTGGTACTTACAAAGGATATTAAAATGTGCTTTCTATTTGTTTTTTTCTAGTTAATATAGACATTAAGATTAACTTGTTGCATGCTAAATTTTTATACCATTAGTTTGTATAGTTTTATGAATTTTGGATAACTATATTTGGTTGGGAAATTTGGTGCACACTATATTCTATATTCTTTTTTAATTTTTTTATTATTATTTATTATGTATTCAATTGTGCATGTATGTGTGTGTGCGTGTGTGTATGTATGTGTGTGTGTGTAGAACTACAGAAGAATTTGGGAACCACCATGGATGGCCTCCACCTCCTCTTTGTTTACTCTGCCCTGGGATTCACAGGTTTCACCCTACCAGGACCAGAAACTCAGGTCGCCCCCGCTTCCGCCCCTGGTAGGGCAGAGCCTGTGAATCCCAGTTAGAATAAACAAGGAGGAGGTCCATGGTAGTTCCCAAATTCGTCCGTGGTTCTACACACACACATACATACACACATGTGCACACATGCATACATGTGCAACTGAATAAACAATAAAAAATAAGTGATAAAAATTTTTTTAAAAAAATGTTAAGACATTGAAATGCCATATGACCCATCTCTACCTCTCCTGGGGATTTTTCACAAAGAATGCTTCATCATACTATAAAGATACATGTACATCCATGCTCATTGCAGCTTTATTCACAATAGCTCCATAACATACATCTGTATGCCTCCCCTAAGAAAGAAAGAGCCCCCTTCCCCTCCACTCCACCGCCCAGGACACGCGCGCGCGCGCGCGGTCAGCCGGGCCTCACCGTGCCACGATCCAGGTAAGATCGGTCCCCGCGCGCCCCCAGAGCCCCAGGCCGCCCGAGTGGACCCAGCTTCCCCCCCCTCATCCAGCCGGAGCCTCGCGCGCAGGGCCTGGGAGGAGGAGAGGGCACCGCCCTCGGGTGGCCCGGGTTTAAATAGCGCCCCGCTGACGCCCCATCCCCCCTTCCCCTCCACTCCAACGCCGGGGACGCGCGGGGACGCGCGCGCAGTCCAGCTGGGCCTCACCGCTCCGCAACCCAGGTAAGATCGGTCCCGGCACACCCCCAGAGCCCCAGGCCAAATAATTCAGTTTAGTGAAAAACGCACAGAAATTAAAAGATCTTAAGAGTTAAACCAATAATGCCAAAGTCTAAGTGCAAATCCACGAGACACAACACTCAAGTAAACAAATCTCCCACTGAAGGAATCAATCCCATAATGTTAGACTCCAACCAGAACAAACCCATGGAAAATGGCCAAGAAAGCCTGACTCAGGATAACAACCTTCAAAATATGATCATTACCATGTTCAATACTATGAAAGAGGAAATCAGGGAGGAATTAAATAATCAAATCAATCGCTTTGAGGAGGAACACAACAGACACATGGAGGAGTTGAGAAAAACAGTGCAAGAATCAAAAACTGGCATAGAGCAGTTAAAGCAGACTCAAGCAGAGTTTAAAACTGAGCTAAAAGACAAGTTATCTTCAACCCAGAACTCCACAGAGAGTTTTATCAGCAGAACTAAGGAAGCAGAAAACAGAATTTCAGATTTTGAAGATAAAGTGGGAGTATTAACCAGCTCAATGGAAGAGATTGTTAAAGCCAAAAAGATGCTTGAGAGAAATATCCAGGAGATATGGGACACCATGAAGAAGCCCAACATGCGTATTCATGGAATACCAGAGCAAGAATCTCAAAATACCACCTCTGAGGAAATTTTCCAAATGATCATCAAGGAAAACTTTCCTCATCTAAATAAAGAGAAGCCCATCCATATACAAGAGGCATTCCACACCCCAACAGATATGACCAAAACAGAAGCTCGCCACGGCAAATAATAGTCAAAACACTCCACATTCAAGATAAAGAACTGGTGCTGAGAGCTTCAAGGGAGAAAAAAACAAGTCACTTTTAAAGGTAAACCTATTAAAATAACAAATGACTTTTCAATGGAAACACTAAAAGCAAGAAGAGCTTGGAAAGACATACTTCAAGTATTGAATGAGTAAAAATGTCAACCTAGGCTGATTTACCCTGCAAAGCTATCAGTCATGATCGAGGGAGAAAGAAAAATCTTCCAGCACAAAGACAACTTGAAGGGATACATGTCCACCAAACCAGGCCTTCAAAAAATGCTAGAAATGATACTCAAGCGTGAAGAAAAAAACAGGCATATCCAGGAGAGCAGAAGGCAAGTATAACACCATTAAAAGCGAAGCAATATACCTATAAAAACCACTAAACATAATAAATGTCTGGAATCAAAAATAGTTTCACCATTATAACACTAAATGTTAATGGAATTAACTCACCGATCAAGAGACACAGATTACAAACTTGGATTAAAAATCACAATCCATCAATCTGCTGCCTGCAGGAAACCCATCTCACCACAAAAGATAGGCACGCTCTAAAAATAAAAGGCTGGTCAAAAATTCTACAAGCTAATGGAAGCAGAAAACAGGCAGGGGTAGCCATTATGCTATCAGACAAAGTGGACTTCAAACCAAAGAAAATTATAAGAGACACGGATGGATACTACATTTTAGTCACAGGTACAATTCACCAGGAAGACTTCACAATACTGAACATATATGCACCCAATACGGACCCCTCCACATTCATTAAGAAAACTCCACAGTGTCTAAAGCAAGAAATCAACCCCCAAACGATAATTCTTGGGGACTTCAACACCGCCCTCTCAACATGGGATAGATTAACAGGTCAAAAGCTTAATAGAGACACTTTGGACCTTAATCAAACCCTTAAAGAAATGGCCCTTACAGATCTCTATCGAACTTTTCACCCACGTACCAAAGAATACACATTTTTCTCAGCAGCACATGGAACTTTCTCAAAAATAGATAACATACTGGGCCACAAAACGAATCTACACATATACAAAAAAGTTGAAATTCTAACCTGTGCCCTGTCAGACCACCATGGCCTAAAGCTGGACATCCACAACACAACAAACAAGAGAAAATACACTAACTCCTGGAAACTTAACAATATGATGCTGAATGAGAACTGGATTCAGGAAGAAATTAAAAAGGAAATTCAAGATTTCCTGAAAGTGAACAATAATGAAAATACAATTTACCAAAATCTCTGGGACACAATGAAAGCTGTTCTAAGAGGTAAGTTCATAGCTCTTAATGCCTACATCAAAAAAATGGAAACATCAGAAATAAACAACTTAACAATGCAGCTTAAAGCTTTAGAGAAACTAGAGCAATCTGATCCCAAAAGTAGTAGAAGAGAGGAGATTAGCAAACTAAGGGGAGAAATATCTGAAATCAAGATTCAGAAAATGATAAAAAAAATCAACCAGTCAAAAAGCTGGTTCTTTGAAAAAATCAATAAGATTGATACGCCCCTAGCTAAATTAACCAAAAGCATGAGATAGAAAACCCAAATTAACAAAATCAGAAATGTACATGGAGTTATCACTACTGATATCCAAGAAATCCAGAGAATTATAACATCATATTTCAAAAACTTATACTCTGTGAAGTTTGACAACACAAAAGAGATGGATGAATTTCTAAGTAAACACAACTTACCTAAATTGTATCAGGAAGTTGTGAATTATTTAAATAGTCCTATAACATATAAGGAAATTGAAGAAGTAATCTCAAATCTTCCCACTAAAAAATGTCCTGGACCAGATTGATTCAGCACAAAGTTCTACCAGACATTTAAGGAGTTAATAACACCAATACTCCTTAAACTGTTCCATCAAATAGCAAAGGAAGGAACACTACCAAATTCCTTCTATGAAGCTAATATCGTCTTAATCCCAAAACCTAATAAAGATTCACTTAAAAAAGAAAACTATAGGCCGATCTCTCTGATGAACACAGATGCAAAGATTCAAAAACATATTAAAAAGATCATTCACGGGGACCAAGTATGCTTCATCCCTGGCACACAAGGTTGGTTCAACATACGCAAATCAATAAATGTAATTCATCATGTAAACCAGTCCAAAGTCCAAGACCACATGATACTCTCGATAGATGCAGAAAAAGCTTTTGACAAGATCCAACATCCTTTTATGATCAAAACGCTGGCAACAGTAGGAATGGAAGGAACCTTTATCAATATAATAAAAACTGTATACAACAAGCCCACAGCAAGGATTATGGTCAATGGGGAACAATTGGAAGCATTCCCACTTCGATCAGGAACTAGACAAGGCTGTCCACTCTCATCACTTCTATTCAATATTGTACTTGAAGTCTTAGCTGAAGCCATAAGACAAGAAAGGGACATAAGAGGGATTCAAATCGGCAAGGAAGAAGTCAAACTATCCCTATTTGCAGATGACATGATCTTATACCTGAGTGATCCCAAAAAATCCACCAGGAAGTTCCTGGAACTAATTGAGAAGTTCGGCAGGGTGGCAGGATACAAAATAAATGTGCAAAAATCAGAGGCCTTCCTATATGCCCAGAATGAAAGAAGTGAAAAAGCCTTGAGAGAAACAATCCCATTTACTATAGCCCCTAAAAAATGAAATACCTTGGTATAAACCTAACTAAGGAGGTAAAAGAACTTTACAACGAAAACTTTAAAACCCTAAAGAAAGAAATAGCAGAAGACACCAGAAGGTGGAAAGACCTCCCTTGTTCCTGGATTGGCAGAATCAACATCATAAAAATTACCATCCTACCAAAGGCAATATACAGATTCAATGCTATAACAATCAAAATCCCAAAGCAATTCTTCAAAGAAGTTGACCAAACAATCTCAAAGTTCATATGGAGGCACAAAAGACCCAGGATAGCAAAGACAATTCTGAGTAACAAAAACACTGCTGGAGGTATGACCATAGCAAATCTAAGTCTATACTACAAATCCATAGTTATAAAGACAGCCTGGTACTGGCTCCAAAATAGACACACAGATCAATGGATAAGGATTGAAGACGCAGATATAAGCCCACAAAGTTACAGCCATTTGGTCTTTGACAAAGGGGCCCAAAAAATCCAATGGAAAAAGAACAGCATCTTCAACAAATGGTGCTGGGAAAACTGGATCTCCACATGCAGAAGATTAAAGCTGGACCCGTACTTGTCACCATGTACAAGACTTAATTCCAAATGAATCAAGGACCTTGATATCAGGCCAGAGTCTATAAAAACGTTAGTTGAAAGGATAGGGAACTCCCTCGAGCTGATTGGGCTAGGCCAACATTTCCTAAACAGACATCCAATGGCACAGTCATTGCTACCAACTCTCAACATGTTGGGATCTTGTGAAATTAAAGAGCTTCTGTTCAGATAAAGAGATTGTAACGCGAGCTCAAAGGCAACCCACAGAATGGGAGAAAATCTTCACTAACCACATATCTGATAGAACTCTGCTGTCCAGAGTGCACAAAGTACTAAGAAAACTAAACACCAAGGAAACCAATGGCCCAATTAAAAAATGGGCCCTGGAAACTAAAAGAAACTTTACTAGGGATGAAATTAAAATGTCTATCAAATATCTTTAAAAATACTCCACTTCCTTAGCCATCAGGGAAATGCAAATCAAAACTTCCCTGAGATATCATCTCACCCTGGTCGGGATGGCAAAAATCCACAATACGAAGAACACCATATGGTGGAGAGGATGTGGAGAGAGGGGAACTCTCCTACATTGCTGGTGGGAATGCAGGCTCATACAACCACTCTGGCGAGCCATCTGGTGATCTTTAAAGAAGATAAAGATTGAAATGCCATATGACTCTGCTATTCCACTTTTGGGAATAACCCCCCATACAGCAGAGGTTCACCTCGATAGCACAAGCACGACCATGTTTATAGCAGCACTGTTTACAATAGCAAAGTCATGGAATCAACCCAAATGTCCAACAGTTGACGAGTGGATAAGGAAACAGTGGTACATCTATACAATGGAGTACTACTCAGCCATCAAAAATGATGAATTACTGGAATTTGCTGGGAAATGGATGTCATTAGAAACAATTATATTAAGTGAAGTATCCCAGACCCAGAAAATTAAGCACTGTATGTTCTCCCTAATAGGTGGCTGCTAGTACCAAACCCATTCAGCCCACCTAGAGACAGTAATTGCAAGGATTATGAACAGGAGGGATGGGGTAGGAGGGCCACAGGAGAAACAAGGAGAGAGGGGATCATGTTACAGCAGGGAAAATAGGCCTCCACCAAGGACCCAAATAAGTAATGAGACATCTGATTAAGTTCACAGACTTTTGTTCCTGATCATTTACTACTGAGGGGGTGTGATCTCACCAGAAGAGGAGGGCATATAGTCTGGCAGATAAAAAGTAACCATTTTGCAAATGGGTGATAGACCCCTCCCTTAGTATGGTTTCCCATTTTTATTACATCTACCTTTGAATGTGCTTTTATCACAAGACTAACAGCTTTTTGTCTCTGGCCAGGGGGTAACATACAATGCCCACCAGGATGGAGTGAAAGGCATTCCAGGAGTAGCAAAACTGCAAAAGAAAACCAACAAACCACAATCCAGAACTTCAGAGACTCTATATCAACCACCTAGAACTAGGCTAGCTTAATCTCTCCCCATCCTGAAGCTCAGGGAAATTTGCGGAAGAGGGGACAGTAAGAGTATAAGAGCAAAAGAATGGGAGGAGCAATGATATGTAAGATACTCCATACAAGTTAGGGCTGAAGCAATCATAATTGCGCATTGTCCAACACACTATTGAGCCCACAAAGTCCAGCATCTGCTAAAGGCACCAAGATGTTTGGAGGCCAGGGATTGGCAGCCACAGCAGTGTTCCTATACCTAAGGGGAACACAGGAAAGTGTTTAGGGAAAGGCCACTGGGTTCTTGTACGTCATCGAAGAGGAGGGCCCAGAGGAAAATCAGGCATGCACAAGAAAGGACTCTCTGAGATTTGGGGCGGGAGGCACTGGGGGATGGGAAGGGAGGGGGTGGGGAGGAGGAAGAGGGGGTACGGGGGGAGGAGGAGGAGAGGGAGGGAACTGGTGTACCCATTAAGTTTGTATGAGCTGAAATAATAATAAAAAATGTATAAAAAAAAGAAAGAAAGAAAGAAAGAAACAAAGAAAAGAGAAAGTAAAGAAAGAAGAAAGAATGCCATTGGTGCCTCCATCCAATGTTGTCGCTTTTTTCTTATAGGTACTTTTCAATATATTCTATCATTATGTATCTCAGTGCAGGCAGTCTGAGGTCCTGCCTTTAGCAAAGAAAAAATAATATATATATTTGTACACACACACACACACACACACACACACACACACACACACACATATCAGTCCTTTCCCAGGCTGGATTCTGAGAGATGTTTCATTTCATTCTGTTGCATAAATACAAAGCACTTAGGAACTGTGTTCAGACAAGAAGGATCACCATATTACAGAGTGAGTCTTAATGACAGCAGAAGCAGATGTGTAGGGCAAGTATGCAGGGGGCATCATGGACTCACTCTAGCCCATCTTCATTTGCCGAGGCAGCTTATCAAATGTTTCCTTCTACTTAGTTACTTATCTTTACATGAATTCACTTAATTTACCATATTTAGGTCAAAATGTCACTTTATTTATTGGCAATCAAATAAATTCATTGACATTATATAGTTTCAAACTTACAATGAAATTATAGCCATTGTAAATAAACTAAGTTCTTACCCTTGCCATTGAAGGTGGGCTACATCATGGTCTCAGTGTTCTCTACAGCTTTTGCAACAAATACCTGAAATAAACCAACTTATCAGGTGGGGAGACTTACTGGATAGCCAAGTGCCAGAGACTTGAATCCATGGTCCCTAGGCCCTGTGGTACTGGGCTTGTGCTAAGATGACCTATTATAATGAATAAGAGATTCACTTATCTAATGCTGTCTGAGAGGTAAAAATCCTTCAAAGATAAGCCCAAGTGAGTTAACTAATTTCTGTTTATTCACCACATCCAAGGTGTTCCACTGCTTGCCAATAGTGACCCCCAGCTTGTAGGTCCTAGGGGACATCATAAATACCGAATGTAGCAGCAACCAACTTTAAAATAAAATATATTATGGGATGGTTAAATAGCATCAGAGGGAGGAAACCTGCCCAGCCCTGCAGTAAAAAGTGCTGAAGTTTAACACCATCTTATAATGATCAGGTACCCTTGAGGGAATACACAATACCCCAATTCTGTGGAATATGTTCTCTAAGCCCCAAACTCAATCTTAGTCATCATGAAAACAGCAAATGAGCTGAGCGTAGCAGCAATGTTAATTTCACACTTTTAGCAAACAGACCATGGAAATCGCAGAAAATATGCTATAATGAAAGTAATGAGGAGACTGGGAGAGGGACATAGAATTGATATTATCTCAGCAACGCTGATCATCTAAAATTTACATAAAATAAGAATATGAGGGAACATCAGAGGAAAAGAGCATAGTGATAAACTGAAATTATTTTTCATGATTTTTACCTTTAATTATATAGTTTGTTTAGTCAAAAGTATGTCATGGAAATATTATACTTTTTAGACTATTTTTATGAATATTTGACATAGATAATGGAAATCGAGAACTGTTCTCAAGACCATGCTGTTTATGTTGCTTCCAGAAAGTAAAACCTGATAGAATCCTGGTGCTCAGCACCTGACAGTCATGCATGTCCACACCAAGCAACATGTGACAGAACATGTCCAAGTCAAATGAGTGCTCATATTCTCACGTGATGGCTTAGTTCTCCAGAAGTGTATCAAGTGCCTTCCGTATACACTGAAGGAGCTGAGTATCTGAACCCCTTGTTCTCATGGCATGTACACCCCGGTGACAAATAAAGCAGACAAGCAGGCGAGTGAAGACATGATGTAAACAAAAAAAGGATATGTGAATGCTCCTTCCATATGTCTGTCTTCATGCAATGTCCAAATTCCACATTTGTCATAGTTTTAAGAAACTGGCACTAGAATGTACTAGAACTTAACTCAAAGAAGCCAACTGTCAGGGGAAACTCTGACCTTTACAATCTAGCTCAAGAGTGCTTGTGTGTGTGAGTACAGAGAACCCTAGAGACAGGATGGGGGTAGGCTCAAGGTGACTTGTCCTCTGAATATACACACTTTTGACAACTGCCATCCTGAAGTTCATTGTTCACGCAAACTCTCCACAGGAAGCCTGGCCAGACCTGTCAAATGCTTATCACAGGTAAGAATTGAAATCAAGGGCCCTGGGCCCTGATACTGAGCCATTCTCCAAACAAGGAATTTATAAAACATATGCTAATAACTTTGTGTACTTTAGCAGCAGATGGATTATTTTCCTTTTAATTGAGGTACCTGGATATTTAATTCTATATTTGTAACCTTTTCCAACAGTCTATATCATCTATCATTCTGTTTGCTCTTCAAATGGGCTGATGCATTTAACATCTGTAAATTAATGTAAACTTTTGCCCCCAAAACATGTCACACCATGGATAAAATGGAAGTTTTAATGCTGTTCCAGAATTGCTAGGCCAATAGAAGAAAAGGAGAGAAAGGCTTGAATGAGGGGAGTAAGGGTTTGATAACTTCAGGATTGGTAGATGGACTGAGGGGACTGGCCATTAAGGAGGCAGTGACCATCCATCAGAATATCTTCCCATGTGTGGGGAATGGAGGAAAGGGAATTCCATCAATTAACAAACAATATTCATTAAGGTATTTTTTAATCAATTACATTCTGTGATAATTTTACACATGTGTATATTGCATGTATGTAGCTTCTCTCAATGGAACCTTCTCTTATCATTCTCCTATTCCACTCAACCCCCAAAGATCCTTTCCCAAAAATTCTTTTCTTTTTCCTTTGTTTTCTGGTCAATTGGGTTTAACAAAGGTCAGCTATGTGACCCTTGGTTTGGAACTACACACTATAGCTTGGTGTTTTCACTAGTGAGTAAACAGCTGAAGAGCATGACTCCTCCTTTCCTAGGATTTACCAGTAGTGACTAGCTCAGCATTGAGGTTCAGGGTGCTTGAGCCCTCTTCCATCACTGCCTGTCTGTTGAGGGGTTCATTCATGAGCTGCCCTGATGCCAGCAACAGCATCTGTTGTGAGCTCCTGGTTGTCATGGCTGTTCCTCTCTAGAAGACAGCCTTTGCATCCAAATTCTAGCATCTCACGGACCTTACATTGTTTCTGCTACCTTTTATGTAGTGTTCACTATGTCCTAGAGGGGATGGTGTAAATGTCTTGGTTAGAGTTGAACACTGTGATGCTCCCTTTATTCAATATCTTGGCACTCCATGACTTCCTGCATCTGACAACATTTGCTGGATTGAGAGATTTCTCTAAAAGTAGCAGAAATGTGGGTATAAACATTTAAGTTTAGAAGGCAGCTTGATATTATGTCTATTTAACTAAACAGTGGTGAGAACTTCCTCCCAGGGTTGATGACCTCCTCCACCATGGGTTTTTGACCACTTTACAAAATCAAAAGCTCCCACTTTAGAGTTTTAGAGCTCTGAAGAATGAAAGCAGAAATGTAAAAATTGCATATGCCTACTCAAAGCTGTCCGAAATCCACCATACCTTCTTTTCTGAAGCCCTGCTTATTACAATTAATAAATGAAAATACCTTATATTAAGACTTTGTCTCAAAGTTCTTTTGGATATTTATGTCTTAAATTTCAAAAACAGACTATCCAGTGGGACCTTCCCACACTGATGGTGGCTAATGTGCTGTTGGTGTCATTGGTTTCTGTTAAACAAGGCTGAAGCCTTCCAGGTTATGTACACTTGCCTTGCTTCATGTTTAGGTCACACTTGGAAACTCCATTTCATTAGTGTCTTGGCTGCAGGCTGTTTGCTCTTACACTGCTTGGTTTGCTAAGTTTTGTATGTTAACATAGGGCTGGAAAGGCATGCAGTGACTCCCTGAGGTTTGGGTCTCTCTTCTCCAGAACCTGTGAGAAGGGCTCTTGAGAAAAACCAAACCCTGTGCTTCCAAAAGACCTCAAGGAAACTCCTGGGTATGTTATCACTGTAAGAAGAAAAATTCCCTTTTCTACATGAAAATACATAGTTTCAAAACAATGAGGACCTTAGGAAACACAGCTCCTGGTTGAACTCTGGGTGACCACTGTCTCCATCAAACTACAGATTAATAAGCATCTATATCATATTTTTGAGCTGATATTATAAGGATTTTTTACAAAGTAAAGCCAGGAAACAACATGCCACAGATAAAGAATAGAAAAAGTTTATTGTTTATATGTTCACATGGCAACTAGACCAATTCTTTCTCAAGGAGAAAACAAGTGGGATCTGAATGTGGGGTTTTTAATCCCTGTAAATGTGGGCAGGGAGGAGAGAGGGAAATGACTAATCCCTTGTACCCATGAGTCACATGATTAAGCACAGGCTTTGTGAGTGCCTGCTGGCCATTAGGGAAGGGCAGTGACCAGCAAGCAGAACTTTCATTCTGAATATGAGGTTTGAGGAACTAGGAATCCTGTCATTCCAGACTTTTATTGATGATAAAAGGCAACACATTCATTCTTTGCTACTTCCTGCTGAATGGGGTTCATGTGGGAAAGGGTACAGGGCAGTGATAGAGTCCTGATCCAGTGCCCCATGTTGAATAGGAACATGGAGAATTTCAGAGCTTGATGCGTCCTTAGGAAAAACGAGACTGACAAAAAGTTAAGAAGGCAATTACGGGGCTGGAGAGGTGGCTCAGGGGTTAAGCCTCTGCCTTGCTAGGCCGAAGGTACTGAGTTCGGATCCCAGATCCCACGTATAGATGCCAGGCGGAAGTGGGGCAGCCTGCGTTTCTGGTCCTGGTAGGGCAGAGCCTGTGAATCCCGGGGCAGAAGGAGGTGGAGGCGTCCATAGTGGTTCCCGAATTCATCTATGGTTCTACACATACACACGTGCACACACATACATACGCACACACGCACAATTGAATAAATAATAAAATAAAAATTAAAAAAAAGAAGGCTATTACGGATTTGATTAAAGTAAATGAAGTATTGTACACAAGAAGGTAGGGAAGTTGACCAATGTTGAGATTGCCAACTATCTGATTTAGCTTGTCTAATAACATGACTAGTCGTCAGACTGTTAGTTCACATACAAAGAATTACAACAAATGGTACGTAAGGACTTAAAGTGGGCCCAAGATAACTTGGCCCTGAATTTGAAACATTTTAAATCTTTCCACTTTATTGGAGGGTTCAATCAAGTTAATCAGTCATACAAGTGCAGGAGTGTCTCTTCAGGAACTCACGTTTAGTTCCTGTTGATAAAATGTCACAGTTTTGTGCATGCATAGGGCATACATGTGTCCCACATAGCTAGGATGGCTCATTCCCAGTGTCTCATATAGATGAGGAAGGTGGGGAGCAGTCTTCAGGAGAGAAAAGTAGCTGATTGGCAGAGCCATTACCAAAGAAACTCCTAATCAATATAAAATTTACAAGCCATAATGATTCAGATGCATATTTTTTTGTCCTCTGAATTTGACATAATATTTGTATGTGATCTGTGATTAGAGAAAATATATACAAAATTAATCAATTGCATTGTTTGGCCCAATGAAGTTTAGGTAATTGTAAGGGAGAGCAAGTAAGTATATTTGTGGCATTTACCACAGGCTGGGCTTCCTTAGTTAAAATCCAAAGCATCATATTAAGACTTTTTTGTAATATTTTATAGTCCCATAAGACAAGCAACTGGACTCTTTGTGAATTAGAATTATATGTCTTAATAAGCAAAATTTTATAGAGATGTTTGAAAAATGCTTGAATACAGAAGCTCAGTTCTTAACGAGTATGTTTCCGAGGTTTGATGCTTTTTTGTAATAATGTACAGTCCTTTAACTATCATATCAGGACTTGCTTTAACTTCTATGTTTATATTACAATCTTCTACATCATATTTAACCTTCTAAGTAATCATATCACAAACTAATATTCACAAACCTCCTACTTAAATCTTCAACAATATAATAGATACTTGAAGAACATTTCTTAAAAAAGAAGCAGTAACAATAGACGTCATTTCTAAGAGAAATAAAGAGTTGGGCTTGATTTGGCAATTGTAAATTAGTTCGATATAGGAAATACCTAAGGTGAAGCAGGCCTAGCAGTTTTTTGCCTGTGCAGTTTTAAAGTGACCCTTTCTTTTTCTAGTTTGAATTGGTCAAGGTTAGATCTTTAAATTTGAATGGCAAGTGGTAGGATTAAGTCTTTTAAATCCCCATTTTGAAAGAATTTAATATAAACAAAACTTAAAACTTTTTAACTTCACTTTGTTTGGTTTAGAGGTTGTATATCTAGGTAGATCTCAAGACAGTGGGGAATATCCAATGAACAAGCAGCACATGTTACAAGAGAATCTTTTAAATTTTCCTTAGAATGCAGTAGACACATGATATATAAAATATCATGTCACATAGCAATAGAAACATTAAGAAATTATTACATCTGAATTAGGTTAGCATGGTTTTAGCAGAAGGCAGAAACACATGGAGGGCATGTAGTTAGGGAAGCAGATTGAAGCACGGAAGTTAATAGTCTCATACCAGAAGGGAATATTTGCATTTTCTGCTAGGAAAAGATTCCATAAAAGAAGTCAGAGGAATGAAAGAATTTGACATACAAATATCCATAGTAGCTTTGGTACTTTGGAAAAATATGGAAAATTTAAAGGAATTACAAAAGTGACAAGAGAAAATTGGCAGGAGGGCATTAGAGTCCTGACCCTAAAGGAGAAATCTGGAAGGATCTTCATGACTTTGGCAAGAACAAAATGACATCTTTATTTATAGTCTCATTAAAATCTAAAACAAGTGAGATAATTTTTTCATAAAAAACATAATTTAAGGGAATAGTTTTGATAGACTTAAAATTTAAATTACTTTGGAGTGTGCACATTTGAACTGGGCCCCAAGAAGTTTTCAGCACCTTTATATAAGGTAATTTATTCTTTCTTTTTTTTAAAGGCCCTGCTTGTCTTGTTATGTATAAAGAATGGAAAATGTTAATTGTTTACATGGTGACCAGATTAATTATCTTGGAGGGAGCAAAAATGTGGGAACTGAATGCGGGGAGTATTTATCCCTGTGAATGTGGACAGGGAGAAGAAAAGAAGGAAGTGACATATGCCCAGTCCCCATGCGGTACATGATTAAGCACAGGCTTTGTGAGTGCCTGCTGGCCATTATGGGACCAGTATGGTAGTGACCAGCAAGATGAGTTTTTACTCTGAATACGAGGTTTTGGGTACTGGAAATCCTATCAGATACAAAATTCACATTCTAGGAATAGTTAGGCATTAACTGATGTCTGAAAGCAGAATTTCACTGAATTGAGGGCAGAACAGAGAACTGAGAGGTGTCACTTTGCAGCTCATGCAATAACATCAAGAATGAAAGATCTTTAAAAATAAATAAATAAATAATAAATAAATAAAAAGAATGAAAGATCTTTAGCTCTATACCTTGCAAGCAAGTATTAATAGTTCATGAAAAGTAGGATGTTGATCTGGGGAATGTAGCTAAGAACTGTATATTTACCTATCATCTAGTTAATTCAATCTATCATAAGCCATCTATTTGCTTAACTAACTTTATCTATCTCTAGCTTGAGTAAGGCTATATGCGTGTGATCCCAGCATTAGAGAATAAGAATGAAAATGAGAGCAAGAATATAAGAAAGAGAAAGAGAGAGAGATAAATAGCTATAATTATATTATATATTATTATTAATAGATTACTTATTAAAACTTATTAAAATAATTTAGTGAAAGCGTTAGTATAAAAACTCTTGTGTATCCACAATGATTAAATTTGGAGAAACAAAGGATAGAGACTATAACTGCCTTCTTCATGTATGTATGTAATACCAACGACAGAATATTAATGGAATCCCTGCACTTGGGTATATGTTTTCCTGGATTCTTTTGTCTCTGTGTTTTGTTAGTTATGTATTTCCTGAATAGGACTTGATAGGTCTTACAGGACCTTATTCTCTCTATTTTAGCCAATGGAAAAAGCAATGGGTACTGGTGTGATATTAGCAGGTTTGTACAGAATTGCAAGTCAAGCCAACAGAAAAGGGAAGCTTGATTGTAAATTTGAAATTTATTCAAAACCTCCCTTTCTTGTATGAGGCCATTAACTTCCTTGCTTCAATCAGGTTCCTTAACTACATGCCCTCCACATGTACTTCTGCTTTCTGCTGAAACCATGCTAACCTAATTCAGATATAATGATTTCTTAATATTTCTACTCCTATGTTATATATTGTTTTATATAATGTGCCTACTAGTTCTAAAGAAACCTTAGAAGATTTTCCTGTAACCGGACTCTGCATGATCTGTGCAATGACCAACATATCATTGACCCCTCAAAGTCTAGCATGGACTAAAGGCACTAGGATCCTTAGAAGCAAGGGATCAGCAGTCACAATAGTGTTCCTATATTTAAGGGGAACACAAGAATGAGTTCTAGGAAATGCCACTGAGTCCTTACACCTCATCAGAGAGGAGGACCCAGAGGAAAGTTTGATATACACATTAAAGGATGCTTCAGAGACTCAGGGAGGGGGCACTGGGAGAAAGGGAGGAAGGGGGGAAAGGAAGGGACAAAGCGGGGAGGGAACAGGGAGGTCCAGGGAGGGGTGGAGGGAGGGAGGGGACAGGGGTTCCTATTATGTTTGTATGAGCAGAAACTAAAAAGTTAAATAAAAAGAAAAGAAAAGAAAAAAATTTTCCTGTAACCATGTGCTGATTGTTCATTGGATATTTTCTAGTGTCTTGGGATCTACTTATTTTTATTCTAAAATTTTACAAAATTCAATACTGCACTGAAATAATTTACTAGAAAAATCAACAAACCATAATCCAGAACATCAGAGACTCTATATCAATCACCTGGAACTAGGCCAGCCTAATCTCTTCCCATCCTGAAGCTCAGAGAAAGTTGTGAAAGAGAGGGCGGTAAAATTGTAAGAACACAAGGATGGGAGGAGCAATGATATGCAAGATACTCCACACAAGTTAGGGCCGAAGCAATCATATTTGGACTTTACATGCCCTGCACAGTGTCCAACACACTATTAACCTCACAAAGTCTAGCATTTGCTAAAGGCACTAGGATCCTGGGAGGCAAGGGATTGACAATCACAGTAGTGTTCCTATGCTTAAGGGGAACACAGGAAAGAGTTCTGGGAAATGCCACTGGGTTCTTGCACCTCATCAGAGAGGAGGACCCAGAGGAGAGTTTGGCATGCACATTAAAGGATGTTCCAGGGATGGGAGGGGGAGGCACTGGGGGTGGGGAGGGGAGAACAGGAGGATAGGGAGTTGGAGGGAGGGGGGGACGGGTGTACCTGTTAAGTTTGTATGAGTGGAAATTAAAAAAACAAAAAAAGAAAAAAAAAGATCTAATAGCCTGGTTTTCTCTCAAAAAAAAAAAAAGGAAATTCTATAAAACATTGAATATAAAATAATTTTAAACTCAAAACTAAAGGAATAGCATTTGATACTTATAATACTCATGGAAAGTAGAAGGTTGATAGCATAGCTTATGAAAATATCAAAAAGTGAAAGATTCAGCACACTATTGAATGTAGGAGAAAATGCTGAATCAAGCATTATTGCAATATTTTTAAAAAAGATAGAAACTAGGGCTGGAGAGATGGCTCAGGGGTTAAGACTGTGCCTTGCAAGCAGAAGGCCCTGGGTTCAGATCCCAGTTCCCACATAAAAATGCCAGGCACAAACAGCAACAGTCTGAACTTCTGGCCCTGGTGGGTCACACACACACACACACACACACACACACACACACACACAATGGAAAACAAAATTTAAAGAAAAGATAGAAAATAACTTAGTATTCCTCAGGGTATTTCCAGGTTGGGTTAATAGGTGAAATTAATTTGTCATTATTTACCAAATTAGTGAATATGATCATATACACAAAAACAGAATAAATATTTAATAAAGCACAGCTTTTCAGAGTGAAAAGGCAACTTTTCTGTAAAGAATGTCTATTACAAAAGAAGGAAAGAGAAAGAGCACAAACTTAGGCCCTGGCTACATCCAGAGGATTGACATTTATTCAAGGAACTCCATTGCAGAAGTAGCAGTTTCCCAGAGGGATGAGAATCACTACTGCCACTTCTCTTAGTCTAGGGGTATTTGGAGCACAGAGGTCAGGGTTTCTGTTTCTCTGGTTCAGTCTGTTAGCTTGGTCTTGTCAGTTTCCAGAGGTTGACTGCAGTCTGTCAGGTAGTCTGTATTTCTTATCAGAGTCTGTTAGCATTTTATTTTGAGTAATATATATAAATGTCTCTCTTCAAAAAATAAACAATAATGGGATGGGGAGATCGCTCAGGAATAAATCTTTGCCTCACAACCAAAGGACTTGAGTTTGGATGTAAAAATGCCAGATGGAAAAAAGGGTGACCTGCACTTCTGATTCTGGAAGGCAGAGCTTATAAAACCCCAGCACACAACAATATAGAGATAGAGCAATCAGGATGATTCCCAAAGTGAGCCTTGGGCCTCCTTAAGAATGCACAGTGCCCTCTACTGCCATCGTCCACAAACATGTGCACAACCATGGCTACACACATAGATGTATATAATCACGAGATGGCATTTAAGGATAAAATATGAGAAGAATTCTCTTGCCCAAGCACAAACTAAGACTATCAAAGACATCCTAGAGATAACCCAGGGACTTGCACATGGGGATGTGGGAGAGGGAGGAAAATGGACATGAAGGGGGGCATAGGAGGGGTGGAAAGGTATTTGGGGTGTTGGTAGGTAGTGAACACTGAAAACACATAACTTAATATTAATATAGTTTAAAAATAAAAAAACAGACAGAATAACACAATATTTCTAATAAAAAGCTTAAAAATGAAAGAGATCCTTTTGGTTTTTCATGATAAGTGGAAATTTCAGATTTATGTTCACATAGAAGACCACAGGAAAGATGTGATATTGGTCTGAGAGTATGTGGGCTTTCCCATCTCAGGGCTGCATGAGTTGTAGTTAAGCAAGTGTCATCTTTGAAGGCACTATTCATCTTTGGCTTATGTTGTCAGTCTCTGGCTGTGTCTCTCTGTGGGCTGTCAGCCAGGGGTCACCATTGTTTCTCATTGACCTTACAGGTATTGCTGGTCTCAGACCTTGGAGAGGTCTGCTAGCTGTTAATTAAATAAGAGTAATTTAATTTACCTTGGACTTTGTCTTTATTGCTTATGAGCTGCTAACTCTGATCATAGATCCCAAGATGTAGCTGCGATTTTCTTTGATTGCCTCATATTCTCCTTGGATATGGGGTGGTATGTAGGGGAAAAAAACTGTTATTTTTATGATTAATCAAGAACACTGAACTGCTTTAGAAGTCAGAAGAGAAGAAAGAGCCAAAGTGTCTTACATATGTTCTTTAGGGAAGGGACTTCTAGAAAGTCCCCTTGAACCAGCTGACATTCCCTGTTTCCAGAGTTCTTTTCTCCTCCTCTTTAGGAGCTTGCTTTCTCATACCTAACCTCAGACCTTTCATTTCTTATCCCTTGTGCTGCTGACTAGGCTGTTTTAATCCAATTATCACTTTTAACCCTAACTTTTTTATTGACTATGTGGCCCAATTTATAACATTTTTCTTCAAGTTTTTATAGGTTATTATTAATTATATGGTAAATTTATCTTTTGTGGACTTTATAATAAGGCTTTTATACCTTGCCTAATAAATATTTGTCCAGGATTAGGTCATTACTATATCATATTCTGCATTCATCTATAACTACATTTTCACTTTTTCTATTCAGGCTTGTTGTCCTCTGATTAGTTTTGTTATTACTATTAATTATCATTATAGATATTTGACTGTGGTATGAAGAGGAATTCCTGTTAAGGGAACAATGAAATATATTACTGAATATAAAAGTTTGGAAATAAACATTCATTTTTGTACAATATAATACTCCCTAAATGTACAAACGAGTAAATATGAGAATCTATGTGAAAATATCCTACAATGGTGAGCAGAAGAGATCAGGCCAGGTGACCATGACCTCCATCTGCTCTTATGAAACTCAAAAATGGGCAGACGTGAGTGCTACATTACAACTCTTGTCTGCATGAAAATACAGAGGACAATTATTTCCTAGGGAGCAAGAGTATTGCTGTGACTAGGAAGGAATAAGCACAGGATGTGGACAGCTGTGTATTTTCCTCTCAGTTTTATGCCCAAATGTATACATATGTACATGGGCAAATATAGCCATAATATTTTTCATACGCATATATGGGTATGTGTCCCTGTGGAGGTCCAGAGGTGGTATTAGGAATCATCCTGAATTGCTCTACTTCCTTATTTCATTGTTCTTGGTTTCTCTCAGACTCTGCTTCCCAGGGGCTGGAATTGAAAGCCACTAGCATATCCTCCTGGCATTTTCACATATGGGGAATCCAAAATAAGATTCTTTTGCTGGCAAAGACTTTAACCACTGAGCTATCTCTCCAGTCAAACAATAATCCATTTTTTTTTAAATGAAAAAAGCTTGAGTTTAGTGACAAGCATGGATTGAATGATATAACCAGATTTAACATTGCTTTGATTGTAAATCTCATGGATTATTTTGGTTGTGTTTTCTATCAAAAACTGAAAATATGCCTTAGTGTTATACTTCTGAAGAATAACATGGATTTTGCATCTTTATCCCACAGGGCCCTCAGGTAAGAAGATCCTTTTTCTTTATAGTGCAGCAGTCAGATATAGGCAAAGAAAGAATAGACTTGCACTAATTAAAACGACCCCGTGTTTCCACAGAATAGCTCTGGGCAGCCTGCTTCTCGTAAGTTCAGAAGCCTGAAGCCACTTGCACTGAATTATTAAAGCCTCTGGCACACAGCTTCTGTTCCTCCTGAGTTGCCACTGCTGCACCTTTGAAATTAATTACATTTAATGCTTTATTGAATTTTTCAATTACTGGTCACTCCTGGCCAAGAAGCTTCTCTAAATTTTCCGTATGACATCATTCTTTTGTTTTTAAATGAGGGGAAATTGGAACCTGCTTTTCTTTTCTTATTAATTTGAGGGAGAAGCTATTTTCTGACTACTCTGGAATTGAAAGTGGAATGATTCTTTGTTCAGTGGGTCTAAAATATGGCTGTACTTTAGAGTTATCTAAAGTTTTATCACCAACACTGGTACTTCTCATTCATCCCAATAATCTGCAGACTTAATTAGTATTCAGGATGAATAGCCAAAGAACTTCAGAATGACTCTGTCATGCATGAAAGTTTAAGATAATTCTTTTCTTCACCATGTTTTCTGTCAATTGCTTGTGGATCTTGTAGTTTTCTAACTACCCAATAAGTATTTTTTAAGGGGAAGTTACTATGTCTACACAGTGAGACAGTAATCTGATATTAACTCAGACAGAGTTTTGGTGACTTAGCTTTCCAATATGCCAGTTCTCAATCAAAAAGTGCAAAACAATTTTTAGATTGATTCAAACTCTAGGTCTGTGACATTTAGATTACTGAAAATTCTAAGATGTACTTAGGTGGTAACCAACAATGACTCTTGAAATTGTTCAGCATCTTTCTATGCAGTTTATGAAAACAATTAATTCCATGCTGTTGTAGTTACTTTTCTTTCAGTTGCTGGAAGACAACATTCATATAATAAGTTTAAGGGAGGAAGGGAGATTTATTTGGCTTGAGGTCACAGTGTGAAAATACAGTCCATTATGGTAGGAAAGTCATGGTGGGCCATAGAAGCTACAAGAGGCTCAGGTCATCATCATGGAGGTAAAGAAACTAAGAGGGAAACTGTAAAAGCCGAGTGATAACAGAAGCAGGATACTCAATTTCCAGGACTGGCCCCTCTGAAGTGTTTTTCTCCAGCAAGGCACTACCTCCTGAAAGTGCCACTACCTTCCCAAACATCAACATCAACTAAGGATTCAAGCCCAGGAATATGTAGTAGAGCTCACATTCAAACCCTGACCTATGGATATTTCTGTCTGTTATTCTACAGAATTATGAACGCAGGTAAATAATAGAATCCAGAGTATTCTGTCTGTGCAGAATACTTAGACATATTATGGCAGTTTCAACTGATATATCTTTTTCTTAGATGCAAGATACTAGTGACAGCCAGCCAATTATTTTTGTATTAATTTATAATAATAATTTCATAGATGTTTTATTTAATTTTCAATCAGATAATGAATTTAGATTTTCAATGGGCATATTCATAAATTATTAAAAAACCTTTTCTGATAGTTTTCACTATTGAATTTTTATTAGAGACAAAAAAATGGGGGCTGGAGAGATGGCTTAGGGGTTAAGCCTCTGGTTACAAAGCACAACGACTGACATTCACATTCAAGAATCAAGTTAAAACTGCCATGTGATAATGACAGCAGCTTATGCTTTGGGCCCTAGAACACAGAGCTTAGAATATTCCAGATCAACACGGTAAGGAAGTAGAGCAATTCCTGAAGTCACCCTTAGTATTTCCATAGATGCACAGTGTCCTCTGATATAGGCAAAAAAAGAAAGAGAGAAAGAGAGAAAGTGTGTGTGTATATGTGTGTATGTGTGAGAGACAGAGAGAGAGAGAGAGGGAGGAGGGAGAGAGGGAGGGAGGGACCTAGGTAAGCTCCCCCTGCTCACCCTCAAACCACAGGCAACCAACTAGTCCCAGATCCTCCCACCAGCCATCTGGAGCATGAGCTGCTCCAGGCCCACGAATTCAGTTCACTGAAAAACACACAGAAATTGAAATAAGGTCTTAAGAATTAAAATAACAATGCCCAAGTCAAAGTGCAAATCCATGAGAAACAAAACTCAAGAAAACAAATCTCCCACTGAAGGAATTAATCCCAAAATGATAGACTCCAACCAGAACAAATCCACGAAAAATAGCCAAGATAACAACTTTAAAAACATGATCATTACCATGATCAATACTATGAAAGAGGAAATCTGGGAGGAATTAAATAACTGCATCAACCACTTTGAAAAGGAACACAAAACACACTTGGAGGAGTTGAGAAAAACAGTTCAAGAAACAAAAATAGGCATAGAGCAGTTAAAACAGACTCAAGCAGAGTTTAAAACTGACTAAAAGACAAGTTATCTCAACCCAGAACTCAACAGACAGACATATAAGCAGAACTAACTAAGCAGAAAATCGAATTTCAGACCTTGAAGACAAAGTGGGAGTATTAACCAGCTCAATGGAAGAGGTTGTTAAAGCCAAAAAGATGCTTGAGAGAAATATTTAAGAGTTATGGGACACCCTAAAGAAGACTAACATGTGTATTCATGGAACAAGAATCCTAAAATACCACACCTGAGCAAATTTTTCAAACTATCATCAAGGAAAACTTTCCTCATCTAAAAAAAAGAGGCCCATCCATACACAAGCAGCATTCTGCACCACAAACAGATATGATCAAAATAGAAATTCGCCATGGCAAATAATAGTTAAAACACTCCACACTCAAGACAAAGAAATGGTGCTGAGAACTTCAAGGGCAAAAAAAAAGCAAGTCACTTTTAAAGGTAAACCTATAAGAATAACAAATGACTTCTCAATGGAAACAGTAAAAGCAAAAAGAGCTGGGAGAGACATACTTCAAGTATTGAATGAGCAAAAATGTCAACCCAGGCTGATATACCCTGCAAAACTATCCGTCATGATCGAGGGAGAAAGAAAAATTTTCCAGCACAAAGACAACTTGAAGGGACACATGTCCACCCAAATAGGCCTTCAAAAAATGATAGTTAAGCTTGAAGAAAATACAAGCATATTCAGAAGGACAGAAAGGAAGTATAATACCACCAAAACCTAGAAGCGAAACAATACAATTACAAAAGCCACTAAACATAATAAATGTCTGGAGTTAAAATAATTTCTCCATTATAACATTAGATGTTAATGGAATTAACTCACCGATCAAGAGACACAGATTACAAACTTGGATAAAAAAAACATAATCCATCAATCTCTGCCTGCAGGAAACCCATCTCACCACAAAAGATAGGCACTCCCTAAAAATAAAAGGCTGGTCCAAAAATCTGCAAGTTAATGGAACCAGGAAACAGGCAGGGGTAGCCATTATGCTGTCGGACAACATGGACTTCAAAGCCAAAAAAATCATAAGAGACACAGATGGATACTACATTTTAGTCACAGGTACAATTCACCAGGAAGACTTCACAATACTGAACATATATGCACCCAATACGCCTCCCCCAACATTCATTAAAAAAACCCTACAACATCTAAAGCGAGAAATCAACCCCAAGCAATAATTCTTGGGGATTTCAACACCGCCCTCTCAACATGAGATAGATCAACATGTCAAAAGTTTAACAGAGACACTTTGGAACTTAATCAAACCCTTAAAGAAATGAAACTTACAGATCTCTATTGACCCTTTCATCCACACAACAAAGAATACACATCTTTCTCAGCAGCACACAAAACATTCTCCAAAATAGATCACATATTGGGCCACAAAATGAATCTCCCCATATACAGGAAAGTTGAAATTCTAGCCTGTATGCTATCAGACCATCAAGGCCTGAAGCTTGACATGCACTACACAACACCAACAGAAAATACACGAACTCCTGGAAACTTAACACTATGATGCTGAAGGAGAATTGAATTCAGGAGGAAATGAAAAAGGAAATTCAAGATTTCCTGAAAATGAACAATAATGAAAATACAACTTATCAAAATCTTAGGGACACAATATAAGCTGTCCTAAGAGGTAAGTTCATAGCTCTTAATGCCTACATCAAAAAAATGGAAACATCACCAATAAATAACTTAACAATGGAGCTTAAAGCTTTAGTGACACTAGAGCAACCTGGTCCCAAAAGCAGTAGAAGAGAGGAGATTAATAAAATAAGGAGAAAAATATCCGAAATCGAGATTAGGAAAATGATACAGAAAATCAACCAATCAAAAAGCTGGTTTTTTGAAAAAATCAATGATTGACACACTGCTAGCTAAGTTAACCAAGAGCAAGAGAGAGAAAACCCAAATTAACAAAATTAGAAATGAAAATGGAGTTATCACTACTGATACCCAAGAAATCCAGAGTATTATAGCATCATATTTCAAAAACTTATACTCTGTGAAATTTGACAACACAAAAGAGATGGAAGAATTCCTAAGTAAACACAACTTACATAAATTGAATCAGGAAGTTGTGAATTATTTAAATAGTCCTATAAAAATTATGAAATTGATGGAATAATCTCAAATCTTCCCATTAAAAAATGTCCTGGACCAGATGGATTCAGCACAGAGTTCTCCCAGACATTTAAGGAGATAATAACACCAATACTCCTTAAACTGTTCCATCAAATATCAAAGGAAGGAACACTGCCAAATTCCTTCTATGAATCTAATATTGTCTTAATCCCAAAACCTAATAAAGATACACTTAAAAAAGAAAACTATAGGCCAATCTCTCTGATGAACACAGATGCAAAGATTCTCAACAAAGTCTTAGCATATCAAATTCAAAAACATATCAAAAAGATCATCCACGGGGATCAAGTAGGGTTTATCCCAGGCACACAAAGTTGGTTCAACATATGCAAATCAATAAATGTAATTCACCATATAAACCAGTCCAAAGATCAAGACCACATGATATGCTGGATGGATGCAGAAAAAGCTCTTGAAAAGATCCAACAGCCCTTTATGATAAAAACCCTAGAGACAGTTGGAATGCAAGGAACCTTTATCAATATAACATAAGCTGTATACAACAAGCCAGCAGCAAGGATTATACTCAATGGGGAAAAAACTTGAAGGATTCCCATTTCGATCAGGAACTAGACAAGGCTGTACACACTCATCACTTCTATTGAATATTGTACTTGAAGTCTTAACTGAAACCATAAGACAAGAAAGGGACATAAAAGGGATTCAAATCACAAGGAAGAAGTCAAGCTACTCTATTTGAGATGACATGATCCTATACCTGAGTGATTCCAAAAACTCCACGAGGAAGCTCCTAGAACTAATATAGAAGTTCAGCAGGGTGGAAGGATTCAAAATAAATGTACAAAAATCAGTGGCCTTCCTATATGCCCAGAAGAATAGAAGTGAAAAAGCCTTGGGAGAAACAATCCTATTTATTATAGCCCCTAAAAAATGAAATACCTCATTATAAACCTAATCAAGGAAGTAAGAGACCTTTATAATGAAAACTTTAAAACCCTGAAGAAAGAAATTGCAGAAGACACCAGAAGGTGTAAAGACCTCCCATAGTTCCTGGATTGGCAGAATCAATATAAAAAAATGACCATCTTACCAAAGGCAATACACAGATTCAATGATGTATCATAAAAAAAATCCCAAAGCAATTCTATGAAGAAGTTGACCAAACAATCTCAAAATTAATATGGAGGCACAAAAAACCCAGGATAGCAAACCAGTCCATCACCGTACCAAACCTTAGTCTATACTACAGATCCATAGTTGTAAAATCAGCCTGGTATTGGCTACCAAAATAGATGCACAGATCAATAGATAAGGGTTGAAGATCCAGATATAAACCCACACAACTACAGCCATTTGATCTTTGACAAAGGGGCCCAAAAATCCAATGGAAAAAGAACAGCATCTTCAACAAATGGTGCTGACAAAACTGGATATCCACATGCAGAAGATTAAAACTGGACCTGCACTTTTCACCATGTACAAGAATTAATTCCAAATGGATCCAAATGGACCTTGATATAAGGCCAGAGACTATAAAATCCATAGTTGAAATAGGAGGGAGTTGATTGGGCTAGGCCAACAGTTCCTAAGTGGACATCCTATAGCACAGTCACTACAACCAACAGATGGGATCTTGTGAAATTAAAGAGCTTCTGTTCAGATAAAGAGACTGAACCTCAAGCACAAAGGCAACCCACAGAATGGGAGAAAATCCTCACTAAGCACATATCTGATAGAGCTCTATTGTCCAGAATGCACAAAGAACTTAGAAAACTAAACACCAAGGAAACAAATGGGCCTTGGAACTTAGAAACTTTATCAGAGATGAAACTAAAATGTCTAACAAATATCTTAAAAAATACTCCACATCCTTAGCCATCAGGGAAATGCAAGTGAAAACTTCCCTGAGATATCATCTCACCCCAGTCAGGTTGGCAAAAATCCACAATACAAACAACAAATGCTGGAGAGGATATGGAGAGAGGGGAACTCTCCTACATTGCTGGTGGGAATGTCGGCTCATACAACCACTCTGGCGAGCCATCTGGTGATCTTTAAAGAAGATAAAGATTGAAATGCCATATGACCCTGCTATTCCACTTTTGGGAATAACCCTCCATACAGTAAAAATTCACCTCGATAGGACAAGTACGACCATGTTCACAGCAACACTGTTTTCAATAGCAAAGTCATGGAATCAGCCCAAATGTCCAACAGTTGATGAGTGAATAAGGAAAATGTGGTACATTTATACAATGGAATAAAACTCAGCCATCAAAAATGATGAATTAATGCAATTTGCAAGGAAATGGATGGAATTAGAAACAATTATAGTGAGTGAAGTATCCCAGACACAGAAAATTAAGCACCGTATATACTCCCTAGTAGGTGGATCCTAGTACCAAACCCACTTAGAGACACTCAAAGATAAATCTCTGTAATACCTACAATAATTGCAAAGATTACAAATAGGAGGGATTGGGAAGGAGGGTCCCACCAGAAACAAGGAGACAGGAGACCATGTTACAGCAGAGAAAATAGGCCACCATCAAGGACTGCAAGTAAGTAATGAGACACCTGGTTAAGTTCACAGACTTTCCTTCCTGATCTTTTGCATCTGATGGGATATGATCTCATCAGAAGTGGAGGGCATATAGTTTGACAGAAAGAAAGTAACCACCCTGGTGTCCTACTTTTATTCCATCTACCTTTGAATATACTCTTATAATAAGACTCTAATTTAGCAAGTTTTTATCTCAGGCCCGGGGGTGACATCCAATACCCATCAGGATGGAGCCAAAGGCATTGCAGGAGCAGTAAAACTGAAAAAAATATCAACAAACCATAATTCATAATATCAGAGACTCTATATCAACCACCTGGAACTAGGCCAGTCTAATCTCTTCCCCTCCTGAAGCTCACGGAAATTTGCAGAGAGGGGGCGGTAAGATTATAAGAGCACAAGGATGGGAGGACTAATCATATGCAAGATACTCCACACAAGTTAGAGCCAAAGCAATCATAATAGCACTTTGCATGCCCTGCGCAATATCCAACACATTACTGACCCCACAAATTCTAGCATGGGCTAAAAGTACTAGGATCCTTGGAGGCTAGGGATTGAAAGCCACAGTAGTGTTCCTATGCTTAAGGGGAACACAGGAAAGGGTTTTGGGAATTGCTGCTGGGTCCTTGCACCTCATGGGATAGGAGGACCCAGAGGAGAGTTTGGCATGTGCATTAAAGGATGCTCCAGGTATGGGGAGGGAGGCACTGGGGGATGGGGAGGGAGGGAGGAGCAGAGGGGGGAAATAGGTGGAGGGGGATGTGGAGGGAGGGAGGTGACCGGTGTACCTGTTAAGTTTGTATGAGCAGAAATAAAAAAAAAAAAAGAAAAAAGAAAAAAGAAAGAAAGAAAGACCAAATCTTCACAAACTTAATTTTCCTAATGTGATATATTGGCTAAAAATATGGACTATTTTCTCATCACACAATAATGCTGCTTTCACATTAACTATCTGTTATCTATGTAGCTATCATTCATCATCTATCAGCTATCTATTTCAAGTGTACTTTTTTAGAAATATATAGAAAATAAGAAAAATATATGGTCTGAAAAGAAATAATTCACATATTGTTGGATGCGATGAGAAAGTCTTGTAATTCAGAGTCTTTGGGATATTGAGAAAAGAAGAGGGAAAAATCAAGGGCCTTCCTGGCTCACAAGTGAGTTGAAATGAGCCTGGAAAGTTTATCAAGACACTACCTCTAAATAAAAATTAAAACAAGCTCAATTGTAGAGCATTACTTATTGTTCATAAGGTCCAGGATTTATTTATTAGTACCAGAAAAAAATTTAATATATCATAGATAATTACTTGTTTTCATGTGCATAGTGTATAATAAAGATTTTACTAAGCTGTATCTATTCATCTTCAAGGAAGCCCTGTGTCCTTCAGTAAGCTGCTGGGCAAATAAGACTCATAACCATGAGCTTATGTTCAGATTATAAACAGAAAATTGATTAATTAGGAAGTTCCACATTATTTCACAACACAAATCATATTTTTGTCCTATATATCTAAGGTATAGTGGAATCCTTAATCCATGAGCGAGTTAGAAGTACGTCTGTAGCTATTTTTATGAGAGCAGGTAGTGTCAGTATTAGTAAACAAAGCAAAGGAATTTACCTCTGGAGGTTGCAGCTCGGTTCTGTAAGAATGCGTCCCATCTCAGAATGTTCTACTTCACAACTGGATCAATGTAAGAAGGATATGCCTGAAGATTTCTCTAAATAGGTAGCTTTTAGCTTCTTATTTTTTATTCTACTATAATTGTAGTAGAATTTGCAACAAATAAAGAACTCTCAAAAGAGATGACTAGTTCCTCTTAGTGTAGCATCTTGTATATTCAAATATAATTCAATAGATGGTAAAATTCTATTAATGTTTTCTCGTATTTTTACAATTATACTAGCTTTAAGGCAGTGTATATATGTGTTAACACTTGTGTCTGTGCATACATGTGCATTCATGTTTGCAAATGTTTGCGTGCTTTCATGCATTTATGTAATTGCATATGTTTATGTGTTTGCTTATGTATGTATTTGAAAGTATGCTTGTTTACATATGTGTTTGACTATGTATGTATTTGAAATTCTGTGTTTACATGAGAGCGAGCTTACTAGGTGTATATGCATGTATATTTATAATCATGTGTGATTATATATGTGTATGTTTATGCATTTGTGTTTTTGTCAGAAGCTTGAAATTTCATCATCATTCAACCAAGAAGGAGCACCTCCACCATTCATGTTGTTTTCTTTAAATGCAAATATTTTGGATATTTTACCAACATATTTTGAATAGTAGTCACTCTTAGTAATTATATGATAATATGTCATGATGCAATGAATCGTTGTGGTTTCAATTTGGGTGTCTCTAAATGAATGATAAACACCCTTTCAGTGCTTATTCCTTCTGTTGAAATATCTTTTTATGTTCTAGTCCATTTGATAATTGTATTCCTTTCATATTTTATGGTCTACTTTATTTTACATACTGTTGTTAATATTTACAAGAATTTCCCTTTAGAGTACAATGATTTATGAGACAGAAGGGAATATATTGTAAATTTCTAATTTAAGAAGTTAAATGTTTCTAAGGCAGTAAATTATATTTTCAGTAACTCTGCTAGAAAGAAAAAAATCTAGATAAATGCATGGGTTACATGTTAATGAGGTGAGTGATGTAGCAGTATTTAGTGTGGGGCATACTCCTTGACAGTACTCAGGCACTGAAAGTGACAGAGAATATTGTTGCTTTCTTTAATACTCTCATCTGTCATAGATTATTATCACTAGTAATCTATAGGATTATTTGCTAAAATATAATGCTTCTATTGGAGTCGTGGTGTCGTTTTTCTCACTTACTCTCTCTCTCTCTCTCTCTCTCTCTCTCTCTCTCTCTCTCTCTCTCTCTCTCTCTCCCTCTCCCTCCCTATAACACTTAGTTATAGCTGGAGTTATTTTTGCCACAACTTAGCTTACTCAGAGAGCATATCACTGGATGTCAGTTGAATCCTTGACTTAATCTGTAATGCAAAGCTTTTAAAAAGTATAGATTTATATGTAGTTACAAGAAACAACAGATCCAAGTATCATCACCCAATTGTCCCGAATGGGAACATCTGCATAAAAGCAGTGTTGCATTATAACTTGGAAATTGGAAATATTAAAATTAGTTAACTTTCTTCAAATGTCACAGTTATCTAAGTATTTATTTGTATGTTGTGGATCCATGACACAGAAGAGTCCCATAGATGTCCTAAATTGCATTAAAGTCCCAGCTCCCTTCCTTCCTTGCTATCTATATTAGCTTTGACAAACACAAACTATTAAGTTGATCATTTCAAGAATGCAATATAAATGTAATTAAAGAGTGGGCAACATTTTGCTATTGGATTTTTTCATTTACAGCAAGTCCCTTGAATCCATCCAATTTGTTAGGCACAGAAGTCAAATCCGTTTATTGATAAGAAAGTATTCACCATTCACTCTGTGAAGACTATTGAGACTTTTAGAAATTCTTGCTATAGCAAATTAACGTTTTGTGATCATTTATGCAGAATTTTTTGTATGAAAAATTTTTTAATGTCTCTGAGAAAATGGTTCCTCATGTAAATGACTGACAAATAAGTGAACATTTTGTGGAGTCTTCTAGTTAGCGTTTTCGGAATGACTATGTCATTCCATCCAGCTATGGATGACTTATATGAGTTAACAATTATTTTCTTGTATTTATTTTATTTTATTGGAATACATTCATTGTACCTAGAATCAATTTCATCATATTTTCTTAAACTTCTATAATGTACTTTGAACTAATTCAACCCATATCCCTAAACCTTTTCTCATATGTAATATAATGACTGTTATTCTTTTGTGATATATAGGCTTAATTATATTGAGGTGTGTTCCTCATATTCCTATTTTTTTCTGAACTTTTTCATAAGAAACATTGGAGTTTTTAAAAAAACATTTATTGAATTTATTGAGATTATCATGTGTTTTAATTTTCCCCCACATCTTTATTGATGCCTTTGGCTCTTTGACATTTGTGTGCATAGATATGATGTATTCTAATAATTTTTCCTTTATCTTCTCTTACTTCTCCCTCTTCCTTTACATTCTTTCTTTCATATTGTTATCATTAAGGGTATTGTGTCTCTCTGGGTTAAATTGGTGTTTTGTGTTATCCTGGGTTTTAAATTATCTCCTTAGAGCCTAATATGCTTCCCTGTTTGTACACACTGTAACCTCATTCACCATTACTTTGCAGTCAACAAATAAAATGTAATAATTATTTTTCAGTTTTCTATATTTTTAGGATGTGCTTGCTCTCCTATTATATACAACATTTTAGAGAAAGTTCCAAAGCAGCTGATGTATTTCATGGGGTTTAATGTGTTATGTCAGTGAGGTTATTTCTGGTATAATGTCATTTAACTCAGATATTTGCCTATTTTTATCCAAATCACCTGTCTAAGGTAGTGAATTCACTGACTATCATTTGTTGGATTAATCTGTGTCTTGGCATGTGATTTTATTCATTCCATGGAATTAAATGTATCAATACTTACTGTATATATTTGATATGTTCTATTGGTGGATTAGTCCCTTAGTCATTATTAAATAATCTTCTTCATCTCTTTTATTTTTGTTGCAAGTATGTTTTATGACACATTAGAATACTGACACCAGCTTACTTTCTGGTTCCATTTATCTTGTATTCCCCTCCCCAAATCCTTCCAACATGAGACTGTGTTTGTTCTTCCAAGAAAGGAACATTTCTTGGAGACAGCAAATATGAATACTGTTTTGTAATCTTACCTGCTATTTTGTGTCTTTCAATACCATTAAACATTCAACATTATTACTTAAAGGTGCATAATAATTCCTGTCATTTGTGAATCTTAGTGCATATTATTTTCATGTATAAATCTTACAAGACTTGCTGTTTGTCCATTTCTCATTCCTGCAACTGTTCTAATTTGATTTATTCTTTTCTGAGAATCATAGATATGTTTTTCTTTTTCCTTGATTTATTTTGGACTGTTTCATGTATCTTCTGAATACTGACTTTCACAATTTGTTCGATGTAGGAAGCTGGGTTGATAGTTATTGTCTTTCTGAGATGGAAACACCTCATACCATTCCACAACTTCTTTCCTATTAGGGTTTCTGCTGAGAAACTTTCTATAATTCTGATGGATTTGCTTTTACACACATTTTGATGCTTCTTTCTTGTAGCATTAAACACTTTTTCTTTTTATTTAAGGTTATTATTAGTATTGGTTAGTGCTAATTGTCAATTTCATCAAATCTGGAATCATCTAGGAGATGAACCTCTGAGCATGGCTGTGAAGGATTATCTTGTTACAATAATTGATATTGGACACAAATCAATGTACAACTAATACAGCCTTTTAAAGCTATGGTGTGGCATGCGATGTTCTTCTTTGACTATGTGAGTCTGGAATTCTAAGAATTGCCTGAATTCACATCATCACTTCATAAATAATACAAAGATTTAGAACATTTTCTTCCACAGTTTCACTGAATACATTATTAATACCTCTATTCAGAAGTCCCTCTCCTTCTTCTACTCTCATAGTTTAGTCCTTTAATTGTGTTATAGAGATCCCATATGCTTCAGTAACATCTTCTTAGTGTGCATCTTTGTTCAGCATCTGAATGTTCTAATTCATTTATCATGTCCTAATCCCTAAAATTTCATTTTTCTCCCGGTTTGTTCTGCAGATTAGGTTTTATAATTAGGTTTTGCTTCAACTAATGTTCTCCTCTTTTAGGAAAAAAAAAACTGAATTTCATTATTTGTTTCACTGTACTGAATTTCTATTTTATTTCTTGTATTGACTTATTTATTCATTTGGCTGTGTGATTGTGCTCCTTTTCAGTTCATTTGAGAATTTGTGTTATCTTTGATATTATAAACATTATTACAATTGTTCTTTTAGATTTCATCTTTTTCACTCTCATTTGGATTGATTACTGTGTAATCTGCTTCAAAGGACTCATGCTGCTGTTTATAGGTCCTATTATCCTTTTTTTCTACTATACCATGAAGTGATAGTTTCTGTTTAATTTCTCACAATGGTCGCTTATGCTTATTTTGACCTTCATTAGCTACAGGTTGTTTTACTGAATATTTTTTATTAAATAACATTTTGGTGCCTTTTTCTCTATTTGCACTTTATAATTCCACTGCTTAATACTCTTTAATTATTTTTGCCTTTTGATTGATATACCACTTATTTTCTCTTTCATTTTTAAGGCAGTAATCTAAATTGTTCATTTGGGGCTTTTATTTATATGAAAACATTTGATGGTATACATCATCACCATTTAGCTACATCTTAATCTATGTATACCCTGTACGTTTTGTAGGCTATATATTTATCTTCACTAAATTGAGCAGAATTTTTAATTAAGAATTTTTTTACACAGAAATATTACATATATTTCCATTCATTTAAAAATTCATGTGTTTTCTCTTCTTGATATTTTGACTATTCTCAAAGAATATTGTCTGGGAACTTTTAAGTTTTCAGCATCCATTGATGCTTATTTTATGTCCTTGAAATGTGATCTATCTTCTGGAATTTACATGAACATCTGAAAATGTATATATCCTGGTATAGTTTGGTGAAGTGCTTTAAAGTGAATTTAAATTTTCTAGTTAAACAGCTCAGCTATATATTATCAATGATCTTCTTTCAAATACTTATATTAAAATATAATATCACAACCTACATTCTGCATTTGTTTGCAAAGGCCTTTAAAATTAGTATGTCTAATGCAGGCCTGCCTTCTGGATGACTCATTTTGGAATTAAACACTTGCCTTTTCAATAGTGATTTGTTTTTGTTTATTTTATTTGATGGTAATAGTTTTTTACATTTATAAATATATTCCTTATACTATTTCCTGTCCTCTCCTTTTAACCTATTAGTTATTATATTTGGCTTTCTTGTAGGCGTCTTATAGTTAGTCCAATTTTAAATCTTTTAAAAAAATTTTTTCAAGGTTTATTTTTCATTTATTGTGTGTGTGTGCCTGTTTCTGTGTGTGTGTTTCTGTAAGTATGCCTGTGTGCGTCAGAGAGCACTATGTATGCCTCTGGAGGCTCAGGGATGGCTTTGGTAAATATCCTGGATTGCTCTAACTTCTCTTTGCTTTGTCCTTGAGCTTCACAGGCTCTGCCTTCCAGGATTGGAAGTACAGGCCACCACCATTTTCTCTTGACATTTTTATGTGGGATTCAGGATCTGAACCCAGAACTTTTTGCTTTCAAAGCAGAGGTTTAACACCTGAGCCATCTTTCTGGCCCCAGTTTTAAATATCAATTCATGTATTTAAACTGAATCTTTATACATGGTGGCCTAGCCTATTCATTTTCTTTTTTTTTTTTTTTTTGGTTGATTAGTTTCTTTAATTAGTATATTTTAAGAACCCAAGTAAATGAAGAACTCTAAAAATATATTTTTCATATATTTTATGGCTATTATAAGTATTCAAATATATCTAAATACCCTGTTGCAGTTTAGTTTATTTATGATTATGTTTGGGAAACAAGGAGTATAGTCCATCTTTCAATTCTCAATTACATTCATCAGCACAGCAGGAGGTTCATTTCACTATCAGGAATCAAGGGAACTAGCCTCATGTATCCACAGGATTTG
This sequence comes from Typhlomys cinereus, assembly GCA_023101885.1. Taxonomy (NCBI): domain Eukaryota; kingdom Metazoa; phylum Chordata; class Mammalia; order Rodentia; family Platacanthomyidae; genus Typhlomys; species Typhlomys cinereus. The sequence continues at coordinate 2,170,067 of JALPQD010000094.1, read as the reverse complement.
CTGAAAGAGAGGCAAACTTACCACTCTGCCAAAATAGTGAACCAGTTCTCTCCATCTCATCTGCATACTAAACACAAGTGTTGTTAAGCCTTTTAAGCTTTACATAGTCACATTAGCTGCTCTCTCTTTCTCCTGATCCTCCTATTCATACTTGCCCTAAATTCTTTGCCCACTTGCCCAGAGAATGACCAATCCACTATGGGTTGAGGCCTCTTGTATCAATTAGATAATATTCCACAGGCATGCTCAGGGATTGTCTTAAACTACATAACTCTCCACATTTGTGTCCAAAGACAGCTTTCACTTGTTAAATTGGCATCTGTAACTCAGTGCCATAATTCACTATCTTCCAATCTACAATCTATCTTTTGTCTATGTGTTAAGAATATATAAATTGGTTTACAGTTTTACTTTGGCTATCAATCATGTTTTAAAGATTTATATTTAAGAAATATAATACTTGCGATATTTTGCTATAATTTTGCATACTATTATTCTTTCCTTTTGTACAAAGCCATCCAGTGTTATTCTCTGTGTTTTTTTTTCCACTCATACAAACTTAACAGGTACACTGGTCCCCTCCCTCCAACCTCCCACCACCCTATGACCCCCTCCTCTTCCCCTTCTCTCCCCATCTCCTAGTTCCCCCCCCCCAATCCCGGGAACATCCTTTAATGTGCATGCCAGACTCTCCTCTGGATCCTCCTCTCCGATGAGGTGCAAGGACCCAGTGACATTTCCCTGAACCCTTTCCTGTTTTCCCCTTAAATATAGGAACACTACTGTGGCTGTCAGTCCCTTGCCTCCAAGGATCTTAGTGCCTTTAGTAAATGCTAGATTTTGTGGGGTCAATATTTACTTTTAAAAGGATGAGTATTCATCCCAGCTTCCGTCTCTCCCCCCTCCCTCTCATGTTCTCTCTTCCCTTCACCACTCCTTCCCATTCCCACTCACCCTTCTGCCTGTATGATTCTATGGATCCCAGGGTTCACTGAGGCTCAGGCCTCCAAGGTATATTAAGTTATTATTCCTCAGGCCACCCCACTGACATAGTGCATTTCCCTTTACTCATCCAGGTTTAGACCTAAAGATTTCCACTGTAGGTTACTATTCTATGGGTACAATAACAGCTACCAAGAGAACAGTTTGATGTATTTTCTTCCTGCATATGGATTTGTTAGTTGTCTTCCCTATTGATCTATTTCCTTCTTGTTCTAGTTTACAGAAACAGGGATGGGTACCATTCTGACAAGTGGGTCTTGAATTCAACCAGAAAGTTGTTAGTTTTCTCCTTGGTAGTCATACCACTACCAGTGTAAACTGGCGGTCACCTGTTGCCATGGTAATTTATATTGGAAGTTACAGATTTCATGACATTGATGGGGCTTGTGATTGTTTCTATTTCTCTCTACAAGCAGCTTCTACAGTATTTCTTGGTACTGTGTAACCTATCCAGCAAGGAAAAAGTCCTCAGACCCGTTTCAGTTGATATATTTTGCCCATGTTCTGTGATCCATCTTTATTACATCTTCTAATAGGGTCTCACTGACAGTTTTTAGAGGGTATGTCAAGAGCAATGGCAAAAGCCCATAAGGTTTGAGGCCTTTAAGACCTCTCTGTCCAACATTTTATTAAGAAGTGCCACATTCCTGTTATTTCTAGTAGAATTTTGTTCCTGGATTCTAAGTGGATCAGCTCAATGCTTTTTTTTTTCCCCCACTGTTTTCCTCACTCTATGCTTCTCTGCATAGGGAGTGCCCTGTAGGGGGAGTACTCAAGCTCAAGATCTCCATTTCTTGAAGACAGATGCCAACGGCATTCCTCACAATCTCAGTTGCAGTGTGTCTCCTATGCAGCATAGTTGTGTGCCTCCTATGCCAGGATAGTTGTAGGCTGACTCCAGTTGACTTTTCTGTAGGGGACAGAGATGGATTTTGTTCCTGCTCAAATTGACATCAAGGGCAGAGGTGTTTCTTACATATTTCTTCCTGTTCTTTGGAAACCATCTAGACATTAATTAGCACATCTAAAGGAAGAGCACAGGGCTTTATCATTGTGTTTATATCATCATGTTCCTAACCAGTCAGCAGCCTATTCTTTCTCCACAGTGAGTGGGGCATTAGGGTATATTATCATGTCTAAAGACAGGCAGGACTGTGTCATTTGTGGTGACTCCACCTATTGTTGGCCTTGCCTGTGGCTTTAGTCTGTGTTTGGAATATATATGATGTCATCTATCTGCACAATGCCATCCCTCTGTTTCATGGTATATAAGGGAATAGGTTCCTTAATAAACTCTACTTGATTTTCAGCTTTCCAAGATCCTCTTGACCCAGCTTAATTCAATTCTTGCTGATCCCACTCTGGTACATGTATCATCAGGATTTTGAGGTAAGCTTGCAGGTCACAAAACCCAGCACTGCCTTTTCTTGTTCCTTTCTTTAAAAGACATATTTTTTGACTTAGGGTGTTTATTTGTGGTTACTTTCCACAATCTTTAGAGTTTCTCTGTTAGTCCCTCTCTCCATCCTATCTCCCATCCCCTCATTCCCCACTATGTACTTTTCCAAAATTTTCCCTCCTTCACCCTTGTCCTGGGATGATAAATCTCCCCATTAAAAGGTTTCATACTAACTATGCCTTCATACCTTCCCATTCATAGTTCTTTTGAATTCTGACTCTTAAAGTGCTTCCAATTCAAATACATTGACAAGGATATCAGTTCAATCATATACATATAGGAGAGAACATGTGGTGCTTAAAGTTTCCAGTTCCATCCATTTACCAGAATATCCCATAATCTTATCCTTCCTGATGACTGAGTAATATTCCACTGTGTATGTGTACCACATTTTCATTACCCATTCCTCTGTTGATGGGCATGTTGGTTGATTCCATTTTTTGCTATTGGGAACAGAGCTGCAATGAACATAGATGAACAAGTGTCTTTGTAACAAACTGCATAGTCTTTGGGAATATTCCAAGGAGTGTTATAGATGGGCCATACGACAATTTCATTGTAAGCCTTCTGAGGAACCTCCACGCTTATCTCCATAGGGATTGTAACAGTTTACACTCTCACTAGCAGTGAATAAGTTTCCATTTTTCTCCACTGCCTCTTCAGTTATGTGTTCTTGATCTTAGCCATTCAGACTGGGGTAAAATGGCATTTCAGAGTTGTTTTGATTTGCATTTCTTTGATAATCTGGGAAAGTGAGCATCTTTTAAGGTATTTGGCATTTCAATTTCTTTTGGGGTGAAATCTCTGTTTAGTTCCAGATCCCATTTTTTGATTGAAATCTTTGCTGTCTTGGTGTTTAATTTTCTGATTTGTTTGTATGCTCTGGAGATTAATTATGTGTCAGATTCAGAGCTAACAAAGATTTTCTCCTATTCTGTGGTCTGTTGTTTTGCACAATTATCAGTTTCTTTTTGGAGAACAGAAGCTCTTTAATTTCATTCATGAATGTTCTAACTTCCTGGACATTTGCTGTGCTGCTTAGAAAATTTTTGCCTAGGCTTATCAATTCAATGTACTTCCTACTTTTTCTTCTAATAATTTCAGGTTTTTAGTTTTAAAAATGAAGTCTTTGATCCATTTGGAATTGACTTTTGTGTAAAGAGAGAGTCAATGGCCACTTTTTATTCTTTTACATGTAGATGTCCAATTTTTCCAACACTACTTCTTAAAGATGCTGTCTTTTCTTCAGCATGCATATTTGGCACTTTGTCAACAAATTAAGTGGCTGAATATGTGGGAGTTTATATCTGTTCTGATCTGTTGGTTGGTGTATCTGTTTTTTATTTTGTTTTGTTTTGCCAGTACCAAACTTTTATTACTATAGCTCTGTACTATAGCTTGAAATCTGATATGATGATACCTCCAGCAGTGTTATTGCCCAAAATTGTTTTGGCTAATCATGATTGTCCTTCCATATGAATTTTGAGATTGTTTTTTTCCATTTTGTGAAGAACATTAGGATTTTAATTGGAATCTCATTGAATATGTATGCTGTTTTGAGTAGGATTGTCATTTTCACAATATTGATCCTACTAATTCATGAGTAAGGAAGGTCTTTACACACTCTGGTATCTTCTTTAATTTCTTTCAGGAGTGTTTTGCAGTGTCCATTATACAGATATTTAATTTCCTTGGTTAAATTTATTCCAAGCTATTTTATGTTTTTTTGTAGCTATGGTGATTGGGATTGGTTCTCCCATTTCTTTCTCAGCTTTTTTGCCTCTGTCATATAGGGAGGGCACTTATTTTTATATGTTGATTTCGTAGTCTGCCACTTTACTGGAATCATTTATTAATTTGAGCAGTTTCTCAATGGAGTCATGTGGATCTAAGTACAGAATCATATCATCTGAAAATAGGCATACTTTGACTTCTTCCTAACCTATCTGTATCATCTTTATTTCCTTCTCTTGCCTTAATGCCCTGGGTAGGATTTTGAGCACAATATTGAACAGGAGTGGTGACAGCGGACAGCCTTGTATCATTCTGGATCTAAATTGGAATGCTTCAAGTATTTCCTTATTTAGGATGATGCTTGCTTTGGGCTTTTCATATATAGCCTTTATCAGGTTGAGATATCAGGAAGGAATGTTGGATTTTGTCAAATGCCTTTGTCCATTGATTAAGAGGATCATATGATTTTGTTTTGCTAGTCTGTTTATATGATGAATCACATTTATTGATTTACACACATTAAGCCATCCTTGTTTTTTAATTCAGTTTACTAGTATTTTGTTGAGGATTTTGCATCTGTGATCATTCTTTTTCATTGATGTGTCTTTGTTTGGCTTTGGAGTTAGAGTTACAATGGCTTCACAGAAAGAGTTTAGGAGTATTTCTTCTACTTCTATTTTATGGAATAATTTGAGAAGTATTGGTGTTATGTCTCCTCAGAAGGCCTGGTTGAATTCTTCACTTAATCCATCTGGTCCTGGGATTTTTTTTAGTTGTAATGCTTGTAATTAGTGTTTCAATTCCTTCTCTTTTTATTGCCTGTTTAATGTGTCTACTTTATCTTGAGTCAATTTTGATAGGTCATACGTATTTTTGAATTAATCCATTTCCTTTAGGTTGTCCAATTTAAAAGAATATAAAATTTGAAAGTATGTCCTTGTGAGTCTCTGGATTTCTCCAATATCTGTTGTAATTTCCCCCCTTTCTGTCTGATTTTTGTGGATTTGAGTGTTCTCTCTTCTTCTTTTGTTTAGTGAAGCTTAGGGCTTGTTAATCTTGTTAATCTTTTCAAAATCCTCCTTTTATTGATTTTTGTACTATATTTTTCAGTACTAATTCATCGATTTCTGCTTGGATCTTAGATATTTCTTCCCATGTGCTACTTTTAAGATTATTTTGCTCCTTTTTTTTCTAATCAGGTGTAACATTAAGCCATTTATTTACCTGAAATCTTTCATTTTTTGTGATGTAGGCATTCATTGCTATAAAATTTCCTCTTAAAACTGCTTTCAATATGTCCACAGATTTTCATAGTTTGTATCTTCATTTTAATAGAAATTTCAAGGAAATTTTTATTTTCCTGTTTTGTTTCATTTTTGACCTATTCCTCTTTCAAAAATGTGGTTTTTAGTTTCCATAAATTTGTGTTTTTTTTAATTTTCCTTTGTTGTAGATATCTACCTTTATTCCATAATGGCCAGACAGTATGCAGTGAATGGTTTCAATTTTTCTGTATATATGGAGGCTTGATTTGTTTTCTAGTATATTGTCTACTTTTTATTATTATTTATTCAATTGTGCGTGTGTGTGTGTGTGTGTAGAACCACGGGCAAATTTGGGAACCACCATGGACCGCCTCTACCTCCTCCTTATTTACTCTGCCCAGGGATTCACAGACTCTGCCCTACCAGGACCAGAAACACAGGCAGCCCTGCTTCCGCTCAGCATCTCTATGTGGGGTCTAGGATCAGAACTTGGGACCTTCTGACTGCAAGGCAGAGGCTTAACCCCTGACCTCTCCAGCCCCAATTTTTGAGGGTGTCCTATGAGTTGCTGAGTAGAACATGTATTCTTTAGTGTTTGGATGAAGTATTCTGTAGATATCCGCAGTCTATTTGATTTATTGTTTTCTTTAACTCCAATGTGTCTCTGTTTAGTTTTTAGCCTGTTGACCTGTCCAATGATGTGAGTGAAGCATTGAATTCTCTCCCTACTACTGTGTTTTGGTTGATTAGTTGTTTTGTCTCCTACAATGTTTATTTGATGAATGTGGTTGCTTCCATGTTTGGTGCATATATGCTTAAGATTGTAAGATCTTCTTGATAGAATTTTCCCACTACTGGGGCTGGAGAGGTGGCTCAGGGGTTAAGCCTCTGCCTTGCAGGTGGAAGGTCCTGAGTTCGGATCCCTAGATCCCACGTATAGACGCCAGACGGTAGCAGGGGCGGCCTGCATCCTGGTAGGGCGGGGCCTGTGAATCCCGGGGCAGAAGGAGGTGGAGGCGTCCATGGTGGTTCCCAAATTCGTCCGTGGTTCTACACACACACAGACACACACACGCGCGTGCACACATACATATGCACACACGCACAATTGAATAAATAATAAAAAAAATTTAAAAAAAGAATTTTCCCACTACTAATATGTAGTATCCTTTTACATTTTGTATGGTTTTCTTTAGTTTGAAATGGCAGTTCCTGCATTGTTCCTTTTTCCATTTGTTTGGAGTACTTTTTACCATCCTTTCACCCTGAGAAGTCTTTATCTTTCAAGGTGAGGTGTGCTTCTTGGAAGCAGAGAATTAATTGATGGATCATAATGTTTGATCCAAGTGATAAGCTTATGTCTCTTGAATGGTTAGTTGAGCCCAATGATATTTAAAGTTATTATTGAAAGGTGTTTAATGGTTCCTGACATTTTATAGATCTTGTTGTTTAGTCTTTCATTCAGTTCTTGTGATGATCTTATTTATTCCCTTTAACTTCTCTGATGTATTTATCCTTCTTCTCCATTTCTTCCAGTATTCTCTCCAGCCCTACATAAGTGGTCATACAGTCTTTTAGTTTTTTTTCTGTTATTGAATATTTTTCTTCCACCTTCTATTATTACTGACAGTTTTGCTGGATATAATAATCTAGGTTAGCAATTGTGTTCATACAGAACTTGTATCTCTCTAGGCCCTTTTGGCTTTTACCATTTGTATTTAGATGTTAGTTGTTATTTTGATGGATTTACCTCTAAATGTGACTTGCTTCTTTTGCTAGCATATTTTAAGATCTTGTTTATAATGTGTGTATTTAGTTTGTGGCCTATAATATGCCATGAGATGTTTCTTTTTTTGTCCTAAGTATTTGGTGTTCTGACAGATCTTCCTTTTGTGTGTCTGTTTCTGGGATACCCATGATGCATATGTTAGGCCTTTTGATGATGTCCCAGAGTTCCATTCTATCTTCTATCTTATTTTCTAGTTCTGAGATTCCATCTTTTACATGATCAGTTCTATTTTTGAGAACTTCCATTAATTTTTTTATTACACTGTTTAGTTATTACACTGTTGTTTCAGTCTGGGTTTTTCTCAGTGTTTTTATGTTTGTTTTTAAATCACTTTGAGGCTTTTCTTGGTGCCTCTATATTTGTTTTCAAGCTCTCTATTTTCATTTTGTTTGTGTCTTATTCATTTGTGTATTCTTGGAATTCATTCCAGAGTTTGTTGTATTCTTCTTGAAATGTGTTTCGGTGCTTATTTAGGTATTCTTGGAATTGTGTGAACATATTTATAATTGACATTTGAAATTCATTATCTTGGTTATTTTCCTTTTGGATACCTTATAATGGACTATTATATGTGGGATCTGATGGCTTAGATTTGGTGATCTTGAGAGGAGACATGTTTTATTGGATTCTTTTGTTCCTTCTGTTTTTCCTGAGAGATGCTGGTATTTTTAGTATGCATAGCTGTTGATTGTAGTTTTACTTTTTTTTCAGAGTCCTTTTCTCTATTTACTCCTTAAAGCTTGGTGATATATGAAATTTTCTACTTGGACTTATTTCCTGTATGTGTGTGATTAGCAGGGGTCAGGTGCCAGCATGCGGGCAACCCAGGGGCTCAGTTTCCAAAGAGGAAGACTTTAGGCTGGGCTACATTCCATCCATCTGATGACTAACTCACCCAGGTACAGGGGCTAACACAGAGAACCAGGACCTCAGCTTCAGAGGTGGATGCCTCCAGGTTGGCTATTACCTGTGTTTTAATAACTAAATGTTTTTAACATTTAACAAATCATTGCATTAAAGGTAAAGTTGGTGTCAAATTCCCTTAACTTCCTCTTCTATGAAAAATGTATTTACTTCTTGTCCCTCATTTTATTATTATTTTTCAAGATTAGATCTCCACATATTACCAATCTTCAGATCACTCTACTTCATCCTCCCAAGTAATGGAATGCACAAATACCTGTACCATACACAGTTCCTCTTCATCTTTCAGAGGTTCATAGCTAAGAATCAAATTGAACTTCATGATTTTGTGTTGTCAGTGAAAAAACTGCTGATCAGTATTCATAAGACCAAAAAGTGTTATGCAAGCATTTAGGGAAGAAGATCAACCAATAGTGTCACCTTTCTATTAAAGTTGAGAGGTACAGTAGAGACTATCCTGGCAAGAGTAGACCATTAGTACAATAGTGGAATGAATGTTTATGGAGAAAACAACTGCTTTCTGATTAGATTTAAGTTCTCTCTTCATTAAGGAACCCTTTCTTGATATTTTAAGTCTTCTAAATTTTACATCTTTCTGTTGAGTAATTTGCCCTAGTTCTGATGGGATTGCTCTTATATATGTCTTGGTGTTTTTCTCTTGGACTATTCTCTGGGTCTGCAAGGCTATAATGTCTTTTCCCAGGTTTGGGATTCTTTCCTTAATGATATTTCAAAATCTTTTTTATACTTATATACTTTTTAGCTTTAACGTGTGTGTGTGTGTGTGTGTGTGTGTGTGTGTGTGTGTGAATATTTGTGTGCTACTATCTAACATGCTAGCCTGTCAGCTGTTCAAATTCCAACAACTTCTTTCTATAGCATGTTCACCAGCCCAGTGGATGCTCTCATGCACAGTGGTCTGGGTCTCCCCACATCAGTTGTTCAAGTAAAACAATCTCTTTTAAAGCTCTCTAGAGATACATGCAAACAAACACAGATGCAGATGGGGACACATATTTATGTGGAATAAAATCTGGCTGGGACATATCCTGAATGGTTATAACTATTCTGATGGGAAGCCATATTGTCCATGTTGTTTTATATTCTTGGCAATACTTGATGGGGTTTACTGGCAGTATTTATCATGTTGAGAAATATACATTATACATTACTTTGCTGGGTATAGTTTGGCTGCTTTCAATCAATTTCAGTGAAAAGTTAGGCCGATACTAAATAATGAGAGATAACTTCTGATTTTATTTCATCATCTAGATGAAAAAGCAGTTTGGTTAACCAGATCAAATTATGCTCGATGTAACTGATCATATTTTACATTCTCTATGAATACTTATAGGTTATCACTGTGACATAATTCTCCTAAAACCTGTTAAAATGTTAGAATTAATTATAAAATGACTTATCTAATTTCTTGTGTCAATTTTCTTTACCAGATCTTATTTGCTGCATATCCATCTGTAACATTCTATGATCACTGTTGGGGATATGTGTGCTGCAGAACAAAGCAAAATGATTCTGTTTTTACCTGAAGAATTTGCCTTAGGAGCATGTGAAGAAACTAACATATTATGAATGAATCTGTTTATTCATAAGTCAGGCATTTAAAATGCCAAACTATTTATTTGCATAGGAATTTGACGTGCTGATCATCTATTTGAAACATTCCAATTATCTATTCAACACCACTAGATATTTTTCATTTAAGAATGTCTCAATTTGTAAAGAGTCTTTTATTTGAAAATAGGTGATAACTACAGCTGAATAGTAAATTTATCTTATATTAATGATCACTACTGTATTATGATTTTAAAAGTAATATTAGCTGAAATTTTCCTGTATTCTGTTTACCATTGTTTTATTGTCTGGTTTCTTTTCTAAGTAAGTATAAACAGCTATAATCATTTTATCAACATCTGTCCATAATTTCAATGGCAAAGTCTGAACTCCTTTGTAATAAATTTCTTTCAAAGAAAAAAAAAATAAAGCTCTCTAGAGATTTGTCTTACCTAAATAGTTCTTTATAGGTGGGCCTATAGGCTCATCTTTAAAATGTAAGGTTGATACCTAAAGCTTGCTCTGACACTCAGTTATATGGTTCTTCATCCCTCATGCTCTAAGTTGAAGGAAGGAATTTTGATGTTTGGACTGGAAAGCAGCTTCTCTCAGTATATATTTCTCTCTTATTCCAGTTTAATGGTTAATGGTACATGATGGTTACTTTAGGTGGTTGCTTAGCAACTAAACACTGCATATGGTTCAGTAGAAGAATGCATGTCCAAGTTGTGGAACCAGAATGTGTATAGTAGCCTTCACTTTCCAGATATCCCTCCTTTTGGCTAGCACTTTTAAATAGTATGTCTTCCAGAGATAAGAATCAAAATCTATATAAAACTCCTAGTTCATTTCTTGAACTATTCTGGTGATGATATTGGGCAAATATTTCTCTTTGATGCAAAATGTTTTCTAGAATCCCAAACCAGAAGCAATTTAGGGACTGAATTTTTCTATTCAATTTTGTATTTTTAGTGAAAGATAAAAATGAATATAAAATATTCTTCTCTCACCATTTATTGTCTCCTTCCAGTCCTTATCTTTTTTGGTGGAACCAGGGCATTGTGTGAACAGGGTCTTGAAGTTGTCCCTGGGAGCCTACATGGTTTACCAAGTAGGTAAAACTGGACATGTTACCATCCGAATCTATTAGTTGCCAAATTTTCACCAGTATTTTGTAGGTCCCAAAAGCTTCCTCCATCATTCACACTTAGAAAGTCCTGTGTAAGAATCCTTTTTAATTCAATTATATTCATAATTTATATCTCTTTGCTGAATTTTGATCCTTCTTGTTTACTATCTGCTAAGTTGTTAATTATTATTAAATAAACACAATGTGTGTTGATCTCTTTGAAATAATTGTGATGTAATCTAAAAATAAATTTCACCTTAGTTTTGACTTGTTCTGAATATCTCTTTGTATTAATTTATGATTTTCCTTTTTGCTGACATGAGGCACTTTATTCAATAGTACCAGAGAGAGTTTAATTTTTCATTTTTTTAAATTCTTTTATTATTTTTATAATTTATTCAATTGTGCGTGTATGCATGTGTGCACATGCATGTGTTTGTATGTGTGTGTGTGTGTAGAACTACTGACGAATTTGGGAACCATCATGGACCACCTCCACCTCCTCCTTTTTTACTCTGCCTTGGGATTCACAGACTCCGCCCTACCAGGACCAGAAACACAGGCCGCCCCCGCTTCTGCCCGGCGTCTATACATGGGGTCTAGGATCCGAACTCAGGACCTTCTATACGTGGGGTCTAGGATCCGAACTCAGGACCTTCTATACGTGGGGTCTAGGATCTGAACTCAGGACCTTCCGCCTGCAAGGCAGAGGCTTAACCCCTGAGCCACCTCTCTAGCCCCTAATTTTTCATTTTTATTTACTTAAATATATTATTGTTCAGGCATATGCATAATAAAAGATGAGATTTATTTCACATTTGTTTAGATTTAAAGCAAATTTTGCATTACAATTTTGCACAAGAGTAAGGCTATGGCTTACAATCAGATTCTTTTTTAAAATTTATTTATTTATTTTTTATACATTTTTTATTATTACCACTCACACAAACTTAATAGGTAGACCAGTTCCCTCCCTCCCTCCTCCTCCCCCCGAATCCCCTGCTCCCCCTCCCCTCCCTCCACATCCCCCAGTGCCTCCCCCACAGTTCCCAGAGAGTCCTTTATTGTGTATGCCTAACAATCAGATTCTTACAGGCTCAAATGGCATCATTCTAAGAAAAGAGAATTCATATAACTCATAAATAAATGCAATAAATGTTCAGCTTTTCTTTTGTATACAATGACTATTTCTTGGTACTTGTGAGATATCATCTCACAATGCCACTTTATTGCTAAATAAGATATTGCATCCACTGTCTTCTGAAGCTCATTGTCACAAGGAGTGTAGGAATTAGAGAAGAAAATAAAAATGTTAATTAGTTTTCTGCTATTGGCTTTTTCCTCAATTATTTTAATTCAGGGTTTTTTTGCGAGTTCCTTCATCACAGTGGGTGTGACATCCATATCTGGTCTTCACTCTGAAAATTCTTTACTTAACAGTTAACTATGGGTGATACACCTTTATGGGGCAATGCCATGTGGAGAAGTTTTTCCAAAAGACTCACTGTTACTGAGGCATAATCTCAAGCCCTTGTCAAAAGGGTTTTATCTCTCATTCTTGTTATAATTAGCGTTAAAGATAACTGTAGAAAAAAGAATAGGGGTATAAGCAAAAGAGGCAAAAACAGAATCACAGAGCTACAGATGAATTATCAATCTCATGATTGGTACCTCCTTTGGCATGCAATAAGTAAAACAGGTTCTTCTGCAAGGATGAATATTACTCTAGCCAGGGCTATATTCTAGGGATGAACCTATATCTTCCCCAAAGTTTCCAATCTCAGTTTTAAGAAACTACCTGTCAGAAAGCAAGATTAAATCTGGAATCCTTAGAAGCTGTCTAATAAATTGTTCAAGGCACAGTTAGTTCTCAGAGGAGAGAGTCATTGATTTCCTTTGTTAGGGGAAAATAAGAGTAGCAGGACTTGAAGTCTTGCTACAATTGATAGAAAAGGAGAAAGAACAAAGTAATTAAATCCCTCAAGGCCTGAGACTACACAGTGAAATACGGTCACAAAAGAATTGTGCAAAACTAGAAGCCATTTTGTCAAAGAGATATTTTAAAATTACATGACTTGAAAACTTTGGTTCTGGCTTGCTTACATAGCTGCAGACATGCTGAATAAGATTTTGTCCACAGATGTAAAGAAAAGATGAGGATAGAAAAGCAGCCTAATACTACTAGTGCATTGAAGTTGAAGATTTTAAGGTTTGTCCAGATAAATTGAACCTATCTATCATTCAATCTATCACTATCTATCTATGTATTTATCTGTGTATCTATCAATCTATTGATCTATCTATCCATCTGGTGTAGACAAATGGATAAGATTATGAAAATCTACAACTGGAGATGTTGAAGGCAAGGCTTTAAATTACAAAGTATTCAGGTTTAGGTTTTAGATGAAAAGTTAATTATCATGAATTTATAATGTTATTCATTTGAGATATTTATGTAAAAATCAGGGGTTCATTGTTTATAACAGCCAGCAAAATCTCTAACATCATTGCCTCAGAGAGAGCAAGCAGGGAAACTTCCAGTGACTGAGAATCTATCAGGAAAGAGGTACATAATTATTTAGAACCAACTTGTGTACTATTTGTAGTTCTTACAATGTTATTCACTTTTTCAAAACAAATCTATGTATGTTAACTTGGAAGAGTAAGAAGGTAGATGAAATCAACCTTAGTGACCTCCTTTTTTTTTGAAATAACCTTACAAAATTTCAAAAATTCATTATGTAATGGTTTCTTATCACTGAAGAAGTAAAGGGGAGAGTACACATCTGCAGTGCCCTTATGGAGATGGATTATTGAAGTTCTCAGGAAAAGTCCAAACAGGAATTGATTTTCTTAACTTATTGCAACACTTAAAAAGACAGAACAAAAACCCAAAGCAATGAAATGTACAGCTTTTGACAACACTGATGGTATAAAAAGCCAATAGCAAAATTTTCCCTCACAGAATACCTTTCATTTCATTGAGATCTTTAAGTCATATTTAATTTAAACACAACATGTGATAAACAAACAAATAAAGAACTAAGGGTACTCAAGAATCTCAAAGATGTTCTAGAGAATGTTTGATCTGAATAGCATACCCATATTATGAAGATGTAAAAGGAACAAAACGTTTTTCTCTGCTAATAAGAAGATGATAGTCACATATCCAAAAGAAGTATGGTAACAACATTTGGAGACGTTCAATGTTTAAAAACATTTTATTTATTTTGTGTGTTTGTGTGTGTGTGTGTGTGTGTGTGTGTGTGTTTGTGTGTGTGTATCAGAGGGCACTGTGTGTCCCTGTGGAGGACCAAGGATGACTTCTGGAATTCTCCTGGATTTCTCCTGCCTCCTTCCTGCTTTTTTCTGGGATTTCTCAGGCTCCATCCACCATGGCCAGAAGTGCAGGCCTCCACCATTTCTGCCTGGCGTTTCTACATAGGACTTGGAATCTGAACTCAAGACCTTCTGCTTGTAAGGCAGAATCTTAAACTTGAGCCATCTCTCCAGCCTGACATCACAAATTAATGAAACAAGTATTTTGTCTTCTGTTTCCTGGCGTAATTTTCCTGCTATCCTTGCAGTCTTCAAAGTAATGATTGTCTCTTTGCACATTAATAAGATGGTTAATTGCTGGGAAGTACTAGCTAGGAAGTTGCAAGAAGATTGTATGGCTTCAGGAAAACAAAGTCCTGATTAGATAGTCCTGAAGTTTACCCCATTCTCAGTTTCCTAGAAGGGCAGAGGGACTGAATGTTAGGCTCATCAGGAATGGCTAATGATGTAATAATTCATTAGTATGTTATAAAACTTCCACAAAAACCTTGAAAGACAGGTTGCAAAGAGCTTCTGGAAAGAAAAAAAGTGAATTTTTCTGATGACTGGTGCACTAAAAGAGAACATTGCAACCCCAAGCTCCTTCTACCATAGCACTTGACTGTAACTATTCATTTGCAACTTTTGTAATCTCTTCCTAATTAATCTTTATGTCTAAGAGCTTCTCTATTACATTAATGTAACCTAAAAAGCAAACTGGAATCCCAGTTACTGCCTTCTGTCAACAATACAGATAGAAACAGATTATGCCTTTGGAAGGACCCCTGAAGTAGCGAAGTTGTCTTGGGAAGTAAGCTCTCAAGGTTCAGGATCTGATACTATCTCCAGGTAGACAGCTTCAGAAATGAATTTAAGGAAAAAATCTCATATAGTTAAATAATGCAGAATTAAATGCTTCCCAGACAAGAGGGAACTCCATAATTGGTCCTACAGGTTATTCTAATCACCTGAGAATACAGTATCCCAGTGGGATATAACTTTACTTGGTATAGGATAGGCAGATGTCCTCAGTGAATAGAGTCTGCTCCATGAGGAGAGAAATGCCTTAATATAGCTGATGAACTGAAAATGAATTACAATCTTTAAATGTATCCCTATGGGATGAGATGACAGACAGGACACGGTCAGGTGTATGGACTTTGAAGTGGATAGTAAGCTATGGAAGCTAGGCTTGCTGTTCTCCAGGAAAAGATTCCTGAAGAGAGAGGGATTACAGCATGGAGAATGACATGAGGAGGCTGTGTGCTGCAGTATTTCTGATTTGTTAGGAAATGGGAAAAGCACAAGGAATGAGACATAGAAATTGGTTTGTCATTTCCTACAACTTGCTGTATGCACGGTAAAGACTGGGCAAATTATTATCTATGCTAAAGAGCTGATTCTGGGAGGGATTATGTCTTTTTTCAAAGCCAGTCCCTAAATCTCCATAACAGAGAAGTAGTTAGGACTCAGTTTATTAGTGGTATAAAAGAGCTCCCACAAACCTCGGGATATAGCTGTTTTGGTGGAGTGTTTGACTAGCATGAACAAAGTCCTAAATCTGATAACCCAATCATATTAGTGCATGTCTGTCCTCTAAGCACTTTAGGGGTAGGGGCAAGAAAATCAAAAGATCAAGGTTGAGGTGTGGTAGTCCCTGAGCCAGCCTGTTTTTGAGGCAGGAAGCTTCCTCTCCAGAAATTAATCCCTTTAGTTGCCAGAGCACTAACACCTCACTGCTAATCATACACATACAGGACATAAGTCCAATTAGAAGACTTCATAAGGCCCTGAAAGACAATATAATAGCCACTTAAGAAGAACCATATGAGGAGCATCAGTACCATTTTACACCCAGAAAACACTAGAATCATCACCTATTTTTCACAAGTGAATCTCCAAACATTTGCTACCTCACAGAAAAGAATCATAGAAACTATTAACATTATATAAGTGTTAAAAGAATAACATCCCAGATAGAAGACCACCATCCCACCAAACATTGTTACCTAATGACATCAAATAAAACTACAATCAACCTCTACTTATTCTAAAAATAGTACATACAAACAGAAATCTTATAACATAAATCAAAAAATGAGCAACAACCTAGTTCCAGATGCTTATATCTCACGGGAAAAACATAAAAACATAAAAATTCAAGAAAATATGTCTCCCCTCAAGATCACCAAATCCAAGGCTTCAGATCCTACAGAGAATATCCCATTGGAAGGTATCCAAGAGAACAACAACCAATACAATGGATTTCAAAGATCAATGATAAACATGTTCAACTAACTCAAAGAGAAAATAGATAAATATCTGAACAAACACAAACATCTGAAGAACACAACAAACTCAGGGAAGAAAACCAAGAAAACCCAAATAAACAAGACACAGATACAATGAAAATAATGTGCCTAAAAACAGAACTAGAAACAATGAAAAAAAAAAGTGATCTACAAATGGACATAGAAACACGGAAAAATGCCCAGACTACAATAACACTGGAACTATTTTTTCTAAATAGTGTAATAAAAATTCAATAGAAAGTTTGAAAAACAGAACTAATCATGTAGAAGATAGAGTCTCAGAATTGGAAAATAAAATAGAAGAGGTTCATAAGTCAATGAGAGAAACTGACAAACTTAAAAACATAATTGACTGGAACATACAGGAACTCTGGGACACTATCAAAAGTCCTAATATGTGGATTATGGGATCCCAGAAACAGATAAACAAGAGGAAGATCAACCATGAATAATCCAGGAAATAAAAGAGGAAAATTTCCCTGACCTAAAAAAAAAGGGATAGCTATCCTGATTCAAGAGACATACACAACACAAAATACTCAGGGCCAAAAAATTGACACCCTATGATAGGCTGCAAACTATATATACACATTGAAAACCTAATTTTAAGAGCTTCAAGATAGAAGGAATAAGTCACATATAGAGAAAAATCCATCAAAATAACTTCTCAGTACAAATGGTAAAGGTCAGATGGGCTTGGAGAGACACAATGCAAGTTCTAATAAAAAGAAATTAAGTGTTATATTATATACAGCAAAACTGTCAGTCTTAATAAAGGTGAAAGAAAAATATTCCATGATAGAAATGCACTGAAAGAGTATATAGCCACTAAGCAAGAAGTGCAAAGAATACTGGAAGAAATGCATAAAATGGAAGAGAAGGATAAAAACATCCAAGAATCTAAAGGAAATAAATAATACTAGCACAAGAACTGAATGAGGGATTAAAAAAGACAAGATCATAAGATCAACAAAATTTCAGGAACCATTGAACACTTTTCAATAATAACTTCAAATGTCAATGGGCTCAATTACTTAATAAAGAGAGACAGGTTTATGACTTGATATTAAATCTGACACCCTGAAATTTCTAGAAGAAAGAGTAGGGAGTACACTTGAATTGATAGATCTGGGTAATTTTTTTTTTAAAACAGAACAGCAAATGCCCAGATATTAAGACCAATAATCAACAGATAGGAAAAATGAAATTAAAAAGTCTTCTACTCTTGGAAAAGAAACAGTTAATTTTGCAAAATGAAAACCCACAAAATCGGAGAAAATTTTTGCTAGCTATGAATGTGACAAAAGATTAATATGCAGAGTATACAAAAAGCTCAAAAAAGCTAATCATTAAAACAGCAAACATTGCAATTAAAAAAGAGTCTAGAACTAAACAGGGACATCACTCGAAAAGAAATTGAAATGGTGAAACAAATATCTTAAATGATGTTCTACTTCCCCGATCATCATTGAAATGTAAATAAAAATTTCCCTGTGATACCATCTTATCCCAGTCAGAATGGCTAAGATCAACACAAACAACAACAACAAAATGCTGGTGAAGTTGTGGAGAAAAAGGGAAACTTATTCACTGCTTGTGGGAGTGTAAACTAGTACAGTCTCTTTGGAGATCAGTATGGAGATTCCTCAGAAAGTTAAAAATGGAACTGCCATATGACTCAGCTATACAATTTCTAGAATATTCCCAAAAGTCTCTACATTTTATTACAAAGACACTTGTTCATGTATGTTCATTGCAGAAAAATGGAATCAGCCAACATGAGGAATGAATAATGAAAATTTGGTACCTATACACAATGGAATATTACTCAGCCATCAGAAAGGATCAGATTATAGATTTTCCTGGTATATAAATGGAATTGGAAAATTTAATATTGAATGATGTATCTCAGACACAAAATGTTAAGCACCACAGGTTATGTTTTATATCCTTGTCAATGCGTTTGGCTTGGAATTATTGTAAGAACAAGAAAATTCGAAAGGGACTCATGACTGGGAAGGTGGGAAGGAATAGTTAGAGGGAAATGTTTTATCATGTTTTTAGCCTAATCATACAAGCACAAAAGATATTCCTGTTCTTCTTCTTCCCCCCTCCCTTTCCACATTGTTTCTTACTGCACTTTCCTCCCTTCCCACGCCCTCCCTCTCACCCATTTTCCTTCCCTCCTTCTCTCTTAGTGCTTCCTGCTTTCTTCCTCCTCCCTTCCAGAGCATCTGTTCATGTGAGTGCTGAATTTCCCTCTCAGTAGTCTACACTAGTGAGGAAGATTCAGGACTCAGTGGCACAGCTTGGGGCTCCTTTGTAGGCTGCCCACTAGTATGGGAACTCTATTATAACTGATTAACCCCTTTCCTCTAAGGAGCCTACTGCCTGAAACCTTCTCCCTATGATCCATGCTAGACTTTGGGGACATGTTGACATGTCAGCCATTGTGCAAGTCAGGCAAGGTCCAATCATATTGGCTACAACCTGGCTCCTTCAACCCTGACTTGTGTGGAGTATCTTACATATCATCAGTCCTCCCCATCTTTAGGCTCTTACAATCTTGCTGCCCTCTCTTCTGAAAGGAAGAGGGGCTTTAGGCTGGGGAGAGATTTGGGTGGTCTTTGGTTTTCTGAATTATGGTTTGTTGTTGTTCACAGTTTTGTTGTTTCTGCACTGCCTTGTATGCTTCCTGATTGTTTTTGGAAGTCATCTCCTGACCCAAGTTAAAAGACTGTTTAAAGGAAGATCTTAGGATAAGAAGAGACTCAAAGATAGATGGAAGAATAGGAGTAGGACACAGCAATGAGAGGAGTCAGTCTCTCATTTGTTTGCCAGTTGGTTACCATCTAACTGCCAGTCCCTATAGCTTCCCTGACTGGGGAGATCAACCTGTTAATCCTAAGTGAATGGAAAGGGAAGTGAGAGTGAGCTGCATTAGATGTATCACAATTTACATGCAGTACATGATTGTGGCCTAATTTCTCTATTGAAGTGTGTTCTTTTGTCTCCTTTCTTTTGAGATCTCCTTTCCCCTTCTCTCCTATTTATAATCCTTTGTGATTATAATGGGTATTACAGAGATTTACCTTTGAATATGTTATTAAGTGGGTTTGGAATTAGAATCCATTTATTAGGGAATACATACAGCATCTAACTTTTTGTGTCTGAGATACTTCACTCAATATAATTTCTTATAAATCCATCCATTTTGCAGCAAATTTTATTAATTCACTTTATTGGTGGATGACTACTATTCCATTGTATAAATGTACCATATTTTTCTTATCCTTTCAACTGTTGGGCATTTGGGTTGATTCCATGACTTTGCTACTGTAAATAGTGCTGCAATGAACATAGTTGTGCTCATGTCACTGTACTGAATATCTACATTTTGTTGGATTATTCCCAGTAGTGACAGAACAGGGTCACATGGCATTTCAATCCTTATTTTTTTAGAAATCAGCATACAGATCTCCAGAATAATTGATAAGCCTGCATTCCCACCAGCAATGTGTGAGGGTTAAGCATAAACTTTTTAAAGGGGAGGTTTAGAGCACCATGATCAAATAGGGTGATAGAGGGAATAACTGGAAAAAATACATGGGGGAAATGAGGGATTATAGAAAAACACTAAGATGTGGGAAGTAACCCCACAGGAATCTCCTATGCTACTTATTTGTAAAAAAAAAAAAAACCTTAGCTGACCCACTAAAACCCAGTGACATTGAAAAATATATCAGAAGTAACAGGAATGTGATTCTTCCTGATAAAATATTGATCAGAGAAATCTCAAAGGCCCCTACATATTTTAGGCTTTTTCCATTGCTCTTGGTTGCTCTCTAAAAAAACTGTCAGTAAGACCCTGTTAACACAACATCTATGGATCCAGAACATGGGCAAAATACTTCAACTGGAACTGTCTGAGAACTTCCTCCTTAATGGACAGCTTACACAATGCCAAAGAATACTAAAGAAGCTACTGGGGGAGAGAAATAATCACATGGCCTCATTAACCAATGAGATCTCTAAGTCGTACTAAAATTCTCCACAACAACAAGCAATTGCCAGTGTAAAAGTGGATGAGTATCAAGGAGACAACTAGCGGATTTCTGATTGAACTCAGGACAGGCTTGTCACAGTGAAATACGTTCCTGTTACTGCTAGCTAGAAGAGGGGGACACAAATAGATCAATAGGGAAAAATAGCCAATAAACCTATAACTAGGAAGACAGTACACCAAAGTGATCTATAAATAGCTGCTATTATACTCATAGATTTTAAGAACACTCAACCTAGAAGTTTTCCATGACAGAAGTGAGAGGATCTCGACACCCTGACAGGATGCAGTCTAGGGCAGTAGAAAAGCAGCACAGTGGACAACAATGCCTAGCCATAATGCAGAGAACTGGTGACGCAGCAAGGCTCACCCAGAATCAGGCCAACTTCGTGGGAGAGGGGGCGATGAGATTGTAAGAATCTGAAGATGGCTACTGAGGAACTCAAGAGAGATAAGAACATACAGAACCTTGAGGACTAAAACTGGATGAGTTAAGGGAAATACGCCTATCAGTGGGATGTCTCTAAGAGAGGCATCTTGGTATGCCATTAGAGGCCTGAACTCCCACAAGAGTAGACAAGCCAGAGGAAACCCTGGGGTCCAGAGAAAGGGACAGGCAGGAGGGTGAGAGAAAATAGGATGGCTTGATGAACAAAAGGAGGGAAATGGAAGGGAAGTGAGATAGAGAGAAGCAGTGATAAATACTCAATATATTTTAAAACTGGAAAAATAAAATAGTAATAATAAAAAAGAAAAAAATTCAAGGTCATTTTCAGCTGCTTGATAGTTCCAATTGTCTATTCTAGGCTGTGTGACATTTATTTACTGTTTTCTCCCAAACTCAGAAGAGATGAATTCTTTATATGTGTCTTTCTTCCTATAGTCTTGCTATAATTTATAGAAAAGGTACAACAAAAATTAGGAAATTATATGTGAAGTTTAAGCTTTGGGCCCCAGCTGGTAGAAATGGGACATGTTCCTATCTTGGTCTGTGATAAAGAAGGCCATTTTCACCCCTAATGTGTGGTTTCCATAAAGGATTCTATTTCATAGAGAGCCCTAATTATACATCATTAACAGAATTGGAAAGGTTGGACTAATTCTACAAATTACAAATCCATTAGTCACATGTATAATATTTGAAAAGGTACCAATAAAATATCAGAAAACAGTTTCTGGGAAAAAAAAGTAATTCTCCAAATAAAAGGAGAAGAAATCTAGATGGATTAAATGATACAATGGATTATGCTAAATAGATCCACTCTTTCCCCAATATAAGTAGTAAAAGAAATGGATATATAACAGGAATATTAGTGATGATAAATATTTGTAAATGCAATGATCTGCAGAATATACAACACATATGAAAATAAATATAAAATACAAAAAATATGCAAAAGAATACAAGTACCTTGTGATAAAGAACCATGTAGCTAAGGATACGTAAGGCAACAGACAGGCTCAAGACAGAAGCCCAGGCCAAACACAACCATAAGGAATTATGCATCACATAACTATTATCACATCTTGAACTTTCTCAGAAACATAAACTGATTACACACATAGTTGTAAATATTAATTCATAAATTAGCTCTTGTCAGTAGCACTGAAAGAATGTTACCCAGGCATGAAAGCAATGCCTACCAAATAATGAGTGAAAATCATTTCTATTATGCCACTTAATCACGATACATGCATATATATGTATCAAATAAATAATAAAAATTATTAGATTATTTTATTGTGTGTGTGTGTATACTTGAACACATGCATGCAGGCATGTTTGGTACTCTATCAAAATTGTATGGGAATATAGTTTAACTGCTATTTTTTAAGGAAAAGAGGTAAGGAGAGATGGTGGGGCATATGTGTGTGCCATGGTGAGCATGTGAATTCAGAAGTCATTTTTATCCTTCTGCCATGTGGGCTCTGGGATTGAACTCAAGTGTCCATGTTTGTGCACAGGAGCTTTTGTCTGCTGAGTAATATCCCTGACCAGAATTTCCCCTAATCTTTTTTCTATAGCATTCTAGGGAGTGGTTCCTCTCTTTACATTCATAGGAAGCTACTTCTAAAAAAATAGTATGATCGAGAGGAAAATCTGAGACTGACACAGGTGTGCAAAGTCTCAGGAACAGGTGGATTTTCAATAGTTTCTTTTCTGCTGCCATGATAGTATGACGATAAGAAAAATTTAAGGGAAAAAAGAGTTTATTCTAGCTCACTAGTTTAAGGGCACAGTCTATCATGATGGGGAAATCAGGTAGCAGGGACTTGAAGCAAGTGGTCATATCACTTGACCTTTTCATTTTCCATAGCCCAAGATCCCTGACTCTGAGAATGACCCAAAAAATATGATGACTAAATTACTCAATCAAAATAATCTCTCACAGATACTCTACTGACCACATTCACTTAATCTAAATAATCCATCACAGGTGTGTCTTGATACCCATGACTCAAGTCAGGCAGACCATTAACACTGACCAACTCATAGAAATACTTAGAAGGCTCTCTAGAGAAAAGGTTCTTGAGTAGTATGGGAGTTTCCTGCTACTGTTTCACTTTATCCTCTTCACATCTGATAAATACCAGCAGCACCACATTCAAGTTGGAATTTTTCGACAAAAATTCTCACTACTAACTTCAAGACCTATATTAAATGCTTCCATTCAACACACTACTTCCTTATGCCTAGTATATATCTTAGGCTTCATTGGAGAAACAAGTCATATGAACCTTAGATTCTAATAGGAATTCAATAGGAAACCTTCTTCCATGAAATGCCATTAATCAAAAAGAATTACTTATATTTTTTTCTTTATTATGTTTTATTCACAGTGATAGAAGTTGACAATGCAGTTTACTTTGTTATCTTTGCTAATCAAATTATTGATTCTGCAATGACAGTCACTATGGACATAATAACAAATATTAAATATATTGATATATTAAGTTAAATAGTAACCAGCTTTCAAGGAAAAAAGCTGCACTTGTTTGAAAGAAGAACACCAATATAAAAGGAAATATTATCTATCAAAGATTTAGAACATTCTTTTGCTAAATGACAATAAAGAAAGTGTAAATATCTAAGAATATTTATTTACTGCAAATAAATTTTGGTCTGAAAGAAATATAGAAGCTACTGATAAAAAATCTAATTAATGGCATATTCACAAAATTTAGAGTTAAAAGGGGAGTTTTTAAGTTTTAAAGTTTTTAAGTTTTTAAGTTTTAAAGTTTTTAAGTTTTAAAAGGGGAGTTTTAAATTTAAAATTTAGAGTTTTTAAGGGGAACACAGGAAAGGGTTCTGGGAAATGCCCCTGAGTCCTTGCACCTCATCTGAGAGGAGGATCCAGAGGAGAGTTTGGCATGCACATTAAAGGATTCTCTGGGGATTGAGGGGGGCACTTAGGGATGGGAAGGGGAGAGGAGAGGGGGAGCAGGGGAGTCAGGGGGAGGTGGAGGGAGGGAGGGCACCGGTATACCTGTTAAGTTTGTATGAGTGGAAATAATAATAATAAAATAAAGAAAGAAAGAAAGAAAGAAAGAAAGAAAGAAAGAAAGAAAGAAAGAAAGGAAGGAAGGAAGGAAGGAAGGAAGGAAGGAAGGAAGGAAGGAAGGAAGGAAGGAAGGAAGGAAGGAAGGAAGGAAGGAAGAAAGAAAGAAAGAATCTAATGGCATATTCACAAAATTTAGAGTTAAAAGAACAGAATTAATGTGTTAACATAACACTTAAATTTGGAAGAACATTAACTTTGTGTTGCCTTTTTATAGAACAGGTTTAAAGGCTGCCATAAAAAGAGTTTCTGATTAAGAGATAAAAACTTAAGCATATTATTTAAAGTTATAGTGACAGTTTCAGAAAATCTAAAAATAACAGTGGCATTAAAATGTATAAGAATTGATTTTCTCTAGGAAAATTTAATGTTTGAGTTAAAATATTATTAACATGCATTTTTAAGAAAAAGGAATATAATTGAAACAATAATTAAAAGTATCTTAAAAGTATAATTATACCACTATTATAATCTTTAAGGAATTAATATATTTATTTTTATTTCTCTTACACAAGAACATGAACATTTAAAAGAAAGATGTTGATTTACCTTCTTTCTAAAGGATATGTGTATATTAAATATCAAGTTAAATTGACTCAATTCTACTTCTTTGGTCTGAAATGTTTTGTTTGCCTGTCATGTTATAAGCTAGTTGAATTGCATGACCCAAAATGTTAGCTGAGACCACCCAGTGCTTTGTAAATCTAATCACATTGGCTCTATTTGTGGGTTTTTTTTATGGACATTTCCTGTGCTCCTCCATTTCTGTCTTAATGGGTTTGTTTGATTTTGGTTGGCTGTCAGTTCCTTTTATTTTATTATGCAGAAGAATTTAGCTCTTAACTTTGTATTTGCCTTGTGTCTGTCTTTGTATATCAAAATATTCTTTAAGGTTCTGCTAAAATAAAACTTTGCTCCTCGCTTTGAACACAAAAGAGAAAAACCTTAGTAGCTATGATATGTCAAACTTTCATAATCCTTCTTCAGTGTTTGTAAGTGAATACGCCATTCTATTAAGTGGAAAATTCAAACAATGTTGACTTTGATTGATCAACAAAAGAAACAATACTTTTTTCCTTTAAGCTGAGCATTTTGACCACTTACATTTTGGTCAGGTGATACCTGAGTGGTTTTTCTAATGTGCATTACACAGGAATGTTAAATAGGTGATTCCTGAAGCTACAAGGGCATGTGAGTTGGCAATAACATGCTTTGGTAAATCCTATAAACTGAGTTTGAAAAACAGAACATGAAACTCTGAGCACTTCAAGGAATTCCATGTCTTGAAGACAGAGAGATTTAGACTGACAAGCAGTGAATTTCAGTTTGGGACAGGAAGAGGCTAACATCACATTTGTGAGTGCCCAATTCAAATTGCATGAATTCATATCAAGCCCAGTGTGATGGTTGATCTTGGCTATCAACTTGTTTGAATATAGAATCAACTAACAGATCATCCCTTGGACATATCTGTAGAGGTTTTTCTGAATCCAGAAATAGGCGATGTATCCTAAATGATGATGAGACCTTTCAATCTCAGATAGACAAAAGGAAACTCAAGAAACTGTACCTTTACCTCTTTGCACTAACTGATAAATTCATCTTCATGTGGGTTACCACAATCATTCTTTGCCGATGTTAGAATCTAGTTTCTTTGACCTTTTGATGTGAATTGAACACCAGTGATTGTCAAAGGATCTTCCAGAACATCAGTACCAGACTGAGAATGGAAAGGTTTTCAGCCTTAAAGACTGATAAGCTACCAGCACACAGTACCGGTTTACCTAAATCATACTGTGTGAATCAATTTAATAAATTTCCTTTTATTCTTCATTGTCTCAGTTATGTTCCTCTAGAGAATCCTAATAGAGATCCTGTCAAAGAAAGGTTTTTGAGAAACCATTTTATTTATTTATTTATTTATTTATTTATTTATTTATTTATGTATTTATTCATTCTGTTCATATAAAGTTGATAAGTACCACATTCCCCTCCCTCCCTCCACCCCTCTCTGGATCCCCTTGCTCCCTCCCCCTTTTCCTTTTCCTTTCTCCCCTCCCTCCCTTTCTCCCAGTGCTCCCTCCCTCCATTCCTGGAGTTTCCTTAGTGTGCATGTCAAACTTCCCTCTGGGTCCTCCTCTCTGATGAGGTGTAAGGACTCAGTAGCATTGCCTAGAGCTCTTTTTTGTGTTCCCCTTTAGTATAGGAACAATATTGTGGCTGTTAATCCCTTGCCTCTGAGGATCGTAGTGCCTGTGATCCATGTTAGACTTTGGGAGTTCAATGATATGTTGGTCATTGTGCAGGTCATGCAAAGTCCTATTATGATTATTTCAGCCCTAACTTGTATGGAGTATCTTGCATATCATTGCTTCTCCCCATCTTTAGGCTTACCTTATCTGTATGGAGTTCACAATCTTACCACTTCCTCTTTTGCAAATTTTCCTGAGCTTTAGGACTGGGAGAGATTAGGCTGGCCTGGTTCCAGGTGGTTGATGTAGAGTCTCTGATATTCCAAATTATGGTTTGTTGATTTTTTTTTTTTAGTTTTGCTGCTCCTGCACTGCCCTTGACTCTGTCCTGATGGGTATTAGATATCACCCCCTGGCCAGAGATAAAATGCTGTTAAAATAGAGTCTTATTATAAGAGTAGATTCAAAGGAAGATGGAATAAGAGTAGGAGACCTGCTGTGATGTCCCTTGATTTAATGTTGGTATAAGTGTTAAAAGGCTCAAGGAAATTGGAATGCTCCCATATATTCTTTGCTTAAAATCTAATGTTCCTTAGTGAGAGGTTCCAGAAGACATGTCCTTTCTTAAAATTATATTGTACAAATTTGCCAGAGTTGCCACCATATTTGAAGAATTTAGTCATTGTTCTTTTTCTTGTGCCATAATTTATGAAGTGAGATGCTGTTCAATTGGATGAATTAAATGAAAAAAGGTCTAATTGAATCTTAAAGTAACAGGGTCCAATTGACCACATTGAATGACCAAAGGAAATGATGACAGCATAGTCAGAGCAATATCAATAACAGACAGGTTTATGCAGATCTTTGCCACTGTCTAATTAATAATGTTGTTCTCAAGCATGAAATATGTTAGAATCCTTCTAAGTTCTTACTGGATATGAATAATTTGAAAAATTCTAAAACAATGAAAGGTGGTGCCTTGTATCAGAATAACAGAGAATCATGAATGTGTAACTGGGTTCCAAAGGCTTTAGCCCTTGGTAGAGGAGTAGGCTAGGTCCTCTTGAAGAAAAAGCTTCTGACAACACTGAAGCTTTACTATAAACATTGTCTCAAGTTTTCCAAAGGAACTTCATGGCTTTTCACTTGGGCAACTATACTTTGGAAAATAAAGTAATCAGGATTTTTAGAGTCTACTAGATACTAGTACTAAAATGGCAATGATTCCAGGTAACTTTCAGAAGCATTGGACTCTCCATTTAAACGTATGGAGTTCAGATAATTGATAGAGCTATCATCAATGTCTGGGTTACAGTGGATTATAGTGGTTAGGCACAGTTGTCAACTTGACAGTTGAGGGTTTTGAGCTCTGAGCATATTTATGGAGAGTTAGTGATTGATTTAGCCCCAAAGCAAACCTACAGGAAATTGTCTAGCTGATGGGGAAAGCCCAGCCTATGGTAGGTGGAACTAGGACCTGAACAGATGAATAAAACACTGAGAGTTGGTTTAGGAAGTTGGCATTCTTGTGTATACTTGGCCAGACATGCTGGTCTGGCAAGTAAGGACTGTCCCAGTCTCAGTCATTATGTAGAGAAGGTGTGATCAGTTCCCTCAGCCCTGGTATTGGTGCACACTCTCCTGTCAAGCTGGATTATGAACTGTACCCAGTAATCCTAAGAGAATAAATCCCTTGCTCCCTTAAGCCATTTGATGGTCACTTATCAGCAACCATTCAAATGAACTGCAACAGAATTTGAGAAGTGGAGTATTGGAGAAACTTTGAAATGTTTGAAGCTTTTGAGTTTGTGTATTACAAATGCTATTTGGTAGAGTTAATGGGCCATTTGGATAATGAAAATGCTGAGAGAGTTGCAGATTGTTTGGGTCCAGTTTGTGATGAAGAGAATAAAAGGCTTTGGTTAAGTTGAATTTAAAGATGATGGGCTGGTTTACTTGATAGAGGAAATCTGTATTGTCAGCCTTGAAGGTTTCAATGAGGAAAGGGCAGTTAGCCTAAGAGCTGCCATGGTTGGACAAATTAACATCAGTGAAGGAAAACCTAGTGACTTGCACAGGGACAGAGGAAGACATGAAAACCACCATATGGCAATTTTGTAGTTTGAAAACCCAGATTTCTTCAGGGGCCAAAAATCCAAGTTAAAGCTGTTTTTTGCCTTTTGAAATTTGACTGCTGAAAAAAAGGCTTTTCCAGCGTCAGCACACAAAATTTGGTACAGCTGTGGCTCAAGTGAACCAACCTCTGTTTCAACCTTGCTTGGAAATCTGGAAGCATCTCCCAGGTGTTTCTGGTTTTAGTGAATGATTTGAGGGGTTCATGGAGAGCAGCAAAAGCTTGGCGCCAAGTGGCAGGCATAGAGTTCCTGCAAGAAAAGGTGAAGCATATTGCTGCAGAGGCAAACCCAGAGTAGTGTGTGAGATGCCAGAACCATGGGACTGCTGCTGAGGATGACTGTAAGTGGAGATTCAGTCTGGTTCAGAGGAACTCTGCTTTTACAACTTTGAGCTTCAAACAAGGATTGGGAATGCCTAAAAATTTGAGACATCTTGACTATGTAATGAGCAACAGAAGATGGACATTGAAGTACAGGAAGTATTTGATTTGCTGGACTTTGATAAATCAAATGTTTTCTAATTATGTCAATATACTTCTATAATGTTTTATCTGTGTTAAAGTAGTTAACTTATTTTGACTCTATAGAATTCTACAGTTAAAAGAACTGAGATATTTAATGACTTCCAGTCCAACATTTTAAAAAATGAAGTTTTAATGAGAGAAAAATTTAAATTTGTCTATGAAATGTATTTATACTTTTAAGATAAATTTTAACATCTTTTGAGACAAAGATGGAAGGCTACAGTTTAAAAGTGCTATAGTGTGTGTCAAGTTGACTGGGGGTAGACTGTCAAGTTAGGCACAGGTTTTAACTTGACAGTTGAGGGTTTTAAGCTCTGGGCATATTTATGGAGAATTAGTGGTTGGGTTAAGCCCAAGAGCAAATCTACAGGAAATTGTCTAGCTTATGGGGAAGGTCCAGCCTATGGTGGGTGGAACAGGACCCTGAACAGATGAGTAAAATACTGAGAGTTGATTGAGGAAGTTGGCATCCTTGTGTATACTTGGCCAGACATGCTAGTCTGGCAAGTAAGGATCAACCCTCTCTCAGCCATTACGTCGAGATGGTGTGGCCAGTTCCTTCAACCCTAGTGTTGGTGCACGGTCTTCTGTCAAGTTTGGCTATGAATTGTAACCAGTAATCCTTAGAAAATAAATCCCCTATTCCCTTAAGCCTTTTGATGGTCTTTTGTCAGTAACCATGCAGGTGAACTGCAACAAGTGGATTATTTAGTAGTGTCCAATCGTTCCCAAACTCATCCTCTAGCCCTTTTTCCAATGTTAGACTGCATAATTTGGATAGATAGATTTAGAATTGATAGAATCCTTACTTTTCCTTTCCTGAAAGCTAATTTAGTTGTAAATGCCAAATGGAAGTCATCAGAGGTACTTTTACTGGAGAAAATTGTGAACCAGAAACAATATTGAACTCCTGTGTGAATGACAGAAATTAGTGTCACCATCAAGCATATGAAAGATTCAGGCAAGAGTGGCCCTAACCACATTACCCATTTGGCCTGTGTAGAAGACAGAAGGATAATAGAGAAAGACAACTGATTGTTATAAACTTAATCAATCAATGACTGAAATTGTAGCTTCTGTATTTGAAATGTATAATTTAGGGTAGACAAACTTACAGATACAACTTCCTTACTTGAGCAGAATAAGACATCTCCTGGCCATTGGTATGCCATTATTTTTCTTGCAAATGCTTTTTTCCTTTCTATTCATAAAGATCATCATAAACAATTTGTTTATAGCTGTCAATGTCAATCTTTACTTTCTATCTCAAGGGTATATTATTTCTCCTGTCTGTATGATAACTTAATTCACAAAAGTCTTGATCACTTCTCTCTTTCTTAAGTTATCACATTTTATTATATTTTCTATACATTATATTTATGATAATATGTTGATTGGAACAAGTTATCAGGAGGACTTGTTGATAAATATAAGAAGATATAAAGTTACCCACAAAAACTCAAGGACTTTCTTCTTTATTAAATTTTCTAGGAGTCTAGTGGTATGGACCATGAATAAATATTTCTTCTAAAGTGAAGGATAAGTTGTTGCACCTAGTGCTTCCAACTTCTAAGAAGCATGATACTTACTGGTCCTATTTAGATCTGGGAGACACATCATTCGTCATTTAATTGTAGTTCCTCTGAATTATAAACCAAGTTACTCAGAAATCCCCTAATTCTGAGTGGGACACAGAATAGCAGAAAACTCTTCTATAAGTCAAAGCATCAATGAAGATTGCCTTACCATTTGAGCCACATGACCCAGCAGAGCAGAAGGTACATGACATGCTCTTTGGAGACTTTGACAAACCCTCATGGGTGAATCTCAGTACAGGTTCTTGGTATTTTGGAGCAAGGCCTGCCATCTCCATGCAGACAACTATTCTTCTTTTGAGAGAAAACACTTGGCCTGCTATTGATCTCAGTGGAGTACCTATCCAGAAATGGCCAGGTTGCAATATTATAACTTCTTATGAAACATTCCTGAAGGATACTGCCAAAAGAAATACAGCAGGCAGAAATTCAGGTAGTAAATATGACTGTATATTTTGTTCAAAAGGAGAAATAAATGGCCATGGATTTTAAGATATATTATTGGAAATTAGGTTAAAATGTCATTTGGAGAATAGGAACTGTGGAAAAGTCTCTCAAAATAGGCATCATCAATCTCTTCTCCTAGCTATCACTGTTATTGCTTAGTGGACCCCTGTGAATAAAGTGTAGAAATGGAGATTATGCAAAGGGTCAACAACATGGACTGTCACTTACCAAAGCTGATCTAGCTGCAGATACTGCTGAAAGAAAAATCTGCCAGAAACAGAGCCCATGGGATATGCCATATGATCACTTCACAGAGGAACAGATTAAGTACTGATATGATACCATTCCCCAGGGTGATCAGCTTATGGCAGGCTAAACATGCTGAAATGCGTATGTCATAAAAAGGTAATGTTTTGCCCCTTATTCTGAGCATTTATTCTGGGCCTTTCCATCATATAATACTTCTGCTAAAACTATTATCCATGAACTAACAGAATGCCTCATTAGCTATCATGCTATTTTACACAACATTACTTCTTGCAAGAAATCTTACTTCATAGCCACAGAAGTGTATCAGTGGGTTTATGCTCACATGATTCATTGGTTTTGCCATGTTCCTCATCACTCCGAAGCAATTGGAAAGACAGAATGGTAGAACTGCCTTTTAAAGACGTAGTTATAGTGGCCATTATGTAAACATTTTGGATAGCTAAGGCAGGCTTCTCCAGAAAGATGTAGAAAACTTTGAATCAGTAGTCAATATGTGGTCCTGCTTCTCCCATGTTCCAGATTTATGAGTGTAGGAATCCAGAGGGAGAAGAATGAGAATAGTGCTAGTTACCATTAGCACCAGTGACTAGAGAATTTTTTGTTTCTTGTTCCCTTGACCTTATCTTCTATTGGCCTAGACATTTTTATTCCAAAGGGAAGAATGTTTCTGCCAAGAGGCAAGGAAACTTTCTTTATAATCTGAAGCTAACAAATTGTCTTCCGCCAGGCTGAGCTTCTATTGCTCTTGAGTCAACAGGCTAAGGAAGGAACAGCAGCTTTTAAAATGATGGATTCAGATTACCAGATGCAAATTGAGTTGCTCCTTCACCATAGTAGTAAGTAAGAGTATTCCTGGATTGCAGGAGATTCTTTAGGGTATTTCTTGGTGTTATCATATTTTGTGATTAAAGTCATTGTGAAACTTCAAAAATTTCATAGTGGAAAGATGATAAATGGTCAAAACCACCCCTTCAGAAATGAAGGTATGTGTAATCTCTCATGAAAAGAACCAAGATCTGCTGCAGTGCTTACTGAGGGCTAAGAAAATACAAAACAGGTAGAGGAAAGTAGTTATAGGTAAAATTCTTTGAGCAGTTCCAGAAATAGGAACTGTAGTTATTGAGTATTCCTGCCCTATTTTATTAATATTTCTTTTCATGTAATGAAACACTGTTTCATATGAATAGTTAAGCATTGCAAATTTATATTGTTGTAATTAAGTTATGTAACTGTAAAATACTAGGCATTCCTCAGGGGATCTTGCCACCTACTATAGATTAAAAATGTTTGGAATTCTACATGGAATTAATTACATCATATTAGATGGGAATCACAGAATATTATTGCTTTCATTTGAAGAATAGCATAGCATAAGAATATTTGATTGAGTATCAGGTTGAAGAGGGATGGACTGAGATGGTTAATCTTTACTGTGTACTTAACTGAACCTAGGTTAAATTAATATACCGGCCTATAAAGAGCTCTCTGCAAATCTTCACTAGCATCAGAATGCAGTTTTATTTGGCTTTCCAAAATGCACCTAAGACTGCTGACTCAGAAGGCATCCTCTAAGCTATCAGTACCATAGAGAGACTGTCAAGGAATGTACCTTTATGGATTAAACATCTGCCAATAGCCACCGTTGGACTACCTAGCCAATCAAATGGAATCCCCTTTGAAAATGTATTCATTTTAGTGCTTGTGTTCTTCTAGAACTCTGTCAAATATACCTGACAACCTCTTCAGCTTATTTCTGAGATAATGTAGGAGATTCCTAAATGGCCATTGAAAAGCTTTGAGAGTTCAATAGTATGTGCTCAGCAGGAAGAGCTCTTGCCTGGCCACTTCTTACCAGAAGAGCAGGTTCCTTATACTTCAAGTGTTTTATCACATGAGTGACAATTGGAGGTCCACATAAAGACACTGATAAAATAAAGGAAAGTCACATTCAGAATGAGGTTGTGAACTTTGATAACCTTTAATATTTAGCTACAGATATTTTCAACAACTAGATAATGGTCTTGCTTTTTATATAAAAAGATTATTGGACACTTGTTCATGGAGATGTTACCTCTTTGCAAACATTTTTTTTTTTACTGTAGTCTACCAGTCACATTACCTATTTAATGTAGCACCTATTTTTTAAAATTACAACAGAAATATCCTACAAAATATTCTTCACAATCTTACAAGAAGTCTGTCATTTTCCCTATAGAAGCTTCCATTCTCCTGTCTTTCCCTGTGCCTCCCAAATTGCAATTTCTAAGTTCTTAAATAATTTACATGGCTTGTTTTGCAAGTGTGTTATATCCACATGAGTTTTAGAAGGTTTTTCTTCTCCTGTAATAAAATGTCATGTAATTTAAAATCATATTGTGTTAGACCAGATTTTGTCCCTTTTTTCCTCAGAGAATTTGAATAATCATTGTTTTGGGTTATTTAATATATAAATATTGATTTTATTGAATAAATTAATCAGAATAATTATACAAAATAAAAAATAACAATATTAGAATGAGGAATATGCTTGGTTGTTTGTAGAGACTTAGAGATCTAGCTACTTATTTTAAGGTTTTAAGTATATTTACAATTCATTTTCACAATATTACAGCTAATATTTGCTTCTTCTCAGTCATGTGCAATATAAGTATCAGAGGACAAATAGTGTGGTCCCAATTTGATAGGTACACTACCATTACATAGAAACAACATAGATATAATACTTAAAGCCAAAATATACATAGTAACACACAAAGAAGGTGAAGAGTTGAAAGAGATGTTTAAATTAGATTCTGTATACTACAACCATTTAGTGAAGACACTATTCTCTAAGCACAAAATAGGGGATTCAGGGTGAGAGAAATTATTTATGAGGCGATTGTCATAATCCCATGAATATGGCACCCTATACTCTTTATGAAAGAAAAATACTAATCTTGTCAATTATCTAATAAATATGGGTGCTTAGTCTTGTTTGTGGCCAAACATTAACAGCTGTCCTTTAATAGGGACTATCAAATGCAAACATTTTAATGTCTTCTTCTTACATCATAGGTTGACATCATATACCCTAAGTATACAGCAAGGTCAGAACCTGAAGTTCCTAACTTGCCAACTTACAATAATAAAGTGAGAAGAATTTGGAGAATGATTTGCTTACAGTTTGGAGCAGAGTTACAGACAGAATAAAATTCTTTTCACCTTTTCTTCAGCAATGCTACAAATTATAGAAAATTGAAAAGGAAGTCAGGAAATATGCATATGTAGTTGAGTTGTAAGGCAACTTATCAAGTTTGCTGTGGGGCAGCTTTCCTGGCATCAACACTTCAAGATGTTTCCATTCTCAGCACAAGTGTTCCCAGAGGAATTTTAATTCTTTAGAGTTCACTGTTACATAAGCACACATAATTTAGCACCAAGACAGAAGCTACTGTTTCTCCTTCCTTGAATACTTTTAGATACATTTATTTTGAAGTTTCAAGTTTCTAAATCATGCTATTCCAACCGAGACATTTTCTCAAATCTAAAAAGCAAAACTCCTAAAATCTTAGTTTTATTATGGAACTAGTGGGATTATAAGTATGTTACCACAAAGGCTCTAGTCTTTGCATTCTTTGTATTTATTTTTAAATATTTCATTAAATTTGTAACTTTACTGATTTATTTTTGCATGTGTGTGTGTGTGTGTGTGTGTGTGTGTGTGTGTGTGTGTGTATGTGTGTGTGTACATCAGAGAGCTCTGTGTGTCTCTGTGGAAGAACAAGGTTTACTCAGGAAATGATCCTAGGTTTTTTCTACCTCCTTTTTACTTGATGCTCAGATTTCCCAGGGTCTGATCAACAGGACAGGAAATGCAGGCCTCTGCATTTTTGACCTTCTGCTTGAAAGGCACAGTCTTTTTCTTTTTTTTTTTTTTTTTTTTTTCATTTCTCCAAAGCATACTTTAATAGTCTTCTTTTTTTTCTGCTCATACAAACTTAACAGGTACACCAGAGAGGCACATCTATCTCTCCAGCCGCATTTACTTTTTTATCGGGGGGGGGGGGAGAAGGTGCCCCACATGCATACTATGAGGTAGGAATAGAGGTTAGAGGCCAACTTTCAAAAATCAGTTCTTTCCTTCTACTTCATGAACTTTTCAAGACTGAACTCAACTCACCAGGTGAGTGAGCAGGTACTTTACCCAACAACCACTGGCCCATCCTAGTTCTTTCCAGTTAAAATGAAAAGTATTACATTGAATGAAAATAATATCTAGCCTTTCTAGGTATAAACAATGCTCATCTTCTAGTATTACTTGTAAAATTTAGATGAACTCATCTTATTGTAAAAATCAAAATATTACCTTTTTTTCTTTTAAATTTATTTTTCTTTTTTCTTGCCCCTTAATCCCCATTTCCATGCCCCCTTCTTTTACCCTGAGAGCCCTTCAAATCCCCTGTCATTTTCCTCCTATTTGCAAGGCATTTCACTTGTGCAACCCACTGTACTTTATCTAGTTTACCCTTGATGTCATGTGCTTGACATGATTCATGCCCCAGCTAGTGTCATGGATCAATGGGTATACCACTGAGGACAGAATCTTTCTTTTCTTCCCTATAAGTATTAGTTCTCATCAGTGTCTCAGAGAACCATTGAGTTTCTTGAGGTCTTTTCCCTTTCCTGATGATATGTTGATAAGACAATTCCCATGCAATTCTTGTAAAAGTATACACACACACACACACACACACACACACACACACACACACACACCATGAAGTCATATATAATGTAGTCTTGTCATGCCCAAGAATTCATATCTGGCCCTCTACTGTCCTATTTCAGTCTCTTAAAATCTTACCACTGCCCCCCTCTTTCCTTGTTTCCTAAGCTTGGGGTAGGGGTGGATGTGACTTAGATATTCTTTATAGGACCAAACAGATTTCAGTCACTTATTTTCTGCAACTTGTACAGTTGTGCTTTCCTGTATCAAACATATTCCGTTTCAGAAGGAGGCTCCGAGGTTGAATGTTCAATGGTCCTCCATCTATTGGTGTAATAACAGGTGTTTAAAGGGAAGTTTGGTGTAGTTTCTTCATAGTTAAACTTTCAGTCTGTTCTTCCCGTTACTGTAAAACAGAACATAAATCTATGAAACTATTATCTTTTCAACTCAAAAAGATAATAAAAACCCATTTTTTAACTCAAGACACTTTTGATTTTGAAGATTATGCAATGATTTAAGAAATTTTTGCTTCCTTTTTATTCATTTATTCAATTGTGCATGTGTGCATGTGTGTGTGTGTATGTGTGTGTGTTTGTGTGTGTGTGTGTAGAACCACAGGCGAACTCGGGAACCACCATGGACCGCCTCCACAGCCTTCTTGTTTACTCTGCCTGGGGATTCACAGACTCTGCCCTACGAGGACCAGAAATGCAGGCCGCCACACTTCTGCCCAGCGTCTATACATGGGGTCTAGGATCTGAACTCAGGACCTTCCGCCTGCAAGGCAGAGACTTAACCCCTGAGCCATCTCTCCAGCCATTACATTTTTGCTCCTAATAACCAAGGTAAAAATATTAGAGAAGGAAAATTAATGTTATTGTCAAAATCATTATTTTTACCATGAAAAGTTGTATATTACTAATTGGTTTGAAATATTGTGATATTAAGCATATGTTTAACAGTGCTAAATATCAAAAATTTGAATGTTGAAAAATGCAGCACTCACATTTATAAATAGTGTAAAATACTAGATAACAACAGTAAATGCATATGTCACAGGAAAAAATCTTGCATTCAATCTGCTCATATGAACTGTGTATTGAAGATTTGGAGATGATTATGTGTGTTTAATGAGCAATGAATTTAAGGGAGGTTTACTCTGTAGGAAAACTACACAGGTCAGGAGGTCCAGCTGCTATGAAATGGAAACATTTTGTCAGAAGCTCAATAGAGAGATGGATTCATTTTCATCACAGTTTGATCTCTCCAGTTCTCTTCCATCTGTGGCATTCCTGAGAAGGTGCCAATCTAACTATTACAAAAAAGCTGTTGTGACCACATTGAAATGAAAGTTGACTGGAGGAGTTCATTATTAGGTAATGAATGGAGCAAATAAAAAGAAACTTGCTTTTTATCCCTCTAAACCCCTCTCTTTATTTCTGAACGACTAAAGCTTATTTTAAACAGTATATTTTGAATTTATGTCAGTGCATTTAGAGCAAAATCATTTCAATAGTAGGTCGAACTCAAAGATCAACTTGAGTTTTGATCCCATTGTTCAGTAGTTGAATAGTTTTATATGAGGTTCTGAACTTTTCTTGCAATGTAAATTTAGCTATAAATTGAAACCTACTTAATCTGAAAGGTTCATTCCAGTTTGGAACTATATATGCACCATACTGTATGGGATTGTATACAATTCAGCTCACATTAGTTCATTATTCTGTGAGTGAAAGCTATGTGTGACCAATCAGGAAAACAGAAATGATATCAGGCATTTGTAACAAGGAATACTTAATAAGAGGCATGGCCACAAAGGTTTAGAAAAGCTAAATAAGACACAGGGGACTAAAAAGTTGGTGCTTGGACCTTTGAGGGCACTCACATTTGCATCCAGTACTCAAGGGTCAAAAAACAAAACAGAACAATAAAAATATGGACCAGGAAATCTGTAGGTGGTGAAAACATTTTGTGTGAAATAGGAAAGGGAAAGACATATTTTCTTCCCTTAATATCACTTGGTGGTTTGTCTTTATGGATACTAATTAGTAACAGAAAGTCATATAAGTATGAGAGAAAGAGTTTATAATACCCAAAAGTGATTTCAAAAAATCAATTAAGTAATGGTTGATATTGAGAAAAATTGGGTAAACATTTGCATGAGTTGAGTGTTGGGGATGCAGTTTTGCCCCAAAGCACTTATGTAGCATGTGCTGGACCCTGAGACTAAATCCCCAGCATCAGCACACAAAAACAAACATAGAAGCAAACTAACAAAAAAGCCCCACAAAATGCTGCATAATATTCAGATGACTCAACTATCCTGTGTTTTTGCTAATTAATCCCCCTAACAGCTAATGTTGTTCCTACTGAGGTTGGTGTAACAATGATGGTGAATTAGACATCACATATTGACTAATAAGAATGACAAAGAACTCCATCAGAATTGGTTTATGAAATTTATAACATAATACAACGTATTATGCTAATATAAACTTTTCAGTCAATTTGAATCTCAATAAATCAAATGTTAGAAAGTTGATGTAAAATAATGTAAAATTAAAAATTTATGTGCAAACTTTTAAGACATGTTGGTTAGCACAAACTGTATTTTCTTTAATGATTTTTATTTTTTATTGCATCATACATGAATAAGGTGAATTTATAATAGTTTCTTTTTTTATTAATACTTTTTTATTATTTCAGCTCATACAAACTTAATAGGTACACCAGTTCCCTCCCCCCCTCCTCCTCCCCCTGAACCCCCTGCTCCCCTTCCCCACCCCCCTCCCTTCCCATCCCCCAGTGCCTCCCACCCCAATTCCCAGAGAGTCCTTTCTTGTGCATGCCTGATTTTCCTCTGGGCCCTCCTCTCCGATGACGTACAAGGATAAGGGTTCAGGGAAAGGCCAGACTGTATTTTTTGCATACACTCTACTATACAGTAAGCTTAGTCGTGGATAAATTGTAGAATTCAAACAAGGTTCTTGAAAATGTGAAGTGATATTAGTAATTATAACTAAGTAAGTGCCTCGTGTTATGAAAACTATGCCCCAAATTTCAGTCTTAATGTTGCAGCTGGTTAATGGCAATCAGAGCTACAGAGCTATTACATCATTCTTCATCTATTCAGAGCACAGCACTCCTGGGGCAGCTGATTAGTTGTGTTTAGTTGGGGGAGAGTTTCTTTTTAGCTGGGTGTGCTGACACCTACTTGTAATTTCAGCACCCAGGAAGCAGAAACGGAAATTTTAAGTTCAAGTTCATGTTGGATTACACTCAGACAACTTTTGTCACAGGAAAAGAAGGTCTTCTGCTCTCTAACTTGGTGTTCAGTTACCTGATTTCCAAGATTTTTTCCTCTCATTTATCAGTTTATTAAGAATTATGCTAGAAATAACAATTATAAAGTGTGAAATGAAATCTTATGAAAAATTATAAGAGTGTAAATGATGTGAAGCAACTTGAAGTAGAGTTGAGAACATTTTGCTCTAGGTGCTCAGCTTTGCAGCATCCATAATAACACAGGATATTCCTACTGCTGCCACATTATGTGCCCAGTCCTTCGTAGGACAGATAAGGTGGTGTTAGCAAAATTTCTGAGCTTAAAATAACAACTAAGATTTTTAAAGCAATAAATCTGAACACAAACTTACATGTCTTAATTTTGGATGTGTTAAATTATTCCTTGAGTTTAATTTGCACTTTGGAGAACAGTGGTGAGGCCTATCAAGCTGTCTATCCTTAGAAAAATGTCAATAAACAATGTCAGAGAGACTGTCTCCTAGGCTTATGTAAGGCAAACAGCCCAGCCCATGTGATGTAGTTCACAAGATAAGTTAGTTATATCTGTAACACAGTATTTTAATTTTTTGTTAATTTTAGTTTTTAATATGTCTTTTGTATATATTGAAATTAAACAAAGTCATTCTATCACAGTTGAGCTAAGTTCTGCTTGTCTTGGTAGTAGAAGACTGGAAGGCAGTGGTTTTCTTAAGCATTTTCTGAGATGAATAAATGTATCATTCTTGTCATGTTCAGAAGGTGTGCAGCCTCCTGCACTGCTGTGGGGCTATCACACTGATAAGCAGAACACAGGAGCTTTCTTCCATGAACCAGCTGTATTTGTGCTGCATGACTCAGTGGATTCTCTTCCAACCTGCTTTTAATTTATATTGCCTGTTATTACTCTTCCTTTACATGTTGTGTCCCTTTTATATGTTAATCCATTTTTCTTCCATGTATGTTTATTAAAATTCCACAAGTTGTGATAAGGTTACATATGTGAACTATATCATGTAAACTTTGTGATATAAATTTTCATAGGTTACACCTGTTCGTCGTGCCCTGAATCCTTTGCTACCTTCTGTAAAGGCCCTCATCATGGAGGAGCTAGCTTTCTTTTTTTAGTTTAGTACGTGTATGTGGCTTCTGTGTATGTGTGTGTGTGTGTGTGTACAGAACCACGGGGGGAATTCGGGAACCACCATGGACCGCCTCCACCTCCTCCTTGTTTACTCTGCCTGGGGATTCATAGGCTCTGCCTTACCAGCACCAGAAATGCAGGCCGCCCCCGCTTCTGCCCAGCATCTATACGTGGGGTCTAGGATCCGAACTCAGGAGCTTCCGCCTGCAAGACAGAGGCTTTTTTTTTTTTTTTACATTTTTTATTATTATTTCAGCTCATACAAACTTAATAGGTACACCAGTTCCCTCCCTCCCTCCTCCTCCCCCCGAACCCCCTGCTCCCCCTCCCCTCACCCCTCCCACCCCATGCCCCCGTGCCTCCCGCCCCAATTCCCAGAGTCCTTTCTTGTGCATGCCTGACTCTCCTCTGGGCCCTCCTCTCTGATGACGTACAAGACAGAGGCTTAACCCCGTGAGCCACCTCTCCAGCCCCAGGAGCTAGCTTTCTTTAGGCAATGAGAACAGAGGGAATTAAGTAAAGGCCACGAGTCTATTTGAAAGGCAGCATGTACACTAGGAAGCTGAACTGAAGCTTACATGGAATTCAGCACACAGACACACCATCAGGATGACTGCCACCAAGCCTGCTAGCGGAATTTTCAAACCTGGCCCTGCTAGGGACCAACAACCATTCAAATGTCAGAGATGAAACAAATAAAAACTTTACATTTTCAAACCAATCTCCCAAAAATTTATAAAAGGGGCACCTAGGCCCAGAGCTTTAGAGCAAGACTTACAGTGGTCTTATTCTCCCCTGGCTCACCAAACAGCCAGAGACAACTTCTTGCTCCCCCTGATTCTCCTGACCAATCAGGTGTTCCTCCCTTCTCTGCTTTTCAATAAATTTTATGTAAACCATTCAATTGTGTCCTGGCTTCAATCTTTTGAGTAAGGGATGCAAGAACCTGAAATATAAATCACATAAAAATCATAGCAGTACCAGAGGCCTATTTGCATAACTTTTCTCAATAGAATTACAAGGAAGACAATGAGTGTGATCGATGGAGATGAAAGGAAAGATTGTCCCAAGATCATCACAGTTTATTTCAGATGGACCTCCACATCAGACCCTTGTGGACATATGCAGGGATCTGAGATCTGAGGAATACGGTTTGTGAAAAAATCTCCAGGAAGCAAGCTACAAAATTTTGATGTATATTATTTTAAAGAGTGATATCAGGCATTGTGTGAGGCCCAGAAAAATGACTTCAATGCCATTGATTGCAAATTCTTCTCCAACAAAGCCACAGTAGTTTCAGCGGTGGTGGTAGAAGCTTGGCAGATGTGATCTTGTTTGTCAATTTGATTATACTCTGGATTAACTAGCAGGTTAACTGTCAGACCACCCAAAAAGATGATCTGTATTAAGATATTTGCAGCACCAAGACCAATCATGAATCTGAATGAACCCTTCTGGTGATAGACCAGATAAAAGTAAGCAAAAGAAAGAAGAGCTCACTCACTATCTTGTCCTGTGCTTGCAAACTCATTTTCTCCACTGCCATCATCAGCACGAACTTCTTGGACCCTCCAATGTGACTGAGCTTCAGAGACTCTCCAGGAATCCTCCAGCCTTCGACAATAGACTGAGTCTGCTAAAATATCTAGCTTCTGGACTAAGTAATAATGATTGGCAATCATTATTTAACTGGCTAGATCTTATCTGATAAACCAATCCAAAAGAATCCCTTTATAAATATAACACATTCTGTTGATTCTGTTCCTTCAACCCTGGCCAACACAGTGGACTATCATTTAGAGGATAGTGCCATTTTACCAAGTCAAGTTTTGAGCACTAATAGGTTCTTCAAGAATACTCAAAGCTCTTGGATCCTGTATATTAAAAGGAAGTAAAAGTTTGGTTGTGCGTGACTGCACACTTGGCAGAGGCACCTATTGCATTCTAAGAGTACTAATATCTTTTTCAGAAAAAAAAAAATCAGCTGACTGTCTGACTCTGTCTGCTAATAACACCCTGGTTTCTAGCAAAAGTGTATTCGCAGGAGACAACCTACTAGAGATGCAGGGGCACCACTAGACATGGTGGGAAATTATGGAAATGTTTACATACTCTGATGAGTGTCCTCCCTCATCTCTCATCTCCAATGTTGGCAAAAGAGTTGCTGGGATTGGGGCCTGGTTGCTGGAAGGAGAGAAGTCAGCTAGAGGATGTGCTATCTGAAAGTTATTCCTTTTGAATTTCCACCAAATACCTTTGGAATGGTAGTGAGGAAATTCAGATATGGTAAATTCATTGATTTGTTCATGCTATAATCACCATCATAAGGTACATAATGTTAACATTGCTATAATTGCTAAACTCTGAAGATTTATTTGCTTATAGATTTTATTAAAGCATTTACTTTACTAGTATTTTAAATATAATATTGCAATTTAAATAAATACTGTAAAATGTATATAATGTAAATAGTTCCATAACACAAAGTTTAACTATAGTGTGCAGTCCATTGCATTTAGCAGAGTTAATTAAGTACACTCGCATTTCTGTTCTATTTGTCTCTGCATCTGATCCTGCATCCATATCTTTCCCTCTTCTACCAGTGGTAACTGCCATTCTGTTTGCTTTTTCTGTGGGTTGAACTACTTTGGATACTTTATGTATGTGTAGTAATGCAGCCCTTTAGCTTTCTTAGGTATTTTTAGCTTTCTTAGATTAGCATAACTTCTCCAGAGTTTTCTATGCTGAATCATGTACCACAACTTCCTTTTTTGCACTAAAGAACTCTCAGTTGTTTATATATATATATATATCATTTGGTTTACCAATTCATCTGATAAGTCATACTACACTTGATTTTCTTGCTCAGAAATTGAAAGCCATTTTTGGAATAAAATAAAAAGGCTTGGGGAAGCTTTTAAATTATCAATTTCTGACATAACATATCCTATAATGTTATACAGGATTTCTATTGTAAGCAATACATTTTTAAAAATTATAATTCTTGTTCTTGATCAAAGCAGAAAACAGGATGGTAACTATAGATAAGGTAAAGAGATT
Source organism: Typhlomys cinereus (assembly GCA_023101885.1). NCBI lineage: Eukaryota > Metazoa > Chordata > Mammalia > Rodentia > Platacanthomyidae > Typhlomys > Typhlomys cinereus. The sequence goes on along the minus strand of JALPQD010000094.1, from coordinate 2,126,583 downwards.
CAGGGTCTCATCTTAGGACAGTCTTCTAAAGATCAATAGCCTAATAATGTGAGTGTACTTAACACTACTTGTAATGTTTTATTGTCTTTTCTAGCTTAAAATGTATCATTATTAACTGATGATTACTAAATATCTACTTGCTTTAACAAATGTGTTAGTCTATCAGAACCTATAAGATATATTTTATTTGATTTTATATCTCAAATAAATTTGCTTATAAAATGCATATGATCTTTAGGTAATGCTTGAATATGTTAGTGCTTCAGCCAATTTTTATTGCTAACAGGACCATCTTTGGAATAAAAGACTGTAAAGTGTTTGTTTGTGTCTTCATGCCTTGTGTAGACTTTCCCTTTTATTGAGTTCTGCTTTCTTCAAATCTAAGCTACACAAGACCAAAACCTATTGTTTCACCTCTGAATTATTTTGGACCACTTGCCTTTTCTCCAAGAAAATCAGTCATATTGATCTTCTTGCTCCATAATATTAAAACCAGATCTCTTCAAGCACATGGTGGTAGTATTATTCCTGCTTCAGACTGCGACTTTCTAAAATAAACACCATACTTGGCCCCTTTCTGTGCTAGAATGTTTTATCTCTGGCACAGAAATATATCACTGTTTCCACATATAACCAATCAGAAAAGATATACTGCTTGACTCGGCAGGGAAAATAACTATGTAAAACTTTTAGGCTTTCTTGAGTACTAATTCATCTCCTTGTCTATGCATGTGTATGCCATTTTACCCCTAACATTAGGCCAGATTTACATAGCAACAGTGTCTACTTATTCTCCTCAACACATTTCTTAAAAGGATTTTCCCCTCTTATAAGTCCATTTCTAGTTTTCGGGTCTCTAACCACACTTCTTCCTACATAAATTCATTTATAAAATTTGAACTTACAGTCCAAATTAAGGAGAACCTGTATGGTTGTGCCTTTTCAAACCTGAGTTATTTCCCTTAACATAATATTTTTGAGATTCACAAATTTTCTTGCAAATTTTATTTTTATACAATTAAAAAATTCTACTGTGTCCGTATACCAAATTTTCATTATCAGCTCACCAGTTAATGGCCACATAAGCTATTGCACTTCCTTGATATTGTGAACAGAGCAGAAATACACATGAATGGGCAAGTATCTCCACGGCAGTTCATGGAGTCCATTGGATATATGCTCTGGAGCAGTATAGCTAGGTCAAATGGGAATTTGAGCTTCAGCTTTTATATAAATGCCACACTGGTTTCCATAAGAGACCATTTACAATAGAGAAGGGTTCTTCTTTTATAAAAGCCTTGCTAGCTTATATTGCCATATGTGTTTGCCTGGAGACTCTGATTGGAGTGAGACAGAATCACAAAGCATGCAATCCATGCTATTGAATAATATGTGGCAACTATATGTAGCAAGAATGAGGGCAAGGTAAAAATATTTCATCATTAATATACTGTTAGAAACTACTTATCAGGCCACATTTAGTGGACTATCACTTGCTGTGTCTTCCATGCTGATCAGAGTAAACTATATCTCCATGCATAGTAGGGATAGGCTACAGGTCAATAGGGCACATGCCTTCATGTCCAGCTACTATCTTAACTTCAGTAGACTCAATAGGGCTATTTTTTGTCCTTTTTATTTTCCTTCATATTTTAGTGCATGCCTGTGTGTTGGGTATATGTGTGTATATATGCATGTGTATATATGTCCATGACCATAGAAGCATAAGACTGATATCAGGAACCAACCTTTACTGCTCTTCCATCTTGCTCTTTTTGAGGCTGTGCGTCTTTGTTAGACTCAGAGCTCACAGATGGGCTATTTAGATCAATGAACTTTCTCCAGTGGTTCCTAGTCTCTTTCTTCCAAGGTTAGAATTAGATGAGGGCCATTACAACCACCCAGCATTTTGCAAAGGTTCTGAAGAATTCAAACTCCAGTCCTTCTACTTGTGTAGTAAAGACTTCAGCTGCTAAGCCATCATCCCAACCCCTTCACGGGGCTCTTCTGAGGTGGTGGTGACTCCTGTCTATCCCTTTTTTTTAATACACTGTGATGCTAATGACAACCATATTTGCTCCATGGTCCACTTCATTTTCTTTCCCTTCTCAATCACAGTGTTCAATAGAAGCATAAGAAATTATTAGAATGAGTTCTCTGAGGTTTAATTTTTGTTGCTATAGCCTAAATTGCTGTCTACTATCAAAGCTTGTCTTGTTTTTCTCCCAAGATCTTGGATGATATATCTATTGCCCATACAGTGATCAAAATAGAGATAATAGCATTTTCAAAACTTCCATGTGAAATAACTTTACATTTAAATAAGAGTTTCAAAGGATCCTTACTTCTAATGAATACTATGATGAATGATCACAATTGAGAAATTGACATAAAGAAAATAGAACTAAGATATAGAATGTATTTAAATTTCATAAGTTTTATATCAATATACTTGTCTATCCCAGAATTAGTTCAAGTGATTTTCATTTTTCATCCTGTCTCCTTAGTCTCTTCAAGTATTTGACAATTTCTGCCTTCCCTAGATTCTTGTGAGTTTGACATTTCTGTGAAGTCATATACTTTGCAGCATGCCATAAAATTTGGCTTTATATATTTTCGCATGAGTAGACTGAGGTTATCCATTTCTTTAAAACAACTGTGGATACAATATGTGCTTTTGGTGAAGTCTCAATATAGAACACCTGCTGTTAGCTTGCCATAGGCTCTTCATGTTAACTGTGACCTCTTGATGCTTCCTGACAGCTTTCTCCACTATATCATTCACTTTTTTCTATTTTAGAAAGTCCTACGCACACTGAGAGAAGAGGGAAATGAACCTCACCTCAGGGAGAAAGAATATAAAGAACAATAAGAACATAAACCTCTAGCATAAAGAATTTTTATTTTGGAGGACATATTCTTACATTCTAGTATTTTCCTGTTTTTTCTTAAGACTTATTTACTAATTTTAGTATCACACCTCCAGGCTGCTGAAATTATTGTTCAGCACTGTCATACATACTGATTTTTTTACCCTCTACTTTATTGTATTTAATATTTGGAGTTTTACAGAGTATCTGAGTGTTCTTATTTATTTATAATATAATGATACACAAAGAAGAAAGGTATTATTATATTCTCTGCTATGACCCATATGATCTTTATTTTAAAATCTATCTTCTTAGTTTATTGCTACATAACTTTTAACTTATATCCAGAACCATATTCCGTTCTAAAGTTCTATGAAACAAGCTTGTGCAGAGGTAAAAATGTTAAGAGAAAGGAAATGTGGGTCTGGGAAACTTTAGCAAATTCTGGAATGTTATGGTCATAGCCAAGGCCTTTGTTACAGACACGGTTTGCCAATAACTGCTTGGCGGCTTCTCAGTGTCTTTAAAACAAATTCATCATTATGTCCATCCTCATATATGTCTGATTTAGTATCCAGGAAGCCAGTGAGACTCCTCTCTTTCATAATCACAACTTTACAGCTTTAACTTATCCCCAAGCCTGAAAAATGATTTTTTGATCCACTCTCAATGTTTTTTATTTCTTTTTTTTTTATTTCCACTCATACAAACTTAACAAGTACACTGGTCCCTTCCCTCCCTCCACCCCACACCCACCTGTGCCCCCCTCCCCACCCCCTTCCCTTCCCATCCCTCAGCGCCTCCCCCTCCCATACCCGGAGAATCCTTTAATGAGCATGCCAAACTCTCCTCTGGGTCCTCCTCTCCGATAAGGTGCAAGGACCCAGTGGCATTTCCCAGAACCTTTTCCTGTGTTCCCTTTAAGCAGGAACACTATTGTGGCTGTCAATCCCTTGCCGCCAAGGATCCTAATGCCTTTAGCAAATGCTAGACTTTGTGGGGTCACTAGTGTGTTGGACATTGCGCAGGGCATGCAAAGTCCAATTATGATTGCTTCGGTCCTAACTTGTGTGGAGTATCTTGCATATCATTACTCCTCCCATCCTTGTGTTCTTACAATCTTACCGCCCCTTCTTCTGCAAATTTCCCTGAGCTTCAGGATGGGGAGAGATTAGGCGGGTTTAGTTCCAGGTGGTTGATATAGAGTCTCTGAAGTTCTGGATTATGGTTTGTTGATTTTTTTTCAGCTTTGCTGCTCCTGCAATGCTCTTCACTCCATCGTGATGAGTATTGGATATCGCCCCTGGCTAGAGATAAAAACCTGTTAAGTTAGAGTCTTGTTAGAAGAGTATATTCAAAGGTAGATGTAATAAAAGTAGGAAACCGCAGTGAGATAGAGATCAATCGCCCATTTGCAAAATGGTTACTTTCTATCTGCCAGACTATATGCCCTCCCCTTCTGGTAAGATCATACCCCATCCATTGTAAATGATCAGGAAGGAAAGTCTGTGAACTTAACCAGATGTCTCATTGCTTACTTGCAGTCCTTGATGGTGGCCTATTTGCGATGCTGTAACATGGTCCCCTCTCTCCTTGTTACTGGTGTGTCCTTTCTTCCCCATCCCTCCTGTTCATAATCTTTTCAATTACTGTATGTATTACAGTGATCCACTCTCAATTATAATAGTTAAACCTGTGGTGAGAATAGATAGGATCAATTCTATTGTGCGATCTCCTCAGTCCACTGCAACCAACCTTGTGTGACTCAGTTTGCTAAAGCACCTGGCAGGTTATTGTGGGTAATCTTTAGATCCTTCTGGAGAAAATCCTCTAGGGATTCAGGGAGTAAGCTTATTCTGGAAATTCCATTGCTCCAGACTCGCCTCTATCTTCTACCACATAGTATGACTCAATTAGATTGAGACACTCTGATTACTTGATTAAATTATTCATAGGAAGGTGATAATTTCAAAAGATGAGCTTGTCAAAAGATCCAGCTTAATTGGGAGAGTATATTTGGAGGCATTTCTGAGCTGTCTGGATATATATATATATATATATATATATGAACTCTGAATTCATAAAATCATATTCTGTTTTTTTTCTGGTACCCTACAGAGTCCTGAACTGAGAGAGTGGAAAGAACATCCTTGAGTTTTAATGCAATCCTGTTGTTTTCTTCTGATACTTGCAATCATTAAAATATTTTATGGTTATTATGTCTTGAGGACATCTAGATTTGGAAAATGATAGACATAATGTATTGTCAGGAGAATAAGTCAGGAAATGAGACAGAAATCATTAGTTCCTCATATGCAGAAGTTAAAATAGGAGAAAATGGTACTAGATCCAAAGAAGAATGTAGGGCAAGGGAGGGTGGAGAGAGAAAATAGATAATGGATCCAGAAAGCAGTGTGATTGGAGAAATCATATCTAATTAGCTGTCCAGGCAGAAGGACCCTAATGCCTTGAAAGGTTAATTATATACCTTAAAATAGCTGGTAGAGAAGATAATGAGGATCTCAAATGCAAACAAGTGGTCATTTTTTGCCTTTGTTTTGTACACAAATAATATACACACTCAGAAGCACATAGACAAACAGATTGCTTTCTACTCACCAGGCCACAGTAATCTCTCTCTCTCTCTCTCTCTTTCTGTCTCACTGTCAAAAAATAGAGTGTTTTTGGAAGTTATTTGATGTCATTTAAGCTTACTGATGCTCACATTTCTCTATGTTCAGTGACATGGAAAAATCAGAATGTAAACACAGGAATTATATCTACTTTTTCATTATGTAAGTCCCTTATACATATTTAGGGAGAGAAAAAGTAGTACCTGACAAATTATGGATAAAACTTACATTTTCTTCCAGAACTTAGAAGTTAAGAATTTTGTTCGCATCCTAAAAAAGAGAAGCCTAAATTACTGTTTCATGTAATTCTGTGGAAAGTTGTGAATTCTTTATGATGCCAGAAAGTCATAAAGTTGATGATTGAGAAATTAATTTGAATCCTAAGAATACAAAATTTATAGAGACAGTCCCCTTTGTATTTTCTGCAAGACAAGTACTGAATGAATGAATCATTGAAAACTGAGGTGCTTTGCAGTCCATCCTTGGAATGGAAAATGAATGTGTGAATTCACACAATAAATACAATGCAGGCAGTGAGTCCCCTGAGAGCAGAGGCAGACTTGGGTGCAATAGAAGGATGTGGTTGGGGAAAGGTTTACAGTGAACTCTAGGATGGAAGAGATGAGGAAAGTGTGATAAACAGAAGTAGGACTAAAAGTGATATAACTATATTTAGAGGAACAAGATATTCAAAGTTGAGCATAAAGTTTAAAAATGACTGATAATGGGATTAGAATCTGGGAAATTAGGTGCCTCAATAGGTTGGAAAAGATGATTTAGTTGTTACTCATAGAAATGAACACTTTATTTTAAAGAACACATAGACAATCTTGGCCACAAAACACCCTTTGCAAAGTTAAGACAGCAAAACTAATCTCTTATAATAGAAAAGGAAGCCACATGAAATTTCAACTTCAAAAGTGAATGCTGTATACAGCCGTTATACTAATCATGTTGAGAAATCAACAAATATATACAATTTTCTAAACTTGGATGCTGAGTATGTCAAAGTTCTGGTGACATAACTCAGTTGAAAAATACTTGTCTAGCATATGTGAATCTTCCCACCAAGAAAAATAAAACCACTGAAATATGTTGGCACAAAAAAATTGCATACCAGTGTAAGATGCATTCAGTGAATACGTACTAAATCAATATGCCACACTTACTATATATATATATATTAAAATGCTTCCAAGTGTAACTTCATAAATATTGACTTTGGGGTATAAGTGATTTTGCTGCTTTTGACTTCATGTGACTTAAATAATTCAAAATATTATGAATGCTGTAATCTGAGTTCAAATTGGGAGTTCTTGTGTAGAGCCAGTGAAACGGAAAGAGGGAAACTCATGGACCTTTCCAGGTGATCCCATTCTCAGGAGGTCTTCATATGCTATTACAGTATCTGTCAGTGCTAAAATGTACTTACCATGCTGACCTGCAGGTCATTTTATTATCTGAGTCCGGATTGTGGCTATGCATGATACTGTCTGTTGGAAGACAGGAGAGGGCAAATTGCCTTGCAGGAGATGAAGGGTCAGGATGCTAGACTGAAAATAAACACCAGAGTACCTGTCAATAAACAGCATCTGAAGGGACATGAGAAATTTGACATTAGTGCCAAAAAAAGGTTAAATCCAATCAGACACAGTTCTCAAGCAAAACTTACAAATTAGATCTCAATGCAGGCTAGGAAAATTGTCTTCACCATGATGCAAATAGTGACTCCTTCATAATTTCCTCCTGGATGCTGTAGCTCAAAAGGTTATATCAGCCTTAGCTATATGGCATAGCTTGGGGAAAGTGAGGTGTTATTAATTATTTTTTGTCATAAACATGATCTTTGGTGGGGGCATGGACTTACATTAACATAGTTTTAGAATTTCTAATCAACAAGCAATGAAAAGTACCTATATATTAATACATAGGGTTTTATCAAGAAAAATATCAGAACTGAACTTATTAAAAAGATATTTAAAATGATGACTTCAATGGACTGGTTGATGTTATGATTACAACATCAGTGATGAATTAAATAATTAAAACTATTCTTAAGAAAACAATACTTTTGTGCTTTTTACAATACCATTGAGTCTTCTATCCTTGGACTTACCTTTCTTGCCAAAAACACTGTTACATTTCTGTGCCAAGTAGTCTCTGGCAGAGAGCTTCTGTGACACTGAAGTCTGTTATATTAGAATTCAAAGTAACTTTCAGTTGTCACATAAGACCTAAGGCATTTATTCATTTTCCAAATACCATATTTCTAATATATGTTACATGTGACACACGTTATGTATATATTTTATGCAGGTATACCTACTAAACCACACTATGTAATTTCAACTCTTTAAAGTTGTACTTGCTCCTCAATATCCCTATTATTAAGTTCATTTAATATAGTTTTAGAATTTAGAATCAATTACATTGATGGTAGCAAAATAATCAATTTATAAGCTTCATTATGTGCAGTATGCCAAAGGAAATGTCAATTTTTCCTCTATTCTGAAATTAAGAAGCCATTGGTAATAAATTAAAAAAATAACAACTAATGTCCCTTTGTTTTCCTCTCTAAACCTACTGTCACTATTTCAATACAAACATGATTTCTCCTTTGAAAAATCCTAGAGCTACAAAAAAAAAAAAGAAAAAAAAAAAAAAAAAAAACAAAGCTCTGCATGCAAAACTTGTCTAAGGCTTTTCCATTTAACCTTTGCAGATCTTGTGGTGAACCCTATTTAAATCTAAACTAAATCTATGTGTGTGTGTGTGTGTGTGTGTTGGCTTATTTTCTTTGTTGTTTTACAAGGAAAAATTCTGTCTGCTTCCTTTTCATATTTATTTTTGGCTTTACAAGAAATGTGGATATTTTATCTGAATTTCTTAATGAGGTTCACTTGATTCTTTCTCAGAGTGCTATAAATACTAATTGAAGTTGGATAGGCATTTCTATCTTCATGATGTTATTAAATCCAGACATAAAGTTTCAGTCATGTAAACATTAACAGAAACCCATCTCAATACAATTGAAAACTGGATTGGTACGTCAAATAATGAAGATGTTATTTGGTTGAAAACGTCTGAAAATAATCAAGAAGGAGAAAAAGCGCTGTGACTAAATATAAGTGAGAAGGGATGGCAACATCTTCATTTATGCAGGTGACACAGAGTGATCCACCTTAAGAGGCTTATGAGCCGGCATCTGAAATTTGAATGAAACTCCATGTACAGAAGCAGTGAAACTGTCAAGAGTAGCAACCCGGAAGCCAGGAGGCACCAGAGAAGCACAGATGTAGAAAATTACAAAGCAGACAGCTCAGACCCCTGACTCAGACAGTAGCAGTTATCAGACAGAACTGTCTATCCAAAAAACTTACATTTTTTACCAAGTGTATTGGAGAGGATGACAAGACACATTTTTTGTATGAAGATCTCACAGGCTGCTTTTGGAACTAGATCATGAGTCAACAAGACTAGAAGTGGAAACATGAGGCAAAACAGAAAGCAGACGCACAGGAGGCCAGCAACACCAAAGGGAAAAGTGCACAGGGAAAGAGATAAACTAATACAGGAACACAGTGAATAAAAGGGGCTGGCTTGACACATCCAATGCAAGACAGGGTTAAAAATAAAAGCCTTTGCTGTGCTTGAGATAGGAGTACATTGAATGGGAAATGACTCTGAGTGACAGTTGCTGTAAGTTCTTCAGACAAGAGACAGGCTGGAAAAGGTGCTGTGGAAGCCACAATAGCAACGAAATAGCACTGAGGTGGCTCATGGGAGATGATTAGGGTGTGTGCGGGAGAGCCACAAGTTAAGTGTGCACATTGCTAACATACCTTACAGCAAACCCACCACAGCAAATCTGAACATTCACCACTGAAAAGTGGTTTGAAGAAATTCAAACTCAATTTGCTAGTTTGAGGTAGGGAAGAGACCTTCACAAAAACGCATTAACACTTGCACAAATGTGGACATTTGCTGCTTTGGTAATTTCAGAATTACAAAAATAAATTTAAAACATGAAAAGGAGTGATCTAAGAAGCAGCATTTAAAAAAGTCCAAGAAATTTAAGGAGAAGGAAGATGTGAAACTTATTTTTCTCCTATTCTGTGTCTTTCTAGTGATCAAGAAAACTTTCTTGAATGCAAATATTTAAATAAGAGACAGAAACCTATACTGATTCAGAGTCACTGGGATAAATGCGCCAAGCAGCAACTGGTAAGCAATATCTCTTGATACCACTTCTAAATTCCAAGGATAACAAGCTGATGAAGATAAAAGCTTTAGAAAATGAAGGATTCCACTCAGGTGCTACAGATGCTTTTCCTGCTTGTTTACCTTTAGTCTGCTGTTTTTCCTGTCATAGACCTGAGACTAATGCAGAGGCAACCATGTTGTATGTCCCTATGAGGTACATTCTTACTGCATCTTCTGGCCTCCCTTCCCCCTTCCAGTCTCCTCTCTACCCCTTCTCAACTGTAGTCAACCTCCTCCAGTCTCCCTTTCAGCTCTCCCACCAACCCTGCACATGTTTTTCTAGTCCATTTCAATGAGTTCCCCTCCACGTCTTCAGATCTCCCCTCCACTCTTTCCTATCTGTGTCTCCTGCTGGGCTTCTCACTCATGCCTCTGACCTCTCTTCCATTCCATCCTACCTCCTTTCCACCTATACCAGCATATCCTCCTCCTGCTGGCTTCCCCTACTTCTACTACCCTACCCCTACTTCCATTGACCTTCCCTCTACTTATACCTGCTCTCCTCCAACTCCAAACATCTTTCTTCCACCTCCAACAGTCTCTTTCCACCTATACCACTCTTTTCTCCACCATCATTTTCTCTCCACTATGCAGCTTCAAAAGCTCTTCCACAAATTCTATGAGAACAACCTGCTTAACTTCCAATTATTGTTCTCGAATGACCAACATTATTAAGGATGACCATATGTAAAGATTACCCTAGAAATAAACATCTGACACAACTACCATTACTTGGCATGGTTGGCTCTGGTTCCATCTATTTCTTTCTAAGCAAAAATTGTGCCTTCTGTGTCACTCCCATGCAGATGTTCTGGAATTCCACTTGGCCTATCTCTGGTATTGTATTCCATTTTTGTCACAGCCTCTGGAAGTGGTAGGGATGAGGTAGTTACAGCACTTCACACTTGCATGACTTTAGACCCCTAGAACTATGTGTTGAAACTGGAATAAATGGATGAGTTGAGAACATACTCATCCTCTTCATATTTATACTATATGGAAAAATTAGTTTTAACTTTTTACCATTTTCTGCATGTAGCAATGTTTAGACAACCTCTCTTGTACCTGATGCCAATAGAAAGCTGACATTTGAATGTCTCTGCCCCTCCTTAGGTGATTGTCTCTTCAATGTGGAAAATTTTCTGTCACTGAACCTCCAGGATCATAGACTTAGCTGTGGGTTTTTCTTTACTGATTCTGTAGGTATATTTCTTGCTGTGTTTCTGTTGCCAGTGCCTGACAATCTGGACAGCAAAAGCAATGTCTTTTGGACTGCATTCTTTTACATGGTTACATGCTTTTAAATATTCTCAGGTATCATTTCCTGGTCATTTTATTTTTGTTAATTTGCATAGTATATTACTGAAATAAAATGGTTATCTCCTAATGTTGATGACTTCATCTCCTAGAATTTCTTCTGAGACCCTTTGCCTTTTGTCTTCTTGTATGGTATAAATTAATTGTATATGGTTTTGTATGGTATAAGAGCATAGTCACAAGAGAACATAACATATGTTGAGCACATCTCCCAACACATTTGCTCCCCTCTCCCACTTGTTAGTCCCTTTTGTTCCCCTAGTCAATTTGATCTCTGCATTTGATCATTAGTCACAGGTTTTCACAAATTATCTTTGCAAAAATTGTGACTGCTGCAGCAAAGAAATGGATGTCCAACAGCAGATGAATAGTTAATGAAAATGAAGTAAATATATACCATAGAATGATATTCAGCTGTCACAAAAATAAATTAATTAAATTTTCTGGTAAATGCATGAGTTGGAAAAAATTATGTTGAATCAAGGATCCCAGGCACAGAAGATAGAAACTGCATGTTCTCCATTATTAATAGAATTTAGCATTAAACCTTCAGAATGATGTTGATAAAAACCCATAAACAGGAAAGTGACATAAGTAATGGGGGAATTGGAAGAAAATCCAAAAAGAATAGAGACAAAAGAACACCCACAGATCAAGAAATATGGCATCTACAAGACAAAAGTTTTACAGGGGTGGGAAGGATGGAGATAGGAGATAGTAAGAAGTTGGAATTTTTCTTCAGGTAACCAATTATTTACTAACCAGTTTCTAAGTCCTCTTTAATGCTAGGGAACACATGCTTAGTATTGTAAGCCTGTCCAAATAACAGAAGAAGAGGAGAAAAATAGACACTGGACAGGATCAGATGTCTTACTATTAACCATAAATACCTGATAGTAAACCATCATCTAAACATCTCTTATTATCCTTAGATAGGAAAAGATCTCAACACTCAACCAAGATGCAATCTTTTGCGATGGAAAAATAATGAAGGAGAAAAACCACAACAGACCAGAGTTCAGAGTATCAGCTACTCCAAAATGGTCAGCCTAATCAGGCTATTCAAATCTCTTCCCATATTAAACCTCAGGGAGTCTTGCAGAAGAGTGGTTGATAAGATTGTAGAGCCTAAAGGTGGGGATTTACATTACAGGACAAGTCACTCCAATCACCACAAGGCTGCTGCACTCAGAAGTTTGCTGCAATGAGATCTACCCCCACCAGATGTACACCATGGTCAACACACCAGTATTCCCCCATGGATCAATGAAGATCTCAGGAAAAACAACTACAGACAGTGGGAATTATAGGGACAGGTGCTAGATAGGTGAAGGAGGGCATCCCCAGGAGTTGGTGTAACTACTGAAGGACCACTTATACTGCCACAGAGGCCTAGTACCTTATTAGCTCAGACAACCCAAAGGGAGCCCTGAGGCCCATACAAGCAGAAAGTCATGGAGAGATAGGAAACGATTAGGAAAGTGAAGTAAAAGTAGGAGAGGAGAAAGTGGGAGATGGTAGGGACTACAACTGATTTTGCTTGTAAAAATTAAAACAAAACCCCTTATTTAAAAATATAAGATTGGGATTTGCTTATAAATATAATTACACTGTAATGACTGAACAAAATGTAAAATGATATTTGACTAGAACAAAAATGTAGATTAAATCCAATGTTTCAAATTCCTACATATCTAATGAAATTTATATTTTGGAGTTTGAAAGTTATATGCTCCTAAAGATACTGTTTTCTGAAACTAAAGCCCCCCCCCCAAAAAAACAACATGAAATTTATAACCATCAAATTGTTAAATAAATACATTTATAGAATGAGTTAATGTATTGGAGTTAACAAAGGATATGCCTTGCATACCCATGAACAATTAATTATCACTGAAAGATTTTGCATTTCCATGAACTAATGAATCCCAAGATGAAGAGTAGTAGGCTGCTTAACATGAAAGTAAAATCTGATTTCATAAGTTTTATGTTCTGCACATCTATGTATATCTCTAAGTAGTCAAAAATATTGCAAAATGAATGTTGTAAGCAGCAGAGTATGTTTCTGGGACACGCAACACAGAAAGCTTTGGCTACAGCAGAAGTTGAACTTGAATTTTGAACTATGAATGAGTATGATTTTCTGTGAATTAGACTTTGACAAATTAGAGGGTGTCTAATGTAAGCAACAGCACAGAGGACCGATGCTTTTCCCTTTGTGGCAGACTGCAACTCAAGGCCTTAGGAAAAGTAAAAAAGGCCAAGTGGGTCTCCGACAACCTCTGCTGTCCTGGATTCTTGGGTGGCGCTTCCACACCATCCTCCTCTGAATAATAAAGGTCTTCCATTGTGGAAAAAAAAAGTTTCTGTGTTCTTTGCTGTGGAGGGCTGGTCCTAGGACAGGTTCTCTAGAGTGTTACCAAGTTAACTTGGAGGTCTAAAGGAGACAACACATGAGCAATTGTACACAATGCAAGGAGCATAAAAGGGGAAAGAGACAATCTACAAAAACCCTTGGATAGTGCTAGTTCTTGGATAGTGCTAGTTGGATAGCCCAGGATGGTTAGTTCTGCTGGAGACAAAGTTTGAGTGAATTCTTGGAAGCTGCTCACAGCCATATATATATATATTTCCCCGTGATGTGTTGTGAAGCATCAAGCAGAAAAGGATTATTTTCAGTATTGAAAAAAAATCTTGTAAAATGGCTAGGAAAGTTGGCAAAGGAATAATAAAAGTGAACTTCTAGGGGACAAATGTTTTAAGGTCACATAGATCAGTGAACTTTACATATGTATTTCTATATTATCTTTTAAAAAAGTTTTAGTAAAAAGTTTTTCTTTTATTTTTTGTTCTTGCCAAAATGATTGCAAAATCCCTCTTGAGAATAGATCTTGGAGTAGTCATGAAAGTATTGCTCAGGGGGAATAGTCCATGATCCATGAGATATGGTTGTTTAAATTGAATATCTCAATTACGTCCAAAATAAAGAAAATTGAATAGTATAGAAATACAATGTATGACCCAGTAGAATTTATTTCTCTGCAAGTCAAGATCTTTTGATTCTGTACAAATGTTTTTGTCTCAGTTTCTCTTTGCCCTCTCTCTTCATGCATATATTTATACACAGACACATACATGTAGGCATATATACATTCACATACATGTATATATTCATGCATATATACATGTGTATACATGCAAACAAACACAAGTCAAAGAAAAATGTGAATTACAGACGACACAAAATCATGCTTACTTTAACAGCTGTATGTAATAAAATTATACTTTAAAGACATCAAAACATGTATCTTTTTAGTTTATTGGTACACATTCATTGTTCATATTGATTTTTAGAAAGATGATTTATTTTTAAGTTTATCATGTTTTGTCCAAATCCATCACAGACATTCCTCTTTTTCTTTTCCTTTTTCCCACCTTGTTGCCTTTTCTACTGTCAGTCTCCCTTCTCTTCTCATACCCTACATGAGTATTTACATATTTATTCATGATATTTGCATATTTAATATACATCTAAATCCACATGTGGGGCAACATTTGTGGTATTTTGTGTTTCTCAATAAATGTTATTCAGTTTCATACAATAATTTCAGAGGTATTATCTATTTTGCAACAAGTGCAATTTCATGCTGAAGAGAACTTAACTGAGTATATATACACTATGCTTTCTTCATCTGTTTAACAGCTCAAAAATCCTGACCAGCTGTGGAGCCATCATGGCTGTTCAATTATTTTTTTATGGTGTGCTGATTTAAGGTAGATGTCCAAAAGTGGTTTGGCTGAATGATCATGATTATGGATTTCTGAGGAACCCCCAATGTTGAAGTCCACAGTGGCTATTTGAAATTAGATTCCCTCTAGAATGGTATTAGTACTTCCAGTACCCATATCCTACTAGTGTTTATAGTTATTTATTTCCTTCAATTAGTTATTCTGACTGAGGTAAGATGTGATTTTGGTATAGTTTTCATTGCATTGGTTAAAAATATTTTGCATTTTCTCACATTTCTCTGTTCATTTATAGTTCATCTTTTCAAATCTGTTTGCTCATTTAATAAGGTTATTTAGGCTTCTGGTATTTATTTTTCACATTTTAATTGAGAGTTCTTCATATACAAACAAAACAAATTTATGTCTATAACACAACCTCTTCATATCTTATCCCACTCTCTTCACCAATCCAGACCAGCCATTTCCCTCCTGGCCTTCTGTTTCTGTGCAAGTGTGGATCACAATGCTCCCTTTGAGCTACCTGTGCTATTTAGAAAACAGATCTTTCTGGTGGTATATTTGACTCTTCAGAGGGCAAAGTCATAAGTGGGAAACTCCTCTTCTCTTGTCTAATATTTGACCCAGAGATTCGAAGTGCAATTATTTTTCCTGAGATTCTGCCTGGTCCATGGGAGGATGTTGATATGTCAGCCATTGTGTAGATCTGATAGCAGTAGATCTCACTGTGATGAATTCTTGGTCTTGAATCTTGCTTCTTTGTTGCAAATATTTTTCAGTATTAAGAGTTTATTAATTGGGTCTTCTGGGTCTTTTCTACATAGGAACATGTCCTCTGCAAATGAAATAACCTAACTTCTGCCTTTCTTATTTGTATCTCTTTTCTCTCTATTGCCATGTTGTTCTATGTAAAACTGTAAAAAGTCCATTAAAGAAGAATAAATGTGCATAGCCTTGGCTCTTTGTAGTTTCAGTAGAAACACTTTGGAATTTTCTAATGCAGTCAATATTAGCTGTGATAGTTAATCCTGGGTTTCAATTTGACCAAACCTGGCATTTACTGAGATTAGCTGTGAGACCACCTGAAGAAATTATCTGGATCAATACATTTACAATACAAAGACCAGTCCTAGACCTGAGTGGAACTTCCCAGTAGCAAACCAGATAGAAGGAAACATAGAATAAAAGACTTGGAAGAGAGACTCTCTGTTTCTTGAACTATCCAAGGGTGTTTGCAGTGACTTAGCCTGCCTTCAATTTCAGCCACCAGCCATGTTGACTCCACCATTAAAGACTGTTTCTTCTCTCTGGAACCTTATTTTGAGTAAATCTTTTCTCTCCTAAGTTGCTTGAATGTGAATGCTCTCTCACAGCAACAGATAAGAGCAACTATTGCATTAGGTAACCATTACATGTAGGTTTATTGCATAGTTCTTTTATTACACTATTTCCATTCTATTTTCCTCAATCTTTTTTTTTAACCAAGAATGGATACTGGACTTTATGTATTGACATGATCATGTGATTCTGTCATTGAGTCTATTTATGTGATCTATTTTATTTATGGATGGTCATATTCTGAACAATCCTGCCTTCTGTAATGAAGCCTTCATGGTAAAAGAGAATGGTTTCTTTGTCATATTTTTAACTCAGCTTGCAAATGTTTTACTGAAAATTTTGAATGCATGTTCACCAGGCAAATTGGTTTTTTCTCTTGTATCCTTATACTACTTTTGTTTTAAGAGTAGTATAATGTCTCCAAAAGATATATTTGGTAGTATTTATTCCTTACTTATTTTATGGAATAATTTGAAAAGCATTTGTGTTAATTTTTTAAAAACAGTTTTGAAGTCATATTAAGTTTCATCAGTAGAGAAGATGTTGTTGCTTTAATCTCATTGTTCAATATGAATCTATAAATGTCTTTTATATCCTTTTGATTTAATTTTGATAGGTTATAGGTATTCAGAAATTTGTCCGTTTCTACTACATATTCCAATTTAGTGGAATATATTTTCAAAGTATGCTGCAAGGATCTTTTAATCTCATTGGTGTCCTGTAATGTGTGATTTTAATCTCCAAAGCTATGAGTTTTGATCTACTCTCTCTCTCTTTTACTACAATTGCTAAGGTTGGTCAGTCTTGTTTTGTTTTAACAAAGCAAATTTTTGTTTCTTTGATTCACTGCATTGATTTTTTTTCATTTTCCTTCCTCATTTTTATTATTTTTTCCTAATGATTTGAGGTTTGCTACTTCTTTTGAGAGTTTGATATGAATCATAAAAGTAATTATTTGATATTCCCCTGATTTAATGAAAAACATTTTTAATTAATACCCTCCAAGTTAGACAGCTTCCTTTACATTCCATAATTTGGGGTATGTTTCATTTTCATTGGTTTGCCAGGTTGTTTATAGTTTTCTTCCTTATTTCTTTGATGATCCATTCATCATTCAATTATATGCTGTTCTGTCTCTGTGACTTCATGTTTGTTCATGCTTGCTATTGATTCTATTTTTGTTCTATTCAGATCAAATAGGATACAAGAAATTATTTACATTTTCATGCATCTGATAAGACTGGCCCTGTGGCCTAATGTGTATTCTATTTAAAGAACATTCCACTGACTGATGAGAAGCATGCGTATTCTACAATATTTGGATAGAATGTTCTACAGATGTTTGCAAAAACAATTTGATATATGACTTTTATCGCTGAGTTTTCACTGTTAATTTTTTGGTTATTGTTACATTCTGAAATCACTCAGTAGCTTGTATGCTGTCATTCTGCAATTATGTATTTTTATTTTTTATTTTTTGTTAATATTGTCTTCTTAATTATAAGCATAGTGGGTGATTGTCCCTGACTCCCTCCCTTCCATCCCCTCCCTTTCCTAACCTCCCCTTTCTTTATTATTATTATTATTATTATTATTATTATTTTATTTCCACTCATACAAACTTAACAGGTACACCTGTACCCTCCCTCCCTCCAACCTCCCACCACCCTGTGCCCCCCTCCCCTCCCCACTTCCCTCCATGTCCCCCAGTGCCTCTCCCTCCCATCCCCGGAGCATCCTTTAATGTGCATGCCAAACTCTCCTCTGGGTCCTCCTCTCCGATGAGGTGCAAGACCCAGTGGAATTTCCTAGAACCCTTTCATGTGTTCCCCTTACGCATAGGAACACTACTGTGGCTGTCAATCCCTTGCCTCCAAGGATCCTAGTACCTTTAGGAAATGCTAGACTTTGTGGGGTCAATAGTGCGTTGGACATTGTGCAGGGCATGCAAAGTCCAATTATGATTGCTTCAGCCCTAACTTGTGTGGAGTATCTTGCATATCATTGCTCCTCCCATCTTTATGCTCTTACAGTCTTACTGCCCCCTATTCCGCAAATTTCCCTGAGCTTCAGTATGGGGAGGGATTAGGCTGGCCTAGTTCCAGGTACTGAAAAAAACAAACAAAC
Source organism: Typhlomys cinereus (assembly GCA_023101885.1). Taxonomy (NCBI): domain Eukaryota; kingdom Metazoa; phylum Chordata; class Mammalia; order Rodentia; family Platacanthomyidae; genus Typhlomys; species Typhlomys cinereus. The sequence continues at coordinate 2,108,288 of JALPQD010000094.1, read as the reverse complement.
TCCTCTTTCTTTACCTCTGTCACCCACCCTCTTGCCAGTCTGCTCATGTGGGCCATAGAGTTCCCTTGGGATTGATTGTATTGGTAGGAAGGGCCACTTAATTTACCATTGATAACTGAATGACTTTATATTTTTAAATATTTGTTTTGTGTGATTAAGTGAATAAATATTTAGTATGTATATATATATGTATATACATAAATGCAAAATATCCTTGACACATTGCTTCCACATATCAATATGAAGTGACATTCTTTTCCTATCTCACTAGTTTTCATTCAGAATTTATCTTATTTGATAGTAGCATTGCTATACCTATTGACTTTCTAGTCTATTTGCTTGTAATGTTTTTTTCTGCCCTTTGACCCTAAGGCTATGTTAGTCTTTGCCAATAAATTGCTTTCTTTGGGGGCAATGTGTTAGTCTGTATCTTTTCACTACAGAATTGAGCCTATTAGCAGACAGAGCTGCTGGAGGGCATACATTCCCTTTGTCATTTTGTAGCTTGGGGCTTTCCTAAACATCATTTACTTATTATTGGTCTAGTGAAACTTATTCATTCCCATAGCCTTATAGATGTATTTATCTTTCTCTTCTATATATAGAGATGTTTTAAGTATTTTGTATAATGTAGTCTCAATGGTCAAAAATTCCTTTAGTTTTTGCTCATTATGAAAAACATTATGAAAAACATTTCTGTCTCAAGTATTAATTATGGATAGTCTAGATATGATAATCTGGATTGATAGTATTTTTCTTATGTTAACACACAACTTTCCATGCTTTCTTTGTTTTTATCTTCTCTTGAGAAATGTACTATTATTCTGAATCTTTTTCCTTTATATGTGAGGTGATGCTTCTGTCTTATACTTTCAATATTCTTTCTTTGCATGTTTACTTAATATTGTAGCTCTGTTATAACTTGGAGAACTTCTTTTCTGTTCTGTGTCACTAAAAATACCACCCAAGCTGAATACTCATGTTTCCCCGGACTTGGGAAATTGTCTGCTATGATTATATTGAATATGTTTCATTTTTTATAAAATCCACCCTCATTTATAACCATAATTTGTGGATTTGGTCAGTTAATGACACCATGTATATTTTTCTTGTTTTTTTTTATTATTATTTTACTTTGTCATCATCAGAATGCTTTAATCCATTTTTAACTTCAGGCTGTAATAGTCTGTTTCTACTTCATTCATTCTACTAGTGAGTTTTTCAGATGAGATTTTTCTGTTCACTTACTGAGATTTCCATTTCCAAATTTTCTATTTATTTAATTCAGTATTTTTAACTCATTATTTAATTAGATTTTCATTTCATGTTTTGATTCCTTTATTTCATTTAGCTATATGTGTTCTCTCTGAATCCATTGGGAGTTTGTTTATGTCCTTGTTGATTTTTGTACATATTTATAACCATTCTTTTTAATTTTTGACTGAATTTTCATATAGTTCATACCTATTAGAATCCAATGACAAGAAATAAGTTCTTTTCAGTTTTTTGTGTGTCTGCATTGTAATTTATACATCTGGGATAAAGTCATTGATGGGGTTTTTATCCTTTCATAATCACCAATATTATATCAGCAGAACTATTTGCAATTTTCAAGTGCGATTAGGCTGTAATAAGTGTGTGTTGTCATTTATAAGTACTGAGTTGTGGTTTAGCTCAGTACCTACACCTTTGGTTACAAAATTTAGGCATGATACACGATATTCAGTACAACTCTGAAAGTAAAATTCTGTAGACAGAAGCAACCACAGATAATGACCTACTACAAAAATGTAGCAGTAGTGAAACAATATCTTCTTTAACTTCAGTAATTGTGAGGGAGTAAGAAGCAAGGGTTGTATGTTGCATACTTGTTACTAGGGGTAGGAATGGAAAGAAAATAGAATAAGGTAAGTAGTAAGTATTAAAGGAGCAGACAAAATATGGGAAGGAACAATGAACAGAAGCATGAATTAATAAATATAAAAGAAAATTGAAGGCTCCAACTAAAAGGAGAATGTAAAGAGAAAGATGTAACATAATTTAGACAACAAAAAACCTTCACAGTTCTTGGAAAGATGACATATAGAGATCTTGAAGTCCATGCCAACACACATTTTTTTCAAAAAGTTTCCCACCCCAACAGGGCAAAAGCAACAGTATAATGTAAAACTGGTCCATTAAAGCAAAGTTAGATCTGAAATTGAAGGATAGAGAACTAGGAGAGCAGGAAAAGGGCATCTCCATGTATCTGCTTCCTGGATTACTGTGTTGCAGCTTTCTTTGGGTGACTCTTATATGAGTGTGGGTGCTGAATCCATTTTGTTCAGTCCCTCTCAGAGGTGTAATGTGGGTGCGGATCCTGTCTGTGGCATGGTTATCACAGCAATGAATTGCAAGAGCTATGCCTATCTTTGTACAGGGCCTAATATGTGGGAGGCATGGTGTTGATTCTGTCTCTCTGTTGCTCATTCAAATGTACAAGTCAGGCCTGATTATCAACTCAAATAATATCAAGCTCTTCTGAATCAAAAGTTTTTCTTGTCTACTCTAGTAGAATTTTGCAAGTATCCAATATACAATGCCTTGTTTATCAGCATGTACCTAGGCACTTCCTTCTGCTTTCTTTATTTGATTCTTCAGATTAAAAAAAAAACCACAATATCATTAAAATTCCAAACAAAGAGAAAAATCCTAATAAAAATACATAGATATCAGTAAATAATTCACAAAACAAAAAGAGAAATGAATGCCAATATTTTAGTATGATTGCATATACCTATATAAAAATGCATGAATATTTCTAATAGAAAGTAGTTATAAAGTAACATGAGAATTTTTAAATTGGATATTTTTTCTGATTCAACAGACATATTTGCAAACTAGTCCTAGGAAAATCCCTTAGCAATGTTTATTTGCCAGATTTTCTAAAATTTGTTTATGATAGTTTTTATTTTAAATAGCTCAAATGTCTTTAAAAATTATGTTTTTTAAAAAAATAGAAAATGACTAGAACTTAATCCTACCTCTCCCAAGGATGTAAGTCAGTGATGCAGCATAACAAAGATTAATGATGGCATTAAAAACTTAGAAGGCATGAGAAAGCATTCTCTGCCATACCTCCATTTATTTCACAAATCTATCCTTCCACTATACTGCATATTATCACATGCTGCCTCAAATACACTTGGATCTACATATGTCAAAAAGTAATATATCTATGCAGGTTTACCCTTTTAAGCCTCTTTGTCTGTGTCATAATATAGTCTAAAGTGATAAAGACAATCTGAACATCAAAAATTATACTGTATCATTATAGCAGTGTCATATTTATTGATAAAATGAGGATTAGATGGCCAATATGTCATGTATCTTAATAAGACACATGTTGGGTAGTAGGATATGAAGCCTGTGAATACTTAAAAAAATAAATGAAATAAAAATTATGTTTTAAAGAAGTTGAGATGTCAAGATTTTGATGTCAATGCAAAAATCTAAATACAAAATATACATATCAACATCTAGATTTTGATTACTTCCTAAGATCATCTGCTTAAAACACCTACTTCCAATGATGTGAAATAGTAAACTAATCAAAATTCTTAAAATATTTCACTAAATACTTCATTAATATAAACTTACATGTTTTTCTGTCCCTAAGGAATATACTTCAATTTTCATATATTTAACTATGATGAATTATGAATTAAATCATCCAGTAAGTACAAAGTGATATTTCTATATAGTTAGAATTTTAAAATGATTGAAATATTTGAAAATCAATGAGCAAAGTAAATTCACAGCTCTCATTGTTCAAGAATTTTTGTTTTTATTTTTGTTGTAATGTCTTCCAGAAATAGAAGCAGCCTGCTTTCTTCTCCAAACACTGAGGAGATATGAGAAGATTCATTATCTTAAAATCATACCATGAAATTGAAACTTCTTTCATATTCTGTTTACATGCGTTCATATACTTCACATTAGCTGCCAGATTAAAAACTGAAGCTTGCAGACATTTGAGACAATTTGTAAATGAAACATACAGAACAATTGACCTGAGGGACTTACACTTAAGACTGTGTGCCTAGAAGTATTACCAAAGCCATAGTTCTTAATCGCATGCTTGAAAGTTAAAATTGTGAAGATGGGGGCTGGAGAGGTGGCTCAGAGGTTAAGCCTCTGCCTTGCAGGCAAAAGGTCCTGAGTTCGGATCTTAGATCCCACATATAGACGGCCGGGCGGAAGCAGGGGTGGCCTGCATTTCTGATCCTGGTAAGGCAGAGCTTGTGAATCCCAGGGAAGATTAAACAAGCAGGAGGTGGAGGTGGTCCATAGTGGTTCCCGAATTCATCCGTGGTTCTACACACACACACACATACATACACACACATACATACATGCACAATTGAATAAATAATAAATAATAAAAAATTTAAAAAAATTGTGAAGATAATTTTTAGATAAAAGTGTACTAGAAATGTATTCAGAAGGAACATATATTGTATTCTGCAGACTACAGTTTTATTTTGTAGTGTGATGTTTTCTGCATGAAATGGACTTAATTCTCTTCTGAACATTGCATCTGCACAATTTATTGAATACTGTATAAAGCAATTACATGTTTAAACTATCCAATGATATGAATATTCATGTGCATGTAATTTCTCTTTACAGCACACATTTATGGCATAATATAACTTGTTACACATTTAGTATATGTATTAATATAAATTATAATATATATCTGTCATGTCTTTGTGATACTTAATGTTGGGTGCCAACTTGACCATACCTGGCATTAAGATCAGCTGTGAGACCACCTGAATATACTTTCTGGATCAATACATTTACAATATGAACACCAGTCCTAGATCTGATTGGAACCTCCCAGTAACTACCAGATAAAAGGAACCACAGAACAGAAGACTTAGAAAAAGAGAGACTCCAAGATGTTTAATGACTTATCCTCCATTTTTAGCTACCAGCCATGCTGCTTCCAACATAACAGACTGTTTCTTCCTTCTGGAACTTTAAGCAGAATAAATCTCCTTTTCTCCCTAAAGTTGCTTGGCTTCAAATACTCTAACAGCAGCAGTTAAGAGTAACAGTTGTAGTTTTCTTGATCATCATATAAATCCATAAGTAAGCGATGTAAATTAATTTGTGTAATGGAAATGTACTTAGAAATGGAATTCAAGTTACCTACTGGCAAAGAAAGAAGGTGTGAAGCACAAAGGGATTTTCTAGTTGTCTATGAGCCATCTCAATCTCATTGTGTCACAAAATAGTTTCCTCAAGCCTTCTCAGTCAATAATGTCCTTCTGAGGAATCAAAATAAATCTACATTTTCTGTTTCTTCTATTACATGTTCCATCCCATGCTTTTTCCTAATAATTATTTCAAGCTTAATGTTTGAAAACATACCTGCATATGTTCTCATAGTCCAATGGATCAGAAGTTAGATATTGATCATTGTGGCAAAATTCAAGGTGATAAGGGGAATCAGCAGAGGCTCTACCTCTGGTAATTTACATAGCTTACTTATGGATTTATATGATGATAAAGAAGACTGCAACTGTTACTCTTAACTGCTGCTGTTATGAGAGTATTTGAAGCCAAGCAACTTTAGGGAGAAAAGGAGATTTATTCTGCTTAAAGTTCCAGAAGGAAGAAACAGGTGCCTTAAGTCACAGTCTTATTTGGGTCATGATGACATTTTTTTCATCTTTTCTCTCTCTTCCACATTTAAACACACCTATGGACACATTAGATCATCCAGATAATCAAGGAGAGCACCTACATTCTATGACCAGTCAATTAGAAGCCTTAATTTACTACTTAAGCTCATTTTCCTCTTGCAATGTTACTGAGCCTAGTCATAAGTTCCATGAAGGGAAATGCAATTGTTTACCAAGATCATTGCTCTGATCATGTCATACCCTAACATTCCTATCATTTTTTTTTTACAATGAAATGTTGGTCCTTTAGATAAATACCACATTACTGGCTTCTATGGCTCACAGGAAATCTTGGTGAAGCATGTCTTTCCCTTTTGTCAATATTTGTTTTACATGCCATATATTTAAACTTCAACCCCAAACATTCATAGGACAAATACAGTGTGAAAGTGGCTGAAGTTGATTCCCTACTATTTATTTATTATCTTGCCTGAGGAAATGAAGAATTATTAAACAGAATCAAAGGAGATCTATGTAGGAAAAAACACTCTATTTAAAAGGGGAGCTTCATTTCCACAGTAGAAGATGGCTTAAGAGACCAACATTCTGATGCTCCACCCTGCTGGATGAGGTAGCCTTGTTTAATTTATAGGACCAAGTTCAGAGCTGTTTAAATATGATCATTTGCTACCATGATTTCAATTCACTTGAGTGGACATTTATTTAGGAAGTACAGTAGTTTATAAAATATTCATGACTCCTGGAATCACACATATAGGTTAGCATTTGGCTTTCTATGCAGCTCTCACCATAGAAATTTTAAATGCAGACCACTTTCCAGACTTTGAAATTTTTCTTTCAGCTTATTCACAATAGATAGTATACATTACTCATGATGTTCTAGGCCTCTAAGCTTTCAAACTCTTTGAAATCTTTTACTTCTGTGAGGCTGGGCAATTACAGGATCCCAGATGGGTTATGAGTCATGGTTGTAGACAAAAATGCCTTATTATTCTAAACAGAGGTATATGTCTTTTCAGAGACACTCCCTTTAAGAGATCTGATTTCTGCATTGAAGTTAACCATGCAATGGTCTTCACTGGATAGCCTGCTTTTAGCTACAAATAATGCATTCGCAAAACATAACAGAAGGAGCTAATGAGGCAGGAGTGAGGTAGGAAGATAAAGCTGCTCAGAAACCTCATCTTCAGCATACAGACCACAGATATCTCAATCTTTTTAAGTCTTTTGTTGTCACTACTATCAATTTATCTTCTATATAAGCACTATTTTCCTTATAAACTCAAACATTCTCCAAATATTTTCCACTGTCTTGCTATTTCCATTTTCCTCCACTAAACTTAAGCTTTTAGCTGTGATTTTAATCTCTGATATATAAGAATGTGCACTACCATCTCCACTCCGAGTCTCTGCATGTATTGTGTCTATTGTGTTGACCAAACTCTTTTGATTGCACAGGATGCTCCTTTCTATAATACCTAAAGCACATCTAACCTGGGATGGGGAGATGCCTCATCGATTGAAGCCTTTGCTTTGTATGCAATACTACCTAATTTTGGATTCCTGATACCTCCTAAAAATGCCAGATGAGTATGGTGGTGACCTGCATTTCAGCCCTGGAAGGCTGAGCCTGGGAAACTCCAAGTCAAAGCAACAAAGAGGTAGAGCAATACAGAATAGAGAATGATTCCCAATGTCACCCTCCACAAGTATTCTCTTGTGTCCTCTTGTATACACACACACACACACACACACACACACACACATGATCTACCTGATCAGTTCAAGTTGTTGCTAAAGAAATTTTTCCCCTGTGAGTAAGCAATGAGACATCTGGTTAAGTTCACAGACTTTTCGTTCCTGATCACCTACAACTGAGGGGGTGTGATCTCACCAGAAGGGGAGGGCATATAGTCTGGCAGACAATAAGTAACCATTTTGCAAATGGGTGATTGATCCCTCCCTCACTGTGGTTTCCCACTTTTATTGCATCTACCTTTGAATATACTCTTATAACAAGACTCTAGTTTAACAGTTTTTTATCTCTGGCCAGGGGGTGACATCCAATACCTATCAGGATGGAGTGAAGGGCATTACAGGAGCAGCAAAACCGCAAAAGAAAATCAACAAACCACAATCCAGAACTTCATAGACTCTATATCAACCACCTAGAACTAGGCCAGCCTAATCTTTCCCCATCCTGAAGCTCAGGGAAATTTGAGGAAGAGGGGGAAGTAAGAGTGTAAAAGCATAAGGATGGAAGGAGCAATGATATGCAAGATACTCCACACAAATTAGGGCCGAAGCAACCATAATTGGACTTTACATGCCCTGCGCAATGTCCAACACACATTGTCCCCACAAAGTCTAGCATTTGCTAAAAGCACCAAGATCCTTGGAGGCAAGGTATTGACAGCCAAAATAGTGTTCCTATGCTTAAGGGCAACACAGGAAAGGGTTCAGGGAAATGCTGCTGGGTCCTTGTATGTCATCGGAGAGGAGGACCCAGAGGACAGTCAGGCATGCACATTAAAGGATTCTCCGGGGATTGGGAGAGGGGAGACACTGGGGGAGTGGGAAGGGAGGGGTGAGGGGAGGGGGAGCAGAGGGGTGGGGGGAGGAGGAGGGAGGGAGGGAACCGGTGTACCTATTAAGTTTGTATGAGCGGAGATAATAAAAAATGTTAAAAAAAAAGAAATTTTTCTCCTCCCTCAGTGACAACATTGAACAAAAACCTGCTTTGCCTTGCGGATGCAATCCTTCATTGACTCTCACGAAGAATAAAACATGAGTTGGGAGGAAGACAGGATAAAGTCAGCCTCATGGCTCCATTTGAGAAAAATCATGTGTTGATTTAGCAGTGCAGAGCCATAGAGACAGAACAGCTGTGATGTAGGAGGAAGTTGGAAGAATATTATAGAAAATAATGAAATCATACTGTTCAATCGTTGTCAGTATAACTTTTTAAACTTGAAACAAAAATAAATAAATAAATAAATAATAAAACAAACTTGGACCATAAAGAATATTTGGTATCTGTGAAAGACTGTTTCCAGAATGTGAACAGATCCATAAATACATGGCTGCTCATGCTTTTTGTAAAAAAAAATGGTGCAGTATTACACCTGACCACTTTAAAGCATGTTTTGGTACTTATAAAAGTTAACAGAATGCAGGGGCTGGAGAGGTGGCTCAGGGGTTAAGCCTCTGCCTTGCAGGCAGAAGGTCCTGAGTTCGGATCCCAGATCCCATGTATAGACGCCGGGCGGAAGCGGAGGCGGCCTGCATTTCTGGTCCTGGTAGGGCGGAGCCTGTGAATCCCGGGGCAGAAGGAGGTGGAGGCGTCCATGGTGGTTCGCGAATTCGTCCGTGGTTCTACACATACACAGACACACACACACACGCACGCGCGCACATACACACACACATGTGCACAGTTGAATAAATAATAATAATAATAATAATAATAAAAATTAAAAAAGTTAACAGAATTCAAATGCTGTACAAATATCTGTAATATTGTATTATTTAGGAGAAAATGTTAAGGACAAGATCTGTCTGCACAGATACAGTGGAGATGCATATTTTCAAAACATGGTTTCATGAATCCTTAGCTGTGTAACCCATAAATATAGAGGACTGAGTGCATATCTCAGGAGAAAAGTCTCACTATCCTCTTTCTCATCTTTTTTCCTCATTTGCTTATTCTTGTGTGCATTTGCTCCTCTTAGACTATCTCCCATATTTGGCTGTTTCTAATCATATTTTATTTACCCATCTTTCTTGCCCTTTCCAATTTATTCCTCTTCAAGTAATCCAGTGAATATTGCTTCAATTTCTTTTCGAAGTACTTATATGCTAATCCGGTAGTGTCAGAAGTACCTGATTTTGAATTATCAATTGTGGTGTAACCTTTCAACAAGTAAAAGAGAAATCTCTTTAATGTAAGCCTGATTTCCAATCTAATAACTAAAAAGCAATGTCATGCTTAAATTGACTGGCTGTAATCCTCCAAATGAGCTAGAGAGATTAGAGAGGACAGGAATTAATAGATCATGATATTGAAGGAGTAAATGTTCTTTAACTTAATTCATAGCTCAGCTCTGATTGAGTCTGATAGCATTTGAAAGCCTAAGAATGGGAAAGTGCAAAAGGTAAAAAGTGTATTGATGATAGCTTTGAAGTTTAACAGAGCAGAAGTAGAAAGCCTGATACTGAAGGGCTTCCAATTTACATTTCAAAAGAAAGTATGATATCTTAAAAAGAAAGAAATGTTAGTTAATTTTATATGGCATACAATATGAGTAGAAGTAGACTATATGATGTAAACTTAAATAAACATTTCATTTGAAGAAAAAGAAAAGAATTCAGATGAATATGTAATATTGATATTGCCTCACATTATCAAGTGGTTTGGCATACTTTGTCTGAAAGCAAAGTGATCTGAGATAAAGATATATGTAAATCCGATTGCTGCCTCAAGTGTCTTGGGTTACTCAAAAAATGTTTGGTAGGATAAGGAAAGGAACATGGATGAACTCATGGCAATTACTCAATGTGTGGGCATGTCTGCATCACATGCTGATGTCCATAGAGTCATCCACAGGGAAGTTACTGAGGAATGCATACACAGAATTCTTTGTGTGGATGGGAGATTCTTTCCTTCTGTTAAGAAATGAGTCTCAACTTTAAGTACATTAAATCATGACTGTTTCAGATTACCATTATGATATATCTTAATAAACAGACGAGATTAAAGTTAAAGTCAAGTCAAGCAATTTTATATGACGAGAAAATGTCTCTCAAATTCATCTAGATAAATATTTGATGCCATAATATAGACGAATATGAACTAAAGGTAAGAATAGAGGCAAGGGATTAAAAGCCACAATAGTGTTCCTATACTATAGTGGAACACAAAAAAGAGCTCTAGGCAATGGCACTGTGTCCTTACACCTCATCAGAGAGGAGGACCCAGAGGGAAGTTTGACATGCATACTAAAGGATGCTCCAGGAATGGGGGGGGGGAGCACTGGGAGAAAGGGAGGGAGGGGGGAAAGGAAAGAAAAAATGGGGGAAGGAGCAAGGGGTTTCAGGGAGGAGTGGAGGGAGGGAGGGGAATTGAGTACTTATCAACTTTGTGTGAGTGGAAGAAATAAAAATAAGTAAATAAATAAAATAGATTTTGCCACAAAAAAGAGAATCAATTTTCTAATATGAAAATATTTGTCTTAATAGTGGTTTATGTTAAATAAGTACAAAAAGAGAGAAATGCTTTTTAAATATGCTCCTTTCTGTGGATGGGAGATTCTTTCCTTCTGCTAAGAAATGAGTCTCAACTTTAAGTACATAAAATCATGACTGCTTCAGATTAGTTATTTTTGCAATACAAAATAGTTGGCAGAAACAACCCAAAGGAAGAAAGATTTATTATGGATCATAGTTCAACGAGTTTCAGTCTGTCAGAGATGGCAGGATTGTTCAGTGTGTATGTATATGATATGGACCGGGAAATAGAACAGAACCAGAGTCACAAACTACATAGAGTCTTTAAAATTTATCTTCTGGTTCCCTTCTTTTACTAGTTATTACCTTCTTGCAGAAGGTTTCACAGATTTCTGAAATGGTGCCTGACTGGAAAGAATTTTTCAACACATCAGTGCTGGAGAAGGATTGAAACACATAATAGTCTGCCACTTACACCCAAAGGCTCATGTACATGGCCTAATGGAAAACACATTGAGATGATATAAAGTTTTAAGAGCTGAAAGTGTTAAAAGTCCAAGGTCCAAAGTCTTTTCTGAATTTCAGCTATAAGCGCTTGCAAATAATAAAAGAAATGTTTGTATTTCCAATAGTCCACGGCACAAAGTAAGCATTTATTCCAAAAGAAATGGGGGTGAGAATAAGAAGGAAAGAGTAGGCCTTGGCAATAGTAAATCCCCCAGCAAGAAGCATGTTCAATCCTGGAACACCATGCCCAGTAACATGCCCAGGCACATGGTATATGATGTGAGCTTCAATGACCTTGCACATCCCTGTCTTTGGCCTTATCGTTTTGTAGCTTATGTGGTCTCTCTCTTGGGATGACTCTATTTGTTGCCTGAAGCTTCCATTAGCAAATAAACTGTGTTCCTGGCAGTCAAGTGTGAAACTCAGTCTCATAGCATCACACATTAACTTGTGAGGACTATACTGTAAGAACATGATTTTGCAATACATTGCTAGACCTCACCACATTTTATTAAAAGTACAAATTTTCATGATCCTGTTATGCTGTCATTTTTCTTTTTCATGTTTTGTGTGTGTGTGTGTGTGTGTGTGTGTGTGTGTGTGTGTGTGTCTGTGTCTGTGTCTGTGTCTGTATCTATATGTATCATGTGAACCATGACTGCAGCAGCTTCTGAATGCCTGTGTAGCTGAACTTGGGAATATACTGTCCTAAGTTTCTTGTCTCCAGTCAGGATACTTCAAACAGTTACTATTGTCACACTGAAACAGACCTCAGGACAGATAATGATGAGGATTCTGTAGATAAGCTTGGCTTCAGGAAATGCCTGTAAAGGATCATCTTGAATGCATTAATCAATGTGGGAAGACCCAGTTCAATACAGGCAGGACATTTCCAGAGTCAGGTCTTCAAGGTCTGTACAAAGACTGAGAAAGTGAGAGTGACCTAGCAAGGAAAAATGCACACATTGATTCTTTTCTTTTGCTCTTGCCTAGATTAATGTGATCAGCTCCTTCCAGATTTTGCCACTGCAACTTCACTGCAGTAATGCATTGTAACCTGAATTCAATGAACAATGGATCAATTGGCCCACTCACACACTTCTGAGTTGCTTGTGTGAAGGGTTTTGTTATGGCAGCATACAATACTACTGTAAATATCTGTATCCTGTATATATTTTGTTGAGACCCACTACCAGTTTACCAATTTGCTCCATTTCCCTTCTCTATGTTTTTTTTTTTCTCTTTCTCTTAGCACATCCCACACTACATTCTTTCCAATCAGGTGTAATTAATTTGGAGTTTATGTTCCTTTTCCTTGAAATTTTACTGTGACTTCCCTGAAAAGAAAAAAAAAAAAAAAGAAATGGAATAGAACGTCTATGTAGTTTCTAGGAATTAATGGTTCCAATGGTGTGATCCCTCAGTCACTAGTTTTAGAAACACCTTGAGGGAAATGACTGATCTAATATATAGATGTTGGCCCCAGTCAAACTTTATTCATGCCAAATCAGAATCACTAGGCACAAGACTCATAGATTTTAATGTGTTTAGTTTTTAAAATTGAAAGAACTACTCTAAAATATTTAGCATAAATATCTCAAAATAAGTATTTTAAAGTTTAAATTGTACATACCATAATGAAAGGAAATTAAACTATTGCCTAAAATGTAGTACAGAAGCATGAGACTAAGTTTGTTAAATTAAAAGTTTTATCATCACGGGCTGGAAAGATGGCTCAGGGTTTAAGACTCTGCCTCACAAACAGAAAGAGCTGAGTTTGAATCTCAAGTCCCATGTAAAAATGCTAGGCAGAAAACTGCAGTGGCTTATACATCCAGCCCTGTTGGGCGGAGCCTGAGAAATACCGAAGCAATGCAAAAGTGGGTAGAAGCAATCTAGGGTGATTTCCGCAGTCACCCTTGGGCCTCCACAGAGACACACAGTGCCCTCTCTCTCTCTCTCTCTCTCTCTCTCTCTCTCTCACACACACACACACACACACACACACACATACACACACACAAATAAGTAAAGTCACATCAAAAATAATCTAAATTCTTATAATTCCAAAGACAGAGAAAAATGTTTAAAATATAAAGTCATGCAAAATACTTTAAAATACTAAGTCTTCTGGCTTATTTACTTAAGGACTCATTCTTCTCTACCCTGAAACTCAGTGATTCACTTATTCCCAGCTATTGTCTCTGAAATAGATTCAATATTCATTACAATGTCACTAAATAACTGGAAGTACAATGGCTTATCTAGGTTTTCCATGCTTTTGAAGCAAAAAAAAAAAAAAAGAGTGAATTTTGGCTGCCATATGCAGCATGAAGATAAATGGCATATGACTCTGGGACTCCAGGATTAGATTGTTTCATCAATGAATACACCATCTGCAAAAAGTGTCAATCACAGACTAAATTCATCTCTGGATTTTGGGAAATTTTTATACTAATGATGCGGAAACATTTTTGCAGAGGGAAATTTCACAACTTATTTTAATCTAAAAAAATCCACAACTTTTTAAAGACAATGGAAATTTTCCCTACGCATGCTATAAATACACCTTCTTTGAAGGGAAAGGATCAGGCATTGATCTTGACATGTTCCTGGAACCAAGAACCCACCCAGTATGTTCCAGAGTAATGAAGAAGTAGCATGGTGTTCAATAGGATTTGCAAGGCCAAGATGATGAGTATACTATCTTTCCAGAGTTGTTTTTATTAAAATGATTTATAATAACTGAAGTTTCTGGATAGAGTATTTCTGATAATAATTCAGTCACTTCTAAGATACTTCAATCTTCCCAAGTCTAAAAGTAGGCTGTTGTCTGGGACATAGCAAAGAAGCTTGGTTTTCTTTGTTAGTGTCCAAGCACTTTCAACTGATAGTTTATAAAAAAAAGTTTGCCTCAAAAATCCACAATACACACAACACCAAATGCTGGAGAGAATGTGGAGAAAGGGGAACTCTCCTACATTGCTGGTGGGAATGCAGGCTCATACAACCACTCTGGCGAGCCGTCTGGAGATTCTTAAAGAAATTAAAGATTGGAATGCCATTTGACCCTGCTATTCCACTTTTGGGAATAACCACACATACAGCAAAAATTCACCTCGATAGCAGAAGCACAACCATGTTCATAGCAGCACTGTTTACAATAGCAAAGTCATGGAAACAACCCAAATGTCCAACAGTTGACGAGTGGATAAGGAAACTGTGGTACATCTATACAATGGAGTACTACTCAGCCATCAAAAACGATGAATTATTGGAATTTGCCGGGAAATGGATGTCATTAGAAACAATTATATTAAGTGAAGTATCCCAGACGCAGAAAATTAAGCACCATATGTACTCCCTAATAGGTGACTCCTAGTACCAAACCTATCCAGCCAACCTAGAGACACTCAAAGATAAATCTCTGTAATACCTACAGTAATTGCAAGGATTATGAACAGGAGGGATGGGGTTGGAGGGCCGCACCAGAAACAAGGAGAGAGGGGACCATGTTACAGCAGAGAAAATAGGCCTCCATCAAGGACTGCAAGTAAGTAATGAGACATCTGGTTAAGCTCACAGACTTTCCTCCCTGATCATTTACAGTTGAGGAGGTATGATCTCAACAGAAGGGGAGGGAATATAGTCTGGCAGATAAAAAGTAACCATTTTGCAAATGGGTGATTGACCCCTCCTTCACTGTGGTTTCCTACTTTCTTTGTATCTACCTTTGAATGTGCTCTTATAACAAGACTCCAGTTTAACAACTTTTTGTCTCTGGCTAGGGGGTGACATACAATGCCTATCAGGATAGAGTGAAGGGCATTGCAAGAGCAGCAAAACTGCAAAAGAGAATCAACAAACCACAATCCAGAACTTCAGAGACTCTATATCAACCACCTAGAACTAGGCCAGCCTAATCTCTCCCCATCCTGAAGCTCCGGGACATTTGCGGAAGAGGGGGTGGTAAGATTGTAAGAGCACAAGGATAGGAGGAGTAATGATATGCAAGACACTCCACATAAGTTAGGGCCGAAGCAATCATAATTGGACTTTGCATGCCCTGCGCAATGTCCCACACACTATTGACCCCATAAAGTCTAGCATTTGCTAAAGGCACCAAGATCCTTGGAGGCCAGGAATTGACAGCCATAGTAGTGTTCCTATGCTTAAGGAGAACACAGGAAAGGGTTCAGGGAAAAGCCACTGGGTCCTTGTACGTCATCAGAGAGGAGGGCCCAGAGGAGAGTCTGGCATGCACATTAAAGGATGGGGAGAGAGGGGTGAGGGGAGGGGGAACAGGGGGGTGGGGGAGGAAGAGGGAGGGAGGGAACCAGTGTACCTATTAAGTTTGTATGAGCGGAAATAATAATAAAAATGTTAATATAAAAAAGTTTGCCTCAAGTTTTATTTGGATGGATAATATTTTCCCTTGAATTTTTGACTGAATTATCCTTTTTGTCTTATCTCTATGGTGTGCATGCTTCCAGCCAGTTACGCTGGCTTTGTGTAACAAAGGTCTTTCTTTGCCAAAGCCATTTTATCAGTTTGGTTTGGGGTTAAATTACATAAATAATTAAGAAAGTACACATTTTCACCTTAAATATTTATCAAAATTATTCACGTTAGTAATGTAGAATTATTGTTAGTGTCATGGAATAGCAATCTATGTTGATCATTTTTAAAAAATCAAATGTCTAACAGACATATTGAAAAACTAATACTACTGATTTATGCACAGTCTTACAGGGGGGTGGCGAGGTGTGCCTTTGCACTGGACTTATGGTGACATTTTAACATTTGTTGACAAGCTACTGTGTTGACTATATTTGAAAGTCAGCTTGAATTTTCACTCCACAGTGCAATCACATCACAGTTAGACCATAACAACAGAGATGTGCTACAATGGTAAACACAGATAAAGGGATACACAGGGCTTTTTGTCAGAATACTTCCCTTCAACAAAACAAAAGGCAAATTGTGGAATGAAGTAGGTGAGTCTTTGATTAGTCTTAACTCAAATGCATTGTCTTTCAATGTTCCACCCTCTGGTTAACCTTTGAATTATCTCCACTCCAGACATACAGAGATCTGGGTTAACCTCTGAAATATTGGATTTTTAAGGAAGGAGGGAAATAAGTCCTGAGAAGAGAATTTTAAGTCAAAGATGTAAGTCACTTTTTGGACAATAATGTTAATTATTTATAGTGTATAAGAATGATTCTTCTATAAATTATTCATAATTTATAGAAATATTTATTCATGACCCTACTGCTAAATAGGCACAGACACACAAACCTCAATCACAAGATGAGTTGTAATGGAGAGAGAAGATTTATCCATGTTTGCTGGACCCAAAGACCCTGAAGCTATGATGCAGGCTACCAGGGAGAAGTCGTAAACAACACCCTTTCTCAGCTACTGCAAGCTGCAATAAGAACTCTGTCAAGAAGAGTCTATCAGTACAACAGTGTCTTATAAGATTAAATAAACACTCAAGAAGTATTCCTATACAATTAAAGATGCATAATGCAGAGAACCACAACTGGCCCTAGTATGAAATATAAGTAACTTTCGTTGGCTTCTAATCAGGACATCTAAACCAACCCCATCACAAGGTTCATGAAACTTTAATAAAACAGAACTTGAAGAACATAAGAGCCAATGGTTAGGAAGAAGAAATGTCCAACAGTAGCGTCTACTCATATCAGGACTGCTACACCTAAGAGCCCAATGTACAGATATCTACTTTCACTATATCTTCACATAAGCTGACTTTCAACAGTTTGCCATGAGATGCATTCACTACCTTAACAGACTAGAGGATAATTTGTGCTCTTGCATGTGCCCAGGCACTTGCTAGTGTAGACTTTTTAGATGGCAACTAGTAGATCAAACATTCAGGGATATATAGGAGAGGAACAGAAATTTGTTGGAGAAGAGAACATGTAGGGTAGGATGACATGGGGCTTGGGGGCAGATAGTGCATGACAAAAATATATGAATCATTGTTAATATAATTAAAAACAAATAGAAATGCTAAAAAAGAGGTGGAACGATGGCTCAGGTGTTAAGATTCTAACACACAAGCAAAAGATCCTGAGTTCAGGTCATCTAAGGTTCCATGTAAAAATGCCAAACACAAAAGGGAGAAGCCTGCATTTCTAGCTCTGGTGGGCAGAGTCTGGGACTCCCAGAGTGAAGCAAGAAGGAGGTAGAAGCAATCCAAGATGATTTCCAAAGTCACTCTTGGTCCTCCACAAGGACACTTTGTACCCTCTGAGACACACACACACACACACACACACACACACACACACACACACACACACAGACTGCCCAGGGTGTCATAACAAAATAAAATGGGCTGAGTGCTTAATCATAGAAATTTGTTTTCTAGGATCTGAATTCTGAACTTCCATGGCAAGGCAGTTTGGCTTTTGGTGTGGACTCTCTGTGTACTAGAGGATCCATAGGTTATCACAGGACCTTTCTAGAGTGTGCTGGATGAGGGAGGCCTGGATATCTCTGGTATTACTTCACTTTACCTGTGTTTCTTCCATGAAGCTCTGTTGCAGTTACTGTTTCAGTTGCTATGAGACAAGACTCAAAAACAACTTCTGATGGAAAAGGGGAGATTTATTTGGCTTATGGTTCTTGATAGGAAACCCAGTGTATAATGGCAGGAAACACATGGCAGGTGATAGAAGCTGGAGGAGACTCAGGTCACCTCCATCATGGAGGCTATGAGAGCTAGTTGCAGGCTGCCAAATCCCACTACTAGTGAAAGGAGGGTAGAGCTAACCAACCTCAAGCCCCTGCCTTCCCTGGTGACTTGCCTTCTTCTAGCAAGGATCCACCTTCTAAAGTTGCTATAACCTATAACCTTTCCACATAACCTTTCCACACATGAACTGCTTAGAATTCAAACACATGAGCCTGTAGGGGGACAACAAACATTCAAACCATGACAAGCTCTTTCACAAAGCACTGCCGCATTAGGTCTTTAATATGTGAATTTGTAGTGTAACAAATTAGTCTTGCTTTCCAAATGTATATTTTTTGCATGTAAAATATATTCAGCACAGACACCAAATTCCTAATGCATTCCAGTGTCAACTACACAGTCATAAATCTCACTTAAATACCAAAATTAGACATGGATAAAAGTGGAGGTACAATTCTCCCAGAAGTAATTTTTTGCTGCTATGAATCTGCTTCTAAACTGATGATGAGCTAGGCAAAGGAAAGGCCTTTCTCTACTGAAAGGAAAATGTCAGCAGAATGAGAGAGAGAAGCCAGGCTAAAATTTGCAAAGGCAATTTCAATTAGTTAGAAGGTCCTCGGAATCCCAATGTCATGGCAGTGATTCTGTCCCAGCAGCTCTGCCGAGGGCAAATCCCACTGCCAGGTTTCTGGTGAACACTCTCTTAACCTGATAAACTCCTTTCAAAGCAAGGTAGAGGCCTTGTGCTCCCCAGAGCCTGTTTGACTGACCTTTATATTATCTCTAGGATTGAGCCTCTGTTTCCATAAAGAATAAAACATATTCCCAGCAGAATATCTCTAGGTCCACTTTCTCTTTCACACACAAAATGACAGTATTTTTGTTGGTAGGATATTATGTGTACTCCTGAACTTGGTGAAAATAAGTGGTTTTGAACCAAGTATTTTCTTGAAAAGTGATTGTCCAATCACTCCTCTTGTGTTATCTTTGACAAACTTCTCTGTTTTATTGTACAATTGGTATGCTTATAGTTTTGAAATGATTATAATAAAGTTTCTTTTGGTTTAATATTCCTACAGTTTTATCTTTCTCTTTCCATTTACTGTAAGTAATAAGGAGTAACCTGATTTTTCTTGTGCACTCTGCACATAAATTTTCTCATCTTATTTTATCAGTTGCCAGCTTACCTTCCAAAGCAGTAAAAAGAAATTTAGTCAGGTTTTCTGTCACTCTGTATCGAATATAGTCTTTGCTCTTCATTTGTTCCTCTTTTCTTTATGTCTTTATTTCCTTCCTTCTTGCCTTTCTGCCTTCCTTTGTTTCCTTCCTTTTTTTAGTTGCTCTTCCTGAATTAAAGCATTTACTACCATTGATTAAAGTGGAATAAATATATACTTAGCATTCATTTATAGATTAATATGTACTGAACTTTTTTCCAAAAGTTTATGTTTAAATTCATTTGTAAAAGGTTTATCACTCATTCTTTGGTTAATAAGAAAAGGAGAAAACCTTGAAAGGAAAAATTATAGAGAATCTCATGTAATACATCAGGTTACTATTTTAACCAGTGCATACTTGGTATTCACAATGCATTCAATTGTCAATATTATGATAGAAAGAAATGAAGCAGTCTCTATTCCAAAGTAGAAACAGACTTGGAGGAGGACCATATCACTTCTAAGAAAGTGTAGGAGGGTTTCTAGCGCAACTGAACCCATTTCAACATCACTTTTGTTTTGAGAAGAATGGAAAGTGCAGTGTGTTTGGAGAAGCTTGGATCATCTCTGTCCTGGAATTATAACCCAGCAGCATGTTGGTTTCATCAGTGCAGATACAGTAAATAGCACACCATGGGAGTGGTCAATTTTACTTTGTGAACCAGAAAATTTAAGGCTTTCATTTGGAAAACTCCATTAATCAAATGCAGTGCTAAATTAAATAAAAGCTGTTATACATGAAAAGAAGCATTCTGATTGATGTACTCTGCATAATATGGATAATTGCATAATATACCTCTTAATGGCCAAGCCAATAGACATATGATTCACTAGAACACTGGTGTTGCTATCACTCTTTCTGATTCAGATAAATAATAATGTTTCTGTTGTCTACAAACAATATGATTAGAATATACTTTTGAGATATTAAAGAAACACTGTCAACACATTTAATGAATATACCTTCTAAATACAAGATGACAGAGTATCAACTTAAAATCTATAGCTGAAAAATAAAAATAAAATTCATAAAATAGATGATTCTATATTCTTTCTATAGTCATTATTGTACAGAGGTGCAACTCATAGATAAAGTTGTTATTTCAATGATAGAATCTCAAGTGAAATAAAGAATTTGTCTTTTTTAAAGATCTATGCCGAAAGGTTGAATATAAAAATGGATTTCTTTCTACAAACTAAATGTGCGTATGATCCATTAACCAATGTCACAAATGAAACAAATGAAAATAAATGTAAATAGTGTATCAATTCTAATATCACTACTAAAAGCAAGGATATAAAGGTCCTTTCAGAAATGCATGGTTATTCATGTATTAATGATCACCCATGATTGCACACAGTCAAAGCTTTTGCCTCTTGTAAAGAAAGAGAGCAACAGATAGGGAGAGAAAATAAAGGGAGAGATAGAGAAGGAGAGTGAGAGAGAGAGAGAGAAAAGCAGAGAAACTAGTAGAGAGAGATTAAGACAAATACAGAGACAGATAGGGAGAGAGAGAAAGAGAGAGAGAGAGAGAGAGAGAGAGAGAGAGAGAGAGAAGCAAACAGAATCACTATTATGAGAGAACAGGAGCTCATTGTGTCTGAACCCTATTATGTTGTCCTTGATGTTAACCTGGAGCAGTGAGCTCATCCTATATTAGCCAGAGCTATATCATTGGGTTTTATTTAGTAAGTGTATCTAAAAGCCAACCTCTATGGTTACTAGCATACTTATATTAATATTTTTATGCCCATGTCTATCCAATAACACTTCACCTCCTATAACTCACACCCATTTACAAACAGTCAGAGCAACAGAAATTTGGAGCAAACATGAAAGTGCAGTAGATTTTGGCTTATGTGAGAAAAAATAAGGAGTTATTTGTTGAATTACTCTTTCATGTCATTACAGAAAAAAGAAAAGAAAATTCAAGGAAAAAGGTCAATCAATTCATAATTCCAAGTTACAGTCCATCATTGTTGAGAAATTACAGAAGTGGGAGTTTGAAAAATCTGCTCCTATCATATCTGTGGCAAGAACAGAGGGTAATTAATCATGCATGCTCACTTCCCATATTTTCCAGTGCCTGACCTTCTGTTGAAGGAGCAGCTACTCCTACAATCAGTTGAGTCTTATTAAACATCATAATGGAGAAGGTGAAACAACAAATGACATGAAGTTAGGCAGCCTAATTCCATAGTTATTACCTGGAGCTTGTGGGTATCTGAGAGGAATGTGTTGAGAAGGATCAGCCCCGTCTGGAGATATTCAAAGCTATGTCCTCGTCCTCATGCATGGCTGTCTTGTATAGCAAGGACCTCCCTACCACACACAGTAGACAGATTTTTTGCAATAAGTTTCATACTGTTGTTTGGGGTAGAGCATGATTTCTGCAGGACAATTGTTGATCACTTTCCAGAAGGATGTTTAACAAGTAAATATACCCATGGGACTCCACAACTTTTAGTTTACAGATGTGCCTTGGTTAAGCCTGTGCTCTATGGCTAGTACACCATAAGACACACAGTGTAAATATTTGATTATCTGTACTCCAGTTTCACGCTTACAAATGGAATCACTGCACTTCTCATCTTATAACTTTCTTGTTAAGGTTACATTAAATCATGTTTAAAGTGCTCTAATACATAAATCATAAAGACAAGGCTAAAAGAAACTGCAATTATTAAAGAATCCACCAAATACATTTAGGTGTGCAAAAAAGTACACAATACATCCATATGAGTGAAACTCTAACTTTGTCAACAGAAGGTTCTATATCCATTGGTTAGAAGAAAATAATAAAAAACAAATAATCAAAGAAAAAAGAAAAATTTAGCTAATGTTTAGGGAGCTCATAAAGGAATTTCTGTATAATATACAAGAATGACAAAACTACACCCCCTCATATGAAATTTTGAGAAAATATTTGAGCTTCTAAAGCTCTCAGGGTTTTAGTATGTAGTCACTGGCTCATGTACACTATACCACCACTGAATGTTCCTGTTTTCTCCTGGTTAACTTGTGTAAGGAGATGCCTGTGTTTATGGCTGTGGATTTTTAGTTCTTACCTTTCCTTCTCATTTATTAACCAAAGGCTCAGGGAAAAAAATATTGTAGAGACATACAATGAGGCTGCTCTGAATTCTGAATTTAATAGTCAATAGAAAAGTTGCCAAGAAGGTTGCATTACTCCCCAAACATTCAGTAAGTAAAAACTGTGCTACATTACGAACTTATTTTAAATAGTAATTAATGTCTCCTCACAAATATACATGTTTCATTTCCTTAGAGAATGACAGAACTTTTTTTTAATTAGGCAAACATCATTGAGATGGAAAATTAGCTTAAGCTGACCTGAATATTGATCACCTGTGAACTATTATTTGAATGCTGTAAAATTCTCTTTACTACCTCAACAATTTTGAGGTAGTTATTTTTAATTAATAGAATTAATGTGTGTATTTACTTCATAAGCTATTTTCCTTATAGTTAAATTAAATTTTTTATTTCTCATAATCATGGTACTCATTTTTTTAAAGAGTGAAAAATTGACTTGATCAGGTAGATAGAAAATAATACAGAAGTAAATACAAAATTTGAGGGAAATTTGTCCATTTGAGTTTGGAAGCAAAGAAGAAGAGTAACTTTGGGTCATGTTGATAGAAGTAGAAATTAAATTTAGAACCAACGCCATAAAAATGGGCTATAGAACTGAAAAAAATTTTCAGAAGACAAAATTCAAATGTCTAACAAAATTCACAAAAATGTTCTACCACTATAGTCATTAGGGAAATGCAAATTTAAACCACCCTGAGATATCATCTCACTCTAGTCAGAATGGCTAACACAAACACAAACAGCAGCAAATGCTGGAATGGATGTGAGGAGAAGGGAACCTTCATACATTATTGATGGGATGATAAACTCATACAACCCTTTTGGAGATCAATTGGATTCCTAAAAGAGTTAAATATTGAAATTCCACACTACCAGCTATGCCACTTCTGAGAATATTCCCAAAAAGCACTAGTTTATGCAACAGAGGCGTATGTATAGCTATGTTCACAGCAGACTTTTGTATAATCGCAAAGAAATGCAGTCAACCTAGATGTCCAACATTTGATGAATGGTTAATGAAAATGTTACACATATATACAATGGAATACTCTTCAACTCTCTGGAAAGATGAACTAATGAAATTTCCCAGTAAATGGATGGAACTAATCGAAATTATACTGAGTGAAATATATCAGACACGGAAAGACAGATGCTGTGTGTTCTTCTTTATAAGTGGATCTTTTTCATAAACCTTCAGTTTAATGTAATAAAACACAAACTCTTACAATATCCACCCAAAGAAAAGAACATAAGGCAGGGGGTGGAAGAAGATCCCAAAAGAGCAAAAACAAAGGAACACAAGTAAAATGGCTTTGACATGCGAAAAATCTTAAAGGAGAAGGAAGAACAGGAATAGGACAGAGTACAAAGTGATGTTATCCTCCATGTAACCAACTACCTGCTTTTTAGCCCCTAACTACCCTCCTCCATGACAGGAAACACATGCCCATCTCTGTAAACCAGTCTAAACAACGGTGGACAGGGAGGAAACTGACAGTAAACCACATCAGATGTCTCAATATGAACCATAAACACCCCAGAGTAAAATTCCACCTAAAAACTCTCATTTTATCTTTAGATAAATCTCTCATTTAATCTTTAGATTGCACAGTCTAGTGCAATGGAAGAGCAGTGGAACAGGAAACAGCAACCAACCAGAATTCCAAGTACCACGGACTCATAAACACCCAACCAGAGTCAGTCCAACTGTTGCCGTATCATACCCCCCCCCCAGCTTGGAGGAAGAGGGTCTCCAGGAGAATGGGCGAGCTGGCAACAGACCTTGGGAATCAGGTGGGAAGCAGCAGTGGACAAGTTGCTGCAGATTCAGAGTCATTAAGGCGTTTGGGCTTATATAGGGTCAGGGTCCAATCAGGTGTTGTCATCCCTCGGGGGGGGGGGGGGGGGCAGCCACCAGTCATTTAACTGTTTACTAGGCGTCCATTGCAGGTGCAGATTAGACAGCTGCTTCCCATTGGTTGTTCATCCCTCCGCCTGCATAGTCCTCTGTTGGGACATGTCCAGGGCATGTCTGTATGTGCCCAGGGTTGTCTGTAGCTGGGACCCAGGCTAGGGCCTCTCTGAATCGGTAGTTACATCCAACCAAATCTCTTCCCATTCTGAGTCTCAGGGAATCTTGTGGAAGAGGGGTGTGTAAGATTGTAAGAACCTAAAGATGAGAAGATCCACTGATGACCAACATATTCTGCTCAAGACAAGGCTGGTGCATCCAGAAACTCACTGCATGACTTATCCTCACCAGACCTGCACAATGGCTGACATATCAACTTTCCCCCATAGACTAGTGAGAAACTCAGGAGAAATAATTACATGCGGTGGAAACCTTAAGGTCTCAGGGTAGACAGGTGGAAGGGAATACTCCATCAGTGGGTCTATCAAGGGAACTGTCACTTAATTGATACAGAGGCATGTGGTTCTACTGGAGCAGATAATCCAAACAGAACCATTGGGCTCACACAAGCAGAACGGTAGAAGAATGGGAAGGCGAGGAATGGATTGGTGAAGGGAGAAAAAAAAAGGGAGGAAAGAAGAGGAAGGATGGGAAAAGGACAACCACTCATGCTTGTAAAAACAGAAAAAAGTAAAGACTAGCCTGGATAAAAAGTGAGTGACTTTCTAGGACTGGTAATTAATTTTTTATTATTTGTTTAAATGTCACCACCTGGCACTACTTCTGTTCTGAATTAGGTGGGGGTCTGCACAGGTGTTGCAGTTAGCCTGCATAGTTGCTGATATATTACCACCAAACAACTTAAGGGAACAAGGGGTTTATTCTCTTACAATAGCCAGGTTGGTCTGGCAAAGAATATGGAAATTATTGGTATGAGAAGTGTGGAGAGACATTCATGCACTTGAGAGGTATTCGATTGTTACAAAATCAAGAGATTAAAATATCGATATGAAGAGATATCAACTTCTCATAGTTGTCATAAGAATGATTTTGTAATTATAGCTAAAATTGTATTTGAAAATTGTTGGAGATTATGTTTGGAAACTTGAAAATGTCATTTAAGTTACATGTGGAAATTGAATTAAGTTTACCAATTTAAATATAAAACCTGTAGTATATTTGACTATACTACCTTGATAATGAGTTCTGTGTTTTTTAAACTTTATTTATTTATTTAGTGTGTGTTGGGGGTGTATGTCTGTGTATGTGTTTCTGTGTGTGAGTGTATCAGAGAGCACTGTATGTCCCTGTGAAGGACCAAGAGTGACTGTAGGAATCATCTTGGAGGGCTTCTGCCTCCTTTTTGCTTCACTCTAGCATTTTCCCATCTCTGCATACCAAGTTTGGAAGTACAGGCCACCTGTACTTTTTTATGTGTTACCTGGGATCTGAACTCAAGACCTGCTTACAAGGCAAAGTCTTAACCTCTGAGCCATCTCTGCAGACAAGTATTGTGTTCTGAAAACTTTCATAAATATGTTTGTTCATGTAAAGACATGTTTCCTGTATTAGTTAGATACAAGTGACAACTTAACAATTAAAGACAGAGCTCTGAGCACATCCCTAAAGAACTGGTAATCTTAAGAACCCCTAAACAAGCGTGTGGGAATAGACTAACTGGTGTAGGAAGATCCAGCCTATAGAGAGGGAGATTATTCTCCAAGCAAGTAAATAAATCACAGAAAACTGGCTCTATAGTTCAACATACTTAAGGGTACACTGGTGAACTTGGTCTGCCAAGTAAGGAAGTTATCAACTTTCTCAGCAACTTAATAGATATAGTTTTACTAATTCTCTTGGCCCTGATGTTGAAATGAACTATCCTGCCAAGCTGGACTATGAATTTGAGCAAATTAAGAAGGAAGAATAAAACCCCTTGCTCCTCTCAGTTGTTTGGTTGTCTATTTTTCAGCAACACAAAGACAAATGCAACACAACATTTGAAGATATACTCCATAATTGAAAGACCCTGATATAGTTTTATGAAACTGGTTTATCTGTCAAACTTCCATTGTTACAATGAAATTTCTGAAAATCTTAATGTGTAAAAAGCACGACCTTGTTCATAGCAGCACTGTTTACAATAGCAAAGACATGGAATCAACCCAAATGTCCAACAGTTGATGAGTGGATAAGGAAAATGTGGTACATCTATACAATGGAGTACTATTCAGCCATCAAATATGATGAATTACTGGAATTTGCCGGGAAATGGATGTCATTAGAAACAATTATATTAAGTGAAGTATCCCAGACCCAGAAAATTAAGTGCCGTATGTACTCCCTAATAGGTGGCTCCTAATACCAAACCCACCCAGCCCATCTTGAGACACTCATAGGTAAATCTATGTATTACCTACAGTAATTGCAAGGATTATGAACAGGAGGGATGGGATTGGAGGGTCACACCAGAAACAAGGAGAAAAGTGACCATGTTACAGTAGAGAAAATAGGCCTCCATCAAGGACTGCAAGAAAGTAATGTGACACCTACTTAAGTTCACAGACATTCGTTCCTGATCATTTACAACTAAGGGGGTATGAACTCACCAGAAGGGGAAGGCATATAGTCCGGCAGATTAAAAAGTAACCATTTTGCAAATGCCAAATGCCATATGACCCTGCAATTCCACTTTTGGATATAAGTATTACATCTACCCTTGAATGTGTTCTTATAATAAGACTCCAGTTTAACAGCTTTCTGTCTCTGGCCAGGGGGTAACATACAGTGCCCATCACAATGTAGTGAAGGGCATTGCAGGAGCAAAAAAACTGCAAAAGAAAATCAACAAACCACTATCCAGAACTTCAGAGACTCTGTATCAACCACCTAGAATTAGGCCAGCCTAATCTCGCCCCATCCTGAAGCTCAGGGACATTTGCCGAAGAGGGGGCAGTAAGAGTGTAAGAGCAAAAGGATGGGAGGAGCAATGATTTGCAAGATACTCCACACAAGTTAGGGCCGAAGCAATCATAATTGGACATTGCATGCCCTGCGCAATGTCCAACACACTATTGATCTCACAAAGTCTAGCATCTGCTAAAGGCACCAAGATCCTTGGAGGGAAGGGATTGACAGCCACAGTAGTGTTCTTATGCTTAAGAGGAACACAAGAAAGAGTTCAGGGAGATGCCACTGGGTCCTTGTACGTCATCGGAGAGGAGGGCCCAGAGGAGAGTCAGGCATGCACAAGAAAGGACTCTGGGAATTGGGGCGGGAGGCACGGGGGGATGGGGAGGGAGGGATGAGGGGAGGGGGAGCAGGGGGTTAAGGGGGAGGAGGAGGGAGGGAGGGAACTGGTGTACCTCTTAAGTTTGTATGAGCTGAAATAATAATAAAAATGTATTAAAATAAAATAAAGGGTTTATTTAATTTCACAGATTTAGAGGCTTCAATCCAAGGAACTGTGGACCATTCCTTTGGCTCTGTAGTTATCATGGTGCAGAATGACAGTGGAGAGTGTGGAAAATTGTTCACTTCGCAGCCAGGAAGCAAGAAAGAGTCCCGCAGGACTTCGGAGGTTACACCTAGTAGCTTAACTTTCTACCACTGTCTCATTTCCCAATAATTATTCAACCATATCTACCTAAGTGTGATATTCTAATGACCAAATCTTTAATTTACGGATCTTTAAGACACATTCAATGTCCACACTGTAAGAGTCAATACTGAAATATTCTGGACATATTTTGCTTCTGAACTTATCTAAAACATTGTCTCTGTTATATAAGCAAACTTTCAAAATAGGAATAAATTTGGTCCAGATCAATTCACTTAGACTGGCTTATCTGTATTTCAGAATATCATGGTTATGGTAAAACTAGCAGGTTTTTACCTTACAAAATGCTTAATAGCATCCTTAGTCTGCTCACTGGATCCCAGAAATAACAACAATTTTTGTAACAACCAAAAATACATACAAACAAAAATAAGCAAATCTGGGGATAAATTGATTTAGTTATGTTTTTTCTTTGGCAGTTTCTATGAATTATATCACTTTCACTTCATATTGCCAGATCAGATTCCCACTCTGCCTCCTAATAGTCTCCCCTCCACTTTCATGTTTTACAAGCATCTGGATTGCTTGTAAAGGTACCAGACACTTGGTAGATCATTGATAATATATCAGTGATTGTATCACTGAAAAAGTAAATTTCTTCTTATAGTCAACATTAGTCCTCAATAGTCTCTCAGAGAGATGTGTTGTCTCATGAAGTCTTTCCCATTCCATGATAAAATATTATTAGGCCAAATATTATACAGGACTTGTGGAGGCAAACATAATTTCAGTGTGTACAATAGCCCTGCTATGTTCGGAAGATACTCTTTGGCAGCAGCCCTCTTTATCTTGTTACTATCCCCTCTTCTGCAATGTTCCTATTAGACTTGGGGTGGGGACAATATAGATGTCATATTTAGTGCTGCGTAGTTCATAGAAACTTATTTTCTGCCCTTTAGCTAGTTGTAATTTTCAATATTAAATGACTTCCTCTGTAAGAAGAAAGCTTTTCAAGGGAGAGATACTCTAATCTATTGTAATAGTAATAAATCTTTAGATGGCAGTGTATCATGTTCACATAGCAAAGGCAATAGTAGTTTTTTTTTTTTTTTTTGGTTTCTAGGGATTATAACCTCCAGAGTTCCACAAATTGAGCTAAAAACTCACTGCAGTATCTCACCAACAGAATAGATCAAGTAGAAGACAGAATATCAAAACTTAAAGACAAGATGATGGAGTTGAATCTTAAAAAGGACAAGATGGTAGAGATGAAAAAAATCGTAACTGGAGTAAAATTGTTTCAGATAGAGAAGAGTTTTTTAAGAGAGGTTTTTTTTTTTTTACATTTGAAGACTAGATGGGGTCGGGGTTGGGGGCTGGCATCAGACCATGGTAAAAATGCAGCAGTATGCTTTTTGTCAACAGTTTGTAAGTTTTTATTTTTCATGAGGTTTAGTACAAAATAACAGTGGGATAACCAAAACGTTCACTATTTTGTTTGAAGTATAAATTACATTTGTCAATATCTTCCTGATATAAATGACTGTGATGTTAGTATCTCAATATATCTATAACTCACTTTAAAAAATAAATATATAGGGCTGGAGAGGTGGCTCAGGGGTTAAGCCTCTGCCTTGCAGGTGCTTCTAGACCCCACGTATAGATGCCGGGCAGAACGGGGGCGGCCTGCATTTCTGGTCCTGGTAGGGCGGAGACTGTGAATCCCTGGACAGGGTAAACAAGGAGGAAGTGGAGGCGTCCATGGTGGTTCCTGAATTCATCCATGGTTCTACACATACACACACACACACACACACACACACACATACACACACATACATACACACATGCACACATGTGCAATTGAATAAAAATATATAAATTATAATTACAAAAGCTATTTAAGTACTTCTCAAGATTTGAGAGTATGTTTCAGTATATTAGCTGAAACTGCTATATGGAAGATAGATATTTTGTGATTTTTTTCAGAATACTCAAGGGAATTTGATTAAATTTTAAACCATGTTCATGGAGACCTTAATATACCCAAATTTAGGTTAATTGACTATTACCATAAAAATAAATAAATGTAATTTTTCCTTCTCTAGATTTAAATAAAGTGTATAACATTTTTGAATTTCAAACTTAAAAAGCTAAAGTTTATTTTTTCAGATGTAATATAATCTAGATAATCTTTTTATTTTTACATGCAAAGTATACATCAGAAGGAAAATTGCATAAAACTCTAATTTAATAAAGTAAAGTAACATTCATGAAGATTGAACAGAAGATACCCAGGAAGTGATATCAGCCAAGCACAATCCATGAAGAGTACCCACAAGAGACATGGTCCAAGTTTTATCCAGAAAGCAGGAAGGAAAGATGAGGAAGAGAGAGTCGAGTCACAGCACAGTGCTATGGGAACAATAGCTATGGTATAGCTAGAAAAGTATGGCATCAGAAACAGGCAATTACTTTCCACATCAATTACAGGCACTGCCTGCTTTCTCTGAAAATTTTCTTAGCCGAACAGTACACGTCTCAAAATAATGGGGAACTCTATAACCACAAATTACTACCCTAAGTGACAATCATTCCTTAATGGCTTCATGGAACCAAGAAAGGATTTTTTTTGCCACTGATTCAGAGATAGAATGTTTTCATAAATCTCATCAACTGGTGCCTACTGTAACCTCAAAATAAAAAGCATTGCTTTTTAGTCCTCAGAGAAAATGCTTGATCCCATTTAGCTAATTACAAAATAAAACCAAAGCTAAACAAATGAAAACAAAACAAAACAAAACAAAGTAACTGCAGATTTTTAAACAGATCCAGCAGAAAAGCTGTTCCGTACTCTCTATTCTTGTCTCTATCACTATTTTAATTTGTATCTCTAACTCTATCTCCATTTATTTGATGTATCTGTTCATATATACATCATCTGGGGTTCTGTAGAGATGGCTCAGGGATTAAGATTCTGTCTTGCATTCAGAAGGTCCTACATTAGGATACCCAGTCTCATGTTAAAAAAATGCCAGGCATAAATGGCAATTGCCTACACTTCTGGCCCTGATGGACAGAACCTAAGAAATCCTAGAGAAGGAGGTAAAGGCAATCCAGAAAGATTATTGAAGTCATCCTTCCACAGAGACACACGTATGCTCTGGTACACGCAAACACACACACACACAGTTTAATAGATAAATAAATAATATATGTGTACTGTCTGTCTATTAAGACCATACATTAATTTACCTGAATATATATATATATATCCATTAATTTAATATATGTAATAATTTAATGTATGGTCTTAATAGACAGTACATATATATCTTTATAGAAATTTTGACTTTTACACATATACATTATCTCTTGTCTGACAAGATGTACTATTAGTGCAATAGTGGCATGACTGCTATATTACCTTATGCTGTGATTCTCATGTATATGGAGAAAATGTCAAAATTTAACTGTTTTTAAGCTAGCCAAATCAGTCCTCTAGCATAAGCTAACCCAGGCTTCATGCATCAAAATCTATATGAAGTGGAGCATGGTGTTTCAAGTCTTTACACCTCAATAACTTGGTTGGTTAGGAGACTGTTTCTGGGAATCTAAGCACTAAGTATTTACGGTAACACAGGATTTTGTGATTCACAATGAACTGAGGTTGTAAAATACTTTTGCCTGGACTCCTATGGGCTAATATTCAGTTAGTCTCAGGGGAGATTACACTTTTAGATGTGAAATTTCATCAGTTTTTGATTATGCAAAAGGTTGAAAATGCTTAACAGTAAACAATAACTTCCTAAATGAGAGAGTTACCATCATGATTATAACTACGAACATCCTTAAATAATGGTTTCTGCAATGATGTTTCAATTTTCGCTCTATGAACTTCTGGAATCAAGTGGATCCAAAAGTCAAGTGTTCTATCAGATATGTGGCTAGTGAAGATTTTCTACCATTCTGTCTTTTTGCTTATTTTACAAACATGTTAGCTGAACAGATGCTCTTTAATTCCATAAAATCCCATTTGTTAAGTGTTGGTTCTAGTGTCTGTGCTATTGGATTTCTGTTTAGAAATTGTTGGCCTAGCCCAATCTGCTCTAGGGAGTTCTCTACTCTTTCAACCAGGGTTTTTAGAGTCTCTGGACTGATATTAAGGTCCTTGAAACATTTGGAGTTGATTTTTGTACATGTTGACTAGTACGGGTCCAGTTTTAACCTTCTGCATGTGGATATACAGTTTTGCCAGCACCATTTGTTAAAGATGCTTTTCTTTTTCCATTGGATTTTTTGGGACCCTTTGTCAAAGATCAAATGGCTGTAATTGTGTGGGCTTACATCTGGGTCTTCAAACATTATCCATTGATCTGTGTGTCTATTTTGGAGCCAGTACGAAGCTGTTGTCATTACTATGGATTTGTAGTATAGATTAAGGTTTGGTATGGTGATACCTCCAGCAGTGTTTTTGTTACTCAGGATTATTTTTGCTGTCCTGGGCCATTTTGCTATCACATATATTTTGAGTTTGTTTGATCAATTCCTTTAAATAATTGCTTTGGGATTTTGATTGGTGTAGCATTGGTCTGTATATTGCTTCTGTTAGGATAGTCATTTTCAAAGTTGATTCTGCTGATCTAGGAGCATGGGAGTTCTTTCCACCTTTTGGTGCTTTCTATAATTTCTTTCTTTAGGGTTTTAAGATTTTCATTATAAAGACCTCTCACTTCCTCGGTTAGATTAATACCAAGGTCTTTCATTTCTTTAGGAGCTATAGATATATGATAGAGCTGTATTATCCAGAGTGCACAAAAGACTTAAAAAGCTAAACACCAAGGAAATAAATAACCCAATTAGCAAATGGGCCTCAGAACTCAAAAGAAACTTTTCCAGGGACAAAATTGAAATGTCTAGAAAATATCTTAAAAAGTGCTCCACATCCCTAGTCATCTTACCCTGGTCAGGATGGCAAAAATCCGTAATATAAACAACATGGAATGCTGGAGAGGATGTGGAAAAAGGGAACTCTCATACATTGCTGGTGGGAATGCAGCATATACAACCACTCTGGCAATTAGTATTGCAACTTCTAAAAAAGTTAAACATTGAATTGCCATATGACCCTATAATACCACTACTGGGAATAGTCGCCCAAAATTCAGCAATTCACTACAGTGACATAAGCACAACCATGTTCACTGTAGCACTATTTACAATAGCAAAGTCATGGAATCAACTCAAATACCCAACAGTTGACAGATAATGAAAATTTGATACATTTATACAATGGAATACTACTCAGCCATCAAAAAGATGAATTAATGAAATCTACTTGGAAATGGATGGAATTAGAAGAAATTATATTGAGTGAAGCATCTCAGACACAGAATGTTAGATGCTATATGTACTCCCTAATAAGTGGATCCTAGTTCCAAACCCACTTAATGACATATTCAAAGGAGATGAACACAGTACTCTCAAGATGTAGCTAAGGGCAGCACAAGAACAGGAAGACTGGAAACCACATCAAACCATAATTTTGAATACCCTATGTTGTTCACTTGGAATACTACCAGCCAAATCTCTACCCATCTAAAGCTCAGGGAACCTTGCAGAAGAGGGGTCAGCAAGATTATAAGAGCCTAAAGATGGGGAGCACCGACGATATGTAAGAATCTCCACGAGTCAGGGCAGCTGCAACCAGGATATAGCCACAATGTGATTGGACTTTGCCTAACCTGTACAGTGGCTGACATGTCAACGACCCCTCAAAGTCTAGCAGGGATCACAGGGCATAAAGCTACAAACAGTGAGATCTTTAGAGGCAAGGGGTTAAACATAATAGAGTTATGCCATTGAGTCCTGAGCCCTTATTAGGGTAGAGGACTCACAGAGAGGTTCAGCATACACATAAATGGATGCTCT
Organism: Typhlomys cinereus; assembly: GCA_023101885.1. Lineage (NCBI taxonomy): Eukaryota > Metazoa > Chordata > Mammalia > Rodentia > Platacanthomyidae > Typhlomys > Typhlomys cinereus. Next base: position 2,074,392 of record JALPQD010000094.1, on the reverse strand, counting down.
GGAGGATGGGAGGGAAGAAGAGGTAGGGGCCAGGAGAAGGGGAGGGAGGGATGAAGTGAATGGAAAAGGGGAGAAAAGGGATGAGTGCAATGGGGGACAATGATGGAGCTAAGGGGAGAGAGAGGAGGGGAATTTATTGAGCTTGTATGTTTAGGAAAAAATAAAATAGGTAAAAATAGTCAAGTGCTAAAGAATAAAAAATGACTCTGGAATGTAAAAAGTACTTTGAACTCCTTACAACAGATAAAATGTGACATTACAGTGGTACAGATTACAATTATCTTGTTAGCACATCCTGATTTCATAGAAGAGAAAAAATAGTTGGTCAGGTGATTTATTATTATGAAAATTTAAATACATGTCATTTTAATTAAACATATTCTTCTGATAATGATGTAAACTATATAAAAGATGTGTCTGAAGACACATATGAAGACAGCTCTCAAGAATACCAATTATTTTGAGATATAGGAACCTACTGACAACATTTTATTTGAACATAAAGACACAATCAACACATGATTTTGTTCCAAGCTAATTATTAGGGATTTTTGTATTACATGTTCTCAGAGGAAGGAACATGCATTATCATGGCTTGATTACAACTACTGTTTAAAAGTTAGACACATTCAGAGACCAGAAATGTAAAAAAAAATCATGGCAGAGCATGTGCATTATTCATATTTTGGAACTAATATTGCATTCAGGTCTCATACATTTGCTGAACATTCTTATACTTTATAAGTCCTTGAGTCTTCATTTGCAAAATGTGGCATTTCAGATAAGCCCCACCGGATACACATACCCAGGGACCACACAGATGCTCTGTTAATCCTGGCTGCTCTTCTCTGCTTATGAGGACACTTGACATTTCATCAGCATGACGTTCAAGGACCAGGCAGAGGCTCACTGCCTGCTCAAGGGCCATCAGAGGATGAGGAGGCCACTTGCCATTGATTGCCCTCTAGACAACTTCCTTTCCAGACTTCCAACAAGGTGTGGGCACCTTGCTTCCTCACTGAAGTTTTGCTTTGCTGTGCTGAAATAACTGTCTTAGGAGACTAGTAGAAGTTATATTTTTCTTCACACAGCCATATTGAAAATCACTAGTGTCTGAGTATTTAATACAATGGAAGAAACACTTTCATGGTTTCTAGTTACTTCAGTAGTCATTTAGAAGACCGTGGCACATCCCTGTACTTGCTATTCAAGAGGAAAGACTGAGATTTTTCCCCATATGTGTGCTGCTCCTTGACCCCACAATGAGTTTTGGACAGCAATTTGCTTAGTCTCAGTATTTTGCTCAATGAATAATGGATATATATTGTGTATTAAAACATCTCACCACTGGCTGTATTATTTAAATTGTGCAATTAAAGTGGTTATATTTCTGAAATAAGAGAAGAGAGTTTCTTTCTCTTTTGTTTGACTGACCATTGAAAAAAGAGAAGCATACTCTTTTAGCACAGAAAGAAATGCATGAGAAAATATGACTAGAAAAATCTTCATTGTTGGAAAGCTGATCACTGCTTGATTCCTTCAAATCAATGTCTTTAAGATAGTATATTGTAAATCATGTCAAAAGATATGCAGGTGTAAAGTTTGGGTCTTCATTTGACTGCAGAATGAAAAAAAAATCTGAAGTTGTTAAAATGTGGAATTGACAACTAACCTAGATGTAATCTCATCTGCAGCATGGATCCCAGTTCATATCACAGACCAAGAAGGCTACTTCCTGTTCTAGTGGATGTGTGTGTGTGTGTGTGTGTGTGTGTGTGTGTGTGTGTGTGTGTGTGTGATATGTATGTAAGTGAATATGGAGGCCAAAGAACAACCTCGCATGTTTTTTCTTAGGTGGTGTCTCCTGGCTGACTAGCCAGTTAGCACCAAGGATACTCATTTCTTCTCTTTGCTAGTGCTGGCATTATCAGTGCCTGACACCACATCCGCTTTGTTTTATATGGATTCTGAGATAACTCAGTTGTAGTTCCATAGCAAGCATTGATCAATTCAGATATTTTCCCAGCATGATCTCCCAATCTGCTGTCTCTGTAATTATTTTATACTCTGACTCTGTCTTTTAGGCAAGAATAATGTAAGAGAAATTTGTGCCATCAATTTTATTTGTACAAATCCATTTTCTACAGTATGACACTTGATCAAATATTTAGTTCTAAGGCCTTAAAAGGAGGAAGTTCCCCTAAATTAACCTCCTCATGAATAACACAACACACTTAAACATCAGATGTTTACATTCAAATAGGGGCCTTTCACTGGAATTATCCAAATAAGGTTGTGACTTTAACCAACTCAATATTTTTTCTTGATGTCTACCCAAACTTCAAACGTTTAATATGAAAGGATTATGATTTGTGACAACACATTCTTCTCCCTATACCCTGTTGTTTAGTAAGCTGAAATCAGATTATAAAGGAATATTGTATATTGGAGAAGTTCCCAATCACCAATATATGCTCATTTCTAATGTCTCTGTTTGCTCAAAAAATAACTGCCTTTTGTGTTTCCATACTTTATACTAACTATGTACATTTTTGCTTTATAATAACGATTTATTCATGATTAACTTGTTTCATTCAACATTAAAAAACCTTAAGTACAGTTGCCTTGTTCTCTACTGAACTATATTAACTATGTACATTTTTGCTTTATAATAACGATTTACTCATGATTAACTTGTTGCATTCAACATTAAAAAACCTTAAGTACAGTTGCCTTGTTCTCTACTGAACTGTAGAAAACCACAGAAATCATGGACCTGTTCTGGAAAAAGTCCCATCTTCATACATGTCCTACATTGTAATAACATCTACACTTTGGAGAACACTGTGTGTTTGAGATGAGAGTAAGATGGATTCTTTAGGTGAAAAGTCAACAGATGTCACTGGCTATAAAATACAACCTAGGGCTGGAGAGGTGGCTCAGGGGTTAAGCCTCTGCCTTGCAGGCAGAAGGTCCTGAGTTGGGATCCTAGACCCCATGTATAGACGCCGGGCGGAAGCGGGAGCAGCCTCCGTTTCTAGTCCTGGTAGGGAGGAGCCTGTGAATCCCAGGGCAGAGTAAACAAGATGGTGGAAGCAGTCCATGGTGGTTTCTGAATTCACCCATGGTTCTACATACACATACATACTCATATGCGCACACACGCATACACGCACAACTGAATAAATAATAAAAAATAATAAAAAAATACAATCTATGTCAAGGTAAACTTATATCGGTAAATAACTGTTGGATGGGGCAAGTCATGAAGGGACATGCTTAGGGAAGGAGTTTGAGTTTCAAACTTGATAGTAGACTCCTTGTGTCATTTGACAATAGTTTGCTCCAACACCGATAAAGTAGTTGAACACCTGCTTGCTCATGAGAAGACCTGATGTCAGTTTCTTATGCAGTAGGCAAAGTCTGACCTTATTTGTACTGCTTTATTTGTGCTGAATGAAAGTGGTCTAAGTTAATCCAGATTCATGGAATTCCTCAGAGCATTTGGTCTTACTTTGTTGAATTAGTATGCCATTTTCAACGTGTTTACATTCATCCTGCACATTATTTGGGTCACTGAACTTAAGTTTGCTAATTTTGAAGTGCACATGGGAATCACTGGAATCTGAGCAACAAGCAATGAAGGAAAATTAACAAAAATTACAAAATTCTATAAAGTGAAATTAATGCTTTGATATATTTCAATACTTGAATTCATTTCTAACTGCATTTCTGTATATAAATATTGCAGATTTAGCTTATTATAAAATTAAGATAATCCTTTATGAGATATTTACATATCTATTGCTATTATAAAATGCATTTATATTTATGTTCTATTTATATAAATATATATTTATTACTTATTTTTAAGTTTTTTTCATGTTTAAGTATTGAGTAAGGGATTCTATACTTGAATCTTGAGGAGGTCTGACATTATAAAAACCCATTATTTAGCAGCTATGTTATTAAGACAAAACTGTAACTATTTTGTTGCTTATTTTAACAAATAGCCAAATGCATTTCAGAAAGAACTGTGAGAGAATATATGATTCTCTTGGAAACTCATCCTTTTTGAGCTTACATTTTCTGAGCACAGCCTCTGAAGGTCAAGCACTCTGCTCTGGGAGCTTTCTATATTTTTCAGACTTCTGCCTTGCCAAAAAGAAAATCAAACTACATTCCCGTCATCAAAAACTGTCATATATGAAAAGAACTCTATTTTGGAATTCATCATAAAATAAATGAGTTTTCATGAATGAATAAACATTCACTTACCCTTCACTTTCCAAGGATAACAAATGAAGCCATGCTGAGCTCTCGCATTGCTCCATGCCTCTCATTAATGTTTGCATTATTGATGCAAAGTTCTTTAGCAGACACCTTCTGTGCCTGGCTTGGATGAAGACTCTGTAAGTCAAAAATGATTAGCTACAGGAACACACTGTAAGTCTCTCTGCTGAATGCTCCCTTCAACTCCTGAAGTGAGAGTCCAAAGCCCCTTATCTGAATGTGATAAATCACTGGCAAATAAAATGCAACCACAGTTATAGGTTTCTGACCACATGTAGCTATCCTTCCTCCACATGTTCCTTCCCAACTTTGGGATATATGTGGAAGCCAGATTTCCTCTGCATTCCTCGCTCTTAGTGTCCCTCATTTCCCATGGTCAAACCATAGTTTGGATAGAAAATAGTATTTCCCTGTCCTCCCCTTACCGGTGATGATGACCATAACAATCTCTCATACACTTTTCTTTCATGCCTGTGAATTATGAAAAGAATCTATTGATCTATTGCATCACTGTCATTTCTGTCTTGGAATTTGCAGACTCCAACAAATGAGCCATGCAGCTCATTTTGTCATCTGTTGTTGCATATCCCTTGATTAATTCTATTTGCATGTGTAAGAATGTTCACTTGAAATATTATTTTTCTAAGAAATAATATATTCTGTCCCTTGTATAATACATACAACTTAATAAATGTTATCTATATCTAATCTATATCTAATCTATATCTATCTATATATCTATGTATCTGTATAAGTTTAGTTGTAAAACTATTACTTGAGACTCAGACTCACTGTGGTTCGTGTACGTTCAGCACAGACAGGATCCCTCCTACCTTGTACCTCCAAGAAAACTCATTTATTTATTCAGTTTTTTATCAAAGACAACCAAGGAGTATAATTGGGGTGGTCTTCCAATTTGATTGGAAGATTTAACTTTCATAACCTTTTTTGTTAACTTCATATGCTGTTTTCAATGATAGGCCTTATTTATATCATATGTATGCCTAATCACATTTAGACATTCAATGTTAACTGGAGGTTTTCCTAGCTCAAACATTGGTACATGATAATGCTGAAGGGGGTCATGGAGGATTCCATGCTAAATTATTTAAAGTTGCTGCTTTTATTTCAAATCTAACATCTAAGTTTAAACATAGGTCTATGAAAAACAATCTGTGAAAAGCTTAATTACACATATGAAGAACACTAAATATATGTCAATAAAGGTTTCCATTTCTATTAGCCTATGTTACTATATTTGGAGTTTTGAATAGACACTAGACTGGAACATATATCTTAATGTTAACTATAAATATTTGATAGTAAACCATATAAATACTTCTTATTGTACTATTAGATAAGAAAAGTTCTCAGCACTCTTCTAACAAGACTTACCATATAGTAATGGAAGATTAGTGAGACAGAAAGCCAAAATTGGCCAGAGATTAGAGTACTGACAACCCTGGAATGCTCAGCCTCAATTAGACAATCAAAATCTTCTCCCATACCAAGGTTCAGGGAACCTTGTAGAAGAAGGGAGAGTATGACTGTAAGAGCCTAAAGGTGGAGAACTGTATTGCTCGCCAAAATATTCTATTCACAACAAGGTTGGTGCATACAGCAGCTCATTACAATGAAAATTACTACTACTAGATCTTCACAATGGCTCATATATCAACATTCTCCCAAATCAAGCAACTACCTCAGGAGAAATGACACTCAGAAAGTATCTCAGGGTAGGTGCTTGGAAAAAGAAGGGAAGCCTCTTTGCTTGTGATTTTGTCCACTAAAGGCCACATATAGTAACACAAAGACCTAATTCCTTAATAACACAGGTATCTCAAAGGGAGCCTTCTGATCCATATATACAGAGGGATGGAGGAGTGAGAAGAACATGGTAGGATAAAAGAAGGGAGAGAAAGGTAGGCAATGAGGGGAGTGGAGGAGGGGAGAAAGGACAAAGACATAAATGCATTTATATTTGTATATGAAACTTCTCATTTATAAAGATTGTAGTCATAAGCAGAAAAATAAATTTGAAAGTTTAGTATATTTCCAATTACATTTGTGGAAGAATATTTTTCAAGCACTTCTAAAATTTCCCAATGCTTATCTTAATATGTTAAATATAAGAAAGATAAAGATTTAAAAACTATAGGATTACAGTTTCCTGAATGATATTCTAAGGATCAATGAGAAAATTCTAAGAAAAATTTAAAATTTTCAACATGTAAAAATTAGTCACGTTGGCAATGTTTTCATTGAGGCCTGATACTGCCATGTATAATTTCACCTTTTTCTGAATTGAATAAGTTGATTTATGTAGAACATTAAGCATATAATAAGCCACTATATTATGTTATGTATAAAATTCCTATGAACATATAAATATGTTCAATTTATACACATAGATGCATATAATAGTGGCTGGATTTGTGTATGTATATGTGTGTAGTTTTGAAAAAGGGAGTGAGAGAAGGACGAAGTAGACAGAGGACACAAGAGTGGTGAGGTAAGGAAAGAGGAAAAGGGAAGGAGAAAAGCTGAGAGGAGGGAAGAGGATAAGAGGGAGGAGAAAGAAAGAAGAGGGAAATAATTATTTTATAATACCAAAAAAAAAAAACCTTTTGAAAGCACACACCTTTGGGAATGAAAACAAAGGAATATTTGTTGAAGAAGCAAAGTAGAAATGAGTACAATGATTTTCAAGGTCCACTGATCTTGTCAAAGATCTCAATGTGGCTTTGTGAAATATTCCCTTAAAGCAATGATTTAATTTTACAAAGGTCATAATGCATACCTGCTGAATAACAAAAAGTACAATTAGATGCAAAAAATAACCGAAAAAACAATAGTAACAAACAACTGAAAATCCCCATAGTCATGATCATGGGCCTAAACTTCATGTTTAATATTTTCAGTAAGATAAGAAAAACAAGAATTGTGATAGAAAGGAAATAAAAGAAACGTAAAAATGCATTGGCATTGTATTAAAATATGCAGACTCATTTACTGAATATTAAATGCATGAAATCATCTTGCTTTCAATAGAGTGAAGGTAGAGAGACCTCAGACTCTTCATAAGGACCTTCACACTGGAAAGCCTAAAATCAGACCAACGGATGTTCTATTCTCCATAATCTAAAACAGAATACTTCCCCAGTCTGACCCAACAAACAGGTCTGAGAAATATTAGAGAAGGGTGGTTCACCATTCCACCTGGCCCTGGCCCTGATATTATTATGATCCCTGATTTTGGACCAAAGAAGAGTTGGCCACACATCCCATGTCCATGACTTCTAAGCTGCTAGAGAAACCATGGCTGCTTCATGGCTGACAAGATCAATACTGGCTATAGCCACAAGTTCTGAGGGCTTCAACAAGTCCCAAGCTGCCCTATTTCCATCTGTTACCAGGATACCTTAGACACAGTCCAGATACCCCAGGTCCAAGTATGAACACGGTCTCCAGGCAGCTGAAAAAAAGGCTATATACAGGATGAGATTTCATCTTGTCCATGAGCAGGTACCACAGCCTACTAAAACATCTTGAGAATTTGGCCTATCAAAATTTCTCATAGAAGTGGAAAGTTCTCAAGAGGGCCCACACTTCCCTCAGAGACTACTAAAGATTAACAGTGGATGGGGAAAAGGAAAGATATTTTCCTCAATAGTATACCCACTGAAGTATGATTCTAATGGGGCAAGAGAGCTCATACAAACTAGGAAATTGACCATATATATCATGCCTATATGATTGCTGAGACAGTAGCAATCATCAATTGTCAGACAACATGTCAGTCAAAGTGTGCCTAAGAATACCAACTTGCTTTACCAGCTTCTTCACCATACTTACTTTTTCAGAGAATAGATCCATTTAACATGGACAGGGTCTTCTCCATGAATTAGTTAATCTCTGTCAGGCTTCTTCAGGGCTCAACTCAACCACTAACATTCACAAGTGTACCTATAACTCTTTCCTCAATTGTCATGTTGACTCTTATCTAACTATTGCAAGTACCTTTCCAGATTGTTAAGGCTCCTATTTCCATTTTTTTACTTTGATATTGCAAATAGATTTAAACAATCATTTTATGCATCAATTAAATGAACACACATTCTAATAACACCTAGAATGCAACTAATTTTCACATTTTAGGCAAGGTTTGTACTTCCAAAGAAAAACATTAATTCAAAGTAAGATATTATATTTGTAAGCATCCCCAGACTCTGTTAGAAATTATATCAATTTTTGTTATTGGATGCAGGCCAGGATTTTGCTTTCTGGTGATGTCTTTAATCAGAGATGAAATTGATGGTGCTGATCTAGTTTGGTTACTTACATTTAACTCAATAATTGACAAATTTTATCAGTAAATTTATGTGAGGCTAGTGTTTCCACTTTGATTATTTCAAGGAATTTTTTTTCTTTTACCTCAATTTTAAAAATTCATTAATGCATGAAATTATAATTCCTTTTCATGATGTTTATGTGTGAAATCTTTAGTGATGTTCCTCTTTTCTAATATTAGTGATTCTTGATATACAGTGATAAGTCTGAAAAGAATGAGTTTGGCGTTATTTACATTATCAATGCACTATTTTTCTTCTTTATTTTTTTTACTATAACTCTTTATCATTCTTGAAAGATTTTCATCTAGTTTACATAAAAAGATTTCATTGTGCTTTGTTATCTGCAATTTAACATTGCAAGTATAAGTGTTGATTTTGTAAATTATGTCATTTGGCTCCCACAAGTACTTCCTATGTCTTTGAATATTTTATTATCCTCATCTATTACTATTTCCAATATTTTTCTGTTTTCTATTAGTAAGACTTACTATTACATGTGTACATCCTGTAATGCCCTAAGCCCTCGATGATTTTGTTCAGCTTTAAAATCCATTTCTCTTTCCTTTTGCTTGTTAGTTTCATATATACTCTTCCTTTCTCAAGTGAGTCCACTGAAAGCATCCTCAATTTCTCACACAATAGCCTCTACTTTAAATCTAAATTAGTCCTTTCTGATAGTTTCTAACTCTATAATTCTATGTGTGCATTACCCAAAACTTTATTGTAATAATTTGCTATTTTACCTTACATCCCTAAACATCTCAGTCATGGATATATTTTCTAATCCTCTTCATTTTAAATTTCATCTTTTGCATGTGTGGTTGTGATATTCACATGAATGTGTGTGTGTGTATCAGAGAGCACTTGAATGTGTGTGCCTATAGAGGCCCAAGGGTAACATTGGGATACACCCTGTATTCCTCTATCTCCATATTGCTTTGCTTTGGTGTTTTCCACATTCAGCCTTTCAGGGCTTTAAATCTGGTGTTATCTGTGTAGTACTGCTTCAACTTATAAAATCTCTACCATACATGAATCTTGATCTCTTAGTTGTTTTGACTTTCTACATTACATAGAATGGCCCTATTAAATGTAATTTTTTATTTGAAAGTTAGATATATGGCATCTGGTTCATTAACTGATTCAGTCAGGGCTTCTTTCATTACATCCCTGAAATCTCATTGTTCCACCTATAAAATATTCCTACAGATTTTAGGGATTTGCTTGTATCTCAAGCTGTACTTTTCTTAGAACTAAGTATATGATTATAAGAACATGTGAAATTGATAAGCTACAAATTTGTGAAATAATATACTTTGTTACATCATTTTATCACTGCTATTGGCAAGAAAATTGGTGAGTGAACATTTTCATTCAAGTTGGTCAGATACTTCATTTTTCTAATGTTATCTATTAGGGAAGTTTACACTGTATTTTTTTCAACAGAATTGTTAATGCCTTGTTCCACTGTTTCAATAGCATGAATTGTTAAATTTCTAGGTATTCGTGAGATTATGTCTAGATTTGTATTGACTTAATATCATTCTTGTGAGTCAGTTATCCCTGTTTAATAGGCAACTTCAATTATACATGTTTTTGTCTCATATTAAATTTGAATTTTAAAAAATATAAACTTGCAAGGTTAAAGGGAGTATATTTTTCCTTTAGAAAATATAAGTAGCATTCCTATTTTGTAATGAAGTGAATAACCTCCAATCCAATCTCTTGAAAGTTACTTCTGTGTAATTAGGCAAAGAGCTTATCTCCTGTTTCCTTCTTCCCCTGCTATGTATGTTATATATGCATGCTTCTATATACATATTTTTCCAACTAAATTTAGCAGTATTGAGAATAATCTTCTGAATTAGTCATATCAAAAGAATTAAAATAATGCATGTGAAAGTTACAATACATTTGAAAATCAAATTAAAACAGAACTACATTGTTTTCTAAGGTGCAGTCTCAAGGAAGGGAAAGAAATTAGAGCTATTCTGCTGCCATTTTATTTAATAATAACAGTTTGTATATAGCTCAGTGAAACTTATGATAAGAAAAATTTGTCAGCTTCTTTCTGACTAAATTTTATTTCATTTTTTATTTTTCATATCCTTTATTAAAATATAGTTTCACAGGAACAGAGACATGGGGGTGTTCCTAATAACTAGAATAGTGCATATATAGAGTTGTGATTCAAAAAGTACTTGTTTTCATTATCCCTGCTTTTGAAAATTATTGCATTCATTTCTTTTATCTTTTTTTTAAATCTTCTTAATATTGAATACATGGATATAGTGATGTATAATATTTTAATCCCTTGTCCCAGATTCCGTCCTTTCTACTTTTTCCTTTATCCCCCTTTCTTGACTCCTTATTTTCAAATCTTTTCAATTGTAAGACCCACTGTGTTTCATCTAGTCTGTGATGACTTATGCCTGACCTGATTCATGCTTCAGAAAGCATCCTAAATCAGTAGATATACCATTGATGAAAGCATCCACCTTTACTTCCCTATCAGTATTAATATTTCACATTCTCTCAGAGAGGTGTGGAGCTTCTTGAGATCTTTCTGATATTATGGTGAAATGCTAATGAGACAGTTCCCATGAAATTCTTATGTAAGTATACATATCTGCCATGAATCTTGTATATCAAACAAGTAATGATGTAATGCCCAGGAGATAATGCAAGGCCCACTAACTTATGATCTTGCCATCCCATCTTTTGCAATGTTCTCTGTGACTTGTGGTGGGGGTTGGTGAAGCTTATGTGTCCTATTTAGGGACAAACAATCCTTACACACTTATTTTCTGCATTTTGGCAAGTCATGCTCTATTAATGTTACCAAATCCCCCTCTAGGACAGCTGGGGGGGGAAGAGGTGAAATGGCGGGGCCTCATGGGCTGGAGGCAAATGGGTATACCGGCGTCGAGGATCACTACCCAAGACCCCGGGAGGCAGGGGAGAAGCAGCCTGCAGACAAGTTGATTGCTGACTCAGCCTTTACTCAGGAAGTGTTTGGGCTTATATAGGGTAGGGGTCCAATCAAGTGTGGCCACCCCCCTGCTCAGGGGAGGGGGAGAGCAGCCACCAATCATTTAGCTGATTACTAGGTATCCAGATTAGATAGCCGAGCAGCCACCAATCATTTAGCTGTTTACTAGGTGTCCAGGTTAGATAGCTGCTTCCCATTGGGTGTTCATTCCTCCACTCTTTGGTTGTCCATCCCTCTGCCTGTATGTTTCCTTTTCAGGCTTATCTGTAGTCAGACCTCCTGGATTCGGGAGCCTGGGCTAGGGCCTCCCTGAATCAGTAGTGCCACATTTCAGTAATAAGCATTGGTCGTAGAAGACTTCTAGGTTGAATGCTGAGTGCTCTTCCAATATATGGGTAATAATAATAGGTATTTATACAGCAGTTTGGTGTACTGTCTTCCTAATAGTCTGTTTTTCCCTACTGACCTACTTCCTTCCTTTTATTGATTCTTATTCTAGTTAACCGTAACAGTAATGTGTTCTATTCTGATGAGTGGTTCCTAAGTCCAATCAGAAATCTGTTGGTTGTTTTCTTGATGCTCATGCCAATAATATACTGGTGGTCACCTCTTGCCATGGAAATTTTTATTGTAATTTGCAGATCTCCCAGGTTGATGAAGCCCTTGGTTATTTTTCTCTCCCAGTAGCTTCTATAGTGTTCCTTGGCACTGTGTAAGCTACCCTGCAGGGAGGAAGTGCTCAAATTACTTATAGTTGTTGTATTTTACCCATGTCCTATGATCCACATGTGTTACATCTTCAGTAATAGAATCTTATTGTCAGTTTTTTGGAGGCAACAAACAAAAAGGGTTTTGACACATTAATAACAGATGAGATTCCTATATATACCACAATCTTTGTGTTTATTTTTAAGTGTCTCTGCCCATCCTATATCCTATCCCATCATGTCCCCTAGGTATTTTTTACCCATTATTCCCTCCTGCACCCTAGTTGTTATGGTATCCTATATCTCCCCATCAAGAGATTTAACCCCAACTATCCCTTCCTACCATCCTACTCATTGATCCTTTTTGAATTTTCTGACTCTTACAGCAATTTCAAGCCAAACACTTCAATAAAACCAATGCTATCATACACATGTAAAAGAAAACATGTGGCATTTGTCTTTCTATGTCGGAGATACCTCTCTCAATACTATATTTTCAAGTTCCATCCATCAGCAAATTCCATAATTTCATCCTTCCTGATGTTTGACTAGTATTCCATATACCACATTTTCACTACCCATACCTTTGATGATAAGCATGTTTGTATGTTCTTGCTATTGTGAATAGAGCTGCAGTGAACATAGATGAACAAATATCTTTCTAATAAGATGTAGAGTGTTTTGGGAATATTCCTAGAAGTGATATAGTTGGGTCATATAGTAGTTCCATTTTTAACTTTTGAGGAAAGTTTTGAGAGCTTTCATTGTCCTCAGCATGTGAAGTCCTGAGCTTCTTGCTAGTAGGTGATCAAAAGTTGAAGTCCAGATTCATCAAGATTCATGATTTGCTTTTGGTAGATTTTTAGTCATTTCTGCTACAATGAAAGGCCTAGAAATCCTAGCTACTTCTTAGTCGGCTAAGGAAAAAGTGTAATTTTTAATGAAATAATCACAATGAAAGTGGGCTGGCCATTTTTCAACCTGAGTTCTAACACATAATTCACTATCTTGTGTCTCACCATTCACTTTTTCCAAACTACCAAGACTCAATGAAGCATAAATGTTTATTGGTATAAAGACATCCATGTAGCTGTTTCAGGCCATACTGACATCATCCTATGTGGTTGTAGTTAGTAAGAGTGACTTTGTATATGTGGGGGTGGGAGTGAGAAAATGAAGGAGAAATTAGACTTCTCTGGTCTCCAGGACATTGTGACATCATTTAGAACAACTTCAATTTTCCGTTAACTCATAAATATTCATGCAATTGACAGAAACATTAATCATCACTCCTGATGCCATGTGCTTTCTATTTAAATCTCATTCATATATAAAACAAGAAACTCTTTACCCAGAATTTTGCTGTGACTTCTAATTTTTTTTTTTAGCTCCATACTACAACTGGCATTTTCCAAGTAAGTTCTCTACTGCTGATTTCGACTACAGCAATTTAAACCCACCCCCAAAACCACCATTAAAATAGTAGTTATTATGGAAATGATTGACATTTATGAACATTAGTCTTAGATGAGGCAACCTCTTAAATTTTTGTGAGTGTATTATAAAGGTTTCATTCCATTTGTATTTGTGTATGAGAAAGTAATGTGATTTGGTTTTGGTTTTGGTTTTGTATAGCATTAAAATATGGTCACAATTCCTGTGTTTGTAGCTTCTCATCCTCCTATCTGTACCATTAGGTTAGGTTAGGTGTAGGATTAGATGTCAGATCTGCCCACAGGCTAAAGATATTCAGAGCCCACAGTCTATTGAAGAAAGTTCTTGGAACAGAGAAGTGATGATACATAATTTAATCAAATGTTTTGTAGGAAGGAAATAACATAGGAAGGAGATAAGAATTCTGTTCAGAAGCCAAATACCAGTTCCCATTTGAGAAATAAAGCTCAGGAACTGAGGAGCAAAGGGCTCATGTCTTCTATGACTTATGGTTAGGCCTCCTGGTTACTATTGCCTACAATGGGTATATTGCTATGGATTTCTATCTCCTACTTATTATATCACATGCCATTCTTGATATTGCTTATGGTAAATGGTTTTTAAAGATATGAATTGGATTAATCAACAACTTTTATGTTTAGGCTTGTTCTTCAGGGTATAGTGAACAATGTGTGCTGTTAAAGAGACTGAAAAGTAGGTGATGCAGACATATAAAGAGTAGGTGATACAGACATATGAAGAGTAGGTGATACAGACACATAAAGAGACTGAAGAGTAGGTGATACAGACATTATTCTGCAGTGTTGCTGGTAAATTCATGACAAAGCAGTTTATAGGGAAACGAGGAAGTTTTAATTTTCTCACAGTTCCATTTGTACTTCCTTATCTACCTTGGCAGGAGAGTATACAGAAACACAAATGGCCAAGGGAACTGGCTACACCATATCCACATAATAGCAGAGAGAGAGAGAGAGAGAGAGAGAGAGAGAGAGAGAGAGAGAGAGAGTCTTCTCTTACCAAACCAGCATGTCTGGCCAAGTATACTGAAGAATGTCAACTTTCTTAAACAGTTTCTTTCATCTTATTTACCTGCCCAGGGACTAGTACCACCAACCATAGACTGGGCCTTCCACATCAACTAGACAATCTCCAGCAGGTTTGCTGTGGGCTTAATTCAACTATTAATTCTCTACAAATGTGTGCAGGGATGGAACCCTCAGCTTTCAAGTAGACACCTGTAACTAAAAAGGTAGAATTTCACTCTGTAGCTCAGACTGACTTGAAATGGGAAAATTCTCATGCCTTAGCTTTCTACATGTTGTTTTTATAGGCATTAGTCACTACTAAGTTAAGGTACTGATCACTTTTTTTTTCCAAGTAGAAATTGTTGATGCTTGTATTATACCTTATGAAGGCTAGAATTTTTTGTCACGGTCAGAATTCCTTTTAGCAAGAAGGACATATATATGAACCTCAGAGTTGCCTCTGAGACTGACAGCATCAGTCATGTGCCCCATACAGTAAATGTTACAACTGAAAGGGCCCTGTATTAGTCAGGGGTCTCTGAAGAAACAGAAGCTATAGAATGCTTAGTTTATTCATTTATTTACTTATATTTTATAATATACTTATTATAATAAGTATGCTATAAAATATACTTATATACTTATATATAATATACTTATAATAAATACTTATTTATTTACTTATTTATTAAAATAACTCACAATAAAAAGTGCCCTTCAGTGTAGCTGCCTGCAGCTACCATAATATTCCACAAAGCCAAAAGATCCCAATGTCTCAAGCCCTTGCTCTCTGGAGGGCTGAAGGGGGTTTCAAAGTCTGTGAAACAGCTGGGTTCTTACATCAGCGATAAACAATGAACAGCAGCAAGGCCTAGAGGATAGGCTTCAAAGGCAGTAGAAACAGCAACAATGCGGTGGAAAAGATGAAACTCCGAGTCAGCCAAGGACAGAAGCAGCAGCAGCAGCAACAAAAAAGGCCATATGCTCTAAAAGTGAAAGATGCTCACAGAGCTGTGGACTCCACAGCAAGTTGATACAAGATAAGGGAAGAGCAAGTCCCTCTTCCTTGCACTTCCTATTATCTGATCCACCGCTGGAAAGTACCATCCATTATAACCTGTGTTTTCTACAACAATCAATCAAGTACCTGCAGACTTGTTTAGGGGCCATTCCAACCATTAACCTGCCACAGCTGCACCCCAAACAGTCTGCAACTGTCAAGTTGATGCCCAAATGCTACCTTAACAGGCCCTGCTTCAGACAAACTTTGAACCCTCAGACATACTTGTTCTGTCAAATTTATTTATGTAAATGATTATTTATGTAAGGAAAGCAAAAATAAAACAAATGACTTTTTTTAATTTTCCTATTCCTTAGCAAGCATATTTCATTAGGAAGATAATTCATTAGTTTCAACAATAGCTTGTCTGACAGTCTGTAAATTGTCATAGCCATTGGTTGTTTGGGTATTTCCTGTGCCTGAAAATATATTTTGGTTTCCATAAGAAACTATATGAGTAATTGCTTTCTCAGAATAGTTTAACTCAGCCTTTCCTCCGCCGGCCCACTCCATACTCCAGTGAGGAGACCTGCATACTCCAGTGAGGAGACACTGCACCCCAGGTAAACTCCCCCTGCTCAGTCCCAACTCCCAGATAAAGAACTCATCCCAGCTCCTCCCACCAGCCAGTTGGACAGGCACTACCAGCACCTCTACCCTTTCCTAGCCCACCAGCCTGCCCTGGATGTGCCCACTCCAGCCAGGACACACTGCTCATCAGAATTCAACAGAGTCCAAAGAAGACCCAAGCAAACCTCTAGCAGACAAAGGCCACACATCTGAAATCCTCTCAGTTCATCCTATCACATGGTAGAGATTCTCCACATCCAGCCCAAAGATAAGCAAACCTCCTTTTTGCCATCCTGTTCCTTTCCCTTTCAATTATTAGTTACCGTAGAGTAACTTTTCCATATAGCCACTCACAAAACACACACATAAGGGACTATACCACACACCCTCATATATCACCAAGATACTAAACCATAAAAGTGCACTTCCATACTCACATTCACTCCCTGTCACCCCCCTGTACTAACTGTCTAATAGCTTCATTTAAGAAATAACAATAACAACAAGCATAACCAACACTAAGGTAAACACTAGTAATAACTGCTCGAAAGTAGTGATACCAACTAATTCAGTTCAGTCAAAAACATGCAGAAATTGAAAGAAGGTCTTAAGAGATAAAACGACAATGCTCAAGTTAAAGTGAAAATCCACGAGAAACAAAAACCAAAAAAACAAATCTCCCACCAAAACAAATAACCCCATAATGATAGACTCCAACCAGAACAAATCCACAGAAAATAGCCAAGAAAGCCTGACCCAAGATAATGATTTTCAAAGCATTATCATTACCATGATCAATACTATGAAAGAGGACATCTAGGAAGAGTTAAATAACCAAATCAACAACTTTGAAGAGGAACACAACAGACACTTGGAGGAGTTGAGAAAAACAGTTCAAGAAACAAAGATAGGCATAGAGCAGTTAAAACAGACTTAAGCAGAGTTTAAAACTAAACTAAAAGACAAGTTATCTTCAACCCAGAACTCAACAAAGAGTCTTATCAGCAAAACAAATGAAGTAGAAAATAGAATGTCAGATCTTGAAGACAAAGTGGGAGTATTAACCAGCTCAATGGAAGAGGTTCTTAAAGCCAAAAAAGTACTTGAGATAAATATTCAAGAGTTATGGGACACCCTGAAGAAGCTTAACATGTGTATTCATGGAATACCAGAATAAGAATCCCAAAATACCACACCTGAGGAAATTTTTCATACTATCATCAAGGAAAACTTTCATCATCTAAAAAAAGAGAGACCCATCCATATACAAGGGGCATTCTGCACCCCAAACAGATATGAACAAAATAGAAACTCGCCACAGTAAATAATAGTTAAAATACTCCACATGCAAGACAAAGAAATGGTGCTGAGAGCTTCCAGGGGAAAAAAAAAACAAATTATTTTTAAAAGCAAAACTATTAAAATAACAAATGACTTCTCAATGGAATCAGTAAAAGCAAGAGACTTGGAGAGTCATACTTCAAGTATTAAATGAGCAAAAGTGTCAATCCAGGCTGACATACCCCACAAAAGTATCTGTCATGATTGAGGGGAAAGGAAATGATTTCTAGCCCAAAGACAACTTAAAGGCTTACATGTTAACCAAACCAGGCCTTCAAAAATTGCTAGAAAGGATACTCAAGCTTGAAGATAAGAACAAGCACATCCAAGAGGACAGAAGGGAAATATAATACCACTAAAACCTAAAAGCCAAATAATACAATTAAAAAAGCCATTAAACATAAAAAGTGTCTGGAATTAAAAGTAATTTCTTCATATAACAATAAATGTCAATTGAATTAACCCACCAATCAAGAGACACAGGTCGCAAACTTGGATTAAAAATTGAAATCCATCAATCTGCTGCCTTTAGGAAACACATCTCACCACAAAAGACAGACACATCCTAAAAATAAAAGGCTGGTCCAAAATTCTGCAAGCTCATGGAACCAGGAAACAGGCAGGGGTAGCTAATATGCTATCAGACAAAGTGAACTTCAAACCAAAAAAAAATCATAAGAGACACAGATGGATATTACATTTTAGTCACAGGTACAAACCATCAGGAAGTCTTCACAATACTGAACATATATGCACCTAATATGGGCTCATCCACATTCATTAAGCAAACCCTACAGCATCTAAAGTGAGAACTCAAAACCCAAATGATAATTCTTGGGAATTTCAACACCGCCCTATCAATATGGGATAGATCAACAGGTCAAAAACTTAACAGAGATACATTAGAACTCAATCAAACTCTTATTGACATGAACCTTACAAGTCTCTATAGAACTTTTAATCCATGCACCAAAGAATACACATTTTTCTTAGCAGCACATGGAACTTTCTCCAAAATAGACCACATATTGGGCCACAAGAAGAATCTCCACATATACTGGAAAGTTGAAATACTAGCCTGTACCCTATCAGACCACTATGACACTGAGTGAGAATTGGATCCAGGAAGAAATTACAAAGGAAATTCAAGATTTCCTGAAAGTGAATGATAATGAAAATATAACTTATAAAATTCTTTGGGACACAATGAAAGATGTCCTAAGAGATAAGTTCATACCTCTCAATGCCTACATAAAAAATAGAAACATCACAAATAAATAACTTAACAATGCTGCTTAAAGCTTTAGAAATTCTAGAGCAATCTGATATCAAAAGCAGTAGAAGAGAGGAGATTAGCAAAATCAGGGGAGAAATATCCGGAATTGAGACAAGAAAAGAATACAGGAATCAACCAGTCAAAAAGCTGGTTCTTTGAAAAAGCAATAAGATTGATACCCTCCTAGCTAAAATAATCAAGAGGAAGAAAGAGAAACACAAATTAACAAAATTAGAAATGAAAATGGAGTTATCACTACTGATACCCAAGAAATTCAGAGAATTAAAACATATTTCAAAAACGTATACAGTGAAATTTGACAACACAAAAGGAATGATGAATTCCTAAGTTATCACAACTTACTGAAATTGAATCTGGAAGTTTGAAGTATTTAAATAGTCCTATAACATATGAGGAAATCAATGAAGTAATCTCGAATCTTCCCACCAAAAAATGTCATGGGCCAGATAGATTCAGGACAGAGTTGTACTGGACATTTAACACCAATACTCCTTAACTGTTCCATCAAACAGCAAAGGAAGGAACACTACCAAATTCTTTCTACGAAGCTAATATTGTCTTAATCCCAACACTTAATAAAGATGCACCTAAAAAAGAAAACTACAGGCCAATCTCTTTGATGAGCACAGATGCAAAGATTCTCAACAAAGTCTTAGCAAATCAGATTCAAAAACGTATCAAAAAGATCATTCACGGGGATCAAGTAGGCTTTATCCCAGGCACACAAGGTTGGTTCAACATATGCATATCAATAAACATAATTCACCATATAAACTAGTCCAAAATCCAAGACCACATGATACTTTTGATAGATGCAGAAAAAGCTTTTGACAAGACCAACAGCCTTGTATGATCAAAACCACAGAGAAAGTTGGAATGGAAGGAACCTTTATCAATATAATAAAAGCTGTATACAACAAGCCAAGAGCAAAGGATTATACTCAATGGGGAAAAACTTGAAGCATTCCTGCTTTGATCAGGAAGTAGACAAGGCTGTCCACTCACCACTTCTATTCAATATTGTACTTGAAATCTTAGCTGTAGCCATAAGACAAGAATGGGAGATGAAATGGATTCAAATTAGTAGAGAAGAAGTCAACTTATCTCTATTTGCAGATGATATGATCTTATACCTGAGTGATCCCAAAAACTTCATCTGAAAACTCCTGGAACTAATACAGAAGTTCAGCAGAGTGGCAGGATGCAGTATAAATGTACAAAAATCAGTGACCTTCCTGTATGCCCAGAATGAAAGAAGTGAAAAAGCACTGAGAGAAACAATCACATTTACTATAGCCCCTAAAAAATGAAATACCCTGGTATAAACCTAATCAGAGAAGTAACAGACCTTTACAATGAAAACTTTAAAACTCTAAATAAAGAAATTGCAAAAGACACCAGAAGGTGGAAAGAACTCCCATGTTCCCGGATTGGCAGAATCAATATCATAAAAATGAACATCCTACCAAAGGCAATATACAGATTCAATGCTATACCAATCAAAATACCAAAGCAATTCTTTGAAGAGGTGGACCAAACCATCTCAAAATTCATATGGAGGCACAAAAGACCCAGGATAGCAAAAACATTCCTGAGTAACAAAAACACTGCTGGAGCTATCACCATACCAAATCTTAGTCTATACAACAAATCCATAGTTATAAAAACAGACTGGTACTGGCTCCAAAATAGACACACAGATCAATGGATAAGGGTTGAAGACCCAGATATAAGTTCACACAACCACAGCCATTTGATCTTTGACAAAGAGGCCCAAAAAATCCAATGGAAAAAGAATAGCATCTTCAACAAGTGGTGCTGGCAAAACTGGATCTCCACATGCAGAAGATTAAAACTAGACCCATATTTGTCACCATGTACAAGACTTAATTCCAAGTGGATCAACTACCTCAATATAAGGCCAGAGACTATAAAAACCCTTGTTTAAAGTGTAGTACACCCTTGAGCTGATTGGACTAGGCCAACAGTTCCTATTCAGAAATCTAATAGCACAGTCACTACAACCAACACTCAATAGATGGGATCTTATGAAATTAAAGAGCTTCTGTTCAGATAAAGAGATTGTAACTCAAGCACAAATGTAGTAAATCTTCACTAACCACACATCTGATAGAGCTGTATTATCCAGAGTGCAAAAAGAACTCAGAAACCTAAACATCAAGGCAACAAATGGCCAAATTAAAAAATGGGCCTTGGGGACTGGAGAGGTGTCTCAGGGGTTAAGCCTCTGCCTTCCAGGCAGAAGGTCCTAAGTTCGGATCCTGTACCCCATGTATAGACGTGGGGCGGAAGGTGGTGGGGATACTGCTGTGTTTCTGGTCCTGGTAGGGCAGAGCTTGTGATTCCCTGGAGAGTAAACAAGGAGGACATGGAGGCAGTCCATGGTGGTTCCCAAATTCGCCTGTGATTCTATACACACACACACACACACACACACACACACACACACACACACATATGCACAATTGAATAAATAATAAAAAAATTAAAAATAATGGGCCTTGGAACTTAAAAGAAACTTTACCAGGGAAGAAATTGAAATATCTAACAAATATCTTTAAAAATGCTCTGCATCTTTAGCCATCAGGGAAATGCAAATCAAAACTTCCCTGAGGTATCATCTCATCCTAGTCAGGATGGCAAAAATCCACAATACAAACAGCACCAAATGCTGGAGAGGATGTAGCAAGAAGGGAACTCTCCTACATTGCTGGTGGGAATGCAGGCTTATACAACCATTCTGGCAAGCCATCTGTCAGTTCTTAAAAAAGTTAAAGATTGAAATGCCATATTCCCATTTTGGGAATAACCCCACATACAGCAAAAATTCACCTCGATAGCACAAGCACGACCATGTTCATAGCAGTACTGTTTACAATAGCAAAGTCATGGAATTAACCTAAATGCCTAACAGTTGACAAGTGGATAAGGTAAATGTGGTACATATATACAGTGGAATACTACTCAGCCATCAAAAATGATGAATTAGTGAAATTTGGATGGGAAATGGATGGAATCGGAAAAGATTAATTGAGGGACACAAAAAATTAAGTGCCCTATGTACTCCCTAATAGGTGGATCCTAGTAACAAATCCACTTAGTGACACACTCAAAGATAAATCTCTGTAATATCTAGTAATTGCAAAGATTATAAGCAGGGAGTGAAGGGGAAACAGGGCTCTTCCAGAAACAGGAAAGAGGGGATCATGCTACAGCAGAGAAAATAAGGCCACCATCAAGGACCGAAAGTAAGTAATGAGACATCTGGTTAAGCTCACAGACTTTCCTTCCTGGTCACTTGCATCAGATGGGGTATGATCTCACCAGACAGGAAGAGAATAAAGTCGGGAGAGGAATAAAATCTGGCAGATAAAAGGTAACCATCCTGCAAATGGGAGACTGACCCCCCTCACCGCAGTCTCCTACTCTTATTTAATCTACTTTTGAATCTACTCTTATAATAAGACTCTATTTTAACAGCCTTTTATCTCTGGCCAGGGGGTGACATCCAATACCCGTCAGGATGGAGCCAAAGGCAGTGCAGGAGCAGCAAAATTGAAAAAAAAATCAACAAACCATAATTCAGAAAATCAGAAACTCTACATCAACCACTTGGAAGCAGGTCAGCCTAATCTCTCCCCATCCTAAAGTTCAGGGAAGTTTGCATTAGAGGGAGTGGTAAGAATGTAGTAGCATAAAGATGGGGAGGAGCAACAATATGCAACATACTCCATACAAGTTAGGGCCAAAAAATCAAAATAGGACTTTGTATGACCTCCACAATAATCAACATATCATTGAACCCCCAAAGTCTAGTATGGATTACAGGCACTGGGATCCTTAGAGGCAAGGGATTAACAGCCATAATTGTGGTCCTATACTAAAAGGAAACACACACACACACAAAAATCTCTAGGCAATGCTTCTGAGTCCTTACACCTCATCAGGGAAGAGGACCCAGAGGGAAGTTTGACAGACACATTAAGGATGCTCCATGAATGGGGTGGGCACTAGGAGAAGGGGAGCATGGGGAGAAAGGAAGAGGAAAAGGGGGGAGGGGGCAGGAGGGGTCCAGGGAGGGGAGGAGTGAGGAAGGGGAATGGTCTACTTATCAACTTTGCGTGAGTGGAAAAAAAAAAAACTTGAACACTGGAAAGAGTTAAGTGGAAATGAATTGGAGACTGGTCTGTCATTTACAACTTTGTGATCTTTGAAAAGTCATATAAACACTCAGTCTCAGTTTCTTCATCTTTAAATTGAAAGCCAATGACATCTGATTCTCAGAGTTGCTGTTAAATTAGATCTCACCATGACTATTTAGTACAAGAAAATCATTTGAACATGATACTGTAAGTGTTTAACAGTGGGCATCTCTCATGGCTAATATAACTGGATGCATTGTTTCCATTCACATTTATAATTAAAAGTATTTATACAAAAAAGAATAATTTAACCCAAAAGTCCTGAAGTAATATTTATGAAAATTCATTAGATACATATATGTACGTATATGTAGACAATTTTCAGTGATATATAAATCTATTAAGCTTATTGTGTGTGTGTGTGTGTGTGTGTGTGTGTGTGTGTGTGTGTGTGTGTGTGTTTGTGTATCAGATGGGGCACCCATGGGAATCACACTGGAATGTGCTACCTCCTCTTTGCTCTGGAATTTCCCAGACTTTACCTTTCAAGGTCAGAAGTACAGAAGTGCCATTTCTGTCGGGTGTTTTATATGGAATCTGAGATCTGTACACAGTTATTTTTTGCTTTCAAAACAGAGGCTTAACCTTGAACCATCTCTTCAGACCATAGTGAGCTTATTCTTATAGTGGACAAACATCATTTGATGCAAAATAAATAGTATAGACACAAATAAGAACTCTCTACCAGCTGGCAGTGTTTGAAGAATCAGTCTACATGCAGTTATCACTAAATGATTACCAAATGGAGGCAGTTGTTTCTGATAAAAGAATCAAAATTAAATGGTGTGCATCTTTCTATGAACTTATGTTAGCCAGAAAATGTTTATAGGTACAAATGGGAAAATAAACTATAAAAACTGATTTTTTTCTATTCAAACTTTTCATATTACTCATAGAAACCACAATCATTTTGGATAATTGTGCTAGAACTTATTAAATCCTTTCCATTTTCTGTCAAATAAATATTCCTCCATCCACTGATTGGATATTTTTCATGGAGCTAACTATTTTTATTTTCAATTTTTTTTCATGGATTTTCAGTGGTCTAGTAAGCTTTGCTCCATGTTGACATTATTACTAAGCAGCCAATGGATGTGTACTTTCTCCCTGTAGGACCTGTCCTTGCTTATCACCATATGCCTTGTCGAAGACATCTTTATTTTAAGATTCAAGATATATAGGAGCCTCAGTGAACCTTATTTTCTGTAACTAGATTCATTTCATGGGAAAAAGTTATAAGCTTCAATTTATGTACCAGTTAATTTTGCAATATTCATTACTTCTGGAATAACTTTCTTTGGGCCAATTCAATGGTTAGACCTAGAAATCTCTATGTGTGAATATGTCTATGTCTATATTTCATTATGTATATTACAGGTCACTCACATATACATGGGTATTTTACATTAATATTTTTACATTACTAAAACAATTACCTGACATAAGTCAACTAAAGGAGGAAACATTTGTTTCGTTCACAGTTCCAAAGGAATGATAATGTCCATGACTGTTTGTCACACACATTTAGAGCACCTCAGTTCTGGGACGCGTGACAAAGCAGAGCTTTTTACCTCACATCGTATGGTGGAATCAGAAGCATGACAGAAAAGGATCAGAGATGAGATATTCCCAAGGGCCTATCTCAAGAAACCCGGTGTGTCCAGCTAATATGTATCTCCTAAACTTCATATAATGTCCAATCATGGCACCATTAGCTGAGATCCAAGTCAGCAGCACAATAAGCCTGTGTATAACGTTCATACTTAAGCAACAACACATAGTTCACAGGCTGAGAAATCATACTGATATTTGTAATTTAGTTAGAGACATTATAGTGTCTCAACTGCTACGATGCTATAATTTTCACAGTGTTTCTTGCAATAGTGATTAGTAATACCATTTATATTTTATAAAACTGACAGTATCTTCTAAATGCTAATGCTTATATTGACCTAAGCAAAATCTTAGAGGATAACCTTTTCCATTACTCAAATTTCAGCAGGAAGCACCACAGTAATCATATACAGTGAAATTCTGAACTTGGAAAGACCATGAAGAAATTTTTCTTGCAATTATGGATTCATTTATGCAATAAATTGAACTTGCAATTTCAGTGGAACAATCTCCTGTCCTCTTTAGTAGTTATGTAGCTTATAAAGCCTCCTCTGTGAGAAGAGAATAGTTGTTCATCACTGCCGTTGGGCTTTTATGTGATCTAAGTGGAGAATATTAGATCAGCAAGGGAAAGGAATCAATATTTTTTATTTATTTATTTTAAATTTATTTATTTGTTTCTGCTCATACAAACTTAATAGGTACACCAGTCCCCTCCCTCCCTCCATCCTTCCCTGGACCCCCTTGCTCCCTCCCTCCTTTTCCCCTTCCTTTCTCCCCCTCTGTCCCTATCTCCCAGTGGCTCCTCCCCCCCATCCCTGAAGCATCGAAAGGGATCAATATTGACCCTATGTGTAAGGTAAATGTGAAGATATATTCATAAAGACTTAAGAAACATGAGCTTTATTAGAGCTTAAAGCCTGGTGACCAAGGGAACCACAGTTTATCCTTAATGTGGGTGATCAGCCTTAATGTGGGTGAGCAGGCTTACAGAGGGAGTATTAGAGCAGAAACTCTAGCTTAAAATCGGAAAGAACAGTGAAATTTCACTGTAAGTTTTACGAACAGAAGGAATTTCATGGTGGGTCATGATGTCCTTCAAACCGGATCCTAAAATAGTTTTGGTTGTGTGATGTTCCTTCCTGTGCCTGAAGTAGTGAACACTGAACCATCCTAAAGGGACACTTTCTCCTTAAGCATGTCATGTAAGCATACTCTCCAGTTAATATAGTCTGATGGAAAGTGGCTAGGCCTTCTGTGAAATGTGTGTGTGTGTGTGTGTGTGTGTGTGTGTGTGTGTGTGTGTGTAAAGGTATGGAATCATCTCCTTAAAACACTATTTACCTCATTTACCTCTAAAATATAACCTTCAGTTACAACCATGCATCAGGTTTGGATCTAGATATAAGATTTTGGACTTAGTGGGTTATTAAGAGGGAGTTTCTCTTTTTTCATTAATTTTTTTATACTTTTACAAGCATACTGAGTATTCGTCCCATCTCTTCTCCCTCCCTCCTATCTTCTCCATTCCCTTCACTATTCCCTTCCACTCCTTGCCACTTTTCTGCCTGCATGCCTCAATGTGTCTCAGGGTTCCATTTGGGCAATTCATGTTTCTATCACTTTGTGAATAGCATACCTAATTCTGAGGCTGTTTTACCATTTTAGACAAATATACATACCTTATGAAATATGACAGGAAATGTGAATATATATATGTGTGTGTTGGAATGATACCTTGTAAAAAGAAGATGGACTTAGGAATTATGTTTCTGTGAACTTTCAAATAACAATGAGAGCAAACTGAAAAGCCAGTACATTATGTGAAATTTCATTTGAATAGGGAGAAAATAGAAGCAGAGAAGACTTAATAGCACTTATGAAAATTATAACAGTAGAAGAAATAATTCCAAATACATTTCTGAGTTCTGAAAGCATTCATAGTCACGAAGTTCTTCAAATTATGTGAAGATATTACAGGCTAATTAGAAGTGGATCAGGTTTATGCACTGAAGAAAGTCACATGTGCCCATAAAGTCTGAACATGGTATAACTCTTAGTCCGATGTCATGATTTTGGCTTTACTGGGAGCCTCTTGCGGTCATTAGTATGTGATTCTGCCTTGATTGCATATCCTGTCTAGGTTTGAGGTCCCCCATTGAAGGGGTTGAGAAGGTAGGTTAAAGGTTGGTAGAGGGGAGTATTCTTCCTCTGCAGCCACGGGAAAGCCATCACCCATGCTGACAATGGGAAGTTCCAGCATGAGTTTTTGGGTGGTCACTGAGGCTCCCTTTAAGTCACCCTTACTCATACTCCTATAAGTACTCTTGGTAATCTGGTAGGTTTTCCAAGTTAGACTTTCATGTTAATCATTGCTTTGTTTATGGTTAAAATATTATCTTGGGTGAGCATACATTTGTGTGGCACGTACCCAAGAAAGTTTCACACAACATATTTTTTAAAACACATATTTCAGATTGTCTTTAGTAAAAAGAAGCCATATTCAAGAAGGGAAATGATTGAATCTTAACAGTGCTTTGTTGCTGACTATCTTATCAGGAGATAATTCTCAGTACTGCTACCAAGAGCACAGAGTTTTGAATGTGCCATTGCAAGTCACTTTCTCATTCTCCAATTAAAAAGCTAGTGATCTCTATGCCAGCAGATTTCAACATCTAATTTGTAAGTGGATATATAGATTGAACTGATTGAACACTTGGGGAATGACAAAGACTTTGAAACACTCATCTGGCACCTGCATCATCTGCAGTAAGAGACTAGTAGCTGCTCAATGACTGTCCTTTCTATTGCTCTGGCTGCAGGGGTCACAATTCTCTTTATATAGCTAAAGTTATTCATTAACTTACATGAATTGTTATTCAATAGTACATTGAGGCACAAGGTGCAAAAGCTGTTTCCACACAATTATTTTATGTTGCATGCTTTCCTTATTTTGCAGAAAAATATATAACACTAATTATATGTAATAATAATTTGAATAAATGGGTTGTTCTTTAAGATCTGCATACACTCATCATTGGTTTGCTGTTTTCATCCTGCTAGCAGGTCTTCCTCTTACCCCACTCCCAGCATCTCCTCCCTTGTAAGGGGAATCCCTGATTCCCAGTCAGGATGCACATCCTGCACATGATCTTCCTCGTCCTTGGTT
Source organism: Typhlomys cinereus (assembly GCA_023101885.1). Classification (NCBI taxonomy): domain Eukaryota; kingdom Metazoa; phylum Chordata; class Mammalia; order Rodentia; family Platacanthomyidae; genus Typhlomys; species Typhlomys cinereus. The sequence goes on along the minus strand of JALPQD010000094.1, from coordinate 2,046,294 downwards.
GATCTTCAGAACCTCACATCAGTGATGTGGGCACATTTGAATTTTCTTCTGTTACTTTTGCCTTTTGTCTTGTATCAGAAGATGAGCTGTGGAACACTTTTCCACAGAGGAATTTTCAAACAGTACATTTTTCTCTGTAGCAAAACTCTGGTCAGACTTCTTACAAGTACAACCTATATTTAATCACTGTGTGACCTTGATGAGATTTTAGGATCAAAGAACCTTGGCATTCACATGAACCTGTAGGGGATAGCCCCTTGAACCCAATACAGAGAGTGTCTCTCAAACAATCTTGATAAATGGCCGCAGAGCCCTCTAAAGTCTTTCTGTAGAAAATCTCTTGACAGCCCCCTGGGTTTAGCTGATATATGCCTCCCTACTGCTTAACCTAACTGGTAACTCAGGGCTAAGAGAACAAGTGGAAGACCATTAGGTAAGGGCACATCTTAAAGTTCCTCCATTCAGCTTGAAAATGAAATTGGGTTTTAATATCTTTGTGCTGTGTACTTAACCAGAGGTAGTTTATGGTTAGTCACTGTCTCTTGTGAGCACTGCTCATGCTGAACATTCTCTAACACACAGGTTTTGGGAAACTTAAGTCACTTTAAGAGATGTATGAACCATTTATCAAGTATTCTTCTTCAGGCTCCATTGGGCTTTTGTTATTAATAATTTGATTTATTTTCATAATTGTTTTAAAGACTTGTCTTCTATTAAGGCAATGACTAATTAAAATAACTCAGACAGGGATGCAGTTCATTATTTTATAAAAGGAAAATAATAGATCTGGGTCTAACTTTATGTGGCAGAAATACACTTTGAATATAAAGGTGCTTCATATGTTCCTATATTTGAGCTATGATTCAAAATTATGTTGACATATCTATGTGTACAATAAGTCCAAGTTAAAGTAAAGAAGGCATTTTTATATTTGTTTATTTTGTGTGTAGTTGTGTAGATGGGGGAAGGGACTTACTCATGCCATTACAGATGTGTGGAGGGAAAAGGAAAACTGTGGAATCAGTTCTGTTCTTCTATATTATGGTATCTGAGGACTAAATTTAGGACATAAGGCTCATTAGCACCTTTATACCTTGAACCATCCTATATAGCCCCAAGTTCAATTTTTTTTAAAAAAAAGATCAGTGTTATACATACATATAATAACATATATACCATAATAGAACACATATACTTAATTTTTTGAGTACATAATATTTTGGAAAAGTAGCATCCTCAGTTCCTTTCTGTGGATAAGAAAAACTGACATATGTGTAGAAAAATGGCCAAAATAGTGCTCAAAGAAAATTGTCTATTCTAAAAAGAAGAATCTATATTCCTTTCTTTTAACTTATGTTTGGAATAAGAGCTCACAGTGTTTCCCAAACTATCTTTGAACATGTAAACTTGCTTCAAACTCCACAAAGTGAGGATTTCAGGTGCTACTTGCTCAGTCAAATGTTTCTAGCTCTTGAGACATACGCTCAACTTGAATTGTGATGCTTGCAGTACGTACTATTGTGATTATTGACATTGGGAATGGGGTAAGAGAGGACTTATGGATAAGCGATTTTTTAATTTTTTTTATTTATTCAATTGTGCATATGCATGTGTGCGTATGTGTGTGTATATATGTGTGTGTGTAGAACCACGGACGGATTCGGGAACTACTCCGCCCTACCAGGACCAGAAACGCAGGCCACCTCCCTGCTTCCCCCTGGCTTCTATACGTGGGGTCTAGGATCCAAACTCAGGACCTTCTGCCTGCAAGGCAGAGGCTTAACCGCTGAGCCACCTCTCCAGACCCCTGGATAAGCGAATTTGGGTGGGAGAGACTTTAATCCACATGGAGTACCAGAGTGATGAAATGTTTCTTGGAAAGCATAGTAAATGGTCTTTCTTATAGAATAGCCAACTACTGCAATGACAGACTTGTCCATTAATGAGTTCCAAATGTGTATCTACTTTATTAATTGTTTCTGGGAACCAAACATCTCTCAATTATGTTTCAAATAAAATTTAAGAGAAACTTTGGACAAGAGTTTGGATATTAAGGAGAAACAGAAGACATCCATCAGTATTTGGAAAAGGATGATTTTTCCAAGGTTATCCTAACCTTTAAGGCTCTGAAGTAAAGACTGACAGTGATGTTTTTATACTTAAGATAGCATTTATTTTCAAGTTATTTTACCTCTCTGAGGTCCATTATCACAAGAGGTTATTTCAGACTAAGCTAGTCATCACTTGTCATATATGTTGTTCAAGAAAATCTAAATAAACCTTCTTGCATCACATGCTTTTCTTGTTCTAAAACTTACTAACTTGGAAAACTGTACATCTGAAATTCATTGTTAGTTTCCCATTAGCTGACTGTAGCAGCCAGTCTGCTGAGTGGGTAGCTATGATCACAGCTTTAAATTTTACTTTTCAGGCACACTAACTCTTCATTTAGACTGTGGACATCCTCAGGTGACTTCATATCCTTTTTTTCTCTCTATGGCTTAGACCTTTTTGTTAAAGATACCTACTATTATTGAAAGATCAGACAATAATGCAGCAAGGATATGTGTCAAGTTTCTGTAAGATTTCTATTCCCTGAAAAAAACATGAATTTTCCTCTATGCTAACATATATTTATATAACAGTTAACAGTTCCTCTGTATGCCATTAATTGGTATCACTAGTTTGTACTTGATGAATTAATGATACATGTCACTACTGCTCTAGAGAGTTCCTCAAGATTCAGATTCTCTTACAGTTTGTATGCTTAATATACTATGATGTGGCAATGAGAAACAAATATGGTGCAGGTAGAACTCACAGTCAAGCTATATTGTAATTAGTCTGCTGCATAGCCAATAAGCAGCACTGCACACATTTGACTTGTCATACTTGTGCTTTCATTGGATCCAGGAAGCTACATCCTCATGCAACAATTTTCATTTTGAGCTGAGTGAATACTGTTTTTTCTTAATGTAATTTCAGTAAATGAGAGGTGATTGTTCACTGACCTCCTAACACTTGAGATATACTATCTTTACTGTTTATGCATCTTTTGCAAAAAATCTGGACCAAAACCTTGAGTAGTCAGGAGTCACTTCATTGGAATTGGATCAAAATTTACAGCTTTCTAAGAGAGTAAATGACTCATAATGATTAAAGAATCATCGAAATGCAAAACTTAAGCTTAATGCATTCATTCAAAATGTCCACATTCAGGGGTTGAAGTCTACCAAATTATTATTATGAAACAGGTGTCAACTTGATGATTGAGGTTTTGAGCTCTGGGCACATTTGTAGAGAATTAGTAATTGAGTTAAGCCCAGAGAAAACCTAAAGGAGATTATCTAGTTAATGGGGCAGACCCAGCCCATGGTGGATGGGACTGGGTCCTGAATAAAACACAGTTAGTTGAGAAAGTTGGCATCCTTGTGTACATTTGGCCTGGTATGTTGGTCTGGCAAGTAAGGATCATCCTTCTGTTAGTCATTATGTGGTGATGGTGTGGCAAGTTCCCACTGCCCTGGTGTTGATACATGTTCTCCTGTCAGGCTGGACTAAGAACTGTAACCAGTAATTATAAGAAACAATAAACCCTTTGTTCCCTTAAGCAGTTTGATGGTGCTTTATCAGCAACCATCTAGACAAACTGCAACAATGAATTCTACTTGTAAGTTTTATTAAAATTCAAAGTTTCATTAAAATAACTATGTCTAATACTCAGGCATTGTATCAAATGACAAATTGTTATTAAAGTCTCTCAATTAGTTTTGCATGACCTGCGCAATGTCCAACACATTATTGACCCCACAAAGTCTAGTATGGACTAAAGGCACTAGGATCCTTGGAGGCTAGGGACTGACAGTCATAGTAGTGTTCCTAAGCTTAAGGGGAACACAGGAGAGGGTTCTGGGAAATGCCCCTGGGTCCTGGCACCTCATCAGAGAGGAGGACCCAGAGAAGAGTTTGGTATGCACATTAAAGAATGCTCCGGGGATTAGGGGGGAAAGCATTTGGGGATGGCGAGAAATGGAGGAGAGGAGAGAGGAGCAGGGGGGTCGGGGAGGAGGTGAAGGCAGGGAGGGGACCCGTGTACCTGTTAAGCTTGCATGAGCAGAAACAATAATAATTAAAAAACAATATAATTCTGGATGAAACAGTTGTGTAACTTAAATAAAAATTAACTATGCCGTACCTCTAAAAAAAAAAAAGAAATAACCATGTGATTTTTCAATACTTTTTTCTTTTTTTAAAAGACATGTATGCATGTTCATCTGTATGCTTGTGAACACACATGTGTGTTCATGTGCACGTGGAGGCTAGAGGGCAATCTTAGATCTCATTAGCCTTGAACTATCTAGTATAAGCAAATAAGCTATGGAGCTGGCCCCTGCCTGTCTGAAGATTTTATAGTACATTTTTTGAGATTTTAAATAAAACATCTCATACCCCCCCAAAAAAAGTGTCTCAATTAGTATTATAAAGAAGTACATCAACCATTTTGATCTAATTAAAAAATTTTACCATATTCAGGTAAATAAATTGAAACTGAGTCCACTGATCAGTGTCTCTGATTAAAACGAATTTTGGAATATGGGATCACAGTGGCATTGTATAGTCAGTGATCTGTCCCACCATTAGTGTGTGAAAGCTCATGAAATCACTGACATTAGAGTAAGGAAACAAACTCAATTCACAGTTCAGTTCAGTTATCTGTCTTGTATTTCAGAAAATATTAAATCAAAATGATAGTTGCTTTTCCCAGCTAGTATTTGCGTATCTACCATATAAGGGAAACCCATTCAATTTTCAAATTAGCAAAACATTAGAGATTTTATGGTGACAGTTATGCTGCTCAGTCCTCCCTCAGGCTCCTGGATATGTGCAGGTGATAGCCATCATATGTAGGTTTCTTTGGGGTTGATCACAGTTCTTGGCACTATGTTCTCAATATCAGGTCTACACACAAGATAAACAAAGGTAAGATGCTTCTACCATTTGCAGACAAATAACCCTGGTTTCTCAGTGCATCAGTCTCCCATGGAAATGGCTTGCTCACTGCACCATGACTAATCATATGTCTAAACCTTCCATCTCTTCCAAGGTGTTGATCAAATCATGCATCTAACGAGCACCCTGCATGCCAATTTCAATCTCATGTTTTGCTACCTAGGGATCTAAACTGTGACAGTTGGTGCCAGGAATGGCTCAAATAAATGACAAGCAAAGATGGATTTCTGGAGACAGACCAGCTGCTGTTTACGTGGCAAAGAGGATATGCCTGGTGACAGGTGGAACACAGACAATCCCAGTGCAATTGCTAAAACATGTGCTATTAGTGAACTGCAGAGCTGAGCTGCTGGTGAGGACTGCTTTAACTGCTTCAATCTGGCACTTAAGGAAAATGGTAGCCATAAGGATGGTGGAATTGAATGGCTATTGCTGGAGAGTGACTGATTGACAATTAAAGCTAAATTTTGAAACCAGAGGGCCTTGTTTTTTCATTGAAAAAGACTCATGTCCTATAGGTGGGAGACAGAGAAAGTGAAGGAAGAGACAAGGTTACTAGCAGTAAAAATAGCTGAGCTTCAAAAAAGTAGGAACTCTGAATTGAGGCAGTTCTGTTGTATAGAGTACTAGATCTTGACATAAAAATTATTTTGACATATCTGATAAAGGGACGATGTTCTAAATAACTATCATCTCCTTATTCCCCAGAACCCCCTAATCTTGCAAAAAATATCTTTCCCTGCTTAAAGAGTAAGGCAGAAACCCCTTTTGCTTAACAAAAAGATCTCTCTCTCTCTTGAAAGACAATAGCTGTACAAAGAATGTTCTGTCCACACCTTTACTCTTGGAACCTCATTAAATTAAAACAAAAAGTAACTACAATAAAACAAGCTATTTGCATGAAATAGCAGCAACTTTAGTCTCATAAAAGAATGGACTAGTCTGCTCAAAGACACAGTTGATTAGCTTGAAGGCAGTGCTTAACTAAATGGATGATCATCATGCATAATGTAGATCAATGGTAGCTCTGTGGTGGTACTCACTGAACATACTAGATATAAGCATCCATGTAATAAGAACACTTTAATTCTAAGCTCTAGAGACAAGTCTGCTGAGTTAGCATTATTTTCATTGCAACAGTTGGGAATTTGTGGTTCCCAGTTCCCTGTATACCTTTGCATTCTACAAGAGATTGGCATTCTTAATAACTAGAGAGCGTCGCGTTCACCAGAAAGCAAGCATCTCTTGAACTATAAATTATATCTTCATTATTGGCATTTAAAATAATTTTTCAAGAGAACCAACGAACACAGCAATCATGTTGGCGAGCTTACTTAACCTTGACCATCAGGATAAGGTGCACTGCTGAGGAAGCAGTTGGGAATGATCCAGCACTTTGGGGGTTTACATGGACTTCTCTTTATTATTAGGCATTCTTGAAGTAAATATTGTATCTTGTGATGAGATGAAAAGGTGATAAAAATCAAAATCATGTCATCAGAGGTGATGAGAACAAAAGAAGTGTTGGCTGAAGGGGATACATATTCCAACTGAAACACAGATGGACATCAAATTCAGTTCAGTGGCCTTTAATCCTTCCAAGTATCCTGCCCCTGATATGACACTCAGAGGAAGGTTCATAAAATATCCTGAAGGATCTGCACCCATGTCTTATAAGGAGTCAAGATACAGGTGACAATCATAGACGAGGGTAGATTTCCTTAATAAAACATATTTTTGGGCTGGAGAGGTGGCTCAGGGGTTAAGCCTCTGCCTTGCAGGCGGAAGGTCCTGAGTTCGGATCCTAGACCCCACGTATAGACGCCAGGCAGAAGTGGGGGCGGCCTGCTTTTCCGGTCCTGGTCGGGCGGAGCCTGTGAATCCCAGGACAGAGTAAACAAGGAGGAGGTGGAGGCGTCCATGGTGGTTCCCGAAATCGTCTGTGGTTCTACACACACATACATACATACCCACACATACATACACACACGTGCACACATGCATACATGCACAATTGAATAAATAATTAAAAAATTAAAAAAAACATATTTTTCCCATTCTATGGGCTTGTTTTCTAGTTTCCTAATAAATACCCATACTTATCTACCTAAATGGAAATATTTATCAATTGGATTCTACAATTCATATATGAGAGATTACTTGTAGCATTTGCCTTTCTTAGCCAACCTCACTTAGTATATACTTTTCTAATTCCATCCCTTTCTGAAATTTTTATAATCTCACTTTTTCTTATGTCTGAATAATGTTCCATTGTGTGTATCTTCCTCGGTTTCATTATCCATTCTTCAGTTGATTCCATTTGCTTCCTGTTGTGAATAGAACAGGAATAAATGCCAATGTTAAATTATCTCTGTAGCAGAATATAGTGTTTCATAGGTTAATAGTATTTTTAGCTAATTGAGAAGTTTTCATATTGCGTTCTAGAGCTGGATGCATAGGTTTGTCCATCTTTTCCATACAGTAGCAAGTGTAGCTCCTGGGATGGACACATAAATGTTCCATCTTTCCTACAGAGTAACAAGTACAGGTAACAGACTGGAAACATAGATATATCCATGTTTTCCATACAGTAACAAGTGAGGTTCCAGGGCTCAGCACATAGGTATACTGTTTGTGATAGCAACACTTGGACCCTTGCGGATGTCACTGTGTATGTTGAGGTACAGGGCTCTCTTGACAACATAAAGTTCTTCATTTCATTCTCTTTCCCTCACTGACATTCATGTTTGGACATAAAATAAATGTCATCTATTTAGATAACATTTACCATATACTCTTTTCTAAAGTAGTATTTATCCAAAGTAAAGTGACTTCGAAGAAGTCATATTCAGAAGAATCAGACAGGAAGCTGAGCTGGGGATATAACTGGTTTATGGTTTCCTAAGTCTTTTACAGGAAGATGGTTCTATCATGTAAGAGAGTTTGATCATTGTAATAAGTGGAAATATTATTATCACAGGATTCAATTGCCAACATAAAGTATTTTTATGATGCACTCTTATAAACCAAACAACCACTAATCCTTAATGGAGTTTTTTATAATAATATTCCCAAAGGAAATTATTGGCACAGATTTGCATGAGCTTGCTTTATTAACTTCCAATTCCTGTTTGCTTACTGAAGAATAAAACTTAAGACCCATTAATTTCTCAGTTTTCCAGAAAAGAAAGGAGAGCCAAATATACATGCCTAAACAGTTAATTAACATGTCTATATAGTGAGAAAATGGAATCAGTCAAAATGTCCATCAATAAAGGAATGGGTAATGAAAATATGATAAATATACATAATAAAATACTATTCAGCCATCAGAAAGAGTAAATTTATGGAATTTGCTGGTAAGTGGATGGAACTAGAAATTTTTAATATTGAGTGAGGTATTTCAGACAGAGAAAGATAAATGCCTCTTGTTTTCTCTTATATGCATATGCAAATACTAGCATTGAATTCATTATTGGAATTATTTGGCTTAGAATTACTGTAAGAGTCAGAAATTTGAAAAGGATCAATGAGTGGAAAAGTAGGAATGGATGATTAAGGTGGTGGGAGATATAGTATAACATGGCAAGTAGAGTGAGCGAGGATATAATTGGAAAAATTACCTAGGGGATTATGAGGGGACTGGATATAGGAGGGGTAGAGGGACTTACAGAAAAACCCTATGACTGTGGGATGTAATTTTATAGAAATCTCCTATATCGTTAATATGTCAAAAACATTTTTTTGACAAATGAAGACAAAATTTATATTTGCTTTATCTCAAAAGAGAAGAAAATTAGTAACAAAAGTTGGGGGGAAATGACTACAGCTCTAATTTCTAAATTGATTAATTAATGTGGTAACAGTCCTGAACAGTATATTCAACAGCCCTGACTTTGTCTCTTTACCCACCACTTGCTATACCACTACCAAATCAGACAAATTTTTTTCAGCATAGTGAACAAATACATCTCTTTAAAAAAAGGAATAAGTGGTTACTTTTTATCCATTTTGCAAATGGGTGATTGACCCCTCCCTCACTGTGGTTTACTACTTTTATTACATTGATCTTTGAATGTGCTCTTATAACAAGACTCCAGTTTAACAGCTTTTTGTCTCTGACCAGGGGGTGACATACAATACCCATCAGGATGGAGTGAAGGGCATTGCAGGAACAGCAAAAGTGCAAAAGAAAATCAACAAACCACAATCCAGAACTTCAGAGACTCTATATCAACAACCTAGAACTAGGCCAGCCTAATCTCTCCCCATCCTGAAGCTCAGGGAAATTTGCGGAAGAGGGGGCAGTAAGATTGTAAGAGCACAAGGATGGGAGGAGTAATGATATGCAAGATACTCCACACAAGTAGGGCTGAAGCAATTATAATTGGACTTTCATGCCCTCCAGCAATGCCCCACACACTATTGACCCCACAAAGTCTAGTATTTGTTAAAGGCACCAAGATCCTTGGAGGCAAGGGATTGACAGCCACAGTAGTGTTCCTATGCTTAAGGGGAACACAGGAAAGGGTTCAGGGAAATGCCACTGGGTCCTTGTATGTCATCGGAGAGAAGGGCCCAGAGGAGAGTCTGGCATGCACATTAAAGGATTCTCTGGGTTTGGGGGGGTGCACTGGGGGATAGGGAGGGAGGGGTGAGGGGAGGGATTGCAGGGGGGTCGGGGAGAGGAGGAGGGAGGGAGGGAACCGGTGTACCTACTAAGTTTGTATGAGTGGAAATAATAATAAAAAATGTTAAAAAAAAAAAAAGGAAAGGGGAAAAGTGCAAAAAAAAAAAAAAAGAATAAGTGGAACAGTCCCTATGCAGAGAAGCACAAAGAGAGGAAAACAAGGCAAAACAAACAAACAAAAATGCCCTGAGCTGGTCCATTTAGAACCCAGTGACAAAACTGTTCTAGAAGTTACAGAAATGTGACATTTCTGACAATTTGTTAGTCAGAGAAGTCTCAAAAGCTTCCAAACATTGTAGGCTTTTGCCATTGCTCTGATTATAAGACCCTATTACTGAATGTGCATCAATGTGGGTCACAGGAGATGAGCAAAATGCATCAACTGGAACTAGTCTGAGAGCTTCCTACTTGCCGTATGCCTCACATAGTACAAATGAATACTGTAAAAGCTACTGGGAGAGAAAAATAATCACAGGCCTCATCCACTTGACATCTGCAAGTTACAATAAAAATCACCATGGCAACAAGTGTAATAGTGTCATGAGTATCAAGGAGATAACCAATACCTTTCTGATTGGACTCAAATCCTGGTTGTCAGAATGTAACATATTCTTATTACTGCTAATATAACAACCTATAAAAAAGAAGGGATTAGATAAATTAGACTGTGAACCTATAGGCAGAAAGACTGAACACCAAACTGCTCTGTAAATGCCTGTTAAAGCCATAGATTGGATGAGCATTCACCACTCAACTTGGAAGCCTCCATGTACAGCAGAAGAAGAGGACCTGAACAACTAAACAGGACACAGCCTAGTAGAGTGGAAGAGCAGTGAAATAGACCAGCCACAATGCAGAGTTCCAGTGACCTTGCATTGCTCACCCAGAATCAGGCCAACCAAATCTCTCCCCATCCTAAGTCTCAGGGAAACTTGTAGATGATTTTATAAGCCTAAAGATGGGGAGGTACATTGTTGGACAAGACATTCCACTTAAGACAGGGATGCTGCATCCAGGAACTCTCTGCAATGAGATTTATCCTTACCAGACTTGCACAATGAAAGCAAATAAAAATACTAGGTCACCAATATCTTGCTGTAGCCACACAATTACATACAATTACACACACACACACACACACACACACACACACACCATTCAAAAAGGGTAGCAGATTGAATATGACCTATGTTATATCTGTGTTATAGAAAATAACTGCAATAATATCAGTTTTCTTTTTATTTCAGCATTTATGTCCCCACAATGACCTCTACCATAGTCCATCTGCTTTTCCATTCTTTCATATGCTTGTGTTCTGGCTACCAGTTGCTTTAAGACTCCAACCCCAAATGACACTCATGTGGGTGATACTGTCTGCTGTAGGTTAAGGTATATTTAAATGGTGCCTTTGAGCTTGTAGAATCTTTAGAGATGCTAAGTTTTTTCCTAACCCATGGGCAACAATTTGACCTTAGGAAGTGATTTAAGTTATTAACTGCCAGCAGGCAACCAAAAGTAAAATATGAGAGATTGGAAAAGATTCCCTCATCTCTAGTGTTTTATGGGCAGTAAAATACAGAAGAATAAAAATAGACTTTTGAAATAAATCATACAGCAAATGTTTCTGCAAACCAAGGTCTAATTTCATGTATACAGAGAAGAAATGTCATGATTGTTTTTATTTCATAACAATTGCACTGTATCCAAAGTTAAGAGGAAAACAAATAACTTCTCAATTGATAGCACATTTTAAGGGTGAATAAATACCTTCTTAATTTTTTAAAAGAAAATGTAATTTATACATGTGTGTTTGTCTTTGGAAAACTGTTTCATGAACTTTCTATAGTATTTAAGTTAAAGATTAAAATGTAGAAATAAGTCATTTTAGTTTTATATGTACTGGAGACCCAATTTTCTGTTCCAAATTGATAATTCTATGATAATTAATCTTTTGTTTCACAGAGAGGCAAAGCATATGATGAGAGAGAAAAAAATCAAGCATCAATAAGTTTATTGAATTTCAATGTATTTTTTATTTTTATTTTTTAAATTATTTATTATTTATTCAATTGTGTGTATATGTATGTGTGTGCGTGTATGTATGTGTGTGTATGTATGTGTGTGTGGGTAGAACCACGGACGAATTCAGGAACCACCATGGACCACCTCCACCTCCTCCTTGTTTACTCTTACTAGGACCAGAAATGCAGGCTGCCCCCACTTCCACTCTGAGTCTATATACGTGTGGTCTAGGATCCGAATTCAGGACCTTCTGCCTCCAAGGCAGAGGCTTAACCCCTGAGCCACCTCTCCAGCCCCCTCAATGTATTTTTTAAAATGGAGAAAATTTTAAAGACTAATTTTAAAATACCTGAATTTTTGACAGAAACGTTGTTGATTATTATTTTATACATTTACTTCTATGTTTTTGAAGATGCATTTAGGTTATATCAATAAAATACATGGATTTTACAAATTTTTAGTATTTATTAAGTTCCGTATACTTATTAAACATTTTCTTTATTGTACTTTTTTTTTCACTAACATAAGACTTATGCAATCTATACATGATCTGTCTTTTGAAATTTATTTGAGAGATGCTGTGCAGAACTTCATTATGAGAATGTCAGGAGCAACTTGCTTCGCTTATTGCCCTTTATACTGATGGAGATTGCTTTGTTTTTTATTTGTTATTATTTATTATTATTAAATATTAATCATAATGCTGGTGATGAAATCCAGGACCTCATTTATGCTAGGCAAGCCCTCTTTCATTTAGCTACATCTGCAGCTCTCAGAACAGAATGGCAAATAAAAATACATAGGCTGTGAATGATCCCACAGAAATCCTCAGTTTACTGTGGCCTTAGCTTCCACAAGTGTGCATAGAATGCTTAAAATGAAACAATTGTCCAAAATGGAACAATCCAATTTACTCCTGTCACTGCCAAACAAGAGTTTCTGAGCTCTCACAGTCAGACCAAGCTTACATATCTTTAATTATTTGCAAATATAATGAATAAAGTAACATCCACCTAGCTTACTCTTAAATGCTTCCTTGTCAGATTATTTCTTTGCAATTTTAGTCATGTTTTACTTTTTTTTATTACCTCTGCTCATACAAATTTAATAGGTACACTGGTTCCCTCCCTCCAACCACCCATTTGCTTGCCCTCCCCTCACTCCTCCCTCCCCACCCCCCAGTGCCTTCCCTCCCCCAATCCCCGGAGAATCATTTAATGTGCATGCCTGGCTGTCCTCTGGGTCTTCCTCTCTGATGACATACAAGGACCCAGCGGCATTTCCCTGAACCCTTTCCTATGTTCCCCTTAAGCATAGGAACACTATTTTTGTTGTCAAACCCTTGCCTCCAAGGATCTTGGTGCTTTTAGCAAATGCTAGACTTTGTGGGGACAATAGTGTATTGGACATTGCTCAGGGCATGTAAAGTCCAATTATGATTGCTTCGGCCTTAACTTGTGTGGAGTATCTTGCATATCATTACTCCTCCCATCCTTGTGTTCTTACACTCTCACCGCCCCCTCTTTCGCAAATTTCCCTGAGCTTCAGGATGGGGAGATATTAGGCTGGCCTAGTTCTAGGTGGTTGATATAGAGTCTCTGAAGTTCTGGATTATAGTTTGTTCATTTTCTTTTGCAGTTTTGCTGCTCCTGCAATGCCCTTCACTCCATCCTGATGGGTATTGGATGTCATCCCCTGGCCAGAGATAAAAACCTGTTAAATTATAGTCTTGTTATAAGAGTATATTCAAAGGTAGATGTAATAAAAGTAGGAAACCACAGTGAGGGAGGGGTCAATCACCCATTTGCAAAATGGTTAATTTTTATCTGCCAGACTATATGCTCTCACCTTCTGGTGAGATCACACCCCCTCAGTTGTAGATGATCAGGAACGAAAAGTCTGTGAACTTAACCAGATGTCTCATTGCTTACTTGCAGTCCTTGATGGAAGCCTGTTACATGGCTCTGCTGTTACATGGTGCCCTCACTCCTTGTTTCTGATGTGACCCTCCTACCCCATCCCTCCTGTTCATAATCCTTGCAATTACTATATTGCAGAGATTTATCATCGAGTGTCTCTAGGTGGGCTGGGTGGGTTTGGTACTAGGAGCCACCTATTAGGGAGTACATATGGCGCTTATCCCTTGATCTGTGTGTTTATTTTGAAGCCAGTACCAAGCTGTCTTTATAACTATGGATTTGTGGTATAGACTAAGATTTGGTATGGTGATACCTCCAGCAGTGTTTTTCTTACACAGGATTGTCTTTGCTATCCTGGGTCTTTTATGCCTCCATATGAATTTTGAGATTGTTTGGTCAACTTCTTCAAAGAATTGCTTTGGGATTTTAATTGGTATAGCATTGAATTTGTATATTGCCTTTGGTAGGATGGTCATTTTTACGATGTTGATTCTGCCAATCCAGGAACATGGAGGACTTTCCACCTTCTGGTGTCTTCTGCAATTTTGTTCTTGAGGGTTTTAAAGTTTTCATTGTAAAGGTCTTTTACCTCCTTGGTTAGGTTTATACCAAGGTATTTCATTTTTTTAGGGACTATAGTAAATGGGATTGTTTCTCTCAGGGCTTTTTCACTTCTTTCATTCTGGGCATATAGGAAAGCCACTGATTTTTGTATATTTATTTTGTATCCTGCCACCCTGCTGAACTTCTGTATTAGTCCCAGGGGCTTCCTGGTGGATTTTTGGGGATCACTGAGGTATAAGATCATGTCATCTGCAAATAGGGATAGCTTGACATCTTCCTTGCCGATTTGAATCCCTTTTGTCTTATGGCTTCAGCTAACACTTCAAGTACAATATTGAATAGAAGTGGTGAGAGTGGACAGCCTTGTCTAGTTCCTGATCAAAGTGAGAATGCTTCCAGTTTTTCCCCACTGAGTATAATCCTTGCTGTAGGCTTGTTGTATACTGCTTTTATTATATTGATAAAGGTTCCTTCCATTCCTACTCCCTCTAGGGTTTTGATCATAAAAGGCTATTGGATCTTGTCAAAATCTTTTTCTGCATCTATCGAGAGTATCATGTGGTCTTGGGCTTTGGACTGGTTTATATTATGAATTACATTTATTGATTTGCGTATGTTGAACCAATCTTGTGTGCCGGGGATAAAGCCTACTTGGTCCCTGTGAATGATCTTTTTGATATGTTTTTGAATCTGATTTACTAAGACTTTGTTGAGAATCTTTGCATCTGTGTTCATCAGAGATATTGGCCTATAGGTTTCTTTTTTAAGTGTATCTTTATTAGGTTTTGGAATTAAAACAATATTAGCTTCATAGAAGGAATTTGGTAGTGTTCCTTCCTTTGCTATTTGTTGGAACAGTTTAAGTAGTATTGGTGTTATTAATTCCTTAAATGTCTGGTAGAACTCTATGCTGAATCCATCTGGTCCAGGACATTTTTTTGGTGAGAAGATTCAAGATTACTTCCTCAATTTCCTTATTTCCTATTTAAATAATTCACAACTTCCTGATTCAATTTAGGTAACTCGTGTTTACTTAGGAATTCATCTCTTTTGTGTTGTCATATTTCACAGAGTACAAGTTTTTGAAATATGATGTTATATTTCTCTGGATTTCTTTGGTATCAGTAGTGATAACTCCATTTTCATTTCTAATTTTGTTAATTTGGGTTTTCTATCTCTTGCTTTTGGTTAATTTAACTAGGGGTGTATCACCCTAGTTGATTTTTTCAAAGAATCAGCTTTTTAACTGGTTAATTTTCTCTATCGTTTTCCTAATATTGATTTCAGATATTTCTCCTCTTATTTTGCTAATCTAATCTATTCTACTGCTTTTGGGATCAGATTGCTCTAGTTTTTCTAAAGCTTTAAGCTGCATTGTTAAGTTTTTTATTTCTGATGTTTCCATTTTTTTTGATGTAGGCATTAAGAACTATGAACTTACCTCTTATAACAGTTTTCATTGTGTCCCAGAGATTTTGGTAAGTTGTATTTTCATTACCATTCACTTTCAGGAAATCTTGAATTTCCTTTTTAATTTCTTCCTGAATCCAGTTCTCATTCAGCATCATAGTGTTAAGTTTCCAGGAGTTAGTGTATTTTCTGTCTTTTGTTGTGTAGTGAATGTCCAGCTTCAGGCCGTGGTGGTCTTATAGGGCACAGGCTAGAATTTCAACTTTCCTATATATGTGAAGATTCATTTTGTGGCCCAATATGTGATCTATTTTGGAGAAAGTTCTGTGTGCTGCTGAGAAAAATGTGTATTCTTTGGTACGTGGATGAAAAGCTCGATGGAGATCTGTAAGGTCCATTTCTTTCAGGGTTTGATTAAGTTCCAAAGTGTCCCTGTTAAGCTTTTGACATGTTGATCTATCCCATGTTGAGAGGGTGGTGTTGAAATCCCCAAGAATTATCGTTTGGGGGTTGATGTCTACCTTTAGACACTGTAGGATTTTCTTAATGAATGTGGAGGGGCCCGTAGTGGGTGCATTATGTTTAGTATTGTGAAGTCTTCCTGGTGAATTGTATCTGTGAATAAAATGTAGTATCCATCTGTGTCTCCCATGATTTTTTTGGCTTTGAAGTCCATGTTGTCCGACAGCATAATGGCTACCCCTGCCTGTTTCCTAGTTCCATTAGCTTGCAGAATTTTTGACCAGCCTTTCAGTTTTAGGATGTGCCTATCTTTTGTGGTGAGATGAGTTTCCTGAAGATAGCAAGTTTGTAGTCTGTGTCTCTTAATCGGTGAGTTCAGCCCATTGACATTTAATGTTATAATGGAGAAATTCTTTTTAATTCTGGACATTTTTTATGTTTAGTGGATTTTGTAAGCTTATTGTTTTACATTTATATTTTTGTGGTATTATACTTCCCTTCTGTCCTCCTGGATACGCTTGTTCTTTTCTTCAAGTTTGCGTATCATTTCTAGCATTTTTTGAAGGCCTGGTTTGGTAGACATATATCCCTTCAAGGGGATATCTTTCTGCTGGGGAAAATTTTTCTTTTTCCCTCGATCATGACAGATAGTTTTGCCGGGTATATCAGTCTGGGTTGGCATTTTTGTTCATTTAATACTTGTACGTCTCTCCAAGCTCTTCTTGCTTTTACTGTTTCCTTTGAGAAGTCTTTTGTTATTTTAATAGGTTTACTTTTAAAAGTGACTTGCTTTTTTTCTCTTGAAGCTCTCAGCACCTTTTCTTTGTCTTGAATGTGGAGTGTTTTGAGTATTATTTGCCGTGGCGATTTTCTATTTTGGTCATATCTATTTGGAGTGTGAAATGCCTCTTGTATTTGGATGGGTCTCTCATTCTTCAGTTGAGGGAAGTTTTCATTTATGATAATTTGAAAATTTTCCTCAGGTGTAGTATTTTGAGATTCTTGCTCTGGTATTCCATGAATGTGCATGTTAGGCTTCTTCAGGGTGTCCCATATCTCTTGAATGTTCCTCTCAAATATCTTTTTGGCTTTAACAACCTCTTCCATTGAGCTGGTTAATTCTCCCATTTTTCTTCAAAATCTGAATTTCTATTTTCTGCTTCCTTAGTTCTGCTGATAAGACTCTCTGTTGAGCTTGTGGTTGAAGATAGCTTGTCTGTTAGTTCAGTTTTATACTCTGCTTGAGTCTGTTTTAACTGCTCTATGCCTATTTTTGTTTCTTGAACTGTTTTTCTCAACTTCTCCAAATGCCTGTTGTGTCCCTGTTCAAAGTGGTTGATTCTGTTGTTTAACTCCTCTTGGATTTCCTCTTTCATAATATTAATCATGATAATGAGCATACTTTGAAAGTCATTGTCTTGGGCCTGGCTTTCTTGGCTGTTTTCTGTGAGTTTGTTCTGATTGGAATTCATCATTAAGAGGTTAATTCTTTCAGTGGGAGATTGGTCTTCTTGGGTTTTGTTTCTCATGTATCTGCACTTTGACTTGGGCATTGTTGTTTTGTCTTCTAGGGCTTTTCAGTTTCTGTGTGTTTTTGACTGATTTAATTGGTATTCCTACACTTGGGCAGTTATTACTTGGGGTTGGGTATGTTTGTCTTTTATTATTGTTATTTCCTAGTTGAGGCTGTTAGGTTGTTAGTATATCAATTAAGTCAGGTTAAGTAGACTAGGAGTGAATATTAGTATGGTAGTGAACTTTTACGATGTAGTATCTTGGTGATATGTGAGGGTGAGTGGTATGATCTGGAGTTGTGTTTTTGGGGTGGCTTTATGGAAAAGTTAATCTAGAGTTATTAATATTAAAGGAACAGTAAGGTGAAAAAAAAGGAGGTTTACTTATCTTTGGGCTGGGTGTGAAGAATCTCTCCCATGTGATAAGATGATTGTAGAGGTTTACAGATGTATGGCCTTTGACCCTTAGAACTTTGCTTGAGTTTTCTTTGGACTCTATTGAATTCTGAGTAGCAGTGTGTCTTCTGTAGACCATGTGCATGGGTCCCTGGTGGGCCAGAGAGGCAGAGGGGCTGATGTTGATGGCAGAATTCTTCATCCTGGACCTGGGACTTGGCTTAGTGTCACACCCAAGCTCCAGGGATGGAGGAATGTGAACAAGTCCTGTCCAGTTTGGAGGACAGGCAAGCGGAAGGGAGAAAGGGGCCTGGGGCCTGGGGCCTGGGGCGTGGCCCAGGCCAAAACCAGACTTGGGGTGACCTGGGCGGGGCGTGGTGAGGACTCACATGGGGGCCTGGCGGAGGGGGGAATGAGCGGCGCTGTAGGGCAGACAAAGGCGGCGCGGGAGGGAGAAGGGTTCCCGGGGTCCCAGGGCGTGGCCCAGGCCAAAGCCGGAGGCAGCCTGTGTACGGCCAGGAAGGCCAGAAGATGGGGTGACCTGGGCGGGAATGTTTTACTTTTTTTCTGCATAAAGTTCTGGTCCATCATCTGTTTAATTAGATCTCTTATTTTTTTAATTTGTGAAATTTTGAAATAATCCAGGCAGTGATTTTATTATTATTTTATGTACCATATCCCCATTTCTTTATCTTATTTTCTGAGTAGTGAATAGTTTCCAATGTATGACACTTATTCATTTTTTGGTAGAATTTTCTAGTTTAATCTGTACTCCCAAACAGATTTTATTCAATTTGGAATGTTACCTTTTACCATTTGTTTAGCAAGGAGTGTTCTTTTATTTTGGCATTCAAAATATTGAAGTTTGGTCCATGTGTTGAAGTACTGTGTAGGGTTCCGTTCCTTATTGTTTTTATTTATCATGCGTAAATATAGTGAATTTACAATAGGTTTAGATTTTAATCCTCAATGCCTTCTCCTCCTTTCTTCCCATTACAATGCTTTTCTCCCCTGTTAACTCCTTCCTGTTCCCAGATCATTTTACATGAATCATCCACTAGGTTTCATCTGGTATTCCTTTTATGTCATGCTCGAGTACTTGATGTAGCTTGAGTCATATATCAATGAGTACACCACTGAGGAATGCATATTGCACTTCCTCCTGTCAGCATTAAGCTTCATCTTTTGAGGTCTTTCCCCCTTTTATGATGACATTTTGCTAGGATAATTACCATGAAGGTCTTGTAAGGATGCATACAGCTATAGCGAACTCAAAAATATGCTTGACATATCATGTCCATAAGGTAGTATCTGATGTATCCCTGCCCCTCTTCAGGTTCTTACAATTTTACCACCTCCTGTTCCCCAAATATTTCCTGAACTTTGGGGTGAGAGTGGGAATGATTTAAATGTCCTGTTCAGGGATAAGCACACTGTACTCAATAAGGAGTTACCTGAAAAAAAAACTAAAATGGTGCTTCCTTATGACTCAGTTATGCCACTTCAGGGCATATTTTCTACATTATAGCACAGAGAAATATTCACACCAATATATTCACTATAACACTGTTCACCATTACAAGGAAATGGAAGTAGATTAGATGCCTATCAATTGATAAATGAATAATAAAAAGTGCATATGTTAAATGGAATGCTATTCAGCTAGTAAAAAATGAAATCATGAAATTTATGCTAAAGGATGAAGAGAGAAAAATTTATTATACTCAGTAAGACAACTCAGTTCCAGAAAGATAAATACTTTATGTTCTCTCTCACATGAGAATGCCAACATTAAACCTCCAGATTTTTGAATTAAAAAACCTCCAGTCTATAGGTTTGCCTAGACATATTTTCTGGTTAGTAGAGAATAGATTAATATGGATCATTCAGCTCCAGATGGGAAATCCAACATCCAGTTCTCTCCCTTCATAGATCAGGGAATTTAATTTAAAAAAATAGAAGATAAGAAAATAGTACAATAATGTGAAGTGGGTGAGTAAAAACTGCTCATTTTCCTCCAGTGCTGGGTAATCCTTTAGTTTTGTTTTTCTGAATTACCTTTTAAATCTTCAATAAGTGACCCATTGCTTTCTAGTACTTGTCATCAGGGGATGGAGGTTTCTACTGATGATTTCATTCCAGGAATGACAGGTTATATGCTTCTTTAAGGGAATGATTGAACACCTAGTTATATTCACAGATTCTGTGCCAATGGTTTAAGCTTCCAAAAAAAAAAAAAGACAAAAAACACTGTTTAATATCAATACATGTAGAAGTTGAAAATTCTCTGCAGGAAATGGATTTTCCCTTCCCTAAAAGACTGTCTTCTGTATCTTTTAGTTATCAAGTTGCCCCTTTCACATTCTAAAGTCATTGTTGGATTTATTCTGCTTTTCTTTAAAACATTTATTTTTAATCTTCATTGCTGTTTTTGGTGTTTTTGCCTTTGAACTAGTTGCCTCACCTTTCTGCTTTAACATCTTACTAAATTATCAGAGAACTTTTAAAATATTCAAAAAATATTGGACCTATTACTTGTTATAAGTCAAACCCAATTCGGTATTAAGTTTAGAAAACTCCCAGTATAATAGTGAAAAAAATTGTTCCAAATGGCTTTAAGTATATCTATTAATATGTTTTACTACAAACACTGTAATCTGTTGTGCTTAGTTTTGTAAGATAATTAAGCACCTTTAACAATAAACTCAAATGTCAGCATCCTCCAAATAAGCACCTTTAACAATGAATTTGAATGTTAGCATAATTGAATGGATGCTTCCTTTCTTAGTGAGCACTCTAAGTGAGGAAATTATGGAGAATGTTATTCAAATGATGTTTGAAAACTTCTAAAAGAAAGAAAAGAAAGAAGACACCTTGCTGATCCTCTGTAAGTGTCTAAATACATGTTAATGCTGATTGGTTTTAAGTCAAAAATTGTTGCTCTTGAGTCTGAAGTGTCATAGCAATTATTCTGGTATTCTTGTAACCAAAATACAAGAAAAAATGACTTAAAAGAGAAAAATGTTGTTTTATACACAGTTTCATGATTTTCTGTCTTTGACCTCATTGACCATGGCCCCATGGTAAATAAGAACAATGTGTGATTAAGATTTTCATTCCATAGTTAACACAAAGCAGAAAATAAAGAATGGATAGATCAAGTATGATTACAGTTGCCAAATGCACCCCTACCACCTCAGGATCCAATATTCTAAGGATCCTATCACTTCAAAAATAATACCAACCAGCTGGGAACCAAAGATTCAACATATTGAGCCTTGAGGGAAATTTTAACAATTAAATCACAACAATTTTTCCAGTATTTAGTTCTAACTTCATTTTTAAAAAGGAATATCAGATTCTCTGAAAGGCACTTATTTGTATAATCTGACTGAACCCAGTTCAAAAGAAATATGTCCTCTTATGGTGTCTATCTCTGCTGTGAATTCTCAGAGTAGATGTTGTTGAGAGATCCTTATTAGCCAGTATTTTTCTCAGTGCTTTCATTTTATTTTTTCACTCTGAAACTGTAGGAAAGGTAATTTTCTTTTGAATGAAGAGTTTTTAAGAGATGGTAGGTTTCAGGTGTAAAGGAAGTTACTGCAAGTAAATCATTTGACTCAACATACACTGGCTTGTTGAATTCTAACTCTGGATTCTGGCTAACTTCATTAATGGAACCCTTCTGTGACTAGTGTTGTCAACAAATATGTTAGAAAATTAACAAAAACGTATATGCAATGGGCTCGGGAGAGTATTAAAGTAAAAAATATTGAATAAAACAAAAATTTCCAATAGAGTGGACAATAGACACATAATTAAGTACATTTGATAAATGTGGTGGGACGAAGAAACAATTGCCTTTCACAAAGTGATGGATTAAGTAAACAGCATTCTCAGTCACAAGACTCCTGAAGTAGACAGTTAATAAAGTATCACAACCCCAGGTCACAGAGGTAATTCTTCATAAACAATTTTGGAATTCAGAATACTTTCTATGTGAATTGATGAATTACCAGTTCTTTCTTACGGAGTGTCCAACTAGCAAGCATAGTCATTATAAACCAATGTGCTTCCATAAAGTGCAGAGTGACTGCCACTAAAAGATTGAATGAGCAAACTTCAGTGAGTTTTCTGTTTCTGCATCCCAGATCTGTAAATTCAGCCAACTGTAAGCCCCAGTTACATTAGAAAGCTATATAAAATGGGTTCTTTCATGACTTCCTTCTTCTAATTCATTCCTTCCTTTCTTCTTCCATTAATATTTCAGAACACAGCAAGCAGGAGGAAGTACCAGGCTATGCAAATCAAACACTTCCATTGAGGGATAGTAAAAAAGTCACAGTAATAATGATGCAAACTAATCTATGATTCCCTTGAAATATAGTGACCCACACCTTGATTCTGAATATTTTAACAAGTTGACCATTAGAATTCATTGTCAGAATGACAGCTTGGAGGTAGGACTCAGGGAACATCTGAGAGACATTGTGTGGAGTATCTTGTATATCATTGGTCCTCCCCTCTTTAGGTGCTTACAGTCTTGCCAATCTGCAAAGTTCCCTGAGCTTTAGGATAGGGAGAGATTTCGCTGATCTGGTTCCACTTGAATAATGTAGGGTTTTTGGTGTTTTGAATTATGGTTTGTTGTTGTTTTCAGTTTTGCTTTCCTGCACCACCATTGGTTGAATCATGATTGGTATCGAAGTTCACCTCCTAACCAAAGACTGTTTAAATGAAGATCTTCATATAAGAGGAGACTCAAAGGTATATGGAAAAATAGGAGTAGGACACAGAATTTGGGACGGGGCAGTTTCCCATTTGCAGGAGGGTTACAGTCTTTCTGCTAGTCCCTGTATCCTACCTGATTGGTGAGATCAAACTTCTCAGTCGCAAGTGACTAGGAAGGGAAGTGCGAGTGAGCTGCACTCACTTGATACTCACATGCAACATTTGATGGTGACCTATTTTTGTCTACTGAAGCATGATCCCCTCTCTCCCTTTTTTTAGAGGGCCCTCCTTCCCCTTCCTTCCTTTTTAAAACAGATTCTTAATTAATGATTATTCTCAATCTCCAAGTTCGTACTTGTACATATGACCCTATAACAAATCAGTTTAGAATCTGATCTGTTATATGTAAATTATAAGTCTCTATTTGGAACTGAGGAGATTACAGAAAATGGGCGAGTCTATCAATATTTCCTAGAAGGGAAAAATGATTTAGGATAGAAAGACAGGAAAAAGTATGGTACATACTAAGGGGAAGAGCCCTTCTCATCCCAATATATGCCTGAATCTCTCATGACTGAGAGTGAAGAGTACCAAAGCAGTTAACATCTGCTGTGAAGGTTGCCAGAATAGATGCAATATTTTTTACAAAAACATACTTAAAGTAAGATTTGTACAATGATATTGAATGAATATCAACCTTAAATGGATGTGGCCTTTCTCCTTTCCTATGACAAAACCGTCTGATTATCAGGAATTACATGAGAAGTCACATTTATTGTAAAAGACATGCCTTACCCACATTATATAACTCATGTGTCTCATAGTTATAGTTCGCAGATTGTAATTCATTTTGACAACTTTCTGAGTCACCCCATAATCTTACTTGTCTGAAAGAGAGAAAAATAAATCGTCATAGTAATTCTTTTAGCAATAACAATATGACTTTTGCTTAGTCAATTAAATGGAGTCTCCTTTGAAAAGTGCAAACTCTTGGATACACCTTAATTTTGTCCCAGCTTCCTGTTTATAAACTATAGAACTCAAATCTTTGCTAAACTTTTTTTCTTAACACTATCTTACCTTTTCTCACAATAGCTCATCCTGATATTCTTTATCCATAACAAAGCAAAGGATGAAGTTTTTCTGGAACTGAGATCCCTGAAATACGAAATGAATATCCTTGACTGCTGGCAGTAGTCAAGGGCTGTCTTTGCTGCTGCACTAACACTGAAAAATGGAGGTAAAACATGTATGTTTTATAGAGAAATTGGATTGTTATATAATCTAGGCTAACTTTAACTTCAGTCTGCTCCAGCTTTCTGAAAGCTGGATTATAGTTGTAAAGCTGCCTTGTTTTAGAAAGGTGTATTTTAAAACTGCAAATTCATTTTTATTTGTGAGATTTCAATTCAACATTTTTTAATATTGTGTTCATTTAAATGTTCCTACACATGAACTTCTATCTATCTGTCTATCTATGTATCTATCTACATATATGATTGAGTATTTTCATCAACTTTGCACAGGTGTCATTGACAGAAGAGATTTGTTATTTTATGTTTGCTGTTATTTACTTTTATACTGAAATCCTTCATTCTTAGTTGCTTTTTCTCTATTTTTCATATTATTTGTTATACATCAGATAGTTTAAATATATTACAGTTATTACAAAACTCACAAAATTCCAATAATTATAATATTAATGAATGTAGAGACAAATAGATTAGATTAGCTTTAAGATTTTTTTAACATTTGTAAACAGCCCACAAAAAACAATTATATTTAATATCAGATGTCTATTCTGTCCTAAATAAAAGAGGATTCTAAATTAAATGAACACTTTTCTAATATTGTTATACACTTATTTCCTTCTTTTCTGCAGTGATGGGGATTAAAGCCAGTACCTCATGCTTCCTTGCTGGGCACTCTGGCATGAACTGCAGTCCAACCTTTTACATTCTTTTTATATCACAATTATGTGTTCCTTGTACCTTGGTGTGCCACCAATGAGTTTTAGAACATTATACCTCTGTGTCCCTACTTCCACTAGCAGAATAAAGAACAGTTTTCAGTCCCCTAAAGACTTCCCTCATGCTCTGTCTTTGGGAGTCTGTAGTTACTTGATTTGATTTGTTGCTTGTTTAGTAGTCTTCCTCTGGCAGGCTGAAAGGTCTCTGAGCACAAGTGTTGGATTAGATTTTCCAGAAAGCAAAGTGTCATAGTTAGGCACAGGTGTCAACTTGACTGTTGAGGGTTTGAACTCTGGGCACATTTGTGGAGAATTAATGGTTGGATTAAGCCCAGAACAATTCTATAGGAGATTGTCTAGCTGATGGGGAAGGCCCAGCCCATGGTGGATGGTACTAGGCCTGAACAGATGAATAAAATATTGAGAAGGAAGCTGACATCCTTCTGTTAATTGGCCAGACATGCTGGTCTGGCAAGTACGGATTGTCCCTTTCTCAGCTGTTACATAGTGATGATATGGTCTGTTCCCTCAGCCCTGGTATTGATGCCTGCTCTCAGATCAAGCTGGCCTAAGAACTGTAACCAATAATCCTAAGAGAAATAAACCCATTGTTCCCTTAAGCGGTTTGATGGTCATTTATCAGCAACCATGCAGGCCAACTGCAACACAAAGGAAGATAACCTGGATACAAAGCACAGCTCTCATCTCAAAAGAAATAAGTGAGCTGAATATCAGGGATCCACAGCCCATGGATTGTTGTCATTTAAAAAAAAACATGTTCTACATTGAAGTGATTAAAAGATTTTGGTTTGTCCTAGCAAAGAAGTAAATAATTAATTGTCTGTTAAATACCTTGATGATGTACAGCCAGTTTGGTTACAATAAAGCAAAGAAAACACTGTTAAAGGTTTCAAATATTATCTGATGAACTTCTTTGTTTTGGGATGAGTGGAAGTCAGTAATCATCCAAATTAATAGATTTTACAAATTTGATAACTGAAAGGATATCTGCTCAGACTCAGATATGAGCAAAAAATGACTCTGTTACGGGTGCTAAAAACAGCCTAAGATAATTTCCCAAGGAATGGGAAGAAAGCAGAAAGTGGTACCAGACCACTTTGGAGGTAACTCTCCCGGAGGACTGAAAGAAGGAAGGAGGGATTTTTAACGGGCATTGATGTTTCATCAAGGCAAAAAAAAATAAAACATTTAAAATTCTTTTTTTTATTTCTTGTTGTTGCTGCTTTTATTTTGGAAGGGTCTTGTTATGGCAGTCCTCAGCACTGATACTAAAAGTGTATTCTACCATGCAGGTCTGGTTTTATTTTGAAATTACAGTGGGCAACAATCGTAATGCAGTGGCCTGTGCATATGATACCACATATGTCAGAGGCTGAAGCAAGAGTACCCCTTGAGTGTCAAACATCTTCAAAGAATGAGGGAGAGACAAAAAGAGAGAAAGAGAGAGAAGGAAGGAAGGAATGAAAAAAGAGGAAAGGAAAGAAAGACTAAAAGAGAGAAAGAAGGAGGAAGGAAGAGAAAATGAGAGAAAGATAGGAAGGAAAAGAAAATTTCATTATGAAATCAGTACTTCATTCTGTAGTGTAGTTTCTAATATTCAATAAAGGGGCCAGGAGATTAGCTTTATTGACAGAAGGACCTGAAGAAAATTGCTACCACCACCATCACAATAATCTACACTGAGCTTCAGAAAAGACAGGATTATTATTACCTGCCAGAATGCATGGCCTAATGAATAATATTTAAACACATTAGTAACAACTAAGTCTCAAGACCAAAAGGGGAGTTTTATGTGGTAAGTTTTAGAAAGATCCTCTGTGTTCACAATGTTCTGATAGACAAGGAATAAGAAAATTAGGAAGGAAGCAGATGTCAAGAGCTATAATGGAAAATCCCCAAACTGCTTGTCACTGCATGCTCAGTTAAAAATAGGTCAGTGTCAGAGCACCTTCCAAGTAGCTTGTCAGTTTAAGATGTACCCACATCAGGGTAAATTTCAGCTAACCAAGAGTGAATTACAATGTAAACATGAGGAAATAAATATGGTTTACTATTTATTTCCTACATCAAACATACAACCTGAGTTTAGGACCACAAAGAATAGCTTTTTAATAAGCACCAGGTTGAAGTCATCTGTTCCTGTCATAGTTTAAATGTGGGTTGCCCCCTCCCAATGAGGCTCATGTGTTTGAATAATGATGATTGAGAAAATTGTGGCACCTCTAAGAAGCAGAGCCTTTTTTGGAGGAAAAGATGTCACAGGGGGATATGCCTAGAGGTTTGGTAGACTGTCTTACTTGCTCTCTCTGTCTTCATGTTGACTGTGATAACCTGAACCAGCTCCATGCTTCTACCTATAATCATGCCTTCTGCTATGCAATTTCTACCATAATGGACTATGTATCTGTAAATAAGAAAGAAAGGGCAGATTGACCATACCACAGGAAAGGAATTGATTACCTAATTACATGATGGCCACCCAACTAATTCTCTGGGAAGGAAAAAGAAGCCCAGTCTGAAGGTGTCCTGGAACTTTTATCCCTGGGAATGTGGGCAGAGAGAAGGAAAGAGGAAGTGACCTGTTCCTATAAGGCACATCAAGGGCAGGCTTTGTAAGTGCCTGAGGCCAGTAAACAGTAAGTTCTCTCCTGAGCATGGGGGATGGGGATCCTATCAACATCCCTTCTGTAAACACAAGTCAAATAAATCTCCCTTCATCTCTTAAGCTGGTTATCTGAAAGTGTCCCATAGTAAAAAGAAAAAAAAGAAAAGAAAAGAAAAAAACTACGAATGTAACAAAATAGAGTCAACTTTTCCTCTTCTGTTTTAGAAGATAGAAGCATGGCTTTGGAGCCTAAAAATCTTCAGTATTCTAGGCAAAGCATGGTTTTCCTTCCACTTCAACAAATGTTGCAAGCAGCCAACCCTCTAGGCAGATGCGTCTCATTTTCATTCTTTTGTTGGTCTGACTACTTCTTCTGATGCTTCATTGAAGTTTGCTGCCCCCTTTAACCAGACTGGTTAAAGAGAGAGAAAGAAAGAGACAGAATATTTTAAAAAGATGCTTATGTCTCTCTTTTAGTCTATCAGACTTTTGAAACAATAGACTCTATTGAAATTTCCCCAGGAATCTCATGCTGGGAGAATGAAAAGCCAAGGCTGCAAAAGGGGGAACTTATCTCTTAGAAATTTACATCTTATCAGACTACCATGTAGGATGAACCAGAACACTGACAAAGATGTAATGATGAAGGACTGGGGGACAGAGCTTTCTACTTATGAATAGTGCTTGTCCCACCTTGAGTTCTTAAATGTAACTTATAGTTCCAGAACCAGACCTCAAAAAACAGAGATCCCACCTGCTAGGATAGCCAGAGAGCCCACCAATATCTAGAGACCCCACTCGATAAATCTGGGATAAAAGAGATATTCACCTGAGACCCCAACAAGAATGTTAATCTGATAATATGTCAAACCCAAAATCCCTACCCTGCACTCCAACTATAAAAACTTGCAACCCTTGCTCCAAGTAAGTAGCAATTTCCATCTGGAGGGGAAACTGCTGCCCCTTTGCTGGACTTTTGGAGGAGATTCCTGGATAACCTTCAGTCTACGTGGATGAAGCTTAGGTTTGTGTTCTATCTCCCACCCATGTCCCTCATTTTTCTTTCTTCTTTCTCCAATTTTTTTAACATTAACCTCAAAGAAGGACCTAAAACATGGACTTGGGGAGGGGTGGTTACTGGATGTTTTTATTCCTCTTTGCAATGGAGCCACCTTGAATGAAGTTCCTTGTCCTCATATTTTTTGTCCCTTTATTTTTCTTATCGAGGATAGGTGTTTGAGCCTGGCTCCTTTGGACTGTCAAGGCCTGGCAAAGCATATGCTCTGATCCTAACAGCTCCAGTAACAACATTCTCTCTGGTTCTGCTATCTTTCTTTGGGGAGGCATCTTAACTTAGTATAATTATTCAAACACCAAGGTGTTTTCTATTTCTCTGGAACCATTTCAGTATGCTTATTGATAAAGTTATATGGCCCCATCCTTTATTTCTGTTGTGCTTGAGATCAGGGATCAAAAACAGAGTTTTGCAAATATAGGGCTAGCACACTGTCACTAAGCTGTGTAGCCAACTTTGTTATTTGTTTTTAAAACTCTTGTAGAGATTAAAAATGACAGTGGATTTTTTTCAATGACTGAATTTTCTGCAATTTCTTGAAAATAAACCACTCCACAGAAATTGCTTTTGTTACTTTTTGATCTCTTTTCTTTTATCCCTTGAATGCCTGCTGGCTGAAGCTTTCATGAAGTCAGAAGAATTGAGGATGTGGGGCATGCACAGAATGATGGAATCTTCATATCTCTGCATATCTTTATTGTCCTTAAAAGAATCCTTAAAGTATGTAAAGTCAACCCACATTGCTTATATTGCTTGTTGATCTTAACATGTCTCAGGGCTAGTGAGATGTCTCAGTGGGGAAAGACTCCTACATTCACAGCTGACAATTTGAATTCTGTACGGGGAGACCACATGGGAGAAGGAGAGAATTGACTTGTGAATGTTGTCTTAAGACCTCCACATGCATACCTCTCTCTTTCTCTCTCTCTCTCATACATACACACAGACACACACACGCAGACACACGCAGACACACACACATGCACACACACACACACACACACACACACACACACACTGACTGAATGAATGAGAAGGTAAAAATCTTTCAGAAAGTATGCAGATAGTTTCTATATCTATGACAGTTGGAAGAAGACATTTCTTACCCAGAGTTCTAGGGACATAACGGCCATATTATAGATTGGAATAGCTCCTAGTACTTTGTGGGAATGTAATTTTCAGTGTGTCCTGTTCAGCCTTGGGGTGGAGAGGTTGAGTTGGGCAGAGTGACAGAGAGCAACTTTTATCCCAGGCAGCTGTGTAACCATCTCCTAATTGAAACCCAGCCACTGTACTGCTAGCTGGGCAGAGGCCACTGTGCAGGTCTACAGCATCATCTTTGTCACACTCCTGCATCTTCCCCCTGAGTTTTCCTGCCTTTCATTTCATGGGTTAATGTTTCTAGTCAGTTCAGATTCAAGGATCTTATCAGACTTTGGATTCTGTGAAATGGCATCCTTTAGGAATGGAGTAGCTAATTTCACCTTTCAGAAAGATGAATAACACTGCATTTTCTTCCAAAAGAAGAAAAGCTATCTGTTTGATTAGTCAGACTTGGTGCATTAAATTTTCAATAGCTCCTCTTAAAAAACAATCTCTGCTATGAAAATTAAAATTGTGTGAGATATAGGAGAAATATTCCCAAATGTATTGTTTTCCTTGCCTGGTTAAAAAAGCTAATAAATGTTTATTTTTTGAAGCAACTCACATGCACACTCCATGAATTTCTTAGAAGTCTAAATTGAAAAATCTGCAATAGAAGCAGTCCTGTACATAATGAGTTCAATAATGCAAAACACTATATTCACTTCTATTTTCTGAATGATAAATCCTATTTAATTGTGATTTTGAATAAGGAAGACTTCAAATGAATTAAAAAAATCTAAAAACTACTTACTAGCTTTTATGTAAAATGCTATACTTTGTGTGCTTTCTTCTGAAAGAATATCAATTTTGTTGCTCAAACCATATGAATAAAGAATAAACATTCTCATTAAATCACTGTGTTATGGTTGCATTTCGATGTCACCTTGACAGTTGCAGACTGTTTGGGAGCAGCTATGGAAGGTTAATAGTTAGAATGGCTCCTGAACAAGTCTGCAGGTACTTGACTGCTGTGGAGAACCCAGCCCATAGTAGATGGTACTTTCTAGTAGTGGACCAGATAATAGGGGGTGTAAGAAGGAGGGACTTACTCTTTCCTTATCCCGACTCTGCGTGCACGTTGTTTGCCTTTAGAGCATCTGGCCTTCTTGGTTGCTGCTGCTGCTGCCTCCATCATTGGCTGACTTGGAGCTTTACCTTTTCCATCATGTTGTTGCTGTTCTTGCTGCCTTTGGAGACTAGTCTCTAAGCCTTGCTGCTGTTCGCTGTTCATCTCCGGCGTTGGAGCCCAGCTGTTCTTCACCGACCTTGGAAACCAGCATGTTCTACCCTCTAGAGGAGCAAAGGCTTGAGGCCTTCTTGGATCTTTTGGCTTTGTGGAACATTCCAGCCAGGAAAGAGACTGCTGCAGGTGGCTACCTGGAAGGACATATTTTTATTGTGAGTTATTTTTTAATAAACTTGTTTATATATACTATATTCTATAGATTGTTTCTTCAGAGAATCCTGACTAATACACAATGTAAACAAAGACCATTTTTTTAAGTCATGAAGTCTTAGTATTTCCAAAACAATGATTAGGAAACAGCTTCCATTTGTAGATCCTGTTGGGTAGAAATGATAGGTACAAACTTTAACCAACCTTCAAAGGATGTGCCACAATGGATTAAGTGTAATTTCCAGAAAGGTCAAGCAATTACTAATTGGGTGATTTACTAGGAATTGTATGTTTTTTTTAATATTTGCAACTAAATATATACTTCATAAAGAGTAAATGCATAATCTTAGACTAACGAATTTGTAAAATCACTTTCACTAGACTGTGATGAAGTCACTGCTCATCATGACTGCAATTTCTGTGGAATTTAGGGGCAGGGTCATTAACAAAGTTAATGAAAACACTCAGAGCAACTTAGAATGTTCTCATTTAGGGAAAATTCAGATTGAATGATGCATCAAAGAACTTGTTAATTATATTAGCCCTAAAAATATAACTTTCAAGTACTATTTTCTATTGGCTCTGAAATTTAAATGCTTGATAGTACAAAATGTTTCATTTCATAATAGAATGAAAGTCTTGAATTTTGTCTCATTTCATAATAGAATGAAAGTCCTGAATTTTGTCTTTGCTTGGCTTTTACTAGAACCAGACATGGCTTAATAATAATGATAATGGGTTAATGAGGATAATAGTGATGATGATAAGGAGGAAGATGATGGTTTTGTGATGAAGAGGATGATGGTTATAGTTATGAAGAGGTAGATAGTAGCTTGATGATGATGATGATCATGATGATGATGATGATTGGCTCAATTATATTCACCATAGGCTACATGGCACATTATGTTTAAGGTATGTTCTCAGCACTTCATGTGCATATTTTAGTAAGTACTAATAACGTATCCCATGAAAGTATTATCTCCATTATTCAGAAGAAGTGAGAAGCCCAAAGTAATTCTGATTTATTCACAAATGACCCACCCATGCCTTATTTCTCAAGTCTTATGATCAATACAACTAATATGGTGGTACCACTCTCCAAAATTTCTTAGGAGAATAAATCAGACTATGTTTCTGATGGGTCAACATAAATGTCAGCTTTCATTTCCTACACTAGTGACCATATTCACAAATAATAATTTCTAAGATAAATCAGAAAATAAAGAGTAACCAATTTAAATGAATAATTATTTGGAGGGGATCACAGTATAAGAAAACGATGTTGTCTTTTGGATTCTGCCATGATTAGGTTTGCCTCTCCACTCTGAGAATAACTGAGGTATGTTAGGCCTTTCATCAGATGCTCAGCTGCTGTACCAAAGTTCCAGCGAGTTTCCCAATTTAGCGTGACTTTTGAAATCCAAAACCAAAAACCACAACAAAAAGTAAACAAATAAAAGAAAAATTGTGTAAGTTAAACTTGAAGACAGGTGCAAGATTTCAGTTCAACAATGTGGAAATGAAATTGATAAACAACTATTATGGAAGAATACACATTCACCAGAGGGAATTTCCTTGAAAAGAATCTTGAGGATGAAGGTGATAATTGAAATTCATGCTCTGGTGGAGACAACCTAGTATTACATGGTAGACTTTAAACTTGACTACAGTTAGTCTCTGTCTAAAACACAGTGCAGCAATATTGGGCACAACCTTCATTTTTAACCTTTTTTTTAAGTCATTGTAGTTTTCATGTGGTATCACTATTCTACTTAGTGATGAACCCCTGGGACCTCACAGGCAGATTCACTTGTGTAGAACACCGTCTCAAATACCAAGCAGCTGCCTGGCTCTCCGACTGTCCTCCTCATAACGATTCCTTATTTTGAAAGTTGAGGCAGTGATACTCTCTTCATAAAGTTGTTTTAGAATTTGGCGAGATAGTATACATAAGATTTAGTAATTATACATAAGATTTAGGTAATGTCTCTTCTATCTCACAAATATGTACCAAACTATTAAATTTTAATTATGCTCCTTCTCTATATGCCTTCAGAAATGCCTATTTATAGTCCTCACTCAACTGCTAGAGGTCTCAAGTACTTTGAATTTTATGAGTCAGTGTAGCTAAAAACATTTCCTCATACACTTACATGAAAATTTTATAAATGATGCTGTATTAGTATTTGACAGATAGCAAATGGACATAGACTTATTCAATAGATGATACTATTTCAAGTACAGCAATTTGTATCCATAGCAATATTCCCTGCAACTCTGGCTTAATCACTGTCCTGATGTACAGGTAATAACTCCCAGATTCCATGTATGTAATACTGTCTTTTTAAAAGGTATATCTGTGCTAAACAAAATCCAGAATAGGGCATTATGTGTATGTTCTTTTTCCCCAAGTGCATCTCATAAAGTCCTTATTCTTATAAGACTGTTCTTTATTGGGACAAACAGTCCTAAAAAAGTCAGCAACATTTGTTGGAGCATGGAGAAATGGTCCCTAAATTGTGATTCAGAAGGAACTCCCATGTAACATTGTTCAAAATTGACCAGAAGGGGTAAAGCAGATTCCATTATTGACATAGCAAGATCAATACTGTAATGTAATTTCACACTGTAAGATTGTAGAAGTACTATCTATGGCACATCTTTTTTTTCTCTAAGGTGAAATTGTTTTGTTTTTCTAGGAAATACCTCTCCAGAATACTTTCAGAAAAAAAGACTGTGTCTGGGATGATCTTGGAAGGGAGCTGAGGTTCAGGAGTCTTCATTATTTTTCCAAAGCAATCACACTTTTATATTACTTGCCCACTACAATGAGAAACATGGTTCATTATAAAATATATTTTAACACTTTTGATTTATTTCTTTATTTGAAAAGAGGTTAGATTATAGGAATAAACCACTGTCAAAGAATCCTAGTACTTTCTGACTTAGTCATACACTATGATTTGCTTATACACTTAGATAATGTTACAGTGCTTTTTGTAAACCCTAACCCTGCATAGCCTATTAATGGATGGCATCAGTCCACTCATTTGGATATAATCATTAAAGTAGAGAAAGAAGACTTCAGTATATTTCTTTTAAATTAAACATTCTCTTTTTCATTAGGAAAGGGTACTAAGAAAATGCCCTAATCATGTAAGAATGTTATGCAAATAAGAAAGGCAACCTTCTGTATCACGAATATTTAACTTGCAGACCTGTTAGGATGTGTATCCTCACAGGAGGAAGTGAGTCCCTAGGGGATGGCTTGGAGTCTTTATAGCCTGACTCCACTTCTTTTCCACTCTCTGCTTCCTGAATGTTGATGCATTGTGACCCCCTGTTGCCATTCCTTCCCAACCATGATGGGCTGTATCCTCCCTGGAATTTCAAGGCAACCCCTGCCTTTCTCAAGTTGCTTTGGTAAAATATTTTGTCACAGCAATGAAACACGTAATGAATATGATGCTCAGCTTCATAATTAGAATTCACACTCATATGAATTGCATTTGTATATTGGCATCTTGGTAAAATTTTCATAGGTTGGACTATGATACTAAATCTCTTCTCAAAGTATTTATGTGAATCTAATGATTAAATCATTTTCTGAAAAGTTGTAATAATGCAGATTTTATAATGAAACCAAGGAAAAAAATTCTAAATGAATTTCTTTGTCTCTAAGCCATTTTTTTGCTCTTATTAAATATCTATTGTTTCTTCTAAAAGTAATTTTGGGTGATTATATAATGAAATTCAAACTCATTAAGAACAATTTTATTAGTTTGATACTTTATAGTTGAATGACCTTTTCCTTTGTATGACTGTCATCTAATCTGAATGAAATCCCTGTCCATTTTCTGTTGCTAGCTTATTTAAATATAATGATCACCTAAAATATTTAAATAAGGATATATATATTTATTTTACATACATTCACTTAATCTGAATAGATAGATAAGTAGGTACAGAGATAGATTGATAGGTGAAAAGTAGCATGGCAGGAAGATAGCAACACAGAGATGTACTTCCTTATGAAATAAACAGTCACGAATTTCTTTTCCCTTTTGTTGATTTTTATGTTTCGGTGTTATACCTTTAAATATTCTATTTGTTAGAAAGCTTTGTATTAGTCATTTTAGTCAAAGAAATATTACCAAAATCTATCAAACTATAGTTTAAATTCTTTTTCTTTCTTAATGATATCAGGTTAAAATGTTATTCTTAATTCCATACAATTAAGTCTTTATAAAGAAGTTATTCACTTATCTAACATCCTATAAGACACAGTCTTCCTAGTGCATGAAGGCATCCTCTGTGCTTTATATTAGAGCTCAAATGGTTGAGGAGATCTGTGATTTTCTTTAAATTAATTCTTAAATTAATTCTTTAAATTAATTAATTAATTAAATTAAATCAAGGTCATGTTTTATTCCAAACATTCAATTGAATCAGAACTTTTAAATAAAAAACTCATTAAGGCAACTTCTCAAGTTATAGAGAATTCCCTCAAAGGCCAAGGGTCATCAGAGGAAGAAAGCACAGAAAGAGCGCAAGTTAGGGCTGAAGTAACCATAATAGGACTTTGCATGACCTGCGCAATGGATGACATATCAATGGTCCCCCAAAGTCTAGCACGGACCACAGGCACTAGGATCCTTAGAGGCAAGAGATTAACAGTCAAGATATTGTTCGCATACTAAAGGGGAGCTCTAGGCAATGCTATTGAATCCTTACACCTCATCAGAGAGGAGGACCCAGAGGGAAGTTTGACATGCACACTAGAGGATGCTCCAGGGATTGGGGTGGGGAAAAAAGGGGCATCTGGCAAAAGGGTGGGATGAAAGGAAGGAGAAAAGGGGGGAGGGTGAAAGAAGGTCTGGGGAAGGGTGAAGGGAGGGGACTGGAGTGCCTATTAAGTTTGTATGAGTGGGAAAATAAAAAGTAAATATAAAAAAAAAAGATTGCGAAACTGCCTTCAGAACATTAAACAGTCAATAAAGGCAAGACCTTATAGCTCTTACAAGGATGTTTTCACTGCGGATGCAAACTGTCTGCGTCGGGTTTGCATAGTATGGGTTAGGTTTGTGCCAGACAAGCTAGGTCCGTCAATAGCCAAGGATGACTTAGGGAGGGCCTCACAGGTCCCTATCCCTCCCTCCAAACTATTACCTACTAATGGTTTCTGTGGTACCAGCAGTCAGTCTCATTCCTAGGAGACCTGCTGAGAAGCCATCCAAACACATGGTCATGAACCCAACACAGTGGGTCTCAAAAGAGACCAAAAAGACATGAATGTAACAAAGGGAACTTTGGAATCAGGGGAGAGGATACTAGGTGTGATAAAAAGACATGAAGGCAATCATAAAATACTATGTACATGCATTTGCATAGAAAAAGTTCAATAAAAGCTTATAAGAGATCATTAAATATCATGAAATTTTGACCTTAAACCAGGAGAATAAACACCTATTGTTATTCCGTCCTATGGCCACATATCTGACTTGCAGCAATATCAGTCTTCTTGGTATATAAGAATGCCTCATCAGGTTCTTTCCTTTTTATGGTATTGCTTTTCCTATTCCAGGTCATTAGTATTTCTATATGTTATATAGAATTAACACATCAATTTACACGCACACACGAATGTTGGGTTAACATGGGAATTAACTGAACTCAGCAGATGAAGTAAAGGGGACATTTCATTTCTGTACTGTGTTTACTTTCAATCTTTAATTTTCCAAGTGAAACTTTGAATGCTAAATGTAGAGGTTTTTCTCAATTGCAAATTGCATTACTCCTGAGTACTTGAAAATTTTTTAAACATGTGGTTGTAAATATTATTTTCATATGTGTTATTGTTATTGATTTGCTGTTGTATATTTTCTATCATGCTATTTTAGTATCAAAAATCCCTCACTGTGCATAGTTTTTTGTAGTCATACATGTTTGAGTATACATGCATATTATTATGTGTTGTATTGGATATTCCATTTTTATAATATATATATGACCACATAGAATATAATAATTAAATGTAGACAAATTTCTATCTATACCTGTACTAACAAGTACTTTAATTTTAAACAAAAGTGAAAATACATCTTCAAATAAAATGTGTAGATTTCTGTGAAGTTTCAATATATTAGGTTTTGTCTGCTGATTCAACCTCTACATTCTCAGGATATTCAAATAAGCATGTCTCTTGCATAGTAAAAAGCAGACCAGGTGGACCTTTTCATCTTTATATTCTGTAAAACAGCACATTTTTCTTTATGTTGTTGTGTTTTACCACTGAGGAATTATCTTTACTCCCTTGCATTTTCAAAGAGAAACTTAAGCCATCTGGTACTGAAGGAGCGTGCCTCATGTGACCTTCCCTAACAACCAGTTATCTACAAAACATTTTAAGGTTCGTGTTTTCTATCACAGTTATACATATAAGTGAATTTCTGTTTGTTAAACACTAGCATTTTGCAAGTACCTGGCTTATTGAAACAGGCCATTGGGAAGAACAGTCTGTTTTGCAAATGGGTTAAGCTATTTTGAGGGCATATTCTGCACTTTATATGCATGGCTTACTTTACATCTTATCACAGGAAAAACAAAACCAAATCTGTTCCTGTATAATTACAAGCACAGTCATAGGAAAGCTGACAGGGGACCTAGATTTACTAACTTAAAAAAATAAGCTATACTGAAACCAATTGAGGTGTATACCTCATTTATTAATGTCATGGGTTGTGTGGCTGTAATCTGAATATTATTCCTTTAAATAATTTTTACCTTTTTCATTGATTAAATATTTTATTTACTGTGTATGTTAGAGAAATAGACAGCAAGAAAGGGTAGCATAAGGACAGATGATATACTGATTAATCTCCTAGCAATTTTCTTGAAAATAAGAATGCTAAAAATTCTTATTTGTAACAGGAAATTGTACTTGACTGCATAGGGAAGGATACCATTAATTATTCCTGTATTTTGGGAAATTTCATAACAAATGTTCATTGAAAGCATTGTCCATATCAGTACATAAAAGTCTCTGTCATGGTTTATAAATACAATGGTTTATAACACAGTCATATTCATTAATTGTATTCTTGAATGGGAAAGTAATAAGTAGCTGGAGTTTTCTCATGTCTTACTGCACAAACTAATGGAGCATGAAAACATACTCCCCAAAGATATCCAGCATAAGCCCTCAGCGTGCATGGGAAGGCATGTTGAAGCCAATTGCTTTCCATCTCTCAAGTGGAATGTAATCTATTTTGCTGTACATATGAAAAGTACTTTGTGCAGAATCTCAAAATATTCAGAGCCTCAATAAACATGTTCTCCTATCCATGTAATCATGTAATTTTAATATGTTAAACTATTGTCACTGCTCAAACTTTGTCTCACTGAGGTCTCAAGAGTGGCTTATTTTCATGAACTCTATTATGAAGATAGTGAGTGAATCAAAAACCCAGGTAGAGTCATTTGCCCAAAGCATTGCTGTTAATGGTGAGTAAAGCATTATGTTATCCCATATTAACACACACACACACACACACAGTGATGAAAATATGCATTGGGTCACATGTTGCTAGCAAATTGCATTAGTGATGAAGGTCTTCACACTTCTCGCATCTTACAATCAGATGTCAGTTGAAGTTTCTTTTCTGTTAGTGTGCATTATATCAATTTTTCCTATAATATAAGATATTCATAAGTGGTAGAAATTCTTTTAAGGACTAGAGGGCATGATAGAAGTGCGGGTTCATTGTTTTTTTTTTTTTAATTTTGGAATCTTTTTTATTTTTTTTATTTTTTTTATTTCAGCTCATACAAACTTATTAGGTACACCAGTTCCCTCCCTCCCTCCTCCTCCCCCCGTACCCCCTGCTCCCCCTCCCCACCTCTCTCCCTCCCTATCCCCCAGTGCCTCCCACCCCAATTCCCAGAGAGTCCTTTTTTGTGCATGTCTGATTTTCATTGCTTTGAACTAAAATGTCTATTATTTTTTGTTTGTTGTTCCATTCAAGGTTTCCCTGATTTCCAGGCTGGCATTGAATCTTTGATCTTTCTCCTGCAGCTTCTGAAGTGTTGTGATATAGGCAGGAGACATCATGGCCAAACTTGGATCTTTTTCGTCTTCCTATATTTCTATAACATATTATCAGCACTTCCAATTTTCAACTTCTAATTTACCTATTTTATAAAATAAACTTTTTCTTCTGAAACCAGTCTTTCCATGGCTCTTGGATATCACAGAATTGATGCTATAATAAAAAGAGATGTCTTGTCAGGCACAGTATCATCATAAGAACTGAGATAGTGAAAGAATGAAAGCTTTGATTGAGTTGGGTGCAATAATTATTGGAAGTGAGTTGAAGCTACTGATTTGTGATTCTAATAAGCTCATATTGAATATAAATCCACATTAAAATTAAGTAACCATCACTGAACAAATCTCTTTGGAGCATGCAAGATAGATCATATAATTTCACATCTTGGAGAAAAAAATATATCCAGGCTGTCTAATTTCAAATAGCTCATCTCTGAGATGACCACAGGTTACTCTATGAATATCTAATCTCAACATGTAAATTTGAAAAGGCATTGAATTTGACCAAGTTTAATCATAGCTAAGTCAGCATATCACTGAGGGAAATAAGAAAATTAAATTAGGATATAGTCTGAGAATTAGACAATAGTGTTTTCCTCAGCTCATTTCACTTACTTAGTTGACCATGTCTCTTTCATGGAGCCACAAGTTCTTATTTAATCTGAGATCTAGATGAGGACATGACACATATGAGGAAGGACATGAGACCAACCTCGACAGCAACAAGCAGTCCTTTATTTTTTATTTTCTGGAGAGCAATAGTTCTAGGCAGGAATAGAGACAGTGCTATGAGTCATAGGAAGCTAGGGTTTTATAGGGCTTGAGATTGGAAGAGAGATGGAAAGTTTCAATAGAGGAACAGATGCTCTTGTTGGGGAAAACTTGGGAGGCTAAGGATTTCTTGGGGTAAAGCTGATAATACTGCAGTAGTGTAGGAGTCACTTGTGTCTATGGATGATTTTTTTTCTAGATTTTTCATGTTCTGAACTAAGTAGGGTGGGATGAGGGGCTGCTATGTCCCAGCCTGGATACTGGTAAATATGTGCCTCAGGAATGGAGAGAGGAACTGTTTGTTTCACTGACTTGGGGTTGGTCCTGTTTAGATTCAGAGATAGGTTTCTCTAAAGTTTGCTCCTAAGTTTTGGTTTCAGCCTTTTAGTAGCGAAATAATTTAGGTAGTAAGATGATGCTTGTCAATCAGATATGTAGGTTGCAGAAGTCTAGGCAAATCTAAGAAGCAGTCTGTCTTTTGTATATGTCTGTATCTTGATTGAATGATCTATATGGAAAAGTCCAGACCACTGTGGGTGGGTCATTCCCTAGGTGGAAGGTCCAGAAATGTATAAGAAGGAAACATTGACATTGTGAAACATACTTTCCGTTTTTGACTGTGGCTGTAAGATGACCAATTCCCTCCGTTCTGCTGTAACCTGGCACAACAGGTCTCACTCAGTCTAAATTATCAATTGGAATAAAACGCTTTCCTCAAAGTTGTTTGGCTCTAGTACTTTGCTGAAGCAGTGTGTAATGAAACTGGAACAGACAGCTGAAGAAAAATGTAAATGTACAAGTTGTCTACTTACCTTATGACTAATCCACAGGTGATATTTATTTATTTATTTATTTTTATTTATTTATTTGTTTGTTTGTTTGTTATTTTTGGCAAGTCACAAGCCAGACGAATATTCTCTTTGGCATTTAGATTAGCTGAGAATGAATTCTGTCCAGGTACAAAAATGTACCATTTGCCATCGAGAAGGTTTTCTCAGTGCTTTCTGAAGCTTTCCTCCCTGGTCTAGGGATTCCATTGAAACTTTTATAAAAGCACATAAGTGCAAAGGAACATGAACAGAAGCACAAGGTACAGCCCGCAGGTTACTCTGCTTCTGGGGCTTTAGTACTGCAGTTTATCTCTATCTTTGTACACCTTGCTTGAAAAATAAAGCATTCACTTCCCATGTTGCTCCTGGAAATACTGCACAGCACATTCTTCTGTCCGAAAATGTAGATGTGCTGATATGGAATATTAGTCCTGCAATCAAGCCTCACTTTTTTTGTTGTTTTTTGCAAGTGAACTAAGCAATCAGAGCACAGGTGCAAACACACTGTGCCCATAGGCATTCATGTGCACAGCTCAGGCCTACAAATGGAAGCCAAGAAAAAAGCATGTTTTAGATTCCCTGTCCCCTTTACTGGTCTTTTCCAATGTGGGGATTTCCAAGTTGTATGCTAAATAGAGTTAAATATATTTTCTGCCCCAATATAGGTTCACGTTTGTTTTCTCCCAGCAGCCTACTTAACGTCAGCTCCAGTCAAGATGGAATTATCTTGTCAGAAATTGTAAAATTAAGTTACTCTAGGGAAGCATGCAGGTGCAAAGCATGCTGTTTTTTAATGCAAATTCTAGAGATCTAATCCAAACACAACCTCACCACATATCTACCACACAGACTAAAAATAAAACTTATGCAGTAAAGATTGGATGCGTGTTTAAATTCAACTCAGCTAAAGTCATCAGGCTGGTATAAGAGAAGAATGTTCTACTTTTTATAATGTCCTAGATCTTGATGATTTCCATGCTCACCATTCCCAAGAGTACATTTAATGTCAGTAAAAATGTATGTTTCCTAAAGACAGAATATGAAAGCCAACCAATTATGGTTAGTAATAAAAACTCTGACAAGCGTGCCCTAAGAATAATTATAGAGAGAGCACTAGGTCATTTTCATTGAATATCGATCTCATTTTTACAGTTTATCTTCTAGGCCAAAAAAAGTTCTAGTTCTTATGAAATCTTAACAAAAGTTCAACTCGTATCACAAATGTCATTTTATCAAAACATATTGGGGTCTCTTACCTAAAATAGATTTATTCTGTATGATATCAGAATATTCAATTTTATATGAAAATAACCTTTAGAAACTCAAGATTAGAGATATTTCCTGCATTACAAATATCTAGGAACAGCTACATAATATACAATGATGGATATGCTTAATGTGTGTGTGGGGGTCAGCCTTCATTTAATCCTGGTATAAACGTCAATGTCATCTGTCATAGTTAGACACAGGTGTCATCTTGACCGTTGAAGGTTTGAGCTCTGGGCACATTGGTAGAGAATTTTTGGTTGTGTTAAGCCCACAGGAGATTGTCTAGCTGATGGGAAAGGCCCAGTCCATAGTAGGTAGGACTAGGCCCTGGAATAAAATACAGAGAGCTGGTTGAGAGAGTTGGCATCCTTGTGTACACTTGGCCAGATATGCTGGTCTGGTAAGTAAGGATCATTCCTCTCTCAACCATTATGTAGAGATGGTGTGGCCAGTTCCCTTGGTCACTATGTTGGTATGACTTCTCCCATTAAGCTGGACTAAGAACTATAACCAGACTGTTATAAGAGAATAAATCCATTGTTCCCTAAGCTGTTTGATGGTGATTTATCAGCAACCCATGCAGGCTAACTGCAACATTATCTCTAGTAGACTGAGACTTTAGCAAGAAATTAATTGAAGAAAACCTAGAATTTTTCCACCTATGAAGATACCTAGGGTATCTTCATGACATCCCTCAGGCACAGTCAAGATAAATGGGAGAGATCAAGATAACCAGACAATAATAATCAAGGTAATCAAGATAACACACACACACACAAACTGGTGAATAGCAAAAGGGCTACATCACTGAAGTAAGCAATTAAGAAAGTATGTGCATGTGTATGTGTTTGTTCTTGTGTGTGGGGGGGTGTATGTGTTTGTGTGTGTGTGTGTGTGTATAGATGTAACTGGAAGGATAAATGTGTGTGCACATACATTTTATGTTTGCAAAAGAGATAAGCTGTACCCAAATCAAGGAAGAGAAGGAGGTAGAATTCAAACTCACACTTCTGTTAAGGATTCCACTAGACCATGCCTCCTTTTTCCCTGCTAACCATGTAATCTCGATCTCCACCTTTGAATTAACTCAGCTGGGTCAAACATCTGGTCAGAATTCTCAACTCCCCAAGGAATGCAATACAACTGAAGGCCTACCAAGGAGATGAAAGGAGTCTGACAAGTCCTCCAAAAAAAAATCATCTTTCATGCATCCACCTCTTTTTCTTCCTATATCTCAACAAGTCCCAAGTAGAGGTTTTAAAACTTCCAAATTTTTATAATTTCATAAGCTACATGTTCTGTGAGTTTTTCAGAGTGAAACACAGATGCACACTTGCAATTTTGTTTGAACTTCCAAAATTTAAGTATACTTTTCCTACTATTCTGGACATTTTGCTGGTTTTTAGAACCTAATGTCATGTGTCTGCTTGCCCATCTATCTCTAAGCCCTTCTCTCTCTGGAAGCAGCTAGGGTTCTCACTTATACTCAAGAGTTCCCAGTCATATGTGTTGTGCATTAGAGTGAATGTAAATATTCTCAATTATTTTCCCACTTAATAATTCACTGGAGAAAGTAAATCTGTACCCATAGATCAATATCTCTGCTAACGTACTAATTTTTAGTAAGAGAGAAGAGCCACAACTTCCCCTGATTAAAGCTTGAAATTACTATGCATGGAAAAAAAGAGAAAGTATCACAATTGCCCTTGCTTGAAGATCAAAATTCTGCAAAAAGTTTAGTTGCAGATTAGAACAAGGGGAGGAACAGCTCTGTTCCTCTGTGATAAGAAGAAACTTGTTTTCTCCTGGTAAATCATGGTCATTTCTATAGATTCATTTTCCTTTCTTTCATCCTTTGATTCTTTTTCATCTGGTCTGTTACAAGATTTGGGGTCATAAAGATAGCATATGCATGAATCTCTGGCCTGTCAATAAAGACATGCCTTTTTGAACTTTGAGGAAGATTATAGACAATATCTAGCAGAGACTTTCTGGTAAAGAACAAAGACATTCCATTGTCCCCTCCCTTGAGAGTTGATCTAAATTGGCCTGCCAATCATCTGGACAGGAAAGCAGCCCTCAGGAAACCTGTCTGTTACTAAGAATTTAAAAGACTATTAGGACAGTGA
The DNA here is from genome assembly GCA_023101885.1 of Typhlomys cinereus. Taxonomy (NCBI): domain Eukaryota; kingdom Metazoa; phylum Chordata; class Mammalia; order Rodentia; family Platacanthomyidae; genus Typhlomys; species Typhlomys cinereus. Next base: position 2,002,255 of record JALPQD010000094.1, on the reverse strand, counting down.
ATGGCAGGTTGGAGCATACTGGGAATGGGACTTTTCCAGCTTAATCAGCTTTGGACCACACCTCTCTTTCTCTGGAAACTCTAAAGGGAAGCATGGATTAGCCTCCTTGATATTTAAACTACCTTATGAAAAGGGGAGGTATTTCCTACTAAGGGAAAGCTCCTCCTTTGAGTCAGAGTTCTGTCTTCAGAATTCTACCTCTGGTTGTTAAGTGGAGATAGCATCTAATCAGCCATAAGTTTGCACCACTGAATATTATTGTCCTTTATTTAAGAGTTACTCTAACTGAATCTTTCAATCACCTAGGCATGGCACACTACTCCTCAGACAAGCTGATCATGTGAAGACACACTGAGAGGTGAGAAGCAATTTTCACCTTACTAAAAAATAACATACCCAGAAGCTTTTTCCCTTTGGGGACTGCTGCATATCTTCACTGTTGAGCCCCTCCCTTGAAAAGTTACATTTCTTTTCTCTTTTCTTTCTCTTCTTTGGATGCCATACAAAATCTTTTTTTTTAAAGATGTGTTCTTTAATATTATTTGTGTGCATGTGTGCGTGCATGTGTGTGTGTGTGTGTGTGTGTGTGTGTGTATCAAAGGGCACTAAGTGTGCCTGTGAAGGCCCAAGGGCAACTTCAGGAATCATCCTAGATTGTGCTATCTCCTCTTTACTTTGACTTGAGTTCTGGAGTTTCTCAGACTCTGCCTTCCAGGGCTGGAAATACAGGCTGCAGCCATTTGTGCCTGGGATTTTTACATCGGACCCAAGACACAAACTCATAACCTTTTTGTCTCTTGGTCTTCTTCTGGTCTATTACAAAATTACAAGATATGCTAGATGATCTCTCCTACAGCCCCCATGATATGTTGGCTTCTTGACCTCTCTTGCTGAACAGCCCTGATATATTGGAAAATAACATAGAAGGCATAATTGTCTCTCTCCCTCTTTTCTGTTTTCCTCCTTCTGGACATTTCTGGGATTTGCAGCTCCCTGCAGTGTTTTCTTTCAAACTGTGCTATAATAGCCCATTTCTTAAATTCTTTCATTAATGACCCTGAAATGAAAAGTCTGAAACTCTGGTAATATAATCATATTGAAACTTTCTAATTCATTTTTGAAATATATTTTATTTACTTGTTTATTTATGAGAGAGAGAGAGAGAATATTCATATAACTGTCAAAGATGGAAGTCAGAGAATAACTTTCAGAAGACAAAGAAAATAATTATTTCCTACTTTGTGGTCTTGAAGGGATTGAATTCAGTTTACAAAGTTTGTGACCAAGTACCTTACCCTCTAAATCAGTCTGCCCTCAAACCTGTTAAATTCTACTACAGATATTTTAATAATATTCTTGATATAGATGACATACAGGCAACCCCAACAGTAAGACTATATTTAATGTCTGTAGAAATGTGTGCTGCTGGGGCTGGAGAGGTGGCTCAGGGGTTAAGCCTCGCCTTGCAGGCGGAAGGTCCTGAGTTCAGATCCTAAACCCCATGTATAGACGCCAGGCAGAAGTGGGGGCGGCCTGCGTTTCTGGTCCTGGTAGGGTGGAGCCTGTGAATCCCAGGGCTCCCAGAGTAAACAAGGAGGTGGAGGCGTCCATGGTGGTTCCTGAATTCGTCCATAGTTACACACACACACACACACACACACACACACACACGCACACACGCACAATTGAAAAAATAATAAAAAATTTGGGGCTGGAGAGGTGTCTCAGGGGTTAAGCCTCCGCCTTGCAGGCGGAAGGTCCTGAGTTTGGATCCCAGATCCCACGTATAGACGCCAGGCGGAAGCGGGGGCGGCCTGCGCTTCTGGTCCTGGTAGGGCGGAGCCTGTGAATCCCAGGGCAGAAGGAGGTGGAGTTGTCCATGGTGGTTCGCGTCCATGGTGGTTCGTCCGTGGTTCTACACATACACAGACACACATACACATACACGCGTGCGCACATACACACGCATATGTACACAGTTGAATAAATAATAATAATAATAAAAAATTAAAAAAAAAGAAAAAATAATAAACAATTTAAAGAAAAGAAATGCGTGCTGCTATGGCCATAGAGAATAAAATAATGGTCTTAAGAGTTTTAGATTTTAAGACTATATGAGCTTTTTACTTTTAAAAACAATTGAAAGAGAGAAAATATACCAACAACACAGGTGTTCCAGAAGCAAGAGATGTAAGACAATTCTAACAAGTAAAATTCGTTAGTGGCTCATTCTCAGGATAAAGTGTTCAACTCCTATCCATGGCACTTCTCCAAAGACCTTCCAATTGTTTAACATCTGACATCACAAGATTACCAAATAAACTCTCTTACTTTAACTTTAGTTTTTTGAGCTTGTTATTATGAGAAGGGGGTTTTATTCCTTGTTTGATGAATCTGTTCTACTCTGCCTCACAAGCAAAAGGACCTGAGTTCAAATCTCCAATCCTGTGTAAAATTGCTAGGTGGAAATGACAGTGGCCTGCACTTCCAGCCCTGGAAGGTGGAGTCTGGAAAATTCAAGAATGATGCAAAAAAGAGGTGGCTCCCAAAACTGCCTTCATAGGTATGAAAAGTACCCTCTGACACACACACACACACACACACACACACACACACACACACACGTATACACATACACACGGAAGCAAAAAAAATAAAAAAAACACATTTCTGCAAATAGGATTTCATACTTTTGTATGGGTAAGTAGTGCTTCATTTTGTATGGTTAAGTAGTTCTGTTAACTTAACTTCTTTTCAGGATTTAGTTTTCTGTTTACTTTTCATCTCTTTCATTTTCTTTCTCCTCCCTCCCTCCCTCCCTCCTTTCTCTTTCTTTCTTTCTTTCTTTCTTTCTTTCTTTCTTTCTTTCTTTCTTTCTTTCTTTCTTTCTTTCTTTCTTTCTTTCTTTCTTTCTTTCTTTCTTTCTTTCTTTCTTTCTCCCTGTATTTTAGGAAGACTGATATAGGTACAAATCACATAAAAATAAATTCTTAAATGCAATCACGTCTCTATATACTGAATTTTTCCCCAGCAAAATAATCTAAATTTTCATCATTATTTTCTTGCTATTTGAGCATCAGTTCTAATGTAACATCACTCCATAAGAGATCAAAAATAGACTCATGAGGAACCCTCCCACCACTCCAATTATTTCTCAGTTAACGAGTTTAGTGTACATAAAAATCCCAATATGACACTTGTATATCCATCCCACAGTACATCACATAAACCATGGTTTGTGAGGCTAGAGGTTACACTCATACAACTCATCAATCAACATCAAGAGTCTCCATGACAGAGACTGTCACTGAGCCTTACTACTATCAGCTAAGTGATTACCATGAACCAATAGAAACATTTGACAGAAACCTGTTAAAGTGCTTTAACTAGCAACTAAATCCAGCTGTCAAATTATATGGACAAAATTTCAAGTAATGTGTAAAGTCCAGACAATATGTTTATCCAAAATGTTTCAATTACATAATAATCACATCTCAAAGAGAGTGATCTAAACAAATTTTCAGACAGCAAATTAAAAGTAATTTGTGTAAATATAGTCAAAGAAGTCAAAGAGAAATTAATTCCTAAGTGAATTCAGTGAGAATATGAGCAAACACTTGAATAAATTCCAGAAGTACACTCACAGACACCTAAATGAAAAAATGAAACAACTCAAAATGTTATAATACAATTCAAAAAGTAGATACAAGGATTAAAATGAAGCTGCATATAAAAATGCAAAAAGTCAATTAGAAACCTCATTGGGAATCCTGAGTAAGTTCATAGATCATGTATAAGACAAACTACTTGAGCATGCTTAAAAAGTAGGGGAACTGGATCATTCAGTAAGAGACAAGGGTTTATTTAAAAATGTGTGAAATGGAATTACATGGAAGACCATGAAAAAATAAAACATTGTATTCACAGAATAGGAAGAAATGCATGCCATTGTGAGCAAAAGCATAGATGAAATTTCCCAAATAAAGGGAAAGTAATTTCCATTTAGTTATCAGAGGCATAGAAATCACTAAAGAGACAGGATCGTTGAAAAGCTCCTCAAATAATATTGTCAAAAATATCAAAAAAAAAATAAACCAATTTTACTGAAAATCAAACAAGAAAGTATGAATCACATACAAGGACAAGTCCATCAAAATCAGCTACTTTTTCAGTGAAATGGCTAAAATTCAGAGAGGTATTAATTTAAAGTTCTGAAGAACACAGCCATCAGCTCGTATTAGTATACACAGCAAAAGTATTTATAGTAGTTGAAATTTAAAGAAAAAGTTTCCATGATAATCACAAGTTAAAGGCATTTAATGTTATCATTTCTAAAGGGAAGACTGAAAGGAATACTCCAGACTGAAGAGACAGTTAATTGCCTTCAAGAGGCTATAGCAAAAAATATTATTTAGAAGCAACTTTTACACCACAGTAAAAAATCAACACAACGATGGCAATTAACAGCATCTTAAAATAGTAATTGTGAACTCAATATCCCAATGAAAAGACACAAAATAGGAGACTAAAGTCAGAAATCAGATCCCCTTTTTGCTGCCAAGTTTGCTATCTCACTTTCAAAGATAGCCACTTCTTTAGAGTAAAAAAATGGGCAAAGTTATGACAACCAAGTGGAATTAGGGAAGTAGCACATGTGGCTATTCTACTATCTAATAAAATAGATTTCAAACCAAAGCTAATTTTAAGAGTTAAAAAAAGATACATAATACCATTTGTGATAACAGTCCAGGAAAAGGACATTGCAATACTACATATACACACTGAACACAGGCATATAAAATTTCATAAACTAATAGCACTAGATCTGGTCACAAATTAACTGTATTAGAGTCACAGTAGATGACTTTTATACTCCAGTCTCACCAACATTCAGATAAGACTGGAAATAAAGAACAGGTAGAGAGAAATTGGATTTAAATGACACAATAGATTATTTGGATTTAGGAAACACTTGCATATATTCCACCCAAATGTTATAGAATACACTTTCTTCCCATTAGTCTGTGATATTTCCTCAAAAGTCATTCATATATTGGGATACAAATTAAATATCAACAAACAGAGGACATGATTTAATTTCTTTATTCTATCTATTAACAATGGAATAAGCCTAGAAATCCACAGCAAGAGAAACCACAGAAAACATGAAACAGGTAAGAATTAAAATATATATTGAATAAGAATAGATGATTGAAGAAATCCAAAGGACATTAAAAGAATCTTATGATTATCTAAAAATGTAAATATGAATTTTTACATTTGGTACAAGATAAAGGCCATGATAAAAAAGGTTATAGATGTAAGGTTCTTATGTTATATAGTCAGAGTGTAACCTAATGTTGCATCTTAAAGTCTTGGAAAAATGAGAAAAAAATCAATCTCCAAGCAAGTAGATGGAAAAAATATTTAAGAACACCCCAGAAATAAATATTATGAAAACAAATAATAAAAATAATCAGTTAAATGAAAGGCTAGTTCTTAAAACAATTAAAAGATTGATAAATGATAATTAAATTAATCAAGACAATTGAGAAAGAAGTTCAGAATTAAATAAGATTGGGAATGAAAAGATAGATATTAAAACAGATACTGATATAATTCAGAAAATAGTAAAACATTCTTCAAAATTTATATTCCACCAAATTGGAAAGTCCAAAACAAGTGGACGAAAGTATGAATTCCTATGATCTATTAAAGTTGAAATAAGATGAGACAAATCACTTAAACAGCAAGCAACAAAATTTTGCTAATAATGAAATTGCTCATTACTAAAAATAAAACAATTTCCCATATCCAAAATGACTCATGTAAAATTTACCAGTTCTTTAAAAGAGAAGTAAAACAAACTATTCTCAAGATATTATGCAAACTAGAACAGGGGCATTTCCAAACTCCTTTTATGAAGCCAGAATTCACTCATACTAAACCACTTAGAGACAAGAACAAAGATCATAGATCAAATTGCCTTGTTGAGCATAGATACTTAAGTTACTGGAAAATACTTGTAAACTGAATTCAAGAACATATCAAAAATGCATTCAATGTGACCAAGATGGCTTTATTCCTGAGCAACACATGTAAGACAACAAGTGTAATTTCTTTACATAAATGAACTCAAGAACCAAATATTAGGCTCATTTCAAATGATGTATTATATACATAGATAAAAGCAAATATATTTGAGATTATGCAATGATGAAACTAAAGGTGGAAGCAACATATCTCTTCAGACCTAAGGCTGTTTACTACAATTATATAGTCAACATCATGCCAAAAGGAGAAAACCTGATATTGTTCACAGTAAAATCAGGACCAAGAGTAGCTACTTTCCACTTTTATACATTGTAGTTATGGAAGTCTTCACTACAGTATTAAGATGATAAGAAAATTAAAAGGGAAAAATAATAAAGGAAGAATTCTAAGAATCAATATTTTCAGATGACTTCATTGTAAGCATAAAAGATCCCATAGTCTTCCAAGAGAAAATACTTAGAACCAATAAACTTCTTTAGAAAAGTGGTAGTCTATAAAAATAACAGATTTCAATATTTTCCCTATATATTAATGATGAACATTGCTGAGAAAGAAATCAGGTGAGCAATCTCTGAGCAATCTAATGCTCTCAATAAAAACCTTGGATTAAACCTAGCTATGTATTTAACTACTTTTTAAAAAAAGAAATAAAACCAACCCTTCTGAAGATATGCAAAATAGAACAGGGACATTTCTAAACTCCCTTCATGAAAGGTAAAAGGTCACTATAATAAAAACTTTTAAATAGTGAAGACAGAAAGTATGAAGACAGTAGAAGGTGGAAAGTAGGCCTATGCTCAATGATTGGAAGAATTACTTTGAAAAGGGACAGACTAGCAAAAGCAAGCTTCAGATCTCAAGTTTTCTAGTGCTATTCTTCACAGAAATAGAAAAAATTACATGAGAACAGAAGTCTTCTGATATGGAAAGCAAAGTTGAGCAAAATAATACTGTTTGAAAGCATTCCTGATTTCAAGTTATGCTATTAAATCATAGTTATAGCAACAGTATAGTATTAGCAAAATGATAAGATACAGGGTATCTATACTTATAAATATGCATGTTCTTGAAACTACAGTCTCCTGAATTTGACAAAGAAAACCACAATACAAACTCGAGAAAGGCAACTATCTGTAATAAATGGTATTGGAAAAAAATACCTATCAGTGGGGCTGGAGAGGTGGCTCAGGGTTTAAGCCTCCGCCTTGCAGGCGGAAGGTCCCGAGTTCGGATCCCAGATCCCACGTATAGACACCAGGCGGAAGCGGAGGCGGCCTGCGCTTCTGGTCCTGGTAGGGCGGAGCCTGTGAATCCCAGGGCAGAAGGAGGTGAAGGCGTCCATGGTGGTTCCTGAATTCGTCCGTGGTTCTACATATACACAGACACACACGCGTGCGCACATACACACGCACATGCGCACAGTTGAATAAATAATAATAATAAAAAAATTTAAAAAATACCTATCAGTGAAAAAAAATGTTTAGAACCTTATCTATTACCCTACAGGAAAGTCAATTTAAAACATGTAATAGATCCTAACCAAAACCTGAGACTTTGAAACTGATAGAAAAATGACAAGGACTGCATTGTGAAATACAGATATCATTAAAGCCTTTTAAAATTGAACTATGGTGGCACCCAGGTGGCCTCTGGTTTTGCCTGGGCCCTGCCCCAGACCCTAGCCCTTCTTTCTACCACCCGCTGTCCCCCCAACCAGACAGGACTTGGTCGCATTCCTCCATCCCTGGAGCTTGGAGGGCCACTAAGCCAAGTCCCAGGTCCCAGGATGAAGAATTCTGCCATCAACATCAGCCCCTCTGCCTCTCTGGCCCACCAGGGACCCAGCAAGTGGTCCACAGAAGACAAACTGCTACTCAGAATTCAATAGAGTCCAAAGGAAACTCAAGCAAAATTCTAAGGGACAAAGGCCATACATCTGGAGTCTCTACAATCATCCTATTACATGGGAGAGATTCTTCACATCCAGCCCAAAGATAAGTAAACCTCCTTTTTTTCACTTTACTGATCCTTTCTCATATCAATTGTAATCCAGGAGTACACCACTCACTCTCACATATCACCAAGATACTAAATCGTAAAAGTGCACTACTATACTAAATTCACACCGTCTACTTAACCTGACTTAACTGATGTACTAACAGTCTTATAGCCTCATCTAGGAAATTACAATAACAAAAGACAAACTTACCCAATCCAAGGCAAGCACTAGTAATAACAGGCAAGTGTAATAATACCAACTAAATAAGTTCAGTGAAAAACACACAGAACTGAAAGGTCCTAAGAAACAAAACAACAATGCCCAAGTCAAAGTGCAGATCCACAAGAAATAAAACCCAAGAAAACCATTTTCCCAACAAAAGAATTAACCCCATAATGATGGATTCCTATGAGAACAAATTCACAGAAAATAGCCAAGACCCAACATAATGACTTTCAGAGTATGATCATTACCATGATTAATACTATGAAAGAGGAAATCTGAGAAGAGTTAAACAATTGCATCAACCAATTTGAACAGGAAAACAACAGGCACTTGGAGGAGTTGAGAAAAACAGTTCAAGAAACAAAAATAGGCATAGAGCAGTTAAGACATTCTCAGGCAAAGTTTAAAACTGAACTAAAAGACCAGTTATCTTCAACCCAGAACTCAACAGAGAGTCTTACCAGCTGAACAAATGACGCAGAAAATAGAATTTCAGATCTTGAAGACAAAGTAGAAGAACTAACAAACTCAATGGAAGAGGTTCTTAAAGCCAAAAAGATACTTGAGAGGAACATTCAAGAGATATGGGACACCCTGAAGAAGCCTAACATGCGTATTCATGGAATGCCAGAACAAGAATCCCAAAATACCACACCTGAGGAAATATTTCAAATCATCATAAATGAAAACTTCCCACAACTAAAGAATGAGAGGCCCATCCAAATACAAGAGACATTTCGCACTCCAAACAGATATGACCAAAATAAAAAATCGCCACGGCAAATAATAGTCAAAATACTCCACATTAAAGACAAAGAAAAGGTGCTGAGAGCTTCAAGAGAAAAAAAGGAAGTCACTTTTAAAGGTAAACCTATTAGAATCACAAATGTCTACTCAATGGAAACAGTAAAAGCAAGACGAGCTTGGAGAGACGTACTTCAAGTATTAAATGAGCAAAAATGCCAACCCAGACTGATATACCCAGCAAAACTATTTGTCATGATAGAGGGAGAAGGAAATTTTTCCAGCACAAAGACAACTTGAAGGAATACATGTCTACCAAACCAGGCCTTCAAAACATGCTAGAAATGATACTCAAGCTTGAAGAAAAGAACAAGTGTATTCAGGAGGAGAGAAGGGAAGTATAATACCAATACCACCAAAACATAAATATCAAACAATATGCTTACAAAATCCACTAACCATAAAAAATGTCCAGAATTAAAAATATTTTCTCCATTATAACATGAAATGTCAATGGTATTAACTCACCGATTAAGACACACAGATTACAAACTTGGATTAAAAACCACAATCCAACAATCTGCTGCTTTCAGGAAACTCATCTCACCACAAAAGATAGGCACATCCTAAAAATGAAAGACTGGTCCAAAATTTTGCAAGCTAATGGAAACAGGAAACAGGCAGGGGTAAGAATTATGCATTTGGACAAAGTGGACTTCAAACCAAAGATACAGTTGGATACTACATTTTAGTCACAGGTACAATTCACCAGGAAGACTTCACAATACTGAACATATATGCACTCAATAAGGGGCCCCTCCACATTCATTAAGAAAACCCTACAGTGTCTAAAGCAAGAAATCCAATCCCAAACGATAATTCTTGGGGAATTCAACACCACCCTCTCAACATGGGATAGATCAACAGCTCAAAAGCTTAACAGAGACACTTTGGACCTTAATCAAACCCTTGAAAAAATGGACCTTACAGATCTCTATCGAACATTTCATCCATGCACCAAAGAATACACATTTTTCTCAGCAGCACACAGAACTTTCTCCAAAATAGATCATATATTAGGCCACAAAACGAATCTACAATTATACAGGAAAGTTGAAATTCTAACCTGTGCCCTGTCAGACCACCACGGCCTAAAGCTGGACATCCACAACACAACAAACAACAGAAAATACACTAACTCCTGGAAACGTAACAATATGATGCTGTATGAGAACTGGATTCAGGAAGAAATTAAAGAGGAAATTCAAGATGTCCTGAAAGTGAACGATAATGAACATATAACTTACCAAAATCTCTGGGACACAATGAAAGCTGTCCTAAGAGGTAAGTTCATAGCTCTTAATGCCTACATCAGAAAAATGGAAACATCAGAAATAAATAATTTAACAATGCAGCTTAAAGCTTTAGAGAAACTAGAGCAATCAGATCCCAAAAGCAGCAGAAGACAGGAGATTAGCAGAATAAGGGGAGAAATATCCAACACCTAGATTAGGAAAACTGATACCAAAAATCAACCAGTCAAAAAGCTGGTTTTTTGAAAAAATCAATAAGATTGATACATCGCTAGTTAAATTAACCAAAAGCAAGATAGAGAAAACCCAAATTAACAAAATTAGAAATGAAAATGGACTTATCACTAGTGATACCCGAGAAATCCAAAGAATTATGATGTCAAAAACTTATACTGTGTGAAATATGACAACACAAAAGACATGAATGAATTCCTAAGTAAACACAAGTTACCTAAATTGAATCAGAAAGTTTTGAATAATTTAAATAGTCCTATAATGTATGAGGAAATTGAGGAAGTATTCTTGAATCTTCCCACCAAAAAATGCCCTGGACCAGATGGATTCCTCAAAGAGTTCTACCAGACTTTTAAGAAGCTAATAACACCAATACTCCCTAAACTCTTCCATCAAATAGCAAAGGAAGAAACACTACCAAATTCCTTTTATGAAGCTAAAACCGTCTTAATAACAAAACCTAATAAAGATAAACTTAAAAAAGAAAACTATAGGACAATCTCTCTGATAAACACAGATGCAAAGATTGTCAACAAATCTTAGCAAATTGGATTCAAAAACATCAAAAAGATCATCCGCGGGGATCAAGTATCCCCAGGCACACAAGGTTGGTTCAACATATGCAAATCAATAAATGTAACTCATCATATAAACCTGTCCAAAGTCCAAGACCACATGATACTCGATAGATGCAGAAAAAGCTTTTGACAAGATCCAACAGCCTTTTATGATCAAAACCCTAGAGACAGTTGTAATGGAAGGAACCTTTATCAATATAATAAAAGCTGTATACAACAAGCCCACAGCAAGGATTATACACAATGGGGAAAAACTGAAAGCATTCCCACTTCGATCAGGAACTAGACAAGGCTGTCTACTCTCACCACTTCTATTCAATATTGTACTTGAAATCTTAGCTGAAGCCATAAGACAAGAAAGGGATATAAAAGGCATTCAAAACGGCAGGGAGGAAGTCAAGCTATCCCTATTTGCAGATGACATGATCTTAGATCCCAAAAACTCCACCAGGAAGCTCCTGGAACTAATACAGAAGTTCAGTAGGGTGGCAGGATACAAAATAAATATACAAAAATCAGTGACCTTCCTATATGCCCAGAATGAAAGAAGTGAAAAAACCCTGAGAGAAACAATCCCATTTACTATAGCCCCTAAAAAAATGAAATACCTTGGAATAAATCTAACCAAGGAGGTAAAAGTCCTTTACAATGAAAACTTTAAAAACCTAAAGAAAGAAATTGCAGAAGACACCAGAAGGTGGAAAGACCTCCCATGTTCCTGGATTGGCAGAATCATCATCATAAAAAGGATCATCCTACCATAGGCAATGTACAAATTCAATGGTATACCAATTAAAATCTCAAAGCAATTCTTTAAAGAAGTTGACCAAACAATCTCAAAGTTCATATGGAGGCACAAAAGACCCAGGATAGCAAAGACGATCCTGAGTAACAAAAACACACCTGGAGGTATCACCATACCAAACTTTCGTCTATACTACAAATCCATAGTTATAAAAACAGCCTGGTACTTGCTTCAAAATAGACACACAGATCAATGGATAAGGGTTGAAGACCCAGATGTAAGTCCACACAACTACAGCCATTTGATCTTTGACAAAGGGGCCCAAAAAATCCAATGGAAAAAGAACAGTATCTTCAACAAATGGTGCTGGCAAAACTGGATCTCCACATGTAGAACATTAAAATTGGACCCGTACTTATCACCATGTACAAAACTTAATTCCAAATGGATCAAGGACCTTGATATAAGGCCAGAGACTATAAGAATCATAGGTGAAAGGGTAGAGAACTCCCCTGAGCTGATTGGGCTAGGCCAACAGTTCCTAAACAGACATCCAATGGCACAGTCACTGCTACCAACTCTCAACAGATGGGATCTTTTGAAATTAAAGAGCTTCTGTTCAGATAAATAGATTGTAACATGAGCTCAAAGGCAACCCACAGAATGGGAGAAAATCTTCACTAACCACATACCTGAGAGAGCTCTATTATCCTGAGTACATAAATAACTTAGAAAACTAAGCACTAAGGAAACAAATGGCCCAATTAAAAAATGGGTCCTGGAACATAAAAGAAACTTTACTAGGGATGAAAATTAAATGTCTAACATATATCTTAAAAAATGCTCCACATCCTTAGCCATCAGGGAAATTCAAATCAAAACTTCCCTGAGATATCATCTCACCCCAGTCAGAATGGCAAAAATCCATAATACAAACAACACCAAATGCTGAAGAAGTTGTGCAGAGAGAGGAACTCTCCTACATTCCTGATGGGAATGCAGGCTCATACAGCCACTCTGGCGGGCCGTCTGGAGATTCTTAAAGAAATTAAAGATTGAAATGCCATATGACCCTGCTATTCCACTTTTGGCAATAATCCCCCATACAGCAAAAATTCACCTCGATAGCACAACCATGCCATATTCATAGCAGCACTGTTTACAGTAGCAAAGTCATGGAATCAACCCAAATGTCCAACAGTTCACTAGTGTGTGAGGAAAATGTGGTACATATATACAATGGAGTACTACTCAGCCATCAAAAATGATGAATTAATGCAATTTTCCAGGAAATGGATGGAATTAGAAACAATTATATTGAGTGAAGTATTCCAGACCCAGAAAATTAAGTGCAGTATGTACTCCCTAATAGGTGGCTCCTAGTACCAACCCACTTAAAGATACTCAAGGATAAATCTCTGTAATACCTACAGTAATTGCAAGGATTATGAACAGGAGGGTTGAGGTAGGAAGGCCACACCAGAAACAAGGAGAGAGGGGACCATGTTACAGCAGAGAAAATAGGCCACCATCAAGGACTGCAAGTAATAAGACATCTGGTTAAGTTCACAGACTTTCCTTCCTGATTATTTGCAACTGATGGAGTATGATCTCACCAGAAGGGGAGGGCATATAATCTGTCAGATAAAAAGTAACCATTTTACAAGTGGGTGACTGACCCCTCCCTCACCGTGGTTTCCTACTTTTATTACATTTACCTTTGAAGATACTCTTATAACAAGACTCTAGTTTAACAGTTTCTTATCTCTGGCCAGGGGGTGACATTCAATACCCATCAGGATCAAGCCAAGGGCATTGCAGGAGTAGCAAAACTGAAAAAAGAAAATCAACAAACCATAATCCAGAACTTCAGAGACTCTATATTAACCACCTGGAACTAGGGCACCCTAATCTCTCCCCATCCTGAAGCTCAGGGAAATTTGCAGAAGAGGGGGCAGTAAGATTGTAAGAGCACAACGATGGGAGGAACAATGATATTCAAAATACTCCACACAAGTTAGGGCCAAAGCAATCATAATTGGACTTTGCATGCCTTGCACAATGTCCAACATACTGTTGACCCCACAAAGCCTAGCATGGACTAAAGGGACTAGGATTCTTGGAAGCAAGGAAGTGACAGCCACAGTAGTGTTCCTATGCTTAAGTGGGACACTGTAAAGGGTTCTGGGAAATGCCACCGGGTCCTTGTCCTTCATCGGAGAGTAGGACCCAGAGGAGAGTTGGGCATGCACATTTAAGTATACTCTGGGGATGGGAGTGGGAGGTACTGGAGGATGGGGAGGGCGGGGGAGGGAAGGGAGCACAGGGTGGTTGGGGTTTGGATGGAGGGAGGGGACCAGTGTACCTGTTAATTCTGTATGAGTAGAAAAAAAAGAATTACAAAAAAATAAATAAAATTGAACTATGGTCTCTTAAGAAATAATGGGAACAGGGAAGAGGAGATGGCTCAGTGGATAAGACCATATCTTGTAGCATTAAGAACCAGAGTTTAAATCCACAGACCCCATGTAAAAACTGGGCAGTCTTGGCTCCTATCTATAATTCCTGTATTTGTGAGCATAGACAAAGTATCCCCACATTGAGAGAAGATTGAGTCTCTGCTCCCTGTGAGGTAATATATGCCTGGTACTTTAAATCTCATTATAAATCATGGATTAAATGTTCACAACCACAATGGAAAATCTACTTGCATTGCTTTTCTAGATGTATGTGTAGTCAAATTATCTGCAAAACATTTATTTTTGTACTCACAGATTAGTCTTCTCTTTCTTATTCACAGAATCTTCTTTTGTGTTGTGGGCATCTAATACTTTTAAACACCTATAATTAGCTAAACTGTTGAGAATAAGTGACTTGCTAAGTTTAGCTTTAAATACTACATCTATACTCCTCTTTCAAGGTCTAAGACGGTATCTAAGAAAACTGGGTAGAGTGAATGTAAGTGGCAAATGATGTGGAAGATTGCTATGAAACACTATTATCTGTACGTGACATGCCCAATGCAATCATGAACACATAACAACTATTGCTACCTGCACAACATCTCTACAGATTTGGGCCCTTCATCATTCTCTCATAGATACAGGATGGGCTCATGCGCCCCCCCCCCACCTCTTTGAGAAGCTACAGAAGGAATTGCTTTGGTGAGGAGTGGAAGTAATTTTCTTGAGTGGTGCGGTGTAGTCACTTGTATGTTGCTCATGCTATAGTAAATATCTCATTCTCCAAGCTCACAGAAGTATGTCTAATTAACCTCAGTGAGTCAAATACATGCTAACAGGATATGAGAATCAAATAGGGATTAGTTAGCAAAAAAGAAGGGGTTAACATAATAAAGTAGAGGATAAAGAAGTACCTGGGATTGATTGCATGATATATTGTATACATATATGAAATTTTCAACCAAAAGAGAACAATGAAAACATGTAATGGTAATAGTATAGAATCTGAAAGCAAAATTGTTTGCAAGAAAACTCCATTCCATTTTATCAAAAACTATGACATCAAATAATATAATACACATACCAGAGATAGGTCATATATATGCTGATTTCTCTAACAATAAATCTTTATCCTAAATTTTATATTTAAACCATGTTCTTTACAGGTAGGAGGACTGACTACACATAACTTGCAGAACTGAGTATATGTGTTTAATTTCCTATTTTTTCTCTTTTTTAGCCTCCAGTAAATTACTGCTACATATAAGAACTAATTTACTAGTGCCCTGACAACTTGGTGGACCTATTTTATTTTCTTCTCAACATGAAAGACAACAGGGGTCCAGATGCACTGTGATTTTCTGCCTTCAAGGTTGAGCTTTGCTCATTGGAGCAGCGTCTGGACCTATTATGCCCATCTCATTGCCTGCAGATATGCAAGAGTCCTTACATCTGGTCTGTGAGGGCTCTGCTTGGGTAGGCACTTGTTCAACATTTCAGGCATTCTGAAGTTTTCATAACCACCTTCAAAGAGGAAAGGAACACAGATATTTCCAGCCTCGGGAATGATACATTTACATTCTCTGTATATGTCTGTACCATGACTCACAGCAAGGCAGAGCACCGTGTACTCACTAGGGACAGTAAAGGAATAGATCCACCTTGGACATTCCCTGACTAGGTATTACTGTAACATCATTCCCAAAGTGTAGAAGCTAGAAGAATGGGAATACAGTACCCTTTTTGGGAACCTTCAAGGAAACCAAATATGAAAAGTTTCAGCACATCTTAGGCATGTGTTGAATTTTATGAGTCTGAGGAGATGGGTGAATGGACAATTCAGTGAGAAACAGAAATGTGAATGTACAATGTTGAATCAGAAAGCTCTTTCAAATAAGTCTATCTAGGTCTTATTTAATATTTTTGTGTCATTCAAGAGGAGGTAAATTTCTGCCTGTAATTGGAGATTATTCTGTCCACTTTCTAAATTATTTATTATTTTGATATACATGAAAGCATAAAATCTTATTGAGTACTGCATAATAAGCTCATCCATGTATACACTATATAGTAATGACATAGGTTACGTATGGCTGTCTCCTTGAACATTTGTCTTTTTCTTATAATGAAAATTTTCAAAATTCTTTTCCTATAGCTTTTTTAAATGAATATTTCATTGTTGTTATGTATAATCACCCTGGTATTCAATAGTACATTGGTACTTCCACCTATAACACCTATAATGCACTGGCCAACTTTTCCCCATGCGGATCTTGCTCCATAAGCACCTCATGTTTGGCCAGGTCAGAGTTACTGCAACTTTGCTTTGGGGGATTTGGGAATCTTCCCTTGTTTTAAGGATACCTTATTAGTTTTACCTCTTTCATTACCAATTTGTGCATATACCATATCTGACAACAAACCTGGATGGAGAAATCCATGTACAGTTATTCATTTAAGTATAGGAAATGAGGTTTTATACACTTACCTATTGATGCAATCCCTAGAAATGCTATTCTCCCAGGAATATTTCAGGTTATTGACTGTTTGGTAATATGCTATTATTTGCATTGAAATAATTGGATTGGTTTCATCTAGTGATAGCCATGATGCAAATTTATTTTATATGGTTCCCATTCTTGATAGTTATCTAAGTAGTAAATGAAATCTAAAACATGAAGTCTTTCTTTACTAGTCTATTTCTCACTGTGTTTGACTGTGTGTGTGTGTGTAGTGAGAGAGAGAGAGAGAGAGAGAGAGAGAGAGAGAGAAAGAGAGATGATAGTATGCTTGTTTATGTTTATGCAGGCAAATGTATGCTGCAGTGCACATGTGGAGGAAAAAACTTTATGTATAATTCCTTACCTTTCCATCGTGTTTGTAATCAGGTTTCTTCACAGTTGCTGCTGCTAAGTCAGTCTGTCTGGGCCATGAGCTTCTGGAGGTTTCTGCATGTCCATCTCTAACTTCTCACTTCTGTGTAAGAATTATAAATACTTATGCCATTGTTTCTGGCTTTAAATAAGATCTCCTGATCCAAATTTGGGTTCCCAGGCTAGTGTGGCAGTAATCTTACTTACTGAAATAACTCTCCAACTCTCTTCAGTCTTTACAATACTACAAGAAATTATTTGCTTACATACATAGATGCAAGGATAATTGCTAGGAATCACATAAACACTAGGGCTTGAGAACAAAGAAAAAACTGAAGAATAAGAAACCATTATGTTCTATGCAATATTTGCACTGTGAGTTAATTTTGATGCTATGTTACAAGGATGGCAGATTGCACGCCTCTACCACATATACATTGACATTATAAATTAGAGGGATGTAGGAATAACTATGGAATTTGGAGAGTCCAATTCCTTAAATGAAGATAAATAATCAGAAGTCTAAATATTGTCATTTATTAAATGATACTAATCTCCATACTTCATTTAATTAGTACGTTTTTTTCATTTTACATAAACCATTTTGGTGACAATAAAATAAATAAGAGAAGGGAATATTTAATGAAAAATTAAGCACTAAATTTTTTCTTCCAAAAATACTCTGATTAAAGTATTGTTTGTGCAAAATGACTGACATGTAACACTTGAAAGCTAAAAAGATATGTGAAACAAGCATCAGTATCTAATTAAAGTTGGCAGACTTAAAGAATAGTTAACTTTGACTTACTTTCTGAAATAGTACTTTGTTCACATAAAACACATATTATTCCTTACTAATTTCATTAATTTTAAGCATTAATATTTTGAACAAAGGTTTCATTGTCATTTATTTGATTAAGGGCACCATCAGGAAGATTTCCAACTTCAATGTTCTAGCCTTTGTCCTTCAGGAAATCAAATGATTCAACAACTATGTATATATAAAGTGGCTCTGAAAGCACTCCAAATTCCAGGTGAGAAACTGGAGCAATACAGTGAAGAGCAAATGAGGATGTCCCAAAGGACAGTGCTAGAAGCATATTATCCACATTGCTGTATCTCTTTGGCTGACACTTATTAGCATTAGGAAGAAAACGAAATTCTGCACACCCTACTCTGAAAGAAGAGCATAAAGATCTTACAAACTTCTCTATCTTGATGATAGCATCTTTTTGTCCCTACAATTCCACAGAAAGTTTTTGAAACAAGAGTCATTTTGACACATGCTAATGCAGGCAACCTGTATTAAATATATTCACACACACGCACACACACACATACACACACACACACACACTAGAATGAGATTTGTTGGGAAGAAGATTCTCAGAGAGAAGGAGAATTGAGGTAAGGTAATATTTTACAAAATATCAAAGAAATAAAATAATAACAGTTAAATAAGTGAATCAAAGTTAAAAGTTCTAATGTAGTCATGTCTTATAGAAGACTTTTGTCAATGATGAACCACATAGAAAAGTGGTTCCATGAGACCATAATGAAGTTAAAGAGTTTCTGTCAGTTAGTGAGAGTATAATTTATTGGCATGCTATCTTTAATGACAGCACTCTGTCCCTGGTCATGCTGAGTAAACAACCTTCCCCCCCACCATGCTTCCATTGCATGAAACATATCATTTGCCATATGAGCAGTACAGAATTTTGAGACGATAATATATCAGCAAGTTACAGATTTTTACATTTAGAATGCCATCTATTGCTTTTTACAATGTGCATCTTTTAGTTATTGAAAAACAACATGCACTGGATGAGACCACTAATTATTTTTTTCTGAGTCACTTAGACTACAATAACAACTGAGGCATAAAGAATCCAGTGGAGAAATGATGATATGTTATGACTTCAAGGTTACCAATTGCTCTCTGAAAGGGTGCTAGGTCATTTTATTGGTTGGGACTATATGCCTGGTTCTGTAAATATCTATGAATAACAGTGAGAGGGGGAGAAAACAGACACTAGACAGAAACAGATATCTTAGTTAAGAAATACTTTATAGTAAGTCGCAATCTAAACTCTTTGTTTTATCCTTAGATAAGAAAAGGTCTTTGCACTCAATCAAGATGTATATTATTCCAATGACATTCTAGAAATGCAGAGAATCACAACTGATCAGAGCTCAGAGTGCAGACAAACTTGGAATGCTCAGGGAACTTAGTAGAAGAGAGGTGCAAGAGAATAAAGGTGAGTAGGCCAGCCAGGATATGCTGATCATAATTGTATTCAGAAGCTCACTGTAAAGAGATCTATTTTCACCAGATATACACAATAACTGACATATCAACATTACCCATAAAAATACTCTATAATTTATTTTGCCAGTTTTTCCTACCTCAATAATAATTATGTATTGTCATGTGCGCGTGTATGTGCACACATGGGTAAGGATGTATATATATGCAAGGATGCTCATGCACATGTGAGCATGGGTGTGAGAATGAGTGTGGAGACCAGAGGTCAACCTTGGGCATCATTCTTCAGACACCAGTCATCTTGGTTTTTGAGGCCTAGGATTCACTCATTGGCTTGGCCAGCAAATCTCAAAAGTTTGATTGAACTCAGGTCCTCTAGCTTGCACATCAAGTTCTTTCCTAACAAAACTATCTTCCCAATTCCTTCAGTAGCAATAACTTTTATTGCTTTATGTTCTTCATTAAAAACTACATTATCATCCACAATTCAACTGGCATCTTGGTATAACTGTCTATATATCATCTTTTCTATGATCTTACAGAGAATCCTTTTTTATTATTGTTGCTGATGAATAAGCTTAAATTACAACTTCCTTTTCATTAATTTTATAAGAATTCGTGATCATTATCCCATATTCCATTTATTGCCTAGCATTTTCATTCATGAATTCTGTAGTTTCTTTAAATTACTATGCTCGTGAGGTGAAGTCATTACATGCCTCACATGGCCCATTCCTCTCTTTACTTTGCCGACTCTGTAAATGCTAGAGTTCTCTTTGACTCTTGCTCCCTACTTTCCATTGTCTACTTATGTGTTGAAATGCATTAGAAATATGATGTTCTGAATCTTATATTGACTCTTCCTATCCATTTTCAATTCCATCTCAGTGCTGATTGCTTCTTACTTGAGCTTCTGTGAAAATGGCTCAGTGTTATATTTAAAGCTATTTTTCTCAACAGCCAATGAACTTATAAGTAGGAAGACAGTACATCAAACTGCTCTGTAAATAGTTACTATTATACTCAGATTTGAAGAGCACTTAGCACTCAGCCTAGAAATATTCTCCTACAGGAGAGGTAGAGAATCTCAGCACCTGGACAGGATGCAATCTAGGGCAATAGAAGAACAGCAAAGTGGACAGCAATGGCCAGCCATAATGCACAGAGCAGTGACTCAGCAAGCCAACCCAATCTCCCCAACCTAAGGCTTTGGAAACCTCACAGAAGAGGAGGCAGTGAGAATGTAAGAACCTAAAAATAGCAACGTTCACCTTTGGATAAGACTTCACACTCAAAGTGGGACTGCTGCATCTAGGACTTCCCTACACTGAGACTTGTCTTTACCAGACCTGCATAATGACTAACAACATATCAACATGCCCACATAGGATATTGAGGAACTTAAGAAAGATAAGAATAAATAGTGGAAACCTTGGGTACTAAAACTGGATGAGTGAAGGCAAGTACCCCTATCAGTGGGGTGGCCCAAAGAGAGAGAACTTAATAAGCCATGGAAGCATGAACCCTCAAAAGAGTAGACTGAGATGCAGTAGAAGGTGGGGGTAGGGATTCATTTTTCTGCCAAGGGTAGTAAGACCACTCTTAAGATGAAAGAGGCCCATAATAATTTAAGGGTTCACTGGCCTCATCCTCCTCTGAATCTTCCCACACATCAACATCTCAGTCCTTTTAATCAGTGCTCTGATTTTAACTGCAGATACCTTCTGAGGCTGGGACTTTAATTTATGTTGCAGCTCAGCCACTCTAATAATTAAAGCTTGAATTTGATTTTCAGCAGTTTGAGCTCTATTACTACTGGAGAGAAGATTCTCTTCCAGAGCACACTTAGAAACTGCCAAGTTGTTTACACGCATTCTGAGGTTGACTATTTTCATTTCTGAGGTCTTTCTTTTCCCTCTCTGTTATATCCAGAGATGCTTCCAAAGCACATTTAGAAGCTTTTAGATTTTTTATGTTCATCTTGGGCTTGGTAATTTCATCTCTGAGACTTTCCCTCTCCTTTTGTATTTTAACCAGAGATGTTAAAAGCAACCAACCAGCATTATTTTCCTCATTTTTCCTTAGATTATCAAAAGTATTATATACAGAATCACTAAACACTGTACTCACAAAGGTGCATCAGAACTATCCATCACCCCCACTTTTATCAGTTCTTCAATAAGCTCACACCATGGTGTTCTTTATATCACTAAGGCAGTCTTTAGTAGCTGGAGGTTTCATTTTGTTGGAAAACCAGCTCCATATAATCTCAAGACTACTGGAGAAATTCATCTTTATAATTCTGTTCCTCCAGAACACTCCTGGTAAAAAAATCCATTAGGGTCCTCTGAAGAAACAGAATTTATAGAATGTTTTATATATATACCATAGCTGCCTTGTTCTTGAATGGAATGTTCCACAAAGCCAAAAGCTCCCAAGGAAGTCTCAAGCCTTTACTTCTCTAGAGGGTTGAAAACACTGGGTTCCAACATTGGTAAAGAATAGCTGGGACTATGACGTCAGCAATGAACAGCAAACAACAGCAAGCCTAGAGGCCAGGCTCCAAAGGCAGCAGCATAAACAGTAACAGCGTGACGGAAAAGATGAAGCTCCAAGTCAGCAAAGGACAGAGGCAGCAACAACAGCAACAAAGAAGGTCATGATGCTCCGAAAGTGCATCATGTTTGCAGAGTAGGCTACACAGCAAGTCAACAAAAGATAAGGGAAGACCAAGTCCCTTCTCCTGGCACTTCCTATTATCTGGTCCACCACTGGAAAGTACCACCCACTATGGGCTGGGTTTTCAACAGCATTCAATCAATTACCTGCAGACTCATTCAGGGACCATTCAAACCATTAACTCTCCACAGCTGCCCCCAAACAGTCTGCAACTGTCAAGTTAACACCAAAATGCAACCATAACAGGCCCCTTTGTTAAAAATCAAATGACGGCATTGTGTGGGCTTATATGTGGGGCTTCAACCCTTATCCATTGATCTATATATCTGTTTTGAAGCCAGTGCTATGCTATCTTAATTATTAAGGATTTTGTAGTATAGATTGAGGTTTGGCAAGGTGATACCTCTAGCATAGATTTTGGTACTCAGGATGAGTTTTGCTATCCTTGTGCTTTCATATTAATTTTGAGATGGCTTTGTCAATTTCTGTGAAGAATCGTCTTGGAATTTTGTTTGGTATAGGACTGGATCTTTACATAGCCTTTGGGAGGAAGGTCGTTTTTTATGATGTTAGAAACATAGGAGGTCTTTCCACCTCTTCATGTCTTCTAAAATTTCTTTCTTTAGGGTTTTAAAGGTTTCATTGTACAGGTCTTTTATTTCCTTGGTTAGATTTATATTAAGGTATTTCGATTTTTAGGGGCTATGTTACATGGAATTGTTTCTCTTAGGACTTTATCACTTTTTTCATTATTGCTATATTAGACAGCAACTGAATTTTGAATATTAACTTTGTACTATGTCTCTTTGCTAAACTTATATGTTAGTTCCATGAGTATCCTGGTGAATTTTTGTGTCTTTCAGATAAAGGATCATGTTGTCTGAAAATAGGGATGACTTGACTTCTTTTCCTATCTGTATCCCTTTCACTTACTTCTCTTGTTTTACAGCTCTAGTTAAAACTTTCAGTACAATATTGAATAATTGTGGTGAGAATGGATAACCTTGTTTACTTCTCGATTGAAGAGGAAATCCTTCAAATTTTTCACCATTTAGAATGATCCTCGAAATAGACTTGTTGTATATATTCTTTATTATATTGATGTATATTCCTTTCATTCCAATCGTCTCCAGGACTTTGACTATGAAGGGATGTTGGATCTTGTCAAAAGACTTTTCTGCATCTATCAAGAGACCTTATATTTTTATATGATGAATAACATTTATCAGTTTGCATGTGTTGAATCAACCTTGTGTGCCTGGAATAAATTCTAACTTATCATAGTGAATGATTTTTTTTTATTTTTTATGTCCATTTTGCTAAAATTTTGTTGAGAATCATTGCGTCTGTGTTCATGTAAGAGATTGGACTATAATTTTCTTTTTTTATTGTATTTTTATTTGGTTTGAGGACCAGTGTAATATTAGCTTCACAGAAAGAATTTGCTGTTTTACAGAATAGTTTAAGTATTGGTTGTGTTAGTTATTATTTGAATGTCTCATATAATTCTGTACTGAATCCATCTAATCCTCGACTTTTCTTGGTAGAAAATTTGTCATTGCTTTTTTAATTTGTCACTTATTATAGGATTGTTTAAATAATTCAATTCATCCTGATTCAATTTTGTTAAGTTGTGTGTGATAAGAAATTCTTCTATTTCTTACTGTTGTCAAATTTTGTAGAGTATAAGTTTTTGAAGTGTTACGATTCTCTGAATTTCCTTCATATTAGGTGTAATGACTGCTTTCATCTATAATTTTATTATTTTGGTTTTTGTGTTTTTGGGCTTTGATTAATTTGTCCAAGGGTTTATTGATCTTATTGTTTTTCTTTCAAAGAACTAGGTCTTTGGATGATTTTTTGTATACTTTTCCTTATCTCAATTTTAGATACTTTTCTCTGATTTTGCTACTTTCTGCTCATCTACTCATTTTAGGACTGGGTTCTTTTTTTCTCTCTAAAGGCTTAAGTCGCATTATTAAGTTTTGTTCTTGTGATATTTCCATTTTGTTGATGGAGACAATGAGTTCTGCAAACATTCTCTTAGTGTTGCTTTCATCATGTCCCCAAAATTTTATGTTGTATTTTCATTATCATTTACTTCTAGAATGTACTTATATTTCATTGTTAGATGTGTTTCTTGAAGGCAGAAGATTGATGCATTTTCAAATTTTATGTTTGTAATCTATGTCTTTTGATTGGAGAGCTAATTCCATTGACATTTAGGGTTATAATTTAGAAATGTTTGTTGATTCCTATAATTTTCTCTGTTGTTATTATTTTCCCTGTCCTCTCAAAAATGTTTGTTCTTCATTTCAACTGTGAGTATCTTTTCTAGTATCTTTTGTAGGCTCAGTTTGCTGTCCATTTATTCCTTCAGCTTGTCCTTATGGTGGAAGACTTTTCTTTCACCCTCAATCATGACTGACATTTTTGATAGGTACATCAGTCTGGGTTGGCATTTGTGCTCATTCATGACTTGAAGTATGTTTTCTCAAGCTTTTCTGACTTTTACTGTTACCATTGAAAAATCAGCTATTATTTCAATAAACTTACCTCTTCATCCATCTATCTATCTATCTATCTACCTATCTATCTATCTATCTATCTATCTATCTATCTATCTATCTATCTATCCATCCATCCATCCATCTATCTCTGTCTATCTCTGTGTGTGTGTGTGTGCGTGTGTGTGTGTGTGTGTGTGTTTGTGTCAGAGGGCTATGTGTGTCCCTGTGAAGGACCAAGGGAGAGTTCGGGAATCATCCTTGATGGCTTCTAACTCCTTTACATTTCGTTCTGGGATTTTCCAAGCTCTTCCTTCCAGAGAAGGAATTACAGGCTGCCACCATTTCTGCCTGGCATTTTTTTTTTTTTTTTTTTTACATTGGACCAGAGATCTGAACTCAGGATCTTCTTCTCTTTGTAAGGTAGAGTTTTAACCCCTGTCTCCAGCCCTAGGCTTACTTTTAAATATGTTTTTTTTTTTCTCTTGACATTCTCAGACATTGTCTTAGCCACATACCTATAGGGTTGTAACTATGATTTGCCATAGTGAGTTTCTATTTTGGTCATATCTGATTAGTGTGTGATATGCCTCTTGTACTTGGATGGGGAACTCTTTCCTTAGATATGGAAAAGTTGTATTTATGACACTGTGTAAAATCTCTTCCATTGTGAGTTTATGAGTTTTTTGTTCTGGAAGCTCATGAATGGGCAGGTTTAGCATTTTTAAGGAGTCCTATAACACTTGAATATTCCTCTCAAGTGTTGTTTTTTTTTTTTTTGTTTATTTTTTGGCCTTTGTAACCTCTTTAAACCTCTTTGTTCTGTCATCTTCTAGTTCTGATATTCTATTTTCTGCTTCATTGGTTCTTCTGGTAAGCCCTTCTGTTGAATTTTCTATTACAATTAGCTTGCTTTCAATTTTGATTTCAATCTCTACATGAAATGCTTTCTTTTCTCATTTCATCTAGGCATTTGTTGTGCTCTTATTTATATTGTCTTATGTGATTATTTAACTTCTCTCAGATTTTTTCTTCACTGTTTTGATCATGATAAAGATCATCCTTTGAAAATCCTTGCGTTAGTTATTGAATTCTTGACTCATATCTGAGGGGTTATTCTGATAGGGATCTGTAATTATGGGGCAATGTTTTTTGTAGGAGAGTTATTGTCATGTTTTTGATGTTTACTATGGATTTATGGTGTGACTTGGGGATTTTGTACTTGATTTCTAGTATTATTCTTGGTGGTATTTTTGACTGTTATGAGTCAAACAGAATTGCTGCCTTTGGAAGGTAATTGTTACTGTTTATTTAGGTATTGAAGATGTCAATCTAGGATTCCTTGATGTTATTTCATGGGTAAAGTTATTATATTTTATTGCCAAAAAAAAAAAAAAACATGCAGAAGGACTACTGTGTTTCCATGGGTGACAGAGTTTAGGTCTAGATTTTCCTGGCAGTTTAGAATTCCATGTCAAGGCTTGTTATATCTATTTTGGGTTAAGTATTCAATCAGCTTTATATTATGCAATAGATTGGGTTTAGTAGCCATGGGTTAGAGATTACTTTGACATGGAAACTATTAGGTTCTTGGAGGTATGTGAGGGTGAATGATTAATATTCTTTAGAGTTGGTATATGAGGCTTTGGGTGTGCTATATAGAAGTCTGAAAGGCACTGTGTGTTCCTATGGTGATTTTGGGAGTCATTCTGGATGGCTTCCATCTCCTTTTCCTTTTGCTCTGGGATTTTCCAAACTCTTCCTTCCAAAGCAGGAAGTACAGGCTGCTGCCATTTCTGTTTGGCATATATATATATATATATATTTAAATTTAGGACCAGAGATCTGAATTCAGGACCTTCTTCTGCTTGTAAGATAAAGTCTTAACCCCTGAACCATCTCTCCAGCCCTAGGCTTACCTTTAAATGTGATTTTGTTTTTCTCTCTTGACACTCTCAGCACATTGTCCTTGCCATGCATCTACGGGGTTTTGACTATGATTTGCCATGGTGAGTTTCTATTTTGTTCAGTCCTTTGAGATGAAAGGAAAGTAAAAGTGTTACTTATCTTATGGTTGGATGCTAAGATTGAAGATTTTCTTCTATTCCATGGATGAAGCTTCAGTGTTGTTATAGTTAAGCACAGGTGTCAACTTGACAGTTGAGGATTTGAGCTCTGGGCACATTTGTAGAGAATTAGTGGTTGAGTTAAGCCCAAAACAAACCTGCAGGAGATTGTCTATTTGATGGGAACGGCCCAAACCAGGTGGGTAAGACTGGCCCAGGGATAAAATATAGAGAACTGATTGAGAAAATTGGCATCCTTATGTATACCTGGCCAGACAGGCTGTCTAGCAAGTAAGGATCATCCCTCTTTCAGCTATTATATAGAGATTGTGTGGTCAGTTCCCTTGGCCTTGGTGTTGGTGCATGCTCTCCTGTCAATTTGGACTATGAACTGTAACTGGTCTATCATAAGAGAATAAACCCTTAAGCCATTTGATGGTAATTTATCAGCCACCATGCAGATGAACTGCAACAAGGGTTCTCAGTTGCAAGGTATCCTGGTCCCTGGCTTGCAGTTTCTGTGGAAAATGTGGTAGAAAAATTTATTTGAGGCTACAGCTAGTAGGCCTAGGGGATGTGAGAGGAAGAATACCTTGTACTGCCACCCAGGAGAGAGAAAATACAATCTGATAAAACTGCTGTTGCCCTAGAGCTTAAGGGTGTGGCCGGGGGCCTGTGTCACGATTTGAAATGTGTCCCCCACATCTCATGTGTTTGGGAAGGTCATGTACCTTTGTGAGGAGGAATCTTGATGGAGGAAGGTAGTCAAAAGGGGTGGGCCTTGAGGTGGATTAGACCCATCCTACCTCCAGGAGAATCCTGCCTTTTGAAGCATCAGTCTTTCAGCTTTTAGTCTCTCTCCGATGGGAGTGATTTAGCCTAACTCCAGCTTCCGCCAGCCAGCCATGCTGCCTCTGCCATGAAAGAGTATTTCTCTCCTCTGGGACCATAAACTGAATTAACCTTCCTTTATTCCTTAAATTGATTGATTTTAGGTGCTCTCTCACAGCAAGGGTTAAGAGTAACTATTACAGCCTGCTACCAAGCCAGTCGCCCTTTAGAGCACTCTAGTGAAAAAGGAACTCAAATCTACTAATGTCTACTGTTAATCCATAATCTAGGGGTATGACCAAGGGGTCGCCACACAAGCACCAAGTACTGGTCCCCAATAGAGAGGGATTTTTATTCTTTATAGTATTAACTTTTTGCATATTTTGATTTTATTGGTATTGTTCTAATGTTTTCATTCTTTAACTATTTTCATTTAAAATTAGAATTAAGTGTCCTATCAGAGACACTTAGGAGAAAAAAAAGTGGTAAGGGAACTGATATGAAAAAGATTCTTTTAATGCAAATTAAAGGACTCTCTGGGAATTGGGGCGGGAGTCACTGGGGGATGGGGTGGGAGGGGTGAGGGGAGGGGGAGCAGGGGGTTCAGGGGGAGGAGGAGGGAAGGAGGGAACCAGTGTACCAATTCAGTTTGTATAAGCGGAAATAATAATAAAAAATGTTTAAAAAAAAAACAAAGATTCTTTTGTATGACATTTAGGCAGTTTTAGAGCAGCCATGCTGAGATAGTCTTTGCTGCTCTTTGAAGGTCCTTCTCCATGGCTAGGATTACCCTGAAGGGACTTACCTTATCAATCTAGAGGAGCTGACTGTAATCATTCATGAAGATAAATTTGAGAACTTGTTCCAATCCTCTATTCATTAAAGCATATGAACATTGTTTCTCCATTATAGTTAAGCCTTAAGGCATAAGATTATCTGAGTTGGGCCTCAATATGAACAGACCAATGTGATGTAAAGGACCAAAAGCTCCAATTGGGATTGCAGAAATTGTAACTAACCATTTTTCTGAGGTTTACTTAGGCCTTTGAATAATTGTGACCTGGCAGCCATCTTTGGCTTCTTTGCCTCTCATGTGACTCTACATCTGGAGTCCATGAGATTCTTTTCCAGCTCCTTACTCCTCATTGTTTGCATGTCTGGAGTCCATAAGATCTCCAGGCCTCTCTTGTCCCTCATGGATCCATGTATATGAGTTCAATTTTTCTCTTCTCTTATACACTCTGCCTTAATCCTGTATGCATATTTTGGTTTCAATCTTCAATTCTGAAACACCAGAACCTGGGCACATAAAGACCCCAGAGATATGCCTTATCAACATGAAAATCTGTATTTATGAAGAAAAGAGAATTTTTTTAAAGAGAGAATTTATATTTGTCATTTAAAAACTTTTAAATAATGGATAATCTGATAGTAATTATGAAATATTTACTTGAGAGGTATATTGTGAATGTACCTTTGAGAACTAAAACATATTCATGTAAAAATTGAATAAGTATTTGCATTTATGTATATATAAATTTCTTGTATTCAACAATTAAAGGTGACTTTAGAACTTTTTCAGAGGCATTCAAATCTGCTTTACTATGAATATTTATTTCCTGTAATAAGAATAAATGCAGGGTGACTGAAGGAAAAGCCATCAATCATGTGTACTCTCAAATTATTTAGATTTTATTTATACACAAAAATTAAGCAAAAACAAAGAGATCTTTGCTTTTATCTAAGCAAAAGCTAGCCAATCTCTCCCTAATCTCATATTTACAAAGACTTTGAACTTCAACCATGATAACCAAACTAATCATTCCTGCCTGTGGGTGAAATACCCCTCCCTTGTTGCTTCATTAAGAGCCTCAGCCCACAAGCAGTTATGTTCTCTAATGATAACACAGCACATAGCTAAGGTTCATTGCCTGTGCTTTGTATCTCTAGTGGAGAGATAAATTTATAAAATGACTTGATAATTTTAGAAGTATTTGGTATTATCCATTAAGATCTATTTTGTACTAGATGAAGACCATTTCAAACCATATTTGTAGCATGCAAATAGCAAATGAATTATGAGTTACGGATGTACACCAAGATCCTTGTGGTATTTCAACCATCCCCAATTACTGACAATATGTAACCTTGAACAAGGGATGCAATCTTTATTTCTTCACTAATGAAACTAAACACCTTATAAGCTTTTTTCACAAATCAATCCGGTATCATGTATGAGATGCTCTGGTGCCTGCTTAGGATAGAGAAAAATCTTTGCGGGATTATTTGATTCAGTAATACTGTCATAATTATGGAAAGGATTCTCTAAATTGACACAAACTAAAGCAGGTAACTATACACTGCTAATTATAAAATAGATACAAAATATTGTCTGAAGTATATAAAACAAAGCAGCATGTATACTTCCTCCTGGGTCTTCACATCTTGGTCTACAGGGAAACAAATTGATCTAGTGTCTGACATGATTTAGTGAACAGATTGAAGCAGATGATTCTGATGAAAACTCAAGTTGGAGACTCTGGAGGCACTGCAAAACTTGTAAACTATCTTAGAAAAAGCTCATGGCTCTCATTTGGTTGCAATGTCACCAATGTTACCTAATGTAAATGAAAGTTTCACATCTACACCAGTCTTAATTACGGAATGATGGAACTGAGACCTTGTCTGAAAAAATAAACACTTGCATTTTCAAATGTCATTCCTGAGATGGCAAGGTGGTTTAACAGTTAATGGTGCCTGATTGCAAACCTGGCAGCCAGATTCTACCCATAGAATCCACACAGTGGAAGAAGAGGACCTACTTCATAAGCTGACCTCTGAACTCTGCACAAGCACTCGGTTGTGTATAGGTGAGGGTAGTCTGACAATCTTTCTCTCTCTCTCTGTCTCCTTTCTTCATAAAGAGATCATACTATGAAATGATGTTAGATTACACATATACAAAATGATATTTTTGTGTTTTAAAGAAAATATCATTTACAAAGTTGTAAAAGCCTTTTCACATGCTTTGAATCACCACTTCACTGTTTATCATCAACATGGAGCTGGATCATGCCATGTTTCCATTCACAAAGAATCAGGGCAGAAGCTGAGCCTACTGTACAATGATAGGTTACAATGATAGGCTATGATTTCACAGCAGAAAGGCAGCAGAGAGCTGTGGAGAGCACCACATATTGAAAATGATCGAGCATGTGGCAAGGAAGACTCATATCACAAAGGGACAGGGACAACAAGAAGCTGGGTGACAGTTTCTTTGTCTTCACACTATATGGAGCTCCAAAAATTGAAACGGTTGATGGATTGTTTAGTAGATTCTGGGAAAGAAATCCTTGTTTACTTCAGACATGAGGCATAGAAGTCTGTGCATGACTGTCTAGAATTCCAAATAATGCAACAATATTCAAGATGAGACAGGTCTTGGAGTATCTAGTAAAAAAGAATACTGGGCGTGAGTTGAGGAGAGTATCTATTGAAGGTAGCTCGATGCACAGGAGAATGAAAGGCATTATAATGGGACCTTTTTAGGATGAGTTACAGATATATATATATATATATATATATATGTATGTATACATGTGTATATATATGTGTGTATATGTGTATGTATGTGTGTGTATATGTGTATGTATGTGTGTGTGTATATATATAGTATATATATGTATAGTATAACTCAAAATAAGGAGTGAGAAACAAATTTTTCAGGCTTATTTCCAATGTTATCTGAAACTTTATTCTATGTAAAATGCCTTCAGTAAAATTCACCCCACTATGATAATGCATAGCTGATTATGAAGAAAAATACCACTTCAGTGGTCTATGAAATATCAACGAGGAACTGCAGAATGTAAGGATGCTCATACTAGCAGTTCTCTGTCCAATAAGTAGTAGCTTTTGCTATTGTGTTAGTAACAATGATGTAAGTGATGTGACAGAAGTCCTGTGGCCCACTTGACTTCTTCATATCCATTAATGGACTAGTCCTGTAAACTTGAGGTGATACATTCAAATATGAATATAATTATTTCTTCAAATATTACAATTATTTTATTTGGAACATAAAATGTTTCCCACAGATATACATGTCAAATGTTTGGTACTCTTCTAATGTTGCTATATTAAGAGATGGTAGAGGTTTCAGAAAGTAGAGATCAGATAGATCTCAAGGTCATTTGAGATGGGACTTTAGAGGACATACATGATCCCATCCTGCCTTGTGCCTGCTGTCTGGCATGCCCAAGCAACCTTGTATTACACACTGCCTCAGCCATGATGTCCTGCCCTACATGTGGATTGGGTAACCACAGATGTAACTCCATGAAACTGTGAGTGAAAATAATTCCTTCTTCATTTTTTAAGCTCTTCTTTTGGTCGCACAGATAGAGAAACTAATACATAAATAGAGTCAGTTTTCCTTTCAGTGTTTTAATTTTAAAACCAGTGACATGAGTGGTCAGCAAGATAACTCAGTAGATAAATGTACTCGCACACAAATTTGGCAATTTGAGTTTAATCCCTGCAGTCCACAGAATGGAAGGAGAGAACTGACCTCCAAAAGCTGTTCTCTCCACATGCATGTTTCATTGCATCGTGTAGGCATTAGTTAGCACACATAAAATGAAAAATACATAAGAAAAAAATTACAATTACATAAAAACTTTGCTACGACATGAGACATTCTTAGAAATCTGCTTGCTTGACGCCAAGCTCTTTTCAGACTCAACAGTGAGCACTAGTTTGACACAATGATGCAGACAGCAATTCTATTTTAGAGGAATCAGTACTTGACAAGCATCTAAAGTTCTACCTTGCCACTGACTGAGATCTATCATATTCCTGATTGGTTTCTAATAGCTCTGAGATTGAGCCCTAAGGCTCACCAAGTTCTGGGTTTAGCAGCCAGCCCCGCACAAGCCTGACTCCAGCATGAATCTCCTCACATTTCTTAAGAGTTCTATTTCTACCTGTTGCTTCATTTTATTTTGTTTTGTTTTGTTTTTTTTTAAGGAAAAATATTCATTTCTTCTATTCTTTTTGTAAGAGTTTTAACTTTTCTGTCTAGAAGAATTATGTCAATGTTTTCTAGTCATAGATCATTGTATGACCTGTTTGGACAGATGCCAATATCTAAGATTCATAGAAAAAAGTCCCTATGATGTCAATGCTAAGGATTTATGATGAATTTCTTACCAGATAAAAAGGAATTTTGCAAACTCTAGAAATGGTCCCAAAAAGTTTAATCTTGGGATGAACGTGTTTGATCTTGCATGACCGACTTTTGGAAGCAATAGATTCTGTTGCTGATAAATCAGTGTTGAGAGTGGCACCCAAATGCCCTGAATCGGATAAAAACAACGTGCTTCTCTCTGGGAGTTGTGGTGAGGACAAGAGGCTCCAGCACTCAGTAGATGGAGCAGAGAGGTATGGAGCTGATGAACAGCCTGGTGCTGTGAAATTATGACTGTCCTCAGAGGTCCAGTACTAGCTTGTGTAAGGCCTGAAGTTCAGCTCTATTATCAAAATCCTGGGAAGAAAAAAATAAGTATTCTTGACCACCCATTTCAGTCTGTTCACTTCAAAGTTGAAATGCCATGTAGTTACAGATTCTGAAAGTGCTAGGGCAAACTTTAGTTGCTCTTCAAGAGAACAGAACTTATTCTCAGTTCCACTTTATGAAACAGCACTTGAACTGACACACGACTCCTCATTTTAGTAAATATGCATTTTCATCACTTGTAATTCATTAATAGCATTAATAATTTTATTGATTCTAGGTTAAGAAGACAGATGATCTCATGAGCACAAGTTTCCTTCCTTTTCCTTTCTTAGTTTAAAACCTGACCCCAGGAATCTCCCTATGTCAATCTCTTCCTCACAGTTCAAAACAAATGAGATGCTTGAATTCTTCGTCTTTGCTCATTTGTTTTACTTATAGGTTTTTTTCAGGGAATTTGTAAGTGAAGTTTTTTCTTTCTTACATGTGTTTATTTTTAGATATATTTTTAATTGTATGTGTTTTAAAAATTATAAATTGTGTCTTAATACTATATGCTTTCATAACTTAGAAATGTTAAATCATACTAAAATGTGCATAACACCTCAAAATTCTGTAATATTCTTTGATCTGCTTTCTTCTGGTGATGCTATTTTTCTGAAATTTAGCAATGTATAAATATAGTTGGAATTTCTTCACTTGTGCTTTGGCAAAGCTTTACACATTATAAATAAAACTATTTATTCAATGTATAAAAGACAATTGGCTTGTTTCAAAGTTTGAAGTGTCCTAACCAATGCTGTTGCTAGGAACAATTTTGAATTCATGTCAAGGTGACTAGATTAAAGTTTTTCTAGAATGCCGACAATGTGAGAAAAGTTTATCTTGACATTTTACAGGAGAAAATTCAGAATGTCCCATCTAGAAATCATTACTCACATTAATAAGCAAAGACCTACAATCTGCTACTAAATATCCTACAAAATACAATAACCACAATAATTTATCAGCCACAAATGTCTATTTTTGCCCCTATTAAAACCTCACTCCTTATAGGTTTACGAATTTTTAGGTTGGCAAATGAAATTTCAAGCTTCTGAGCTTGAAATTGGGCTATCTATATTCTCATTCACCTCACATAGGATCTGTGGTTCCTATAACCTAAAATGTTGGTTATTTATTATTTTATAGATTTTGTGAGTACAAGCTAGTGTTTTAGATGGGTTTATTCATATTTTGCAAATTAATTAAATCAACTATACATTGCTTCTAATGAAGTACCTTTATTGTAATCAGTTCTTTTTCTGTTCAATTACTGATTCTTAATTTTCAGTTCCATTTGCATATTTCCTATATTAACCTTCTATTTTATATGGTTACTTTTTTAGTTTGTGCCTTACCATTACTGTTACTATAATTATTGTTGTTGTTGTTATTTTTGTTTTTGTTAAGTTGGGACTAGAGAGCAAGCCTAGGACCTTTTCATGTATGCTAAGCCAGTACTCTGCCATAGAGCTTTCTTCTCAGCTCCTACAGTATATTGAAATTGGCATCAGTACATAAGTTTTGGAGTATAATTTATTAGCTAAGCATCCTATAGGTCTTCTTCAATACACACTACTTCATTTTGATATCAAGAGACAGTTGTTTATTGACATGTATAGCATTACATTTTAATATGGTCTATAATAAATTGTAAATTTATGCATATTTAATGGAAAGGAGTCTTGACTTAATTAATTTTGTATATTTAAGAAGCAATTGTTCTACAATCATTTCTTGATAGATTTTGCTTCTTCCAAATTGCAAAATAATCATCATAAGCTAATTCTTTTTACATTCTTCTTGCTCTTTCCTTATCACTCTTCTGTTCCAATAGCTTGTTTGTTTGTCCAAGTGTCTCCCTGAGTAACAGCCTGCATTTACTTTACTATCACTGTTAGGTAGAATACCTCCCCCAACTTTGTCTTTTTCTTTAGGCTTAATTTTCCCCTTTAAGCGTTTAGCTATATATTTGGAAAAAGTTTGGCAAATTCCATACTCTCAAAGAGTCTTTAGTGACTTTCATTGGAACTATATTGAATGTATGAACAGATTTTTGAAAACTTTACATTAAAAACATTGACTCTCCAGTGTATTTTCCTTAAGGTTCTATTTGTGATTTAATAAAGATATATGTATCTTGTATAAAATGTCTAGTGCATTTGTTTGTTTGTTTGTGTGTGTGTGTGTGTGTGTGTGTGTATGTTGGATGCTTATATATACATGTATGTATATGTGATATGTGTACACATGCATAAGTTAGGGGTCAATGTGGAGTATACATCTCTATGCTCTCTATTACATTTGTGACAATGTTTCTCACTGATCCTAGATGTCATAGATTTGGGTAGACCAGCTGGCCAGCAAGCCTCAGAGATCTCTGGTCTCAGTCTCTGTCTCTTCAGTGATAAGATTGCAGTTCACCCACCCTGTTTTTACAGAGGTGCAGAATACTCAGGGACTCGTACTTGCAAGTAAGCACTTCACTGATTGAGCCATGTTCCTCAGCCCCTTGAATATCTTTAGATTTACATTTATGTGGTTCCTGATTATCAAATTAAATATGTGCAGAATCATATTGTATGTTTGGCTTCACAGTATAAGAATCAAGTTACTTATGGGATATCTATTTCAAAATCAACATTTGCTGAATTCTCTAAAGTTACTTTTTAATCAGCTTCTTCTTTTATAGGCATATCTAATATATTACAAAATGTTTTGTGTTCTTTTTTTATGGAATGCTTTACAAATTTGCTTATCACATTTTGAAGGGGCCATGCTAATCTTCTCTGTATTCTTCTAATTTTAGTATATGTGTAACCTAAGTGAGCACAATATGTTCTAATTTTAACATTTGCCTCCATACATCTGTAGTTACCAAGTCCCAGGCAGCCATTATCTCTCTTTGTTTCTAAGAATGATTTTTACCTTTTCTCCTTGGCATCGCTTTAAGCTTGATCCCTCTGATGTTCAATGGAATCCTTTGGTATTCATATTCTGAAATGATCTAGAAGGTTCCTTGCTCACACAGGTCTTGGCACTTTTGATCATTGTCACGTCTGTGATTCTCTCATGGTTTTCTGTTCATTAGTCACTCCCATCATGCTTTTCTTAGCAATGGGTGCTGGTTCAGTTTGAGTTGGATTTTTTGTTTGAGCACAATTTTTTCACATTTTTTTCTTTCTTTCTTTCTTTCTTTCTTTCTTTCTTTCTTTCTTTCTTTCTTTCTTTCTTTCTCTCTCTCTCTTTTCTTTTTCTTTCTCTCTTCCTCTCTCTTCTTTCATTCTCCTTGTTTATAATTTTTTCACAAATGTTCTCAGTTCATGGTGCTATTTCTTAAATTCACATCTCACTCCATGACCTTCATAATTCTTAATCTTCCACTTCATATTTCGCTGCTGATATGATTAAATCAGTATTTTTTATTCAATGAACTAATATAGCCTTATATTTTCATAATCTAACATCTAAATAACACTGTTTTCATTGTGATACCCACTCTATTTCTTTTACTGTGACCATTATGATAACTGTACCACAGTTATTTTAATTAATAAGTACCAAAAGATATAATGATCATTAGTAATACTTTTGTATTTATGTATGGACAACAGTTGTAATGGTCCTAATTACAATTTTATTTGTCATTGGAAAAATTTACATACAGTTTTATATCTTTAACTTTGACTTTACTATCTGATTAGGTGATGCAGAACTCAAAGTCTTGGTGAGAAAATCACATTATTTAATATGGTATATGTTGCTAATTGCACTGCAAAATACATTTCCAGTTAAAATTGGTTTCTTTTACCCTCATTGTCTGCATTGATCCTTTTTACTTATAGAAACAAGTTGTACATTACTTGATATTTCATGCTCATGTGAAGAACATCACATTTTATTTTTAAAATAATAATGTTGACATTACAAACTTTTAAGTCTGTAAAGTATGTTACATGCATATATCATATTTTTCATTAAGTGATAAATTATTGGAAGTATTTCTTTTGGAATTTTTTCTCATACTTATCTTTTCCAAATTGATGGCCATGATTTATTTCAACACTTGGATTGTAAGTTGAACTTTCTAACATATTCATTAATTTTTGTTATGGAATTATCTGTTAAGCCTAGAAAATCCTCTCTGAGGAGATTTTAATTAATTTCAGATATGCCACATTTTCTGGTTATCGGCCAATTCAACACATTTCTCCGCCTTCTTCAGTTATTGGTATTATTTTTATATATAACTCTCCAGGCCTACAAACCAGCATAAACCCAGACTTATGTGCGGGAAACAAAAGTGGGAGCACTAAGAATTGATCAAGCATCCGGTCAGAAGGAGTTTAGGATATCCTCTGTCATCCAAGCCAACTTTATTGCAGCATACATGAATATTTATAGGAAAACAGGAGCAGCACCAAATTCTTTACAGGATTATGTAAAACATATACATTCCCGTTAACAAAGAAAAGGCAGGAGTGACATCTGTCAGACATGATGTGGCTAGGTAAACAGGCATGGCACTTTGTTGCTAGAAGGAAATGGACAATGTATGCCTCAAAACAGAGTTACCTGGTCCATGCATTAGCATTCTCAGATAAGCAGAAAAGAACTGTTGGGGGAGCAACAGCTCAGCCAGTTTCTAAGAAAAACGCAATCCAAGAATAGACAGGTAAACTCTACCTCCAAGGGAAGGAGTTAGGCCTGCCATTGTCTTATAGACTAGAGGGAACTCAAACTCCCAGGGAAGGAGCACCTAGGGACAGCCGGTTTCAGATGCTAATGTATCATCCAGAGAGCAGGCTTTGGGCCTGACAACTTCCACACATGACACAATGATACAAATTAAAACCTTCTTTTTCTAAATGTTCAAATATACCAGTATGATATGGGTCCTAGTAACTTTTTATTATCCTAGGAAGTTGTAATTACTTTAATAATAATGTTGAAATTTTACTCCTTTTATTTAATAAAATGTATTATTTGCTCTGTTTCTCTTTTTATTCTACAAAACTTCAATAGTCTTTCTAGTTATTTATATTTACCAAATGAGAACATTTACATACTTTTTCATGTTCCTCTAGTGTGCTCTCTGTATTCTTAATTTTAATTGCCATGCTATTCCATTATTTTGCTATTTGAATTGTTTTTAGTAAATCATTTAATGTTAGCTTTTATTCTTTACTAACATATCATTTAAGGAGTATAAAGTTTTTTAAAACAATATATTAAGTTTTGATCTAGGATGCAAAGTGAGATAATGTCAACCACCTTGGTAAGTTATAGCTCATGGTACTCCGTGAAACATGAATGCATATACCTAAGTAAAGATTCCATGTCATGATCACCTGGCTACAGTGAACGCCAGGTGCAAAATGAAAATCGTTCCCAAATAATTTGATAGTATAATCTACTATGTGCACACAGAGGAAATATTCTTTGCAGAGCCAAGTATGGAAGAATAACTCAAAAACTTCACCCTATTTGTATTATGCATTACTTCCTCAAATATATTGCTCTTTTACATAATTCTATAAAGTTTTTCTTTCTAGAGGCTATGAGTCTCCATCTTTATTTTTTGAACTTTCACTGACACCTTATCCCACTGAAAATTATCTATATGTTTATTGACATTATTTTTGACATACATATTGCATTCATTAATATGATGCAATGTATCAGAAATACATTAATCAAATCTTTTCTGAATATCAAAATTCATTTTCTTACTCCTTGTCTTTTCTCATAAAATCACTGTACTGTTTTTATTTTCAATTAATTTTAATTATTAATAACTTCATCTGATAACTAAAACTTATTAGACAGATAGCAGTGTTAAATATATTGCAGAAGAGGGGCTGGAGCGGTGGCTCAGGGGTTAAGCCTCTGCCTTGCAGGCGGAAGGTCCTGAGTTCGTATCCTAGACCCCACATATAGACGCCAGGCTGAAGCGGGGGCAGCCTGCGTTTCCGGTCCTAGTAGGGCGGAGCCTGTGAATCCCGGGACAGAAGGAGGAGGTGGAGGCGTCCATGGTGGTTCCTGAATTTGTCCGTGGTTCTACACACACATACAGATACATACACAAGCCCGCACATGCATACACGCACAATTGAATAAATAATTTAAAAAAAGTAAATATATTGCAGAAGAGACTTGACAAATAATTGGTTGTAGTTGAGGTTTACTATCTTTGTCTAATGTGAAACATTAACAATGCAGTAGAATATTCTAGACTTGCTTAAATGAGAAACATTTAAGTTGTAATGGTTTTGTACTTTGGTTGCCAAACAATTTTTATAGTTAATAAACCCAGTAGTATATATCTGTTACTGAGAAAGGAAATCTCATTCTGCTGTATTTATAATCAGGAAATTCAATGTAATTCACAAGATCCACAGATTAAACACAAACTAGAAAAAAAATGAAGTAAAAATATCTATATGGTTTTGAATACATTTACAGACCAGGGAACACAACAATAGCAAGCTACTTACAGTTTCTTTCAAAATAGTATTATTGAATTAAGAGTGTATCCTTACACTATGATAGGGGTTGTATAAAAAAAACAGAATTTCAGTGGATGGATATACATATTGAAAAATTACTTTTTCAGAACTGAAATGAGAATTGAAAAATATCAGGATTTATCCTATTATACAAAGTAAAGTTATTCAGGCAAATCATATTTAATAAATCTTTGAGATAAACTAAATGTTTTTTTACAGAATTCTATAAGCAATTTGTCTTTCTAGAAGCCATGAGTCTCCATCTTTATTAAGAGTAAATTCAAAAAAATCAAAATCTGAATCTTATTTTCTATCAGAAAACTTGGAATGAGATTCTCACCTTAGCTGAAGTCAGAATAAAATGCTTCCTTTAATTGTTAAGATGTTATTAATTTGGGAATTGTGATATATTTATTTTTGGAAACATTTCATTTTTAACATTTGACAAAGTATGTAGAGGCTATACTACATAGTGAGTTGGAAGTCAAACTTTGCTATATAGCAAGAAATTGTTTCAAAAAATGGATGCAAATAATGAATTTGGGGAATTCATCCTTATACCTCAGTGAGGTGATGCAGATTAGAACAATAACTCATTAAATTCGGAGCTCTGAAAATTATGAAACAGTATAAAACTGTAATAAACATATTTTCAAATAAACCTCTTTCAAGCTTAGTGAGTAATTAGCACTTTGAACATTGCTCGGGTATACTAAAGATTATTTTAATTTACATATTATGGGCATATACTATGCACTGGATATAGATATAAATATGGTCCTTCCTTTGTTTAAAAATTACAGTAATAATTGTTGTCTGCCCACTTCACTAATCTTAGTAGTCTAACATAGTTAAAGGGGTATTGGAATGACTGAGAAATTAAGAAAGTTTGGGAATCTTTCCATACAAGTCAAGCTTATAGGAAGGCAAGGTTTATATGAAACATTTCTCTGGATATATGGATATCTGCTTAGCTATTCTTTGGCTGCTGATAAAACTACTTGATATAAATACTTTAGGATATGTTTCACACTCAAAATTCTGTATTGCAATTGGCTGTCATCACAGGAGAGTTACCAGCATAGAAAAGGAACTGGCCACCTCATATACACAGGAAGAACTAAGAAGGCAAGAAACAAAGCATAACTTCTGCATTGCCAGTCTGCCCCAGTCAGCCAGAATTCTCTCTGTCTTACCCATCTTCCCATGCAATGGCTCCTTACACTATGGACTGGATCAACCCACAGGAACTACTGCAATTTCCTACAGACTTCCAAAGTGACTTGCCGTAACTAAATACTTCTTCATAGGTGTCTAAAGAATAAGAATTTTAGGTGTCGACACCCAAAAATGGCTGATACATTCAACATGTAAACAACCTGAAGCACAAAAGTGACCAAACTCTTACCTTTCTGTGGATCTATTATATGTCTCCACTTCCCAAATGCTAATTCCAATTTAACTTGAAGATTAGCCCCAATCTGCATTGAAATTCCTGTCACAAACTGTTCAATCAAAACTTGTGTTCTTCTCAGGACAACCTTGAACTCCTTTGAAACCCCTTTGAATGCTTCCTCTTTATATTAGCTTTGGAAGAATAATCTTAGTCTTTAAATTCTTAGGCAAACACAGAAGTCTGTAATTTAAGAGAAGATCACAGGAAAATGTATGTCAGTCTGTGGTAACTCAGTTTTTATTGTATTTTTATATGAAAATTGTATTTTTCCTAATTTCCCTGAGATTGATGTTAGAAACCACTTCTGTCACTGTTTTATTTTTTTTTTCTGAAATGAACTAGGAAATGAGGTATAAAACTGGATAAATTTTAATGGGCCTTGTATCTCTTAACATTCTAAAATTTCAGCTATTTTCCACATTGTTATGAGGCCAAGAACATTTTGAGTGTATGTGTCTAAAGTGTGGAGATTTCAATGGTGTAGAGAGGAAAGGATTGTGACATTTAGAAGATTATAATAGGTAATTCCACCTACCATAAATAGGATCATGTGCAAGCATTCACTTTATACAGACAGTGCTCTGGGAGGGGGTGGAAAGCAGAAGAATGGTGAACTTGACTTGGTTATCATGGACCATTTGAGAAGCACCAGTCATCTCCACAGCTGGTAGATTACAGGGTTCCCGATATCCAGGGCTTGTGAAGCACACCCATATGCTCACAGCTCCAAAAACTGAGCCATAAACCACATTAAATTCTATAAGAGAAAAATGAAATATTCAAATAAAAATAACTTTGTGTTCTCAATTGAACTAATAAAATAAGAAAGGGAACTAAGATTCCTGTAGAGATATGTAATTGTTACAGTTTATTAGGAAATATTTAGTCGTTAATAGGAATTCTTAAGGCAACATTAAAGATATCTGTCCAAGATAATATTTACTATCTCTCAGCTAGGAGTAGGAAGCAGATTCCTTTCGTCATTAGCAGTTCTTTCAGGTTCACAGTCCATACCTTTCCCATCCATATAGTAATAGCTTCATTTTATTTCCCATAGTTGTGTTCATAACAAATGTAGTTGAGACCCGCTAGGGAAGGGGCAGAGTGCAACAAACATAATTCCTTTCAAAGGCTTATTTGAACCTGATACCCTAGTGGTGGGAAATTCTAGTTCATACGTGAGGGAATCATTCCAGAAAGACGGCTAGGACTACATGTTCTCCCTTGTATGTTTGTTGAAACTTGGAAAGATGTCACACAATGGTCTACCCATCCACGATAGGACTTAAGAAGCCAATGTAACAATTATACCAAGGTCCAATCTGACTAACCAATGTTTTTTTTTTTTTGCATGTGAGACTCATGGATGTAGCACCCCTGGATGTATATGCTGTATGACTTCTTTCTAGGAAAGTCTCCACCCGGCAGATAGACTGCCCAGAGTTTTCATCATTCAT
Organism: Typhlomys cinereus; assembly: GCA_023101885.1. Classification (NCBI taxonomy): domain Eukaryota; kingdom Metazoa; phylum Chordata; class Mammalia; order Rodentia; family Platacanthomyidae; genus Typhlomys; species Typhlomys cinereus. The sequence goes on along the minus strand of JALPQD010000094.1, from coordinate 1,959,700 downwards.
CAGATTGTCTGGCTACAGAGTGTTCTCCTTGCAGTTGTTTACTGTTCTTCTTTACCCTTGCTAATTTCAAATCCCTTGAAGACGAAATTTTGCAGATTTTTACAGAACCAGCAAACAAAACAAAATGAAATACGTAACTGCTTCTCTTAGGTCAAACTAAAGGCAAAGTCCATAAGCCATCCTGGCCCAGAGGAAAAATACTATTCATTTGGGAGCCACAAAACTCTGTGTTGGGAAGTGGAAAAGGAGAGATATGACCTAGGGCCTTTCAAATTTATGTTTATAAATTTCAAAATCTCTCGAAGACCTTCAGACCTTTATATAAGGAGAGAATCATGTGAAAAACAAAGTAACCCAAAGTTAAGAGGAAAAACTCCCAGAATTTCAATAGGGATGGAAAGAGATCTGGATGATTGTCAACATGATGTAACTTGCATCCAGTGAAGAGACCACTGGTACTCTGTAACTTCAGAGTATCATTTTTGTGCAAGCACCATCCCACATATTTCAATAATAATATTTGTTGATAAAGAATAACATTTAAGTGCTGTTCCCAGAAACCATGGTTTTTTAAACGTAAACCCCAGAGCCAAGAGATCAATTATTGATCAATGTCATATCTAGATATAGGTGCCAACTTGAACTCTAGGTGAAGTTATGAAAAATTAGTAGTTGACTTAAAACTCGACCACACATATATGAGACTTCCTATTGATGGGGAAGGCCCAATCAATTGTGCATAGGACTAGTTCCTGAGCAGGTGGATAAAATGGAGAGAGCTGGTTGAGGAAGGTAGAATTGTTTGGATATAGTCAGCCACACATTCCGGTCTGGCAAATAGGATTTACTTCTCTCTCAGCAGTCCTGTGGACATGATGTATACAGTTCCCTTGGTCCTGGGTCGTGACAGTGACTCTCATTCCAGGCTGGATTAAGAATTATAACTTGACAATTCTAAGCCAAAATAAAACCTCTTTGTTCCCTCATAAGATGTTTGATTGTGAATTTATTGCCAACATACAGTATAATAAGCCCCCCCCCAAAGCAATATTGGTACTGCCATTGTTTCTGGTTGTATACCAGAAATCAATGATTACACTATATTGATGAACACACCATATCACACACTTTTATTGGCAGAGCATATAGAAATAAAACTGATCTGAAGGTTTTCTTCCTGATGGTTAGATGTTATAGGCCTAGAAGTTATGCAGTGAAAGAAAAGTTATCAATAGTTTTACATAGCTGTGAGCTATAAGATCAATCTTAATGACAAAATAAAGTAGTGGATACAATAGTGATATGATTTCTATAAGGGTAGCCAAAAACATTCTGCTTTGATTTGAGACCTGAATATGTAAGAAATCAGTGTCTATTTTTCAGACATGGTCAACGTCTTCAACTGGACTTTAAAAATTTAAATAACTTGCTTTCCCTCTTTATTTTCTTTTCTTCCTTCTCTGTACTGTTTCTCCTACTCTCTAGAAATCTTTCAGAAATATTATTGTTCACTAATCAGACAAAACTTGAAAAGTGAATTTCTCCTCTCTTTTTTTTTTTTTTTTTAAATTTTTTTTTTTATTATTATTATTTATTCAACTGTGTGCATATGCGTGTGTATGTGCGCGCGTGTGTCTGTGTGTGTGTGTGTCTGTGTATGTGTAGAACCACGGACGAATTCGCGAACCACCACGGACGCCTCCACCTCCTTCTGCCCAGGGATTCACAGGCTCCGCCCTACCAGGACCAGAAGCGCAGGCCGCCCCCGCTTCCGCCTGGCGTCTATACGTGGGATCTGGTATGTGAATGACTTCACAGCACTTGCTCATGGCATGTCCAAAAATGAAAATTTTAAATTACCTAACCTGTCTCTTCCACCTCCATAACATAGCTAGAGTTTTTATATATCTTCTTTTTTTATTAATACATTTTTATTATTATTTCAGCTCATACAAACTTAATAGGTACACCACTTCCCTCCCTCCCTCCTCCTCCCCCCATACCCCCTCCTCCCCCTACCCACCCCCTTCCCTCCCCATCCCCCAGTGCCTCCCACCCCAATTCCCAGAGAGTCCTTTCTTGTGCATGCCTGACCCTCCTCTGGGCCCTCCTCTCCTATGACATACAAGGACCCAGTGGCCTTTCCCTGAACCCTTTCCTGTGTTCCCCTTAGGTATAGGAACACTGCTGTGGCTGCCAATCCCTTGCCTCCAAGGATCTTGGTGCCTTTAGCAGATGCTAGACTTTGTGAGGTCAATAGTGTGTTGGAAAATGCGCAGGGCATGTAAAGTCCAATTATGATTGCTTCAGCCCTAACTTGTATGAAGTATCTTGCATATCATTGCTCCTCCCGTCCTTTTGCTCTTATACTCTTACCACCCCCTCTTCCGCAAATTTACCTGAGCTTCAGGATGGGGAGAGATTAGCCTGGCCTAGTTCTAGGTGGTTGATATAGAGTCTCTGAAGTTCTGGATTGTGGTTTGTTGATTTTCTTTTGCAGTTTTGCTGCTCCTGCAATGCCCTTCACTCCATCCTGGTGGGCATTGTATGTTACCCCCTGGCCAGAGACAAAAAGCTGTTAAACTAGAGTCTTGTGATAAAAGCACATTCAAAGATAGATGTAATAAAAGTGGGAAACCACAGTGAGGGAGGGGTCTATCACCCATTTGCAAAATGGTTACTTTTTATCTGCCAGACTATATGCCCTCCTCTTCTGGTGAGATCATACCCCCTCAGTAGTAAATGATCAGGAACAAAAGTCTGTGAACTTAATCAGATGTCTCATTACTTATTTGAGTCCTTGATGGAGGCCTATTTTCTCTGCTGTAACATGGTCCCTTCTCTCCTTGTTTCTGGTGTGGCCCTCCTACCCCATCCCTCCTGTTCATAATCCTTGGAATTACTGTCTCTAGGTGGGCTGGGTAGGTTTGGTACTAGGAGCCACCTATTAGGGAGTACATATGGTGCTTAATTTTCTGGGTCTGGGATACTTTTTCTATATCTTCTTAATTCCTGACTTCCAGCACATACACTATGCTAAACTATGTCATGTGACTTAAAATGTCTCACACATTCTGGTAAAGCTATAAAAGTTAAGCCTCCTTGTTCCTAGAGGCTCTGTCGATTCTGTTTTTAGAGAAACTTCTCTGAAGGTTTTTGTCTACACTCACCATGTTTTGTATATATTCTCTCCTTCTATTCTCCCTCACTTTAAGATATCATACTATTTCTAATGTTCTCCCAATTTAAACCTTTTCAAATCAGTCTCCATTCTATTTTTTGCTTCTTTGCATTTGTGTTTAATATGCATTTAGTTTATATGTGTTTAATATGCATTTAGTTTATATGTGTTTAATATGCATTTAGTTTTTATATGTGTTTAATATGCATTGAGTTTAATATGAATAACTTGCATCAGTACTTGTCTTGTTACTTGTTGGATTATGGGGGATTTGTCAGAAGTACACCACTAAAGAAAGTGGCTCACATTCTCATAACCACCATTAACCATAAATATTCTCTAAAAGAAGACTGATGTTTAACGATCTTTCCTTGTACATGATGAAATGTTGATAGGCCCAATTTATTGAAAAGGAAATTGTGCAGTTCTTGTGACAATAGCCACAGCTACAGTGAATTCATGAGTGTTACAGTCTTATGCACAGAAGATACTGTTAAGCAGCATTCGTCCCTGCCTTCTTTATATTCTTTGTGCTCCCTCTTCCATGATGTTCTCTGAGTCTTGGGAGTAGGGAGAGCTCAATGGAGAAGTCGAGCAGTTATGAGTTTATGTATGAATCTATGTATAACAGAATCTATGTGTTACAGAAAAAGAGGCTTCTTGACTGAAAGATGAGAAATGCACTGATCTATGGTCTCAAATAGGGCCATAATGGGCCATTTTGTTGCAACTCTCACCATAAAAAGGTGACCAGAACTGTGGAGGCCTAGTTTATGAGGTGTTCAGACAATGTTGTATGATATTTTGATTTTGGCTTTATTCTGTTCATGTCCCAGGAGGTTGAGCAAAGTTAACTTTAAAGGTTATGGACTTACAGAGGAAATTCCATGACAGGAAAGCATTGAAACTGTGACATGGCTACAGCTGCCTGTACTTACCCAGGCTTTCATAGTAAAAGAACAAAATGTTATTCAGAATGACATAAATGTGTGCAATTTATTGAAAAGGGAAATGAAATTGTGCAAGTTACATTGTGTAGTGAAGGAGTGTACTAAAACTGTAAGAAAAGCAATCTTGTTTTGAACTGGCAAAATCTAGAAGACCCGACCCAATGAAGGTTCTGACTTATACAAAAACAACTTTGTTTGAAAGCAGAGAGTCTGACCTGGGAATAATCTCGACATGGTTCACGGTTTCCTCAGAGCCAGTGACAAGGAACAGGTTTCCCTATGATAAGCACAGAAGGTGACACAGCTATTGTCCAAAGGGCCAGGCTATTTTATTTTATTTTAATTTTGGACTGACAAATTTTTATTTCATATAGGGGAAACTAACATTAATCACCACTGTAATAGCATCAAAGTATTTACAATGAATATTAGTTTTTTCCCTACAATCAATAACTATGGTGATATCACCATAATTGAAGGTGTTGCAAAGGGAAGATAGCATACTCACAGCTGAATACATAGGGGATGCCAATGGTATTCATTAAGCATGAAATAATAAGAGGAGTAAGATTTCCATCTCTCTCCCCTGTCCCACAAAATATCTTCTCTGTGTTCAGCACTTCCTTTGAAGTCAATATATGATCTTTGCTTTAATCCATTTTTTATTATTATTTCAGCTCATACAAACTTAATAAGTACACCAGTTCCCTCCCTCCCTCCTCCTCCCCCCGAACCCCCTGCTCCCTCTCCCCTCACCCCTCCCTCCCCATCCCCCAGTGACTCCCACCCCAATTCCCAGAGAGTCCTTTCTTGTGCATGCCTGACCCTCCTCTGGGCCCTCCTCTCCTATGACATACAAGGACCCAGTGGCATTTCCCTGAACCCTTTCCCGTGTTCCCCTTAAGCATAGGAACACTGTTGTGGCTGCCAATACCTTGCCTCCAAGGATCTTGGTGCTTTAGCAGATGCTAGACTTTGTGAGGTCCATAGTGTGTTGGACATTGCTCAGGGCATGCAAAGTCCAATTATGATTGCTTCTGCCCTAACTTGTGTGGAGTATCTTGCAAGTCATTGCCCCTCCCATCCTTTTGCTCTTACACTCTTACCGCCCCCTCTTCAGCAAATTTCCCTGAGCTTCAGGACGGGGAGAGATTAGCATGGCCTAGTTCTAGGTGGTTGATATAGAGTCTCTGAAGTTCTAGATTGTGGTTTGTTGATTTTCTTTTGCGGTTTTGCTGCTCCTGCAATGCCCTTCACTCCATCCTGATGGGCATTGTATGTCATCCCCTGGCCAGAGGCAAAAAGCTGTTAAACTGGAGTCTTATTATAAGAGCACATTCAAGGGTAGATGTAATAAAAGTAGGAAACTGCAGTGAGGGAGGGGCCAATTACCCATTTGCAAAATGGTTACTTTTTATCTGCCAGACATATGCCCTCCCCTTCTGGTGAGATCATACCCCCTTAGTTGTAAATGATCAGGAACGAACGTCTGTGAACTTAACCAGGTGTCACATTGCTTACTTGCAGTCCTTGATGGAGGCCTATTTTCTCTACTGTAACATGGTCACTTCTCTCCTTGTTTCTGGTGTGACCCTCCACCCCCATCCCTCCTGTTCATAATCCTGGCAATTACTGCAGGTAATACATAGATTTACTTATGAGTGTCTCAAGGTGGGCTGGATGGGTTTGGTACTAAGAGCCACCTATTAGGGAGTACATATGGTGCTTACTTTTCTGGGTTTGGGATACTTCACTTAATATAATTGTTTCTAATGATATCCATTTTCCGGCAAATTCCAGTAATTCATCATTTTTGATGGCTGAGTAGTACTCCATTGTATAGATGTACCACAGTTTCCTTATGCACTAGTCAACTGTGGGACATTTTGGTTGATTCCATGACTTTGCTATTTTAAACAGTGCTGCTATGAACATGGTCGTGCTTGTGCTATCGAGGTGAATCTCTGCTGTATGGAGGGTTATTCCCAGAAGTGGAACAGCAGGGTCATATGACATTTCAATATTTAATTTCTTTAAGAATCTCCAGACGGCTCGCCAGAGTGGCTGTATGAGCCTGCATTCCCACCAGCAATGTAGGAGAGTTCCCCACTTTCCACATCCTCTCCAGCATTTGTTGTTGTTTGTATTGTGGTGCTTTAATCCATTTTTAAAAAAATAATTTAATTTTTTTTCCACTCCTACAAACGTAATAGGTACCCTGGTCTCCTCCCTCCCTCCACATCTCCCTGGATCTCCTTACTCCCTCCCCCCCTTTTCCCTTCCATTCCCCTCTCCCTCCCTTTCTCCCAGTGCCCCCTCCCCCCATTCCTGGAGCAACCTTTAATGTGTATGTCAAACTTTCCTCTGGGTCCTCCTCTCTGATGAGGTGTAAGGACTCAGTGGAAGCCCACATTTTAAAGAGATTCTAGGATATTGGAGTTATCTGAGGAAAGCTTCTGGTATGGAGTGATACTGGCATAGGTAAATGTATTTCTGCTACATATAGCAGAACTGGGGATCTGGGAATATCCTATCCTTTAGAGCCCACATCATTTCATTTTTAGTGATCACACTCGATTTTATAACAAGGGTAAATTTTGCTAAGTATTTAAGCATATCAAACTTTCATGTTAATTAATTTCTTACTACTTGCAAAGTTACTAGTTAACTCCTGAAAATTCCATTATATTATAAGTATTTTTAAAATGTAAATATGAATGTGCAATTATGATGCAATTAAGTTCTCACACATCAATTACAGATTCATCATCCTTATAATAAATTATGTACTTAACATCTCTCATACCAACTGGAAAACACAGATAACTTTAAAAAAATGAAACTCACTTTTCTGTATAAAGCAATTTCTATAATCCAATTGTGTTTTCGTCAATTCAGGTTGTGATTTGTGACTGAGCTCTGCTCAGATGTGATATTTCTGGTTCATGGATATGTCTTTCCACTATCTACTTTTATAATGGAATGCAAAAAGAATAATTATAAAGTAGAAGCATTTCAATACTATCACCTGAACTGAACAGAGAGTGCAAAGACATTTATGGAATTATTTTATGGATTCATAGTGGAGTTGAGGTTTCATAAACGTGATAAGGTTCATAATATCACTGAAAAAATGAATACACCATATTGAACTCTCCTAAGAATAATAAAGTCTACTAAAATGAGAAGAGTTGTCAGTAAGTATAAGAGAAATCAAAATCATGTTAAAATTCACCCAAAGGGACAGAATTTCAGCTGTACCTTGATCTGGTTCACTGAAAAGAAAATGTAGACTGGTACAAGCTTATCTGTGATCTCAGAGCTTGGGAGATAACTCTTCTGGGCATTCCATTGAAGGAGAGAGAGAAAGAGAGAGAGAGAGAGAGAGAGAGAGAGAGAGAGAGAGAATGATATTTGAATGATAAGACTTGTGCCTTCCCAGGAAATTGCTACAATTTATTTACTCACTTATTTTATTTATTTATTTATTTATTTATTTATTTATTTATTTATTTATCCACTTATTTGACATAAGAAAGATAAAGTGGCATTTTATCATAGACATATGGCAGGTATATTTGTACAAAGTTGTATTAAATTATATCTGCACTCAGGTCTTAAAAATAAGGCAGTGAGGTTAAAAATATCAATTATTATAACCTGAGAAATTATACTGTGTTTTATAAGTAACAATATTTTAGTGGCATGAGTATACATGGTACATAAAAGGGGGTGACAGAACTATAAAATAGTTGGACTGTTGATCATACTATGGTTTCCTTTTATCAGAAAACTCAAGACTGGTCATGAGAAATGGGTCAGGGGTTAAGACTGTGGCTTACAAGAAGGTTCTTAGCTGTTTTATAATGCATGACCTCTTAGAGAAAATTAATTTCACAAAACACAGAGGTCAACTGTTCATGATAACTTTCAGATAAAAGGAGGCTGAAGAGGCAGAATTCTGTTTTTGATCCCTGATCTTATTATTTATCACAAATGAGGCAGCACCAGAAATCAAATATAGGAGAATATGAGCTAAGGGATGCCTGGCTGTGTCAGGTGACTAAGGGACAAAAAATAATGTCATGAATCCTCTCCTTTACAAAGTTCTATGTTTGTTTTGTTCTTTTTAAATTTTGTTTATTCTTAGCTTTCATGAACTAAATTTACAACTGTATAAATCCTATGTTAATGAAAACTTTAGAATCCTAAGAGAAAAGATTACAGAAATCACCAGAAGATGGAAAGAGCCCCCATGCTTCTGGATCCACAGAATTAATTTTGCTTTTCTTAATTATTTTTTATTTTGACAGCTCAATGAGTAAATACCCTTACTATGCTCCTTTGTCTCTCCCTTCACTCCCTTCCTGTCTCTCTTCCTTCTTCTCTCTTCCTTTTCATTCCCTCCTTTCATGGATCCAACCTGCTCCCTCTTGCTCTCCTGACATCACCTTTTATGGGTCCCAGGGAGACTTGGATCATGTGATCTAGTGGGGATTCAGGCCTCTGTGGAAGAACAAGAGGCCCTACTGTGGGCCAGCTATTGATATAGGTAGTCCCCTACCCATGTCCAAACCCTCACCCCTAAGAATCCTACTGATTGAAATTATTTCTCCTGGGGTCCATGCTAGTCTAGGGGCCATGTTGATACATCAGCCATTGTACAAGTCTGGTAAAGTAAAGTCACTGTAATGAGTTTCAAAACTCATTGTAGTGAGTTTCTCGCTGAAGCAGCCCTGTCTTGATTAAAGTGTCTTGTCCATTAATTGAGCTCCCCATTTTCAGGTTTTATAGTCTTACTGCCCTCTGTTCCAAAGTTTTCCCTCAGATGGGGAAAGATTTGTTAGCCCTGGTTCCTGCCGAACATTTTAGGATTACTAGTGTTATGCATTGCAGATAGCTGTTGATGTCCATTTTGCTGTTCTTGCACTGCACAATGCTATCTAGGTATGAGATCCTCTTCTACACAAACATAAAAACTGTTTTAAAAGGGTCTTTATATGAGGAAAGACTTACAGGAGAATAGGAATAGTACACAGTAGTGAGTGGGTTAAACCTCCAGGCAGCAACCAGCTCCCTAATACCTACCAAGCCCACCTCCCCCTCCATGATGGGGGACACACATTGAGCACTTCAAACCAGTCCAAAACAGGAAGGAAACTGATGGTGGACAATATTAGTTGTCTCACTATTTATGGGCCCTTCTTGACAGCTGCCTAATTTATCTCTTTAACTGTGTTCCTTTGTTTCCATTTTTTGGGGGTCTTCTTTCCCCTACCCACCTAGTTATAATCCTTTGGAGTTTTAATAGTTAGTATAGAGATTTTTCTCTTGAGGATGTCATTATAATGAGCTTAGAACTAGGTTCCACTTATAAGGAAGAACATATGATGCCTGATTTTCTGTGCTTGGGATACTTTGCTCAATATAACTTCTTCAAAGTCCATCCATTTACCAGAAAATTACATTAATTTTTTTGATGGATGAGAAGGATTCCATTGTGTATATGTATAACATATTCATTATCCATTCATCAACTCTTGGGGATTTCGGATGATTCCACAACTTTGCTATTGTGAATAGTGCTGCAATGAACATGGATGGACATGTGTCACTATAATAAGATAAAACACTTTTTGGGAACATTCCCAGGAGTGGTATAGCAGGGTCAAATGGTATTTCAAATTTTTTTTAGAGACTGCCATACTGATATCCAGAGTGGTTGTACAAGTCTGCATTACCACTACCAATGTATAAGAATTCCCTTCTCTCAGCATCTTCTTCAGCATTTGTTGTATGCATTTTGGATTTTAGCCATTCTGACAGGGTGCAAAGATATCTCATGGTAGTTTTGACTTGTATTTTTTTTCCTGATGTCCTAGGGAACAGTTTTTGAGGTATTAATTGTATATTTTAATTTTGTCCTGGGAAAAGTTTCTTTTAAGTTCTTTGGTCCATTTACTAATTGGGATATTATATATTTTGAATTCTTTGTGCCCTCTGGATATTAATCCTCTATCAGATATGTGGTTACTGAAGGTTTTCTCCCATTCTAGGGTTGTCTTTATGCTTAGTCACCAATATCTTTAGCTAAACAGAAGCTCTTTAATTTCATGAGATCCCTCCCATTGAGTGGTGGTTCTGTTTCTTATGCAATTGGGGTCTTCTTAAGAAAATATGGGCTTAGGCCAATCAGTAGAAGAAAATTCTTTTCCCTTTCTTTTAGGGTTTTTTTTATAGTCTCTGGTCTAATGTCAAAGTCCTTGATCCATTTGGAGTTGATTTTCATGCATGGGACAAATAAGGGTTCAGTTTCAATCATCTGCATGTAGATACCCAGTTATGCCAACAGCATTTTGAAGATGTTCTTTTTCCATTGGGTTTGCTGAGCCCCTTTTATTACTCAAAATTGTTTTTTCTATCCTGGGCCTTTTGTGCTTCCATATGAATTGTAAGATTGTTTTGTTCATTTCTGTAAAGAATTGCCATGGAATTGGTATAGCATTGAATCTGTATGTTCCGTTTAGTAGGATAGTCATTTTTATGTTGTTAATTCTGTCCAAGAGGATAGGAAGCCTTTCCAATTTCTAACGTCTTCTGAGATTTCTTTCTTTAAGGTTCTAAGTTTTCTTCTACAGTTCTGTCACTTCCTTGGTTAGATTTATACCAAGATATTTCATTTTCTTAGGGGCTATGGTAAATAGAATTGTTTTTCTTAGGACTTTCTCACTTTTTTCATCCTTGGCATATAAGAAAGCTACTAATCTTTGGAAATTAATTTTGTAACTTGCCACACTGTTGAATTTATGTATTGGTTCCAGGAGTTTCCTCAGGTATAGGATCATATTATCTGCAAATAGAAATAACTTCACTTCTTTTTTTATTTGTATCCATTTTATCTCCCTCTCTTGTGTTAAGGCTCTAGATAAGACTTCAAATACAACAATAAATAGAAATGGTGAGAGTGGACAGCCTTGCCTAATTCCTACGCAAGCGGGATCAAAGTGGTAATGCTCCAAGACTTTTTTTGCTGTGGGCTTGCTGTATACAGCCTTTATTATGTTGATATAAGTTCTTCTGTTTCAATTGTCTCCAGGTTTGGATTTTGTCAAAAGCTTTTTCCACATCTATCCAGAGTATCATGAAATTTTGGTCCTTGAATTTGTTCATATGATGATACATTTATTGATCTACATATGTTGAACCAACCTTATTTGATCTTAGTGATTGATCTTTTTTGTGTAATTTTGAATCTGGTTTGCTAAAATATTATTGAGAATCTTAGCATCCGCGTTCATCAATGAGATAGTCCTATAGTTTTAATTTTTGTATCTTTATTTGGTTTTGGAATCAGTGTAATATTTGCTTCATAGAAAGAAATTGAACGTATTACTTCCTTTGCTATTTTATGAAATAGTTTAAGGGGCAGTAGTGTTGGTTGTCCTTTAAGTGTCTGGTAGAATTCTGCACTGAATCCATCCAGTCCTGGGCTTTTTTTGGTGGGAAGATTTATAATTGCTTCTTTAATTCCTTTGCTTGTTACAGGATGATTTAAATAATTCAATTCATCCTGATTAAACTTTGTTAGGTTTTGTACATGTAGAAATTTACTCATTTCTTTCTGATTATCAAATTTTGTGGACTACAATTTTTAACAGAATCAGTACTACTTTATTAAAATACTGACTCTATTTCACATGTATATTTGACTGCCCACCACTTCCTTGTCTGAGGACTACTACTATGTAGTATTGTAACATTCCATGGATACTTTAACCAAACAAAGGTGGAGTTCCATCCTTAAAAACTAAACAGGCATTTAAGACAACACATTCTTGGCAAGGGAACCTGGACAACATTTATCAAAAAAGGTCAGGAAAATGGGAAAGTTCTTACTTTGCATTATAAAAAGGACAGCTACATATAAACTGTTAAAGAAATGAGACTGAAAATTTGAACAAATGATTGAAATCATTTTCTTAAAAAGACTTCCTCCACTGCCAGAGATCCTAAATTGCCTCCTGGTCAGTCACCCAGAAGCAATTCTTCACAGAATTGGATTGTTTTCCACTTTCAAAGGTGAACCACCTTTTTCTGTACCTGCTTACATTTTTGCTTTAATGTCTTCTACAGAACTAGGTCTTTTGGGTGTTTTGGGAATTTTTTCTTGTTTTTTTGAATGATTATTGATCATCTGGTCTTGGTGTTGAAGTTTTTGAGTCCTTTCCATTCAGGTTTGGCTGTTGTGCATTTTTTGGCTGGAGTGTCTTGGATAGATTTCCTTACTGGAGTTTTTCCTTTAGCTTCTTCATTAAAATTATCATCATTATCATCTTCATCATCATCATCTTCATCAGCAAGTTCTACTATTTTCCTGTGGAAACTTGCTATCACTTCCATTAGCAGATTGCTTTCTACGCATACTTAGGAGTTTCATGTCATCCTCTTCTTCATCTTCTGACTCTGCATGTTCTTCCACAGCTATTAAGTACTGTCCATTAACATGCACAGGCCCTGAATCACAGTTCAACCTTAAGACCACAGGTGGTGTGCTTTTAAAATCCCCAAGGGAAACGATTGGTTGTAAGGACATTTTCAAAGTTGCCAGTGTCACTTTAATTGAACTGTCTTCATAATTCATTGCCTCTGCCCAACAATGTGCAATTCATCTATTGCCCTGCATGCAAACTGACTGTTCTCAATGATAACTGATGCTCATTTTCATCATTGTCCACTTTAAAGTGAAAATCTTTGCAGCCTTTAGTTTACAAGCAAATAAATAGTTCTGTCCATGTCCATCTTGTCTTCCATGGGGCAATGGTGCACACTCTGCTGTGGGAGAAGCCAGACAGAGAAATCTGGACACTTCTGCTCACAGAAGATGCACAGAATAGAATCACTCTAGGGCGGACTATAAATTTTTATGTCTGACCTTGTGATTTTCAGTATTTCCTTGGTACCAGTTTTAATAATTCCATTTTCATCTCCAATTTTATTAATCTCTGATTCATCTCTTTTGGTTTCGGTTAATTTGGTTAAAGATTTGTAAATCTTGTTGGTTTTTCCAAAGAACTAGATCTTTGGTTGATTCTTTGCATCCTTTTCCTCATCACAATTTCAGATATTTCTCCCCTAATTTACTAATCTCTGCTCATTTACTGCTTTTGGGATTTAATTGTTCTCTCTCTAAATTTTTTTTTTATTTCCAAACATACAAACTTAACAGGTACACTGGTCCCCTACCTCCCTCCAAATTCCCACCACCCTGTGCCTCCCTCCCCTCCCTCTTCCCTCTCTCCCTCTCCAATCCCCAGAGAATCCTTTAATGTGCATGCCAAACTCTACTCTGAATCCTCCTCTCTGATGAGGTGCAAGGACCCAGTGGCATTTCCCAGAACTCTTTCCTGTGTTCCCCTTAAGCATAGGAACACTACTGTGGCTGTCAATCCCTTGCCTCCCAGGATCCTAGTGCCTTTAGCAAATATAGAATCTCTGAAGTTCTGGATTATGGTTTTTTGATTTTCTTTTGTGGTTTTGCTGCTCCTGCAATGCCCTTCACTCCATCCTGATGGGTATTGGATGTCACCCCCCGGCCAGAGATAAAAAGCTGTTAAACTAGAGTCTTGTTATAAGAGTATATTCAAAGGTAGATGTAATAAAAGTAGGGGCCAATCACCCATTTGCAAAATGGTTACTTTTTATCTGCCAGACTATATGCCCTCCCCTTCTGGTGAGATCAAACCCCATCAGTTGTAAATGATCAGGAAGGAAAGTCTGTGAACTTAACCAGATGTCTCATTACTTACTTGCAGTCCTTGATGGTGGCCTATTTTCTCTGCTTTAACATGGTCTCCTCTCCTTGTTTCTGGTGTGGCCCTCCTACCCTATCCCTCCTGTTGATAATCTTTGCAATTACTGTAGGTATTACAGAGATTTATCCTTGAGTGTCTATAAGTGGGTTTGGTACTAGGAGCCACCTAATTTTCTGAGTCTGGAATACTTTACTCTATAATTGTTTCTAATTCCATCCATTTCCAGCAAATTCCATTAATTCATCCTTTTTGATGGCTGAGTAGTACTCCATTGTGTAGATGTACCACATTTTCCTAATAAACTTGTCAACTGTTGGACATTTGGGTTGATTCCATGACTTTGATATTGTAAACAGTGCTGCTATGAACATGGTGGTGCTTGTGCTACAGAAGTGAATTTTTGCTGTTTGGGAGATTATTCCCAAATGAGGTATAGCAGGGTCATAGAGCATTTCAATTTTTAATTTTTTTTTTTAAATTATTATTTTTTTATTATTATTTATTCAATTGTGCATGTGTACGTATGTATGTGTGCGTGTACATACATTTGTGTAGAACCACGAACGAATTCGGGAACCACCATGGCCGCCTCCACCTCCTTCTGCCCCGGGATTCACAGGCTCTGCCCTACCAGGACTGGAAAAACACAGGCCGCCCCCGCTTCAGCCTGGCATCTATACGTGGGATCTGGAATCCGAACTCAGGACTTTCTGCCTGCAAGGCAGAGGCTTAACCCCTGAGCCACCTCTTCAGCCCCAATTTTTAATTTCTTTAAGAATCTCCAGACGGCTCACCAGAGTGGCTGTATGAGCCTGCATTCCCACCAGCAATGTAGGAGAGTTCCCTTCTCGCCACACCCTCTCCAGCATTTGTTGTGGTTTGTATTGTGGATTTTTGCCATCCTGACCGGGGTGAGATGATATCTCAGGGAAGTTTTGATTTGCATTTCCCTGATGGCTAAGGATGTGGAGCATTTTTTAAGGTATTTGTTAGAAATTTTAATTTCATCCCTGGTAAAATTTCTTTTAAATTCCAGGGCCATTTTTTAATTGGGCCATTAGTTTCCTTGGTGTTTAGTTTTCTAAGTTCTTTGTGCACTCTGGATAATAGAGCTCTATCAGATATGTGCTTAATGAAGATTTTCTCCCATTCTGTGGGTTGTCTTTGAGCTTGTGTTACAATCTCTTTATCTGAACAGAAGCTCTTTAATTTCACAAGATCCCATATGTTGAGAGTTGGTAGCAGTGACTGTGTTATTGGATGTCAGTTTAGGAACTTTTGGCCTAGCCCAATCAGCTTGAAGGAGTTCCCTACCATTTCAACTATAGTTTTTATAGTCTCTGGCCTTATATCGAGGTCCTTGATCCATTTGGAATTAATTTTTGTACATGGTGACAAGTACGGGTCCAGTTTTAATCTTCTGCATGTGGAGATCCAGTTTTGCCAGCACCATTTGTTGAAGATACTGTTCTTTTTCCATTGAAATTTTTGGGCCCCTTTGTCAAAGACCAAATGGCTGTAGTTGTGTGGGCTTATATCTGTGTCTTCAATGCTTATCCATTGATCTGTGTGTTTATTTTGGAGCCAGTACCAGACTGTTTTTATAACTATGGATTTGTAGTATAGACTAGGATTTGGTATCCTGATACTTCCAGCAGTGTTTTTGTAACTCAGGATTATCCGGGGTCTTTTGTGCCTCCATATGAATTTTGAGATGGTTCGGTCAACTTCTTTAAAGAATTGCTTTGGGATTTTAATTGGTATAGCATTGAATTTGTATATTGCCTTTGGTAGGATGGTCATTTTTACGATGTTGATTCTGCCAATCCAGGAACATGGGGGGACTTTCCACCTTCTGGTGTCTTCTGCAGTTTTGTTCTTGAGGGTTTTAAAGTTTTCATTGTAAAGGTCTTTTACCTCCTTGGTTAGGTTTATACCAAGGTATTTCATTTTTTTAGGGGCTATATTAAATGGGATTGTTTCTCTCAGGGCTTTTTCACTTCTTTCATTCTGGGCATATAGGAAGGCCACTGATTTTTGTACATTTATTTTGTATCCTGCCACCCTGCTGATCTTCTGTATTAGTTCCAGGAGATCCCTCAGGTATAAGTCATGTCATCTGCAAATAGGGATAGCTTGACTTCTTTCTTGCTGATTTGAATCCCTTTTATGTCCTTTTTTTTCTTATGGCTTCAGCTAAGACTTCAAGTACAATATTGAATATAAATGGTGAGAGTGGACAGCCTTGTCTAGTTCCTGATCGAAGTGAGAATGCTTCAAGTTTTTTTCCCATTGAGTATAGTACTTGCTGAAGTCTTGTTGAATACAGCTTTTATTATATTGATAATGGTTCCTTCCATTCCTCCTGTCTCTAGGGTTTTGATCATAAAAGGCTGTTGGATCTTGTGAAAAGCTTTGTCTGCATCTATCAAGAGTATCATGTGGTATCATCTTGGACTTTGGACTGGTTTATATGACGAATTACATTTATTGATTTGCGTATGTTGAACCAACCTTGTGTGCCTGGAATAAAGCCTACTTGATCCCCGTGGATGATCTTTATGATGTTTTTGAATCTGATTTGCTAAGACTTTGTTGAGAATCTTTGCATCTGTTTTCATCAGTCTCTCTCTAAAGTTTTAAGTTGCTTTGTTACATTATTTATTTTTGATGTTTCCATTTTTGGATGTAGGCATTGAATACTACAAACATTTTTCTTAGGATTGTCTTCATCATGTCCCAGAAATTTTGATATGTTGTGTTTTCACTAACATTTTCTTCCAGGAATTTTTGAATTTCCCCTTTGTCTTCAGCCTAAAGCCATTCCTCATTCAGATCATGACATTTAATTTC
Organism: Typhlomys cinereus; assembly: GCA_023101885.1. NCBI lineage: Eukaryota > Metazoa > Chordata > Mammalia > Rodentia > Platacanthomyidae > Typhlomys > Typhlomys cinereus. Next base: position 1,942,904 of record JALPQD010000094.1, on the reverse strand, counting down.
CAAGAGTTTATGTATTTTCTGTTGTTTTCTTTTTTTTCTGGTTTTGTAACTTTATTAAATGGTAGTCTGATAAGGAACAATACAGATTACAATTTCAACTTTTTTTATATGTGCAAACTTGTTTTGTGATCCAAAATGTAGTCTGTTTGTAAGAAAATTTCACTGGCTACTAAAAAGAATGTTTAATCTTTGGTCTTAGTGTGGTAGAAGGCTTGGTAGAAGTAGTGAAGTTTATTTGTGTTATGGCTTGGTTCAGCTCCCATGTGTTCAGTTTTTGGCCTGTTGAATTATCCATGGTGAGAATGGGGTGTTGAAGTTCCCTACTGTTATTGTTTTTGGGTTGATTTGTTGTTTTAGATGTTTCAATTGTTTAATGAATATTGATAAACCTGTTTTAGGTGTGTATATGTACATTGTGGTCAAGTCTTCTTGATGAATTGTGCCTTTGACTAATATATAATATCGTTCTTTGTCACAGATGATTTCTTTTGGTTTGAAGTCTATTTTATCAAATACCGGAATTGCTACTCCTATTTATTTCCTTATTCTGTTAGCTTGAAGTACTTTTGACCAATCCTTTTTTTTTTTTCCCTGAAAATGTGCCCGTTTTTCATGGTGAGATGTGTTTCCTGAAGACAGCAGATTGATAGATTGTGATATTTAATTCCAGTGATGTTTCAGGGCATAATTGAGAAATGTCTGTTGATTCCTGACATTTTCTGCTTTCTGGTTTTTGTATGTGTAGTTCTTTGCTTAGAAGCTGTGTTGGTATTATTTTCCCTTCTATCCTCTTGGATATGATTGTCCTTTTCTTCAGAGTTGAGAATTTTTTCTGGCACCTTTTGTAGTCTTGATTTGGTAGTCATTAAGTATTTTTGGTCATATCTGTTTGGTGTGCTATATGCCTCTTGTACTTGGATTGAGATCTCTTTCCTTAGGATTGGAAAATTTTCATTTATGATATTGTGAAAAATTTCTTCTGGTGTGGCTTTTTGGATTTCTCATCCTGGTATTCCATGAATGCACAGGTTTAGCTTCTTCAAGTGATCCCATAACTCTTTTATATTCTTCTCAAGTAGTTTTAGTCTTTTTTCCACCACTTTGTTTGAACTAATTTGTTCTGTCACCTTGTCTTCTAATTCCAATATTCTATTTTCTGCTTTGTTAGTTCTGTTGATAAGGTTCTGTTGAGTTTTGGATTGTAGTTAGTCTGTATTTAATTGCAAGTTTAACACTATGAGATTCTTCTCAACTGCTCTATGCCTAGTTTTTGTTTCTTCAACTGCATTTTTCATCTCCTGAAGTTGCCTGTCATGCTCCTGTTTATATTGGCTTATATGGCTATTAATCTCCTCTTGGATTTCCTCTGTCATTATTTTGATCATAGTAAAAATTAGGCTTTGAAAATTATTATCTTGGCTATTGACTTCTTGGGTAATATCTAAGATGTTTTTCTGGTTAGAATCCGTTATTATGGGGTCAACTTTTTTGTAGATTTGTTGTTTTGTTTTTTGTTGTATCTTGTGGACTTATGGTGACTTGAACATTTTATGTTTGATATCAAATATGTTTTCTTGGTATGTGTTTTTGACTGTTGTTAGTCATATAAAATTATTACACTTGTGTAGTAATTTCTACTGTTTATCTAGATGGTAAAGGTATCAGTCTAGGGTTTTTTGGTGCTATTTGATGGATAAGGTTATAATGCTGCTGAAAAAGCATGTAATCCCTGCTCTGTTTAGGAAGGGCAAGGAGATTAAGTCTAGATTTGACTGTGAGATTTAAGATTAGGCATCATGTGGGGTTTGGATTAAATATCAGATAAACTTTTATATGATAAAATGGGGTGTGTTTGGTAGCCAGGGTTTAGAGATAAGTGTGATATAGGATATTTTAATTCCTTAGAGGTGTGTGGGTGTGAATGGTTAAGAACTTTAGTGGTGGGTATGTGGGCTTTGGGTGTGGTATATAGAAATCTTAAATTGTAGTGACTATCAATTGAGATTAAAAGGAAAACAAAAGATGTTACTTATCTTGGGGTTGTAAATGAAGGTTTTCTTCTCTTTGATAATAAGATTACTGGGGTCCTCTATTGTATGTTATTGGTCCACTGGTCCCTGAGCTTAGACTTCGATGCAACAATTGTCTTCTGTGGTGGGACCCAAAGCTCAGATGATGCAAACAGAGGGGAATACTTCTGCCCTGTGTTTGAAAGGAAATTAACATTATTAAAATGACCATTATATCAAAACCTTGTACAGATTCAATGGAATATAATCAAAATTCCAATCCAGTTCTTTACTGAAATTGGTAAAAACAATTTCAAATTTCATATGGAAACATAAAAGACCAAAGATAACAAAAAAAAAATCCTGAGCAATAAAAATTATAATAGATGTACCACCATAACAGATCTTAAACTATACTATAAAGCCATAGTAATGAAAACAGCATGGTACTGGCTCCAAAAATTACAAGTAAAACTAAAGACTCAAATATAAGTGCACTTGCCTATAGTCAACTAATATTTTATATAGGTATAAAAATAACCTGTCAGAAAAAAGACAACATCTCCAATAAATGGAGCTAGCAAAATTAGATATCTACATGCAGAAGAATGAAACTGGACCTTACTTTTCTCCCTGCATGAAAATCAACTCCAAATGGATCAAAGATGTCAATGTTCGAACAGAGACTATAAAATTCCTAGAAGAAAAAATAGGGAAAACCTTAGATTGATTTTTCTTGACTGGCATTTACTCAATACGACCCCAAAGGCACAGAGCATATCAACTCTAAATAAATGAGATATATGAGATTAGAAAGCTTTTGCTCAACAATAGAGATTGTTAGTCAAACAAAAAGGCAACCTAAAGAATGAGAGAGCATCTTCAATTACAACATACCTGATGGAGGAAAAACATCCAGTGTACACAAAGAATCTCGAAAATTAAATACTAATGAAATAAATCATCCTCTTAAAAGTAGACTATAGAACTGAAAAGAAACTTCTCACAATGCAAAATTAAAATGTATAATAAACATCTTAAATGATGTTCTACCTCCCTATTCATCAGGGGAATGCAAATTTAACCCCCCCTAAAATATCATCTTACTCCAATCAGGAAAGCTAATATCCAAAACATAAACAGAAAACTGGCTTGGATGTGTGGAGAAGGGGACTGTTGGCAAGACTCTTAACTCATATAACTCTTTTGGAGATCAATATAGAGGTACCTAAAAAAGATAAAAATTGAAATTCTTTACTACCCAGCCATAACACATTTGGGAATTCCCAAAGAACACTATATCCTGCTTCAGAGACACATGTACAACCATGTTCATAGCAAGCCTTTTCACAATTGGAAAGAAATGCAAACAACCTAAGTATCTAACAACTAACAAATGGTTAATGAAAATTTGGTACATAACATGCAATGGAATAATATTGAGCTCTCAGGAAAGATGAACAAATGAAATTTGTCAGTAAATGGATGAAACCAGAAGAAATCATACTAAATAAAAAGTCTCAGAAGCAGAAAGACAAACATTATTATGTTTTCCAGCAAGCAGGAACCCTTACAACACCCACAAATGCAAGTAACACAAGAAGATCCCAAAAATCAGAATCAAAAGAATATGGGAAAACTCTTTTTAAGAAAACAAAGTTTCTATATAAGATAAAAGAAGAGGGAAGAACGGAATAGGACATAGTAGAAAGTGGGGCTAGTTTCCAAGAAAATCAACCACCTGCATATGAACCCTTAACCCTCCCTCCTCATGAAAGGGAACACACATATCAAGTACTGTAAACAAGTCTAACAACAGTGAAAGGGGAATTAACTGACAGTGGACAAGATAAAAATGTCCCAACACTAACCACAAACACCCAAGAATAAACTTATATCTTAACGCCTCTCATTTTATCTTTATATAAGAGAGGATCTTAACACCTGGGAAGGTAGCCTAAGGCACTGTAAGAGCAATGAAATAAATGATTACAGCCAACCAGAATGCAGAGTATCAGAGATCCTGCAATGTTCACCAAGAATTGAGCCAACAATATTGGGGTGATAAGATTGTAAGAGCCTAAAGTTGGGGAAATCCACCACTGTACAAGATATTTCATTCAAGACAATGTTGCTGCAACCAGGAATTCACTGTAATGAGGCCTGTCCTTGCCAGACCTGCATAATGACTGACACACTACCATGCCCTAGTAGACTAACAAGGATCTCAGGAGAAATAATTAAATGCAGCAGGAATCTTAGGGCTTAGGACTAGTTGGTAAAGAAGATTGTCCCTTTCAGTGGGTCTGCCCAAGGAGGGACCTCTGAATATGCCACAAAGACCTGAAACCCCACTGGAGCAGATGATCCAGGGGGAACCCTGAGACCCCAAGATGGGAGGATGGGAGATAGTGGGATGAATTGTTGAAGGGATTGGAAGGAGGGAGGGAGAGAAGGAGGAAGGGAGGTGAAAAAGAGATGGAGGAGGGTACTGAGTTACTCTAAAGTATCAAGTTACGACTATATTATATGAGTGAATCTTAACTCAGTAAATTTGTTGTCCTCTATTAGAACACAGAACACTGTGTAAGGATACCACATGAAGATGGCCAACTGTTGCCTTAAAGAGGGTCTTGGGAGACTTCAACTTCTGATACCTTGAATTTACAAATTTTGGCTTCTGCAATTGTGATCAGATTAAACTTCTGCCCTGTCTGATTTACTTTGATGTAGCAACTTTGGCAAATGAATTCAGTAGCACTTTTCATTTATTTGTTATTTGAAGTAAGTTTTTAAAACTTAAATTTTTAGATAAGATTTTAATCTATGATCTTTATAAAAAGTATTTTAGTGTAACTTTGTGATTAAATTAAAAATATAAAGTTAATGTTTATAACACAAAATCCATCAAATATGAAAATGCACACTGTAGAAGTCATCTCTTGAAAGAATATGTCATTTTTTATTTCTCAGTTATGGAAAACCATAGCCTTAAGTTTATTAATTTGTTTTGTATATCAGTTTTTATATACAGACTATGAAGGATTATGGAAATAGTACTTTCATAGTTGTTGAGGATTAGAGAATGTTTCTTATGGTACAATCAATAGCTATTGAAAGAAAAATGCAAAGAAAACCATCAGATAAAATTTCTATTACAGAAATTTACATTTCTCCTGAAGGTGAGTAGTCACAGGCTCAAGTCCTTTGGAAAGCTCAAAATTGTTTCACAGATGTTCAGCAGTGCAAGTTTCATTTTCTAAATTAAAGCAAACAAATACACCATGATTTTCCAAAAAATTCATATTGGAAGTTTAAAAGAGTATGACAATTAAAAAATATTCTCAGTGTCTTGATAGTTAGAAAATTTGCCTATAAGCAATTTAAATTAAAGCATACAGTAGAGACTGGCTACAGTCCCATTTCCTTCCTAATTATACATAGTTAGCTCCCAAATATGTTCAAAAGTCCATGCTTCTTGTGACATTATCCTAAAACAGTACCAGCATTAAAGATAGTGGCACCATCTTATTGTAATTACTATTGCTATTATTATTATCACTACTTTGCAGAGCTTTTGATTTTTCATTTATTTGTTATTTGAAGTAAGTTTTCCTCTTGGTTCAGTGTTTCTGAGCTCCTGACTGCTGTGGGAAAATGTCTGCATCAGTGTCAGGGCTGCAGTGCTATTCTTGTGTTTGCCTGGTAGATAGAAAGCAATTGATATAATGGATAATAACAAATTGTGCAACTATTACTGTCATCATTACTTAAAATACATATGCATATGTAAATGTAGATATATATATATGACACTACTGGCACATGAACAAAACATCTCCATAATCACTGAAAATCAAAATTATGCATGGACATATCAAACAGAAACCAGGTAGCTGGATGAAATGTGGAGAACAATTTAAAATGAACATGGAGATACAATGTTAACCATTTTATATAATTGAACTTGTCTTTCCTTAAATCAATTTTATAATATAAACTTGAGATTTCGTTTTTCAATGAGAGCAATTTGAAGCTTTTAGTACCATATTTATTGGCCAAAACATTTATTAAAGTTTTTAGATCAGAATAAATTATGTGATTGTCAGATAAAGAAGAGCTATTCTATCTTTAGAAAATGAAAAGAGAAAAGACTTATGTTTAGTCATTCAAAGCCCACAAGAAGAAGCTCTAGGGTCCAAAATGGAATAAATAACCACATGTTATTTGTGTGAAAGATGAATGTTCATATAACTGGGCACTAATTGTATTTTAAATACTTTAAATGGATGATACATGTGTGCACTCAGTCACAATTAATATAAACCATCAAAACACTTGCTACAGTTTTAAATCCTGCAATTCCCTATGACAACTTCATCCCTCTGTCTGTGCTAGCACAAAAATCACCATGTGGTCCTCCCACGGGTGTTTCACAGCTTATTAAACCCTACACATGAAGCTGTAATTGAAGCACGTGTGCTGTTCTGTCTGGGGTTTGCAAAAAACTTCCTTCAATCGTAGAACAACAAATTCGAAGTATTCTTTCAAAATGGCATGACTGCTAGCGCTGCAAAATGCATTCTTCCAACAAATATGGCAAGCGACTACATTAACCATCACCTAAAATGAAATCAATCATAAAAACAAACCTGATGAGTAAATCTTAGCCATTTGATGACTAGTAACTTTGGGGAATGACTAAGTCTTCTTTATGAGTCAAATGAGAATTTAAAAAACGACATTTCAGGGAGTGGACCCTCGTAAAACATGGTATCTTCATTTTTTCCCATGAGCTATGTGTCCGTGTTCTTCTCTAAGCTTTATTTAAAATCTTTTCCTGGTCCCTACCCTCACATTTTCTAATCTCTGCTTATGCTAGGCTGAAAATAACCTACTCATACTTTTATCAGTATCTTATTTTATCAGTTTTTACATTTTATCAGCATTTTGTCACCTGATTCTATGTCCTATATCCAAAATGTGCAACATTCTTACTTGGCAAGTGACTACGTCAGGTGCATCATTTTGTGAATATGTCAATGGACATGTACTTTTTTCCTTGTGATTTATCCATATCTTAACATACCTAATGTACATACTACACCTTTTCACTGGTGTATATTATGAGTTATAAGGTTACCTGCATTTGTTTCATACCTGTGAAACACGAGGCAGCCAAGACAGCTTCAGTCACCTAAATGCTCTACAGTTACTGCTTTTCATGTGTTCATGAAAATATGTTTTCCTCTGATTGTTACTTTATTTGTCACTTACAAATTTATTTTATAATTTGATTTTTATTAACCCCACATGCTTTTATTGAGAATTCATTAAACATGCTATGAATAACTTCAGGGAGTATCACATAGATTCCACTTGATACCTCAAATGGCTTTAGTCAGAAGACAGGTGGCCTTTCAGGAATGTTGGTGAAAACTATATAATGATTTTGGACAAGTAAAGGAGATGGAATACTGTTTTATATTACTAGAATTGAGAAAAGTATGGATACAATCAAAGAGAGAGAGGGAGAAAGAGAGATAGAGAAATCTATTATGAGGATTACCATTGTCAATGTTGACATAGACATTAGGCTAAGTTTGGAAATGTGTTAGCAAAGGGCCAATTAGTTTAATTTTAGATGAGAGATATTATAGAATGAACATGACCCTCTAAAATTGTTCAAAATTTAATTTCTAATCTTACCTAATCAAAAGGAATCTTGTCAGAAAGAAGCAAAAGGTCCAGAGTCAGCAAGAGGCAGACAAGAATGATGATGAGGAAGACAAGTAATAGGAGGAGGAATAAAGTGATCTCAAAGGAGAACAAGAGTTGGGAGTGATATAAGGAAGAGGCCATAAGTAAAATATGGGCCACTACTGGAAGCTAGTAAGGCAAAGAATTGATACTGAGTATGAAAATGGGGCTCAATGTAGCAGTGGATATGTAAACATCTCCTACAAACATTGAGAGCTTATTCATAACTGCAGAGCTGGCAGAGTGCAGAAGGTCAAATGCTATCGATCAGATGGAAAAATGTATAGGGAAGTTCATTTCAGAATGGATACTTTTGTAAATAAAATAGGAAATCATCATGAGTCATGTGTGAATAGGGCAAGTGGCAGCATGCATTTCCCCAGTGTTGCATATTAGTGAGGTTATATGGTGTTATTTGAGTTTTTGCATGTTAGCAAGGTGTTGTGCTATTTGAGCTTTTACATGTGAGTAATAAATGCACAGCATGAGCAGACAGGAAAAAGCAAAGCATGGCAACATCTGCAGATTGCAAATCTTGATAGGAAAAGTAAAGAAGCATGTTCTGGTACTTTCTTCCCTTTTAAGAAGGAACTGTAACATTGTTAGAGTTGATAGATATGTGAATATCTCAGAACATTTGAACCTACACTGTTTGTTGTAACATTATTAAAATAAAGACATTAAAGTTTAAGATTATGCAAAACTACAAATATATAAGGATGAGTAGTTTACTGGCCTGTGGTCCACGTATCACAACAAGTAATTTAAATTTCCGTTCATTCATCTTTTTGAACATTTAAAAAATTCCCATGCTGAAGATCTGTTTATAATCTTGGTGGATTTACATTTAGTCTGTGAGTACTCAGAAAGGAACAGAAAAGGAAAGACAAGATTCTAAGTGAGATTACTAATGTGCTAAATACCAAGTGAACTGGTACTGCTACTGCAGCCTAGAAAATGACATCAATCAAGGCAAGTGATTCAAAAAATAATCAGAAAAAAGAAACAAGGACTTTATTTTGCATTATCAACAGGAACTTGAAGTACAACATTTTTACAATATCATCATCATCGAACATCAACTCCTATAAGAGGTTGCATGACACATTTTATTTAAACAGTAGTAATACACATTTCATCATTTCCCAAATATTATAGTTTGGGGCAATTTTTTGGTCAAGTTCAGCTTAAAAGGAGATTGTACAATAACTTTTTAAAAAGAATGCATATACAGAGAGATCTATTAATTATGTTTTAATACAGTAACATTCAGGTCATAAAATATTTTAAGTTCATTATATACAGATTTTTTAGAAACTTATACAAATTTCATGTATGTAAATTGCACTCATTTATCTCCAGCAACATTTGTAAAATGTTCAGCACTCTGTGAGACTTGAAATAGTAACCATGAAAATTGAAATTGAATCAAATGATATTATTTATTTTCCTGTCTTCACAATATGATGGCTAATACCTAGGGGAAAGAGGATGTTTCAAACTATAACACATACCTCATGTCTGTCTTAAAATAAAGAAATGATAACCAAACTAGAGTCAGTTTCATCCTATAAACAGTTTATCAAGGGCTGTAGCTTTTTTTTATCTATAGCTCATATTTTAATAAGTGGAAGAAAATGGAATTTTGGCTTCATTGAAATAGAGATCTAAGAAAAAGGATCTCTAGGTATTCAAAGATCATTTAATTTTCTTTCTTGGAGAAAGGATAGGCATGTCAATTCCATAAGAATGAGGAAAAGCCACAAATCCTTTGTGCATGATGGTATTAAAAGAGAAAACTCATGTTTTCTCTTGTTAAAATGACTCCAAAAGAAACATTACTTTTTCAAATTATATCTGCCTTTTATAATCTGCCTTTTCATTCCTGGTAGGCACACCTGATTCCCCAGGATGGTTTTAATCCAATCATATATCTGTCATTGAGAAACAAATTAAATAGAGTACCTGGCAGGTCTCACAGAGATACTCCTGACTTATTTGAAGAGTAATATTAATTCCATTACAGATATGCCACAGGATGCCATGTACAGGAAACACATGACTTTTTCATCTCCATTCTTCACTTTGTAACCTATGTAGACTCAGTCATGGATTGAATATCTCCCCTATAATATTCTCACAGAATCACAGTGGGGAATCCTTCAAGCTATAGCCAGGATATGTTGTGATTTGTGAGGATTAAATGCTGCAACCAAAAAATTCTCAGGAAAAAGTTTCACAAGTTTTTTGGAATCTTTAGAGAGATATTCCCAGGATGGATGTCCATGCCTATCATACACAAAGCAGATCTGCCTGCTGCACCAAAATGCATGAAGAATAGTCTGAAACTGAAATAATTTAATCTAAAAATGAACTGTTGAGAGATTCTGGATAATTATTTCTGGTGGGATTATGATTAGAAATCTACTAAGTTCCTTTGCCTTGTATTATATTGTGTAATTGTAGAATTTAGACCAATTTGGTTTTAGCTCCACAAAAATAGTTTATGAAACATCCACTATTTTTGCTAATAATGCTTCAATGTTATGTACAGGAAATAAATTTCCTAAGACAGTTCCTGTAATAGAATGAATGATTTATCTGAGTAAAAATTTATAAGAATGAAGATAGTTTATATACAATAATACATAGCAATTGAAAAGAATATTACCTCATATTTTTGATTTTCTGATTCATATGTAAGCTAGTCAATATCACTAAGGCATGTTTTAAAAAGTGTGTTTTTGTAGATTCCCCTTCCCCTCACCTTCCCAACCCCCACTGTACCTCCTCATAACTTCCTCTAGTCTTCTTTCTGATTTCACATCACTTGTATCCTTTTGGGTTCACTCTACCCTCTCAGTAACCTTTTCTACCTTCTATTTTACCTCCTGTTTAGTTTGTTTTTTAGTTTTATACACATTTATACCTATTTATATATATATATATGTATATGAATTAAAATGTGTGACTTTTGTGTTTCTGAGTCTATATCACTTTGTTTAAAATAATACTTTCCACATCCATTAAATTATGCTGCTAATTTCATTTTTTGATATCTTAACAAAATTCTATTGTATATACACACCATACTTTCATTATGCATTCATCAATTGATACACATTTTTGTGTGGCACTTTTCCTGGGGACATGCCCCACAAACGTCTATTCACCCTAGATAGCACTGATAAACAACAGACCAAAGTAACAATTACACTAAAGTTCAACTTTGAGCTTATTGCAGTTACTTCTTGGAGTATGGGTGAGGTTTGCCTACAGGATCTGGAGTTATTGAAAGATTATTACATCACTGAAAAGCCATTCCCTTCCTGAGAACCACAGAAGCTGTAACTGAGCCAAAGACCAATAGAAACTTTGACTCAGCCTGAGGCTCAGAGAAGCTATGGCCCAGGAGTGTGTTAAAGATACATAGTTGTCTTGATATATTGGACTGTGTTATCTAGTCTCTTCTGCTGCCCAATTGCCTTCATATTGACTTCTAGTAAGGGATCTCTCTTCCATGATTAGCCGTTTTCTGCTTTCTTCCTTTTGGGGAGATTCTCCTTCTGAATCTTGCTAGTATCAGGAAATTTCTAAAATTTGTGATTTCTTTATTTTCTGCAAATAGAATGTTTCAAGAACTGGAAGAACTATACTACACTGCAGATATTTAGGCTGAATCTACTTCTTTGCTATTATGAAGAGTAAAGCAATAATACTAATATGCACATATCTCCTTGGTAGGATATCCTTTGGGTACATTCTCAGAGTGACAAATCATGGTCATATAATTGTACTAGTTTCATTTTTTGATATGCTTGCACACAGAGTAATTTCCATAAATGCTGAGCTAGTTGACATTTCCACTAGAATTGACTGAAAGTTTCTTTCTCTTTCCTCACATACTTCCAACTTTTTTTGTGTATTTTTTGATGATTGCTATTCTGACTAGCATATGGTGGTTTCTCATTTTTCTATATTTTCCTCACATGTCTATATTTGTATGTGTTCATACTTGCTATAGCACAAGTAGATATCAAGCATCTTTACAAGTGAACTTCTGACTAGCCCCTCAAAGTAGCTTTAATTTATTTGCATTTCACTGATGATTAGCAGTGTTGAATGCCTTTTAAAAATGCATAGTGATCATTGTGTTTAAGAACTGTCCATTTCATTAGTTCATTTTTTCTTCATGTTTAACTGCTTTACATTTTTCATGAACTGTGGATTTGCTGTTCAGAATTATAACTGGCAAAGATACTCTTCCATCCCTTAGATTATCTGTTTGGTTTGTTGATAGTTTGTTTTGCTGTGCAGAAACTCTTAAACTTAAATCTGTAGAATTCATGGATACCAGCAACAAACTTTAAAAAAAGAAATTAAAAAAAATTCCATTACTAATAGATCCACAAAAGTACTTAGAATTAAGTACTAGAACCAGGACAATTGCATGCTTTAAAAGGCAGGCAGATAAGTACTGGGTCCCTTCCCCAGCCCCGACCTCCAACATGGATCATGTGACCCAGCCTGAGTGACAGTAACTTTCATCTCCCACCTAAGCTCAATCAGCCTCCTCACTACCAACCCTAGCTTTCCTCCAGTTCCCCTGCCCTGCCCCACTAATCATTAAAATAGCCCCCAATGAATTAATAGAGGCCACAGAAACCTCAGACAGGTACCAGCAGACTAACACCATATAACTGAAGTCTCAAAGAATCTTACCATTCAACAGAAGAGAATCTTTGAACCTAACTCTAAGATAAGTATCCCATTTTATTTTTCTTTTAACCTCAATAGACATTGAAGCTTAAGATTGCTATATAGCTTACACAAAGCCTCATACACCCACTCCATCAGGGTCTTAGCCATAAACCTCCTCACATTTCTCATAACATATAAGCAACCATATCCCACTCAACTCCAACCTCTGGTTACTATACCCATGCTAATTTATCTTCTTAAAACTGTTCTGATACTTAATTCAGATTTCACCTAATAAACTCGGACACTACATGGTCGTTAACTTCTCAGATTTAACTAAAGTAAAAGACTGTCACCTCCCTCAAACATAACTTGGTCTACACACTCTTTGTACACTACATTAACATTCACCACAAAAGAATACCATGATTCACCACCACCATTCATATTCCAGCAAACAGTCCATCCACCATGTATGATGATTCTATATGATTGAAAAGAATCAGAAACGCACAGTGAAGAAAGAAACCTGAGACCAAACGCAAATACCCATATCACACTATAAATCCACAAAACACAGGCAAAAAACATATGAAAAATTACCTATAAAAATGATTGCCTCATAATGATAGATTCCAACCATATCTTCTGGTATATTAACAAAGAAACTAGCAACCAAGATAATGATTTTCAAAGCTTGGTTATTAATATAATCAAAGTAATGCAAGAGGAACTCCAAGAGGAGTTGAATAACTGTATATGCAAGTATTAACAGGATAATAATAGGTATCTGAATGTTATGAAAAAAGCAATTGAAGAAAAAAAACTAAGCATAAAGAAGTTGAAAAAAATCTCATGTGGAGATTAAGCTTGAAATTAAAAACAAGCTAAGTATATCCCAAAAGTCAACAGAGAGTCTCACCAACATAACTAATAATTCAGAAAGTAGAATATAAGAACTAGAAGACAAGATGGCAGGACAAAATTATTCAACTAAAGAAACTGAAAAAACTAAAAAAAATTGAGAGGAATAGTCAAGAGTTTTGGGGCACCTTGAAGAAACCAAACCTGAACATTCATGAAATCCCAGAAGAAGAAAACCAAAATTCACACCAGAAAAGATTTTTCACATTAATGTAAATGAATATTACCCACATCTAGAGAAACAGATTCCCATTCAAGTACAATAGACATACCACACACCAATTAGATATAACTATAAGAGAAACTCATCATGGAAATAATAATCAAAACACTGTAAATACAAGAAAAAGAGAGTGTTTGAGTCTCAAGAGAGAAAAACCAGGTCACATTTAAAGGTAAATCTATTAGAATAACAGCCAATTTTTTAAATTGGAACAGTAAAAGCTAGAAGAGCTTGAAGAGAAATACTTCAAGTCATTAATGAGCTCAAATGCGAATCCAGGCTTCAATAATCATCAAAACTATCAGTCATGATTGAAGGTGAAAGAAAAATTTCCACCACAAGGATAAACTGAAGTCCTTTACTAAACCAGGCCAACAGAAGATAATAGAAAACACATGCAAATGTAAAGAAAAGGACAAATATAACCAAGAAGAAGAAAGAAAATATAATGCTCACACAACAACTATCAAAGAAGCCCACATTTATAAACCACAAATTTCAGAAAATTACAGGAATCAACAAGCATTTCTCAATTATAACCCTAAATGTCAATGAACTTAACTCTCCAATCAAGAGACATAATCTACATAAGACATGGATTACATGTGCATTCAGGAAACACATCTCACCATAAAAAATAGGCAAAATCTAAGAATAAAAAATTGGTCAAAGGTACTCCAAGCTAATGGAATAAAGCAACAAGCAGGAATAGCAAATCTAATATCCGAGGAAATAGACTTCAAATCACAACATATCATAAGACAGACCAACGGACTTTATATATTAGTCAAAGGAACAGTCTATCAAGAAGATGTATCAGTTCTGAATATAAACACACCCACATTCATTATACAAACACTACAATGTCTAAAACAATGCATCAACTCAAACATGACAATAATAAAGGATTTCAACATCCCATTCTCACCAATAGATAAGTCAATAGGCCAAAAGTTTGAACAGAGACACACTGGAGCTGAATCAAACCATAACTCAAATGGAAGTGATTTACCTCTATTAAACTTTCCCTCTTAACACCAATGAATATGTTTTCTTTCCAGCAGCCCATGAAACTTTCTTCAAAATAGACAATATATTTTGCCAGAAAGCAAGCCTCCACAGAAAAGTTGAAATTGCATCCTGTACTTTATTTGACCACCAAGGAATAAAGCCAGACATCCCAGCTAATCAAATGACAAATATATACAAGTGCTGAACATTAAACAGCATGATACTGACAGAAGTCAAATGGAAACTCTAATTTTCCTAGAACTGAAGGATAATGAAAACATAATATACTAAAATATCTGAAAGAAGGCTCTCCTAAGAGGAAAGTTTATAGTACTCAATGACTACATCAAAAATGGAAATAACAAAAGTAAATAATTTAATATTACACTTAAAGATGTAGAGAAAAAAGACCAGTGCAATCCCAAAATGACTAGATGAGCAGACATTTGTAAAATCATGGAAGAAATATCTGAAATTGAGATAAAATGATGCAAAGAATCATCCAAACAAAGATCTTGTTCTTTGAAAAAATCAACAAAATTGAATGCCCCTTAGCTAAATTATCCACAAATCAAAAGACAGTAAACCTACATTTTTAAAATAAGAGATGAAAATGGAGTTGTTATAATTGATCCCAAGGAAATTCAGAAAATCATATGGTCATAATTCAACAAAAGTATTTATATTCCACAAAATTAGAAAGAAATGGATGAATTTCTAAGTACATACAGACTACCAAATTGAACCAGAATTAATTGATTCAAATAATCTTACATCAAGCAACGAAATTAAAGAAGTAATTACAAATCACTCCATCAAAAAGAAAGCCCAGGGCCAGATGGATTCAGTGTAGAATTTTATAAGACATTTAAAGAACAGCTAACATCACTACTCCTTAAATTATTCCAAAAAATAGTAAAGGATGGAACATTTCCAAACTGTTTATATGAAGCAGATATTACATTGAAACCAATATGAAACAAAGAAACAATAAAAAAAGAAAATTATTGTCCAATCTTACTTATGAACACAGATGGGAAGATCCTCAAAAATTTTTAGCAAATAACATTCAAAAAATATAAAAATCATTCATTATCACCAAGTATGATTTATTCCAGACACTCAAGGATCATTCACTATGTGCAAATCAATAAATGTAATTCATCATATAGACAAATGCAAATACTAAAACCACATAATTCTCTCAATAGACAGCAAAAGTTTCTGACAAGCAAAAGTTTTCCGAAGTAACAGTAATAGGACTTTGCAGACCCTGTGCAATGACTGACATATCAAGGACCCCCCCCCAATGTCTAGTATGGATCACAGGGACTAGGATCCTTAGAGGCAAGGGATTAACAGTCACAATAGTGTTCCCATACTAAAGGGAAGCACAAGAAAGGGCTCTAGGCAATGCTACTGAGTCCATACACCTCATTAGAGTGGAGGACGCATAGGGAAGTTTGACTACCAAAATTGAACCAGAATTAATTGATTCAAATAATCTTATATCAAACAACGAAATTAAAGAAGTAATTACAAATCACCCCATCAAAAAGAAAGCCCAGGGCCAGATGCTTCAGGGATTGGGGGGGAGAAGGGAGATACTTGGAGAAAGGGAGGGAGAGGAGTAAAAGGATGGGGAAAAGGGGGAAGGGAGCAAGGAGGACCAGGCAGGGGTGAGGGAGGGAGGGGACTGCAGTACCTATTAAGTTTGTATGAATGGGAAAAATTAATTAATTAAAATGAAACACCCTTTTATAATCAAAGATCTGAGGGTAATAGGATTTGATATGAAAATATTATGAATGTAGTAAAGGCTATATGTAACAAGCCTATAGCAAGTGTCATTCTAAATGGTGAAAAACTTGAAGCATCCCCACTTCAATCAAGAACTAGACTAGGCTTATCCACTCTCATCATTTCTGTTTAATATTGTACTTGAAGTCTTAGCTAGAGCCATAAGACAAGAGAGGGAGATAAAAGGGATACAAGTAGGAAAATACGTCAATGTATCTTTATTTGCAGATGACATGATTCTATATGTGAGAGACCCCAAAATCTTCAGCAGGAAACTCTTGGAATGAATACATAATTGCGTACAAGTGACAGGTTACAAAATTAATGTTTAAAAATCACTGGCTTTCTTATACACCAAAGATGAAAAGTGTGAAAAAGCTCTAAAAGAAGCAATTCCATTTACTAGGGTCCCCAAAAGATGAAATACCTTAGTTTAAATCTAACTAAGGGTGTAAGAAACCTGTATAATGAAAACTTTAAAATCCTAGACTAAGAAATTTCAGAAGATACTAGATGGTGAAAAGACTTCTTATGCTCTTGGGTGGATAGAATTAACTTCATAAAAATGACCATCTTATCAAAAGTCAAATGAAAATTCAATGCAATACCAATCAAAATTCCAAGGCAATTCCTCACAGAAACTGATAAAGCAATACCAAAAGTTATTGTAAGCACAAAAGGCCTAGGATAGCAAAAATAATCCTGAGTAATAAAAACTGCTGGAGGACTCACCATATCAGACCTTAATCTATATTACAAATCCACAGTAATAATTACAGCATGGTACTATCTTCAAAATAGACATATAGATTAATGGAAAATGCTTGAAGACCCTGATGTAAGTTCATATACCCATAGTGAACTGATTTTTGACATAAGTATCAAAAAAACTATTGGAAAAAAGACAACATCTTCAATAAATGGTGCCATCAAAACTGGATATCCACATGCAGAAAATCAAAACTGGACCCTTGTAACACTCCATGAAAATTAACTCAAAATGAATCAAGAACCTTAATATTAGACCACACATTTTTCAAACACTAGAAGAAAGAATAGGGAATTCCCTCAAACTTATTGGCCCAGGTCAACATTTTCTCCAATTGCACAGGAGTTAGGAATAACACTCAAGTGGAATTTCATGAAATTCAAGAGCTTATCTTGAGCAAAAAGTATCATCAACCATGCAAAAACAATCATACAATGGGAGAAAATCTTAACTAACCACACATCTGATAGATTACTAATATCCAGAGTACACAAATAACTAAAAAATTAAATACTAGGTAGATGAACAGTCCAATTAAAAATGAATTAAAAGAAATTTTTCCAGTGATAAAAGTAAAATATATTACAAATACCTTAAATAATGTTACATCTCCATAGCAATTAGGAAATGCAAGTCAAAGCCACCTTGACACATCATTTTACATCATTCCTAATAGCTAAAATCCAAAACATTAAAAATTGCTGGAGAATGCAGCAAGAAGGTAACAGTCATACATTGCTGATGGAAATGCAAACTTGTACCACCATTGTGGCAGTCAGTATGTTGATTACTACAAAAGTTAAAAATTGAAATGCCATATGAACCAGTTTTAAATTTCCTGGGAATATTCCCAATTATCATACTATAGTGACACATGTACATCCATGTTCACTGAAGCTCTATTAATGATAGCAAAGTCATGCAATCAGCCTAGATGCTCAATAGTAAACAAATGCATAATGAAATGTGATAATATACCCAATGGAATTCTATTCAGCTGTCAAGAAAATGAATTAACGAAATTTGCTGGTAAGTGGATGGAGTTGGAAGCAGTTGTACTGAATGAAGTTCCATACACAGACAGACATCATCTGTTCTGCTTTATAAGTGTAACCTTTCAAAATCATATACTCTATGGAAGAGTTGAAACAAAGGAACGCATGAATGAAAAAACTTTCAAAGATCAATCAAGTTGCACCCTATTACATGGAAGACTTGTGAGATAGAAAAGCACATCAGACCAGATACAGAATATCAAGGAAATTGGAATACTTAGTCCATCAAAATTTCATACCATACCAAGCCTCAGGGAAACTTGCAGGGGGGGGGGGGTAAAATTGTAAGAGTCTGAAGGTGAAATGAGGTAACACTGATGAATACACTCCAGCCAATATAGCAGTGCTGTACCCAGAAAGTCACTGCGATGAGAACTTCCACTGCCAGATCTACACAGTAGGTGACATATCATTATCTCCACAAAGATTAAGCGAATCTTAAAGGATACAGTTGGCTCTCAGAGAGTATCTCTTGGGACAGGTTCTATACAAGGGAAGAGGAACCTCCCTACCTTGAACTTTACCCACTGAAGAGCCCACATAAAGTTCAACAGAAATCTGATTCCTGTGTTAACACAGGCACCCCCAAAAGAGTCATGAGATACAAGCAAAAAGACAGGAAGGAAAATGGTAGGACAGAACTGGATAGATGAAGGGAAGGGAGTGTGGGAGAAGAGTGTGTGGATAGGAAAGTGTGAGGAGAGGAAATGGGGAGGAAAGAATCAAGGCAAATATATAAACCCATTTTGTTAGTAAAGTAAGAAAGAAAAAGAAAAAATAAAAATAAATCTAATCAATTACGTGAATGAAAACTAAAATTGAAATTTTTTTTCCTATATTGGAAGATTTAGTATCATGACAATGGCAATATTAACTAAAGTAATCTAGTGATTCATACTATTCCCATTAAAGTGTTATTACATTCTTCACAGAACTAGAAAAAACTGCAATAATTCACATAGAAAAACAGATGTTCTCATTAAATGAAATTAAAGGTTTATTTTGAAGTTTTTTTTTTTTTGTGAATCAGGGTTCCCCAGTGAAAATGTTAGAATGCATTTCTATGTGAAAATCATTCTTATCTAACTGTATTAATATGTAATCTAATTAATAATTATAATAATCATGCAGACTTCATGGTACACCTATATAATCTCAGTTCTTGTAAGGGTTATGCAGAAAGATAATGAGTTTGAGACCAGCCTGGGCTACACAGTAACCTATGAATCAAAACAAGCAACCAGGATATTGTAATCTATGTGTACAATGACAGCACTTGTGAAACTGAATCTGAGGTATTGCCTTAAAACATATATAAATTTTTGAAAGATCTTATAATTTTGAGGAAGACTTAGTTAAATACAAAGAAGTATGAGAATCTATTTCAAAATTAAAAAATGAAGAATCAAATAAATATACAATTATAAGCAACAATTAAAAACTAATAATATACATAATATGTAAGAATATAAATACATAATAACTAAGAACAGTATAACAGCATGAATATAGGGAAGGTATGATCCTTTAATGAAGAATGTATTTAAATTGGGATTTTGAATCTAGGTATTTTCTTCTCCTGTGGGATGGTATCTGTATAGGTAGCCAGCAGAGTGCATTATTATACTGCAATAACAGAACAGCTAAAAGTGCATTTATATGTACAGATAGTCATTTTGGATGCCTTCACTGATTACACCATATGTTAGCTCCAGTTGGTAATCTATGGGAAATTGCAAATGTTTATAAAGATTTTGGATTGGGAGTTGGCAGTCCTCTGTATCCAAGCCCTAGACAGGTGGAGAAGTTAGTTCAGATTACATAAAAACATAGTATTTTACACATTTTAAATGACTTTATATATTGTGAGGATTCAGCAGCTAGTTAATGTAGGTTCTCCACTTCTGATGTCTTCACACTCAGTTTGCTGTCCTGCCATCATTTACTATATGTGCAACAGTTAGAAGTTTTCCAGGCAATGCAAGAAAACAGCATTTCTGAGTTATGTTCGGCTGAGTCACTTGTTCCATGGCAGCTGTTTTTAAGTTAGGTTAGAAATTGATCATTTAGTCCTTACTACAGTGGTTACATGTATCATCCACAAAGAATATTTGACCTGGAGAGCAGAATATATACAAAAATCACTGAGTTGGGTCTAAAAACTAAAAAAAAAAATATGTAGAGCTGTAATGAACATAGATGTACATGTGTTTCTTTAGTAAGATTAAGCATTCTTTTGGAGTATTCCCAGGAGTGGTGTAGATGGTTCATGTGGAATTTCAATTTTTAACTTTTTTAGGAAACAACATACTGACCCACAGAATGATTGTACAAGTTTGCACTCGTACCAGCAATGAGATTCCTTTCTCCTGCATCCTCTCAAGAATTTTGTATTTTTGCCATTCTGACCTTGTGGGATATTTCAAGGTGGTTTTGATTTGCATTTTTCTCTAATGGCTAAGGAGATAGAACATTTATTAAGCTATTCATTAGATATTTTAGCTTAATCCTAGAAATATTTCTCTTAAGTCCTAAGATCCACTTTCTAATTGGGATGTTTTCCTCCTTGGTATTTAATTTTTTGAGTTTTTGTGTCCTCTGGATATTAGTCTTCTATTAGATATGTAGTTTGTGAAATTTTGCTCTCATTCTCTAGGTACTCTCTTTGCTTGGTTAACAATATCTTTTGCTGAACAGAAGCTCTTGAATTTCATGAAATCCCACATGTTGAGTGCTGATCCAATTTTCTGTGCAATTCGGATCTTATCCATAAAATGTTGACTTAGGTCAACAAATTCTGGGATTCCCTATTTTTTCTTGTAGGATTTTTTATAGTCTTTGGTCTGAGATTAAGGTCCTTAATCCATTTGGAATCAATTTCCGTGCAGGGTGACAGGTAAGGATCCAGTTTCAAACTGTATGTAGATATTCAGTCTTGCCAGCACCATTTTTTGAAGATTCTGTCCTTTATTCAGTGTTTTTAAGGGCACCTATATAAAAACATCTGTTAACTGTAGGTGTACAGGCTTACATCTGGTTATTCAGTTCTAATCCATCAATCTATGTATCTATTTTCTAGCCAGTACTATGTTGTCTTTATTATAATGGTTTTGTAGCATAGATTAATGTCTGGTATGGTGATACCACCAGCAGAGATTTTATTACTGAAGATTGCTTTTGCTATTCAGGGCCATTTGTGCTTCCATATTGATTTCGAGATTGTCAATTTTTGAAAAGAATTTCCTTGGAAGTTTGATTGATATTTCACTGAATCTGTTTATTGTTTGTGGTTGAAGTTCATTTCTGCATTGTTAATTGTACCAATCCAAGAGCATGGGAGGTCTTTCCACCTTCTGGCATTTTCTGAAATTTCTTTCTTTGGGATTTTAAAGTTTTCATTGTATATTTTGACAATTTTTTTATTATTCTTGTTTTACAAGCATATTTACTTCTGCTTCTCTCCATCATCACTCCCATTCTCCTCCATTCCCTTTTGGGAGGTAGTGGTATTTCCTTTTATTAGGAGGAGGTATGGAATTTTTCTCTCAGGTTTTTTTCATTTTGTTCTTCCTTGGTGCATAATAAAAACACAGATTTTTGAACATCAATTTTGCAACCTGCCTCTGTACTGAATTTATTTATTAGTTCTGGGAGTTTATTCATGTAGTATTTGTGATCTTTCAGGTATAGAATTATGTCATCTGCAAATAGAAATACCTTGACATCTTTCTTCCTATTTGTATCCCTATTATCTCCCTCTCTTGTGTTATGGCTCAAGCTTCAAGTATAATATTGAACAGAAGTGGTGAGAGTGCAAGGACTTGCTTAGTTTCTGATTGAGATGGGAATGCTTCAAGTTTTTCACCATTTAAGATGATCCCTGCCATAGGCTCATTGTATATGGCCTATGGCAATATTAACTAAAGTAATCTAGTGATTCATACTATTCCCATTAAAGTGTTATTACATTCTTCACAGAACTAGAAAAAACTGCAATAATTCACATAGAAAAACAGATGTTCTCATTAAATGAAATTAAAGGTTTATTTTGAAGTTTTTTTTTTTTTGTGAATCAGGGTTCCCCAGTGAAAATGTTAGAATGCATTTCTATGTGAAAATCATTCTTATCTAACTGTATTAATATGTAATCTAATTAATAATTATAATAATCATGCAGACTTCATGGTACACCTATATAATCTCAGTTCTTGTAAGGGTTATGCAGAAAGATAATGAGTTTGAGACCAGCCTGGGCTACACAGTAACCTATGAATCAAAACAAGCAACCAGGATATTGTAATCTATGTGTACAATGACAGCACTTGTGAAACTGAATCTGAGGTATTGCCTTAAAACATATATAAATTTTTGAAAGATCTTATAATTTTGAGGAAGACTTAGTTAAATACAAAGAAGTATGAGAATCTATTTCAAAATTAAAAAATGAAGAATCAAATAAATATACAATTATAAGCAACAATTAAAAACTAATAATATACATAATATGTAAGAATATAAATACATAATAACTAAGAACAGTATAACAGCATGAATATAGGGAAGGTATGATCCTTTAATGAAGAATGTATTTAAATTGGGATTTTGAATCTAGGTATTTTCTTCTCCTGTGGGATGGTATCTGTATAGGTAGCCAGCAGAGTGCATTATTATACTGCAATAACAGAACAGCTAAAAGTGCATTTATATGTACAGATAGTCATTTTGGATGCCTTCACTGATTACACCATATGTTAGCTCCAGTTGGTAATCTATGGGAAATTGCAAATGTTTATAAAGATTTTGGATTGGGAGTTGGCAGTCCTCTGTATCCAAGCCCTAGACAGGTGGAGAAGTTAGTTCAGATTACATAAAAACATAGTATTTTACACATTTTAAATGACTTTATATATTGTGAGGATTCAGCAGCTAGTTAATGTAGGTTCTCCACTTCTGATGTCTTCACACTCAGTTTGCTGTCCTGCCATCATTTACTATATGTGCAACAGTTAGAAGTTTTCCAGGCAATGCAAGAAAACAGCATGTCTGAGTTATGTTCGGCTGAGTCACTTGTTCCATGGCAGCCGTTTTTAAGTTAGGTTAGAAATCGATCATTTAGTCCTTACTACAGTGGTTACATGTATCATCCACAAAGAATATTTGACCTGGAGAGCAGAATATATACAAAAATCACTGAGTTGGGTCTAAAAACTAAAAAAAAAATATGTAGAGCTGTAATGAACATAGATGTACATGTGTTTCTTTAGTAAGATTAAGCATTCTTTTGGAGTATTCCCAGGAGTGGTGTAGATGGTTCATGTGGAATTTCAATTTTTAACTTTTTTAGGAAACAACATACTGACCCACAGAATGATTGTACAAGTTTGCACTCCTACCAGCAATGAGATTCCTTTCTCCTGCATCCTCTCAAGAATTTTGTATTTTTGCCATTCTGACCTTGTGGGATATTTCAAGGTGGTTTTGATTTGCATTTTTCTCTAATGGCTAAGGAGATAGAACATTTATTAAGCTATTCATTAGATATTTTAGCTTAATCCTAGAAATATTTCTCTTAAGTCCTAAGATCCACTTTCTAATTGGGATGTTTTCCTCCTTGGTATTTAATTTTTTGAGTTTTTGTGTCCTCTGGATATTAGTCTTCTATTAGATATGTAGTTTGTGAAATTTTGCTCTCATTCTCTAGGTACTCTCTTTGCTTGGTTAACAATATCTTTTGCTGAACAGAAGCTCTTGAATTTCATGAAATCCCACATGTTGAGTGCTGATCCAATTTTCTGTGCAATTCGGATCTTATCCATAAAATGTTGACTTAGGTCAACAAATTCTGGGATTCCCTATTTTTTCTTGTAGGATTTTTTATAGTCTTTGGTCTGAGATTAAGGTCCTTAATCCATTTGGAATCAATTTCCGTGCAGGGTGACAGGTAAGGATCCAGTTTCAAACTGTATGTAGATATTCAGTCTTGCCAGCACCATTTTTTGAAGATTCTGTCCTTTATTCAGTGTTTTTAAGGGCACCTATATAAAAACATCTGTTAACTGTAGGTGTACAGGCTTACATCTGGTTATTCAGTTCTAATCCATCAATCTATGTATCTATTTTCTAGCCAGTACTATGTTGTCTTTATTATAATGGTTTTGTAGCATAGATTAATGTCTGGTATGGTGATACCACCAGCAGAGATTTTATTACTGAAGATTGCTTTTGCTATTCAGGGCCATTTGTGCTTCCATATTGATTTCGAGATTGTCAATTTTTGAAAAGAATTTCCTTGGAAGTTTGATTGATATTTCACTGAATCTGTTTATTGTTTGTGGTTGAAGTTCATTTCTGCATTGTTAATTGTACCAATCCAAGAGCATGGGAGGTCTTTCCACCTTCTGGCATTTTCTGAAATTTCTTTCTTTGGGATTTTAAAGTTTTCATTGTATATTTTGACAATTTTTTTATTATTCTTGTTTTACAAGCATATTTACTTCTGCTTCTCTCCATCATCACTCCCATTCTCCTCCATTCCCTTTTGGGAGGTAGTGGTATTTCCTTTTATTAGGAGGAGGTATGGAATTTTTCTCTCAGGTTTTTTTCATTTTGTTCTTCCTTGGTGCATAATAAAAACACAGATTTTTGAACATCAATTTTGCAACCTGCCTCTGTACTGAATTTATTTATTAGTTCTGGGAGTTTATTCATGTAGTATTTGTGATCTTTCAGGTATAGAATTATGTCATCTGCAAATAGAAATACCTTGACATCTTTCTTCCTATTTGTATCCCTATTATCTCCCTCTCTTGTGTTATGGCTCAAGCTTCAAGTATAATATTGAACAGAAGTGGTGAGAGTGCAAGGACTTGCTTAGTTTCTGATTGAGATGGGAATGCTTCAAGTTTTTCACCATTTAAGATGATCCCTGCCATAGGCTCATTGTATATGGCCTTTATTGAGTTGATATATTTTCCTTCAATCCTTGTTGTTTCCACAGTTTTATCATTAAGGGATGATGATTTATCAAAAGTTTTTTTCTGCACTTATTGAGAGGATTATTTAATTTTGATCCTTGCATTTGTTTATATGATGAATTACATTTATTGATTTTTGCATACTGAATCAACCTTGTGTGTGTAGAATAAATCCTACCTGGTCATAGTGAATGATGTCTTTGAATCTGGTTTGCTAACATTTTGTTTAGGATCATTGCATCTGTGTTCATCACTGAGATTAGCCCATAGTGTTCTTTTTTTATTTTATCTTCGTTTGGTTTTGAGTAATATTAATTGAGTGTAATATTAACTTCATAGAAAGGTTTTTGTTTGTATTCCTTCCTTTACAGTTTTTTTTGAGGATTAAGGTAGTTTATTAGAAAATAGAAATGTTGGAACTCACAGACTCCAGACATGGAGTGCCATGAGGAGCTAGGGCGCCTCCATGAGAAGCAGAAGTCGAACAGAGCTCATGGCACTAGAGTACCATAAGAGGCTAGGGAGCTCATGAGAACTCATAGTGCCTAGGCATGGAATTCATGAGGAGCAAGGAAACAAGAGACAGACTCATGGAACTAGAGGGCCATGAGGGGCTAGATCGCCTCCAAGAGAAGTAGGCAGCTGGAAATAGACTCATGGCACTAGAGGGCTATGAGGGGCTAGATTGCCCCCTTTAAAGTTTTATGAAATAAGTTAAGGTATAGTGATGTTAGTGTCTTTTAAATATCTAGTAGAATTCTGCACCAAATACATCTGGTTCAGTCCTTTTCTTTCGGTGGGAATATTTCCTCACTTGTTAGAAAACATTTTAAACAATCAGGTTTTTCATTATTCAGGTTGTATTAATTTAGATATACATCCATTCTTTCTGATTGTCCAGTTTTGTGGAATATAAAGATAAAGAATCAGCCTATTTGCCCAACAATCTTTAATGAAAATGTGCTACATATACACAATAGAATACTATTCAGCTATCAAGAAAAATAAATTAATGAAATTTGTGCATAAATGGATGAAGTTGAAAGAAATTATGCTGAATGAAATATCCCAGTCACAGAAAGAGAGATGTTCCATGTTTTCCCTTATAAGCAAAACCTAATACTAAATGCTAAAAATGATATACTTAAGGGAAAATTACTGTAATGCTTACCTATAACCATAAAGGAACATAACTTGGGGAACAGGAGGAATAAGACTCCCCAAGGATTTGAGACAGAGGTACACGGGTTAAATAAATAAATACGACTACTATGGAAGAAAAGCCCATAAGAGAAGAGACGTAAACTGGTAAGCCTTAATAAGGGGTAAGAGAGAAGAAAAGGGGTTGAGCATGTAGCTCAGGGGAAAAAGAGAGATCAACGGCCTAGCCCAGTAGTAAACACTAAGAGCCATTTCAATTCTGGGAGGGAGAATCTAGAAGAAAAACACAGGTATATAGAAGACCCAAGGGCAAAAAATTGTTATCTGAATGGGTTCTAAATCCCTTAATGTCAGGGAAATCATGTCTGATTCTGTAAACCTATCCAAATAATAGTAGAAGGGAAATAA
Source organism: Typhlomys cinereus (assembly GCA_023101885.1). NCBI lineage: Eukaryota > Metazoa > Chordata > Mammalia > Rodentia > Platacanthomyidae > Typhlomys > Typhlomys cinereus. Next base: position 1,916,109 of record JALPQD010000094.1, on the reverse strand, counting down.
ATGGATGGGAATAGATATTCTAGTGTTAACCATAAAATATTGATAATGAATACCATCTAAACACTCCTTTTTAAATCTTAGGTAAGAAAAGCTCTCAGAGCTCAACCAAAATGCACCCTTATTACAATGGAAGACTAGTGAGGCAGAAAACCACAACAGGCCACAGCAAGGAATTTCAGGGGACCTGGAATGCTCAACCCTCATTAATCCATCAAAATCTTACCCCACACTAAGGCTCAGTGAACTTTGGAAGAGATAAGGCAATGAGATTATAAGAGCCTAAAGATAGAGTGAGGTACTTCTGACCAACACACTCCAGTCATGATGGTGCTGCTGTACCCAGAAGCTCACAGCAATGAGAACTACCACCACTTTGACACAATGTCTGACATATCATCATTCCCCCAAGGAATAACTAAGTTTGTAGAAGAAACACTTACTGTTAGAGAGTGTCTCAGGGACAGGTTCTAGACAAGGGAGGAGGAAGCTCCTCACAATTTTGTCAACTGAAGTGCCACATATAATACAGCAGAAATCTTACTCCCTTACCATCACAAACATGTGAAAGGAAATCCTATGTTCACACACAAGAAATTGAAATATAAAGCAATTGTTTTTTATTGTCTGCCTATGACAATATCTAAAGTGTCCCAGTGCAGACAAATAAAATCTCTTAATCTTAGTCCTGTTTTCTGTTCCTCACCCCAAATTTCTTCAATAGGGAGGGTACAATTTCCAGTTAAGACATTTTCCACACTTAACTGGCATAATCAGTGAAGGACCTAGCCTAAACTCTATGAAGGATGTTGTGATAAAGTTCAGATCTTGAATTCCCTGTATGGAACCAATTGTTGTCCTTAGCCTGTGACAGCATGAGGAAATAGTGGGGATTCTAGGAGATGGGACCTTCTGGAAGAAAATTAGCTCATTGGGATTTGTCCTTGAAAGGAATATTAGAACACTGCTAGGAGAGCCAACCTAATGATTTGTTATTGTAACTGACAGCTGAATTATTCAATCATACACTATGATGTGGTTTTAGAACACACTATCAGGATATATTGAGCAAATGATCTGAAGGTTTCTTAGAAACCAGTAACAAAGAAAAACTTGAACATACAATTTATTTTTCTGTGTCTTATCTTTATTTCTTATAAAATTAGGGAGTTGAGAAAGTTTCCCCTTTGTAGCTGAAATAGCATCTAGAGTAGGAAATTCATGTGTTCTCTGTAGTGTGCAGAGTGGTAGAGAAGTGGCTGTTCAGGTTGCATCACATTTCCCATCAGTCTTTGAATGTGTTAGAGTCAGTCAACATGCTCTTCCTAGTAAAGTATGAGTGAAACAAGTTTATTCATCTTTAGTTAAGTTTTATGAAGGAGGTATAGCTTCTCTATTGTCCATTAGACACTGGTCAAGGAAACTCAAAAAAGCAGAGCACAACAGATAACTGACTTGACCAACACAAGCACTCCAAATAGAGCACTGTGATACACATACACATACACACATGCATGCACACACACACGCACACACACGCACACACACAGAGACATGGCTAAATTGAAGTGGGAGGGTGGAAGAGTGGGGGGATGGTGGGAAATGGAGTGGATTGAGTTAAGAGGAGGTCAGTGCAAAGATATAAACCCATTTTGTTCATATACCAAAAAAGGTCCAATAAAAAAGAAAGCAGAGTACATATTGGAGGAAAATATCCATTAATTATTAATAAGTGTTAGCTATGGGCAAGTAGGAGGCATAGTTGTTGTCTGTTTTAATATTTTTTTATTTTTTATTATTTATTCAATTGTGTGTATGCATGTGTGCGTGTGTGTGTATGCATGTGCGTGTGTAGAACCACGGGCGAATTCGGGAACCACCATGGACGCCTCCACCTCCTCCTTGTTTACTCTGTCCCTGCATTCACAGGCTTTGCCCTACCAGGACCAGAAACGCAGGCCGCCCCCGCCTCCACCCGGCATCTATACGTGGGGTCTAGGATCCCAACTCAGGACCTTCTGCCTGCAAGGCAGAGGCTTAACCTCTGAGCTACCTCTCCAGCTCCAGTTGTCTGTTTTATTCATTGCGACTTCCATAGTGATTTATAATAGCACCCAAAGGATCACATATTGTTATCATGGATTTGAACTAGTGGTATGTTTCTCTAGGATTCTCTGATATTTCCATGAACTTAAATTCTTTCAAGTCCAAATAGTCAGAACTTGAAGATACAACTTGTGAGAGTTAATCCTCTGTGTCAACTTGACACACTTGGCATAACTAAGATCAGCTGAGAGAGTATCTGGATCAATACATTTACAATATAAAGACCAGCCATTTCCCATTGGAACGTCCCAGTAGCAGACCAAGTAAAAAGAAACAGAACTGGAGACTGAGAAGAATCCTCCAGCCACTTGGATGGGAGTGACTTAGCCTGCTAGCTTCAGCCACCAGCCATGTCAGCTTTGCTATGAAAGACTGTATCTCCTCTCTGGAACCCTAAGCAATAGTTAAGAGTAACCGTTATACGACTGGTGCTTTTTTGTTTTGTTCCTGTGGCTAAAGCAGCACATTTCTCATGTGATTGATGCCACTTATATGGAACTAGGAAGTTTTTTAGGTTAGACACTGTGCTGCAGGAAGAAATTCTATTACCAAGTACCATAGAGGTCAATGTGTGAACCACAGTCTAAAAAAATAATGTTTATAGAAAGAAGTCTTAGATGTTTTTATAATTCCATAGTTAAATCTTTTGAGCTTGAAAAACTAAAAAAGGAAGAATTTTAAGAATAATGAAATATAGAGCACCCTAAAATGCATTTGAAGAATGACTTTTAACAATTGTCAATTAGAAAGCTCTTACTGCCCAAATCACTATGAGAAACCTCATGCAAAAGGAGAGGATAATTACACGAAGAAACATGGCAGAAGGGTGCAATTAGACAAAATGACACCATACACAGAAGATAGTAATAATTATCTATGTAGCCAGGACCATACATTGATAGAAATAGAAATATGATCCAGGAAAATAAAGACAGAAAAATCTTTCTTACACAGTAATGATTATGGATTAGACGCAGAAATAGTTAAAACCAATCCCATCTGAAAATGTCCTGTTGAATTACTAGTTTTTTACATAAGTGTATATATATACACGTATATACATATATATATGTAATAAACCTTTAGGTTACAATAAATTTATAGTGCATAGACACACACACACACACACACACACACACACACATATTTCTAGGTGAGGTATTTAACCAAATTTATATACTAATTTTATTAGTGGAGAGTTTCACATACACGCACACAGCACAACCACAACACTACTACCATCACCATGAAAAACGATTATTCAAAATGAAAATATTTGCCTGTAGGCTTTTAGAAAGCTTTCATTTATATGTTATATAGGGATTATTCTTTTCTTTTAGATACAACTAAGTCAAAATGTACCTTGTTGATTTATGATAAATTTTAAAATAAATTTATTAAATATACAAAGTATCAAAAATAGTTTGTCCATCAATTTTTAAAGCATCAAAACATAAAGATAAGTTTCATCTAATTCTATGCCTAATAATAGAAAATATTATTTTCTGAAATTGAATATTGGAATTATTTATCCAAATGTCATTATCATTTCACTACAGAGAAAAAAAATTGACAACTCAAGAAGTGGGTTTACAAGAGAGAAACTCTTTAGATGGTAGCAGCATGCCTATCTCTATGAAAAAAGTAAGCATCTGTGACACTATTACTTACTAAAGAGAACTTTATGAGCAGGCAGTCAAAAGACAGTGAATACATAGCCTGAAGCAAGGTCAAGTTAGGAAGGTGTTGGTATGACTCACTAGAATATAGCAATTGCTGATTTTTCAACTGCCAATGAAATATTCTACTAATCACTCATTTTATTTTGTTCCATTTATTTTTCTTTTGTGAGATTTCAGATATGAAAGAAGGATAGCAGATTACAACTTAGTAACTTAGACTATGATATGCCACAGAGAAATAGAATAGTTCTTAATTACTACTCCATTATTAGCACGTTTTATTTAATGACATAGGTCAAGTGGGTTTTAATGAAAATCTTAATAAAAACACTAAGATGTGTCAATGTGAAAAGAATAGTGTGAATCAAAGTGAAACAAATAAGTCAGCAAAGTATTGCAAAATCAAAATGAACACAAAGCAATGAAAGAAGAATTTTACCTTATGAGTGCTAAATTCCGTTATAAATATCATCTCTTCATTAACAATTAGTTTCCAAATGGCAGATTTATATAGTAATACCTTAGGAGTCAGTTAAATAACTTTTAATGCAATTTGAAAATATAAGCATTTCTTAAATATAAATATAATGTAAAATTAAATTTATTGCTTACCATAAGCTTTCACTAAATTTGCTAAAATAAGTATTTAAGTTTCCTCAAAAACTAACGTATTTAAAAAGCAAAACCCCAACTACTCAAAACATATTTATCATTCTCTAAAATCTTACCATTTTAATATTATATAAAAATGGAAATCAACAAATACAATGAATAAAAAATTCTTTAAAAACTCCAAAACTATGAGTGAAGCAAATATAAGACAAAAGTACATGCTGAAACTCTCAGTAATATTTTAGGGAAGTTAATCATTACAGCAATCTGGAGATTCATTCCCGATATTCCAGATATTCTTCTAATTCTTTGGCATTGTTCCTTTCTTCACTCCCATTAATGATTGCTTTTGTTTTTATTATTGAATTAGTGCATATTATGAATGATCAACCAGCAGTTTAACATTATTTCTGATCATGTCTCTGGGGCAAATGCTATAATTGACTAGCACTGGAATCAAAGACTGAGCAAAAACGATCTTTTCTCCAATGTGTGTGGACATGATGTATTCCACTCAATGTTTAAGAACAAGATGGAAGAGGGTGAGCCCACCCTTTCTCTTTCCTTGTTCAGACACCAGATTTCTCCCACTGTCAACAGAGTTCCCCATTCTTGATTGTTCCAACTCCAAGTCTCTCTTGGCTTCAAAATGGGTATTGTCTAATTTTCTGAATTTCAGTTCAGTAGATTTAGACTCAATGACATGTTGCCCCTCATGATGATCCAGATTACATAAGTAGGACTTCCATAGTTTTGCAGGACAAGTCCATAATATATGTGTGCATGTTTTGGGGTCCATGTGTGTTGATAATCTAGGGGCCTTGGTTCCCATTGTCTGCTCCCATTATCATGATCCCATGTACTTTGGATGATTGGGAGTGCCTTCTTCATGGTTTGTCTTCACAGTTTCAGCAGCAGCTGTGGTTTTATTTAAATATGGTCACATCACACAAGGTGTTTATCTACTTATAGGAATTATTAACATAATATTTTCTGCTTTATTTGTGAACCCCTGAAGCTAGATGCAAATGAAAAAATCATGGTTTTAATAAGATTTCTGAGTTTGCCTAGACCACTTGATTTCAAGCCACATTCTGTCTTGAAGGAATAATTTTTCCAAAATGTATGAGACTTACACTTTCAGGAAGCAAAAACTAATGACATAACAATGTGTGCCAATAGAATCTCCTTTTGTGAAAAATTGTAATATTCAAAAGAAAACTTTCTTCTTTCATATTTACATGAAAGATCTTGATGTGCCAACTTACCCTGATTCAGTATGTATCCTGTTCGTAAGGAGTATCATTGAAAAAGTATTTTTCTTTTTCACTTAATAGTAAAAGATCTTCAATACTCTAATGGAGACTATATTGCTAATCAAATTGAGTTTTTTAGTTAATTTAGTTTTTTGATGCTCATGATATCAGTGAAAACATTTTAAAATTTGTGTTCTTTTTAATGGAAGCATTGTTTACAGAGAAAGAAAGGTTTTTCCTTTGAAAGCAACTTTAGCAATGTTAAAGAACTGAAAGATATAACAATGCTCTGGTCAACATCATTGACATAAACTAAAATACGGATACCAAGTATAAAATCATAACAAGTTAACTTTCTAGCAGCTTATTTGCTTTAATTCTAAAATAGCACCATTCTTCAAAGAAATTCTCTGGTGTTGACCTGCCAAAAGTATCAGAGTGACCTCACTAGAGAACAACCTGGCCTTGTCAATGAATATCAAATCATTGATGTCAACCATACACACTTGACTATTTATATTTTTTAAAAGGTAAATTAAAGATTACCATATTTCATGCAGGTACTATTAATACTAATTACTAGCATCATAGAATATTGAATTAACTTTACCCTTCTATTTTCTAAAGTCTGATACTAGTATTTTATTGAGGACAACTTATTTCTCTCTGTCTCTCTCCCTCTCTCTCATCTATCCTCTTTCTCTCATGAATTTGTATCAACCTGTCTATCCATACAAAGTGTAATATGTTGGATATATATTGTATTGTGTGCTCATTAGTAATATTCTGTTATACACATAATATATATAGTGCATGTTATATTTTGTATTTGTATCATATGCACATAAATGAGGGTTAAGGAGATTGGGGCACTGGTTCTATTTGAAATAATATCATGAAACCCACACATGATATTCGCATCCAGGTTTGCAAAAATAAGATTTTTAACAGCAAAATATCAGAAAGCTTTGTCTTCTGTGAAAATTTCTTCTGCTTTTATTATTTGGGGTTTCATCAAGGTTAAAAAAATGTACAGCATTAACTAATACCAGGTTAGATATTCTCAGAATTCATTTAAGCCTCACAGAAACTAGTGAATTATAACAAAGAAAGAGCAGCCTGTGACTTTGAAAGTCCAGAATTACCCACAGTATTCCTGAGAGCCAAGCCAGCACAGCTATGAATGTTTCATATTGCTAAAAATTTTAAAACTGCCTTTTAGCTTCTTCAAAATTTAAAATATGTGAAATAGAGTTTCACTTAAATTTTCTATAAAGCCTGCAGAATAGGTCTTTTCTGTTCCTTTCCATTTTGCACATTCAGACTGGTGCTCTGTTATTAATATCATAGAACCCATCACATCATAACATGGTATAGTCTGGGACATTTTGCACAGTTGATATTTATTAATTTGCTCTAATTCTTCATATATTCATAAAACTGTTCAGTTGAATTTTGCGTACTAAATAATTTGCATCAGTGTTGAATCTTAGGAAATGTTCTGTGTTTTTATTTTGGGAAAGAGCAATATTAATGAGCGTTAGCATGTTTAATGAAACTGTCACTCTCACAATGCCCATAGTTCACTTTATTGATCATATAAATGATCATTGTTTCATTGTTATGCTAACAATGAAAGAACAGACAAAGAAACTACACATTGCATGATTTAATTTATATAAAAATACAAATAATACAAACCTAAATTTCTAAAAACAACCAAAGAATTGTGGTCATGTGAGCCTGAGTGCCAAATTAAGGTCAATAGTAGATTTGCCTAATGAGTCTTATTATTTCATGATTTGTCCTCTTTAACATGATTAAATTTGTCTTCTTCAATAAATAAGTATGTTAACTTCCCTGGGGTATGAATCATGGGGAAGATGTATGAGAGATCAAAAGCATGTGGGAGCTCTACATTCTGCTCAACTTTTCTGTGGACCTAAAAGTTCTCTAATAATTAGTTTACTAAAACAAAAATTGAGCTCCTCTGGGGTTTTTAATTATCACTTAAATTTCAAGAGCTATTTAAAAGCATATGCTGAAATAATGGACTTTTGAAAGGAATCAGGTATCCTAGTATATTACACTTAACCAACGTGAATAAAATCATAAAGAAATGGTACCTTAATGATATCATTGTATATGCATATCATTGCATACATTGTATATCATATGTATATAATTTATCTTGATCTGTTTAATTGTATTCAGATTTTTATTATATTTATTTATTTTTCCCAATCATACAGCTAAATAGGTCCCCTACCTTCCTTTACTCCTTCCCAGTCTCCCTTGGTCCCTCCCCCCTTTCCCCTTCCTTTCACCCCCCTCTCTCCCTTTTTCCCAATGCCTACCTCTGCTCCCCCTCCCATTTCCTGGAGCATCCTTTAGTCTGCAAATTTCTCTGAGCTTTCAGATGGGGAGAGCTTTGGCTGATCTGGTTCCAGGTGATTAATGTAGGGTTTCTGATGTTCTGATTTTTGGCTTGTTGTTGTTTTCAGTTTTGCTGTTCCTGCACTGTCCTTGACTCCATCCTGATTGGTATTGGAGGTCACCTCCTAACCAGAAAAGGCTGTTTAAATGGATTCTTACTATAATATTAGATTCAAAGGTAGATGGAATAGGAGTAGGAGACAGCAGTGAGGGGGGTTCAGTCTCCCATTTGCAGGATGGTTACCAACTATCTGCCTGACTTTATACCTTCCCTGACTAGTGAGATCAAACCCTCTCAGTTGCAAGTGACCAGGAGGGAAAGTGAGTGAGCTTAACCAGACATCTAGCTACCTACTTGCAATACTTGATAGTGACCTATTTTCTTTACTGTAGTATGATCCCCTATCTCTTTATATCTGGAGGGGCCCTCCTTCCCCTTCCCTCCTGTTTATAATCTTTGTGATTACTGTAGGTATTACAGAGAATTATCTTTGAATTTGTCACTAAGTGGGTTTGGTACTAGGATCCACCTATAAAGGAGTATGTACGGTGCTTAATTTTATGAGACTGGGTTATTTCACTCAATATAATTTCTTCTAATTCAACCCACTTCGCTTCAAATTTCATTAATTCATCTTTTTTGATGGCTGAGTAATATTTCATTGTATAAATGTACCACATTTTCCTTAGCCACTCATCAACTGTTGGACATTTGGGTTGATTACATGACTTTGCCATTGTAAACAGTGCTGCAATGAATATAGTTGTGCTTCTGTCATTGAGGTGAATTTTGCTTTATGGGGGACTATTCCCAGAAGTAGAATAGCAGGGTCATATGGCATTTCAATCACAAGCTTTTAAAAAAATTGCCAGACTGATCGCCAGAGTGGTTGCATAAGCCTGCATTCCCACCAGCAATATAAGAGAGTTCCCTTCTCTCCTCATCCTCTCCAGAATGTGTTGTTGTTTGTATTGTGGATTTTTGCCATCCTGACCAGAGAGAGATGATAGCTCAGGAATATTTTGATTTGCATTTCCCTGATGGGTAAGGATGTGGAACATTTTTTTAAAGATATTTGCTAGACATTTCAATTTCATCCCTGGAAAAGATTCTTTTGAGTTCCCAGGCCCATTTTTTAATTGGGCCATTTATTTCCTTGGTTTTTAGTTTTCTGTTTTTTGTGCACTCTGGATAATAGAGCTCTATTAGATATGTAGTTAGTGATGATTTTCTCCCATTCTGTGGGTTGTCTTTTTGTTTGGTGTACAATCTCTTTATCTGAACAGAAAGTCTTTAATTTCATAAGAACCCATTTGTTGAGTGTTGGTTCTAGTGACTGTGCTATTGGATTTCTATTTAGGACCTGTTGGCCTAGTCCAATCAGCTCCAGGGAGTTCCCTATCTTTTCACCTAGGGTTTTTATAGTCTCTGGCCTAATATTGAGGTCCTTGATCCATTTAGATTTAATTTTTGTACATAATGACAAGTACAGGTCCAGTTTTAATCTTCTGCATGTGGACAACCAGTTTTGGCAGCATCATTTGTTGAAGATGCTGTTCTTTTATCATTGAATTTTTTGGGCCCCTTTGTCAAAGACCAAATGACTGTAATTGTGTGGGCTTATACCTGGGTCTTCAATCCTTATCCATTGATTTACATGTCTACTTTGGAGCCAGTACCAGGTTGTTTTTATTGCTATGGATTTGTGATATAGATTAAGGTTTGATATGGTGATACCTCCAGCAGTGTTTTTGTTCTCAGAATTGTTTTTGCTATCCTGGTCTTTTGTGCTTCCATATGAATTTTGAGATTGTTTGATCAATTTCTGTAAAGAATTGCTTTGGGATTTTGATTGGTATAGCATTGAATCTGTATATTGGTTTTGGTCATTTTTATGATGTTGATTCTGCCAATCCAGGAGCACGGGAGGTCTTTCCACATTCTGGTGTCTTCTGTAATTTCTTCTTTAGTGTTTTAAAGTTTTCATTATAAAGTTCTCTTACTTCCTTGGTTAGGTTTATACCAAGGTATTTTATTGTTTTAGGGGCTATAGTAAATGGAATTGTTTCTCCTAGGTCTTTTTCACTTTTTTTCATCCCGGGCTTATAGGAAGGCCATTGATTTTTGTACATTTATTTTGTAACTTGACACCATGCTGAATTTCTGTATTAGTTCCAGGAGTTTCCTGGTGGGGATTTTAGGATCACTCAGGTATATGATCATGTCATCTGCAAATAGAGATAAGTTGACTTCTTCCTAGCCAATTTGAATCCTTTTATCTCTCGCTCTTGTCTTACGACTCCAGCTAAGACTTCAAGTACAATATTGAATAGAAGTGGTGAGAGTGGACAGCCTTGTCTAATTCCTGATTGAAGCAGGAATGCTTCAAGTTTGAGTGTAATCCTCGCTGTTGGCTTGTTGCATACAGCTTTTATTACGTTGATTATGGTTCCTTCCATTCCAAGTGTTTTGATCATAACAGTCTGCTTTTTCTGCATCTATTGAGAGTATCATGTGGTCTTGCACTTTGGACTGCTTTGTATGGTGAATTACATTTATTGATTTGCATATGTTGAACCAACCTTGTGTGCCTGGGATAAAGCCTACTTGATCCCTGTGAATGATCTTTTTGATATGTTTTTGAATCCGATTTGCTAAGACTGTTGAGAATCTTTGCATCTGTGTTCATCGAAGATATTGGCCTATAGTTTTCTTTTTTAAGTGTATCTTTATTAGGTTTGGGGATCAATATGATATTAGCTTCATAGAAAGAATTTGGCAGTGGTCTTTCCTTCGCAATTTGATGGAACAGTTTAAGAGTATTGGTGTTACTTTTTCCTTAAATATCTGGTAGAATTCTGTGCTGAATCCATCTGGTCCATGACATCATTTGGTGGGAAGATTTGAGATCAATTCATTGGTTTCCTCTTATGTTATAGGATTATTTAAGTAATTCACAACTTCTTGATTCAATTTCAGTAAGTTGTGCTTACTTAGGAATTCATCCATTTCTTTTGTGTTATCAAATTTCATGGAGTATATGTGTTTGAAATATGACTTTATAATTCTTTGAAATTTCCTGGGTATCAGTAGCGATAACTCCAATTTCATTTGTAATTTTGATAATTTGGCTTTTTCTTGCTTTGGGTTAATTTAGCTAGAGGTATATCAATCTTATTAATTTTTTTCAAAGAACCAGCTTTTTGAATGGTTGATTCTCTGTATCACTCACAATCTCAATTTCAGATATTTCTCCCCTTATTTTGCTAATATACTCTCTTCTACTGCTTTTGGGATTGCACTGCTCCTGTTTCTCTAAAGATTTAAGCTTCATTTTTAAGTTATTTATTTGTGATGTTTCTATTTTTTTATGTAGACATTAAGAGTTATAAACTTACCCCTTAGGATGGCTTTCATTGTTTTCCAGAGATTTTGATATATTGTATTTTTGTTATCATTCTCTTCTAGGAAATCCTGAATTTCCTTTATGATTTCTTCCTGAACTCAATTATCATTCAGCATCATAGTGTTTAGTTTCCAGGAGTTAGTGTATTTTCCGCTCTTTGTTGTGTTGCAGATGTCAAGCTATAGACCATTGTGGTCTGATAGGGTACAGGCTAGTATTTCAACTTTCCTATATATGTGGAGGTTCGTTTTTGTGTCCCAATATGTGGTCTTTTTCAGAGAAACTTCCGTGTGCTGCTGAGAAAAATGTGTATTGTTTGGTGCATGGATGAAAAGTTTGATAGAGATCTGTAATGTCCATTTCAGTAAGGGTTTGATTAAGTTTCAATGTATCTCTGTTAAGTGTTTGAACTGTTGATCTATCCCACGTTGGAAAGGCGGTATTGAAATCCCCAAGAATTATCATTTTGGGGTTGATTTCTTGCTTTAGAAGCTGTAGTGTTTGCTTAATAAATGTGGAGGAGCTCATATTAGGTGCATATATTTTCAGTATTGTGAAGTCTTCCTGTTGAATTGTACCTGTGACTAAAATTTAGTATCCTTCTGTGTCTCTTATGATTTTTTTTGGTTTGAAGTCCATATTGTCTGATAGCATAATAGCTACCCCTGCCTATTTCCTGAATCCCTTAGCTTGCAGAAACTTTGACCAGTCTTTTCCTTTTAGGATGTGCCTATCTTTTGTGGTGAGATGTGTTTCCTGAAGGCAGCAGATGAATAGATTGTGATATCTAATCCAAGTTTGTAATCTGTGTCTTTTGATTGGTGAGTTAATTCCATTGAAATTTAGTGTTATAATGGAAAAATTACATTTAATTCCTGACATTTTTGTGTTTAGTGGCTTTTGTAAGTGTATTATTTGGCGTTTAGGTTTTGGTGGTGTTATACTTCCCTTCTGTCCTCCTGGATATGCTTGTTCTTTTCTTCAAGCTTGAGTATCTTTTCTAGCATTTTTTGAAGGCCTGGTTTGGTAGACATGTAAGCCTTCAAGTTATCTTTGTGCTGGGAAATTTTTCTTTCACCCTAATCATGACTGATAGTTTTGCAGGGTATATCTTCCTGCGTTGACATTTTTGCTCATTCAGTACTTGAAATACATCTCTCCAAGCTCTTCTTGCTTTACTGTTTCCATTGAAAAATTGTTTTTTATTTTAATAGTATTACCTTTAAAAGTGATTTATTTTTTCCCTTGAAGCTCTCAGCACCTTTTCTTTGTCTCGAATGTGGAGTGTTTTGACTATTATTTGCCGTGGTGAGTTTCTATTTTGGTAATATCTGTTTACGGTGCATAATGTCTCTTGTATTTGGATGGACCTCTCTTTCTTTAGGTGAGGAAAGTTCTCCTTTATGATAATTTGAAAAATCTCCTCATGTTTGGTATTTTGGGATTCTTGTTCTGGTATTCCATTAACGCGCATGTTAGGCTTCTCCAAGGTTTCCCATAACTCTTAAATATTCCTCTCAAGTATCTTTTAGCCTTTAACAACCTCTTCCATTGAGCTTGTTAGTTCTTCCACTTTGTCACCAAGATCTGATATTCTATTTTCTGCATTAGTTCTGCTGATAAGACTCTCTGTTGAGTTTTGGGTTGAAGATAACTTGTCTTTTAGTTCAATTTTAAACTCTGCCTGAGACTGTTTTAACTGCTCTGTACCTATTTTTGTTTCTTGAACTGTTTTCCTCATCTCCTCCAAGTGCCTATTGTGTTCCTGTTCTAAGTGGTTGATGTGGTTGTTTAACTCCTCCTGGATTTCCTTTTTCATAATATTGATCATGGTAAAGGTCAGGCTTTGAAAATCACTGTCTTAGGTATGGCTTTCTTGACTATTTTCTGTGAGTTTGTTCTGGTTGGATTCTCTCATTATGGGGTTATTTCTTTCTATAGGAGATTTTGTTGTCTTGGTTTTTGTTTCTCATGGATTTTCTCTGTGACCTGGGCATTGATGTTTTATCTCTTAAGACCTTCTTTCATTCTGTGTGCTTTTGACCAAACTGAATTAGTTGGTATTTCTATTTGTGAGCAGTTATTGGGAGTGTTTGCTTTGGAGTTGGGTATCCTTATCTGGAATTGGTGTTACTTTCTAGATGAGGCTATTAGTCTCTTAGTACATCAATTAAGTCAGGTTTAGTAGACAGTGAGTAAAAATTAGTATGGTAGTGCACTTTATCGGATAAGTACCTTGGTGATATGTGAGGGTGAATGGTATAATCCCCGAAGTTGTACATGTTTGGGGTAGCTATATGGGAAAGTTAAACTACAATGATTAATAATTGGAAGGAACAGATGGCAAAAAGGGTTTACTTATCTTTGAGCTGGATGTGAAGAATCTCTCCCATGTGATAGGGTGATTTTAGAAGACTTCATATGTATGGTGTTTGTCCCCAAGAGCTTTGCTTGGGTTTTCTTTGGATTCTGTTGAATTCAGAGGAGCACGGGGTGCTGCCTGGACCATGTCTAGATTGAAAGGGCTGAGTGGGTAAAATCAACTGGGACGTAGGACGTGGCCTAAAGGCCTTCCCCTGCACCAGAGCCGGCTGACTGCAGCTCCAGCTGGCTGTTGGGAAGAACTGGGAGGAATGGTGACCTGGGCCCTGGGGCGTGGTCTAGGGGGTCTTACCCGAGAATCAGTGGCTCCTGCATGGACAGTCCCCGGCGGAAAGGGCTTATTCATATTTTTTACATTAGTATCTTTTTATTTATTTATTTCTTCCACTCATACAAAGTTGATAAGTAACCAATTTCCTTCTCTCCCTCCACCTCTCCATGGATCCCCTTGCTTCCTCCCCCTTTTCCCTTTCCTTTCCCCCCTCAATCCCTTTCTCCCAGTGCGCCCTCCCCTCCATTCCTGGAGCATCCTTTAGTATGCATGTCAAACTTCCCTCTGGGTCCTCCTCTCTAATGAGGTGTAAGGACTCAGTGGCATTGCCTAGAGTTCTTCTTTGTGTTCCCCTTTAATATAGGAACTCTATTGTGGCTGTTAATCCCTCCCTTGCCTCTAAGAATCCTAGTGCCTATGATCCATGCTAGACTTTGAGGTTCAATGATATGTTGGTACTAAAATTCTTTTTATCATAAAAGTCTTGAAGATTCTGCAAAAATCATTCAGGAACATTTTCTTCTTTCCTATGATGTTATATGAAGAATTGAATTAATTTAATTTTAGTATTGAACACATTTAGTAGAAACACATTTGATTTTATGCTACTCTAATATCTATAAATTATTTCTTTATAATTATTAGATTTATTTATTTTATAGGTAATTTAGGACTTTACATACCAATTATGTCTGTGAAGAAACATCTTTTTCTTACAAATTACATGTGGTTTACTTCTTTTTCTTGCATGATTGCATTGCTTATACTTTCTAGTACAACACTGAATTATAAGTATTTTTCCTGATTTTCTATAGGAAAATTAATTCTCTTTGTTTAGCCCAATACTCAGTGAATGTATTTGATATATCCCTTTTGCATAAAGCTTATAGAGCATAGTAATGTATAATTAATGTTGGATTTTTGCAAAGATTTTTGCTCTGTCTATAGAACAATCATGCAATTCCATTCTTTATTATGTTTTATGCTATATTGTCTGCCTTTAGTTCTCTTGAAAAATAGGGCCCATTATCCTGTATTTTTACTGAATGATCCTTGGATATAAGTTGAGACAAATTGTGAATATTTCTCTATTCTTTACAGTCTCTTCTATAGATATATTATTAGCTATGTAGATCACACTAGTGAAGTTTTCAAGTGTGGTCTCTAATTGTGTCCTCTTGCCTCTTGTCTAAGCTTTTGGTTATGGAGTGATGTATTTAGGGACACTATTTGTTTTGCCTTCTCCTAAATGGAAGGAATTTCTATCATAAGATAGTCCTCTTTTATACTAAATATGTTGTTCATATTATATTTTGTCTTAAAATCAATTTCTTTCACAGTAATTCAATGATTATACTTCCATTTTGTTGTTTTCATGCTGTAAAAACTTAGTATGGTTTTCTTTGAAAGTATTTACTTATATCTAGGAGCATCTCTAATTTAAGGCTTATATGTTCATTCTGTGTCTCCCTGCAATATGATATATATAGTCTTTGCAGAGTAGGTCATTTAATTTTATTCACTGTAATTTATTTATTTTTTATTATTATTTATTCAATTGTGCGTGTGTGGGTGAGTGCGTGTGTGCATGTGTGTATGTGTAGAACCATGGGCGAATTCGGGAACCTCCATGAACCACCTTCACCTCCTCCTTGTTTACTCTGCCCCGGGATTCACAGGCTCTGCCCTACCAGGACCAGAAATGCAGGCTGCCCTGCTTCTGCCCAGGGTCTAGGAACCGAACTCAGGACCCTCCACCTGCAAGACAGAGGCTTAACCCCTGAGCCACCTCTCCAGCCCCCACTGTAATTATTTAGACATTAGGTTTTGACATCTTATTGCTACAATCCTGATGATATATATTTCTGTTCTCTCATTATTAACATTTTAATTTGTTGAATAAATATTTCTTAGCATAAAAATAAATTTCTTCCTAAAAATTGTGGGTTTTTAAAAGTGATTTTCTTCTATCTTGTCATTTCATTCCATCCTACCTTAAAACTTTCCCCACCATAATTCTCCTTTCCTCCTCATATCACCACTCTTTTAGCTCCTCTGTTTTAAATTCTCCTGACTTCCATAGTGCCTCCTTTAATTTCTTGACTTTTGGATTTATTCCAAGGCACTAAAGCCTGTAGGCTCAATGCTAGAATGTGCATAAGGGAAGACATTCAGTATTTTGAGCCTGTTGGATACATAAATAGTACTAAGGATATATGATAAAACTGTATGACTAATTCATTGTCTTGTTTAAAAACATAATAAAAGAAAAAGGTGAATTGGAGTCATACAGAGAGGTGGAGAAAATATTTAACAGAAAATTCCTGGAACTGTAAGTCCAAAAGTCACAGGTGATTGAAAAGTTCTACCAAGTATCACATATGGAATATCTCCTATCCACCTTTTGGTAAGCTGCAGAGGAATCAATATGGACTTTTGCCATTGTTCTTGATAGTTTACCAAAACATTATGGCAATAATCTGTAATTCACTTGCAGCAGTCATCTGCATTGTGGCTGATAAAATCACCATCAAACAGCTTAAAGGAATAAGGGGTTTATTCTCTTAACAATTCTTGGTTACAGTACTTAATCCATCTTAGTAGGAGAGTCCATACCACCACCAGGATGGAGAGAACTGACCATATAATATCCATATAACTACTGTGAGGTATGATCCTTACTTGCCAGACCAGCATGTATTGCCAAGTTTGCACAAAGATGACCTCAAAAACCAGTACTACGTGGATAACCTTGCCAAGTTCTGCCACAATCTCTAGTTGGAGATTGGCACGCAGGAACCATGGCTGATTCATCTTTTTTGTGCTGACTCTGGGAAGAATCTCTATGCTGTGCAAAATATCACCACAGTAGTATTCATTTCTTCCACCATCCCAGTGCAAAGCATTAGGTTTTTTTTCTTCAATGATACTAATATCTATAATAGCAACAGCTGCTCTGTTGTCTGCCCTTTTCTCAGCCAAAGTTTCAAGGCTGCCAACATTATCTCCTCTCTCAAGCAAACAAATCTGTCATTTTTAAATTCAACTTTATGTGAATATATATACACATACATATATACATATATAAGATGAAATCTAAAGGCTTAAGGACTTTTTCAGAAGAGACAAAAGAAAATGTAAGAGCCAGAAGACAGAAAAAAGTGTTGCAAAATACCAATCTCAAAAATACAATATGATTATGAGAATACTGAACCTCAACAGAAGTGTCTACTGACACAAAGAATAGTGTCCCTACTCAGCCAATTTGTTGTATGGAAGAAAACTCTATTTCACCCCACAAAGTACTAATGAGGAATAGACAATTAATAGATTCAGGAACTGTATACCCACAGAGGAGACTACTAGATTCCAAACCTATGCTCAGGATCACACAAATAAAAGGGGACACAAATAAAAGAAAATGGCATGAACATAGGAAGAAGAGTTGTAGGAAGTGACCTGGCTTTGGGACACAGGGAGATAAGAAAACAGAGGGAATGTATAACTTACAGATATGAAACTGTCAAAAAGCAAATTTCCTTGATAAAGTAAAAATAGAATCTGTCTCTTTCCCTCTTTCACACACACATACACACACACACACACACACACACACACACACACACACACACACACAAAGAGAGAGAGAGAGAAAAGCACATTATTTCTTTTAACATTTTTATTATTATTTCTGCTCATACAAACTTAATATCTACACCAGTTCCCTCCCTCCCTTCTCCTCCCCCCAACCCCCTGCTCCCCCTCCCCTCACCCCTCCCTCCCCATCCCTCAGTGCCTCCCCCCCAATCCCCAGAGAGTCCTTTAATGTGCATGCCAGACTCTCCTCTGGGCCCTCCTCTTTGATGACACAAGGACCCAGTGGCATTTCCCTGAACCCTTTCCTGTATTCCCCTTAAGCATAGGAACACTACTGTGGCTGTCAATCCCTTGTCTCCAAGGATCTTGGTGCCTTTAGCAAATGCTAGACATTGTGAGGTCAATAGTGTGTTGGACATTGCGCCGGGCATGCAAAGTCCAATTATGATTGCTTTGGCCCTAACTTGTGTGGAGTATCTTGCAAATCATTGCTCCTCCCATCTATTTGCTCTTATAATCTTAGCGCCCCCTCTTCCACAAATTTCCCTGAGCTTCAGGATGGGGAGAGATTAGTCTGGCCTAGTTCTAGGTGGTTGATACAGAGTCTCTGAAGTTCTGGATTATGGTTTGTTGATTTTCTTTTGTGGTTTTGCTGCTCCTGCAATGCCCTTCACTCCATCCTGATGGGCATTGTATGTCATCCCCTGGCCAGAGACAAAAAGCTGTTAAACTGGAGTCTTGTTTATAAGAGCACATTCAAGGGTAGATGTAATAAAAGTAGGAGACCACAGTGAGGAAGGGGTCAAGTGTGGGGTGTTTCAGATTGACATGATTGTTGAAGTAGCTAGAGCAGCGATTAAGAAACAGTGTGTTTGCAAATGGGTGAAGCATACTGTTTCTTTTTTTTTAATTTTTTTATTATTATTATTATTTATTCAACTGTGCTCATGTGCGTGTGTATGTGTGTGTGTGTGTGTGTGTGTGTGTGTGTGTGTGTCTGTGTATGTGTAGAACCACGGACGAATTCGTGAACCACCATGGACGCCTCCACCTCCTTCTGCTCCGGGATTCACAGGCTCCGCCCTACCAGGACCAGAAGCACAGGCCGCCCCCGCTTCCGCCTGGCATCTATACGTGGGATCTGGGATTCAAACTCAGGACCTTCCGCCTGCAAAACGGAGGCTTAACCCCTGAGCCACCTCTCCAGCCCCCATACTGTTTCTTAATGGCTGCTCTAGATACTTCAACAATCATCTCAATCTGAAACACTGCACCTTTGAAAAATAAGAAGCTTCAAGCACTTCAAACTGGTGTTCTTCCTACAGCCTTCAATTAGTATCATAATGCAAATATCTTTATACATCAGACGTCCATCAACAAGCTTTATTGTAATACTTGTTTTCTGGTCATTCATTATTTTCTTCAGAGTAGAGCCATAGACAAACCATTCTTCCAGTAATTTCATGCCTTTGTATTAAGGTTCTGACTTTGTCTTTCATTAATTGCAGGTGATTAAGATATATATAGACTTGGCCAATAATAGTTCTTCAGCATTTTGCAGTAGTCTAACTGTGTATATTTGTTTTACATAATTTCTGAGATACTACAGCTGCTTCCTCTTGTGATGAGTCACTTTTCTCAAAAATTTTATCTGTGCTTTTGACTTTGACTGTTCGACCAACCTGCTTCTAATTCTCCATAAATTTAAATTAATGCATTTGTAATCTGTATATTTCCAGAAATTTAAATTAATATTTTCCATCTGATGTGGAACACAATAACCTTAACTTTTTTCTCTCACAATGCTTATCTCTAAAATGCTTATCATTTGCTCCTTGATGTTTGATGGCTTCCACAACTCTTTAAGACTCCATATGTTGTTATTCTTTTCAAAGCTGATGAAATACTTTATGCAAAGTTTGTAAAATTGATATGACCACTAACAAGAAAATAACTTGTCTACGCGCTCAAGAAGGTGCATGACACATAGCATAATTAATTAATTATAAGAGAAATTCAGATGCTACACAATAAAAAGATTAGTATGAGTTCTCTAAACCTGCTCAAATTATCAAAAAAAAAAAAGTTGGTGTGGATGGAGAGCGACTGGAGACTTCTTCTGATAGTTTTAATTGGAGGAGGTTCTACGCAATAATGTAGTTATCCTGGAACAATATTTAGAAAGGGAGCACAGATTTACCTAAATAACTTGAAGTTCTATCTATTTCTTATTGTTCATCTCAAAGAAATAAAAAATATTTCCACACAATGCAGTTTCTATTTATTTTATTTCATTTATGAGACTTTTTCATACTTTCTGACTTCATGTTGAATAGCCTCCGTACTTCAGCAGTTTTCATTTCAGTTAATATTTTAGATACTCTAACTTTTATTTCACTTCCTAATTTATAGTCTATAATTCCATATTGATAGCCTCTATTTTCAATCTTGGAGACCTGTAATGTTGACAATTACAGGTGATTAAGTTATTCAGACCATGTAAAGTAATTGCTCCTTTGGATCTGAAACGTGTGTTATGTCAGACAATTAAAACACTTTGAGAATAGAGATTTGTCATGATATGATAGAGATGTTATCAAATATTGATAAAGCTATGGAGAATTTGTATTTGGATGATCTACAAGATATTAAAGAATTACATACACACACACACACACACACACACACACACACACACACACACACACACCTTTGGAAGTATAGAAATAAAGAAGAAAACTATTGAAGCCCAAGATACAAATGCACAGATTACACAGTTAAATTTTAGTCATTATTATTTAATGGCTGCTTTCTAGCTTGTTCTGTGCTTTTGGTTAATATGCAGTGTTCAAAAATCATTGATTATATTAGCATGTTCAGTATTTCCCATTTGTTTAACAAACCCTTATTCTATAGTTGCATAAATTTGACACCTATAATTTTCTTATTTTATACTTAAACATTTATACACAAATTCATCACCTCTAGTATTTGTTACTAGTGATGTATAAGGAGAACAGAGTAAAACTTTGCTTGTTTCAGTATTTTTATTTCTTTCTGACCCTTTAGCCAATATTGTTTTTTCTTCATAGGAATTATCTGCATGAACTTGGAATTTTGTTAAATTATGCTTTACTTCTATAATAAAAAAATTCAAGACTTCTACTTCATAGTGTTGTACCAGTACATTTAAAGTATGTACCACACCTATAAATAAAAAGCAGTGCAAGCTCAAAATCAACCAAATTCTTATGTTCATTGGAGAAAGAAGTCACAGCATAAACTTCTACTTCCATTGCTGGTAGGTATGTAGGAACTACAACTTTTCCAGTAGAAATCCATGAGCAGAACCCCACTAGTAGAAAAACCCATGAGTGTAATGGATGAGGAAACAGTTTTTAAGCTGGAACTCACAAATTGCTGGAGGCTCAAGGAAAACACATGACAGAGACAGAAAACATCAGGGAAGGTTGTCAACTTCACAAGGCTCACCTCTCTGTTCTTCTGAGCAGAATCCCTTGGTTCTTCAAGCAAGAGAAAGGAAATTAACAGTGTTCCCTCTTCATCTGCCTCTTCCTCATAAGTGGATTCAAACAGATATGGATTGAAAATCTTAGATAAAACAACATTCACACACAAAACATGTAAAGATTTTTCCCCTCATTAATTCCTAGATGATACAATATAACAAAATATTCATAGTGTTTATATTATTTTGTTGTTAATAGTGATATACGGATCATACTGTAGGATGTTTATTGGCAAATGCAAATAAAAATGACACTTGTTTGAAGAAGCACAAGCATTTGAAGATTCCACATTCACTCTTTCTTCCTGTGAGAAAATATTCATACACAACTATCATAAGGGACAAAGAGGTATTTGTTTGGCTTATGATTCCAGAAGGGTTATGATCATCCATTTATTGTGGAAAGCAGAGAACAGAAGACATGTCTGAAGCAGAAACAGAAGTCTGGTTCATGTTAACTCAGCCTTCAGAAGGCAAAAAGAGCTAAAGCAAAAGGAAACTTTCCTCCAGCAAACCTCTATGTCTTAAATGTGACACAACCTGTTATACCTGTCAACTCCCCTCTGCACCTTTCTGGATAGTGGCTCTCTTGTGCTTGTCCCCTAAGAATTTTCTCATAGATTATAACCTGGTTGCAATGGACAGCCACTGGACAGGGATGTGACTAAGGGATGAACTAACATTTGGCCTGTCCAAGAAAATTCACAAAATCCAAGCAACATAGAATGACTTGCATAAATTATCCCCAGATATTACTATTGTGTAAAATTGCAAATGACTAATCTTCCATTATAATTCTCATGAGGAAATACTGACTGCAGTCATTTAAATTTTATAAATTGAATACTATTTCATCCAAAAAGTGCACTGGGCTCCTCCTATAGCCATAGGGATAAGCAAATCCCCCTAATGTTCCCTAAAGCCATGTGCTCTAAGAAATAATATAGCACTCTATTACATTAGCAAGCTGTATTATTGAGAGTAAGCATGTAGATGCATATGGCAATGGTTCAGTTAGACGCTTAAGCAGATATTTTGGGTCACTAGTATGAAAGCTCAATTGGTTTAAATGTTTAAATGCTACATTAAATGATTTCACCCTTCTTTTATATTGTACATGTTAAATTAATTTCATGATTTTGCATCTTAATATAATAATTATAACAATAATGATAATAATAATCCTTCAGTCTTTCTTTGAAAGCAGACACTCAAGTGAGTTATTCCTCAGTGAAATCTTCATATTTGCTTTGTGCTTTGATGTGAGTTGAACCCAAAGCTTCATGCCTACCAAACTGTGTCCTCAGACTGTTTAGTGAATGCTTCAGCATGATTTTTTAAATAAAAAATTTGAATTACATGATTTTCTTCTCAATGCAATGCAACTTCTTCCCCATAATTTTCTGTTATTTTTGACTCTACTGAGCCAGAATGATGGTTTGTGATCATCATGCAGTGCAAACACATATCATAATGCTAGGGTTTCTCATTAATATACAGTTCAGAGTTAACACAATCTCCTCATTGATGAGGTAATTTGCCATGGTAATAATTTTCATCTTCCCAAATTCATTCCACATTTGGAAAAGTTAATGTGACTTATCACATAGACTCTTTTAAATAATTAATTTATGAAAAAGTACATGTAAATAAAAGTTTATGTTATAATTATTTCATCACCATTTGCTATTTAGACACAATTTTTATGCTTGTATTAAGACATAAATTTTGTATTATGGTTTCTGTGTTATTTTTCATAATCTCATAAAGTCCACTTTAAAAGCTTACTAGGAAAGTGTTTCTCAAATAAAATTTTCTTTAGATCCAGTAGTCATGACAGATACTGGCAGATAATAATTATATATGATTTTGTCTGAACATAAAGCCACAAATCATTACATAAGTTATAGTTGTCCCTGGAAAAAACAAACGATTTAGTTTACAAAAGTTCATACTCAACAAACTCACAGTGAGAAAGTTATTGTTTATTGTGCTTTTCTCACTAAAGAGAAGATTGATTTTATCCTACTAGGATGTCAAAGTAGGATTGCAGGGAATTTAAGTATAATCTGCCAGATGTTGACTCCACTAAGCTATCTTTTTAGCTTATGTTAGGGGCTTTTGATCACAGTTTGCTTGAAGTAAACAAATGACAAAGTATCTCAGTGCCTCTAATTCTAGCAGATGGGAACCAGTTCCAAGTAAACCAAAGAAGACAACAGTGTGAGAGCCTGGGGAAGGTTCATCAGGCCTTCCGACATTTTAGCAGTTTCATACCTCATACTTTTTCCCAGTCACAAAGAGATACTTCGATGACTTTTGCAACTGTAGTGATTCAGTGTAGAGATTTATTATTAATTTAGTGGAAGGTTGTGCAAATTGAGGCATGATATATGAGGTACATGAGTATCTCAGGTTCTTAGTGCCTCAGTCCTCTGACTTGACTTTCTTGTGGAAAACTCAATCCTAGATGGATTTTGGAATTAATTAGTTATTTTGAAATTAGAAGGATTAATGCAGAGGTAAGATTAAGTAAGTATGGAAATGTATGTCATTAGATGTTTGTGAGAACTTGAAAATAACTTTTGATGTACTTACTGCTCATTCTATACAAATCCTCTTCCCTAACTGGGGAACTAAACACAGGAAAGTAGAGATATACACAACACTTAGATCATCTGGTTCATTCTTACCTCTTCTAATTCTAGATGTTCGATTTAGTTTAATAAGATACAATACCTTATTTCTGACATCTTTTGTAGTGAGAAATTGAAAGCAGTTCCTACATTATGTACATCCTAAGTGGATGAAGTTAGGTAATATGTAACTAATTAACTAGTTTGTTGCTGTTCATTTAATTATTAAGCGATTTGGAAGACAAAGCTGGTTGCAATGGGTATAGAACAGACTGAAGCTGAGAAACCAGGTAGACCTGAGGGTAGGTCAACAATTGTTTATTGGAAGTGTCCATGCTTCAAATCATTTTGACAGCCTGTTCAAGTTAAAAGCCTGTTTCACTCACGTTAAACTCATTTCTTTGAGTTGCCAGTAGCAATAATGTTAGTTCACTCTTCAAATCTCCAATAGATGATTCAAAAGAAACACTGAAAAATAAGTCTGAATAGGCAATCATATCTCATCATACTATTTTAAGAAGAGGTACTTAGAGGCTACAGCTGTTATTACCAAAGGAAGTGAGAAACAAGCAGAAAGTCTTCTGGACAAATCATGTGAAGTTTTGATGCATAAAAATGGTGTTCTACTGCTCATGCAGTGAAATCCCCTTATAAAAATGGCATCAGATCAAAACATGACACTGACCTCAAGGGAATTATACATAGTTTATGTTTAAACTATTAGCAGTCATGACATTGGAACATGTATTTTGATTACCATTAGTAATATATTCAATATGGAAATGGTTTCATGAAGCTATTATGCAAAACAAAGTTACAAATGAAGATATTTCTAAATATAATAAGTAATATAAAATACTACAAACAGAGAGTGTTTGATACTTTCCTGCTCCTCTCTTATGCCATTTTTCACTTTTGAGTTGATGACAGCTACCATGTGCTAAGTGAATACAATCTATAAAGATTCATCTTAGAATCAGAAAATGACACAGCAGACATGGAAATGGGTGGTGATTGACTATGAAGAGGAATAAATATGATCCAAGTAACTGTCTGCACTATTCCAGCACTTCCTAATCCTGAAATACTAATCACTCTGATAGAATCTTTTTTACAGGTGTGGATTTGTGAAAAATTCAGTTTTCCTAGGTTGTTTTTTATAACACTTGGAATATATTCGTTATTAATAACTTTTTAACCTGAGGCTCCCAGAAAAATGTCAAGACCCAGACTATGAGTGTTCACAGAGTTTAAATCCATCTACTATACATGATCTGAGTACAGAACAAGCTAAACCCCAGGTATTTATTTGGCCATGTATTTGTAATTCGATCTGGACATTTTTTAAATTTTTATTATTATTTATTCTATTGTGCGTGTGTGCGTATGTATGTGCGCGCGCGCGCGCGCCTGTGTGTGTGTGTGTGTGTGTGTGTGTGTGTGTGTGTGTGTGTGTGTGTAGAACCACGGACGAATTCCGGAACCACCATGGACGCCTCCACCTCCTTGTTTACTCTGCCCTGGGGATTCACAGGCTCCGCCCTACCAGGACCAGAAGCACAGGCCGCCCCCGCTTCCACCTGGCATCTATACGTGGGATCTGGAATCCGAACTCAGGATCTTCTGCCTGCAAGGCAGAGGCTTATCCCCTGAGCCACCTCTCCAGCCCCAATCTGGGCATTTTTTAATAGACATAGAATGCCAGAAGGACAAATGAAAGTATGGCCACTATTCTTTACAGAAAGGAAATTTGAGACAGTTCAACATACATAGAACTAAAGTTAACACCTGTTGAAAACCAATACAGGTTCTTATTCTTTAGGATGAACACATACTTATACTACAGAGAGAAACTCTCTGATTCCTCCATATCTATCTGACTGAATCTCTGCCTGTCTCTCCATCCTCTCTGCTCTCTCTCTCTCTCTTTCTTTCCTTTCTCTCTGTCTCACTTCTGTCTTTGACTTTATGCTAAAGTTGCCCAACTATTTCTCAGTTACTGATGGCTTGCCTTGGAAGAGTGCTTCTTGCACCTGCCCATCAATTTCATTGCCAAGATCCCTGTTTCTCCCTCAATAATCCTTGTTTATGGTTTCTCAACACTAGAAACCTAGTGTTACATTAGTATGCTATATGAAAAGATACCTTTCGTCTCAACTTTCTTTCCTTCTACTGTGTCTCATCTCTGAATGTCACCAAGGATTCCAGCTAAATATAAATCATGAGACTTTTGTCAAATTCTTGCAGTGGTTCTGTTTTGCATAAAATACAGAATATATATACTGTTTGAAATTCTTAACATACAAATGTCCATAATGTCTGTAATGTCTTTTTATTTTTTTTAATTTTTTTATTTATTCAATTGTGCGTGTGTGTGTGTGTGTGTGTGTGTGTGTGTGTGTGTGTAGAACCACGGGCGAATTCGCGAACCACCATGGACGTCTCCACCTCTTTCCGCCCCGGGATTCACAGGTTCTGCCCTACCAGGACCAGAAACGCAGGCCGCCCCCGCTTCTGCCTGGCGTCTATACGTGGGATCTGGGATCCGAACTCAGGACCTTCTGCCTGCAAGGCGGAGGCTTAACCCCTGAGCTACCTCTCCAGCCCAGTAATGTCTTTTTAAATAGGTAGCTGTTTTTGGTTTACACATAAAAATTTGGTGCATAGTAGATCTTCAGCATGTTTGTTGAAGGTGTAGTGTTTTTATCCCCGAGAACATATGCTATGATATGTTCAATGCACATATCACATTTGGCTTGATAGCACAATTACAATTGCTTTGGTATTTTATGATCAGCAAAAATATTCTTATTATCATTGCTCTTTTCTTATGTATTCACAGGAAAGTATAAAAAAAGAACATGTTAGAAACATTCTTAACACAGAGTGTTCTATTGAACAAATTGTTACTGACTAAGAAATCATGCTTTCACATTTGTCTATTAGTTTGGAATAACTCTCCTTCATTAAGAAAATGGACTCCAGGGATGGAGAGATGACTCAGGAGTTAGACTCTATTTCAAAAATAGTATGCCCAGAATTCAGATTCCAGGTCCCATGTAAAAATTCCAGCCAGAAATGGAAGCTGCCTGCACTTCTGGCCCTGGTGGGCTGAGCCTGTGAAATCCCAGAAGAAGAAGGAGGTAGAAGCAATCCAGGATATCCCTTGGTCCTCCACAGGGACATATAGTGCCCTCTCTCTCTCTCTCTCTCTCTCACACACACACACACACACACAATAAATAGATAGATAGATAGATAGATAGATAGATAGATAGATAGATAGGTAGGTAGATAGATAGATAGATAGATAGATAGATAGATAGATAGATAGATAGATAAGCAAAATACAAAAAATATGTGGTTCTAGTCCAAAATGGTACTGTGCATATGCTATGGTACTGGTGGGCCTTGTGTGGGTATTTCTACTTGTATGTCCTTAAGTGCTCTAGGAAATGATAATTGACAGTATAGACATTCTAGGGTATATTAATATAGCATTACTACCTTGTGTTACCCCAAAATATAATAATCCTCACTTCCCAGAAGGGCTAAGCTTCCTACAGTTAGCCATTAGCTCTTCTTTACATGGATTCTTCAATACATTTAGATTCTATCTAACCAGGAGAGAGTATGTTTTCCTGTAAGTTTGCTTCTTGCAGAGTCTGAAGGAACAGAGAATTTCTTTTCTTCAATTAAGTGGGAAAAGGATTGCTGAAGAGCATCTGAAAATCAATCATGGTCCAAGGTGCACTGAGGGAGCCTGTTATCTTCCAAGATTGCAATTCAAGGGCTGAGAATTCCATTTTGTGTCAGCCAGAAAGTTTGGGTGAACTAAGTATCTTTTAAAGTTTATAGGTACAAATGAAACTGGAACTTTTAAAAGGAACCCAGCACATAAAGCAAGATGAAGTAATCCTTTCTACCTTCAACTTCCATAATTATTTTGATGAAATGAAACCACTCAAATTTGAAGCAGAACATCTTTACAGAAGTTTGAGAGCTTTACAAGAATGAATTCATGAGAAATTCTGATCTATTGCAAGGCAAGCAATGACTGTGCTTGACAGGAGAAAATTAAGTGTCACGTAGCACAAACACTGGGTGCCACTACACGTCTCTAAATACAAAGGCCAAGACAAGCAAGCAAACGAAAAGATGGTGTTTTGATATATGTAAATATGGAGTATTTCCTTGGGAAAGATCAATTGAGTATAAAGAGAAAGTACTGTTTTCTTTCCAAAAGTTTAAGAAATTATATAGGTTTTTAGGTGTGGCTGTGTACGTGGCATCATAGAAGTGAATCTGGTCTTTACTGTTTCTCTCAGCATGTAAATGTTTTAATATATATTTTGCATCTGATTTCTTCTTTTCTGTGAAGCAAGATAAGTAACAGAAATGCATAAGGGTTAAATCTCCCCCCCACTATTGTTCCTCCTTATATTTATCATCTATGTTCTTTCAGGTCTTCACCCTACCTCTGCCTCATCTTCCCTCTTTCTTGATAAATTTAATTGTCCAGTGTTCAGAAGTAACAGAAACCTTGATGCAAGCTTTTAGGAGAGACAACTAATCAACAATGTCATCTATTAGTGAAAGTTACAAACCACAAAAACAAACACTCAGGAAAATTGGTGACTTAAAGTTCAATAGCGGTATGGATGTAAAGGGGTAATCAAGCTGCCATCTGTTTAGTTTTAAGGCCCTTCTACAAGAAGAATTGTATCTCAGGTACTGAGTAGCAGGGGGAAATTTCCTGTGGTAGTGAGAATGACACAGATCCTGGTAGGTGAACAAATAATTAAAGTTTAGCTACAAGGACTTTATATCAATCTGCCTTCTAAAAATATATCACTATACCCAAAGATTAGAGGAAGGCTCAGCACTTCTTCTAGAAGCCTTGCAATTGGAGATCTTTATTACAGGAAACCAAAATTGTCCAAAGCACAGAAAATAAGTGATTGTGGACTGCTAGGTCCCAAGTAGTATATCTAATTTACCTGTACTCTAAGGCTCATGGAGCACTATGGAAAAGGGGGCAGTGAGAATGTAAGTTCATGAAGGTGGCAAGAAACATAATCAGTTGGTATCGCCTAGACATGAGCAGTCCTCTCAAAAACTGCATGATTCAGGCTATGTACTTTACATCTTGAAATAGAACGCCCTCAAGAATCAACAAATATCCCTCAGATAGTATGGATGGGAGAGAAGCAGAGCAACTTCCCAGAAATATTTCCACAATTATATTTTTCTCAACCCAAAAAATGCTCAGATACATGAAATTAACAGGAACCCTGATGGTACTAATTTAACTATAAACACATTAGAGTAGACAGGAGATAGGTGGAGATAAGAAGGCTGGAAATGTGCAATGAGAATTGGGATTGGGTAATAAGGAGTGAAAATGATACAAATGCATCCGTAAAGCCGTAAAAGAATAAATAAAACATTATCTATAGAGAGTTCTTCAATATATTAGACAAGTTGTCTCAGGACATAAAACTGGGTATTAACAAGCAGAGCGAGGACTGATGTCACCACTATTCCCATTAGGGGGAATACTTGCTCTTGCTCTTATACCATTGCTCAATGGTATATGCAATCACTATGGAAAAAAAGGAAGATTGTAAGAGCCCAAAGATGGGGAGGAGCTATGATATACAAGATACTTCACACAAGTTAAGTCCAAAGCAATCATAATAGGATTCTGCATGATCTGTGGAATGACCAACATATCATTGACCCCTCAAAGTCTAGCATGGACTAAAGGCACTAGGATCCTTACATGCAACAATAGTGTTCCTATACTTAAGGGGAAAGCAAGAAAGAGTTATAGGAAATGCCATTGTATCCTTACACCTCATCAGAGAGGAGGACCCAGAGGAAAGTTTGTCATACATATTAAAGGATACTCCAGGGATGGGGAGAGGGGCACTGGGAGAAAGGGAGGGAGGGGGGAAAGGCAGGGGACAAGGGGGGAGGGAGCAAAGGGGGGAGCAGGGAGGTTGGGGGGTGGAGGGAGGGAGGGGACTGATGTACCTGTTAAATTTGTATGAGCGGAAATAAAAAATAATAAAATAAAATAAAATAAAATAAAATAAAATAAAATAAAATGAACTGGAAAAAAAAACAGAGCAAAATCATTGAAGTGAATATTGTCTAAAAACTGACCCAAAAACATTTGGTCAAGGAGCACTGTTTCCCTGAGTTAAACACCACTGATAGTTGCTAGGAAGTAGTAGACATGCTTTATTTAACAGTCTAATTATAAACCCAATGAGTAGGAATTTAAGAGAAAATTAACAATGAGCATGTTAAGTACATGATAGCACATTATTCACTTATTTATTTTTTGCCTTTTTTTAATTCTTTTATTTTTTAATGTTGCAAACATTAATACAGTGAATTCATTATATTTACAATCTCACACCTTAACTCCAAGTCCCATACCCTTCCTTTTCCCTTTATAATCCTTTATTTCTTCTGTCAGACTCCCTTCTATTTTTAAATATTTCTCTTGAAATCATATTTTTAAACATATGATTTCTATAAATATTTCGATTCCAAATTTTTGTAGATGGACACTGTCTTTCCTTTCATAGGAAAATCTATTCCACCTAGAGCAAAGATCTCTCAGGGGATGTAAATCTGAGCAAAACTGGGATATCTGACATTATAGATAAATGAGTAACAGTTTCTGGGTTGCAAAGTCATGTACTTTGATGTCTAGTCTCTGGTCAGTTTTTGCCATCTATATGTGAGAAAAAAATTTGAAAGACCATCAACTTATAAAAGGCATGCCCATATCACATGCATGTTCATTCTGTTAGTAGACTACAACAGTGTTTACATTAGTTTCATGTTGTATTTCTGTGAGAAATAGCTTACCAAATTAATTTAGAGAACAAAGGATTTCATTCCAGATCACAATTCCTGTTTACAGTCCATCAACCCAGGGAAGTTACTGCAGCAAGGAACTTGTGAAAGCTGTTCACTTCATATTTTCACATCTACAACTATAGCAGAGACCAATGAATCAAGGCAGGCATGCTTCCTGACTCATTTCTTCATTTTTATGCAGTTCTGTACAAGCTGCTTGGAGAACGGTATCACCTACTTCTAGATTGAGTTTTCTCATGTTAATTACACAAATAAAGCAATACCTCATGTATGCTCAGAGACCACTATTTTTCTGGAGTTAATCTCAGGCATGATGGTAGTTCTATCCTCTATATGCCATATTGTAATGAATACTAAGCATCAAGAGACATATTTAACATCCAATGCTTTCTATGTATAAACTGGTTTGTCTTGTAAAAACTGAATCCAATATATGTTTAATTACAAATCCTTTCCTCTTAATATCCCATGGCATAATTTTTGTTATAAGGGATTTGGAATATGAATATGTATTCTCTGTAGTTTGGAATATGACCTTAGATGTTATAGACAAGGTCACTCATTAGCCCATTTCTCCTCTCATCCTCAATTATTTATGTGTTTTTGTTTTCATAAACAATATGGTTTTTACCCAAGACATTAAATTATTCAACAATAACTAGAGAAAAGTTAGGAATGGGCAGTGAGAAAGGTTTGGGCTAGTTGCTGGGCAACACAACTGGCCAGGTGAACAGAAAAATGTCAGGTGGAGTGGTCAGGCAAACCTTTTCTGCAGCCAAAGAAGGAATAATAGGAGGACTGGAAAGTACTGAAGAGAAAGACCAGATCCCCGCGTGCTCAGAAGTGAATTCTTTCTCTATCTACTGCTCTAATGCATCACTCTTTCTGAAGGAGGCATAGCTCATGGAGAAAGAGTATCCAGAAACCTGCAGTTCAAGGCTAGGATAAGGAACATTATGTTTTTGCACAGAGAAATAATTTTATGTATATGGATTAGTTTCCAGTTTCATTATTGTAATAGTAGGCACATGACCCAAAATTTTAGGGAAACTATGGAATTTTTATTCATGCTCATGATAAGTGATTACAGTTGATAATGATGGCAGAAGACTAATCAGCAGAAATCAGGGGAATTAAACACAACATATCCACAGTAAGAGCAAAGAGACAAGGGCCAGTGAGGCTTTTTGTCTGGAGGTTAGTCTACTAAAACCAGTTTGTTCTCTCTCTAAATATTATCCTGCTGTACAGTGAATAGCATGCTAGTTCTTTCTATATGAGTCATGCAAGTAAGACCTTCTCAGGCTTGCAAGAAGCCTGTCCAAAGTAATTCTCTGTAAGTGGGCCCAAAGTCTCATCTCTGAAGAGATATGTTGACATCTGATATTGCACAGCTTTGAAATCATTCAGGTGCTGATATTTTGTAAATGTCAAGTGACAGAAACATTATATATCTGGAAATAAAGTATCTGGGCTAAACAATGTTGAAATTTTGGCCTGGAAAAAGCAAGAAGAAAAAAGATAGCACTTATTGTGTAATGGAAACTACTGTTTATACTAGATACAGGGTAGAAAATAACTTTTTTGATGTCTTTAACTTTGAATTTAAGCATCATACAACTGAACAAGATGATATCTGCCGGAAAAATACTTGGGGGAGTGATTTACTAATATATTTAATTAATAATATTGAGAATAGGAGAGAAAACTTTCAGCGAGATTTTAGAGTAAAGAGGTGATATTTCAGAATGAAGTTTTTATTTCAGAATGGCTTATAAATGGGCTGAGAAGACAGTTCAGCTATTGCACATATGGATTTTTTCATGATTTCATGTCTTGCATGGTTATTATAAAAGAGTGGAATTCATAGAATTGGATAGAACGATGGTCATCAAGGACATTAGGGAGAAAAATGTAGATAGTTTATTACAAGAAAACTGATAAATTACGTAGATCCTTAGATGACATGGCCTATTGTTGGGGGGACTTCTACAGCACTAAGAGAACCAAGTAGAAGTGAGGAGAATGACTGAAATATCTTTCAATTAAGCCACAACAAAAGGGAAGGATAATAGACCTTTTTGAGAAGGGGCAAGTGGAGGTGACAGGGAGAACTGGATTGGTTGTTCCAATCCATTGTCTGTTGACTCTTTTATTTTGTTGGGCAAACTTTTCCACCAGCAAGCTGAATACAAGGTGCAAAACTGCTGATCTACCTTCTTTGATTAAGTGAGCAGGAAATCAGCAATATTCCAGCCATTAGTTTTAACTTTTCATTCAGTCCAAGATTGTTCTGTGTTATCTACAACTCAGGACAGGTTTTTTTGTGTAGTACACAACAAAGGACAGGTTTTCTAGACAGGATAGAGCTAACTGTGTTTGTTACCATGACCTTACTTTTTACCTGTTGTCTACTTTGGACCAAGAAGCAAAGCTAAATGCATTTACTACCACTGGGTTATCCTTTAGCTTTGTGGCCTGTTTAAAGTCTCAAGCCGTTTTCAAAAATCCTTTTGAACAGAAATTGCAAGCTGCAAGGAGAGCTAGTAGAAACGCTGCAATTGAAAGTGTTTAATTTCTTCTACGAGAACTACTCTAATCACTGTAGCAGTTACTCATTTCTGTTGCTGTAGCACACCACTCAAACATGAGCAACTTAAGAGAGAAATGGAGATTTAGTCAGCTTATGTTTCCAGAGCAGAGGTCTGTTCATCAGCAGAGGCTGATGGAAGACTAAGTCTCGTTCACCAAGGAGCCTGAGAGTTGCAAACTCTCAATGAAAGAGCAGACTAACTAACTGCATCAGGGCAGGATTAACCAACTTCAAGCCCCACTCCCCCTGTATCTGCATTTCTCCAGTAAGTTTCCAGCTCCTAAAGTGTCCTGATTTTTCCAACCAATCAAAGATTCAGACACATGAGTCTGTGGGGGACAACTCACATTCAAACTATGGCAACCACTCACTTACACTAACAAAACCTTCAGTTATGAGATGACTTGCTACTGGGAAGCTAGTGCAATATGTGATGGTCATTAATGATGACATAGAGCATACTCCAAATGTACTCAGGGAGATATCTTAAGTGTTTGTACCATATAAACAATGGTAACTAAAGGAAGTAAGGTCATCAATGAACTACAGACTGGACAGACCATTGTAATTCATAGGACTGCTGAGGCCTTCCTCTTGAGCTGACTTCCCACCATTCAGCACTGTGAGAAATGCATTTATACTGTCTGAAGGTGACTTAGGTGATGAGATTTTATTAGAGCAGCCTGAACTGAACGGGACAGAAAATTGATTCCGAGCTGGCCAGTGCTCTAACCAATACCCACAAATGAGGGAACAGCTCTGAAAGTGTGAGATCTCAGAGGCCTGGGGAGTTTGAAAGTGCTTGCTTTGTAAAGTCTACAGGGCTGTGTCTTGACTGTTACGGTGAAAATCTAATGAAGTCTGTAAAGAAAAGTGTCTTGAAGGAGCCTCAGTTTTCTTAGGCAACATCAGAATGTCCAGAAAATGTAGATAATGAAAGCCGTCACCATGAGATCTCAGTGGAAGATGGAAAAATAATGTTGGACAATGGAAGCCAGGCCTTGCTGTACAGTGCAAACTGTGTCTGAGCCCTTGTGTGTTCGCAGAGGTGGATGCTGCAAGGGATACACTGGAAATGTTGAAGAGTTATTGAACAGTGTATTGAAAGGCAGACTAGGCTTTTCTCAACTGCCCTAGCAATGCCAAAAAAGACAGGAAGAATTTAAAGCTGCAGGCAATCAACAGGAAGCCTCTCAACTGCACATATTATAAATCATAGGAACTTATTTGAGAGAGAATGAAATGTTGCATCTTAATGACCATCTGATAAGATAATTGACCATCTGAAAAGAAGCCAAGGCTTAGTGTCCAAGATCATAAAAAGGCAACTCTGGGTCATTTTGCATCATTAAAAAGTGCTTCTGAGCACAAACCTCAGTACCTGAACTTGGGAAAAAAAGGGGGTTTGAAAGAAGAATGAGGATGCCCTGGAGCCCTCTAATCTCACAGACTACATTGCTGCATCCAGTCCATAGGGGTAGGTCTGCAGGCCAACTGACCCCAATGTAGCACACTCTGAATCCAACAAGTAGGATGTGTCTACCTCAGTTAGATTGCAATATATCCTCCAGAGCTCCCAAGTTCAGAACTGGCATAGAGAAGAAGCCACCTAGCATCACCTCCTTCACTACAGAGGCCATGGGGTTGTGGGTATGACATCAGCCTACTAACCACAGAAAGGCAAGATTTGGACCAAGGAAACTATGGACACACAACCCAGTCACAGAATTAACAAGAGATCACAGAGTCACCAGACTGCATTTTCTGTGGTTCTGAAAGTATTATTTAAATAAGAAATTGAACCATTTCTTTCCTCAAATAAGTAATTTAAATGTTCATTCCTGAGTTGGAGAGATGGCTCAGGGGCTAAGACTCTGCCCCCCAAGCAAAAAGACCTGAGTTCAGATCCCAGGTGCTATGCATAAACACCAGGCAGAAATGGTGGAGGCCTGAACTTCTGGCCCTAGGAAATCCCACAGCTAAACAAAAAGGAAGTAGAATCAATTCCACGTGATTCCCCAAGTTACCCATGATCCTCCACAGGGACACACGGTGTCCTCTGATACACACACACACACACACACACACATACAAAATAAGTTAATACAATTTAGATGTTCATTCTTGGATATAATTTTTAAGAAAATGTGCCATTTGAAGCCAGACTATTAAATTCTCACCTAGATACTCAAAATTTTCATTTTTTTCTGTCTCACAAGTATCTATTTGACATATTGTTGAAAATACTTTTGCCGCTTACACTTTATATTGTCTTGTTAATAGATTTTTTTTCTGCAGACATAATACAGATCTCACAATCTTAATTATTTACAAATGTGTATTTCTAAAGTACTAACTGTATTTATGCTGTGATGGAATTGATCCCTAAAATGTTACATCTTGCAAAAATGAATTGTTTTTTCCAGGGAACAATAGCTTCCCTTATTTTGCCATGTGATCCCACTAAACCCTGGCAAACACAAATCTAATTTCCTATTTTATGTCTTGTTGACAATTTTAGCTATCTCTGATGAGTAGCATCATAGAATATCTGTCCCTTTGCAGCTGGTTATTTTACATAGAGTAATGGCTTAAGGTTCATCTATGTTAATGTATATCTATGGGTTCTCTTCTTTTATTGGGGCTAAGTAAACATTCATTGTAAATTTCAAGATTCCTCTTTTGTTTTCTACTTGGTTAGCTTCCAAATCACCAAGGAAACTCCTGTGCATGTCTGTTT
This sequence comes from Typhlomys cinereus, assembly GCA_023101885.1. NCBI lineage: Eukaryota > Metazoa > Chordata > Mammalia > Rodentia > Platacanthomyidae > Typhlomys > Typhlomys cinereus. The sequence continues at coordinate 1,879,965 of JALPQD010000094.1, read as the reverse complement.
AAATGTTTTCAAAAACTGAGGGAAGAGAACTCACCCAGAATGAAGACAACACCTTTTCATGGAGTTGGATCCAGGACCAAATAAAAAAAGAGGAAGTCAGATGTTGGAGATAAAGCCTTTGGCTTACAAGCCAAAGAATCTGAGTTTGAATCCCTAGATATCATGTAAAAATACCAGGCAGATATAGTAGTGAACTCTGATCTTGGCCCTTGAAGGTAGATCCTTGGGAACATACAGCAAACAAGAAAGAGCTACAGCAATCCAGGATGACTTACCTTTGCCAGTCAAGTTATCACAGCAATAAGAAAATTAACTAATGCGATATTTGCCTAACATATTTTATTCTTCAGTTCATTTCTGATTTGCTCTCACTACTTGGTTACTGTGAGTGATGATACACTGAACACAGATATGAGGTTGCTTTCTAGTGATTACAGAAACTAGATATATGCAAAACTTTGGGTGTGAATGAATTCATTACACACACCCACACACACACACACACACTCAATCACACACTTATAAATGAGGCCATCAGAAAAATAGTCCACACAAACTGTCCCTGGCCTGATTTCTCAATTGAAATATTACTTTAAGTGGCAAAATTAATTTTGTAGGTGAAACCAAGGCTTGGAAGCCTGAAGTGATGAGATTATATACTATCATACTTAGTTGGGCCCAATTTAACCAATTGAGTTAATGAAAACAGAGAATTATCTCAGAAATCCCAGAAAATGTGATATGGAATGGTTCTGACCATCACTTGTAGCTTCAAAATGGAAGAGGAGGATACAAATAGATTCAATAAAACAGAAGTTTCAAGAAGCCTTAGTAAGGCAGCCCTGCTTAGATTTAGGTCTCTGTTGCAGTTCTTCCGCATAGTTGCTGAAAGTTTCCCTGAAATTAAGCTGGAGTGCTTGGCAGAGGAAATTTCAAAGCAATGTAGTCTTGACAATGTGATATGGCTACTTTTTAGTTGTCTTCAGAGTTATGAAAAAGAACAAAGAATCAGGCAAGAAGCAAAAACTGTAAGATCCAATGATGAAAAATACAATGGCAAACAAAGTGTTGAACCAGGAAGAAGCAGAGAACAAAATAACTGTTGAAGAGATAAGGTCTATTTGTAAATCAAAGCCTGCTCTTAATTTGAATAATAGGAGAGGCCCTAGCTTGAGGGCAAGATCCTCAGGGAAGGCTCCCACTCATAAGAATGCAAATCCTTTCAGAAGACTGGAGCTAAAGGGTGGAGTTCCAAAGCAAGAGTTGGTTTCTCTTACCAAGCAACTGCCCAGGAGTGAAAGAGATGGTCAACATAGAGAAGCAGAATCAGCATGATTGCTGATAAATGACCATCAAGCAGCTTAAGGGAACAAGGGGTTTATTCTCTTATGATTTCTGGTTACAGTTCTTAGTCCAGCTTGACGGAAGAGCATGCACCAACACCAAGGCCAAGGGAACTGGCCACACCATCACTTCAAAATGGCTGAGAGATGGACAATCCTTACTTGCCAGACCAGCATGTCTGGCCAACTGAACAGAAGGATGCCCACTCTCTCAACCAGCTCTCTGTGATTTATCCAGGGCCTAATCCCACCCACTGTGGACTAGGTTTTCCCTATCAGCTAGACAATGTCCTTCAGGTTTGCTCTGGGCTTAACTCAACCATCAACTTTCTACAACTGTGCCCAGAGCTCAAACCCTCAATAGTCAAGTTGACACCTGTGCTTAACTATGACATTCCACCCCTTGTCAACTTGACACAAAACAATAGCCCTTTTAAACTGTAACCTTTCCTTGTCCCCACAGATGTTAAAATATAAATACATTCCATGGACAAATTTAAAATGTTTTCTCATTAAAATTTAGTTTCAACATTTTAAAAGTTAAAAGTTCTTAACCTTCTTAAATTAGAATAAGTTAAATACTTTAAAACAGATAAAACATTAAAACAGAAATATTTTAAACAATAAGAAAACATTAAAAAGATCAAAGTCCAGAAAATTAAATACTGTATTCTTTACTTCAATGTCCATCTTCTGTTGCTCATCATGTAGTCAAGGTGGCACAAAGATTCTAGGCATTTCCAGTCCTTGTTTGCAACTCGAAGTTGTAAAAGCAGAGTTGCTTTGAACCAGGCTGAATCTCCAATCGCAGCAGTCCTCAGTATACATCCTATGGTTCTGGCATCTCCAACACTCCGGGTTCTTCTCTGCAGCTTTAAGCTTCACCATCTCTTGCAGGAACTCTACGCCTGCCACTTGGTGCCAAGCTTTTGCTGCTCTCCACGAACCCCTCAGTAGTTCGCCCAAACCGGTATCACCTGAGGGACGCTGCCAGATTCCGAAGCAAGTTTGAAACATAGCTTGGTCCACTGGAGCTACAGCTGCACCAAATCTTGTGGTCTGATGCTGAAAAAGCCTATTCCAGGCAGCTAAACTTCCAAAGGGCAAGAAACGGCTTTAATTTGGGCTATTGGCCCCTGAAGGAATTTGAGTTTCCAAACCACGAACTTGCCATACGGTGTTTTTCACATTTTCTACCGTCTCAGTGCAAGTCAGTAGGTTTTCCTTCACTGATACTCATTTGTCCAACAGCAATAGATATTCTGCTGCCTACCCTTTGCACATCCAAACCTTTAAGGCTGCCAACACAGCTCTCCTCTGTCAAGCAAACCAGTCCATCATCTTTATATTCAGTTTTACCAAAGTCCTTGTTTCCCTCATCACAAATTGGGCCCAAACAATGCCTCTCAGCAATTGGCCCACTAAACTCTGAAGAATGGTATTTGTAAATCCACAAAGTGAAAATTCTCAAGCATTTCCAACTTTGTCCAGCAGAACCGTTCAAAAGCCACAAAGTCCACATAGTCAGATTTATCAGCAACGCCCCACTTCTGGTACCAAATTCTGTTGCAGTCAGCCTACATGGTTGCTGATAAATGACCATCAAGCAGCTTAAGAGAACAAGGAGTGTATTCTCTTATGATTTCTGGTTACAGTTCTTAGTCCAGCTTGACGGGAGAGCATGCACCAACACCAAGGCCAAGGGCACTGGCCACACCATCACTGCATAATGGCTGAGAGATGGAAAATCCTTACTTGCCAGACCAGCATGTCTGGCCAAGTGAACAGAAGGATGCCCACTCTCTCAACCAGCTCTCTGTGATTTATCCAGGGCCTAACCCCACCCACCATGGGCTCTGTCTCCCCATCAGCAAGACAATCTCCTTCAGGTTTGGTCTAAGTTTAACTCAACCATCAACTTTCTGCATCTGTGCCCAGAGCTCAACAGTGCCCTGAACAGTCAAGTTGACACCTGTGCTTAACTATGACATGTGGTATCCACTTTCAGGCACTCTTTTATGTGTTTAGTTGGCTGCTTAATAGCTTTCATTTTATCTAACCATCCCAATCCTCTTATCTAGCCCATCTGACCATTTCCTTCCTGATTAAATCCTTTCTTCCCCATCCCACATTCTACAATCTCCTCTCTCACTTTGCCCATGTGCTGCTTCTCCCTTTCTTTACACAATCCTTTGCTATCCCCCTTCTTTTTTTCAACTTCTAGAGGTACTCTAAAGTAAATTAACATAAGTAAGGACTCTAGGTTAGGGTTTCCCATATGAGATTAAACCTATGGTATTTGCCCTTCTGGCTTGCTTTACTCACTCTTAAATTGCCTTCACAGTGTAGAATGGATCGTGACCAAGAAAAACTTCAGGGAACAAAGGGTTTACTCTTACTTATGACTCTCAGTAACAGTCATGAGCATGGCAGAAGAGTTCCTAACAACATCAAGAGCAGAGGAAATTGACCACACCACATTCCCAGAAAGTTCTGAGGTACGGATATATTCTCTCTTGCTTCCTGGCATGCCTGTATGCTAGAACAGAACCAATTCTCTCCTTTTTATCCATCTGCTCAGGCAATGGTCCCATTCACCAAAGGTTCATTATTCCTACATCGACTAGATAATCTCTTACAGATTTGTTCAGGGATGACCTAAATTTAGCCCTTCTCATGGGTGTATCTTTAGGCCCACCATTGTCAAATTAACACATTTATCTACATGGTAAGTTCAATAAAATTTTTCCAGTTCCATCCATCTATCTGTGATCTCATAGTTTCTTCTTCTTCATAGTTGAATAATACTCTGTTGTGGATATGTACCTCATTTACATTATCCATTTCTAAGTTAATGGGCTCCTAAATTGATTGCATTCCATTAGCTACTGTTAATAGAATGGTGGCCTGCTATGTTTTTCAAGGGTTTAACCCTTTGTATATCTATCATGAAATCATCCTCAACTACTTTACCAAAGTTCTGAATCTTTCCAATAATTGGAAAGTATTTATATCATCAGTTTGATGTTTTAATTGTTTTGATAGTTAGGATAGTGTGGCCCATAACTTCTAGAACCCAACACAAAAGGAAAATTTAAGTTCTTTTATCAAGAAGTATTAGTTTTTCTAAGATGAATAATATACAAAGTTTTTAAAATATATTTTTAATGAAACCTTGGATGGTATTAGTAATAATAAAAATTACAATTCAAGTGCAATAATATTTCCATTAAAACAATTTAAAATAGTATTGACACCTGATTAAGCATAAGATTTTATTGGCCATTCAGTCCTGTTGCCCTGAACCTGGACCAAGGTAGACTCCCTGCTCCTCAGGTAAGGCTCCTAAACCATGCCCCAGATCACCTGCATGCCCCTCCAGCAGCCAGAGTGGCAGCCATCCTGCTTTGGCACTAGGGAAGGCGCCCTGCTGCCTTGGACCAGAACCAGGGTGGACTCCCTGGTCCTCAGAATTCAACAGAGCCCAGAAATAACCCAAGCCAAGCTCTAGAGACAAGCACCATGGATCTGAAATTCTCTAAAATCATCCTATCACATGGAAGAGAATCTTCACATCCAGCTCAAAGGTAAGTAAACCCTTTTTGCCATCTTATTCCTCTTGATTATTAATCACTACAGTTTAACATTTCATATAGCCACCCCAAAATGCATACAACTTCCGGGACTATACTATTCACCCTCACATATCACCAAGGAAGTAAACCGAAAAAGTGCACTAACATACTAATCTTCACTCCCTGTCCACAAATCTGACCTTATTGATGAATTAATAGTCTAATAGCTTCATCTAGGAAATAACACCAATATCAGACAAGGGTACCCAACTCCAAGGAAAACACTAGTAATAACTGCTTAAGGGTAGTAATACCATCTAATTCAGTTCAGCCAAGATTTTATTGGCTTTCCTCTCAAATTAATTTTTAGTTTAACAAAAATTAATACTATAATATTTTCATTTTCAACCCATATAGGAGGAAATTACAGGTTTGCTTTTTTCTTATAAATATACAATCGCAGTAGTTGTTATAATTTTGATTTTTAAGAAATACTTTTCTACTGAATACTTGCTATAGTAGCTAATTTTTTTTGGCAAATATGACTTAAGTATATTCTATTGAATTGTTTCAGATAAATATGTATCTTTTCAAAATCATTTTCATACTTTATATGTACATCTTTCATTAGTGGTTATGGAGCCACTTTTGGCCACATCCTCTATAACATTTGTGTTCTTTATCTTAGCCATTATGACTGAGTAAGATTGAATTTCAATGTAGTTTTAGGCTGGATTTATCTGATGGACGAGGATGTTAAACATTTGTAAGATTTTTTTAAAAATGTATTTGAATTACTTCTTTTGAAAACTCCCTGTGCATGTTCCAATCCCACTTTTAACTGATATGTCAGTTTTTAAAATTTTATATTCTAGATACAATTTTTTTTCAGATATGTAGCTTGCAAATATTTTCTCCTATTCTTTTTGCTCAATTAATAGTTACTTTTCCTGTTACTTTTTTTTTAATTTTATGAAATCCCACACTGCTCTCATTTGCTACGTGAATCCTTATCATAAAGTCCTCTTTTTTTTTTAAATCTTCTTTTTTTTTTATTTGCACTCATACAAACTTAACAGGTACACCGGTCCCCTCCCTCCCTCCAACCTCCCACCCCCTTGTGCCCCCTCCCCTCCCCCTTCCTCCCCATCCCCCAATGCCTCCCCCTCCCATCCCCAGAGCATCCTTTAATGTGCATGCCAAACTCTCCTCTGGATCCTCTCTGATGAGGTGCAAGGACCCAGTGGCATTTCCCAGAACCCTTTACTGGAGTCCCCTTAAGCATAGGAACACTACTGTGGCTGTCAATCCCTTGCCTCCAAGGATCCTAGTGCCTTTAGCAAATGCTAGACTTTGTGGGGTCAATAGTGTGTTGGACATTGTGCAGGGCATGCAAAGTCCAATTATGATTGCTTTGGCCCTAACTTGTGTGTGTGAAGTATCTTGCATATCATTGCTCCTCCCATCCTTGTGCTCTTACCATCTTACCACTCCCTCTTCCACAACTTTCCCTGAGCTTCAGGATGGGGAGAGATTAGGCTGGCCTAGTTCCAGGTGGTTGATATAGAGTCTCTGAAGTTCTGGATTATAGTTTGTTGATTTTTTTTCCAGTTTTGCTGCTCCTGCAATGCCCTTCACTCCATCCTGTTGGGTATTGAATGTCAACCCCTGTCCAAAAATAAAGTCCTCTTCTAAACTTGTATTTTGAAGTGTCCTCACTGCTCTTTCCTCTAGGAATTTCCGAGTTCCAGATTTAGCGTTAAGGTCTTTGATCCTGTTGCAAATGATTTTCTTGCACTGTAAGAAGTAAATGTTTAGTTTCATTCTTCTACATATATATTTCCAGTTTTCCTAACAACATTTAGTTGAAGGTACCATTTTTTTTTCAATGTACATTTTTCACACATTTGTGAAAAGTCACCTGGCTATAGGGATATGGGATTCTATTGGGATCCTTAATTCTGCCATTGATCAGGTTTTTCATTTTGTGCCAACATCATGCTATTTGTAGTACTATGGTTTTGTAGTTAAGCCTAAATTCTGGTATGATGATACCTTAAGCAGCGTTTTTGTTATTCAGGATCCTTTTTGGCCAACTAAGGTCATTTGTGCTTTCATTTGAATTTTAAGATTTCTTTTAAATTTCTGTGAAGAACAACATTGGGAGAATATTTTGAAGGGGATTACATTGAATCTGTATATTGCTTTTGTTGAATGTTTTCACAGCTGTAATCTACAGTCCATTGGCATGGGAGATCTTCTGGTGTCCTTTTCAATTTATTTCTTCAATGTTTGGAAGTTTCTTCTGTGCACTTCTTTTATTTATGTAACTATGCTTATTTCAAGTTATTTTAATATATTAGATTTTACTTAAAACTGTGGAGAATCTATTGTTTTCCTCATTTCTTTCTCAGTATGTTTTTCCTTGTCTTACAGAAATAATGAACTTTTGATGTTAATTTTGAAACCTGTCCCTTTGATGAAAAGTTTTTTAGCTCTAGAAATTTTCTGGTGGGATTTTAGAGAACTCACAAGTGGAAGCCTTATATTTGGAATTGCAGAGGTATTATTTCTCCTATATCACCTAAGATATTCTCTCTTTCTTTCTCTCTCTCTCTCTCTCTCTCTGTGTCTTGTATCTTTGTTTCCTCTTCTTGAAAGAATGCCAGTTAATTTTAAAGTAAAAGTAAAGATTGCACATCATAAAGCAGTCATATTCTGAGGCACAGGAAGTAAAACCTTCAGCACAGAATTTTAGATACCATAATCTGAACTGTAGTACAGGAGTCTTTTGGAAGTTGCGTGCAATCATTCACAAGATTGTTCACAAGACTCCAAGTTTCATTGCAACAATGTGCCTTTTTAATCATTGGGTATGAAGGTAGCTAAACTTGCACATGGCATATTTAGTACAAACTTAAAAAAAAGACAAATTCTTTTTATTTAAAATAATTTGTTGAAATGCAAACATGCTTCCATTATGTCTTACTGGCCAGAACATAGCTACATTTAATCTTTGATTGTCCTGTGAAATAGGGTCATTTATATTCATGGAAATGTTCCCAAGAGGTAAATTAAGTAAGGGCTTACATAAAAATCCCATGAAACAGTTATCTAATCCTCATATGCATTCATAATGATCTAAGAAGTCACCTACTTTGTGTATTGTACTAAAGAGAAAACGATATGTTTTCTAAGGACTCATATTTCTTGCATACTGCACAGAGAAGCATACTTATGGGGGCAGATATCCAGAAGTGCAATATGCAATAAAATGCAACAGTGTTCTCATGAAGAATATGAATTCATATCTACAGACAGGGTGACAAAAATACACAGAGCAAGTATAGGAAGAAGGTGTTGGGAAATATATTTTAGTAAATGATATTCAAGAAAAAGAGCATCAATAGAGTCTCAGCAATAGACAGGAAAGACAGGATACTCTTGATTGTTGTTTATTATTTTCAGATGCAAACTGAAGTATTGATTCTAATGGTTTTCATATCACTCTTTGTGGACTCATTTATTTACTTATTTATTTAAATTTTCATTACTAGTCAGTTTCCAGATTTAATACTTCCCCTCCTTGAAGCTTTTATATTCCTACTGCACCTTCTTCAGTGGCATTTCCTTAGTCTTCAAATGGGGGATTATTTTCATATCCATTCTTGAGCTGATCAGTCTAAAGTCAGTTACTCCCAAGAAAACTTTAGTTCATATTTTGTTAAAATAGTGTTTTTCTTGTGTGTGTGTGTGTGTGTGTGTGTGTGTGTGTGTGTGTGTGTCCATGTCTGTGTGTATCAGGGGACATTGTGTACATGACTTTATGTTTTTTTGTTCTGTGTTTTTGTTAGATTATTTGAAAACTGGCCCAACTAGAAAGTTTCTAGAAAGTTAAAAATATAGGAAATTTTATTGTTTTCAGGACAACACTGAGTTGTGAACAGACTTATCTCTATAACATAATGACATATGAATACACACTCACTAAAATTTTCCCAATTCAAGATGAATTAAATTAATTAACATGAATTTAATGCATAATTCTTTGAATTGATAGGGGATTTTATAAGTTATATAATTTTATTTGGGAGTGAGCTCATTTTTTAAATTGATTTAAAATGACCTATTTTCAATTCATGGCAAAGAAATATTCCAATTAGTATATTAAACCACTTTTCCAAATTCTCATTTATTCAAACTTTTGCTAATTTTGTCTTTACAATATAATAAAACAAAAGTTTATATGAAATAATTAGAGTTTACGCTTACTAGTTATACTCAGAAAGAAGTGGAAGTTTTCAAGTACTTGTGAAAATAATGAGGATAGAAATTTTGAGACTAAGATAAAGATTTATCAATATATGAAAGCCAGGAAGCACTTATTACAATGAGTTATTTAACAACTTTTTTTAATTGCTAAAAGAAATCCATTTATATCCATTATAGCATACAACTTTTTCTTCAGCAAAGTAAATAATTATATATATATATATGAATATATGTGTGTGCAAATATACAATAAATTAAGGGTAAGTGAAATACATAAATTACTTTACCTGTGTATTAATAAAAAAGATTTGTTTTCTCTTACTGGTTTTAGCTTGGTATACAGTCATGATCCCTAAATAAACTTTCCTAATTAAACATGAACATAATGCAGTTTGTGCCTATAGTTAACATTAAAAATTCTACTTTTGTGAGAATGATATACTCAAATAACAATATTTTTGGCATATCATAACAAACTAGTTTTTCTATGATTTTTTTCTAAATGTTAAAGAGCCAAGAGAGTCTAACCAATTCATGGAATGAGTTTCATTTTCCATATAAGGCATCTCTGGAATTCAGTCTCCACATTGTTGACACAAAATCACTTATGCAATAAAGTTATATTGTCCCAATCACACTGTGATGAGTAGAAGAATATTGCATCTAGAAATAAAAGTTCAGCTGTTGATGCAGATGAAAAATCACATACACTTTCAGTATTTTAATTACAATTAGTCTGTCTTAATTGGCATTATATCCCTCAGTCAAAATATCCTTTTGCCTTACCTGTCCTGTGGAATGTTATGTACCCTGGCACCCACATTTCATTTTCATTCTCTTTGATTTCAGAGTGCTGGGCTGAAGTATAAGCCACTATGACTGACTAGTATTCCCACAAAGTAATGAATATTTTATTCACATCAGACCACAAACTTTACAGTCTTTTGATCGTTTTTCCTGGTTCTTTCTTTTGTTGGTTTCTTTTATACTGTCATGCTTTCTTGTCCCTTCAAATAAACAGATGAGAATAATAATTAGGTGCACTGGTCTTCAATGCTAATTCCCTGCCTATTAATGAATGTTTCATTTACCTGAAACACACACTGATGTCTATGTTCAGAAAATAACTCCTATGACACCTTTGAAAATTCTGAACAGGAACGGAAGCATACCCAGTTCAACTACTCTGTATGAAGGCATGGATTTGAAATGTGCTATTTTATGGATCTTAGATCCATCCAAAAAAAGAAGGATGTAGAGGAGGTCAATGAATAATATTCTTCTGAAAATGCAAATGTATTTAGGCCAAACAAAACTTATAATGATGCAATTATTACTTCATGTCACCTGTGAACACAATGCCATATACTTACTAAGTCATATTGTCACCTTGGACATGGTTTAAACATACTAGCATCCACTATCTCATCAAATGAAATGATCAGTAGGAGACTAAGGAGTCTTTTATGATCACTCTCACTTTATTTTTATATAACACAAATGTTTGTTGTTTCCTGTCACATAGGAATATATTTGAAATAGGAATACCAAGGCATTATTTAAGAGATAAGGAAGAAGTTGATTTTATTTTCACATTTAAAAATTGTAATACTAGCAATTTTAAATTCTACCTCTTACTTGAGCATGATAAGAAACGTATTAAGTAGGTGCTTTCTCTTTTTTTCAGAAGAGATCTATATTAACCGTATTCTGCAATAAGAAAAATTTATGGAGTTCCAACCCCCAGAGAATTAGCCCTGCAGCTGGTCAGAGGTGCAAGAGAGAAAACCAAGTAATATTTCTAGGCAAGCCTATTAGAATAACAGCTGTATTTTCAATGGAAACAATAAAATCCAGAAGCGCTTAGACAGGCATGCGTCATGTCATGAAAGGTCACAAAAGCCAACCAAGGCTGAATATATGCATTCAAACTGTCAATCCTCCATGCTAGACTTTGACAATTGACAGTTTGAATGGATATATTCAGCCCTAAAAAAGGATCCTTAGAAGCAAGGTATTAACAGTCACAATTGTGTTCCTATACTTAAGGGGAACACAAGAAAGAGTTCTAGGAAATGCCACTGAGTCCTTACACTTCATCAGAGAGGAGGACCCAGAGGAAAGTTTGATATACACATTAAAAGAGGGGGCGGTAAGATTGTAAGAGCAAAAGGATGGGAGGAGCAACGATTTGCAAGATTCTCAACAATAGTTGGGGCCAAAGCAATCATAATGGGACTTTGCATGCCCTGCGCAACGTCCAGCGCACTGTTGCCCTCATAAAGTCTAGCATCTGTTAAGGGCACCGAGACCCCTGGAGGCAAGGGATTGACAGCCATAGTAGTGATCTTATGCTTAAGGGGAACAAGAGAAAGGGCTTATGGAAATGCCACTGGGTCCTTATATGTCATCGGGAGAGGAGGACCCAGTGGAGAGTTAGGCGCACACAATAAAGGACTCTCTGGGAATTGGGGGGGAGACACTGGGGAAGGGGAGGGGGGAGGGAGGGAACTGGTAAAAAATTTTAAAATGTATAATTAAATTTTTAATAAAAAAAGAAAGATGCTTCAGAGATGGGAGGAGGGGGCACTGGGAGAAAGGGAGGGAGGGGGGAAAGGAAGGGGAAAAGTGGGGAGGGAACAGGGAGGTCTAGGGAGGGGTGGGGACCGGGGTACCTATTATTTTTTTATGAGCGGAAAAATAAAAAAAAAAAAACTGTCAATCGTGCTTAAAAGGGAAAAAAAGTATTATTTCTTTGTTTTTCCTTGTCTACCAAACCAGGTCTACAGAAGGCAGTAGAAAAAATTCTCAAAAAAGATAAAATTGAACAGCACACTCAAGAAGATGAAAGGAAAAAAAACTGTCAATTCAACTAACAAGGAGAGAACTGTCAAGAAAAATGCTGAATAAAAAATGCCAGCAATCAGCAAAAGTTTCTCAATCATAGCCTTAAACATCAATGGAAATTCCCCAATCAAGAGAAATAGACTAACAGTATGTATTAAAAGACACAACCCATCAATTTGCTGCCTTTAAGAAACACACCTCTGCTTAGAAAGAAAGTCACTCTTTCAGGGCAAAGAAAGAAACTCTCAGGGTCAAAGATACTTCAGGGAAACGTAACCAAGAAACAAACAGGAGAAGACATCCTTATATCTGACAAAATAGACTTCAAACCAAAACAAATCATGAGTTTCAGAAGGATATTATATCCTCATCAAAGGAACAATACATCAAGAATTCACAATTCTAAACATATATTCTCTAAACTTATGCTTAATCAAGATTGCTAAAAATCTGCAATGCATAAAAAAAACAAGTCAACCTAATCTCGATAATAGTAAGGGATTTCAACACTTCACTCACACTGATGGACAGGTCAACATGCCAAAAACTGAACATACAGGACTTAAAATGGGCCATAAACCAAATGGATTTGGCAGGTATCTATCTAATATTGAACATAATACCAAGGAATATGCATTCTTTTTAGCAGCCCAGGGAACTTTCCTCATAATAGATAACATACTTGGCCACAAAGCAGTCTTCACAATACAAAAAAATCAAAATCATTTCCTGTACTCATCTGACTACCATGAAATAAAGATTGATATCTAAAAGAAGACCCACAAGAGAAAGTATGCAAACTCTTCAGCTTAACAACAAGCTACTGAATAAGAAATTGGGCTGGACAGAAGCAAAAACAATAATTCAAAAATTCCTAGAACTCAATGAAAATGAAAAAGCATTATATCAAAAACTTTGGGATAAGATGAAGGCAGTTCTAGAAGGAAAGTTCATAGTACCAACAACTAAAAAAAAAAAAAAAGGAAACATCACAAGTAAATAACCTAACACAGCTTAAAGCTTTAGAGAAAAAAGAACAAACCAACCTCAAAATACATAGATGTGCAGAGATTAGCAGGACCAGATATGAAAAACTAAAATTGAGACAAAGGAAACAATATAAAGAATCAATCAAACCAAAGGTTGATTCTTTGAAAAACTTAATATTGTGAAATCCTTATCTAAATTAATCAAAACTATGAGATAAAATACAAATTAAAAAATTTACAAATCAAAATTGAGCTAGTACCACAGTATGAAAATTCCAAGAATCTTAAGATAATACTTCAAATATTTATACATTGCCAAATTTGATAATAACAAAGAAATGAATGAATTTTCAAATATAGAAAACACACTATAGGGCTGGAGAGGTGGCTCAGGGGTTAAGCCTCCGCCTTGCAGGCGGAAGGTCCTGAGTTCGGTTCCCAGATCCCACGTATAGACGCCAGGCGGAAGTGGGGGCGGCCTGCGCTTCTGGTCCTGGTAGGGCGGTGCCTGTGAATCCCAGGGCAGAAGGAGGTGGAGGCGTCCATGGTGGTTCGCGAATTCGTCCGTGGTTCTACAGACACACACACACACACACACACACACACACACACACAGACACACGCGCGCGCACATACACACACACATGTGCACAGTTGAATAAATAATAATAAAAAAATTAAAAAAAAAGAAAAGAAAACACACTATAGTTAAATCATGATGAATGGAATTATTTAAATAGTCCTATAACAAGGGATGAGGTTGCAGCAGTAATTGTGAATCTGCCTACCAAAAAAAAAAAAAAAAAATCTTAGGACCAGATAGATTCAGCACAAAATTCTACAAGACATGTAAAGAAAATTACCACTAATATTCTCTGTATTATTCCACAAAACATAAAAGGAAGGAATGCTTCCAAACTACATCTGTGATTCCAAAACCAAATAAAGACACAATGAAAAAAAAGATAACTTTAGGTCAATATCATTGATGAGCACAGATGCAAAACATCCTCAAAAAGGTATAGCAAACAAGATTTAAAAATACATTGAAAAAATCTTTCACTACTACCAAGTTAGGTTTATTCCAGAAACACAAGGTTTGTTCAATATTCATAAATATATAGTTCACTATAAACAAATGCAAAGACAAAAAAAAGATTCTCTCAATTGATGCTGAAAATGTTTTTGACTAAATCAAACAACACTTTATCATAAAGACAGTGGAGAAAATAGGAATGTAAGGAATATCTATCAAAATAACATTGTTGTCATTACAAGTCTATAGAAAATCATCCTAAATGGTAAAAAACTTGAAGCATTGTCACTCAGATCAAGAACTAGATAAGACTGTACACTTTCATCACTTCTATTCAACATTGTACTTGAAGTATTTGCTAGAGTCATAAGACAAGAGAGGAAGATAAAATGGATACAACATGGAAAAGAAGTCAAATTATACTGATTTGCAGATGACATGATTCTATATATCAAGGATCATGAAGATTCTGCCAGAAAACTTCTAGAACTTATAAATAAGTTCAGTAGAGTGGCAGGATAAAAAATTAATACTCAAAATAAGAGGCATTCCTATGTATCAAGAGAAACAAAATAAAAAAGACTTGAGGGAAACAATACCACTTATCGTAATTTCTAAAACTATGACTTACCTTGGAATAAAGCCAATCAATGGTATGAAAGTTTCATACAGTGAAAACTTTTTTAAAACCCTAAAGAAAGACATTACAGAAAACACCAGAAAATGGAAAGAATAGATTGGTAGAATTAACATTGTTAAAATGACCATCCTACCAAAAACAATATGCAAATTCAAGGCAATACCAATCAGAATTCTTATCCAATTTTCACAGAAATTGGTAAAGGAATCTCAATTAACACGAATAACCAAAGGTGCAAGATAATAAAAACAATCCTGAGTAACAAAAACTCTTCTGAAGGTATCACCATATCAGACCTTAATTTAAACTACAAAACTATAGGGGGGGGATAATAGCATGGTACTAGCTCCAAAAAAAGAGATATACACAAATGGATAAGAGTTGGGTATTTTTTTTTTTTTTGGTGCCAAAACAAATAAAAACCAACAATGGAAAAAAAGACAGCACTTTCAACCAGTGGTGGTAGTAAAATTGGATTTCTACATGCAGAAGAGTGAAATGGACCTTATTTGTCTCCTTGCATAAAAATCAATTCCAAAGGGTTCAAAGGCTACATACAATTAGATCAGAGACTATAAAACTCCAGATGGAAAAATAGAGAATACCTTCAAAATGATTGGCCACAGGCAGTATTTCCTTAATAGAACCCCAAATTGACAGAGACTAAGTCTAACACTAAACAAGTAAGATTATATTAAATTAAAAAAGCTTTTGCTAAGAAAAAAGAAACTGTTAATCAAGCAAAAGGGCAACCTATAGAGTTGGAAAATATCTCCTTTTACCACACATCCCATAGAATAATAAAATCCAGAGGATACAAAGAACTCAAAAAGTAAAATATCAAGGAAGTAAACAATCCCATTAAGAAATTGAGTGTAGAACTGAAAAGAAATTTTTCACGAGATGAAGTTCAAATGCCAAGTAAACATTTTTAAAAATGTTCTACCTTCTGAGTCATTAGGGAAATACAAGTTAAAACCACTCTAAGATGTCATACAACTCCAATCAGAATGTCTGGAATCCAAAACGCAATCAATAGCAAATACTGCCCTGCATTCAGGGAAAAGTGAACCATCACACATTGCTTTTGGGGATTTAAACTCATATAATCCATTTGGAGGTAAATTTGGAAATTCCTTAAAAAACTAAAAATTGGGGCTGGAGAGGTGGCTCAGGGGTTAAGCCTCTGCCTTGCAGGTGGAGGGTCCTGAGTTCGGTTCCTAGACCCCACGTATAGACGCCGGGCGGAAGTGGGGGCGGTCTGCGTTTCTGGTCCTGGTAGGGCAGAGCCTGTAAATCCCAGGGCGGAGGAAACAAGGAGGAGGCGGTCCATGATGGTTCCCGAATTAGTCCATGGTTCTACACACACATACATGCACACACACACACATACACACGCACAATTGAATAAATAATAATTATAATAAAAAGCTAAAAATTGAAATACCGTATGATTCAGCTATACCATTCCTAGACTCTTATGAGTAGATTCCATCATTAAACCTTTCAGCTTGATATAATTAAATCAAAACTCCTACAACACCCACAAATGCAAAGGAACATAAGCCAGGGAGGTTCTATTAGGTTCTACTAAACCATCAGCTTACAAACCTCTAATTATCCTCTCCCCAGTGACATTACAGTCCAGTAATGTAAAGCAGGCTAAACAACCATGGAAGGAGAGAAAATTGACACTAGGTAGGACCTGATGTCTCAGTGTTAACCATAAGCACCTGATAGTAAAACACCACCTAAGTACCTCTTAATATATGTTTTTTTTTAAAAAAAAGATTGCATATTGCAATGGAAGATCAGTGAAATAGACAATAACAACCAATCAGAGTGCAAGTATCAGTGACCTGGAAATTCTCAATCCAAATAAGGCCAACCAAACCTCCTTCCATCCTAAAACTCAGAAAAATTTGTGAAAGAGGGAGTGGTAATATTATAAGGACCTGGAGGGGAGGAGTTTGACTGCTGGTCAGTCACACTAGTCGTGATAGGATTCCTGCATCCAGTATCTCCATGCAATGAGACCTATGCTTACCAGACCTATGCGATGACTGGCATATCAACATTCCTTCAGCGAGGAATTCAGGAGAAATAACAACAAGTGGGAACCTTCAAGGCAAGGGTTATACAGATGAAAGGGATCTTTGGTCTACCCAAGGAAGGGCCACTTAAAGGATCACAGAGGCCTGAGCCTATCAGGCAGAGCAAAACACCTGAAGGTAACGCAGAGGCTCACACAAGCAGACAGACATGAGGATGAGGAAGAAAGAGATGGATTGGTGAAAAGAGAGGATTGGAAGAAAGGAAGGAGTAAGTAGGGAAAGGAAAAGGAGGGGGGGAGAAGGAACAACTCATTATGTTTTCATAAAAGGAGAATTTTTAATAAAAAATAAAGACATAAAGAATGTACTGAGTATGTGAAAGTCAGAACGTATGAATTGCTGTGTCCTAAATTGTTACTACATTTTCTTTCACTTATGGACTCCAACAGCCTCTCTGCTCCTCAGACAGTGGGCCCTTTCTTTTCCAGGTGATAGAGAACTCCTTGCTCCTCAGAATTCAACAGAGTCCAGAGAAAAAAAACCAAGAAATGGGCTAGGGGACCAATACTATACATCTGAGCACTTCTAAAAGGACTCCCAACATATGATAGAGAAATCTCCAATCCAGTTATAAGATAAATAAACTCATTTTATCATCCTATTATCTCAATTCCATATAGCGCACATAAAACCACATACAACTTCAGGGAATATAGCAGTCACCCTCACATATTACCAAGAGAGAAAATCTAAAAAGTACACTACTGTAGTAATCTTCAATCCCTGTCTACTAAACCCACCTTAATTGATGTACTAACAGTCCAATAGCCTCACTAGGAACCAACACCAACACTAGACCGAAAGGCAAATACTAGCAATAACTGCTTAAATGCAGTAATACTGTCTAATTCAGTTCAGCAAAAAACATAAAATAGGACAAAAGAGATAAAAAATGCTCAGGTCACAGTGCAAATCTATGTGAAATAAAACCAAGAAAACAAATCTCCTACAAACAGCATCAACCCCATAATGATGGAATCCAAGCAGAACAAACTCACAGAAAATAGCCAAGAAAGCCATACCCAAGAAAATGGTTTTCAAACTCTGATTTTTGTTATGATCAAAACAATGAAAGAGTAAAATTGGCAGGTTTTAAACACATCAAAGACTTTGAAGAGGAACAAAACAGGCACTTGGAGGAGATGAGAAAAGCAGTTGAAGAAACAGAAATAAGCATAGAGTAGTTAAAACAATCTCAAGCAGAGATTAAACTTCAACCCTGAACTCAACAGTCTTATCAGCAGAACTAATGAAGCAGAAAATAGAGTATCAGATCTTGAAGATAAAGTGGACAAATAAACAAGTTCAATAGCAGAGGATGTTAAAGCCAAAAAGATACTTGAGAGGAATATTCAAGAGTTATGGGACACCTTAAAGCGCCTAACATGCACATTCGTGGAATACCAAAACAAGACTCAGAATACCACATCTGAAGAATGTTTCAAATTATCATAAAGGAAAACTTTCCACATCTAACGAAAGAGAGGCCTATCCAAATACAAGAGACATACTATACCCCAAACAGATATGACCAAAATGGAAATTCGCCTGGCAAATAGCAGTCAAAACACATTAAGAAACAAAAAAGTCAATTTTAAAGTAACCTAATAAAATAACAAATGATTTTTCAATGGAAACAGTAAAAAAGATCCAGAAGATCTTGGAGAGACATACTTCAAGTATTGAATGAGCACAAATGTCAAACCAGTCTGATATACCCATCAAAATTATCAGTCATGATCCAGGATGAAAGAAAATTTTCCAAAATAAACAAGTTGAAGGCTTACATGACCACCCAACTCAGCCCTCAAAAATGCTAGAAAAGATACTTAATCTTGAAGAAAAGAACAAGCATATCCAGGAGGACAGAAGAAAAGTATAATACTACCACAACTTACAAACTAAATACACTTACGTAAGTCACTAAACACAAAAATTTCGGGAATAAAAAGTAATTTCTCCATTATAACCCTAAATGTCAATGGAATTAACTAACTACAAAAGACACAGGTTATAATCAAGGACTAGACATCAAAATCCATCCATCTGCTGCTTTACGGAAACACATCTCACCACAAAAGATAGGCACATTGTAAAAGTAAAAGGCTGATCAAAATTTCTTCAAGCTAATGGAACAAGGAAACAAACAGGGGAAACAGTTATGTTATCTGACAAAGTGGACTTCAAACCAAAGAAAATCCTAAGAGAAACAGAAGAATACTAAATTTTAGTCATAGGAACAATTCACCAGAAATCAAACCCTTACTGAAATGGACCTAACAGATCTCTGTCATTCTTCTTAGTAGCCCAAGGAACTTTATCCTAAATAGACCTCATATTGAGCCACAAAATGAATATCCACATATACAAGAGTGTTGAAATTATACTCTGTACCCAATGAGACCACCATGGTCTAAACCTTGACATCCACACACAACAAATAGCAGAAAATACACTAATTCTTGGAAATTCAACACTATGATACTGAATGAAGAATGGGTTCAGAAAGAAATCAAAAAGAAATTCAAGATTTCCTAGAAGCTAATAATAATGAAAATACAACATATCAAAATCTCTAGGAAACAATAAAAACTGTCCTAAGAGGTAAGTTTATAGCTCTTAATGTCTATGTCACAAAAAGGGAAATGCTACCAGAAAATACAACGCAGCTTAAAGTGTCAGAGCAATCTGTTCCCAAAGAGAGGAGATTATCAAAATCAGGGGAGAAATATCTGAAATTGGGATAAGAAAAATGATACAAAGAATCAACCAGACAAAAAACTTCTTCTTTGAAAAAAATCAACAACGCTACATACATTAACCAAAATCAAGAGAGAGAAAACTCAAACTGACAATATTATAAATGAAAATGTAGTTATCAAAACTGATACTCAAGAAATTCGGAGTATTATAATGTCATTTTTGAAAAACTTATACTCCATGAAATTTGATAACCCAAAAGAAATGGATGAATTTCTGAGTAAGCACAACTTACCTAAATTGAATCAGGAAGTTTTGAGTTATTTCAATAGTCCTATAACAAATCAGGAAATTGATGAAGTAATCTCAAATCTTCCCACCAAAAAATGTCCAAAAACTTTTGGACCACATGGATTCAGCACAGGATTCTGCCAGACATTTAAAGAACAACTACCACCATTACTCCTTAAACCATTCCATAAAATAGTGAAGAATGGAAACTTCTAAATACTTTCTATGAAGGTAATATCATGCTAATCTTCCCTAATAATAAAGATACACTTTAAAAAGAAAACTATAGGCCAATCTCTTTGATGAAGACAGATGCAAAGATTCTCAACAAAATCTTAGAAAATTGGATTCAAAATCGTATCAAAGAGAGCATTCACTGTGATCAATTAGATTCTATCCTAGAAACAAAAGGTTGGTTAAACAATAAATGTAATCCATCATATAAACCCAATCCAAAATCCAAGACCACATGATAATCTTGATAGATACAGAAAAAATTTTTGACAAGATTCAATTTCCTTTTATGATCAAAATCATAGAGACAGCTGGAATGGAAGGAACATCTATCAACATAATGAAAGCTGTATACAATAAGCTAACACAAGGATTATACTCAATGGGGAAAAACTTGAAGCATTCCCACTTCGATCAGAAACTAGACAAGACTATCCACTCTCAACACTTCTATTCAATAATTTACTAGAAGTCTTAGCTAGAGCCATAAGACAAGAAGGAGATAAAATGGATTCAAATCAGCAAGGAAGATGTCAAGTTATCTCTATTTTCAGATGATATTATCTTATACTTGAGTGATTCTAAAAACTCTACCAGGAAACTCTTTGATCTAATAAATAAGTTCAGCAGAGTCTCAGGTTACAAAATAAAAGTGCAAAAATCAGTGGCCTTCCTATATACCAAAGAATTAAAAAACGAAAACATATTAAGAGAAATAATCTCATTAACTATAACTCCTAAAAAATGAAATATCTTGGTATAAACCTAAACAAAAAAGTGAGACCTTTATAATGAAAACTTTAAAATCCTAAAGTAAAAAATTTACAGAAGACACCAGAAGGTGAAAAGACCTCCCATACTCCTGGATTGGCAGAATCAACATCATAAAAATGACCATGTGGGGCTGGAGAGGTGGCTCAGGTTAAGCCTCTGCCTTGTAGAGGGAAGGTCCTGAGTTCCCACGTGTAGATGCCAGGCAGAAGTGGGGACCGCCTGCGTTTCTGGTCTCGGTAGGGTGGAGCCTGTGAATCCCGGAGCAGAGTAAACAAGAAGGAGGTGGAGGCGGTCCATGGTGGTTCCCGATTTCGTCCGTGGTTCTACACACACACAGATACATACACACGTGCACATACATACATACGCACACACACACAATTGAATAAATAATAAAAAACGTTTAAAAAAATGACCATGTAACCAAAAGTAATATACAGATTCAAAGTTGTAATAATCAAAATCCCACAGCAATTATTTAAAGAAATTGACCAAACAATCTCAAAATTCATATGGAAGCACAAAAGGCCCAGGATAGCAAAAACAATCCTGAGTAACAAAACTCTGTTGGAGGTCACACCATACCAAACCTTAATCCATAATACAAATCCACAGTAATAAAACAGCCCAGTACTGATTCCAAAATAGATGCATAGATTAAAGGATAGACACAAAATTAATTGATTAATTAATTGGATACCTTGATATAAGTCCACACAATTACAACCATTTGATCATTAACAAGTGGGTGCAAAAAACTCAATGGAAAAAGAACAGCATCTTCAACAAACGATGCTGGCAAAATTGGTTATGCATTGCAGAAGATTAAAACTGGACCCATATTTATTCACCATACACAAATATTAATTCCAAATGGATCAAGGACCTTAATATTAGACTATAAAAGCACTAGTTGAAAGAGTAGGGAACTCCCTCGAGCTGATTGGGGTTGGCTAACAGTTCCTAAACAGAAATCCAATAGCACAAGCACTAGAACCAACACTGAACAAATGGAATCTTATGAAATTAAAGAACTTCTGATCAGCTAAAGAGATTGTAAACCGAGCAAAAGGAAACTCACAGAATGGGAGAAAAAAATTTTTTAACATTTTTTATTATCTCCGCTCATACAAACTTAATAGGTACACTGGTTCCCTCCCTCCCTCCTCCTCCTCCCGACCCCTGTGCTCACCCTCCCCTCACCCCTCCCTCCCCATCCCTCAATGCCTCCCCCCCCCAATCCCCGGGGAATCCTTTAATGTGCATGCCAAACTCTCCTCTGGGTCCTCCTCTCTGATGACATACAAGGACTCAGTGGCATTTCCCTGAACCCTTTCCTTTGTACCCCTTAAGCATAGGAACACTACTGTGGCTGTCAATCCCTTGCCTCCAAGGACCTTGGTGCTTTTAGCAAATGCTAGACTTTGTGGGGTCAATAGTGTGTTGGACATTGCGTGGGGCATGCAAAGTCCAATTATGATTGCTTTGGCCCTAACTTGTGTGGAGTATCTTGCATATCATTGCTCCTCCCATCCTTGGGCTCTTACACTCTTACCACCCCCTCTTCTGCAAATTTCCCTGAGCTTCAGGATGGGGAGAGATTAGGCTGGCCTAGTTCTAGGTGGTTGATATAGAGTCCCTGAAGTTCTGGATTATGGTTTGTTGATTTTCTTTTGTGGTTTTGCTGCTTCTGCAATGCCCTTCACTCCATCCTGATGGGTATTGGATGTCACCCCCTGGCCATAGATAAAAAGCTGTTAAGCTAGAGTCTTGTTATAAGATTATATTCAAAGTAGATGTAATAAAAATAGGAAATCACAGTGAGGGAGGGGTCAATCACCCATTTGCAAAATGGTTACTTATTATCTGCCAGACTATAAGCCCTCCCCTTCTGGAGAGATCACACCCCTTCAGTTGTGAATGATCAGGAACGAAAAGTCTGTGAACTTAACCAGATGTCTCATTGCTTACTAGCAGTCTTTGATGGTGGCCTATTTTCTCTGCTATAACATGGTCCCCTCTCCTTGTTTCTGGTGTGGCCCTCCTACCCCATCATACTCCTTTCAATTACTGTATTACAGAGATTTATCGATGAGTGTCTCTAGGTGGGCTAGGTGGGTTTGGTACTAGGAGCCACCTATTAGGGAGTACATACGGCACTTAATATTCTGTGTCTGGGATACTTCACTCAATATAATTGTTTCTAACGACATCCATTTTCCGGCAAATTCCAGTAATTCATAATTTTTGATGGCTGAGTAGTACTCCATTGTATAGATGTACCACAGTTTCCTTATCCACTCGTCAACTGTTGGATATTTGGGTTGATTCCATGACTTTGCTATTGTAAACAGTGCTGCTATGAACATGGTCGTGCTTATGCTAATGAGGTGAATTTTTGCTGTATGGGTTATTGCTGTGGGGTTATTCCCAAAAGTGGAATAGCATATGACATTTCAATCTTTAATATCTTTAAGAATCTCCAGACGGCTTGCCAGAGTGGCTGTATGAGTCTACATTACCACCAGCAAAGTAGGAGAGTTCCCCTCTCTCCACATCCTCTCCAGCATTTGGTGTTGTTTGTATTGTGGATTTTTGCCATCCTGACCATGGTGAGATGATATCTCAGGGAAGTTTTGATTTGCATTTCCCTGATGGCTAAGGAAGTGGAGCATTTTTTAAAATATTTGTTAGACATTTTAATTTCATCCCTAGTAAAGTTTCTTTTAAGTTCCAGGGTCCCATTTTTTAATTGGGCCATTAGTTTCCTTGGCGTTTAGTTTTCCAAGTTCTTTGTGCACTCTGGATAATAGAGCTCTATCAGATATGTGGTTAGTGAAGATTTTCTCCCATTCTGTGGGTTGCCTCTGAGCTCGTGTTACAATCTCTTTATCTGAACAAAGCTCTTTAATTTCACAAGATCCCAACTGTTGAGAGTTGGTAGCAGTGACTGTGCCATTGGATGTTTATCGAGGAACTGTTGGCCTAGCCCAATCAGCTCGAGGGAGTTCCCTACCCTTTCAACTATGGTTTTTATAGTCTCTGGCCTTATGTCAAGGTCCTTGATCCATTTGGAATTGAGTCTTGTACAAGGTTACAAGTACAGGTCCAGGTCCGGTTTTAATCTTTTACATGTGGAGATCCAGTTTTGCCTGCATCATTTATTGAAGATACTGTTCCTTTGTCATTGGATTTTGTTGGGCCCCTTTGTCAAAGACCAAATGGCTGTAATTTTGTGGGCTTATATCTGGGTTTTCAACCCTATCCATTGATCTGTGTGTCTATTTTAGAGGCAGTACCAGGCTGTTTTTACAACTATGGATTTGTAGTATAGACTAAGGTTTTGTATGGTGATACCTCTGGTGGTGTTTCTATTACTCAGGATTGTCTTTGCTATCCTGGGTCTTTTGTGCCTCCATATGAATTTTGAGATTGTTTGGTCAACTTCTTTAAAGAATTGCTTTGGGATTTTAATTGGTATAGCATTGAATTTGTATATTGCCTTTGGTAGGATGGTCATTTTTACGATGTTGATTCTGCCAATCCAGGAACACAGGAGATCTTTCCACCTTCTGGTGTCTTCTGCAATTTCTTTCTTTAGGGTTTTAAAGTTTTCATTGTGAAGGTCTTTTACCTCCTTGGTTAGGTTTATACCAAGGTATTTAATTTTTTTAGTGGCTATAGTAAATGGGATTGTTTCTCTCAGGGCTTTTTCACTTCTTTCATTCTGGGCATGTAGGAAAGCCACTGATTTTTGTACGTTTATTTTGTATCCTGCTACCCTGCTGAACTTCTCAATTAGTTCCAGGAGCTTCCTGGTGGATTTTTTGGGATCACTCAAGTATAAGATTATGTCATCTGCAAATCGGGAAAAAACCTTAGATAAAAGGGTTAGGAACTCCCTCCAGCTGATTGGACTAAGCCAACAGTTCCTAATAAGAAATCCAATAGCACAGTCACTACAACCAACACTCTACAGATGGGATCTTATGAAATTTAGAGCTTCTGTTCAGATAAAGAGATTGTAACCCAGCACAAAGGCAACCCACAGAATGGGAGAAAATCTTCACTAACCACATATCTGATAGAGCTCTACTGTCTAGGGTGCACAAAGAACTTAGAAAACTAAACACCGATGGGATAAATAGCCCAATTAGAAAATGGGCCTCAGAACACAAAAGAAACTTTTTTTCTGATGAAATAAAAATGTATAACAAATATGTTTAAAATTGTTCCACATACCTAGCTGCCAGTGAAATGAAGTCAAAAGTGCCCTGAGATATCATGTCACCTAGGTCAAGATGGTGAAAATCCACAATTCAAACAACATCCAGTACTGGAGTAAAGGGAAATTTCATATTCTGCTGGTGGCAGTGCAGGCTTACACAACCACTTTCGAGATCAGTATGGTGATTCCTTAAAAGTTAAGGATTGAAATACCATGTGACCCTGCTATACCATTACTGGGAATATCCCTCATAATGCAGCAATTCACTACAGTGACAGGAGCACATCCATATTCATTGCAGCCCTATGTACAATAGGAAAATCATGGAATCAACAAAAATGCCCAACAGTTGACAAATGGATAATGTAAATGTGGCACATTTATACAATGGAATATTACTCAGCCATCAAAAAAGATACATTAATGAGATTTGCTGTGAAATGGATGGAACCAGAAAAAATTATATTGAGTGAAGTATCCCAGAAACAAAATGTTAGATGCCATATGTATTCTCTAATAAATGTATCCTAGTTCCAAACCTACTTAATGTCATATCCAAAGGTAAATCTGTAATACCTACTATAATCACAAAGTGTTGTAAACAAGAGGGAAGTGGTAGGAGGACCTCAAAAGAAAGGAGATTGGATAACATGCTTCAGTAGAGAAAATGGGCCATAGTTATCTATTGCATGTAAGTAGCAAGACATCATTAAAGTTCACTCTCACTTCCCTTCCTAATCCCTTGGGACTGAACAGGTTGATCTCACCAATCAGAGAGGGTATAAGGACTGGGAAGAGATGGCAAACATCTCCTCTTATATTAAGATCTTCATTTAAACACTCTTTAATCTTTGGTTAGGAGGTGACCTTTGACACCAATCAGGATGCAGCCAAGGGCAGTGCAGGAATACCAAAACTGAAAACAAACACAAACCATAATTCAGAACACCAAGGACTCTACATTATTCACTTGGATCCAGACCAGCAAAATCTCTCCCTGTCCTAAAGCTCAGGGAAACTTACAAAAGAGAGGGCAGCAAGATTGTAAGAATCTAAAGATGGGGAGGACTAAAGATATGCAAGATACTCCACACAAGTGAGGGCTGCAGCAGCCAGGATTGACTTTGCCTGACCTGCACAATGGCTGACATGTCATCCACCTCCCAAAGTCTAGCACAGAGGAGAAGGCTTCTGGCAGTAGGATCCTTAGAGGCAAGGGGTTAAACAATCATAATAGAGTTCCATGCTAATGGGGAGCCCAAGAAGGGGCCCCTAGTTATGCCACTGAGCCATGAACACTGACTAGGATGGAGGACTTGGAGGGAGGTTAAGTGACCACATAAAGGGATGTTCCAGGGGATAGGAGGGAGGAAGGAGGAGACACCAGGAGAAGGGGAGGAGGGGAGAGGGTGACATGAAGGGGGGAAGGGGAAAGTGTTTAATATGGAATCACAGGAGATGGGAGGAGGGAGGGAGAGTACAGGTTTTCCTATTGAGGTTTTATGATTAATTATTTTAATAATTCAAAAATAGAAAAATATAATAAAAATTGTTGCTACATTTCAAAATGAGTTGAAAAAAATCTACATAGATATGCACATTCACAGGTCAAGCTATGTAACATTGATATACCTAAATCAATACATGTCTGAAGAACATAAAGACACAGGAAATCATACTGAGCTGCTAACATTGGTTCAATGTAAATTAGCAATAATCAGTGAACATATTACCCAATTTTGAGCAGACCACAGCAAAGTGCCAACGCAGGTACATTCATTTCTGGATGCTCCAAATTAACTTTCTGTATTAACCATTCCTAGCCATATTTTTTAGTTTGGTATCTCTCTGAATTTGACATCATCAAATATTTGCTAGAGGCATTGTATATATGCATGTAAAATCTTTTTTTTAGTATTCGTTTATTTTTTCCATTCATACAAGCTTGATAGGTACCCCATTCCCCTTCCTCCCTCCACCCCTCCCTGGATCCCCTTGCTCCCTCCTCCCTTTTCCCCTTCATTTCTCCCCCTCCCTTACTCCCTTTGTCCCCCCCCCCCAACCATCCTAGAGCATCTTTTATTGTGCATGCAAACTTCCCTCTGGGTCCTAATCTCTGATGATGTATATGGACTCAGTAGCATTGCCTAGAGTACTTTTTTGTGTTCCCCTTTAGTATGGGAAACACTATTGTGGCTGTTAATCCCTTGTTAGTGCGTGTGATCCATGTTAGACTTGGGGGGGTCAGTGATATGTTTGTCAATGCACAGGTAATGCAAAGTCCTATTATGATTACTTCGGCCTTTCATGTTGTAATTTCTCCCCATCTTTAGGCTCTTACAATCTTACTGCCCCTTCTTCCGCAAATTTCCCTGAGCTATAAGATGGGGAGAGATTAGGCTGGCCTGGTTCCAGGTGGTTTATATAGAGTCTCTGATGTTCTGAATTGTGGTTTATTGCTTTTTTTTTCAGTTTTGCTGCTCCTGCACCACCCTTAGCTCCATCCAGATGGGTATTGGATGTCACCCCCTGGCCAGAGATTTCTTTCCACCCTACTTGAAATTTGCAAGATTGTGAGACAAGAAATTTGACAGCATACTCTTTGGGCTCAACTCCTGCTAGTTCTGTAGTGCACAGTTTTCCTAGCATTTTCTTTTCCTTTTGTGATCTGATGCTGCTACTGAAGTTGTTTAAGTCAAATTCTGGGCTCTAACAACCCTGAGCTACCTACACACAGCTATCTATCTATCTGTCTATATCTATCTATCTATCTATCTATCTATCTATCTATCTATCTATCTATCTAATCTGTCTGTCTGTCTGTCTGTCTCTCTCTCTCTCTCTCTCTCTCTATCTATCTATCTATCATCTATATGTCACTTAAAGAAGCAAATAATGGAAAAAAGTAATTTAATTAATGTTGTCACATAGGAAGAAGAAATGACGTGGTCTAGTAACCCCCTGAAGATCATGTTTGGGGTTTTCGGTATGTGGTTTAGGTTTAGGTTTAAATGCAGTGTGGAAAGATATGTGTGATTAAGCAGTTCTGGTAAAGGTATAATCATGTCTATCATTGATGGATCAATGTCCAACTCCTGGCCTGTCTTGCAATGTGGTTATGTCATTAGGGTTTTGTGAAATCATTCCCAGGAGCCAAACTCCAACTCTTTGTGGAACTGGGGCCCTAGATTTCTTGTTCCCCAACTGAGAATTCTAGGTAAATTCTAATCACTTGAGGTCCATTGTCTCACTAGCTGGAGAGTATAAATGAGGTGCATGAGTGTTTTTCTTCAGAGTGACATTGTACATGTTCAGATTCTTAAAAAGGTACTTAAGTTTGTCATTGATGTCCTGGGCCTTTCCTTGCTATTCCTTTGTCTCTTCATAGTGAAAAATAGTGTCTGAACCAGAACAGGTGAGTAGCACTTCACTTTCTTTCTTCAAGATATTCTAAAGAATTCTTTTACCCTTGTCTTTTATTTATCCTACTGATGTAACCAAATCACAGAAAAGCACTCCAAAGTGGTAACAGTGTAGCCAGAAAAGCAGACATAATAGATTCTGACTTATTACATATACTGGGAATTTTAAATTCTAAATTATCAAGAAAGACTTTCTCATATGTAAGCTTTGAGTAATGTTAGACAAAATACTATGTAAGTCTGAAGATAATCAGTTATTTTACAATCAGTTTGTTCTTCCATTTTAAGTATATAAGGGTTCTGTGGTTTCCTTCCCATCTGCTACAGAATGAGGGATCCATTCTTGTAATTGTCTTTTTAGGTAACTATAGCTTATGGCTCAAGAATGCAACAGTGGGCATACCATTGAGGTAAGCAACATCCTTTCCCTAACCTATCAGTATTAACTCTCATCAGTCCTTCAGGGAATGTGGAGATATTCCCCTTTGCATTTTGAAATTTTGTTAGGAAAAAATCTTGGACAGGTTTTGATTCATGCTCTCACGAGTGCTCAGGTATATATGATCAAAGGCAACACAGATGAAACTCTGTGGGCCACTCATTGAAAAAGATAAAAAACAGAAGGAGTCTAGTAGGGGAAAAAAAGTTGGAATGGAAAGAGGAGGGGCATAGGATTGGCCTTCCAGAACCTTCTTTCCATCTCCCCAAAGCAGCTTTTCTCCTCTCTGTTGAATGCTTTCTAGTTTTTTGCCACTATACTCACTCACTCCCGCATAAACAAACATGCATAAAATATTAGATGCTAGAGTGTACATATGATATAGTATATGCAGCCTTTACCCTTTAGGCCTAGATTACCTGGTTTAATGCAGTGTTTGAAAGTTCTATATATTCTCTTGCAGTTTGCATAGTTTCATTTTCTTTAGAGATGAACTAATTTCCATTGCGAATATTCACTGCGTTTTTATTATTCATTCATTAGTTGATGGACATCCAATCTGCTTTCGTTTCCTGCCTGTTGTGAACACACAGCATTTAACATAGATGTGCAGATATCTCTGTTGTAGGATAATAAATCATTTGGATATAAGAGGAGTTATTTAGCTGTATAGCATATCAGTTTTAGTTCTAGTCTCTTAAAAATACTGATATCCAGGGCTGAAGAGGTGGCTCAGGGGCTAAGCCTCCGCCTTGCAGGTGGAAGGTCCTGAGTTCGGATCCCAGATCCCATGTATAGACGTCGGGCGGAAGCGGGGGGGAGGCCTGCACTTCTGGTTCTGGTAGGGCAGAGCCTGTGAATTCCGGGGCAGAAGGAGGTGGAGGCGGCCATGGTGGTTCCTGAATTCGTCCGTAATTCTACACACACACACACACACACACACACACACACACGTTCACATACATATGCACACGCGCACAGTTGAATAAATAATAATAATAAAAATTTAAAAAATACTGATATCCATAGTGGGTGCATCATTTTATACTCCCACAAATAGTGTACAAAGTTATCATTTGACCTATATCTTCTCCAGCATTTGATGTCATTTTTATCTTGATAGTCAATCTAAGAGACAAAATGAAATTTAATTTATTTAATTCAAATTAAACAAATTTATTTAATTAATTTAACACAAATTTAGTTTACAATTATCTTATGATTCAGGCTGTTAAACATTTTTCTATGTTCACTATTATGCTTTAAAATTTTTATTGTTCTATTTTTAAAAATATAATGAGTGATTGTCCCTGCATCCCTTCCTTTCTTTCTTCCTCCCTATTTCTTTTCCCATGCTTCTGCATGTCATCAATCTATCCCATTCCCTCTCACTCTTATGTCTGTTTATTGCTAGGATCCACTTATAAGGTAAAACAAATGCTCCATTTACTCACAAATTTTATTAGTTCATCAATCTGAAAGCTAAATAATATTCCATTGCATATATGTACTACATTTTCATAAATCATTCCTCAAATGTTGGATGTCTAAGCTGGTTCTATTTCTTTTCAATTGCAAAAAAGGCTTGCTAGGAACCCTCTCAAACTCCAAGAGTTGAGGGAACTGATCACACTATATCCTCACAATGGCTTAAAGAGGAACAATCCTTACTTGCCAGACCTGCATGTCTGGCCAAGTATACAGAAGAATGTGAACTTTATCAGACAGCTCTCTATATTTTATTCACCTGTCCAGGGACTAGCCCCATCCACTGTGAAATTAGAGCTTCCCTATCAACAAGACAATCGCCCTCAGGTTTCTTCAGGGTTTAACTCAACTACTAATTATCCACAAATGTGCCCAGAGCTTGAACCCTCAACCATCAAGCTGACACCTGTATCAAACTGTGACAGAAGGTAGTCCATTCTTCTCTTCTAAAAGTTTTATAGTCTCTGATCTAACACTGAGGCTCTTTTTTTATTTCCACTTATGCAAACGTAACAGATACACTGGTCCCCCCTCCCTCCAACCCCCTATCTCCCTGTGCCCCCTTCCCTCCCCCTTCCCTTCCCATCCCCCAGTGTCTCCCCCTCCCATCCCCGGGGCATCCTTTAATGTGCATGCCAAACTTTCCTCTGGGTCCTCTTCTCTGATGAGATGCAAGGACCCAATGGCATTTCCCAGAACCCTTTCCTGTGTTCCCGTTAAGCATAGGAACACTACTGTGGCTGTCAATCCCTTGCCTCCAAGGATCTTGGTGCCTTTAGCAAATGCTAGACTTTGTGAGATCAATAGTGTGTTGTACATTGTGCAGGGCATGCAAAGTCCAATTATGATTGCTTCGGCCCTAACTTGTGTGGAGTATCTTGCATATCATTGCTCCTCCCATCCTTGTGCTCTTACAATCTTACCGCCCCCTCTTCCACAAATTTCCCTGAGCTTCAGGACCTAACAAAGGAGGTAAAAGACCTTTACAATGAAAACTTTAAAACCCTAAGGAAAGAAATTGCAGAAGACACCAGAAGGTGGAAAGACCTCCCATGTTCCTGGATTGGCAGAATCAGCATCGTAAAAATGACCATCCTACCAAAGGCAATATACAAATTGAGTGCTATACCAATTAAAATCCCAAAGCAATTCTTTAAAGAAGTTGACCAAACAATCTCAAAATTCATATTGGAGGCACAAAAAAACCCAGGATAGCAAAGATGATCCTGAATAACAAAAACAAGGCTGGAGGCACAAAAGACCCAGGATAGCAAAGACAATCCTGAGTAACAAAAACACGGCTGGTGGTATCACCATACCAAACCTTAGTCTGTACTACAAAACTGAGGCTTTTGATACATTTAGAATTGATTTTCATGTGTGGAGACAAATAAGGGACCAATTTCAGTCTTCTGCATCTTGATATCCAATTTTACCAGCATCATTTGCTGAAGATGCTGTCCTTTTTTCAATGGACTTCTTTTTTTTTTTTTTTTTTTGCACCTATGTCAAGATCAGTTAACTGTAGGTAAGTGTGCTTATATTTGGGTCTTAAATTCTATACCATTGATTTATATCTTTTTTTGAGCCAGTATCATGCTGCTTTATTACTAGGGCTTTACAATACAGTTCAATATCTGTTACAGTAATGCCTCCAGTGAGTTTTTAATACTCAGGATTGCTTTTGCTGTCCTGTGTCTTATATGTATCCATCTGAGATTGGTTTACCATTTTTTTGTGAAGAATTGGGTTGGAATTTTGATTGGTATTGCACTGAATCTTTATAGTGGTTTTGGTAGAATGGTCAATTTAGCAATGTTAATTCTACTGATGAAAGAACATGGAAGGGCTTTCCATCTTCTGATGTCTTCTATAATATTTTGTTCAACGTTTTAAAATTTTAATTATATAAATCTTTCACATCTTTTGCTAGGTTTATTCTAAGATACTGCATTTTGTAGAAGCAATGATAAAATATATTGTTTCTCTCAGGTCTTTCTCACTTTGTTTATCCTTGACATTAAGGAAAGCCTCTTATTTTTGAGCATTGATTTTTGAATCCTATCAGTTTATTAACATTTATTAGTTCCAGGGGATTACTTTAGGGTCCTTGAGATACAGGATCATGTTATCTGTGAATGGATAACTTGATTTCTTTTCCTAGTTGTATTCTTTTTATCTTCCTCTCTTGTCTTATGGCTCTAGCTAAGACTTCAAGTACAATGTTGAATAGAAGTGGTAAGAGTGGTTAGCCTTGTCTGATTCCTGATCTGAATGGGAATGCTACAAGTTTTTCACCATGTAGGACAATTTGTGCTATAGGATTGTTTTATATGGCCGTTATTATTTTGATAAATGTTCTTTTGAACATTTTTTTTCTCCATGGTCTTTATCCCAAAATGGTATTGGATTTTTGTCAAATGCTTTTTCAGCAACAGTTGAGAGATTCATGTGGTTTTTCTTTGTATTTGTTTATACAGTGAATTATATTTATAGATTTACATATATTAAACTTGTATCTCTGGAATAAATCTAACATGGTTATATTGGATGATCTTTTTTGTATTTTTTAAATCCAGTTTCTAGAATTTTGTTGAAAACTTTTGCATCTGTGTTCATCAATGAGATTGACCTATATTTTTCCTTTTTATTTTTCTCATTATTTGGTGTTGATATCAGTGTAATGTTGGCTTCATAAAAGGAGTCTTGAGGTGTTCCTTTTCTATTTAATAAACTAATTTAACATATAATTTTGTTAATTGTTCTTTGAATATCTGGTTGAATTCTGTGCTGAATTCATCTGGTCCTGTGCTTTTTTTGGTAGGGAGATTCATAATTCCCACTTCAAATTCATGCCTTGTATAGGACTATTTAAATAATTAAATTCATCATGGTTTAACTTTGGTGTATTGTATATGATTGGAAATTGGTCCATTTCTTTGGGATTGTAAAACTTTTTGGTAAGTAAATTTTAAAGTATGAGATTCTGGTTTTCTGTATTTCCTTACCATCTGTTGTGATAACTCCATTTTTAAAAATTTTTTTTCTTCTTTATTATTATTATTATTTATTCAATTGTGTGTGTGTGTGTGTGTGTGTGTGTGTGTGTGTGTGTGTGTGTGTGTAGAACCACGGATGAATTCGGGAACCACCATGGCCCGCCTCCACCTCCTTCTTGTTTACTCTGCCTGGGGATTAACAGGCTCCGCCCTACCAGGACCAGAAGCTCAGGCCACCCCCGCTTCCACCTGGCATCTATACGTGGGATCCGGGATCCGAAC
This sequence comes from Typhlomys cinereus, assembly GCA_023101885.1. Taxonomy (NCBI): domain Eukaryota; kingdom Metazoa; phylum Chordata; class Mammalia; order Rodentia; family Platacanthomyidae; genus Typhlomys; species Typhlomys cinereus. Next base: position 1,846,292 of record JALPQD010000094.1, on the reverse strand, counting down.
TCAGGACCTTCTGCCTGCAAGGCAGAGGCTTAACGCCTGAGCGCCTCTCCAGCCCGATAACTCCATTTTTATGTCTAATTTTATTTGCTGTTTATTTCTTTTGATTTTTGTTAATTTACTTAAGCAATTGTCACTCTTGTTATGTTTTTCACAGAACCAACTTTTTGTTTGATTCATTCTTTGTATTCGTTTCTTTGTCTCAATTCTAGTTATTACTGCTCTGATCCTGCTAATTTCTGCTCTGATCCTGTGCATCTATTTCTTGTTTATGGGTTTGTTTTTGTTCCTCTAAAGCTTTAAGCTGCATTCATTGTTAGGGTGTTCATTGTGATATTTCAATTTTTTTGTTGTAATTTTTGAGGGCTATGAATTTTTCTCTTACGGCCAGCTTCATCATATCCCAGAGGTTTTGATCCGATGCTTTTCCATTATTACTGAATTCTAGGATTTTTTGAATTATTATTTGTACTTTTGTCTGGACCCATTCCTCATTCAGTAACATTGTTAAGCCTCCTAGAGTTTATGCACTTTCTGTTGTTCGTCTTGTTGTGGATGTCCACTTTTATTCCCTGGTGATAGGAGAGACTTCAGGTGATGATTTTGACTTTCATGTATTTGTGGAGGCTAACTTTGAGCTCTACTATGTGACCCATTTTGGAGATAGTTCCATGGGATGCTGAGAACAATGTATATTTATTGGTGTTAGGATGAAATATCTGGTAGATGTCTGTCAGCTTCATTTTGTTTATAGTTTGGTTTAATTCCAGTGTGTCTGTGTTCAGTTTTTGGATTGTTTACCTGTATATCATTTTTGTGTATTGACAATTCTTTACTTGATAGTTGCATTGGCATTACTTCTCATCTTTATCTTTTTGAGTGCATTGATCAATTTTGTTTATCTTGAGAATTTTTTCTAATATCTTCTGTAGACCTTGTTTGAAAGGTAAGAAGGACTTCATCTTTTGATGGGAAATATTTTTCTTTCTCTTTTAAGCTGACTGATAACTTGGCTGGGTATAAGGGCCTAGGTTGACATTTGTGATCTTTCATGACTTGAACAATTCCTTCCCAAGCTCTTCTGGGTTTTGCTATTTCTGTTTATTGGTATATTGGAAGACAATTGACTCTTTCATTGTAATCAGTATTCTCCCACTTTGCAAAAAGTGTGCATCATTTCTAAAAGTTTTCCATTGAAATATTCATGTTTTGTGTACATAATCAGATCATTTGCAAATAAGGTTACTTTAATATCTTACTTTCCTCTTTGTTTCCTTTTATTTGCTTTGTTGTCTTGTTACACTACCTAAGATTTCTAGTACTATATTGAATAAGAGAGGAGAAAGTAAACAACATTATCTCTTGCTCCTGATTTTGGTGAAATGTTTTGAGTTTTTCTCCATTTAGTGAAATGTTGGCTATAAGTATGTTACATACAACCTTTATCATGTTGAGATAAATTCCATTTATTCTAAGTTTCTTCAGTTCATATTGAACTATCCCTGAATCTCTGAAACAAACCCAGTTTGATCACAGTAAATGGCCTTTTGTTTGCAAATTTGTTTTGCAGATTTGGTTTGCAAATAATTTCTTTTCTGTTGTTATATATATCTCTTTTGGTCTTTTGTGTGTGTGTGTATGGTTGTGTCTGTGCATAGTGTATGTGTCTGTGTGTATCAAAAGGGCACTTTGTATGTCTGTGGAGACACAAGGGTGAATTCAGAAATTATCTTTGACTGCTCTACCTCTTCTTCACTTGCTCTGGGGTTTCCCAAACTGCATTCCAGAGCCAGAAGTATAGGTTGTTGTGATTTCCACCCAACTTTTTTACTTGGAACCTGGGATTCAAATTCAAGTATTTCCGTTTTCAAGGCTTAATCCCTGAATTATCTCTCCAGTCCTCCATCTCTTGTTTTCATGGAAACACAAGCTTCCTAAGATGAGTTTAGGGAGTATTTTCCTATGTTATGGAATAATTTTCAAAGGAAATCAGTTTATCATTGAAGGTCAGATAAAATTGACAGTGATTTTTACCTGGGTTTAGACTTTTTCAGTTGTGAAATTTCAGTAACTTCTTCTGTCTCTCTGCTCATTATGGATCTGTTTAAATTGTTTTTCTAGTCTTGATTTAATGTTAGACAACCAGAGGCATCTTGAAATTTATGTATTTTTTTGAGGTTGTATAAGTAGTGAAATACACATTTTATATTTTTCATCCAGTGACTTTTTGAATTCACTTAAATCTATCATAATGGCTTTGTTTGCATCTCTACTTTCATTAATTTCTGTTTTTCATTTCTCCCTTAGTTCATTTTTATAATAGTTTGGTGATGTATTTTGTCAAAAAAATCAATTTTTTGTTTTGTGCTTCTTTCTACTTTTCATTTCCTTACAATTTCTCATTCATAAGCTTCTTTTCAGTGTTTTTCTACAGTAGCTATTTATTCTATGCTTTTTTTTTCATCAGTCTATATTTATTGTTAATCATAATGGGTTTCATCATAGGTGTACTAACAGGTGCTAATTTTCTTCTTTGACTTGTGAGTAGTCATTCTTTTATGCTCTACTCCTGAGATATCATCTACTTCATGGTTACTAGATATAATTATTACATAATTTGTCATATTTGAAGGAATTATGCTGCTTTGGCTTTCATGTCTCTTGCATTATTATCATGGGGTTTACACTTATGTGATTATTTTCTTTTGTTTTAAGCTATATTCTTTCACTTTAAGCATTTTTATTGTTCACTTGGGCCTTAGATATGGTAGCATTAAAAAGCACATGTTCAGTAAATTGCTTTTTAGTCCAACAGTTCAGGATGCCTGATGCAACCTCTTCATATATCCCTGAGTGGACTATTAACTACAAGAACAGCCATAGCTGTTCAATACTCCCATTGTCATTATTTGAAATGTGTCTCATGTGTGTTGGTTAGGTCATGGCCTCTTGAGAGGTAGAGCCTTGCTGGAAGAAGGCAGTCACAAGGGGTGGGCCTTGAGGTAGATTAGACCCATGTACCTCCAGGAAAAGTCTGCCTTTGCAGCAAAAAGTCTTGCAGTTCTCAGCTTTCAATATATCTGCAATGACATAGCGTCCTCCAGCTTTGGCCAGCCAGCTATGCTACCTCTACCATAACAGACTGTATCTTCCCTGTGGAACGGTAAGCTGAATAAATCTCCCTTTTTCCCTTAAGTTGCTTGACTTTGGGTGCTCTCTCAAAGAAATAATTAAGAGTAACTGCAACAGAAATTGGTACTGAGTAGTTCATAGTGCTGTGAGATTAAGAACATCTGGTACCACAACGTGACACTGTTTATGAAGCTGAGAGAAGTTGGTACCCAAGCAGTATGACAATACTGTGATGTGGCTAGTGTGCCTTTGGAACTGTTTGTTGGGAGAAATATGGAGAACTTTGGGACTGTGTGTTGGGAAAGTCTTTGTGTCTTGGCTATGGGGCCAAATGAGCCTTTCTCGTGAGAGCTCCCAAGACAGCAATACTGTGAGAGACGCAGGCAGTGGAAGCCCAGCTTGTGATGGTCCAGATGGGAACAGAGACTGTGTTTGCAACTGGATGAGTGATATATGGAACCATGTGTTGGCAGAGAGTTTACTGAAGATTTTCCTTCATCCTGAAAGCTTATCTAAAGTTAAACTGGAGTGCTTGATGGAGGAAATTTCTAAGTAATGTAGTTTTGACAGTGTGATATGGCTACTCTTTAGCTGTCTTCAGAGTTATGAAAAAGAGCAAAGAATCAGTCAGGAAGATGCAAAAACTATAAGATCTAATAATGAAAACTATAATGTCAAACTTAAAGAGTTGAACCAGGAAGGAGCAAAGAACAAAATGGTAGTTAAAGAGATTAGCTCCATTTGTAAATCAAAACCTGCTCTCAATTTGAATAATAGGAGAGGGCTAGCTTGAGGGCAAGATCCTCAGGGAAGGCTCCTATCCATAAGAATGCAAATCCTTTTGGAAAACATGAGCTAAAGGGTAGAGTTCCATAGCAAGGATCCATTTCTTCCATAAAGCAACTGTCCAGGTGTGAAAAAGCTTTTTCCCATGGTCAGCATAGAAAAGCGAAATCAGCTGTGATTCAAGGGGACCAGTCTTGACAAAGTCTTCCATGTGGTTCTGGTTTTAGAAGCATCAAGAATGCAAGAGAGAGGAGTTGGTGAAGTTCTCTTCCAAGATATCAAAAAGTGATGCAAGCAAGGCAGCATGTGGCAGAAAGTCTGCAGTTTAGAGGCTCAAGAAAGGTAGTTTGTGCTGTGGAATTAAAGCTTGGTTTGCTGTTGAGAAGTAAAGATGTTAGAGATGCGAGAGACAACATGGTACATCTGCCAAGAAGAGCTGTATATCCTGGGAGGAGTCAGCCCAAGAGAGTGATGTGTTCTACGGGCAGCTTCATTGGAGGGATGGAACCAAAGCTTTTTGGAACTGAGATGATTTCAAGGAGAGGCTCACCTATTGGACTTGGAACTACAAGATTTGCAGTTTATCCTGTAGTGTTTGGTGTTGTTATGAACTGATCTTTCCTGGATATGCCCCCATTCTTCCTTTTGGAATGGGAATATTTATTCTGTGCCATTGTATGTTGGAAGTAGGTAACGTGTGTTTGATTTTATAGGAGACTTTGGACTTTTGGACTGTGTTAGAACTAATGATGTAATCTATAAAGACTTTTAAAGTTGGACTGAGTATGGTTTGCATAATGAGATGGCAATGAGCCTGAGGGGGCCAGGGGTGGAGTGTCATGGTTTGAAATGTGTCCCCCACAGTCTCATGTGTTTGGGAAGGTCACGGCACCTTGAGAAGTGGAGCCTTGCTGGAGAAAGGCAGTCACAAGGAGTGGGCCTTGTGGTGGGTTAGTCCCACCTTACCTATAGGAGAAGTCTGCTTTTGCAGCAAGCAGTCTTGTAGCTCTCAGCCTCCAAGATGTCTGCAGTGACATAGCCTCCTCAAGCTTTGGCCAGCCAGCCATACCACCTCCACTGTGAAAGACTGTTTCTTCCCTCTGAAATTTTAACCTGAATAAACTCCCTTTTTCCCATAAGTTGCTTGACTTTGAGTGCTATCTTACAGCAATAGTTAAGAGTAACCATTGTTCAAATGTCATTCCAGCCAAGTCATGGTAGTATCCTTTTAACTTCAATAAGTACTGGAGGATAGTTGATCAAGGATCACAGAATTATGTACCATGCACTTGGATTCCAGTCACTATGATTAGGACTAAGAGGAATGTAAGACTGCCAGACCCAGGGATAATTATTAAGATGCATTTTCTCAGTGCTCTCCCATGCTTCCCTGTAGAGATCTCATGTTTAATGAGTTCATTTGCAGATCTGTATCTTGTAGGATAATTACAATGTATAGTTTGCCTCTGTTCTTTTACTGGGTTTCGGTGGCACAGTTGCCTATGATATTTTGAAATAGAAGAAGAGAATACAAAATCACATCAATCATTATACCTAATTTCCATGAGAATGGCAGAAAACCAAGAGAAATTTTAATTTGACAACAAATTTTAGGTTTTGATTGAACTGATGCTGGCATATATATCATGAATGAAGTGAGCAACATTTCTTTGCAATGAACAGAACAGAAAAATTATTACCTTTTATTCAGTAGTTACAATGAAAGATCAAGCATAAAATACATTTAATTAAAGTACTTTTGAAAAGAATTAGTGTCAATGGGGACAGATAGGGGTATGCAGAAAGTTCCATCCATTCCATTGTGTGATTTCTTTTTCTTAAGACTGAGCTCTGTAGAAAGACAGAAGGAAGAGAAGGTTTTTAGTCACCAGTCACATCAGAAAGGTTTTTTTTTTTTTAATTTTTCTACTTTTACAAGCATATTGGGTATTCATCCCAGCTTACCTCCCTCCCCCATCCACTCCATCTGATCCCTTCCCTTCACCATTCTCTCCCACTCTCTCCTACCCTACTTCATGTGTGCTTCTACGGACCCCAGGTTCACTTTGACCTGTCTATTCTTGTGGGCCCTCGGCCTCTTTGTTATACTAAATTACCTCTCTTCAGGCCACTCCACTGATAGGTGTATTCTCTCTACTAATTCAGCTTGAGATCCAAAGGTTTCTACTGTAAGTACCCATTATGTGGGTTTAAGAGCAGCTACTAACAGAGTACTTTGGTATACTGTCTTCCTACCTATAGGTTTATGGGCTGTCTTCCCAGTTATTTTTTCCTCCCCCCATTTTTTTTTTATAGATTCTTATTCTAGTTTACAGCAACAGGGATGTGAAACCTTCTAAGTGGGCCTTAATTCAATCAGAAAGCTGTTGATTGTCTCCTCTAATATTCATGCCATGTTACACTAGTGGTCAAAAGAGAGAAAAGGTTAATTTTCCCAGCTACAAAATGAAAAAATAATTTAAGTTATAAATACATGTTATGGGATTATATAATTATGACTAAATTCAAGAGTAAAAATTCAGAAAGACTAAAAATGCAATTCAAAGATTTATTATTTTGAAGATCAGATTTCTATCTTATTTTCTTGTTTTATTTATGAAGACAATATTTAAGGAATATCTTTAATTGTACAGATGAATATGGAGTCGCATGTGCAAGTATGTGCAGACATGAAGAGGGCTGAAAGTGATATCCTTTGTTTTCTTCCATCATTGTTCAGTTCATTTATTGAGAGTTTTCTTAATTGAATCCATTGTTCTCTTTTAAAGTTGTTTATGGTTCACTTTTTTTATACTTTTTAAAAAAATTTTTTTTTTTATTCAATTGTGTGTGTGTATGTGTGTGTGTGCGTGTATGTGTATGTGTATATAGAACCACGGGCGAATTCGGGAACCACCATGGACCGCCTCCACCTCCTCCTTGTTTACTCTGCCCCAGGATTCACAGGCTCCACCCTACCATGACCGGATTCGCAGGCCGCCCCGCTTCTGCCCCGCATCTATACGTGGGGTCTAGGATCCGAACTCAGGACCTTCTGCCTGCAAGGCAGAGGCTTAACCCCTGAGCCACCTCTCCAGCCCATGGTTCACTTTTTTATGTCTTTATTTACTCAAAATTTTGAATGGGAATCAGTGGTCAAAGTGCTTTCCATGCAACCAGCAGAATGAAAGCTCAGATCCTCAAAATTCAAGGTATATTTGACGGCCCCTTGCCATTCCAGCTATGGAAGTCAGGACCTAGGAATTTCCATAGCAAGTAGTTAACCAGGCTACCCTATATATAAGTAAGTCCTGAGTTTAATTAGAGATGCTGGAGTCTAAGATTCCTTACATGAACCTCAGATCTTCACATACACCTAAATGCACACATTTAAATGCACACATGTAAATATTCATGAACACAAGAAAACTAAAAAACAAATTATAATGAAGCTGGGTGATGTTTATGACCACAGTTTCTACTGATTGGCTGAGTTGAGAAGATGAAGACTTGGAGACCATCCTGTGCAATGAATTAAAACTTCAGCTTATAGAAACAAGAGAAAAAGACCAAACTACATGAAAACTTCGAGCCATATTTTTACTTATTTGAAATCAGAACATGTTTATTCATCAATTCATTTGATAACTGTTAATCTGTCTTTTTTATCATAAATTTCTTTGGTCAGATATCCAACAACTTCCTTTTTGCATCTGGGAAAAGAATACATCAATGAAAGCATGCTAAGAAATTAGATCGACTCTTGTTCTAATTACTCTTTTGTTGTGAGAGAGAAAACCCAAAGTCATGCAACTTAAGGAAGAAAGGGAGATTTATTCAACTTACAGTTCCAGAGGGGAGATATAATTTTTCATGTCAGAAGCAGCATGACTGTGGCAGAAGCTGGAGACAGGCTGCATTACAACCATCTGGAGGATGAGAGATGCTAGATTGCAAACTGTGAGTGCAGACCTCTCCTGGAACTAGTGTGGGATTAATCTTCTGAAGTTCTTTTGTGCTGTGATTGCCTTCCTTCTGCAAAGTTCTACCTCCTAAAAGTGCCATGACCTTCAAAAACACATGAGACTGTGAGGGACATATTTAAAACCATGACACTCCACTCCTGACCCCTAGGGGCTCATTGTCACCTAATTATGCAAACCATACTCAGTCCAACATTACAGACTATACCAGTTTTCCCAACACAGTTCATATAAAGTCCAAAGAATCTTTAAAGTCAAAAGACAAGATTCATACTTTCTACAAATAATGGTGCAGAATAAACATTCACATTCCAAAAGGAAGGAATGATGGCATTCTTATGGGTGGGATCCTTCTCTGAGGCTCTTGTCCTCAGTGTAGGGCTTCTTCTGTAATACAAATTGAGAGCAGGCTTTATTTTACCAATGGAGATAATCTCATGAACATCACTGAACATTTGGCTGTGTATATTCTCTGTAGACTTGCCCTCACAATTTTCTTCAAACTTCACAGTTTTTGCTTTTTCCTGCCTGATTCCTTGCTCTTTTCTGTACCTCTAAACAAGAGTGCAAAAAGGTTTTCTTACCACACATTCAAGTTTGTCTTGTCTTGAAAGTTCTTCTACCAAACACTCAAATTTACTTCAGGCAAGCTTTCAGTTCCAGAGCAAAACTTAAACTCTTTGCCTCAACATGGCTCCATTTGCCTATCCTCATGTTTCCAACATAGTCTCTGTTCCTATCCAGACCATTGCAAGCTAGGATTCCACTGCCTAAATACTTCATAGCTTTGCTTTCTTCTAGACTCTCAAAAGAAAGGCCCATTTGGCATAGTCACCAAGATGCAAAGACTTTCCCAACACATAGTTCCAAAGTGTTCCATATTTTTCCCAGCAAAAAGTTCCAAAGGCATTGTAGCTATATTACATAATTGGACATATGCTGGGTACCATCTTCTCTCAGCTCTACAAACAACTTAATTTTTTGGTACCAGATTCTCTCAGTCTCACATAATAACACCACATTTCTCTGGTACCGTTTTCTGTTCTAGTTACTCTTGTGTTTCTAAACACCCAAAGTTAAGCAACTTAAGGGAGAAAAGGAGATTTCTTCAGCTTATGGCTGAAGAGAGGCGATACAGTCCTTCATGGCAGAAGTGGAATGGCTAGAGGCAAATTATGTCATACACATCCAGACTGACAACTACAAGAGTAGACCTCTTCCAGAAGTAGGGTAGGACTAGTCTACATCAAGGCCCACTCCTTGTGACTGCCTTCCTCCAGCATGATTCCAGCTACTAAAAGTGCCATCATCTTCCTAAACACACAAAACTGTGGAAGACACATTTCAAACTATGACAAGTTTTTAGAGGGAAAAAGCATTGCTTATCCTGATGTTAGGAAGAGTCACCTTTAAATATTTTGTCGAATAGTTCATTCTTTTTTACTCTGTGTGTGTGTGTGTGTGTGTGTGTGTGTGTGTGTGTGTGTGTGTGTGTGTCTGTGTCAGAGGGCACTATGTGTCCCTGTGAGGACCAAGGGTGATTTCAGGAATCATCCTGGATCATTTGTAATCTTTCTTGCTTCACTCTGGGATTTTTCCAGGCTCTGTCTGCCAGAGCCACAAGTGCAGACTGCAACAAATTCTACCTGATTTTTACATGGTACCTGGGATCGGAACTTCAGAGATCTTCTGTTTATGAGGTAGGGTTTTAAACCCTGAACCATCTCTCCAGCCCAAGAGGAAGGTATTTTCTAATGATGGTGTTACAGTTTTTCTTTGTGTTGCTCATAAACACATGACCAAATAAATTAGGGAAATAAGAGTATAATTGCTGGATGCAGTTGTCAATTTGACAATTGAAGACTTGAGCTCTGGGCATAGTTGCGAAGAATCAGTTAAGCCCTAAGCTAGTTTGCAAGAAATTTTACAATTGATTAAGAAAATGTAGGTGAGAAAGTTTTTGCTTATGTTTTGTTTGTCTTTCCTGATTACCATTCTTTACATGTCATAGCCTATCTTGGCAGAACTGACATTAGGAACTGAGATAACTGGCCTTACCATATTCATAAGTTTGCTGAGAAAGACTTAAAACTTCAGACTTGTCAGTTTGCAAGTCTACAAAAGCATGCCAAATTTAACCCAACGATTTAACCAGTTCTTTCCATACCATTCACTTGCCAAGGGAATGGTTCCACCCACATGGAGCTTAATCTCCCCTCATCAATTATACAATTTCTCAGTTTTATTCAGATCTTATCCTATTTTCCAATGCTTCAGGGATGTGCCCAAAGCCTCAACCTTTAATTTCCAAATTGAAATTGTATCTACATGCTAAAATAAATACGATTTAATTTTTGTACTATATTCTCTGACAGTTTGTACATGAATAACAGTTTTGTCCCTTTCTTCCTTTCTTCTTCCTCCACTAAAAATCTTTTCTTTCCTGACCATTTTCATCTTGCTTATTTATCTCTTTTACAGCATGTGACCAGCTGAGTATAATAAAGCTTGCCTGTATTAGTATGTATCTGGAATTTGTGCCACATAGGTGATATACTAGCGGCTTCACCACCAAAGAAAATGGCTTCCTTATCTCACTCTGAAAGTTCTTTCTATAAATGACAGCAAGGAAATATTAGTATCTAATACAAGCAACCCTGTGCATGTATCATGACCAAAAGCTGAGCAATGGAACAGACTGAAATGCACATTGTGTTTTTTAAAGAGAAGCTATCCCACATCTGTTCTAGCATCCTTCCAGAATATGAAGATGCTTGAAGTTCACCTCATCATTCACATTGGGCATTTTAATCTATTAGAGGTTCCCTATCTTCTTCATCTTTTAGGACTTCAGCCCTTTGGAAAGGCATTGGTCATGTGTTTTACAGAACACCCTTCCAGTTGGCTTCCTCTGATTTGTCCTGGTGATAATAGAGAAATATGCTTGCAGAAGCTCCTCAAAGAGGCAATGCTTCCAGCCCAAACTGTTATTTCACCATTGAAGATTGGCATCATATCTCCTATCTTTATAGCTTCATATGTTGGATGTGAAAGGCAATATCCACTGCCTTCTTACCATCTCTTGAGATACTGTCTGACCTCTCTCAGAGAGTATGTTTGCCATGAGTTATCTAAACTGCAAGATTTAGGAGGAAAAAGACTGCATTTTAAATACTATCTAATGACAATAAAATTACTAAAATTCAAAATTTTTTCCAATAATATAACTTATGAATTCATTTGTTAGAAGACTTCTTTATATTTATAACCACAAATTCAAAACATTATTTAAGGAAATTAAAAAGTAGAACCACCCAAGTATTCACGGATGAATAATTAGATGAATAAAACATGAGAAAAGTTAAAATTGTTGTGATCATTAAAGTAAAAAATTAAACAGTGCCCATGGATTGACAAGTAATCAGGAAATGTGTCCAAGAAAGATAGGAGTTCCAGGGAAAGCATCCAGCTAAGAAAGGCATGCCAGCATGACTGACTCAGATACAACCATTTGCTATTTGTTTTCCCAGCTTGCTTCCAGGATTCCCAGGAAATATTTCGCATCATTCCAATATTCAAATTTAACAAAGAGTTGGCAGTCAACAACTAGAACACCTACAGTAATTTACCAGCTGTACTCTTCAAGGGATCCTTATAAAAGAAATGTATTACATGGCTCTTGGATTGTCCAGGCATTTGGTTATTTTCAGCTTTCAGTCTGTCACTGTGCCCACATTCTCTCTAACAAATGATTCTGGGCACATTTTCATGATTCTTTTTAATTTATTGCCTGGAGTACAGATAGGCTCATTTAATTTGTCTTTGTATGCAGTAGCCCCTAGGTTATACCTCACATAATTAATGCTGTAAGGAAAACAATGGCAAAATTACCCAAGACAAAGCAAAAGCAAACAGAAAGTAGAAACTTTTTAAGTAAATAGTAAGCAAGAACAAAATCAAAAGCAAATGACAATTTAAAAATATGTGGATACATTGCTTACTTCATAATTAATAATTCATATAAAGTTAGCTGTGTAATGATGAATAATAGGTTTGAAAATTAAATTTAATATTTCAATAAAAATGAAATATATTTAATAAAACCAGTGATCGAATATATCAAAAAGTCTAATACTCTAATTTAATTAGAACAAAGGTGAACATTTTATCAGTCAGCGATAACAATATGAAAGACGTTTCTATTCGAGACTTCTAAAGACATCCACAAACATTTCTCAGTGATTTATTTTGCCATGTGTTTCTGTCGTTCTGCTCTCATTTCACTAGCCACACCATCCCTGTTGCAATTTTACAGTTCTGAGGATCTGAATATACTACATAGTGTCTCTCACTTTGGAAAGACCTACCCATTTTTTTTTATTTTAATACATTTTTTATTATTATTTCAGCTCATACAAACTTAATAGGTACACCAGTTCCCTCCCTCCCTCCTCCTCCCCCCGAAACCCCTGCTCTCCCTCCCCTCACCCCCTCCCCGCCCCATCCCCCCGTGCCTCCCACCCCAATTCCCAGAGTCCTTTCTTGTGCATGCCTGACTCTCCTCTGGGCCCTCTTCTCCGATGACGTACAAGGACCCAGTGGCATTTCCCTGAACCCTTTCCCGTGTTCCCCTTAAGCATAGAAACACTACTGTGGCTGTCAATCCCTTGCCTCCAAGGATCTTGGTTCCTTTAGCAGATGCTAGACTTTGTGAGGTCAGTAGTATGTTGGACAATGCGCAGGGCATGCAATGTCCAATTATGATTGCTTCGGCCCTAACTTGTGTGGAGTATCTTGCAAATCATTGCTCCTCCCATCCTTTTGCTCTTACACTCTTTTTTTTTTTTTTTCTTTTTTTTTTTTTTTACAGGGGAGAGCGCGATCATGGTATCACCCCTGCCAGGTAAGTATTGCTCTTACACTCTTACCGCCCCCTCTTCCTCAAATGTCCCTGAGCTTCAGGATGGGGAGAGATTAGTCTGGCCTAGTTCTAGGTGGTTGATATAGAGTCTCTGAAGTTCTGGATAGTGGTTTGTTTATTTTCTTTTGCAGTTTTGTTGCTCCTGCAATGCCCTTCACTCCATCGTGATGGGCACTGTATGTCATCCCCTGGCCAGAGACAGAAAGCTGTGAAATTGGAGTCTTATTATAAGAGCACATTCAAGGGTAGATGTAATACTTATACCCAGAAGTGGAATCTCAGGGTCATATGGCATTTGGCAATGGGAGGGGTCAATCACCCATTTGCAAAATGGTTACTTTTTAATCTGCCGGACTATATGCCCTCCCCTTCTGGTGAGTTCATACCCCCTTAGTTGTAAATGATCAGGAACGAATTATGAACTTAACTAGGTTTCACATTACTTTCTTGCAGTCCTTGATGGAGGCCTATTTTCTCTACTGTAACATGGTCACTTCTCTCCTTGTTTCTGGTGTAGCCCTCCAACCCCATCCCTCCTGTTCATAATCCTTGCAATTACTGTAGGTAATACATAGATTTACCTATGAGTGTCTCAAGATGGGCTGGGTGGGTTTGGTATTAGGAGCCACCTATTAGGGAGTACATATGGCGCTTAATTTTCTGGGTCTGGGATACTTCACTTAATATAATTGTTTCTAATGACATCCATTTCCCGGCAAATTCCAGTAATTCATCATTTTTGATGGCTGAGTAGTACTCCATTGTATAGATATACCACTGTTTCCACATCCTCTCCAGCCTTTGTTGTTGTTTGTATTGTGCATTTTTGCCATCCTGACCGGGGTGAGATGATATCTCAGGGAAGTTTTGATTTGCATTTCCCTGATGGCTAAGGAAGTGGAGCATTTTTTCAGATATTTGTTAGACATTTTAATTTCATCCCTGGTAAAGTTTCTTTTAAGTTCCAGGGCCCATTTCTTAATTGGGCCATTGGTTTTCTTGGTGTTTAGTTTTCTAAGTTCTTTGTGCACTCTGGACAGTAGAGATCGATCAGATATGTGGTTTGTGAAGATTTTCTCCCATTCTGTAGGTTGCCTTTGAGCTCGTGTTACAATCTCTTTATCTGAACAGAAGCTCTTTAATTTCACAAGATCCCAACTGTTGAGAGTTGGTAGCAGTGACTGTGCCATTGGATGTCTGTTTAGGAACTGTTGGCCTAGCCCAATCAGCTCGAGGGAGTTCCCTATCCCTTCAACTATGGTTTTTATAGTCTCTGGCCTTATATCAAGGTCCTTGATCCATTTGGAATTAAGTCTTGTACATGGTGACAAGTACGGGTCCAGCTTTAATCTTCTGCATGTGGAGATCCAGTTTTGCCAGCACCATTTGTTGAAGATGCTGTTCTTTTTCCTTTGGATTCTTTTGGCCCCTTTGTCAAAGACTAAATGGCTGTAACTTTGTGGGCTTATATCTGGGACTTCAATCCTTATCCATTGATCTGTGTGTCTATTTTGGAGCCAGTACCAGGCTGTTTTTATAACTATGGATTTGTAGTATAGACTTAGGTTTGGTATGGCAATACCTCCAGCAGTGTTTTTGTTACTCAGGATTGTTTTTGCTATCCTGGGTCTTTTGTGCCTCCATATGAACTTTGAGATTGTTTGGTCAACTTCTTTGAAGAATTGCTTTGGGATTTTGATTGGTATAGCATTGAATCTGTATATTGCCTTTGGTAGGATGGTCATTTTTACGATGTTGATTCTGCCAATCCAGGAACAAGGGAGGTCTTTCCACCTTCTGGTGTCTTCTGCTATTTCTTTCTTTAGGGTTTTAAAGTTTTCATTGTAAAGGTCTTTTACCTCCTTGGTTAGGTTTATACCAAGGTATTTCATTTTTTTAGGGGCTATAGTAAATGGGATTGTTTCTCTCAAGGCTTTTTCACTTCTTTCATTCTGGGCATATAGGAAAGCCTCTGATTTTTGCACATTTATTTTGTATCCTGCCACCCTGCTGAACTTCTCAATTAGTTCCAGGAGCTTCCTGGTGAAGTTTTTGGGATCACTCAGGTATAAGATCATGTCACCTGCAAATAGGGATAGTTTGACTTCTTCCTTGCCGATTTGAATCTCTCTTATGTCCCTTTCTTGTCTTATGGCTTCAGCTAAGACTTCAAGTACAATATTAAATAGAAGTGGTGAGAGTGGACAGCCTTGTCTAGTTCCTGATCGAAGTGGGAATGCTTCCAATTGTTCCCCATTGAGCATAATCCTTGCTGTGGGCTTGTATACAGCTTTTATTATATTGATAAAGGTTCCTTCCATTCCTACTGTCTCTAGTGTTTTGATCATAAAAGGCTGTTGGATCTTGTCAAAAGCTTTTTCTGCATCTATCAAGAGTATCATGTGGTCTTGGACTTTGGACTGGTTTACATGATGAATTACATTTATTGATTTGCGTATGTTGAACCAACCTTGTGTGCCAGGGATGAAACCTACTTGGTCCCCGTGAATGATCTTTTTGATATGTTTTTGAATCCGATTTGCTAAGACTTTGTTGAGAATATTTGCGTCTGTGTTCATCAGGGAGATCGGCCTATATTTTTCTTTCTTAAGTGAATCTTTATTAGGTTTTGGGATTAAAACGATATTAGCTTCATAGAAGGAATTTGGTAGTGTTCCTTCCTTTGCTATTTGATGGGACAGTTTAAGGAGTATTGGTATTATTAACTCCTTAAATGTCTGGTAGAATTCTGTGCTGAATCCATCTGGTCCAGGACATTTTTTGGTGGGAAGATTTGAGATTACTTCTTCAATTTCCTTATATGTTATAGGACTATTTAAATAATTCACAACTTCCTGATTCAATTTAGGTAAGTTGTGTTTACTTAGAAATTCATCCATCTCTTTTGTGTTGTCAAACTTCACAGAGTATAAGTTTTTGAAATATGATGTTATAATTCTCTGGATTTCTTGGGTATCAGTAGTGATAACTCCATGTTCATTTCTGATTTTGTTAATTTCGGTTTTCTCTCTCCTGCTTTTGGTTAATTTAGCTAGGGGTGTATCAATCTTGTTGATTTTTTCAAAGAACCAGCTTTTTGACTGGTTGATTTTTTCTATCATTTTCTTAATCTCGATTTCAGATATTTCTCCCTTAATTTGCTAATCTCCTGTCTTCTACTACTTTTGGGATCAGATTGCTCTAGTTTCTCTAAAGCTTTAAGCTGCATTATTAAGTTGTTTATTTCTGATGTTTCCATTTTTTTGATGTAGGCATTAAGAGGTATGAACTTACCTCTTAGAACAGCTTTCATTGTGTCCCAGAAATTTTGGTAAGTTGTATTTTCGTTATCATTCACTTTCAGGAAATCTTGAATTTCCTTTTTAATTTCTTCCTGAATCCAGTTCTCATTCAGCATCATATAGTTAAGTTTCCAGGAGTTAGTGTATTTTCTCTTGTTTGATGTGTTGTGGATGTCCAGCTTTAGGCCGTGGTGGTCTGATAGGGCACAGGTTAGAATTTCAACTTTCTTGTACATGTGTAGATTCATTTTGTGGCCCAATATGTGATCTATTTTGGAGAAAGTTCCGTGTGCTGCTGAGAAAAATGTGTATTCTTTGGTGCATGGGTGAAAAGTTCGATAGAGATCTGTAAGGTCCCTTTCTTTCAGGGTTTGATTAAGTTCCAAAGTGTCTCTGTTAAGCTTTTGACCTGTTGATCTATCCCATGTTGAGAGGGCAGTGTTAAAGTCCCCAAGAATTATCGTTTGGGGGTTGATTTCTTGCTTTAGATGCTGTAGGGTTTTCTTAATGAATGTAGAGGGGCCCGTATTGGGCGCATATATGTTTAGTATTGTGAAGTCTTCCTGGTGAATTGTACCTGTGACTAAAATGCAGTATCCATCCATGTCTCTTATAATTTTCTTTGGTTTGAAGTCCACTTTGTCTGATAGCATAATGGCTACCCCTGCCTGTTTTCTGCTTCCATTTGCTTGTAGAATTGTCGACCAGCCTTTTATTCTTAGAGCATGCCTATCTTTTGTGTTGAGATAGGTTTCCTGTAGGCAGCAGATTGATGGATTGTGATTTTTAATCCAAGTTTGTAATCTGTGTCTCTTGATCGGTGAATTAATTCCATTAACATTTACTGTTATAATGGAGAAACTATTTTTAATTCCAGACATTTATTATGTTTAGTAGTTTTTATAAGTATATTGCTTCACTTTTAATGGTGTTATATTTGCCTTCTGTTCTCCTGGATATGCCTGTTTTTTTCTTCACGCTTGAGTATCATTTCTAGCATTTTTTGAAGGCCTGGTTTGGTGGACATGTATCCCTTCAAGTTGTCTTTGTGCTGGAAAATTTTTCCTTCTCCCTCAATCATGACTGATAGTTTTGCAGGGTAAATCAGCCTGGGTTGACATTTTTGCTCATTCAATACTTGAAGTATGTCTCTCCAAGCTCTTCTTGCTTTTACTGTTTCGACTGAGAAGTCATTTGTTATTTTAATAGGTTTACCTTTAAAATTGACTTGTTTTTTCTCCCTTGAAGCTCTCAGCACCAGTTCTTTATCTTGAATGTGGAGTGTTTTAACTATTATTTGCCGTGGCGTGCTTCTGTTTTGGTTGTATCTGTTTCGGGTGTGGAATGCCTCTTGTATATGGATGGGCCTCTCTTTTTTTAGATGAGGAAATTTTCCTTGGTGATCATTTGAAAAATTTCCTCAGGGGTGGTATTTTGAGATTCTTGCTCTGGTATTCCATGAATACACATGTTAGGCTTCTTCAGGGTGTCCCATATCTCTTGGATATTTCTCTCAAGTATCTTTTTGGCTTTAACAACCTCTTCCATTGAGCTGGTTAGTACTCCCACTTTATCTTCAAGGTCTGAAATTCTGTTTTCTGCTTTGTTAGCTCTGTTGATAAGACTCTCTGTGGCGTTCTGGGTTGAAGATAACTTGTCTTGTAGCTCAGTTTTAATCTCTGCTTGAGTGTGTTTTAACTGCTTTATGCCAGTTTTTGTTTCTTGCACTGTTTTTCTCAACTGCTCCAAATGTCTGTTGTGTTCCTCTTCAAAGCGATTGATTCGATTATGTAATTCCTCCCGGATTTCCTCTTTCATAGTATTGAACATGGTAATGGTCATATTTTGAAAGTCGTTATCCTGGGTCTGGCTTTTTTGGCCTTTTTCTGTGGGTTTGTTCTGGTTGGAGTCTAACATTATGGGATTAATTTCTTCAATGGGAAATTTGTTTACTTGAGTGTTGCTTCTCATGGATTTGCACTTTGACTTTGGCATTGTCGTTTTAACTCTTAAGATCTTTCAATTTCACTAAACTGAATTATTTGGCCTGGGGTTCTGGGGTTGGGCAGGGACAGAGCTTACCTAGGTCACAGGTGAGGCCTGGCTGGACCGCGCGCGTCCTGACCAGCTGAGCGGGGTGGGGAATGGGAGGATTGGGGCGTCAGCTTGGAGCTATTTAACCCGAGGGCAGCTGGGGCGGGGCCGGACGCAGGGGGAGGTCCTCCTCGTCCCTAGGCCCTGAGAGCGCGGCTCCGGCTGGATGGTGGGTCCCTTTGGACTGACCTGGGGTACTGGTGGGCGGGCGCGGGCAGAGACTTACCTAGGTCACGGGGTGAGGCCCGGCTGGACCGCGTGCGCGTCCCGACTGGCAGAGCGGGGTGGGGTAAAGGGCCACAATAATATTCCTATACTTAAGGGGAACACAGAAAAAAGTTCTAGGAAATGCCCCGGAGTCCTTACACCTCATCATTGAGGAGGACCCAGAGGAAAGTTTGATATACACACTAAAGGATGCTTCTCTTTACAAAACAAACACGATTATTTCCACAGTGTTATACATAATTATAAATAATGTGTCTACTCACATTACAGATTTCTCTGAAATGAAAAGGAACTAGATAATATATATGAAACACTTTGCTGGTGCTCTATGGACCACGCTAGAGAGTAGGCATAGGGAACAGCCTTTGAAATTGTGAAGACTGAAAGGAAAAGATAGTTTCTATATATGATGAATAAATGTCTGTTTTATTTCTTCCTTTTATAGAAGGTATAAGAATGAACAGGACCCCCAAAGGTTCCTCATTCCCCAAAACTAAAGTTCAGACTCCTCTACTGAGGAGTGCATAGAATATGAAAACTAGATGAGGGAGAGAAGTACTTATATGTATGTAAATTAAAAAACCACAACCCTCATCTCAGTGGGATATTATAGAGACAAATATGAGTGACTAAGGCCCAAGAATACAGATTCAGGTGTACTCAGATTCCATTGTTCCACTGCTATAGCAGTTTTTCTAGACCTTATAATCACAGAATTAACAAAGTCAAAAATCAAGAGACTATCCAAATAAATTTGTAGAAAAATATCAAGTAGACAATTTATAGCAAAATGGAGACATCTGTGTTGAGGCTATTGATGCTATCTAATGACATTTTGAGTTTTTTGTTGATAGAAAACATCACATTTTCCATCTTGATGGAAAAAAGTCTGAGTGCACATTTGAAGAATGTACTTAATAGTCACCAAGGTCCTATGCTATGTACAATGATTGGTAATAAATAGCACTTAAAGTGGTTATAGATGGCCCAAAATAATGTGTCTATCGACTTGTTACATTTCCACATCACTGAGATTCTAATGAATCAACCGACCTTACAGATACAGTAATCTTTTTCTAGGACCTTATTTTCACACTCATTACCCCCAAGTTATAAAGCCAGTACAAATTACCTATGACCAAGTAAACCTGCATATGGACTATACAACATTTGGACTCAATAATTGCACAATGTAGGAGGAAGAACCTTACATATAGCCCCTCTCTTCACAAAGTGAACACTGATGCTCAAAACTCTTCAGATGAAGTGGTTCCCCAGGTATCAGTGATACTCCCACTGAAATACTACAAGTAGTGCTGCAGATTTCCAGGCATACTCAACAACAGGTATCTTATCTTTCAAAGAAGGAGGGGAGCTGAGAAATCGCTTCTTCCTAGTGCTGATAAAAACTGCAGATGAGCTCTTTTTCATTTACCTACTCTTGCTCTCACTGGGCAAATAAAAACTCAGATTAAGGGGCTGGAGAGGTGGCTCAGGGGTTAAGCCTCTGCCTTGCAGGCAGAAGGTCCTGAATTCCGATCCTAGACCCCACGTATAGACGCCAGGCGGAAGCGGGGGCGGCCGGCGCTTCTGGTCCTGGTGGGCAGAGCCTGTGAATCCCGGGGCAGAGTAAACAAAGAGGAGGTGGAGGCGGTCCATGGTGGTTCCCGAATTCGTCCGTGGTTCTACACACATACACATACATACACGCACGCGCACACACATACATGCACAATTGAATAAATAATAATAAAAAATTTTAAAAAAACTCAGATTAACAGTTTAAAGCAGAAAAATGAAATTTATTCAATGTGACCACATTGGGGGAAGAATATTGAATATCCAGCTCTATCTGGGATTTTGAAGTAGGATCTGGATTTCACAGAGGCCAGGGCTATGTAGTAAGTAGCTCTGTTCCAAATGACTTCCTGCCTACTGTACTCAGACCTTTCCCTACAAAAGTTCTATGTTCTGGAAGGTTAGACCTGCTTGGGAAAAGCTCTATGTTTTTGAAGTAGAGACTTGCTTCTTTATGCATGTAGTATTCCTAGTACATAGTAATATATAAAGGGGAATGGTGATTTGAAGTTTAGGGCTTCTTTGTAGGGCCATACAATAAAATAGAATGAAAACAATTAAATTTAGTTTCAATCTTGGCGATATTTCCCCACTTTCTGTTTTACTGACCAATTGTAGTTCTTTCTCATCTGAGACTACTTTCTCCAGACCACAGGCATCAAAGAAACACATGTCACATATGAGAGAATACCAAGATGCTGAAACTCTCACTCAGGAGAATACCTCACCCTGTGTGGCAGAGTGCTCTAAATACCAAGTTTAATATTCACCTACTTGCTCCTGATAACACAAAGAACTGAAATTAATATACTGCTTTGTGTGGTCAAACCCTTCATATCTGGTACAATGTAACAGGTGGACCTATCTAGGTCTAGGTGGACCTATCAGTCTCATTTCAATATGAGACAATTAGCTCAATGTGGGAAGAATTTAGACCAACTAACTACAAAGTTTCAAGGAGCAACTGCAGCTGTGCAAGGAACTGTCATTATGAGCCAAGTCAGCTTTCACCTCACATCTTGTGAGTTTCTAGTGAGTCCTGGTTCCAAAGATCCTATACAAAGATCCTATACTTTCTTTGTATCTCTGGGTGGCTCACAGACACATTTGCTGCTCTGCACTCAAAAGAACTGATATCTCTAGAGAATAGGGAGGAAAAGAGTGATAAAAATATCTATACAAGAACAAACATGATTACAAGAATTTCCATCTTCAAATTCCTACCCTGTAATCTCAGATTCATTTTAGCTACTAGTTTTCCATAAAGTAGTATAGTGAAGCACTGACTACAACTCCTGCATTTTTTGCCTCTGTTTTCTGTCATTCTCTCTTTTGACCTGTACTTGTTGTCTACAATGAAATAAAGAGAGCCAACAGACAAATCCTGTATCTTAAAGCAAATCCTTCTGAACTTTCCCCAAAAATGAGTGTCTCTGTTATTTTATTTTTAAATATGCCAAAATGTCCCTACTTCTGCAATCCCCCAGTCTTTTGAGATTCTGTTTGTATTCTTCTGTTCTGTACATGGAGAGAGAAAGTCAGTGATACACTCCTCTGCCAAAGTTGAGCATGGATGCATGTCTTGCATGAAAAATGAACGACTCAGGAGGACCCATGCATTTCAGCAGCATCTGCTTTACTCCCATCTTTCTACCAGCCATCTACTCCTCTAGCCTGGGCCCTCTGTTTTATCATGTCAGATCTTCTTCTTCCCACATGTGTATGTGTGATCCTGTTCATATACTGAATCATTGAGATAAACATTCTAGCATGACAGAAAGTTATATATAAGTCAGGAGATAAATGAGAGGAGATAAGAAGTAATTGGGCTAGTCCTCCAGTAAAAACAAAAATAATAGCAAAACTACATTGTTTCATGTTTTTATGCACATGTTCAACCCTTGACTTTCTTCCAGAAGACTCACTAAGGCATCCTCCAAAAATAAAACCAACTAAGAAGTGATAAGAACTACCCCTCATTAGACTCTCTCTGAACCCAAAGCAGTGCCCAATCTACACTGCTCTAGTTCCTTTCTCCATAAGGTGATGGAGGTTCAAAGTAAGAAACATAAAATTTCTCATGTCACTGAAGTGAATTTCTTCATTATGGGGGATTATTCCCAGTACTGGTATGGCAGGGTCATATGGCATTTCAATCTTTAACATTTTTAGAAATGGCCATACTGATTGCCAGAGGGGTTGTACAAGCCTACATTCCCACCAGCAAGCAATATATATGAGAGTTCCCTTCTCTCCACATCTTCCCCAGAATTTGGTGTTTGTACTGCAGATTTTTGCCATCTTGACCAGGGTGAGATGATATCTCAGGGAAGTTTTGATTTACATTTCCCTGATGGTTAGGGATGTGGAGCATTTTTTAAAGATATTTGTTAGACATTTCAGTTTTGTCCCTGGAAAAGTCTCTTTTGAGTTCCCAGGCCGATTTTTTTAATTGGGCAACTTATCTCCCTGATGTTTATTTTTTAAAGTTCTTCGTATACTCAGGATAATAGAGCTCTATCAGATATGGGGTTGGTGAAGATTTTATCCCATTCTGTGGTTTGCCTTTTTGCTAGGTTTACAATCTCTTTATCTGAACAGAAACTCTTTAATTTTATAAGATCCCATTGGGTGAGTGTTGGATTTCTGTTCAGGATCTGTTAGCCTAGCCCAATCAGCTCGTGGGCATTCCCTACCCTTTCAACTAGGGTTTGTATAGTCCCTGGCCTCATATTAAGGTCCTTGATCCATTTGGAATTAATTTTTGTGCATGTTGATAAGTACATGTACAGTTTTAATTTTCTGCATGTGGATATCCAGTTTTGCCAGGAGCATTTGTCAAAGATGCTATTCCATTGAATTTTTTGGGCCCCTTTGTCAAAGATCAAATGGCTGTAATTGTGTGGGCTTATATCTGGGTCTTCAAACCTTATCCATTGATATACATGTCTATTTTGGAACCAGTACCAGGATCAACCATGTTTGTTACAGTAATATGTATAATAGAAAAGTAATTGAACCAACCCAAATGCCCAATATTTGATTAATAAATAATGAAAATTGGTACATATATACAATGGAATAATACTCAACCACCAAGCAAGATAAATTAATGAAATTTGCTGGGAAATGGATATAATTAGAAAAATTTATATTAAGGGAAGTATCCCAGACACCGAAAGTTAGACATCATGTGTACTCCCTAATAAGTGGATCCTAGTTCCAAACCCACTTAATGACATATTAAAAGGTAAATGTCTGTAATACCTACTATAATCACAAAGGATTATAAACAGGAGGGAAAGGAGGACCTCAAAGAAAAGGAGATGCGAGAATTACACTTCAGGAGAGAAAATAGACCATGATCAAGTAATTACATGCAAATAGTGAGACATCTGATACAGATCATTCTCACTTCCCTACCTGGTCACTTCCTATTGAACAGATTTGTTCTCACTAACCAGGGAGAATACAGGGACTGGCAGATAGATGGAAACCATCCTGCAAATGGGACACTGACCCTTCCTCCCACACTACTGTGTCCTAAGCCTTGCCTTCCATCTACCTTTGAGTGTCCTCCTATACTAAGATTTTCATTTAAACAGTCTTTTATCTTTTGGTTAGGAGGTGACTTTTGATACCAATCAGGAAGCAGCCAAGGGCAGTGCTGGAAAAGCAAAACTGAAAACAACAACAAACCATAATTCAGAACATCAGAGACCCTGCATTAATCACCTGGAACCAGACCAGCCAAATCTTTCCCCATCCTAAAGCTCAGGGGACCTTGTGGAAGAGGGGGCAGTATGATCGAAAGAGCCTGAAGTTGGGGAGGACCAAAGATATGCAAGTTACAAATTATAAGTCAATACAAGTTAGGGCTGCAGCAGCCAGAACTGGACTTTGCTTTACCTATACAATGGCTGACATGTCAACAAACCCCCAAAGTCTAGCATTGATCACAGGAGAAAAAGCTCCAGGCAGTAGTAGGATCCTTAGAGGCAAGGGATTAAACAAGCATAATAGAGTTCCCATACTAATGGGGATCCCAAGAAGGGGCTCTGGGCTATGCCACTGAGTCCTGAACCCTCACTAGGGTGGAAGACTCAGAGGGAGATTTGGTGTCCATACAAAAGAATGCTCCAAGGGATGGGAAGGAGGAAGGGGGAGGCAATAGAAGAGGGGGAGGAATGGTGGGGGATGAAAGGAAGCAGGGAAGGGGAGAGTGTAAGAGTAGATGGGATAACTGGGGAGGGGAGGAGGGAGAGGATAGGGGTACTTATTAAGATTGTATGATTAGTTGCAAGTGATCAGGAAGGAAAGTCTGTGAGTTTAACCAGATGTCTCATTACTTACTTACAGTCCTTGATGGTGGTCTATTTTCTCTGCTGTAGCGTGATCGGTATGATCTCACCAGAAAGGGAGGGCATACAGTCTGGCAGATAAAAGGTAACCATTTTGCAAATGGGAGACTTACGACTTATTCCCTGCCCCCCCTCCCCCCACCTCACCATGGTCTCCTACTCTTATTCCATCTACCTTTGAATCTACTCTTATAATAAGATTCTATTTTAACAGCTTTTTATCTCTGGCCAGGAGGCGACATCCAATACCCATCAGGATGGAGCCAAGGGCATTGCAGGAGCAGCAAAACTGAAAAAAAAATCAACAAAACATAATTCAGAACATCAGAGACTCTATATCAACCACCTGGAACCAGGTCAGCCTAATCTCTCCCCATCATGAAGCTCAGGGATATTTACAGAAGAGGGGGCGGTAAGATCATAAGAGCCCAAAATTGGGGAGGAGCAACGATATGCAAGATACTCCACAAAAGTTAGGGCCAAAGCAATCATAATAAGACTTTGTATGACATGAGCAATGACCAACATATCACTGACCCCTCAAAGTCTAGCATGGATTAAAGGCACTAGGATCCTTAGAAGTAAGGGATTAACAGCCACAATAGTGTTCCTATACTTAAGGAGAACACAAGAAAGAGTTCTAGGAAATGCAACTGAGTCCTTACACCTCATCAAAGAGGAGGACCCAGAGGAAAGTTTGACATACACATTAAAGCATGCTCAGGGATGGGGGCACTGGGAGAGAGGGAGGGGGGAGGGAGAAAACAGGGGAGGAAGCGGGGTGGGGGGAGATCCAGGAAGGAGTGGAGGGAGGGAGGAAGGGGACCGGGGTGCCTATTAAATTTGTATGAGCGGAAAAAATAAATAAATAAATTATTGGGAAAAAAGATTGTATGATTAGGGAAAAAAGGAAAAAAAAAAGAAATATGAGATTTCTTATTGCCATTTTTTCTGGAATGAAATGAGAGAGTTAATTGTCATATCTTGTATTTTAACATATTTTTCTGAGCTTAGTCAACAGAGTTTCTATATTATTGAGTTAGAAAATATTTTTAAGTATCTGTGTTCCTACAATACTATCGACCTTGATAATTCTAAGTGTTTCTCAGCTGATAGGTATTCATTCTCATGTACTCACATACACAGAGGGGACGATCTCAGAATGGGCAGCAGTTTTGCATTAGTGATCCCAGCGAACACTTCCCATCTGTAAACTTTTCATACCTGGCACAAGTTACCAAGGATAAACCTTTTATTCTTGACTCACATTTGTTATAACATAATGAACCATTTACTGCAGAAATCTCTTGGTCTTTAGTATTCTGATTTAAACCATCTAGACCTGAATGTCCTTCTGCCAGGTGTAGCCTTTGGAGTGCAGAGAACACCCACCAGAATTTCCAGGTTCTTTTATCTTAGAGCAAAGGATTAGGCAGAAACACATGCATAAGGCATGATAAGTGAGAGATTTGTTAAGAATGAACACACTTCAGAGAGAGGAAGGGGACCTGAGTCAGGAAGAAATGTGCTGGAACAGGTAAGAGATTTGGAAACTCAAATGACAATGCTATGCAAAGAATAGGTCTATTGCTGCCCAGTACCCTGGATTTTTTCATGTCATTTGCATTCAATGTGACCTTTTTGTGCATGTTCTGGGGCAAAAAGTAGTTCATAATGACTCACAGGCCATCTTCAAGCATTCTGGTACATCTCTGCCCAAAGCCAATGCATCTAGTTTGCCCTAGTTGTCCTTAGAATGAGGTCAGGAGAATTCCTGTCTTTCTCTTTGTCAATATGACTTTTTCATGTGATAATTTTTCAACTGTTCTATAAAAATCTCTGGGCCTCACACTACAACTTTCTCTCCTTTCTCCCAGCTTCTTGTTTCAGGAATCTGAAATCTATCCAGAATCTGAATAATGATAATCCATTTTCTTACAACTACTTCCTGAGGTTGAGAGATGTAGTCTCTCTCTAAGTGGAACAAAAAAAATCTCTCCCTACATTATTTTTCATGCTGGAGAGGGTGAATGAATCCCCTATAGTAAGAAATGTCTAGATTCTTTCCATAAGGAGTTTAGTCAGAAGCTGTTGCATACTAGAAAATGAGTTTTACTGAGTAGTTAAAAATACAAGGTCTAAACAAAGATCGCTAGCATGCCAAACAAACCCCCAAAAGAGCCAGATCTGGGGAAACCATGATTCTGCACTGATCCTGGACAGCCATACTAATATGGCTTGCTCCCAGAGACCATGGCAACAAAAAATATGTATGGCATACTAAGAGTGTGAGAAAACACAGAAGAAGGAACCCAATGGTGACAAAACTAAAAGGAAAATAGACCGAGGTGGTAGGTAGTGGGCATATGTATCACCTTCAGTGACAAAATAATATTCATGAAGAAAAACAAAGCAAGGTTATAAGTAATGAGGTACAGATAGATTTATAAATAGGACTTATCTTTGCATTTTAAAAGTTCAGACATACTTACCTGGCAGGGGAGATACCATGATCACGAAGGTGGTTTTCCCAGGGCGAGGCTTATCCATTGCACTCCGGATGTGCTGACCCCTGCGATTTCCCCAAATGTGGGAAACTCGACTGCATAATTTGTGGTAGTGGGGGACTGCGTTCGCGCTCTCCCCTGTAAAAAAAAAAAAAAAAAAAAAAAAAAGTTCAGACATACTTTTATTCTTGTTTAAAGAAAACTTTAAGATTTTTTCATTACTTTCACATATATTATATGCATATGCATATATGCATATATGTATGTTTGCATGTGACTGGACACATATGTGCTTGGAGTTGTCTGTACACAAATACACATTACTGTATATATCTGTGGAGGCTAACAGGTGACATCAGATATTATCCTTGATTGTTCTTCTATCTTATTGTTGTAATCCGGGGGCTTGAGTTAAACGCAGAGGATGGCATTCAGGTTAGTCTGGCTGGTCAGCTTGCTCTGGGGATTCCCAAGCTCCGTCTTTCAAGGCTGGAATTACAGGTATACTGCCACACCTGTATGGAATTTTTATGTGGGGTCCAAGAGCCCATACTCAAATCCCTTTGCTTGTGAAGTGAGGGCTTTAACCAATGAGCCATCTCCCCATCCCAACAATTTATAAATCTTTTAATGACTTGAAGATGTAAGTGGCCATGTGGTCCTGTTATTCTTAAGTCATAGAGCCGTTTTATTCTGGAAAATTACTTTTTGGGTTCCTTCTGTCTGATGGGCAGGACTCTGTCCTCCCTGAGAAACTTCTAACGTCCTTGACAGAGAAACCTTTGTTAAAACTTATTTGTCAGAATTTTCTGTGGAAATTTCTGTTCTTTTTTTTTTTTTTTTTTTTGCATGTGTAAGTATAGGTATGTATGTGGGTAGGTATGTAGTTGTGTTCATGTATAGAAAAAGGCACTGTGCGTATAACCGTAGAAGCCCAAGGGTGACTTTAGGAATCATCCAGGCTCACTCTGTCTCTTTATTTCTTTGCTATGGAGTTTTCTAGGCTCTGCTTTTCAGTGCCAGAAGTAAAATATATCACATTTTCTGCTTAGTGTTATCATATGGGATCCAGGATCTAAACTAGAGTCATTTTTTTATGAAGCAAAAGCTTAACTACTGAGACATCTTTCAAGTCCCCTTCTGTTTTCATAGTGTATATGGAAAAACAGGAATAGTTTTTTAGAGTCCTGATGAAGGCAAGTCTTCTTATACACTAGATTCCCACAAGTGTGACAAGCGTCGCTGTTTAGAATACTTTTCTCAATCCAAGGTTTCATTCCCAGAGCCAAAGCTACTAGTCCTTGTTTTCATATCATTTACCCTAGGCCTTTCAGACTCTTTATGGTTTATTCTTGTAGAAATCATATTTTGAAATTAACAAAGAATGCCTTTAGTCTTGTCTCCTTCTGTATGGGTTGTTTACTTTTTTACAGAAACAAGTGCAAACACAGAGATACAGAATTGTCTTGTTTAAGGCATTAAATAAGGCTGAGGAGGCAGCAAACATTTAGTTTTGAAAAATTATCTCCTTCTTTTCCTTTAATTCCAGTTTGGCAAAGATAAGAACCTGCTGCCCTGGAGAAAATAGGTAGACAGACAGCTCTTCTCAGACCTCAATGCCAGAATTGTGAGTCCAAGAATATGACCTAAATCATTTCCAACTTCTGACTCCAAGTCATATTTTGTGCTGTGGGATTTCCTCCGTGAAGGACCGTATCTCTTCTCTGAAATTATAAGTCGAATAAATCTCCCTTTCTCTTTTTCTGCCTGAGTTTGAGTGTCGGTTTATAGCAACAATGAAGAATAATGATAACATGGTCCTGCAATTTAGTTATTTTCAGGAATTTTTGGAGGCACATAGACTTTTATCACATATAGAGTAGGTGTGAAAGGACAGATACAACCACGTACATGGAAGAATCCTCACGGGTCCTATGACATGTATATATTGAATCACAGCTTCTCAGTTGCAAAGTCAAGAGTTTACCCCTCTACATCTACAATGTGAAAGCCAGAAAGATCAGCATTTCAAGTTTCTTATTTGGACTTAAGGCAATATTACTTTTTTGGCTTAAGAGAGAAATAGCTGAGATAGATTTCTAATGAACTCCCGGAACCTGTCAAATACAGAGCAACATTTTTATCCTGTATTTTTCTCATAAGATCTCTTTGCACTCTCCACCCTTATCCTTCCTCTCTAGGCACCTGACAAAGTACAGCAATTCTGCACAGTTAGTTCTGGATCTTAAATTGTTCGTACTATAAACGGATGGTTAATGGGAGAGTTAGCAAGTGACTCATTTGCTTGTTTCTTAACCTCCTCTAAGAATTTTATGACCAAGTAGAGGCCCTTGGATCCTTTAATCAAACTTTTTCTAACCCAGCCTATATTGAATTTTCAGCCTAAATTTCTTAGGTTTAAATGATTAGAATTCTCTTTTGTTGTTGTTCATTAATACTTTTTATTATTTTTATTAATTTTTGCCTAGTTATACAGGCTCAGTAGGTAACCCCACTCTTCCCTCTGCCCCATTTCTTCCCCTATGTTGTCCCCCCATTCTACTCTCCCCTTTCCTTATCTCCCCTCTCACTCTCATCCCTCTTTCTTTCCTCCTCTCTTGGCAATTCGTGTATCTTCCCTCCCATCCTCCAGAACATTTGTTTATGTGGGTTCTGAATTTCCCTCTGAGTCATCTGTACTGGCAAGGGTTCACGACTCAGTGGCATACATTGGGGCCCTCTGGGCTGCCCACTACTATGGGAACTCTATTATATCTGTTTAACTCCTTGCCTTTAAGGATCCTACTGCCTGAAGCCGTCTCCTCTGGTATCCATGCTAGACTTTGGGGGTTTGTTGACATGTCAGCCATTATGCAGGTAAGGCAAGGTCCAATCACATTGTGGCTATATCCTGGCTGCTGCATCCCTGATTTGTGTAGAGTATTTTGCATATTATTGGTCCTCCCCATCTTTAGGTTTTTACAATTTTGCAATGCCCTTTTAAACAAGGTTCCCTGAGCTTTTGAGATTTGGCTGTTCTGATTCACAGTGAATATTGAGGATCTTCAGTATTATGAATTATGGTATGTTGTTGTTTTCAGTTTTGCTGTTCCTGCACTGCACTTGGCTGCATCCTGCTTGGTTGTCAAGGTCATTTCCTAATCAAAGATAAAAGACTGTTTAAACTAAAATCTTAATATAAGAAGAGTCTCAAAGGCAGATGGAATAGGAGTAGGGCCCAACAGTGAGTGGGATCAATCCCATTTGCCAGTTGATTACCATCTAACAAACATTTCCTATACTCTCCTTGACTGCAGAGATCACAACTGTTCAATCCCTAAGGAACAGGAAGGGAAGTGAGAGTGACCTGCATGAGATGTCTTCAGAATTACATATAGTACATGATTTTGGCCTAATTTCTCTACTGAAGTGTGTTCTTTTGTCTCCTTTCTTTTCAGGTCTTCTTTCCCTTTCCCTCCGATTTATAATTCTTTGCAATTATAGCTGGTGTTACACAGTTTACTTTTGAGCATGTCATTAAGTGGGTTTGGAACTAGGATTGCAATGAACATGGTTGTACTCAGGTCACTACAGTGAACTGATGCATTTTGGAGGATTATTACCAGTAGTGATATAACAGGGTCATATGGCATTTCAGTCCTAAACATTTTTTAGAAATCATGATCTCTAGAGTGGTTGTATAATACTACATTTGCCTCAGCAAAGTATGAGAGTTTCCTTCTCTTCAAATCCTCTCCAGCATTTTGTGTTGTTTGTATTGTGGCTTTTGCCATTCTGACCAGGTGAGAGGATATCTAAGGAAAATTTTTATTTGCATTTCCCTGATGGCTAAGGATGTGGAGCAATTTTTTAAGACATTTGTTAGACATTTCAGTTATTTCTCTAGAAAAGTTTCTTTTAAGTTCTAAGGCCTATTTTCTAATTGTGCTATTTATCTCCTTGGTGTTAATTTTTTTAAGTTCGTTGTGTGCTCTGGATAATACATCTCTATCAGATGCAGGAATAGTGCAAATTTTCTTCCATTCAGTGGGTTGCATTTTTCCTCATTTTACAAGCTGTTTAGCTGAACAGAAGTTCTTTAATTTCATAAGATCCCATTTGTTGAGTGATGAATCTAGTGCCTGTGCTATTGGGTTCCTAATTAGGAAACATCTACCTCACCCAATCAACTCCAGAGAATTGCTTACTCTTTCAACTAGGGTTTTTATAGTTTCTGGCCAAATATTAAGGTCCGTGATCCATTTGGAGTTGATTTTTGTGCATGGTGACAAGTAGGGGTCCAGTTTTAATCTTCTGCATGTGGATATACAGTTTTGCCAGCACTATTTGTTGAAATGCTTTTCTTTTTCCATCGAGTTTTTTGAGCCCCTTTGTAAAAATCAAATGACTGTAATTGTGTGGGCTTATATCTGGGTCTTCAGCCCTTATCCATTGATCTACATGTCTATTTTGGAGCTAGTACTATGTTGATTTCATTACTATAGATTTGTAGTCTAGATTAAGGTTTAGTATGGTGATACCTCCAGCAGTGTTTTTGTTACTCAAGATTGTTTTTGCTGTCTGGGTCCTTTTGTGCTTCCATATGAATTTTGAGAATATTTGGTCAATTTTTAAAGAATTGCTTTGGGATTTTGATTGGAATAGCATTGCATCTCTATATTGCTTTGGTAGTATGGCTATTTTTATGATGTCGATTCTGCCAATCCAGGAGTATGGGAGGTCTTTCCATGTTCTGATGTCTTCTGTAATTTCTTTCTTTAGGGTTTTAATGTTTTCATTATCTCTTACTTCTTTGTTTAGATTTATACCAAGGAATTTCTTTGTGAGAGGGGCTTTAGTTAATAGGATTATTTCTCTTAGAACTTGTTCATATTTTTCATCCTTGGTGTATAGAAAGCCCATTGATTTTTGCACATTTTTTAACCTGACACTCTGCTGAACTTGTGATTTTGGTTAATTGTATGTAGGGGTGTATCAATCTTAATGATTTTTTTTTCAGATAACCAGCTTTTAATTTTGTTGATTCTTTGCATAATTTTCCTTATCTCAATTTTGGATTTTTCTCTGCTGATTTTGCTAATCTCTCTTCTACTTTTGGGATTGGATTGCTCTTGTGTCTCTAAAGATACATTGCTAAGTTATTTACTTTTGATGTTTCCATTTTCTTGATATAGGCATTGAGAGCTATGAACTTACTTCTTAAAACAGCTTTCATTGTGTCCCAGATAATTTGATTTGTTGTGTTTTCATTATCATTTTCTTCTAGGAAATCTTGAATTTCCTTTTTGATTTCTTGCTAGATTCATTACTCATTCAGCATCATGGTGTTTAATTTCCAAGAATTAGCATATTTTCTGCTGTTTGTTGAATTGTAGATGTCAAGCTTTGGTGGTCTGATAGGGTACAGGCTATAATTTCAACTTTCCTATATATGTGGAGATTCATTTTGTGGCCCAATATGTGTCCTATTTTGGAGAAAGTTCTGTGGGCTGATAGAAAGAATGTGCATTCCTTGGTGCTTGGATGGAAAGTTTGGTAGAAATTTGTTAGGTCCATTTCAGTAAGGATTTCATTTAGTTCTGGTGTGTCTCTGTTGAGTTTTTGGCTGGTTGATTTATCCCATGTTTAGAGTGGGGTATTGAAATCCCCAACTCTTACCATTTTGGGATTGATTTGTTGTTTCAGGTGTTGTAGTGTTTGCTTAATGAACATGGAAGATCCCATATTAGGTGTGTATATGTATATGTTCAGTATTGTGAAGTCTTCCTGGTGAATATTGACTTTGACTAAAATGTTTTATCCTTCTTTGGTTTGAAGTCCACTTTGTCACATACCATAATTGCTATCCCTATATCACTCTTCCATTAGCTTAAAGTATTTTTGACGAGCTCTTACTTTTATAATGTGCCTCTCTTTTGTGGTATGATGTGTTTTCTGAAGGCATGAAGGATGGGTTGTGATATAAAATCCATGTTAGTAACCTGTGACTTTCAATTGGTGAATTAATTCCATTGACATTTAGGGTTTTAACTGAGAAATTACTTTTGAACCCTGACTTTTTTTGTGTTTATTAACTTTCATATGTGTACTTTGCTTGTAGGTTGCAATGGTATCCCTTCTTTCCTCCTGGATATGGTTGTACTTTTCTTTAAGCTTGCATATATTTTCTAGCATTTTTTGAAGGTCTGGTTTGGTGGTCATGTATACCTTCAACTTATCTTTATGGTGGAAAACTTTTCTTTCACCCTCGATTATGATTGATTGTTTTGATCAGTATATTTTGATGGGTTGACATTCATGCTCTGTCATGACTTGAAATACATCTAGCTCTTCTGGCTTTTACTCTTTCCATTGATAATACTTTGTTATTTTAATAGTTTTACCTTTAAAAGTGACTTGGTTTATTTCTCTTGAAGGTCTTAGAACATTCTCTTTTTCTTGTATGTGTAGGGTTCTGACTATTATCTGTCATGGTGGGTTTCTATTTTGGTCATATCTATTTGGGGTGTAGTATGTCTCTTGGCATCTTTTCCTTTATGATAATTTCAAAAATTTCCTTGGTTTGGTGTTTTGGGTTTCTTGTTCTGGTATTCCATGAATGCACATGTTAGGTTTCTTCAAGGTGTCCCATAACTGTTGAATATTCTTCTTAAGCATCTTTTTGGCTTGTATATCCTCTTTGATTGAACTAGTTTGTCCTTCCATTTTGTCTTCAAGAGCTGATAGTCTATTTTCTGCTTCATTAGTTCTGCTGATAAGACTCTCTATTGTGTTCTGGGCTGAAGATAGCTTGTCTTTTAGTTCGAGTCTAACCTCTGCTTGTGATTTTTCTAACTGCTCTATGCCTAGCTTTGTTTCTTCAATTGGATTCTCATCTCATCCAAGTATCTGTTGTTCTACTATTAAAATTGGTTGACGTGGTTATGTATCCCCTCCTGGATTTCCTCTTTTATTGTTTTGATCATAGTAAAAGTCAGGCTTTGAAAATCATTATCTTGGGTATGATTTTATTGGTATTTTCTGTGAATTTGTTCTGGTTGTATTCCAGATGACTTTTGTAGGATATTTATTGTCTTGGTTTTTGTTTCTCATGCATTTGCTGTGACCTGAGCATTTTTTATTTTATCTTTTATGTCCTTCTTGATGTGGGTTTACTTATCTTAGAGTTAGAAGTGAAGATTCTCTCCCATTTTATGGGATGATTTTTAAATTCCTCAGATGTATGGTTTGGTCCCCTAGCCTGATGCATGGGTTTTCTCTGAATTGTGTTGAATTATTGAAAACTTTAAAGTTCTTTAATAAATACTTGGGTAGGAGGAGAAAGAGGAAGAAAGGAGAAGG
This sequence comes from Typhlomys cinereus, assembly GCA_023101885.1. NCBI lineage: Eukaryota > Metazoa > Chordata > Mammalia > Rodentia > Platacanthomyidae > Typhlomys > Typhlomys cinereus. The sequence continues at coordinate 1,812,041 of JALPQD010000094.1, read as the reverse complement.
AGGAGAAGGAGGAAGAAAGGAGAAGGAGGAGAAGGAAGGAAAGAACACCACAAGTAGCTTGTGTAGGTGTAGAAAGGGCCTGGTCCCAATTCTTAAGAATACATCTGAACTTATTTTCTTAAGGACAGAGAAGACATGAAGGGCTTCCAGTATGGATGCAGTGATCTGGGACATCCCTAGTTTTGTCATGCTAAAACAAAGACTTGAAGGGACAGGGTATTTATTCCCCCATTCAGGGAACTACGAGACATTTTGGATAACCTTTCTATGGCCTACAGTAAGTTTAGAGAAATTTGTTTGAGCTCTCAGTCTGTCTGGGCTTATGGCCATTTAAAGAATCTCTTGTTTTTTGTTTTTTTTTAATTATAGACCACATTCCATAGCAAAGTTTCAAGACTGAGATGCTACTTTCTTCCATAAGCATCTCGGAGGTTCTTTCTTTGACTTTGATGAAATAAGCTCTCTTCATACAAGCTCTAAAAAGGGCTGCATTATCTAGATTCAAGGAAATAGCTTGCTTGCCTAAAAGTCTTTGCTCTTTATCCAGACTGCCATCCATGTTAATGACATGTTAAACATGTCATTCAAAGTTGTTTGTTTTTAAATTTTTCTATAGTACGTTCAAAAGGATATCTTTCTAGTTAGTTCTGTACCCTAGGGGATAAGATTGTCTATAATAATTAGCAGGAGGCAATATTAAACAAGAAGGGACCATAAAATGAAAGCAAAGTTTAGAGATAGATTGATGGTAAGAATGTGCCATGGAGTGTATGGAGAATCTCACAGATGGAGCTTGACACACCTGGTGGCTATTTATGCCCTGAACTCTGGAAACAGTCCAAAAATTGCTGTTGACTAGAGCTACTCAAAGCATTGTGGATGGACATCTGTCAGCCTGAGATTCCTGACACTGATCTATTTGCTGACTGAGATTTGAATCCATGTTATATAAAAGACAATGTGCACCTAGTTATACTTCTCCTTGACCCAATTCCACTGTCCTTAAAGGCCACTGGGAAATAGGAGGCAGAAAGAAGGAAGGAAGGAAGGAAGGAAGGAAGGAAGGAAGGAAGGAAGGGAGGGAGGGAGGGAGGGAGGGAGGGAGGGAGGGAGGGAGGGGAGGGAGGGATGGAGGGAGGAAAGGAAGGAGGGAGGGAAGGAGGGAGGGAGGGAAGGAGGGAGGGAAGGAGGGAGGGAAGGAGGGAGAAGGAAGAACTGTTAATAAAGGAAAGTGTTTTAGGGAAGAAATTAGATAAAAGCTTTCTAGGCTGCCTTGAGATAATTTGTCTCTACAACTGTGGAATGTGGGAGATGCATGATTATTACAGTATGACTTGATGCATCAATATTTCTTTATACATGGTAGCTCTAGTGTTCTGCTAGATTCATCAATTTACTTTGTCACGGATAACTTCAGGTCTAGTTACATAGGCTAACATTGCGTATGCATATGTGTGCAGAGGGTTTACTTATTTTTATAGATATTCCCAAAACTTCAAGTATGCAGCTTAAAGGAAAAGTTAATTATATGGTTTTACCAAGAACTGCGGAGAAGACAGTGGATTCTTCAGATCCAATGGAGACACATGAAGCCAAAGAAAACTCAGGGAGCTCAACACACCTTTCCAACACTGGAGTTCTTAGGTCTGCAGCTGGTCCCTCTTCTTCTACCCTTTAGAGTCTTCTTTGGTTTAAACTACTATTTCCAAAATTCTTTTTTTTTTAATTTTATTATTTATTCAATTGTGCGTGTATGCATATGTGCACACGTGGTCGTGTGTGTGTGTACGTGCACGTGTGTGTGTGTGTGTGTGTGTGTGTGTGTGTAGAACCACGGGCAAATTCGGGAAACACCATGGACCGCCTCCATCTCCTTGTTTACTCTGTCCCGGGATTCACAGGCTCCGCCCTACCAGGACCAGAAACGCAGGCCGCCCCTGCTTCAACTTGGCGTCTATACGTGGGGTCAGGACCTTCCGCCTGCAAGGCAGAGGCTTAACCCCTGAGCCACCTGTCCAGCCCTCCAACATTCTTAATTACGCTTAGCAGTAGGAATAAAGAACATTCATAAAAAGGTCCTGGAAGTAGAAAGCGAATCACTGTTTTTCAGGAACCATATGGCAATACAATCTTTAGTGGTACATGGAAATATGATTTTATTTACTGTTTTTAGTACTGGGGATTGAACCCTGGACCTCTTACATGCTAGCAAGGTTGTCATAACTGAGTTGTACTCCCAGTCCTATTCTTACTTTTTATTTTGAGACTGCATCAATCTACATTCTCCAGGCTGGCCTCAAGCCCACTTTGTAGCTCATCCGGGCCTCATATAGCCCTCCTCTGCCACCTGAGAATACAGAACTATGCCAACAGGTCAGATCTATAAACATGGTTTAATTTTGATGTTATTCTTTAAGAAAACAAAGTATTCAAATATAATAATGTATTGACACATTTCAAAGCAACTTAGAATGACTAGTGTAAAAACATAGTAAGAAAAATGTAAAAGGACAGTCCACAGATCAGAGAACAGATGTGCAGTACATGTGAACACTGATAATCTGCATATGAAAAAGAACTGAAAAGCAATATGCAAAGGGAGCATGACCCAAGAGAAATTAGACTTGTCCCTTGAACAGACACTTTACAGACAAGAGATCAAAAGGATTGATAAGCCTCTAGATGTCATGATAATCACAGATTTGTGAAATAAACCTTAAGTATCCTTCAACCTTATTTGGTATGAAATGAAGGGGGGAAATTACAAAACTAGGAGCTCCACTACACCACAACCAGGAGAATGAGTTGTTGCAGAGTTCTGGGATCTGCAGCATTGCTTCTTAAGTCAAGGCATCTACATTTTACAAGAAAAAGGCATCTAGAGGTATTCAGCTGAGAGTACTTTACTGTCCTGCCTTTCAGAATCTGATCATGTGTAGAAGGATATGTGAACAAGAAGATTCATAGCAGCACTTTTCAGACTGGAATAAAAACATCACATTGATATCACCATCAAAATTAATACAGATAATTAAATTATAATATAGTTTTCTAGGCAGTAATGACCATGAACGAGCTATCACAACAAGTTAAAGCCTGCATGATTTACACCAGTATATCAGCAGAAAAAGAGATAACTAGAAGAAATACACATAGTGATCCTATTTATTTCCAGCTCAAAAACAAGAGAAAGTGAGTGATTTCAATACACGACTGTTAAAGCATCTTTCTTCTCCTCAAGGCTGCTAGAACTATTTCTTAATATGCCCATGCATATTGATGGGGGAGGTTGACGTTTGATTCAAAGGACTTCAAAAAGTAGGACTCATCCTCAATGTAGACAACTCTCATCCAATTTGTCCAAGACAAGAGAGAAAGAACAAACACAATTGTCTTTTCTTGTCCACACCTTATAAAACCCATTATTACAAAACCTGTTGCTCAGTGAGAGCTTTATTCAGTGCAGCAGAAGCTGCCCTTAATCCAGAAGTTGTGAATAATCTGGAACAAAATCCATTATAACCTGACTTTTCATTATTATAAAATTGTACATGGTTTATTATAGTGATCATAACAAAAATACATTTTATAAGACAAAATTTGCCATATACTCTAAACATTAATGAGTACATCAGAGAATATCCACAGTTCAGAGAATGCTTTCCCATTATTTCTGCTAGAAATGGACAAGAAATTTTAATTGAGTAAATTATCTTCATTTTGTTTATCGGGATCTATGACAATAGTCAACTGCCCTGTTCAATCTTATCAATATCTTGCCATGATTCTAGAGATTGCAGGTAAGTACCATCTTTGAAAGAAAATGCTCTTTAGCGGTAACTGAACCCTCACACCAAAGAGGGCCCACATTCCAGTTGCAACAAAAGATTCTTGGTCTTGAGATGAAGTTTGTAATGTATTAGTTTCTACTATGTAACATACTATTCCATTTTATTCCAAAAGTAGTTAGCATAAATGTATTTGTAATTCACTAATTTACTTACAGGTTATGTTAGACCAATTTTCAATTTTTCTGTTCAGTTATAAAGTAATGTATACCTGTAGATAAGTGTGTAATACAGAGATAAAGGACTTAGTTTTCTCACAAAGGAAAAATCTAGGGCAAAAAACCGGGGCAAAGCAAACAAATACATTATTAACAAGACAGCTCTTGAAGTGATTCCCAGTCCCTGACAAAAGGAACTACCAATAGGCAAATATATATGGTGATAATTCTTTGGTTTCTTTACTGCCTTCCTTCCTGAATGGTCATGTAAATTACCATTCCCTGAAGCATGCAACAATCACTTTCCTTTCTTCCCATTATAAATGGTAATTTATATACATTCAATACTTCTAGAGTAAGTATATTTGTTATGTATATGTGGATTAATTTAGCACTTCCTAGATCATGGGTGCTATTGAACCCCCATATCAAACAGGTATTGATACTTGGAACATGTTTTGATACATAAATTTTCTGTTCAAGTAGTATTTGACTTTTCTTTTGAGTGTTTTGTCTGTTTTGAAGGACTTCTTTACTTTATGTTTATTGTAAGTTACCAGTATATTCTTCTAATCCAGACAGTTTTACATTTAATGTGATCTAATTCACCTGCTTCTTCCTCTGTTGTTAGAGGCTTTGCGTCTTATAAAACATTTATTACCCTTGACAAGGTGATGAGTGCATTCACAATATATCTTCTCTGTACTTACTGTCACACTTAGGCTGGCAATATCATATGCAATAAGATTTGGGACACATTTAAATTCTATTTTGTAGCAAGGATATTCAGTTTTGCTGATTGTAATTTGTTTCTTCACTCTCTATAAGGCCATCCTTAACATAAACTCATGCCCTATATGGATACAAAGGCATGTGATGATGTTGTAACATAAACCACTCACCCGTTGTTTAAAATAATTCCAGTCTGTAAGCTAGCAGTTTGTTCAGCATGTCAGAAACCAACAAGCTCAACTGCGTCCTCCAGGTTGCTTTATACTATTGAGCACACTAATCCTTCCTCTCTCATGTCTCAGGATGAATTCACTTATAAGCTTATGCTGGTTGAACATGACCAGTTTCAAGTAGTTGTGGACAATGGTGTCTGTTCTGGGAATCAAGATAGATGCTCTTCTTGACCCAAAAGCCCTGTGTTACTTGCTTGTTTAATGTGTAACCCTGATTTGCAACTGTAGTCGGAGTCATTCTCAATACTATGCCACTGACATAACCTCCCGCAGCTAGCTGACATCAGTCAGAGACTTACTTTGTTATAAGTTCTTCTGTGGTTCACAGAGCACAGCTTGGCAATCTCAAAAAAAATCTGTCTTAAGACCTAGACATGTAGTTACATCCCTGAGCCTAATTTAGTATGAAGAGAATTACAGGACAAGCTTTTGAGACTGGGGACAGATCATTGCCCTGTGCTCAGCAATGAGAATGTTCTTGAGAATACTGACCACACTTTGCCATTCTGACTATCACATTCTCTGTTTTCTTTAAAGTTTCTGAGTGTTTGTGTCATTTTTTCCTTTAATGTATAGGATGTATTATAAAAGTTTCTATGAATCATGTGTGTGTATCAGAAGGCACTGCGTGCCCTTGTGGAGGTCCAAAGTTTGACTTAGAGAATCATTCTGTTTTATTTCTACCTCCTCTTTGAGTCACTCTGGAATTTTCCAGGCTCTGCCAGAGCCAGAAATGCAGGCCACTGTCATTTCTGGAAGGAGTTTTTACATGGGAACTGGGATCTGAACTCAGGACTTATCAGTTTGCCAGGCAGAGGATTAACATCTAAGCCATCACTCCGGGCCCAATTAGTTTTACTTAGAAACTTTTAAAAATAATCTAAGTTAAGTCTGTCATGATCAAAAGCTGTGGTTTTGCTAAAACTTTCTTTTTTGGTGGTTATTACAGTTACTTTTCTGTTGCTGTTTGAAAACAGCCTGATCAAGGCAGCTTAAGGGAGAAATGGTTACACACTTGGCCTGAGTACAGAATGGAGAGTGTTCATTATGCGAAAAGACACTAACAGGATTTTGATTCGGTGTTCAGGTGACTTCAGCCATCAGGAGGCAAGGTAGCAAGGGAGAAGGAACAAGTATGTCTAGGCTACCAAATCCCAAGTCTTACCCCAGTGACATGCTTTGTCCAACAAAATTCTACCTCCTAATGGCCCCATTACCTTCCCAAACACTACGAATTGGATATTAAAACTTCACACATACACGAGTCTATTGCTTACAATACACACTTAAAATAACAGTGATTTATGCTTGCCCCAAGTCAATAATGCATATACAAAGGTCTTAAGTTTTTTAATGCTAAGACACTTGTGTGTTGAATTTTTAATACAATCAATCTTACTTCATTTTGATGGTGTTATCACTTAATCTACATCCACATGTTGATTATGAAAAGAGTCTTTACTATATACCATATGTTCAGGTCAAGAATTCGACATAAATATTTATATAGAAAAGTATATACTATATGTGTTTAAAATGTTGAATTCAAGATTTTTCTTTTTGCATTTATGAGACCTTCAAAAATTGTTATAAAGCAAATTTTCCAACCTTTAAGGGGAAAATGAGTTCATCCATTGCTTTTACTGATGTTCATAATAGCAGAATAAACAGTACCCAATATTAGCTGAGGTGCGTCTTTAGAAAGATGCAGTCCTGACTTTTACTATTTGAAATACCTAACTCAAAGTAACTTAACACCATAAACATGTGACTTGAAATTGTAAACTCCCAAACAAAACAAGGAGAGAAAGATTTCTGACATTTGTCAGGGCAATGATATCTTAGATGTCACACCAGAAATAAAAATGTTTCAACTAAAAATAGACAGATGGAAGGTACATCACACTGAAAAGCTTCTGTAATGCAAATGAATAATCAGTGGGGTGAAGGAACATCCTATCCAATAGGAGAAAATATTTACAAGCGATCTCTATCTCACAGGAGGTCAGTAACCAAGATGCATAAGTGGCTAAATCACTAGCATACAAAACAAATGCAAAATATTCTTAGTTTTAAAAAAAGACCAAAGAGATGAAACTTTTTTTTCAAACATGGGTGTTATATGTCTAAAAGTTTGTAAGAATGCATTTTACTTTACTAGTCTCAATCAAATCAAAACTGAAAAAATAGCAATTAATACCAGTCAGAATGGTTCTTTTTGGAAGGAAGAAAGATGAATATTATGTGGAATTTAAAGGCAATGAAACTCTGTGCATTATTGATTTGAATGCCAAGTGAAGACAGAGAAGAGAAAAAAGAATATTCAGCAAAAAATTTATACTCAGAGGTCCTTTTGAAAGGAGGTGCATCTACTAGGCAGACCTATAGGGAAAAATTCTAAGGTGGTCAGAGACAGAAGAAGAGAGTGAGAGAAGGCTGAAGCTCACTGTTAATGTTAGAGTATCCACAGGAAAAGAAAACAGATCAGTAGGAGCTGATTAAGACATTGTAGTCAGAATAACATTGACAAATTTTACTTAATGGTAATAACCCAGAGATCACAAGCACCTGACCCTGGGAGAGAAAGTAAAGCAGACAAGTGTTGCTTCCTGACCATATGGCGAGGTCCAGCTGTGATTTGGTATTGGTTTTGACATCAAAAGCTCCAAGTTGAGTCCTCTGCATAGTTAAGAACTAAATAGACAATCTTCCTTCATTCCAAAGATCCTTTACAATGTGAAAGTCACACTGTATAAAGAATTAAGTATGTGTATTTGCAATATAATATTAAATTGCTATATTCTGACCTCATAGACTCACTCCAATTATTAAAATTGACTTCATTTTTTTTTGTGTGTGTGTGTGTGTGTGTTTACACTTGAATACATGCACCTGTGGTGCCTGAAAGATAACATAAGAATCATTCTGGATTGTTTTATTGCCTTATTAATTATATCTGGATTTCCTGGCCTCTGATTTCCAGGCCTGGAAGTACAGGCTGCCACCATCTCTGCCTGCCATTGTTACTTGTGATCCAAACTCAGGTCCTTTTGCTTGCTAGGCAAAGGCTTAAACCTCTAAGACATTACTCCATCCCAAAACTGATTCTTGAGAAGTTGAGTTTATAAAATCCACAATGTCAGATCACCATTCCTGTAGATGCAATTTTTATTCTTATATTAGCATCTGTCATGGTTTGAATTGTGTCCCCCACAGTCTCATGTGTTCCACTTTGAGAGGTGGAGCCTTTCTGGAGATAGGCAGTCACAAACGGTGGGCCTTGAGATGGATTAGCCCCACCCTAACTCCAAGAGAAGTCTGCTTTTGCAGCAAGCAGTCTGGCAGCTCTCAGCCTCCAAGATGTCTGCAGTGACATAGCCTCCTCCAGTTTTGGCCAGACAGCCATGCTGCCTCCACCATGAGAAACTATCTCCCCTCTGGAACCGTAAGCTGAATAAATTTCCCTTTCTCTCTTAAGTTGCTTGTCTTTGGATGCTTTTTCACAGCAATAGTTAGAAGTAACCATTACAGCATGGATAAATTAACTGTAGTGAACAGTGACAAATGTGTGAAAATTCATCTTGAAAATTCACACTTTCCCAATTGCAATAAGAGTGAAATGTTATAAAGGCAGAATAATGAGATGAGAAAGACTAACCTTAGAAACTCTGAAGAACATCTAATTGACTTTTTAAATGACAATGCAAACCTTTATGAGTTTGTCAGGGTAAAACCACGTCTCTCTCAAGGGGACAGGAAAACTTATTCTGAAGTAAGCATGCGTGACCATGGCCAGGGAATAAAGATTTGGCTTGCCCTAAACTTCATGTTCCAACACAGTAACAATTGCATGAAGATTTTATAGAAAGAAAACAAAAAAGTCATAAGTAAAGTACTTCAAAATATGTCAGTGGAAACATCAAGCATACAGGTTATGACAAAAGAGAACATCGGCTCTAGTTCTCCACTGCTCTCTCCTGACATTGTTAGCCTTGCAGTGGTAGAATATAGTTGTCTGATTGAATGTTCCAAAGGATTTATGTGGTAGTCATAGATACATGAGGCCACACACAGTAGCAGGGAATAAATGGCTCTTTGAGGGAGCTAAGAGCAGTCGAAAGTAATCTAGTTCTGAACCTGCAACAATACAACGCTTCCCAATTGTTGAAGTTCTGATCAGTCAATCAGCTTTGTAGGAATGTTCAAAGAAAGGTGTGGATTTTTTTTCTTTTCTGGGAAATTTAATTCACAGGCAAGAGGGGACACCTTCTCAAACTCCTTGTGCAAGGCACATAACTTGAGAATCTTTTCTTTCCCTGCTAACAATGTATGGGATATGTCCATCCATTTCACCTTTACCTAATTTTCACACTATCAGAACTAATAGAGTAAGAATAAAAGAATAAGTTATTTCTATTTATTGGTTAAAATTTATCAATAGTCCTGATTTTCCTTGATAGCTTACTGTTGACAATAACAGGTAGGTTCTTTTGTCATTATTTGTGTGTGTGTGTGTGTGTGTGTTCGCATTTGATGTGGTGCAACGTTCATCTCTTGGAATTTAGTTCCCTTCTGCTATCTTGTGCAATTGGATAATCAAACTCATGTCTCCAGATTTTTGCCCAAATGCCTTCACTGACTGAACCATCTCACTGACCCAAAGACAGGCTCCTTTACTCTAATTTAATTACTGATTATAACTCTCAAACCATACAAGACACTGCAGAGAGTCTGAGGCAGACACCAGGATGCTGAAGAATGGCCACTAAAGGGTAAAAAGGCTGAAGAGTTCACAGAGACCTTACCAGAATTAGAAGCAGAGAGAGAGATCACATAAGCACAAAGATTCATCTTATCTAGATGGTAATTGATTTAGGTACAAAGTTGCTTGAAGTGTATAGATGAAAGTCACAGAGTAGAACCAAAGAACAAGCCTATCTTAAGAGATATTCAGGATGAAAATATACAGATAGGAATACTGATGTATGGATGGGTAGATGGATGATAGTTTGAGTGGGCTATATAAAGCAGTGAGAGGCATGCTAAGCTTCTGAGACAATCAGGGGTCTTCTTCATGCTGTTCCTTTGTCACACACAAAAACTGTTTCAGTAACAGGATGGTATTGGTATCATCAATAATTAGTGACCTTTTTCATGTGGTTCAGTGAAAGTGTTGTATCTTTGTTGATCTGGTATGTTTGATAGGTTCCTGGGCCTGGTTTTCCTTATAGCAGAAGAGGGTCATTCTTTGGGCAAGTGGATGGAAGAATGATTCAGTAAAGTCTGGCGTTCTTCACTAACTTTGGTAGCCTTGTAGTGTGGCAAGACAAATTTGCCCATCTCTTAGCAATCAATGTGGATATGGTGTGATCAATTACCATGGCACCTGGTGTGGGTATGAACTCCTCTGATAAATTGGATTAAGAACTGTAACCAGAATCACATGGAAAAATAAAATTCCCTTGTTCCCCTAAGCAGTTTGGTCATCAATTTACCAGCAATACACAGGCAAACTGAAATAATCCATAAGTTCCTAAGGTCTACCACAAATATAATAAATAGGTGGTACCTTTTACTTGTAAAGATGCATTATTTATTACTATGTGTCTGGTATGTATGCTGGACATGTTTAGTGCCTACATATACAAATGAAAAATAAGTTCATATTTTTTTACCACAAAGTGTAGTAAAATATTGCATTATATAATCAAGTCATGCAGAGCAAGCCTGAAAGCCATTGTTCAATACAATGTGGAATAATTCACAGTACAGAGCCTGTTTTCCACTCCATCACAAAATGTACTGGGTTCAAGGTTATGCCAGGATGTTTCCAAGGACAACCCTACCATCATTCTCTGTCTTATGTTGGAAAATCCTCTTGACTATGCGAAAATTTTGTTTTTCAGAAAGTTACCATTGTGATTAATGAAGTCCTCATCTCTGCAAAAATGCATACAACGTTTTCCATTCCTTGGGCCTTCACTTGAACTCTCAGAATAAACACCATTCTCTTCAATAGTTTTGTGTTAAATGCCAGGACAAATTTCTTTTCATCCAGTATTACCTTCTGTACAATTTTGTTTAAGGACTGGTTGCAGGAATGCATTGATGTTGGGGGCTTGTAGTAAGAACATATAACCTAAGTAGGTAGTTAAATTTATTTAATTTCTAAGTTTATAAAAAGCACCCTGTTTTTCTACAGATTTAGAGCAATGACACATAGAGTTTGCTTGGCTATGGGTGTGAAAACAGATGAAACAGGCCTGCCAGAGCTCAGAGAGTCTGCTGCTTACCTGTCACTCCAAAGCAGGATGCAGGCACTGGTAGATGAGACAGTTATTAACTTTCATCCAGAGGAAAAACTGGTGGACATTCTATTTTAACAGTCTTCCATTTTCAAAAGAAAGAAGAGTCCAGGTGTTGTATGTGGGATGGTATTAATAGGTCGCTGACTGCTCCTGCACCTAGCAGAGCTTTTTGTGGCAGGTACATTCCTGTGATAGGTGTATGGAGGAAGGCTTTTATAGTTCTTTGAAGGCCAGCTTCAATCTTGGCCTACTGAATGCCTGTTAAACACAATAATTTCACAAGAAAAAATAATGAAAAAAAGAGACATGAAGTTTTCCCTTTAGAATCCATAGTATGGGGCTGGAGAGGTGGCTCAGGGGTTAAGCCTCTGCCTTGCAGGTGGAGGGTCCTGAGTTCGGATCCTAGACCCCATGTATAAACACCGGGCGGAAGTGGGGGCGGCCTGCGTTTTTTCTGGAGCTGGTAGGGGTGAGCCTGTGAATCCCCGAGCAGAGTAAACAAGGAGGAAGAGGAGGTGGAGGCAGTTCATGGTGGTTCCTGAATTCGCCTATGGTTCTATACACACACACACACACACACACATACACACATACACACACGCACAATTGAATACATAAAAAAAAATCCATAGTATGTCTTTATCTGAACAGAAGCTCTTTAATTTCACAAGATCACATCTGTTGAGTGTTGGTTGTAGTGACTGTGGTACTGGATGTCCGTTTAGGAACTGTTAGCCTAGCCCAGTCAGCTCAAGGGAGTTCCCTACCCTTTCAACTATGGATTTTTTATAGTATGTGGCCTTATATCGAGGTCCTTGATCCATTTGGAATTAATTCTTGTACATGGGGACAGATACAGGTCCAGTTTTAATCTTCTGCATGAGGATGTCCAGTTTTGGCAGCACCATTTGTTGAAGATGCTGTTCTTTTTCCATTGGATTTTTTGGGCCCCTTTGTCAAAAATCAAATGGCTCTAGTTGTGTGGGCTTATATCTAGGTCTTCAACCCTTATCCACTGGTCTGTGTGTCTATTTTGGAGCCAATACCAGGCTGTTTTTATAACTATGGATTTGTAGTTTAGACTACAGTTTGGTATGATACCTCCAGCAGTGTTTTTGTTACTCGGAATTGTTTTTGCTATCCTGGGTCTTTTGTGCCTCCATATGAATGTTGAGATTGTTTGGTCAACCATTTTAAAAAATTTCTTTGGGATTTTTAATTGGTATAGCACTGAATCTGTATATTGCCTTTTTGTAGGATGGTCATTTTTATGATGTTGATTCTGCCAATCCAGGAACATGGGAGGTCTTTCCACCTTCTGGTGTCCCCGTAATTTCTTTCTTTAGGGTTTTAAAGTTTTCATTGTAAAGTTCTCTTACTTCCTTGGTTAGGTTTATACCGAGGTATTTCATTTTTTTAGGGGCTATAGTAAATGGGATTGTTTCTCTCAGGGCTTTGACATATTGTTAAATTCACAGACTTTCCTTCCTGATCATTAGCAACTGATGGGGTATGATCTCACCAGAAGGGGAGAGCATATAGTCTGGCAGATTGAAGTAACCATTTTGCAATGGGAGACTCACCCTTCCCCTCACTGTGGTCTCCCTTCCATCTACCTTTGAATATACTCTTATAATAAGACTCTAATTTAACAGCTTTTTGTTTCTGGCTAGGGGTTGACATCCAATTCCCATCAGGATGGAGCCAAGAGCATTGCAGGAACAGCAAAACTGAAAAAAAAATCAACGAACCATAATTCAGAACATCAGAGACTCTATATCAACCACCTGCAACTAGGCCAGCCTAATCTCTCCCCATCCTGAAGCTCAGGGAAATTTGTGGAAGAGGCGGGTGGTAAGATTGTAGCACAAGGATGGGGAGGAGTAATGATATGCAAGATACTCCACACAAGTTAGGGCTGAAGCCATCATAATAGGACTTTGCATGACCTGCGCAATGACCAACACATTATTGACCCCTCGAAATCTAGCATGGACTAAAGGCACTAGGATCCTTAGAAGCTATGGATTAACAGCCACAATAGTGTTCCTATACCTAAGGGGAACACAGGAAAGGGTTCTAAGAAATGCCACTGAGTCCTTTCACTTCATCAGAGAGGAGGATCCAGAGGAAAGTTTGACATACACATAAAAGGATGCTCCAGGGATGGGGGGAGGAGGCACTGGGAGATAGGGAGGGGGGGAAGTAAGGGGGTAAGGAACAAGGGGGTACAGGAAAGTGTGGAAAGAGGGAGGGAACCGGGGTACCTATTAAGTTTGTATGCACAGAAATTAAAATAAAAAAGAATCCATAGTATGTCTTCTGGCCCACACTGGTTCAGGCCCATTGTTTTCATACAAAAATTATCATTTCAGCTATCTAATAATATTCAGGCTTATGAATATCAGCCACTGATTTAGAGTGCAGTAAATATCAATGCATAGTTCAATCTGATATGCTAGAGATTCACACATTGCAAAGGAGAAAATCAACAGCTTTCTGATTGAACTCAACAACTACTTACCAGAATATCAGAATTCCTGTTACTATAAACTAGAATAAGGACCTAAAAAAGGGAAGGAAATAGATCATTAGGAATAGCAGCCAATTAACTGTAGGTAGGAAGACAGCACATCAAAATCTTCTGTAAATAACTGTCATTATACCTGTAGATTGGAAGAATACTTAACATTCAGTCTAGAAGTCTTCTACAACAGAGGTAGAAGATCTCAGTACCCTGACAGAATGCAGAAAATAGAAGAGCAATGAAGTAGACAGCAATGGACAACTATAATGCAGAGTACCAGCAACTCAGCAAGGCTCACGCAGAATCAGGCTAACCTAATTTCTCCTCATCCTAAGATTTTAGGAACTTTTCAAAGGAGAGAGTGATGAGACTGATTATAAGAACCTAAGGATGGGAAGTTTCACTGTTGGGCAAGACATTCCACTCAAGGCAGGACTGCTGCATCTACGATCCCACAGGGTCTAACATGGATCATAGGCAGTAGGATCCTTAGAGGCAAGGGATTAACGATCATAATAGTGTTCCCATACTAAAGGGTAGCCCGGGGGGGGGGTGCTATGGGCTATGCTACAGAGTCCTTACACCTCACTGGAATGGAGGACTCAGAGAGAAGTTTGATGTTCACACAGGAGAATGATCCTGGGGATGGGAGGGAGAAAAGGGGAGGCACTGGGAGAGAGGGAGGAAAGGGGAGGAAGAAAGGGAGGGTGCAAGGGGGAATGGGGAGGGGTGGAGGGAGGGAGAGGACTGGGGTACCTATTGAGCTTATGATTGGGGGAAATAAAAAATAAATCATTAAAAAATAATAAAAAACAAAATGTGAAACAAGAAACAAGATAGAAAGACCTCCTGTTCTTAGGGATTGGCTGGCTCAATGATGTGAAAATGGCTACAGAACTTAAACAGGTAGAAAGTTGCAACAAATAGCATTCAGATCTAAATGACGTTCTTCCCAGAAATAGAAAATGTTCATAAAATTATATTAAAGAAAATACCCAAAGCAAATAAAGCCATACTCATGAGAAAAGCAATACTGAAGTCATATCACATTATTTTTTCAAATTATAATAGAGCCAAAATAACAAAATATCAAAGTATAATTGAAAAATAGTTTACAATAAAGGGCTCAGTAAGAAAACAGTGGCACAGGTACAGAATCTAATTTTTGACAAATGTGTCAAAAATATTCATTGACAGAAGAATAGGCTCTTTAGTAAATGCTGCTGTAGGGGCTGGAGAGGTGGCTCAGGGCTTAAGCCTCCGCCTTGCAGGCGGAAGGTCCTGAGTTCGGATCCCAGATCCCACGTATAGACGCCAGGCGGAAGCGGGGGCGGCCTGCGCTTCTGGTCCTGGTAGGGCGGAGCCTGTGAATCCCGGGGCAGAAGGAGGTGGAGGCCTCCATGGTGGTTCGCGGATTCGTCCGTGGTTCTACACAGACACAGACACACACAAACACACACGCGTGCGCGCGCACATACACACGCACATGCGCACAGTCGAATAAATAATAATAAAAAAATAAATAAAAAATAAATGCTGCTGTAAAACTGGATTTCCAAATAGAGAAAAATAAATTTAAGCTCCATATCTATCACCCTGTACCAAAATTGATTCAAAATAGACTGAATCACCTTCATATCATGTGTAAAGCACTGACTTGCAAAGGAAAACCATGCTCAAAACTCTTTAAGATATTGACACATACATACACTAACAAGATACAATTTTTTTTCAAGAGTCAATGAATGGAAATACATGAAATGGAAATCTTCTGTGTAGCAAAGAAGACAAATACCAGAGATGAAAGTCATCCTGGACATTCTCAGGGAGATTTTTGCCAACATTGCAGGATGGTTAAATATCCTGAGTACATAAATACCTTCAGAAATTAAACACAAAAGAGTGGACTCATGTAATCAATGAATGGGGTAATGAACTTAATAGACAATTTTCCAAAGATATACAACTGGTTAATAAGTACAGAAAAAACTGTTAAACATTCTTTTTACCCAGGCAATTAAACTACATGTAATTCCATCTTAATCTTATCTAAGATAGTTATCAGCATTATTAAATAACAAAAAAGTGTATGAAATGCTAACATATTTTATAATGAAAATGTGAACCAAGTATATTATTTTCAATGCTACTATTCAGTGATGACAAGAATTTATGTTGAAACCTTTTCACTAGTTTATGAATGCTAGCTTGTAGAGCCTAGCTGCTACAGTATTCTAAGGTATCTGCAGAACATTTGTTATCCTCAACCCTGGAGACACTATACCTAGAATGAAGCAGACATCCATAGTTACCACCATATGTATGGCTGGCACTGAAAGACATACAGGGTCCTGAGAAGATAAAACTATTCATTTTCCTTTCTGATTTTCTTAATGAGAGCATTCTAGCAAAAATATATACAGTTATATTATAATTTTCAATAATTATATATAATTATAATTTTTTCAATAAATGTGTAATATAAAATCATAAGTGCTGGCATTTTTTGCATTTAAAAATAATTGAATTACAGAATTATCCAAGGGTATTATGGCTCCATAGTGAAGAACCACCTAGTTTTCATTTGTGTTTTCTCATCTCTTACACTGTATCAGGTTCTTAGTTATGAAGGAGACCCCTAAGTTCTTGGGTTTGGAATTATCAACAATACTATAACCTAATGTAATAGGTAATAGGGCAAAGCTTGAACCTGGTATTTCTAACAACCAGACCTAACCACCGGTTTTCACTAAGCCATTGAATGAGACAAGCAATTCTGCAAGCAGAGAAGGCAGATTTATTCACTATGGAGATATCGGGAAGTGGAACAAAGACTAAAGAGTTCATTTTCAGAATTCCGACATAAGATTTAGATTTAAACAGAGATAAAGAGATGTGCATAAAAGATCATTCTGGTCAAGATATGGGCCTGTGCTTCATCATTGACCAATATCTGTGCTTCAGTTTTTCTTGAAAGGTGGTCTGCCAAGTTTTCAAAAATAGGTGAAGTCTCTTCTAAAGAGACAAGCTTCTCCTCTGGCTCACACAGATCTTCACACTTCAGTTCCTCTAAAAGGAGATTCTGAGGGAATATTCTGATCTCTCAGGAACCATTGTTTCAGTAGTCTGACAACTAAAGGAAGGGCTCAGGTGTGTCTTCAGAACATCTTCCTTTCTGCCACAATAATTACTGTGCCGTGCAGGGACTTTGACCCCATCTTTGATTCTTACATTTTTATGCTTGCACTCTCTTCCTGTCTTCTAAAACTTTCTAGTATGTTGAACTATCTGTAGCATGAAATTCACCAAAATCACAACATTAAGTAAGTCATTCAGTGGCATGAACTATGTTTGCTGTATGATTCAGTAATTACTACAGAACCATTCCCAGAATTACAGTGTTTAAGTCATAACTTTTTTTTTCTTTTCAAAAGACAGATGTCAAAATCTCTGATCACTGAGGAATGCAAAAGAAAATCACAAGAGATGCCAACCAGTAAAGTTACTGCATGCTATAAGCAGGGCACAGAACTGAGCTATAGATAGAAATCAAAGCAACAAAATATATAGCACATAAGCATTTAGCATTCATATGATCAGTTTTTGACTTTTTCTTAACACACATTTTACTTTATATCTGGCATTTTGGATAAACACATGTAAGCTGATATAAATTTTGCAGGTCTACTTGAACTTCCACATGCTTGCATATTCTGATGAACTTCCAGGGACTATTCTTAATCTCCGTTTGGCAGTGAGCTGTGCACAGCCCCATGTCTTTAAATTTGATTATTTTCATGCTCCTGCCTGTGGTGACGAATGTCTGCAGATTCAAGATAAAGCAAATCTCTTAAAAAACAGAGTAGAATACTTTAGTCTCCTCATTTATAGCTGACATAGGGCTTCCAGTCACTGCTTCAGCATGGAAACTTTTGCTGCAAGGAGCAGGAAGCATCACCAGGCCTGGTTCTAAATTCCTTTCATGATAATATTCACTGGAAGGTTCACAGATCTTCAGGGTTCTTTGTGGATGAAGGGAACAGACAAGTAAAATAGCAAAGAAGAAATAAGCATTGAATTCTTTTCTGGAAAAACGTGGTCCAGAGGAGTGTTTTGATACCAGAGAGCAAAATGGGGTACAGCACATGCTGTGATGGGAACACAGGCCATTATTGTATTTCAATCAGCTCTAGCCTCAAAGGGACTATCCAAGGATTACTACCAACCTGCCTGTCTTTGGAAGCATTGCAGAGGGGGCAGAAGTCATGAGGGTGGACTCAAACCTAGAAATTTCCCATCCCCACATGCTCAGAACCTTGTCCACATCTTTTTCAGTAACATTTTCCTTTCACATCATCCCCATCCCACCTCCTCCCTTACCCCCACGGATTAGATTTGGGCTTTTTCTGCTGGCCTCCTTGAACATTGTGTACCCTGTATAGTAAACACACCAGTCATGTTTTTGGGCTGACACTGTCACACAACTCACAGGCGGTTCTGCATAAAGCTGCCCTTTGTGTGTGAGACCTACAAAAAGTTGCCTCTGCCACAATTGATACAAAAACTGACTGTCACAAACTGAATTCATCCTCAATCGCTATAAGCAAAAGAGAAGAAAAATTGTGGAAAGGTAAATAAGAATAGAACATTTTTTGTGGTTTTTACATCTCCACCTTTTATTTTCCACATGTGCTTGGGTAATTACAGAAGGTGAGCCACTGTATCCAGCTTTTACATGGTATCTAGGTATCTGAACACAGGTCATTGTGTAGCAAGCATTGTACCCACTGAGCCATCTCCCCAGTTGATCATTTCAAAAGCTAACACATCACAATAATGATGATGATGATGATGATGATGATGATAGCAGGGTACTTTTGATTTGTATTTCCCTGATGGCTAGGGATGTGGAGCATTTTTTAAGATATTTATTAGACATTTAGATTTCATTCTAGGAAAAGTTTCTTTTGAGTACTGAGGCCCATTTTTAATTAGGCTATTTATCTTCTTGGTGTTTAGTTTTTTAAGTCCTTTGTGCATGCTGGGTAATAGAGCTCTATCCCAATCTGTGGGTTGCTTTTTACTCAGTTAACAATCTCTTTTGCTGAACAGAAACTCTTTGTGCTTCCATATGTATTTTGAGATTATATGGTCAATTTCTTTAAAGAATCACTTTGATTGGTGTAGGGTTGAATCTATATTTCTTTTGGTAGGAATGTCATTATTTATGATGATGATTCTGCTGATCCAGGAGCATCTGAGAACTTATCTCACCCCTGTAAGGATGGCAAAAATCCACAATACAAACAACGCCAAATGCTGGAAAGGATATGGAAAGAAAGGATCTCTCATACATTGCTGGTGGCTGACATGTCAACAATCCCCCAACCACTCTGATGATAAATATGGAGATTTCTAAAAAAAAGTTAAAGACTGAAATGCCATATGACCCTGCTATACCACTACTGGTAATAATCCCCATATAAGGCAGAAATTCGTTACAGTGACAGAAGCAAGGCAATGTTCTTTGCCGCTCTATTTACAATAGCAAAGTCATGGAATGAACCCAAATGCCCAACAGTTGACAAATGGATAATGAAAATGTGGTACATTATACAATGGGCTATTACTCAGCCATCAAAAGAGATAAATTAATGAAATTTTCTGGGAAATGGGTGGAATTAGAAAAACTTATACTAAGTGAAGTATCCCAGACACAAATAGGTAGAAACCATATGTACTCCCTAATAAGTGGATCCTAGTCCCAAACCCATTTAATGAAATATTCAAAGGTAAATCTCTGTAATACCCACTGTAATCACAAAGGATTATAAACATGAGGGAAGGGGAAAGAGGACTTCAAGAGAAAAGAGATAGAGATCATGCTTCAGTAGACAAAATAGGCCATCATCAAGTATTACATGCAAGTAGTGAGACATCTGGTATAGCTCACTCTCACTTCCCTTTCTGATCACTTGGGACTGAACAGGTTTGATCTCACCAATCAGGGACTGGCAGATAGATGGTAACCATTCTGTAAATAGGACACTGCTCCCCCACATTGCTGTGTCCTCCTCCCATTCTTCTATCTACATTTGAGTCTCCTCATATATTAAGATCTTCATTTAAACAGTCTTTTATCTTTGGTTAGGAGGTGACCTTCGATATCAATCTGGATGCAGCCAAGGGCGGTGCAGAAAAAGCAAAACTGAAATCAACAAGAAAACCATAATTCAGAACACCAAAGACCCTACATTATTCACCTGGAACCAGACCAGCCAAATCTCTCTCTTCCTAAAGCTCAAAGAACCCTGCAGAAAAGGGGGTAGCAAGATTGTAAGAGCCTAAAGATGGGGAGGACCAATGATATGCAAGATAGTTCACACAAGTTAAGATTGCACCATCCAGAATTGGACTTTGCCTGACCTACACAATGGCTGACATGTCAACAATCCCCCAAAGTCTAGCATGGATCTTAGGGTAGAATGCTCCAGGCAGTAGGATTCTTAGAGGCAAGGGATTAAACAGTCATAATAGAGTTCCCATATTAACCAGGATTGCAAGAAGGAGCTCTGGGCTATGTCACTGAGTTCTTATCCCTCATTAGGGTGGAGCACTCAGAGGGAGGTTTGGCATTCACATAAAGGATGTTCCAGGGGATGTGAGGGAGAAAGGGGGAGACACTTGAAAAGGGTGAGGGAGAGAGGGGAGTGAATGGAAGGGAGGAAGGAGAGTGCAATGGAGGGATGACTGGGGAAAGGAGGGGGAAGGGAGAGGACAGGGTACTTATTGAGTTTGTATGATTAGTGTTGCAGTTCACTGGCATAGTTGCTAATAAATGACCATCAAATGGCTTAAGTGAACATGGAGTTTATTTCCTTATGACAGTCTGGTTACAGTTCTCCGTCTAGCTTGACTGGAGAGCACACACCAACACCAGGGCCAAGGGAACTGGCCACACCATCACCACACAATGGCTGAAAAATAGACAATCCTTACTTGCCAGATCAGCATGTCTGGCCAAGTATACAGAAGGATGCCAACTCTCTCAACCAGCTCTCCGTGATTTATTCCAGGGCCTAATCCCACTCACCATAGGCTGGGCCTTCCCCATCAGTAGACAATCTCCTTCAGGTGGGCTTAACTCAACTACTAATTCTCTACAAACTCTCAACAGTCAAGTTTACACCTGTGCTTATCCATGACAATTAGGGAAAAAATGTGGAGAAAAAATTAATGGCAGCTAATAAGCACAGGATGAAATTTAGGCACGGCATACTGAAATCACAGCCAAAGTGAATTTTAAGTGGGATATGGGAACCAAACTCAGGTTCTTTGTCTAGTGCAGCAACTGATTTAACCACTGAACTAACTGTTCCCTTCATGCTTGCCTGTGGTTCACAGCTTCCCATTGACAAATCCCTATAAGCTAAGTGTTATTCTTGTAAGTCCTCTGCGTAGCTATCACACAGCATATCACACCTTTCTTTGCTGCAAACTACTGTCATTCTGTCCAGGCCCCTAATGTTCCTTTCATTCCTGATTTTTCTTCATTTCAGTACTGGAAATGAAATCCAGGACTTCAAAGTTGTTAAGCAAGTGCTCCAGATATCTTTTTTATTTTTCATTTTGAAACAAGGTTTTGCCAAGTTGTCTAGTATGGCATTGCGCTCACTGTGTCTCTGAGCTTGGCCTTGAGCTTGTGATCATTCACCCTCAGTTTTCAGAATACTTGTTATAACAAAATAGTGCCACCATACCAATTTACTCGCTACTGTTTTGCAATGCTATATCCAAGTCTTCCAAGTATATATTACTATTAACTCTGTCACTGAGCATTTGGCCTGATCATTAAGAGAAAAAGATGAATCCAGTTCTGGCTTCTTCTACACAGAAGGAACACTTGGGATCCATTTGCCTACCTGATACTTTATGAAGAGTAATTAACAGACTGTGGGAACCTTTCTTCAGATTTCACTATGTTCAAATCTCACCAAGGATTTAATATCCCACTATTGAAACAGTTTATATGCACAGTAGTAACTTCCCAGGCTGTAAGATTTCTTGTGGAAAGATTATATTACATTTCTGTCTTTGAGACCATTCGAAGAAGAAAGTTCATGAAACTAACAAAACAAATAGAAAATTGGACATGAAAATAATCATTACTATTATGTTTGTGGATCATTTGTCATTCTCTCCATTCTCATGATTGACACTTCATGCCCTGGCAGTGCCAGCTGAACAATGGAGAGTAGTTTATTGCAACTCTGATGGGATCCTTGGCTTTTTGATGTCATCACAGACCTCTGTCATTGGTAGCAGAAAAAAGGAAGAAGGGGCATTCATGTTCTTTGCATTCCATTTTTCCTTATCCGACCATTCTGCTGCTCAGCACTTTTATTCAGTGACCTTTTAAAGTGATCTGTCTCAGTCACCATTCTTCTGAAAGAGCAGGGCATGCGCCCACAATCCAATGCCTGCCTTGGAGTTTGAAATGCTTCCTTCCAATGGGCTTATGAGCTAAAATTGTCACACTTTAAAGTGTTCACCTCTGCTTCAAATAAAACATCTAGTACCAGACAAAAGCAAGCCAAATTCCTGTGTCTTATTTAAATCTGCAATGATTTCAGAATAAAAATTAAATGAAAATATTTGATTTTAATTCCTAAAACCTCACAGGATACAAACATTCCAAACTAAACTCATGTGTTTAATAACACTTATCCAGATTTAAAGAAACTGTGTTTTTCAGTACAGTAAAATATTTGCTTTTCTATTTCAAAAAATCTTACAAGCAAAAGAAATTCAAGTTAGGTATAGTGGCACATGTCTACAATCCCAGAACCGGGGAGAAGGAGGCCGACTTCTGAGGAATTTAAGGTCACAATCAGTTTCATATGTGTCTACAAACAGGTTGGGATACATGAGACCTTAACTCAAAACCACAAATAATAATAATAATGATAATGATAATAATAACAACATTGGTAATTACAAGAAATTCAAATGTATTGATGAAGAACATGATAAACATTAGTTCATTTGAATGTGATGCTGAACAAAGTAATAGAAAACTAAGAATTGAATCTCATTATTGTCTACATGTCAAAAACCATGTAATGAAACCCAAGTATACTAGGTATAAGGTGCCTTTTTGCCTTTGCAAATGGCTTTTTAAAGGAAACTGAACTCAGAGGCAATGTATCTTACACTCCTTCTGTATATGTCTACTATCTCTATATTTACTGGATACCCATTTATTCTTTCTAGTGTTTCTGTAAGGTCTTTTTTGTCTTCATGCCACCAGTCTCCTAGGAAAAAGTTTCCCTACATTGCTGGTTTGTGGCTACTGCTCTTTAAAACTTTTTGTGTTTCTCTGAAACCTTTCTGGAAGTCCTAAGTTATGAATACAACTCAGAAAGCTGATTTAATACATACTATGTTCAATTCTGTGGCTATCTTGGTTCAACTCTCCAAATCCAGCAATCAAAAAAAATTCACGTAGCTATTGATAACCTTTCTCATTCTACTTGAATTATTTTGCTGAATATTCTGTGTTTCCTTTGGCTTAAACTATTGTTTTATAGCTTCTCATATTGCTGGAAGCCACTTGTTTTTCTTTACCTATGTGGTGACTGGTGCATGCCATTTGCCACTCAACAAATACCACTACAAAAAATTCATTGATTTACCCAAGATGAATTGAGTCACCTTCTTCAGTAAGCCTTTAGGAGCATGAAGAGTCTATCTCAAGTGAGACATTTCATCAGATTATATTGAAAGAATTAGGAGAATTATTATTATATTGAAATATATATAGGAGATGCGTCTCTCTTCCCCTAGAGAACAGATTTTGCAAAGTTGAAGAATTAGTGTCATCCGTATGTACTCCCTAATATGTGGATCCTAATACCAAACCCACTTAATGACATATTCAAAGATAAATCTATGTAATACCTACAGTAATCACAAAGATTATAAACAGGAGGGAAGGGGAAGGAGGGGCCCCCATAAAAAAGGAGAGAGGGGATCATGCTTCAGTACAGAAAATACATCACCATCAAGTATTGCATGTAAGTAGCTATACATCTGGTGAAACTGCAACTGGTCCTGGTCACCTGCGACTGAAGAGGTTTGATCTCACCAATCAGGGAGGGTATAGGGACTGGTAAATAGATGGTAACCATCCTGCAAATGGAACACTGACTCCCCCCTCACTACAGTGTCCTACTCCTATTCCATCTACCTTATCTACCCTTTTATCTTTGGTTAGGAGGTGACCTTGATACCAATCAGGATGGAGCCAAGGGAAGTGCAAGAAAAGCATAAATGAAATCAACAACAAACCATAATTCAGAATGCTAAAGACCCTACATTAATCACCTGGAACAGACCAGCCAAATCTCTCCCCATCCTAAGCTCAGGGAACATTGAAGAAGAGGGGGTGGAAAGATTGTAAGAGCCTAAAGATGGGGAGGACCAATGATATGCAAGATACTTCACACAAGTTAGGGCTGCAGTAGCCATAATCAGACTTTACATGACCTCCACAATGTCTGACATGTCAACAACCCCCCAAAGTCTAGCATGGATCACAGGCACTAGAATCCTTAGAGGCAAGGGCTAAATAGTCATAATAGTGTTCCCATACTAACATGGAGCCCAGGAGAAAGCTCTGGACTATGCCACTGAGTCCTTACACCTCAGTAGGGTGGAGGATTCAGAAGTTTGGCATTCACACAAAAGGATGCTCCATGGGATTGGAGGAGGTAAAGGGGAAGCACTGGAAGAAGAGGAGGGAGGGGATGAAAGGAAGGGGAAAAGGGGGAAAGAGTGCAAGGGGGGACCAGGGAGGAACAGAGGGAGGGAGAAAACTGAGGTATCTATTGAACTTATATGATTGGGGAAAAAAATAAAAGCAAAAAAAAAGAATTAGTGTCATAATGTTGATGAGGGCAGCACTTGGAATATCACTGCCCATGTAGTTAACAGCTCAAGGAATGCACTCAAGTAAGGGTACATTAGAGCTTGATGATGAAAAATTGGAGAAAGAAAGGTATTATGACAACTGCTGTATTTCTAAATGCATTGATCTTTATTTTTTTTACAGAACAACTTGTTTACATTGATAAATATCCTTTGATTTTTATAGGGTTTAGTAGGCCATAGATATATAGTGAGTCCCTTGAATTACAATTGAAACTGTGATCTACCACACTTTCAAACTTTTCCACTTATTATAGATCTCAAAACACAATTGTCTTTGTTTTCCTTCTTCCTACATAGTAATCATAAATGAATCAAAGAATAAGCCCAATTTGATTAATCTGCTAACCTAACATTTCTGAAGTTCTTCTCTGTGGAATACAAGCTTTGCTGCTCTCATTGTTGCTATGAAAAAAAGAAATTTTAGAGGCATTCTATAATATTATGTGTTTGAATTATAATTAAATATATTTAAGCTCAGATAATCCTGTCACATGCATATTGTCTCACTGGTACTTAAAAAGCACTAACAGTTGAGTCTGTGTTGTCTTGTTTACCAAGATTTGCTTCTGTTTGGAATCTCTCAGAAGTAATCTGACAATAGTAGGCTTTGCAAACTTGTTTTATAGTATTCTAGAAGGGTCTTCTCAGTCATGAATCAATGAGAAACATGCAAAGTACTAATTCTTAACTCAATTATTGATATTTCTTTGGTTTTCCTTCTTTCCAGAGAAAAAAGTGTTTCATATAGTATTTCCTGTGATACTTTAATAGCTAGAGAAGTGATTCTAAGTAGAAGTCAGAGAACCTGGATGACTTTTAGTCTTTTTCCTACTTTCCTGATACAAGTAACATATGCACTGTTTTTGAGCCTGAAATTATTTTGCTGTTCTGGTTTTTAAATTAAACAGGAACATTTCTGAGGTCATTGGGTAATGATTGGGGTAGCCTGAGACACTGATCTGATACAGCATCCTTTCTAATCACTGTCTGATTAGGTACTTAAGGAAACTTAAACTTAAAAATCAGTATTTAGTCAGTCTTAAATTTGCTTTTGAAGGTAGGCAGTAAGCATATTTGAGAGATGTTAAAAGTTCAAATCATTGAAAAATTTTCAATCGCTTCATTTGCAAAACCTTCACAGAATAGATAAATCTTTACTTTGTGTGATTTCAAAACTAATGCACAGACTAACTAATAGTAAGCTAGCGACAACCATGCCAGCAACTTTCCATAGATGGAACATGCCAGAAATGACTTTCCTATTCAAGAGCTTTATTGTAATGTCAAAGCCAAATCATATCAAAGGATCAGTTGAACACCTGAAACAGAGGACTGACTGCTTCTCTTGAAGGACTTGGTAAAACTCTATTGTACAATACTCATTTTACTGGTGTATTAAAAATAACAATTTGGGATATAACTTCTGACTTGTTCTGACTCTGAATGGATGCTGTTGATTATCAGCATCAACTTCTGACTAATTCTAATTTTTACAACTTATTATGAAACATTTGGCCAAAATACATCTTTGATAACTCTTGCCATAGTTCATATGCTTTCACACTTATCCTTCAACAATTTCTTTTTTTTATTTCTTCCGCTCATACAAAGTTGATAAGTACTGCATTCCCCTCCTCCCTCCACCCATCCCTGGACCCCTTTGCTTCCTCCCCTCCTTTTCCCTTCCTTCCCCTTCCCCCCCTTTCTCCCAGTTCCCCCCCCCATTTCTGGAGCATCCTTTAGTGTGCACGTCAAACTTCCCTCTGGGTCCTCCTCTCTGATGAAGTGTAAGGACTCAGTAGCATTGTCCGGAGCTCTTTTTTGTGTTCCCCTTTAGTATAGGAATACTATTGTGGCTCTTAATCCCTTGCCTCTAAGGATTGTAGTGCCTGCAATCCATGCTAGACTTTGGGGGTTCAATGATATATCCTTCAACAACTTCTTGAAGAGATGTTTTCCATGATGGGAATAAATTCATTTCTGTGCAGTATGAAATATAGCTTTGTGGAAAGAGTTGTAAAGTGTTATTTTTCCTTTTATCTGTTTTTCATTGTCATGATTAGAAATCTTGAGATGATTTCTTAGAGTTCCTCTTTTTCAGCATGAATCGTTCATGATGGAGAAAGACATGATATAAATTATATATATATATATAGCAATCTGAATGCACTTGCAGAATGTGGTAACAGGAGAGCCTATATATAAGGTGGCATTCAGTCTCAGAGTGAATGTACTTTCTGCAGTACACCTCACAGATGTTCTTGTTTTTCCTAGCTCAAAGGCAGCAAAGTTTGCACTGATTAGAAATTAACTTGTCTAAGAGTCACAATAACCTCCCCTGTACAAAATGTGCTTGATTTTAATGTTTTCATTGCCATGTTCTACCATAAACCCAACTTTGAATCACACCACCATAAAAAAATGCAATACTTTACCAGAAGAGTCTTGCACTGGCAGGAGAGCTTCATGGTAGGGAGCTTCACAACCCTGGTGATCTGAATTTAACCTATAGAAGCACATATGATGGTGATAGAAGGAAAGAAGTGACTTTTGAACATTGTCCCCTGACTTCTACCTATATCCATGGCATACATCTCTCTCTCAATATCTATGTATCTATGTATCTATCTATCTATCTATCTACCTACCTACCTACCTATCTATCTATCTCTCATAAATAAAATACCTCTCCCATCTTTTGTTGTGTCTTTTTAATTCCTCAACTTTATTGTGAATTTCTGTGTTTAAATCAGTAACTATTCATAGTATACATTCCACATTGAGGCTCAGAACGAACACATCTATAGACATGAAGAGGCTCTGCTGGATTAACTTGCATATCTGCCTTTCTCATTCACTGCAGGTGTTACCCTTTGATGACTCATAGGATTATGGACATAAGCATACATGAATCAAAATATATTAGAATTTAATTTTTTGCTTCAAATGTGTTCTTTTTCATACATGGTAGTAGTTCAAAGTGAAATTAATAGCAGTAACTCACCTTAAAAGCCTAATACATTCTTCACCATCTGACTGAATTCTGAATGCTTCTATTAATTAATCCATATTTAAAATTGCTGAAATGCATCATATTTACTGCTTCTACAATAGCAACTGTCAGCGGGTGATGAAATTCCCTTAGCGAAATGCGTATGAGACGAGGCTTTCCCACTGCAGCCATTTTAGCAATGACTACAAAATTACTTTGCACATTTTTTATAAGATGAATGATATAAGGACCAACATTTATTTATGAAGGTTTATTGAATTTCCTGGATGATTAACTCAGTCAGTCTGAGTGCATTTGGAAACAGGGAGTGTTTATATGTATCTTCAAGATGACTATCATTCTGAAATATTTAATTATCACTGAAGAGGAAACCTGTGGTGCATAATTCCAGTTTCTGCTTTAACTGTCGGAAATCATTCATGATTCCAGATCTCCTTGGTATTCTACTGTGGAAAAGAAATAAAAACAAACATGTGCTGATTGTAGCAATGTGGAATATTTCTGCTTTTGTTATTTCTCTCCTCCTTTTTGTCCACTTATGCAAAATCCAATATTGTCTTTAATGTATTTTTATTTCAAGCACAACATCTCTAAAACTCTACTTTATCCTAGTCCTATATGTGAAATTTAGGTCAAATCTATATACAAATCTGAAGATTTTATTTTAAGTTGTATAATATGTAGGAACTGAGGATAAAGCTTATTTGATAGAGGAAGAGTTTAGCATGCATAAACTGAATGTGGAAGCACACAGCTAGAATCTCAGCATCTGGGAGGTAGAAGCAAAAGGCTTAAAAGTTGAAAATCATTCTCAACTATGTAGACAAATTCAAGGTTAGCCTAGGATACATGAATCCTTGCTTTAATGTAAAAATGAAAATAAATATTAAAATACAAATTAAATCACAGATTGATGGAACATAGTGAATCACAATATTGCTATGTTTTATGACAATAATAATTTAAATGCTTACTTTGTTCTTCATTATTCAATTCTGGCTATCAGGGATTTGAACAAGGGGGAGAATATGGGCAGCAGGGGGGATCAATAAATGAAATATGTGTTTTCATAGTTGGGCCTCATTCTGATGTTATAAGACACATCAGAGTGTACACAAGCAATCATATATACGAGTGCCACAGAACTTAGAACTGAATTAGAATGTATGTATCTTAAGGAAATGATAAATTAAGAGATAGGATCCAGTTATTTTTCCAGTCATCATCGTGATCACAAAAGTAATGTCTATACCCATGTCCTTACCACTTATGTTTTGTCACTTCTTGTTTCCTAAAACTCTATACTTTTTGAAATTATGCCATAGAAATGTGTAGGCATTAAATTGTACTTTTTTTTTTGGAGAATTTTCCATCTCTTTCTCATCAAGGACTGTACCTGTAGCAGTCATTCGCAGGAGCAACTGCCTTTCTTCTGCTTGCTTCAGCCTCCTCAATCCTAAGGATCCAAGCTAGGTAGAAGAGTCAATCTTCATTCATGTGTTCTTACGAAAACACAACAGTCATAAATAGTAATAAAAGATACTAGTGTAATGAAAGATTCTTTTCTCAGATAACCTGCTCTTAGGCTTCTTCATCTCCAGCTCTGATTCAAACCGTCAGGTGCCTACTGCTTGATAAACTCTCAATAAACATCTATTGCAGAATTTCAATAAAGTTGGCCTAGCCCAATCAGCTCGAGGGAGTTCCCTGCCCTTTCAACTATGGTTTTTATAATCTCTGGCCTTATATCGAGGTCTTTGATCCATTTGGAATAAATTCTTGTACATGGTGACAAGTAGGGGTCCAGTGTTAATCTTCTGCATGTGGATCTCCAGTTTTGCCAGCACCATTTGTTGAAGATACTGTTCTTTTTCCAATGGATTTTTTGTGCCCCTTTGTCAAAGATAAAATGGCTATAATTGTGTGGGCTTACATCTGGGTCTTCAAACCTTATCCATTGATCTGTGTGTCTATTTTGGAGCCAGTACCAGGCTGTTTTCATAACTATGGATTTGTAGTGTAGACTACAGTTTGGTATGATACCTCCAGTAGTGTTTTTGTAAATCAGGACTGTTTTTGCTATCCTGGGTCTTTTGTGCCTCCATATGAATTTTGAGATTGTTTGGTCAACCTCTTTAAAGAATTGCTTTAGGATTTTAATTGGTATAGTACTGAATTTGTATATTGCCTTTGGTAGGATAGTCATTTTTACGATGTTGATTCTGCCAATCCATGAACATTGGAGGTCTTTCTACCTTGTGGTGTCTTCTGCAATTTCTTTCTTTAGGGTTTTAAAGTTTTCATCGTAAAGGTCTCTTACTTCCTTGGTTAGGTTTATACCAAGGTATTTCATTTTTTTAGGGGCTATAGTAAATGGGATTGTTTCTCTCAGAGCTTTTTCACTGCTTTCATTCTGGGCATATAGGAAGGCCACTGATTTTTGAACATTTATTTTGTATCCTGACTTAGTGCTGAACTTCTGTATTAGTTCTAGGAGCTTCATGGTGGAGTTTTTTGGATTACTCAGGTATAAGATCATGTCATCTGCAAATAGGGATAGCTTGACTTCTTCCTTGCTGATTTGAATCCCTTTTATATCCCTTTCTTGTCTTATGGCTTCAGCTAAGACTTCAAGTACAATATTGAATAGAAGTGGTGAGAGTGGACAGCCTTGTCTAGTTCTTGATCAAAGTGGGAATGCTTCAAGTTTTTCCCCATTGAGTATAATCCTTGCTGAAGGCTTATTGTATACAGCTTTTCTTATATTAATAAATGTTCCTTCCATTCCAACTGTCTCTAGGGTTTTGATCATAAAAGGCTTTTGGATCTTGTCAAATGCTTTTTCTGTATCTATTGAGAGTATCATATTGTCTTGGACTTTGGACTGGTTTATATGATGAATTACATTTATTGATTTGCATATGTTGAATCAACCTTGTGTGCCTGGAATAAAGCTGACTCAATCCCCGTGGATGATCTTTTTGATATGTTTTTGAATCCGATTTGCTAAGACTTTGTTGAGAATCTTTGCATCCGTGTTCATCAGAGTGATTTTTGGGCCCTGGAACTTAAAAGAAAGTTTACTAGAGATGAAATTAAAATGTCTAAGAAATATCTTAAAAAATGCTCCACATCCTTAAGCATCAGAGAAATGCAAGTCAAAACTTCCCTGAGATATCATCTCACACCGGTCAGGATGGCAAAAATCCACAATACAAACAACACCAAATCCTGGAGAGGATGTGGAGAGAAGGGAACACTTCTACATTGCTGGTGGGAATGCAGGCTCATACAGCCACTCTGGCGAGCCGTCTGGAGATTCTTAAAGAAATTAAAGATTGAAATGCCATATGACCCAGCTATTCCACTTTTGAGAATAACCCCCCATACAGCAAAAACTCACCTTGATAGCAGAAGCATGACCATGTTCATAGCAGCACTGTTTACAATAGCAAAGTCATGGAATCAACCCAAATGTCCAACAGTTGATGAGTGGATAAGGAAACAGTGGTACATCTATACAGTGGAGTACTACTCAGCCATCAAAAATGATGAATTAATGGAATTTGCTAGGAAATGGATGCTATTAGAAAAAAATTATATTAAGTATATCCCAGACCCAGAAAATTATGTGCCATATGTACTCCCTAATAGGTGGCTCCTAGTTCCAAACCCACCTAGAGACACTCAAGGATAAATCTCTGTAATACCTCCAGTAATTTCAAGGAATATGAACAGGAGGGATGTGGTAGGAGGGCCACACCAGAAACAAGGAGAGAAGGGACCATGTTACAGCAGAGGAAATAGGTCACCATCAAGGACTGCAAATGAGTAATGAGACATTGGGCTGAGTTCACAGACTTTCGTTCCTGAACATTTACAACTGATGGAGTATGATCTTACCAGAAGGGGAGGGCATATAGTCTGGCAGATAAAAAGTAATTATTTTGCAAATGGGTGATTAACCCCTCCCTCATTGTGGTTTCCTACCTTTATTACATCTACCTTTGAATATACTCTTATAACAAGACTCTAGTTTAACAGCTTTATATCTCTGGCCAGGAGTTGACATCCAATACCCATTAGAATGGAGTGTAGGGCATTGCAGGAGCAGCAAAACTGCAAAAAAAAAAAAAAAAAAAAAAAAAAAAAAAAAACCACAATCCAGAACATCAGAGACTCTATATCAACTACCTGGAACTAGGCCAGCCTAATCTCTCCCCATCCAGAAGCTGAGGGAAATTTACCGAAGAGGGAGCGGTAAGATTGTAAGAGCACAAGGATGGGAGGAGCAATGATATGCAAGATACTCCACACAAGTTAGGGCGGAAGCAACCATAATTGGACTTTGCATGCCCTTCACAATGTCCAACACACTATTGACCCCTCAAATTCTAACATTTGCTTAAGGCACTAAGATCTTTGGAGGCAAGGCATTGACAGCCAAAATAGTGTTCCTATGCTTAAGGGGAACACAGGAAAGGGTTCTGGGAAATGCCACTGGGTCCTTGCACCTCATCGGAGAGGAGGACCCAGTGGAGAGTTTGGCATGCACATTGAAAGACGCTCCGGGGATGGGAGAGGGAAGCACTGGGGGATGGGGACTGGAAGGGGGCACAGGGGGATAGGGGTTTGGAGGGAGGGACGGGACCCGTGTACCTGTTAAAGTTGTATGAATAGAAATAAAAATAAATAAGTATAAAAAAAAGAATTTCAATAAAGTTTATTGGTGTGAAACTTTTCAGCATAAAGCATAGAGTAACACATCACATTCATATGTTTCAGGTATTCACTTTTTATGAACACCTCATCTATTTTTGAAATATTTCATCATCTTGCAAAGATTTGTTCACCAATTAAGATGTGACCTCTATCCTTCCATGCCACTAGCCCCTGGAAACTACTAATCTACTTTCTATTTCTAAAGATTTATTTTTCTGGGTCTTTCATGTAAATGAAGTCCTACAAGTCATCATTCAAATCTGATTCTGTTCACCTAACATGATATCTCTGTGTTCCCTGTCAGCTCAGCACTTTATTTGTGGAGAATTGTTAATACATGACTAGAAAAATTAGCACAGATTACATATGTCATTTGTGTTGTTACTGGTAATTAAAGATGTTTACAGACTGTTACTGATTGTTAATTCTAAACCCATCCTCCAGGCTAAATTTTTGGTACAGAAATATGACTTAAGTCATCTTTCACCATAAGCATCTCATAGGATCATGCAAAAAGAAGATGCACGGT
The DNA here is from genome assembly GCA_023101885.1 of Typhlomys cinereus. Classification (NCBI taxonomy): domain Eukaryota; kingdom Metazoa; phylum Chordata; class Mammalia; order Rodentia; family Platacanthomyidae; genus Typhlomys; species Typhlomys cinereus. The sequence goes on along the minus strand of JALPQD010000094.1, from coordinate 1,778,979 downwards.
CTCTTCTTATCTGAGGTCTGACCACATGGGTCTTGGATGTCAGCTGTAGGATGCTGCAGAATCAGGTCAAATCTTTGGGCCACTTCTCAGAAGATCTGTAATGCCTGATATATATATCAAGAGTGAAAAACATGGGTCATAATGATAGCTCAGTGAGTTAAGACATCTGCTTACAAATTTGTCAACCTGAATGTGAACCCCAGGCTCATGTGGTGGAAGAAAAGGACCTACTTCTGAAAATTGTCCTCTGAACTCTGCATACATGCAGTGGCACACATTAATTCTCTGTCTCTTCCTTTCTCTCTCTCTCTCTCTCTCTGAGATTATTTTCTTTTTCTTTTTAGCACATTTATCACAACATTACAGACCCCACCCTAATGAGATCAGAGACAACATCGGCATTGGAGTCCCACAGTGAACTGTAGGAATGTGAACAGGACCGGCAAAAGGAGTGTCAGTGGGGACTATGCCCCTCAGCAGCCAGAGGAGTTACCGTACTCTTTTAGGGAGCTCTTATCAAGCCAAATAAGGATTTATGGCTTCATCACAGAAAGAATTTCAGATGTAGACAGTTTAAAAGAGAGTTAAAATTTTTGATCAATATCCACTAATATATCAGTATATAGTATATAGTATATAACAAATGAATAATTTATTAAGAACTTTGTTTGATAATTGATACTATAGGACAGTTCCAGATGTTCTTTTTGTTGATTTATAACCTGACAGGGTAAAAATTGAAGCCACTGGGGTTGCACAAAGTAGTCCATGTCTTTTTCCTGTTAATAGAGAATCCTGGTAGGATTCTTAAAGACTATAGGTTTACCGCTAGGTGACATTATATACCTGCCTTGCTGGGGAGCAGCTACAGTCCAGTCTTTGGTCCTTTGCAGATAGCTGAAAAAGCAATGTAGAACACAAAGCCTTCAGTGTCTCCTGGGAGGCATTCTTCTTGTGTTTCTTCCAAGAAAATGAAGCACTAACAATAATCCTTATGGAGTGTTTCCTTGTTTATGAATTTCCTTCCAAAATATTTCTTTAACCAGAATGTTAAGTGATACTATTTGTTTTGTAAATGTGTGTACTATGTTCTGATACATGAAAAGATGCAGAACAAAATTAAAAGAGTAAAGCAAGGAACAAAGCCTCAGCTTCTTTTCCTTGTTACAATTTATAAAAACAAATGCAAAGCAAGGTCAATGGTACAAATATGCTAGGTGATATTAAAATCATGAAAAAGCAAACTGAGTGCTTGCTGAGGATAATAAACTTTTGCATCTCTGTTTATTAACTTGTCTTCCTAATCCAGCCAGAGCAGATGTCTATGGAGTTCCTGAGAATAACTGGTGTCACTCTTTTCTCAAATGTCAATACAGGTTGAGGAGAAGCAGAGGGCTGTTCAAAACCATTTTGTACTATGTTACAAAGATCCAAATTACAGCAAAGTATACTGCTGCCCAGGCTTGAACCTGGCCCAGTCATGCATCTGGGAGAGATAGTCTCTAGAATACAAGAAAAATATGCCACACATGCCTGGGCTCTTGTTTTCTGTCCTGAACCAGATCTATCCATCACCAGGTTAACAGAGAACTTTTGTCACTTTTTTCCCATTGTCTCTTTGATTTCCCTGTGAATCCCACAGGTACATAGCTCCCAAGAGATACCTCTCCCACAGCACTTCTCTGCTTTTGAGAAAGCCTGCATTTCCTATATTCCAGTTTGCTTCTGTAATAAGTACAGGATATCTTAGGTCATACCCATGTGTAGTTCTTAATCTTTCTGAAGGCATTTGGAGCTGAAATCCAAGGAATGCTTCTGGTTGGACTTGGCTAATTGTGCAGAAGTAATTGATTTATCATCATAAGAGAGGCAATCAGACTGAGGACATTTGACTCCTCTGGAATGAGTCATTCATCCTGAAGGATTCAAACACAGATGTACACTCCACCGTGGCATAAGTAGTTTTGAACAGGATATGAACAAATGTATCTAAATTTGACTCTTCCTCCAGGTTACATACCACACCTCTTGAATTCATTCCCCTCAAGGGTATGGCCACACCATGAGTCTTCTGTTCTGGATGGATTTGGCATTGGTATCAGAGTACCTGTAGACCTTTCCATGACAGTAAGTATGTCCCCAAAGATCTTAACCACCATAGCTATTCTCTGAGTTTGCATGAATACATGATTTACCATTAACTTATTCACTTAGCAGATGTGTGTATCCACCAATGAGTTTAAGGACACATATTTGAAGGCATTCATGCTGATTTTAGAAAGCAACAGTAACAGATTCTTCTTTCAGACTTATTAACTCCCTCTTCTATTGATTTTTATATATGTTTCATAGTGCCAGGTGTGATGGATTTCTATACAAGTTTTATAGTGCCAGTTATGAATTCTTTCCTTTGTTGACTACAACCGGAAAGCTGTTGTTTGCTCCCATAACATCCATGTCATTATTACAAAGTTGGACCTTATTGAACATCACTGGACTTACAGCTAGGTAAAGTTGCTGTAGGCTTTTACTCCCTTAGTAGCTGAGAGTGTTCCCACCTGATCAGTGGTCAGATATGATCTAAGCAGTAACCATGGGCTCTGCAAAGTACTAATGAGCACTGCACAATCAACTGCTTTTGGAGAAGAGATGGGTGAACAAAAATTTCCAGATGTAACAACAGAGGAGGAGTATACTAGTCTCTAAGAGATAGCCCTAAGCCAAGGACTACACATAAAAACAGGAATGCTGGGGAAAGACTTGCAGGGGAGGGGAGTTGGAGAGGAGGGAAATAAGAAAAGTAGAGGGGAAACTAATCACAATGCATTCATATATGTATATACATGAATCCATCAAAGTACTTGTGTGAACAGTTAGAGGAATGTCTTTGTTTTATAGTGCTATGAAATGATTATAATTCCAATAATCCATCAATACATCATCCAGTTTGTAGAGAATTAATGAACAGAAGCTGGAAGGCTGTGAATATAAAAACTAGTAAGGAGAGAACTGCTATAACTCACATTTATTCAGATATTACACAATGCCCAAAGTGTGCTTGATTATTATGTGCTAATCAAAAAGATAAAAAGAGAAGTTTTTAAATGAAGAATGCAGACACAATTCTTAAATACTTCTCAAAAATCAAATCAATATAGATTGTTTGCTGAAATGTAAACTGAATAACTGTAAACCTCCTAGAATATGAATTAGAAGATTTAGATGAACTCACACTTGCAATCATAGATGGAATAACAAAGACACAAAACATAAAGGATAATAATAAGCTCTACTTTATATCAGGAGAATTAAAAGAGAAAATGTATGCAAAATGAGACCTCTTAAAAAAAACTCAAGCCATGAAATATTTAATAGAAAATAATACCATCAACTTAAAATCAGATAAACCCAATCTCCCTATCCTAAGGCTTTGGAAACCTCATAGCAGAAGGGGCAGTGAGACTAGAAGAACCTAAAGAAGATGAGGTTCACCTTTGGACAAGACATCACACTCAAGGTAGGACTGCTGCATCTAGGAACTCCCTACACTGAGACTTGTCCTTACTATACTTCTATAATGACTAACATGCCCACATAAGATATTGAGGATTTTAAGAAAGATATGAATAAACAGTGGAAATCTTGGGACTCAAGCTAGATGAATGAAAGGAAATGCCCCTATCAGTGGGATGGCCCGAGGAAAGGCAACTTGACAAGCCAAAGAGAACTGAACCCCCACAACAGTAGACAAACTAGAGCCAAATCCATAGAAGGAGATAAGCAGAAGGGCAAGATCATTGGAGTGATGGGAGAAGAGATGATTAAGGAAGCAGGGATAAGTACTCAAAATGCTTATAAAAGTAGCAAAAAAATTTTTTATTTAATACATTTTTTATTATTATTTCAGCTCATACAAACTTAATAGGTACACCAGTTCCCTCCCTCCCTCCTCCTCCCCCCCATACCCCCTGCTCCTCTTCCCCACCCCCTCCCTTCCCATCCCCCAGTGCCTCCCACCCCAATTCCCAGAGAGTCCTTTCTTGTGCATGCCTGATTTTCCTCTGGGCCCTCCTCTCCGATGACGTACAAGGACCCAGTGGCCTTTCCCTGAACCCTTTCCCGTGGTCTCCTTAGGTATAGGAACACTGCTGTGGCAGCCACAGCAAAAAAATTTTAAAAAGGTTAAACAAAACAGAGTGAACTCTGGAATCCATAAAAGCAGACAGACAGGAGGGTGGAAGGGAGTGACATGGATTGAGAAAGATAAGGGAAGGGCTATGGGTGGGAGGGGGATGGAGGGAACTAGGGATAAATACTCAATGTGCTTGTAAAACTAGAAAAAGAAAACAAAAATACAGAAAACTAATAACCATATTCAAAATTGGAATGAGATTTTTTAGTACATCTGTGAAGAGTTACTAAGTGAAGACAGGACATGACCAAGCTTGTGTGAGGATAGATGACTGATAGGGGAGAGCCAGCACATTATCAGTAGGGCTATTCCATGGGTAAGTGAATGAGATAGAGAAAGTTATTTTAGTATTTTGGTATGCTGGAAGGCTGGTAATCCAGAAAGTATATTCTTCTCCATAATCCCTGTGGATGTGGGATAGCCATTTCCCTCTGCTCCTGATATTTGTGTCAACTACCTTGTCATTCTGATGAAATATAACAAAATTATAAATGAGAATAACCCGCTTCATCTCCCAAGTTGTTTGCTTCTTGTGTTCATTCACCAAAAGAAGATGAAACTAACCCTAGAAGTAAGCTTTCTCAGCCTCTCTTTGACGAAGGAACATTCGCTTTTATTCCGATTCAATAACTAGTGTCACATCTGTGACAGAATTCCAATGCGTCAAAAAGTAGGATGAATGAATTTCATATTCAATATCTGTCCATTCTTAGAAGTGTTGTTCATGTTTGAGTTTTTCTTTGTGTTTGTGTGTGTTAATGTGTGTTGCTGTAAAAATAACAATGCAAAAATGACCAGAAGGAGAATGTTTCACCCAGTAAGCTGACAGTCAGAGTTATGAGGTTCTTTTTGACCTCCATATTCATACAACATGTATCCGTATATCCAAATACACACCAATCTGCTGACCGAAACAGAATCAAGCCTGATCTCTGTATTATAACATGCTTTTCCAGTTGAGCTCCCGTCTACACAGACATTCTGGAATTATACAGCATATCTTGCAATGTAATTGCATATAGGGACTGCACCTTCTGGAAGGGCTTAGTGGAAACATTTGTAGCTTTAGCTGTATCACCTCACCTGAAGTTTTAAAGTCAAATAACAAAACTGCTTCTAACACAAAATGTATTTATTATTCTAAATCAGGTAAGTATGCCAAAATATGATCTTAGGGAAATAAAAAAATCAACTTTGACATTTAAGTTTCTAAGTATTTATTCAACATGCAGCCTATAGTTCTTAATTTTTTCCTAAGTACAGTTATTATTACTATTACTATTCAAAGACTATGAAATAATGTTATTTGCTCACCAAGCTGGGCAGCTTGGTGACAACCTATCTCATTTTATTTGATTTGATTTAGATGTCAGAGTGCCTATCACATGACTCAGGGGATTAAAATGTGTTTACTATATATGCAGTTACTTGATTTCCATCTTCAGGGTCCAGATTTGAAGGGAAAGAATTTATTCTCAAAAATTGTTCTCTGCAGTGCAGAAACAGCAAAACTGAAAACAAGAACAAAATAATAATTCAGAAGACCAAAGACTCTACATTATTCACCTTGGACCAGACCAGCCAAATCTCTCCCCATCCTAAAGTTCAGGGAACTTTGTGGAAAAGGGAGCAGCAAGATTGTAAGAGCCTAAAAATGGGGAGGACCAACAATATGCAAGATACTCCACACAGGTTAGGGCTGCAGCAGCAGGGATTGGACTTTGCCTGACCTGCACAATGGCTGTCATGTCAATGACCACCCAAAGTCTAGCATGGATCGCAGAGTAGAAGCCTTCAGGCAGTAGGATCCTTAAGGAAAGGGATTAAACAGAGTTCCTATGCTAATGCGGAGCACAAGAAGGGGCCCTAGGTTATGCTGAGGGTCCAGAGGACTCAGAGGAAGGTTCAGAGCCCACATAAAGAGATGCTTCAGGGGATGGCAAGGAGGAAGGGAGAACCACCAGAAGAGGGGGAGGGAGAGATGCCAGTGAATGGAATAGGGGAAGGGGGAAGAGTGCAAAAGGGGATGACAGGGGAGGCAAGAGGGAAGGGAGAGGATTGGGGTACCTGCTGAGCTTGTATGATTAGGAAGAAATATAAAATGTTGGGGAGAAATTGCCCTTTGACCTCTAAATGCAGCTGTGATTAGTGTGCACATAGGCATGACACATGCAGAATGAATTAATTTTATTTATTTATCTATCTATTTATTTATTTATTTCTTCCACTCATACAAATTTGATAAGTATCCCATTCCCCTTCCTAAATCCACCCCTCCCTGGACCACTTTGCTCCCTCCCCCCTTTTCCCTTTCCTTTCTCCCCCAGCCTCACTTTCTCCCAGTGCTCCCCCCCCCCACCACCATTCCTGGAGCATCCTTTAGTGTGCATGTCAAACTTCCCTATGGGTATTTTTCTCTGATGAGGTGTAAGGACTCAGGGGACATTGCCTAGAGCTGTTTTTTGTGTTCCCCTTTAGTCAAGGAACACTATTGTGGCTGTTATTCCCTTGCCTCTAAGAATGCTACTGACTGTGATCCATGCTAGACTTTGGGGGGGTCAATGATATGTTGGTAATTGTGCAGGTCATGCAAAGTCCTATTGTGATTACTTCGCCCCTAACTTGTATGGAGTATCTTGGATATCATTGCTCCTCCCCATCTATAACCTCTTACAATTTCACTACCTTCTCTTCTGAAAATTTCCCTGAGCTTTAGAATGGGAACAGATTAGGCTGGCCTGGTTCCAGGTGGTTGATCTTCCCGGATTTCTTCTTTCATAGTATTGATCATGGTAATGATCATGCTTTGAAAGTCATTATATTGGGTCAGGCTTTCTCGGCTATTTTTCTGTGGATTTGTTCTGGTTGGAGTCTATCATTATGGGGTTATTGGTTTTGGTGGGAGATTTGTTTCTCATGGATTTGCACTTTGACTTGGACATTGTCATTTTATCTATTAAGACCTTCTTTCAATTTCTGCCTCTTTTTGAATAAACTGACTTAGTTGGTATCACTACTTTCGGGCAGTTATTACTAGTGTTTAACTTAGTGTTGGTTACACTTATTGTTATTGTTAGTTCCTAAATGTGGCTATTAGACAGTACAGGGGGTGGACAGGGAGTGATTGTTAATGTGGTAGTGCACTTTTATAATTTAGTACCTTGGTGATATGTGAGGGTGAGTGGTATAGTCCTTGATGTTTTATGTGCTTTGTGTGTGGCTATATAGAAAAGTTATCCTACAGTAACTAATAATTGAAAGGAACAGGATGATTAAAAGGGAGTTTACTAATCTTTGGACTGTATGTGGAGAATCTCTCCCATTTAATATAAGGATGAATTTAGAGGATTTCATATGTATGGCCTTTGTCCCCTAGAGCTTTGCTTGGGTGTTCTTTGGACTCTGTTGAATTCTGATGAGGATTGTGTCCTCCCTGGACTGGGGCACAGTGTGTCCTCGCTGGAGTAGGTGGGCGGGCTGGCGGGGAAGGGGCAGAGGTGATGGCAGCTGCGGCAATTAATCTGGGGATTTGGTGTGGGGCCCAGGAATCCTCCCCTGCCTGGAGCAGTGCCTGATCCATCTGGCTGGTGGGAGGAGCTGGGACAAGTGGTTTACCTGGGGCTTGGGGGTGAGCAGGGGGAGTTTACCTGGGGCACAGTGTCTCCTGCTGGAATGCGCATCCCGGGCAGGCGGGGAAATGAGATTCTATCCTGTTTGATGCCATAATTTTTGAATTCCTGAGGTGTATGATGTTGGTCTCATAGCCTGTTGCTTGAATTTTCTCTGGACTCTGTTAAATTATTGAAAACTTTAATGTTTAGGGGTGTAGAGTGGCAGAAAGAGGAGAAGCAGGAGGAGGAGGCAAGAACAACAACACAGGTGAATGGTAGGTGTCTTGGTGTAGGCTGCCAGGCACTTGTGTGTGGTCTAGGGACAGTAGCTGCAGACCTTAGAGCAAGATGCAGTGAGCCACGCTGGGATCTGAATGGGAAAAAAACTTCTTTGCTAATGAGACCTGCCAATGAGCTTGAGCCTGAGGTGTTGCCTAGGGACTGCCACTGACCTTACGGGAGATCATTGACCCATGCTGCGACCTGGAGTGGAACCTCATAGAGTCATGACTTCTAATCAGAACCCTGACTGTGTTTCCCAATACTCTGTAGCTCTCCAGTTTTCATGGGACTATGACATGGCCATTAGGGCTAACAGGTGTTAATCTTAATTATATTCCAGATTTATATTTTTGTTCTCTTTCCAAGAACACTTACCTGTCATCTCTTTCATATTCAGTAAGCTTTCCAGTTTCAATATCCTGCAATTCTACTAATTTCTTTAAGAAATTTGGAAGTAGGAGAGTTTTGTTTCCCCATAGTCTAATGTGTTCGTATTTGTAAATGACATTTAAGCAGAAATTGGATAATGTACTAATGGTTGTTATTTTTATTTTGCTTCCTTTTCCTTCTCCAGAGCACTAACATATCAGTAAATATCTTTAAAATCTAGATGATGTGAATTTGAGTTGTTAAAATGTTATTCAAGTATAATCTGGAAATAGCTACTGTAATTAGTGATAACACTAGCCAAAGGGACTTAATCTGTGACTTGTCTACTGTGTAAGATGGATATCCAATTTTAGTCCATTTCACCTTTTCTTGTCTGTCTCCCTCCTGTGATGAATTTCTCCTACGGTTATGGAGACTAGAGAAGCCCAAGTTATTCAGTAGCCCAGATAGAGATCTAGAGAAGACAAAGACATGTACTCCTAGCCCTGATCCGAAAATCTAAACATTTGGGACACTGGTAGTACAATCCCAGTCTTAATTCAAAAGGGAGCAGGGGATATCCCTATTCAGATGTAGCAGAAAGAAGGGATTTACACTTTGTGGACCCTACTGAAGTGAATAAAGCAAACACCCAGAGACCCATATGCTCAATGCACTGATTCCAGTCTTAGTTCTATCTAGAAGCACTATTGCATACTCATTAAGAAAGAATGTTTCATCAACTTTCTGGGTACTTGTGAACACATATCAGCAACCAGCAATCAGCAATCATATGTAACATTTCATGACTAGACTCACTATAGCAAACACTTTCCAAAATTTTTCACTTTTATATGTAAATAAATATTGTGAGGTGTCATTTGAAATTTTCTGAGAAATTATGCTCTCAGTATTCTAGAATTATTAAAGAAAAAAATACCTTTCTGTCCATGACTATTCTCTAAATCCCAGCTGATGAATGTCACCAGGCATACTTCTCATTATAGTGTGTGCTGTGTCATGACAATAGTCCCATACATACATTCAAATGGGTCCTTTGGAGCTGTGACCATAGTACTGAGGTGAAAGCTGCAGACAGCTCTGGTCAGCAAGTCTCATCCAGCTCATCCTAGGACTTGGACTTGTGACATAGCTAACCCTACTTTAGAGAGCATTTTTAATTAATTTATTTTTAATGAAGTGTTTGATACAGTAAAACAAATCCTCAGATGTAGTCAAAACGCCCACAAACCAAAACTTACTCTATGTGAAATTTACTCTAATCTTTTGCAATGTCTAATCTTTTGAAATTGTCACTCAAAATAATATTTTAAAGACAAAAATTAAATACATGTGCATGGTTTAATTCAGTGAGTTCAGTTTTCAGTAAGCATTCTAAGTAGACATAATTTATAATTTATTTCCCTGAATTCAAATCCTTAAAACACAAACATACCTAAATTCACAGAGAGAGAGAGAGGAAGAGAGAGAAAGAGAGAGAAAGCATTATCAACTATCCTCAAAATAGGTGAAAAACAAAATTCATTTGTTAACTGAATTTTAAAATTATACACCTGAAATCAGAGAATTTTTTTTTAATTCAGAAAACATGCATCCCCTCTCCTGATTTCTGATTACCAGTATTAAACCAAGCATTTAAGTTAAAAAGGTTTTTCTTCTTTCCTGTATATAAACAGATTATGTTGCACTTCTCTACAGGATAAAATATCTGAGGAAGCAGAGAGAATAGAAATATGATGAGAGATCCTGTAAGAGAAAGTCTTAGAGATTCATAAATAATCTAAGGTAGGAATTTCTTCTCAGAGACAGTGCTAGGCCAATGGCATTACTCAACCATAGAGTTGCTTGCAGTGGCATAGTCAGCCCTGAAATGTTCCCAAGAGCAGTGTCAAAGAGCTTGAGAGAGAGAAGGTCCTGGCTGTGGAAAGCAATGATGAGGGAGATAAGGTGTGCAGGAAGGACAGGCTGGAACAGGATAGGCATGGAATAAGTAGCTGTGGTTTGATTCAGGAGCCTAAAAATGAGATGGAAGATAATTTGAAAGAAAATGACCACTCCCCCTCCCCAACTCCTATTTGGATGAACTCCTGGGATCATTGAGAACTAGATAGGAATGGAGAAGAGCCTCTTAACAGAGCAGTCACATGCTCTGCATGTAGAAATACCAGGTGGTAAGTTTCAGGCAGGAAGTTGGAAAGCAGTGCATGTTGCTGAAAAGGAGACACTGTCCACAGAATCCTTTTCATCTGACAGACACATTCACTGAGTTTGTCTGAGTTACTGAGACACACAGTCCTCTCCCACTTGTGAAGATGAAAAAAGAAGACAATCACTGACTTTGGGCATCACACTCTTATTCATATTGCCGCTTATTTTTATTTCTTTTATTTACAATTTAATCTTTTATTAGGCTATTGTGTTTTAATTTGTATACTAGTATATAAGGTTTTATGACTCTTTATTCAATTTTTCTCTCTCAAATTTTTTCTACATATTAAATAACTCCTCTACTGCTTCACATACTACTAACACACATCTTTTTTCATTACTTGCTTTGCATCGTTTCTAGCTTTCCCATTCCCTCCTTATTTTACTACATAAACAGAATACTATAAGCTCTCTGAAACTATAACCTTCTTTTTCCTCAGTCAGTATCTTTATAACCCTTCTTTGACTCTTACAAGGACCACATGTGTCTTCAGATGCAAGTCAAGTCAGAGACTGCTCAGAAAAATTAATCAATTGTATTTTAACAATATAATAAACTTATATGCTTTCATCCCCTACTAATAACTCCTATCCCCATCCCATCCATCCTACTCATTCTCCTTTCCCGCTACTCCTACTTTGCCGATGTCCCCCTGCATGTGTGATCCATGGGGCCCCATCCAGGATGCTTGCACTGGCAACTGCCCAGGCACCATTGTGGCTTGAACTGCTCAACAGTGTACTGAACTTCAAGTAAAGAAACCACCCTCCTTCTTATCCAGTACCAGAGAGACTGCTTTTAGATCACTGAGTCAGTCACTAAAGGTGGTCTCTTTCTACATAGAAGGAAAATGCAAAAATATAACACTGCAAGAGGTCAACCATTGATTAAATGAAAAAAAAGTTAGGAAAAGGAGAAAAATAAAGAAATACATGTATTCTAAGAGATGCACAGAATATAACAAAGAAGCCCAGTGGACATTGCTGCAGTGAGTTTTTTTTTTTTTTTTTTTTTTTTTTTGGTGCCGCAGCCCTGTCATGACCAGAGCCTACTGTCAAGCAGTATTTAGAAGGATGATTACGACCCTTCCCCCCCATTATGACTTTGGATGAGTCAGCTTTCTTGGGGTGGTCTTCTGAGTCAGGAAATTGACAAACTCATCTGGATTAACTATTAGTAAGGGAACAACAGAATGTAATGTTCAAATCTTTGGGGCATACCGGAATATCATTCTCCATTCAGGACCAGAGGTGCACTCAAGAGGATATAGACATCCATCCTTATAATAGTATGTAACAATACAATACAATACAAAACAATATTTAGTAGCATCCTTACCCGCTCATATAGTAAAGGCAAATTGAGCCTAAAGCTTGTCATGAGGTATGGGTCCATCCTAAATGGCTTTTAAAGTCCTTGTTTGTCTGGAAAGAAAAATGAAATCGTGACACTTGCAGGTAAAGAATGGAACTGGAATATTGTGCATAGTAACCCAGCTTCAGAAAGAAAAATTACATCATTTCCCTTTTGTGCAGACATTAGAGTTTGCATTGTGCGTGCATGCTTGTGTGTGTGTGTGTGTGTGTGTGTGTGTGTGTGTGTGTGTGTTGGTCATATAACTAGAAAAGGGATCATGAAAGGATAAAAGGGGGTCTAAAAGGAAGTTAGAGGAGGGAAAGCAAAGACAAGAAAACATGATAGAATGGAAATGACACTATGTGGGAAGGAAGGGGAGCTGTAGGTGAAACAGAGGCCAAGGGAAGGGGGTGGGGTGGGAGAAACAAGAAAAACAATTTACATATTAAAGAATCATCATGAAATCCATTTGTATGCCAACTTAAAAAAAAAACAGAAAAATTTATAGGTGTTTATCTTCCAGCATCAACACATTTGGGGATGAAATGGAATTAGGTTTTGTTTACTTAATGTGTTATGTAAACCACCTACTTTCTGTTTTGAGTAAACACAATTTTCAAATACACAGTAAAGCAGACTGATGTGATAAAATTGTTCTCAGCCTGATTGCCTATTCACTGGAATTAATTGACAGGTGTAGAAATATGAAATTAATTTTATACTAAAATTACTAAAACATGTGTTTTTAAATGCACTTTGGTTAGATAAATGTATCATGCACAAATCTGTATTGATAACAAACATTGTTGATTGGGCCCTTAGAATATGATAAAAAATGAATTAAAGACCCCCTGGTTTTCCTGTTACAAAAAATTTTGTGGGCTGAGCCAATAGCCTAGTGGGTGAAGAAAGATCTAAATTCCATTTCCTGGAGCCCAAGTGCAGTTGAACCTGGTATTGTGTGATGTGATCCTAGTGCTGCTGGGTGAGGTAGGATGTAAAAACAAGAATCAGTAGAATCACTGGATGTTCTAGATCAAGCAACCTGGTATACCCAGAGGCAAATGGCAATAAAAACCTTTGTCTCCCAAAAGGTAGGAACTATGCTAACACTCTAAGGTCAACTTGCACAAGAGTGACATACATATGCCATACTCACATTATTATACACATTTCCATACATATAAATATTACATTGTGCACACAACAAAAATTTGTATAAACCATTTTATTGCTGCTTTTATCTCTAATATTTTAGCATTGAATAAAACTTTTATTGATTTTTAGCCTTATTATAAATCTGAGGCTTAATTTCTTCACTTTTGAGTTATTAAAATCAAGATCTTTAATATTTTTCCTGACAATTTTACATACAAACTCATAATATTTGAGAGATGAAGATTATCATTTAGCTCAAATAAAAAATTTCTTAAAGCACAGCAGATTTGGTTCAATATATTCCAAGTTCATAACATTTTTGCCAAGTGGGTTTACATTTTTACAGGACACCAATCAACTTGTCACATGAATAGGAACTGTGCTGACACTCTAAGGGCAACATGTTTACAGTAAAGGATTTGACTTGAAACTCAGATCATAAATGCAAACTTGTCGAAAGAAATCTCAAGTTATGTGTCCAATGGCCTTTGCAGGAAGGTTGCTTCATAATTTGGCCATAACTATGCCACCGTTTCAATGGGCCCTGGTTACCATTTCCCCAGATTACTCTGGTTTTGTCATTGTGGATTTTTTGCTTTGTGCACATAAGCACATCTCTTGCCCAAGTAGAAGTAAGTTTTAAGAAGAGCAGTCTACTCGCTGGTTCAGGAGATTCTGCTTATAGTCAGCAAAAATGCTCCTGCACCTCAGCCTTCCAGACACATTTGCCCTTTAGAAGTGCTGTACTCAATAGGCCTTCAGAGGCTCCAAGATGGTAGAAAGAGGCAATATCTGCTTTTGTGTTCTTCTTCCTCAACAGAGAGAAGGAAAAAGTCTAACCAACTTGAAGAACAGAATAAAAATTTCCATACCGAGCATCTAATTTTCCTGCATTCATCATTTGGTACCACCAACATTTTCCTCATTGTATTATTTAACTTTGATTCATGTGATGCATATTAAGCATCTTAAGCATGGAAGGATGCTTTTTGCCTCACAAGTTCAAATATTTCCATCCAAAGCTATTTTGTTTCATGTGTTCGGGAAGAAAGTCATAGAGGCAAGAACATGAATCAGAGTAGTAGTCTTTTTCATGATAGGTTTTAAGCAAAGTTAGAGACAGGAAAGAGCCAGGAACAACATAATCCCCAACTGCCTCTCCCAGCTACCTATAGAATAGGTAGTTTTCAAGTTTTAACAGTTCCATAACATTCCAATCAATGCCATCAGGTAGATAGTGAATTTTCATTCACTAGTTTTTATTTTTACAAGCATACTGAGTACTTATACCTTGTTCCCTCTGCCCCTCCCTCCCATCCCATGATTCCCTGTGGTTTGTCTATTCTTGTGGAGGTTCAAGTCCCTTGTGCAGACTAAGTTGCCTCTAAACAAGCTACCCCACTGATAGGAGTATTTCCTTTCACCCATCCAATTTTAGTCCTTAAGATTTCCACTGTATGTTCTGAATTTTAAATTCGTGGGAGACATTTCATGTTCTAGTCAACATTCAGGTGATCCAATTCACTGACCAGTGTCTGAAGCCAAACAACATTGGATAGTTTTTGACTATCATGCTCTGTATCAAATTTGTTCATGAATTTCAACAATGAAAACTTATCTTGAGTGTGCTCTGAAGTTACGCTCCCATTAGCTGTTTTTGTTCAGAGACTACAGTAGAAAATATGGCATTTGTTTTCGACTAATGAAAATCAATTTGTGATAGCCCCAAACATGAAAACCATGGATTTACAGCACCGGTCACAGAAAATAGTATATTGTGTTTTGCATAATTCATATCTTTGTTTCAGTTATTCAAACAATGAAATC
The DNA here is from genome assembly GCA_023101885.1 of Typhlomys cinereus. Taxonomy (NCBI): domain Eukaryota; kingdom Metazoa; phylum Chordata; class Mammalia; order Rodentia; family Platacanthomyidae; genus Typhlomys; species Typhlomys cinereus. Next base: position 1,763,954 of record JALPQD010000094.1, on the reverse strand, counting down.
TCAAAAAGAATGACTATTGTGGCTTTGTCTAAAAAAAAGGAGGTTTCTAAATGTACTCACATTTCTCCTCCTTTGATTTTTTCTTTGTTGCTTTTAGAGTTTCACCTTTTCTATTTCTTACTCCTGGTCTATATTATGTGTTTCTTTAGTGAATAACTGATAGCAGCAAAGACTTGCTTTTTGTTCTAGAAAAGCATCTTGTTTCCAATTCAGCTATGGTGAAGAAATTATGTATATGTATATGTTAAAATTTTCATCTCTATTCCCTTAAATTCAATGCCCTGCTCTATTTGTTTATGTTTTCCTGTCTGCTCTTACTGTTTGTTTTTTTTTTCAGTTTTAAATGCACAATTATAAATTAAGTATAGGTGGTTTTTATTGCTTTGTTTATTTTTTGGTATGTATTAGTCTAAACTCAAGGCACATTTCTAGACAGTTTCTCTACCAAAGAGATATATTGCCACTTCTTTTTGGTGTATCATTTTTGCAGTTTTTCTTTCTTGAAATTAATTTATTTCCCCTCCCCCCCTTCCTCCGGTCCTGAACACACACTTGCTCGCACAGTCTAGGTAAGGCACCCTGCTTCCCTGGTACTCCCCAACAGAACTCATGCCACCCGATCCTCCCAGTCCCTCCTACCACCCAGTCTGAGCATCACCACAGCTGCCCAGGGCTTGGGTGGACTACTGGCCATGCCCCAGGTCTCAGGTGAAGCCGGCCAATCACGCTTATCCCCTGTCAACCTTCGGCCTGCCTGGAATGCTCACTGGCTCGCTCTCTGACCAGGTAAGGCACCCCCTGTCTACCATACCTGATTTAATTGATGTATTAACTGTCTAATAGCCTCATCTTGGAAATAAAAATAACATCAGACAAATACACCCAACTATAAGGCAACCACTACTAATAACTGCCAGATAGCATTATACCAACTAAATCAGTTCAGTCAAAAACATAGAAACTGTAAGGACTCAAGAGACAAAACAACAATGCCCAAGTCAAAGTGTAGATCCATGAGAAATAAAACCCAAGGAAACAAATCTGTCACTGAAAAAATTAACACCATAGCTAGAGATTCAAACCTGAACAAATTCACAGAAAATAGCCCACAAAGCCAGGCCCAAGACAATGAATTTTAAAGCATGATCATTACCATGATCAATGAAAGAGGAAATCCGGGAGGAATTAAATATTCACATCAACCACTTTGAAGAAGAAAACAACAGACTTGGAGGAGTTGAGAAAAACAGTTCAAGAAACAAAAATAGACATAGAACAGTTAAGACAGACTCAAGCAGAGTTTCAAACTGAATTAAAGACAAGTTGTCCTTAACCCAGAACTCAACAGAGTCTTATCAGCAGAGCAAATGAAGCAGAAAATAGAATTTGAGACCTTAAAGACAAAGTGGGAGTATTAACCAGCTCAATGGAAGAGGCCAAAAAGCCAAAAAGATACTTGAGAGGAATATTCAAGAGTTATGGGACAACCTGAAGAAGCCTAACATGGGTATTCATGGAGCAAGAATCCAAAATACCACATGTGAGGAAATTTTAAAAACTGTCATAAACGAAAACTTCCCACAACTAAAGAATGACAGGCCCGTCCAAATACAAGAGACATTCTGCACCCCAAACAGATATGACCAAAATATAAACTCACCACAGCAAATAATACTTCAAACACTCCACATTCAAGACAAATAAATGGTGCTGAGAGCTTAAGGGAAAAAAATTACTTTAAAAGGTAAACCTATTAAAATAACAAATGACTTCTCAATGGAAACAGTAAAAGCAAGAAGAGCTTGGAGAGACATACTTCAAGTATTGAATGAGCAAAAATGTCAACCCAGGCTGATATACCACACAAAACTATCTGTCATGATTGAGGGGAAAGAAAGGTTTTTCCAGCACAAAGACAACTTGAAGGCTTACATATCTACCAAACCAGGCCTTCAAAAATTGCTAGAAAAGATACTCAAGCTTGAAGATAAGAACAAGCACATCCAGGAGAATAGAAGGGAAGTATAATACCACCAAAACCTAAAAGCCAAATTATACACTTACAAAACCACTAAACATAAAAAGTGTCTGGAATTAAAAGTAATTTCTCCCTTATAACATGAAATGAAATTAACTCACCAATCAAGAGACACAGATTACAAACTTGGATTAAAAATCATAACCCATCTATCTGCTGCCTTCAGGAAATTCATCTCACCACAAAAGACAGACATATCCTAAAACACAAAAGGCTGTCCCAAAATTCTGCAAGCTTATGGAACCAGGAAACAGGCAGGAGTAGCTATTATGCTATCAGACAAACTGGACTTCAAACCAAAAAAAAATCATAAGAGACACAGATTGATGCTACACTTTAGTCACAGGTACAATACATCAGGAAGACTTCACAATACTGAACATGTATGCACCTAATACAGATTCATCCACATTCATTAAAAAACCCTACAATGTGTAAACTGAGAAATCAACTGCCAAACGAGAATTCTTGGGGATTTCAACACTGCCCTTTCAACATGGGATAGATTACAAGGTCAAAACCTTAACAGAGACACAGAACTCAATCAAACTCTTACTGACATGGACCTTACAGATCTCTAGCGAATTTTTCATCTATGCACCAAAGAACACACATTTTTCTCAGCAGCATGCAGAACTTTCTCCAAAATAGACCACATATTGGTCCACAAAACGAATCTCCACATATACAGGAAAGTTGAAATACTAGCATGTACCCTATCAGACCATCATGGTCTAAACTTAACATCCACAACACAACAAACAACAGAAAATACACTAACTCCTGGAAACTAAGCTGATGCTGAATGAGAATTGGATCCGGGAAGAAATTACAAAGGAAATTCAAGATTTTCTGGAAGTGAAAAATAATGAAAATACAATTTATCAAAATCTTTGGGACACAATGAAAGTTGTCCTAAAAGGTAAGTTCACAGCCCTCAATGGCTACATAAAAAAATAGAAATATCACACATTCATAATTTAACAATGCAGTTCAAAGCTTTAGAGACACTAGAGCAATCTGATCCCAAAAGCAATAGAAGAGATGAGATTAGCTGGGATGGAGAGGTGGCTCAGGGGTTAAACATCTGCCTTGCAGGCAGGAGACCCCACATATAGACGCCAGGTGGAAGCGGGGGTGTGGCCTTTCGTTTCTGGTCCTGGTAGGGCAGAGCCTGTGAATCCTGGGGCAGAGTAAACAAAGAGGAGGTAGAGGCAGTCCATGGTGGTTCTACATACACACACACACATACACACTGCACACACACACATACAACTGAATAAATAAGAAATAGAAAAGAGATGAGATTAGCAAAATAAGGGGAGAAATATTGGAAATTGAGATAAGGAAAAACAATACAGAGAATCAAACAGTCAAAAAGTTGGTTCTTTGAAGAAATCAATAAGATAGATACACACCAAGCTAAATTAACCAAAAGCAAGAGAGAGAAAATACAAATTAACAAAATTAGAAATGAAAATGGAGTTATCACTATCGATACCCAAGAAATTCAGAGAATTATAATATCATATTTCAAAAACTTATACTTTGTTAAATTTGACAACACGAAAGAAATGGATGAATTCCTAAGAAAACACAACTTACCAAAATTGAATCAGGAAGTTTTGAATTATACAAATAGCCCTATAACATATGAGGATATCGATGAAGTAATCTCAAATCTTCCCACCAAAAAATGTCCTGGACCAGATGTATGCAGAACAGAGTTCTACTGGACACATACAGAGCTAATAACACCAACACTCTTTAAACTGTTCTATCAAAAGCAAAGGAAGGAACACTACCAAATTCTTTCTATGAAGCTAATACTATCTTCATCCCAAAATCTAATAAAGATACACTTAAAAAAGAAAAATATAGGCCAATCTCTTTGATGAACACAGATGCAAAGATTCTCAACAAAGTCTTAGCAAATAGGATTCAAAAACATATCAAAAAGATCATTCATCGGGAAAAAGTTGGCTTTATCCCAGGCACACAAGGTTGGTTTAACATATCCAAATCAATAAATGTAATTCAACATATAAACCACTCCAAAGTCTAAGATCATATGATACTCTCGATAGATGCAGAAAAAGCTTTTGACAAATTCTAACAACCTTTTATGATCAAAACGCTAGAGACAGTTGGAATGGAAGGAACCTTTATCAATATAATAAAAGGCTGTCTACTCTCACCACTTCTATTCAATATTGTATTTGAAGTCTTAGCTGTAGCCATCAGAGAAGAAAGAGATAAAGGGGATTCAAATAGGTAAAAAAGAAGTCAAGTTATGTCTGTTTGCAGATGACACGATCTTATACCTGAGTGATCCCAAAAATCCACCAGGAAACTCCTGGAATTAATTGAGAAGTTTAGCAGAGTAGCAGGATACAAAAGAAATGTACAAAAATCAGTGGCCTTCCTATATGCCCAGAATGAAGGAAGGGAAAACTCCCTGAAAGAAATAATTCCATTTACTATAGTTCCTAAAAAATGGAGTACATTGCTATAAACCTAACCAAGGAAGTAAGAGACCTTTACAATGAAAACTTTAAAACCCTAAAGAAAGAAATTAAAGAAGACATCAGAAGGTGAAAAGACCTCCCATGTTCCTGGATTGGCAGAATCAGTATCATAAAAATGATCATCCTACCAAAGGCAATATACTGATTCAGTGCTATCCCAACAAAAATCCCAAAGCAATTCTTTAAAGAGGTTGACTAAACAATCTCAACATTCATACGGAGGCACAAAAGACCCAGGATAGCAAAGACAATCCTGAGTAACAAAAACACTGCTGGAGGTATCACCATACCAAGCCTTAGTCTATACTACAAATCCACAGTTATAAAAACAGCCTCTTATTAGCTCCAAAATAGATACTCAGATCAATGGATAAGGGTTGATGACCAAGATATAAGCCCACAGAACTACAGCCATTTAATCTTTGACAAAGAGCCCCCAAAAATCCAATGGAAAAAGGATAGCATCATCAACAAACAGTGCTGGCAAAACTGGATGTCCACATGCAGAAGATTAAAACTCTATCAATGTTTGTCACCATGTACAAGACTTAATTCAAAATTGATCAAGTACCTCAATATAATGCTAGAGACTATAAAAAACCTTAGTTGAAAGGGTAGGAACTACCTTGAGCTGATTGGAGTAGGCCAACAGCTCCTAAATGGAAATCCAATAGCATAGTCACTACAACCAACACTCAATAGATGGGATCTTATGAAATTAAAGAGCTTCTGTTCAGATAAAGAGATTGTAACTCAAGCACAAAGGCAACCCACAGAATGGGAGAAAATCTTCACTAATCACATATCTGATAGAGCTCTATTATCCAGAGTACACAAAGAACTCAGAAACCTAAACACCAAGGAAACAAATGGGCCAATTAAAAAATGGGCCTTGGAAGGTAAAAGAATTTTACCAGCGAAGAAATTGAAATGTCTAACAAATACCTTTAAAAATGCTCCGCATTCTTAGCCATCTCCCTGAGATATCATCTCACCCCAGTCAGGATGGCAAAAATTCACAACACAAACAACACCAAATGCAGGAGAGGATGTGGCAAGAAGGGAACTCTCCTACATTGCTGGAGGGAATGCAGGCTTATACAACCACTCTGGCAAGCTGTCTGGCTATTCTTAAAAAAGCTAAAGATTGAAATGCCATATGACCCTGCTATTCCACTTTTGGGAATAATCCTTCATGTAGCAAAAACTCACCTCAGTAGCACAAGCAGGACCATGTTCACAGCAGCACTGTTTACAATAGCAAAGTCATGAATTAGCCCAAATGTCCAACAGTTGATGAGTGGAAAAGGAAATGTGGTACATTTACACGATGGAATACTATTCAGGCATCAAAAACGATGAATTAATGAAATTTGTTAGGAAATGGATGGAATTAGAAAAAAATATATTCAGTGAGGTATCCCAGACACAGAAAATTAAGCCCTGTATGTATTTCCTGATAGGCGGATCCCAGTAACAAATCCACTTAATGACACAATCAAAGATAAATCTCTGAATACCTACAGTAATTGCAAAGATTATATGCAGGGAGGGAAGGGCAAGGAGGGCCCCCACCAGAAACAAGGAGAGAGGGGATCACACTGCAGCAGAGAAATAGGCCACCATCAAGAACTGCAAGTAAGTAATGAGACACCTGGTTAAGTTCACAGACTTTCCTTCCTGGTCACTTGCATCAGATGGGGTATAATCTCACCAGATAGGGAGGGCATAAAGTCTGGCAAATAAAAGGTAATCATCCTGCAAATGGGAGACTGACTCCCCACAGCGGTTTCCTACTCTTATTCAATCTACCTTTGGATCTACTCTTATAATAAGACTCTATTTTAACAGCCTTTTACTTCTGGCCAAGGGGTGACATCCAATACCCATCAGGATGGAGCCAAGGGTGGTGCAAGAGCAGCAAAACTGAAAAAAAAATCAACAAACCATAATTCAGAAAATCAGAAACTCTACATCAATGACGTGAACCAAGTCAGCCTAATCTCTCCCCATTCTAAAGCTCAGGGAATTTTGCAGAAGAGGGGGCAGTAAGAATGTAAGAGTCTAAAGATGGGGAGGAGCAATGATATGCAAGATACTCCATACAAGTTAGGGCCGAAGTAATCAAAATAGGACTATGCAATGACCAACATGTTATTGAACCCCCAAAGTCTAGCATGGATCACAGGCACTAGGATCCTTAGAGGCAAGGGATTAACAGCCACAATAGTGTTCCTATACTTAAGGGGAACACAACAAAGAGCTCTAGGGAATGCTACCTCATGAGAGAGGAGGACCCAGAAGGAAGTTTTACAGGCACGTTAAAGGATGTTCAAGGAATAGGGGAGAGCACTGGAAGAATGGGAGGGAGGGGGGAAAGAGAGGAAGGAATGGGAGGGTACTGGGAGGGGAAGAGTGAGGAAGGGGAATGGGCTACTTATCAACTTTCTATGAGTGGGAAAAAAAAAAACAGAATAGAATCTCCACTTTTTATCTTCCTGTTACTCTCAACTGATAGTCACCATAGTTATGAACAGGAGGGGTGGGGTTGGAGGGCCACACCGGAAACAAGAAGAGAAGTGACCATGTTACAGTAGAGAAAATAGGCCTCCATCAAGGACTGCAAGAAAGTAATGTAACACCTGGTTAAATTCACAGACATTCGTTCCTGATCATTTACAACTAAGGGGGCATGAATTCACCAGAAGGGGAGGGCATATAGTCCGGCAGATTAAAAAGTAACCATTTTGCAAATGGGTGATTGACCCCTCCCATTTGCAAATGCCATATGACCCTGCAATTCCACTTTGGGTATAAGTATTACATCTACCCTTGAATGTGCTCTTATAATAAGACTCCATTTTGTCTCTGGCCAGGGGGTGACATACAGTGCCCATCACGATGGAGTGAAGGACATTGCAGGAGCAATAAAACTGCAAAAGAAAATCAACAAACCACTATCCAGAACTTCAGAGACTCTATATCAACCACCTAGAACTAGGCCAGACTAATCTCTCCCCATCCTGAATTCAGCTCAGGGACATTTGCGGAAGAGGGGGCGGTAAGAGTGTAAGAGCAAAAGGATGGGAGGAGCAATGATTTGCAAGATACTCCACACAAGTTAGGGCCAAAGCAATCATAATTGGACATTGCATGCCCAGCGCAATGTCCAACACACTATTGACCTCACAAAGTCTAGCATTTGCTAAAGGCACCAAGATCCTTGGAGGTAAAGGATTGACAGCCACAGTAGTGTTCCTATGCGTGAGGGGAACACAGGAAAGGGTTCAGGGAAATGCCACTGGGTCCTTGTATGTCATCGGAGAGGAGGGCCCAGAGGAGAGTCAGGCATGCACAAGAAAGGACTCTGGGAATTGGGGAGGGAGGCACGGGGGGATGGGGAGGGAAGGGTGAGGGGAGAGGGAGCAGGGGTTCGGGGGTAGGAGGAGGGAGGGAGGGAACTGGTATACCTTTAAGTTTGTATGAGCTGAAATAATAATAAAAATGTATTATAAAAAATAAAAGCAAAAAAAAAATTCTGTATAGACCCTCCAAAATCCCATAAAATTTCAAGCACTTAACCATTCATGCTCACACATTTCCGATGAAATAAAATTTAAAAATTGCACTACTGTACTAATCTTCAATCCTTGTCTACTAAACCTACCTTAATTGATATACTAGTAGTCCAATAGCCTCATCTAGGAAATAGCACCAATTAACACCAGACAGACACATCCAACTCCAAGGCAAACAATAGCAATAACTATTCAAGTGTATGTAGCAATACTGTCTCATTCAGATGAGTCAAAAACACATACAAGGAAGATATCAGAGATAAAATGAAAAATGCCAAGGTCACAGTGCAAAACAAAACAAAAAACAAGACAATAAAATCTCCTACAAAAACAATCAACCCCATAATCATGAAATCCAACCAGAACAAGCTCACAGAAAATAGCCAAGAAAGCCATATCCAAGATAATGATTTTCAAAGCCTGATTTTTATTATGATCAAAACAATGAAAGAAGAAATCCAGAGGAGTTAAATAACTGCATCAACCAATTTAAACAGGATCACAACAGGCACTTGGATGAAATGAGAAAAGCAGTTGAAGAAACAAAAATCGGCATAGAGCAGTTAAAACAATCTCAAGCAAAGATTAAACTTGCAATAAAAGGCAAGGTATCTTCAACCCAGAAAAAAACAGTCTCATCAGCAGAATAAAGCAGAAAAGAGAATATCAGATCTTGAGGATGATAAAGCAAGAACAAGGTAGGTTAATCATAAAGGTTTTAAAAGCCAAAAAGATATTTAAGAGGAATATTTAACAGTTATGGGACACCTTGAAGAAGGCTAACATGCACATTCATGGAATACCAGAACAAGAAATCAAAAATACCACACCAGGGGAAATTTTTCAAATTATTATAAAGGAAAGCTTTCCACATCTAAAGAAAGAGATGCCCATCCAAATACAAGAGTTATATTACACCCCAAGTAGATATGACCAAAATAGAAACTTGCCAAGGTAAGTTTTGGTATTTGACAAATAGTCAAAGCACTACACATAAAAGACAAAGAGAATATGCTAAAACTTCAAGAGAATAAAAACAAGTCCTTTTAAGGTAAACCTATTAAAATAACAAAATATTTTTCTATGGAAACAATAAAAGATAGAAAAGCTTGGAGAGACATATTTCAAGTCATGAATGAGCATGAAACCCATCAAAACTATTAGTCATAATTGAAGGTGAAAATTTCCACCATGAATACAAGTAGAAGGCTTACATGATCTTCAAACCAGGCCTTCAAAAAATGTTAGAAAAGATATTCAAGCTTAATGAAAAGAATAACCACATCCAAGAGGACAGAAGGGAAGTATAATATGATCATAAACTCCAAGCTAAGTAATATGCACATGAAAGCCACTAAATGAGAAAAAATGTCAGGAATCAACAGTAATTTCTCAATTATAATCCTAAATGTCAATAGAACTAATTGACCAATAAAAAGGCACAGTTTACACAGATGGAGAAGAAATCACAACTCATCAATCTGCTATCACCGCAAAATGTAGGCACATTCCAAAGTAAAAGCCTGATCAAAAATACTTCAAGCCAATGGAACAAGTATGTGTAGCAATTATGGTATTTGACAAATAGGATTTCAAACCAAAGAAAATCAATAACAGACAGAGGAGGATACCACATTTTAAATAAAGGAACAATTCACCAGGAAGATTTCACAATACTGATCATATACATACCTAATATGGGCTCATCTATATTCATTAAACAAACACTACAATGTCTAAAACAAAAAAATTAATTCTGAAATGCTAATAGTAGGGGATTTCAGTACCCAATTCTCAGCATGCGATAGATCAACTGGTCAAAAAAATCAACAGAGATACTAGAACTAAAATCAAATCCTCACCAAGATGGCCCAAACAAATCGCTAACCCAACCATCCATCAAAGCACCAAGGAATATACATTCTTCTCAGAAGCCCAGGGAACTTCCTTCAAAATAGATTACACATTGAGCCACAAAATGAATCTCTATCAAAATGAATCACAGGAGTTGAAATTATATTCTATACACTATCACACCACAAACACAATACAACAAATAGCAGAAAATACACTAATTCTTGGAAATTGAACACCATGATGTTGAATGAGAAATTATTTCAGAAAGAAATGGAAAGGAAATTCAAAAATTCCTAGAAATGAATGATAATGAAAATACAACATATCAAAATCTCTGGGACACAATGAAAACTGTCCAACAGGTAAGTTCTTAGCTTTCCATATCTATTTCAAACACAATGGAAATGTCACAAGTAAATAACTTAGCAATGCTACTTTAAGTTTTAGAGACACAAAACAATAGAAGAGAGGAGATTGGAAAAAATCAGAGAAGAAATATTTGAAATTGAGGTAAGGAAAATGATAGAAAGAATCAGCCATGAAAAGCTGGTTCATTAGAAAAAACTCAATAAGATTGATACACCCCTACATACAAACCAAAATCAGGAGAGAGAGAAAACCAAAATTGACAAAATTAGAGATGAAAATAGAGTTATCACAATTGTTACTCAAATAAATTCACAGAATTGTAAGATAATATTTCAAAAACTTATACTCCACAAAATTTGATAATGAGAAAGAAATGGATGAATTTCTGAGTAAGCACAACTTACCTAAATTGAATAAGGACAAATGGAATTAATTAAGTAGTCCATAACAAATGGGAAATTAATAAAGTAATTTTAAATCTTCCCACCAAATATGTTCTAGATCAGATGGATTCAGCTGCGAATTCTACCAGACATTTAAAGAACAACTAACACCACTACTCCTTAAGCTATTACATGAAACAGAGAAGGAAAAAACACTTCCAAATTCTTTGTATGAAGTTAATATTATACTCATCCCAAAACCTAATAAAAATACAATTAAAAAGAAAACTATAGGCCAATCTCTTTGATGAAAATAGATGCAAAGATTCTCAACAAAATCTTAGCAAATGGGATTCAAAAACATACCAAAAAGATTATTCACTATGATCAAATAGGGTTTTTCAAAGGCACACAAAATTGGTTCAATATACATATATATATATATATATATATATATACATAAACATACATGAATCCAAAGTCTGAGATCACAAGGTCCTCTCAATAGATGCAATAAAATGCTTTAGGCAAGATCCAACATCCTTTTATGAGTAAAACCCTAGAGACAGTTTGAATGGAAGGAACTTATATCAACATAATAAAAGCTGTATCAACAAGCCAACAGGAATGATTGTACTAAATGGGAAACCTTAAAGCATTCCCACTTTATCAAGAACTATGAAGGCTATCTATTCTCAAAACTTCTATTCAACCTTGTACTTGAACTCTCAGTTCCATAAGACAAAAGATGGAGATAAAAGGGATTCAAATCAGAAAAGAAGAGGTCAAGATATCTCTGTTCACAGATGCCATTATCCTATACCTGAGAGATCCTAAAAACACCACCAGGAAACTCCTAGAACTAATACACAAGTTCAGCAGAGTGGCAGGTTACAAAATAAATGGGCAAAAATCAGTGGACTTACTATACACCAAGGATGAAAAAAGTGAAAAAGTTCTAAAAGAAACAATCCCAATTACCATACGCCTAAAGAAGGGAATGCCTTAGTATAAATCTTACCAAAAAAGTGAGAGACTTTCATAATGATAAATTTAAAACCTTAAAAAAAATTAGAGAAGACACCAGAAAGTGTCTCACACTCGTATATCAGTAGAATTAACATCATAGAAATGACCATCTTACCAAAAGCAATATACAGATGCAATGTTATACCAATCAAAATCCCAAAGCAATTCTTTAATGAAATTAACCAAACAATCTCAAAATTCATATGGAATCACAAAAGGACTAGAATAGCAAAAGCAATCCTGAGTAATAAAAACGCTGTTGGAAGTATCACCACACCAAACCTTAATCTAGTAATACATAGTAATAAAAACAGCATGGTACTGGCTCCAAACTATACATGTAGATCAGTGGACAAGGTCTGAAGACCCAGATATAAACACACACAATTACAAGTATCTGATTGCTGACAAAGGGGCTCTAAAACTTAGTGGAAAAACAGCATCTTCAACAAATGGTGTTGGCAAAACTGGATATCCACACGCAGAAGATTAAAACTGTACCTATACTTTTTACCATGCACAAAGGGGAGAAAGGAAGGGGAAAATGGGCAAGGGAGTGGGGTGATCCAGGGAGGGGTGGAGGGAGGAAAGGGAATGGGTTACTTATCAATTTTGTATGAGTGGAAAAAATAAAAAATAAAGAATAAAAAAATCATCTCCAACTGTAACAAGGACCTTAAAAGACCCTTATTGAAAGAGTAGGGAATTTCCTTGAGCTGATAGGGATAAACAGAACCCCTAATAGCACAGGCTCTAGAACCAACATTCAACAGATGGGATCTTATGAAAGAGCTTTTGTATAGCTGAAGAGATTGTAAACCTAGTAAAAAGGAAACCCACCAAATGGGAGAAAATCTTCACTAGCCACACATTGGATAGAAGTCCAATATCCACCGCGGTAAGATTGTAAGAGCAAAAGGATGGGAGGAGCAACGATTTGCAAGATTCTCAACAATAGTTGGGGCCAAAGCAATCATAATGGGACTTTGCATGCCCTGCGCAATGTCCAGCCCACTGTTGCCCTCATAAAGTCTAGCATCTGTTAAGGGCACCGAGACCCCTGGAGGCAAGGGATTGACAGCCATAGTAGTGATCTTATGCTTAAGGGGAACAAGAGAAAGGGCTTATGGAAATGCCACTGGGTCCTTATATGTCATCGGAGAGGAGGACCCAGTGGAGAGTTAGGCGTACACAATAAAGGACTCTCTGGGAATTGGGGGGGAGGCACTGGGGGAAGGGGAGTGGGAGGAGGGGGTTTGGGGGGAGGAGGGGGGAGGGAGGGAACTGGTAAAAAATTTTAAAATGTATAATTAAATTTTTAATAAAAAAAATAAATAAATAAACAAACAAAAAAAAGAAGTCTAATATCCAGAGTGCACAAAGAACCTAAAACATTTAAAACCAAGGAAATAATTAGCTCAATAAAAAATGGGCCTTGGCGAAGCAATCATAATTGGACTTTGCATGCCCTATGCAATGTCCAACACACTATTGACCCCACAAAGTCGAGCATTTGCTAAAGGCACCAAGATCCTTGGAGGCAAGGGATTGACAGCCACAGTAGTGTTCCTATGCTTAAGGGGAACACAGGACAAGGGTTCAGGGAAATGCCACTGGGTCCTTGAACGTCATTGGAGAGGAGGGCCCAGAGGAGAGCCTGGCACGCACATTAAAGGATTCTCCGGGGATGGGGGGGAGGCACTGGGGGATGAGGATGGAGGGCTGAGGGGAGGGGGAGCAGGGGAGTCAGGGGGAGGAGGAGGGAGGGAGGGAACCGGTGTACCTACTAACTTTGTATGAGTGGAAATAATAATAAAAATTTAAAAAAAAAGAATGAATATAACTGAAAAAAATAAAACAATTTAAAAAATGGGCCTTGGAACATAAAAGAAACTTTTCCAGGCAAATAACCTTAAAAAATGTTCTTCATCCCTATCCATGAGGGAAATGAAATTGAAAACTGCCCTGAGATATTATCTCACTGGGGTCAGGTTGGCGAAAATGTAACAATACAAACAATACCAATTGCTGGAGAGGATGTAGGGAGAAGGGAACATTCATGCATTACTGATCAGTATGACAAATTCTAAAACAGTTAAAAATTGAAATACCATATGACCCTGCTATATAGCACTTCTGGAAATAATTCCCCAATGCAAAAATTCACTACAGTGTCATGAACACAACTGTGTTCATTGCAGCACAATTTACAATAACAAAGTCATGGAATGAACCCAAATGCCCAACAGTTGACAAATGGAAAATGAAAATGTAGTATATTTATACAATGGTGTACTATTCAGCCATGAAAAAAGATGAATTAATGAAATTTTCCTGGAAATGGATGTAATTAGAAGAAATTATGTTAAGTATCCCAGACACAAAAAATTAGAAGGCAATTGTTCTCCCTAATAAGTGGATCCTAATTCCAAACCCACTTAATGAAATACTCAAAAGTAAATCTCTGTAATAACCACTATAATAATAAAGGATTATAAATAGGAGGGAAGGGTAAAGAAGACCTCAGATTAAAGGAGACATAAGAACACACTTTAATAAAAATTAGGTCATTGTCATGTGCTTAATGTAAATAGGGAAACATCTGATGAAGCTCACTCTCACTTTCCTTGCTGGTCACTTGGAACTGAACAAGTTTGATCTCCCCAGGCAGGGAGAGTACAGGGGAATGGCAGTTTGATGGTTACTAACCAACAAATGGGATACTGACCCCATTCACATCTGTGTCCTACTCCTATTCTTCCATCTACCTTTGAATCTCTTCTTATATTAAGATCTTCATTTAAATACCTCGACAAACAATCAGGATGCACCCAATGTCAGTGCAAGAACAGCAAAACTGAAAGCAACAAGAAATCATAAATCAGAACACCAAAAACCCTACAATGTTCACTCAGAACCAGACCAGCCAAATTTCTCCCCATCCTAAAGCTCAGGGAATCTTTTAGAAGAGTGGGAGGCAAAATTGTAAGAGCCTAAAGATGGGAAGTATTAATGATATGCAAGCCACTCCACTCAACTCTGGGCTGCAACAGCCAGGATATTGCTTCAATGTGATTCGACCTTGCCTGACCTGCACAATGGCTGATATGTCAGCAACCCCCCAAAATCTACTGTGCATCCTAGATGAAAAGGCTTCAGGCAGTAGGATCCTTACATGCCAGAAGTTAAACAGACATAATAGTGTTCCCATAGCAAGCAACTCAAGTAAGAAATTCAAACTATGCCACTGAATCCTGAACTCTCACTGGTGTAGAGGACTCAGAGGGAAATTCAGCACCCACATAAACAAATGTTCTGGAGGATGGGAAGGAGCAGGCAGAAAGCAGCAAGAAAGGAGGAGGGAAGGAAGATTGGTGAAAGGGAGGAGGTGTGGGAAAGGAGGACAATTGGGAATGGAGCGGTGAGGGAAAAGAAGGGGGTGCTTATTAACCTTATATAACTAGGCAAAACTGATAAAAAAGAAAATGAATAAATGAATAAAAAGTCATAACTCTTCGAGTCAGTCTTTTAAAGGACAGCAAAATGAGCACTTATGGACAAATGGACAAGAGGTCAATGAAAGTGACAGGATCCCAGATGATAGAGACATAGGTAGCTAGATGGAGGTTCAGATCTGGAAATGAAATCACCAGGATAGGGGAACTGAAAGAAAATGTTGTGGTGAAAAGGGGAAATTTAAAAAAATATCAACAGATGGAAATCAGAATCAAAGAGGAAGTAGACTGTACTAGTTACTCTTTTCTTGTTGGAAAAGGTATGACTCGCTGCAGAAGCTGGAGGCAGGCTAAGTCACATCCTTCTTGGATATTAAGAGATGCAAGACCGCCTACGAGCTCAAGAGCAGGTATCTTTGGGAAGTAGGGTGGGATAAATCAATCTCAAGTGTCACCCTTTGTGACTGCTTTCCTCCAGCAATGCTCTATCTCCTAAAAGTGCCATAACCTTCCCAAACATATGAGTCTGTAGGAGACACATTTCAAAACATTGACAGAGACCTCAGGAAGTAACTACAAAGAAGAGATTTCAAGATTCATATAGCATCTTTTTTTAAATTTTTTTATTTATTCAATTGTGTGTGTGTGTGCACATGTATATATGTGTGTATGTGTGTGTAGAACCACGGGCAAATATTGGGAAACACCATGGACCACCTCCACCTCCTCCTTGTTTACTCTGCCCCAGGACTGACAGGCTCTGCCCTACCAGGGCCAGAAACACAGGCCGCCCTGGCTTCCGCCCTGTTTCTAAAATGGGGTCTAAGTTCAAATCAGGACCTTCTGCCTGCAAGGCAGAGGCTTAACCCCTGAACCACCTCTTCAGTCCCTCATCAGGCATTCTTACATGAGGTTGAAGGGACCCCTCCTGAGATCAGAACTCTTGCTGATTTGTCATAAAATCCATGGCTTTGGTGATAGACACATTAAGTGTGAAGTCCACTGTAGGCAGAAAAGTGTCATTTCACACTTGTGCAAGACCAAGGGCAGGGTTGCTGTTTGTCAGAGTTGTTAGCTGTTAGCTGCATAAATATTTTATATTAAAAAATCAAAACTTCCCTGAGATATCATCTCACCCCAGTCAGGATGGCAAAAATACACAATACAAACAACAACAAATGCTGGAGAGGATGTGGAGAGAGTAGAACTCTCCTACATTGCTGGTGGGAATGAAGGCTCATACAACCACTCTGGCCAGCCGTCTGGAGATTCTTAAAGAAATTAAAGATTGAAATGCCATATGACCCTCTTATTCCACTTTTGGGAATAACCCCACATAGAGCAAAAATTCACCTCGATAGCACAAGCACGACCATGTTCATAGCAGCACTGTTTACAATAGCAAAGTCATGGAATCAACCCAAATGTCCAACAGTTGACGAGTGGATAAGGAAACAGTGGTACATCTATACAATGGAGTACTACGTAGCCATCAAAAATGATGAATTACTGGAATTTGCCGGGAAATGGGTGTCATTAGAAACAATTATATTAAGTGAAGTATCCCAGACCCAGAAAATTAAGCACCGTATGTACTCCCTAATAGGTGGCTCCAAGTACCAAACCCACCCAGCCCACCTAGAGACACTCAAGGATAAATCTCTGTAATACCTACAGAAATTGCAAGGATTATGAACAGGAGGGATGGGGTAGGAGGGCCACACCAGAAACAAGGAGAGAGGGGACCATGTTACAGCAGAGAAAATAGGCCTCCATCAAGAACTGCAAGTAAGTAATGAGACATCTGGTTAAGTTCACAGACTTTCGTTCCTGATCATTTACAACTGAAGGGGTGTGATCTCACCAGAAGGGGAGGGCATATAGTCTGGCAGATAAAAAGTAACCATTTTGCAAATGGGTGATTGACCCCTCCCTCACTGTGGTTTCCTATTTTTATTACATCAACCTTTGAATATACTCTTACAACAAGACTCTAGTTTAACAGCTTTTTGTCTCTGGCCAAGGGGTGACATCCAATACTCATCAGGATGGAGTGAGGAGCATTGCAGGAGCAGCAAAACTGCAAAAGAAAATCAACAAACCAGAATCTAGAACTTCAAAGACTCTATATCAACCACCTAGAACTAGGCCAACCTAATCTCTCCCCATCCTGAAGCTCAGGGAAATTTGCGGAAGAGGGGGTGGTAAGATTGTAAGAGCATAAGGATGGGAGGAGCAATGATATGCAAGATACTCCACACAAGTTAGGGCCAAAGCAATCATAATTGGAATTTGCATGCCCTGCACAATGTCCAACACACTATTGACCCCACAAAGTCTAGCATTTGCTAAAAGCACCAAGATCCTTGGAGGCAAGGGATTGACAGCCAAAATAGTGTTCCTATGCTTAAGGGGGAACAATGGAAAGGGTTCAGGGAAATACCTCTGGGTCCTTGTATGTCATTGGTGAGGAGAACCCAGAGCAGAGTTTGGCATGCACATTAAAGGATTCTCTGGGGATTGGGGGGAAGGCACTGGGGAAGAGAGAGAGAGGGGTGAGGGGAGGGGGAGCAGGGGGGGCGGGGGGAAGAGGAGGGAGGGAGGGAACTGGTGTACCTATTAAGTTTGTATGAGAGGAAATAATAATAAAAAATAAATAAATAATAAATAATCCTTTATTACACATCCCTAAGCATTTCATTATGTTTTCATACTTCAGACCTTAAGTCTTCTATTTTGGAGAGCTGACATAGTGTCTTTTTTCCAGTCTCTATTCTCAGTTTTTTTTTACATGTAATTTCTATTTTTTATTGCCTGATACTTTAGAGCCATTGTTGAAAATTAGCAATATACACTATTGGATTGGTGAAAATGAACAATCATTCACATAATAATTACTTTCTTAAATATATGAAAGTCATTACAATATTTAATGAAAAGATTTTCAAGTCTAATGATTATCAACACAAGAAGTCTTGTGTCACCAAGGGGAATTCTCTTAGTGTTGGTTAATATTAAAGGTATAATGGAGAATTAAATATGATTAAAAAATTTTGACATATGATAAGTAGATAAATAAAATGACTTATCATCATCATAATTACCTAATGAAAGTACAAATAAATCTATCATGAAACCAACAAACCAAAATCTCATGGATTCCTTCTTTTAGGAAGCAATCCAGAATTTTCTGAATTTCTCAAAACTGTTTCACAGCTATTGCAAATGCACACTTGATATTTAGTTTTCTCAAAATTCAGCTTCTACTCTGGTTTACTTGAAGCTGAGAAAATTTGTAGTGTAACTGTATGATCTGTTTATGGCAAATATGTCTATCAGCAGATGTAAGTAGTGTGTGGGCCAAAATCTCACCTGATCAGTATGAACAATTTTCCAGCTCCTGTCGTGTGTGCCAAGGCAAGTAGTGTATTAATGAGTAAGTGTAGTGCTGGGAGAAATGTCTGTATGTTGGCCTTGATCCACTGGAGCCCAGGGCATATTACATAGTTCCATCACCTCTCAGACCATTCAACAGATGCAGCCCCTAAATCCTGACATAGCAGCACAAGAAGAAAATTTTGATTCATTCTTTATGGCATACAGAGCTGTCAGTGAATGAGAATACAAACACATACCTCATTTACATTTAATGATGATAAATGGTTCAATCACTTCCACATGTTGTGTGTGGGGGGGGAGCTGGTGTGCTTTATAAATTATGAGACAAAAGAATATATGAGACATAAGACTGTTTTCAGATGATACCACTCAAATCTTTTTTCCTCACAAGCTATATAACAAGAAAAATTTGGTATCAGAAAGTTCATCCTATAATAATAAGTTTATCCAAGGGGGTTACAAATTTTTTTAACATTTTTCTATTGTTTCCGCTCATACAAACTTAATAGGTGCACTGGTTCTTAAATCAATGAAAAACAAAAGGCTCTTGATGTCAGAAAGTTTGAAAATTTTGCAATTTGTTTCACAGTACCTGAAAGATCATAACTAATTGGTAGTTAAGATTTTTGATGTTTGATTCTTGTTTTTGCTTATTATATTTTTGCATAGCAGAGATCTCTTATTTCTTGAAACATAATCTTATCACAGAATACAGACATGTACTTGAATTAAAGATTTGATCAATATGAATCCTACTTTTAAATCACTCATTGAAGATAGCTCCCCATATTGTTTAAAGAAACTGTAGAAATGCATAAGAAGAGAGGTTGGAAGAGACAGTAAGAAAGATGATTCCATGACATATCATGGGTGCTTCTGTGAAGTGCTTAATAGAAAGCTTAGATTTCTTATGAAATGCTCAGTTAAAAGCTTAGATTTCTTATGCTATTTGTTTAGGCACTTCTCTAAGAGAGGATTTATTTTACTGATATTCTTGAAAACTCACTTAATGATAATCAATCATGTATTTCCTGACCTATACAAATAGCTTTGTTTTTCTTGTGTTTCATGGTCATGAAGGTTGAATTTAATACCTCATCCTGGCTAGAAAAGTAGGTGAGCTTCTTCTTTTAATCACATTATATCTTATTGGGCCTTAGGTTCCTTAACTTTGTTAAGGAAGCCAGATAGGCAATGACCCAGGAATAAGTGATAAGGAATCCTTGCCTATAATGCTTAGAGAATGTCTCTTTCAAACAAAGAATACAGAAATTTAATCATAGAGTGACATTGCTACCAAGATCATGTCTTTAGTCAATAGCACATCGCTAGTAATCTTTGTAAGAAAGTCTTTCTTAGGTAAGACCTCATAAGCAGTTAATAATTCCTGTTAAGGTGTTAGCTTAGACTGAAGAGAAAAAAGGATAACCTTCATAATTGAAAAATGCTCAAGAAGTTCAGAGCCTAACATGGCTGCAAATCTAATCAAAAACAAACTCAGAGATTTATAAAAGTTTGGAGAACAAAGATTGGAATTCCCACAAGTTAAAAGAAAGTAATTGAGCACTCTATATTTCAAGCCAAATAAAAGAGAATGTACACTTTACATTATGTATAGAGATGTCTCATTTAATGATGTCCAAACTTATGATTTACTGATTTAAACACCTGTGAAGTTTCCAGTTTGGTGCTTGGTCCTCATGTTGGGATATAAATATATGAAGCTCTTTCTATATTGGGCAATTACAGATAGTCATACCTCCCACTCAAACCTCAAAACCATCATCATGAGATGTTAGTAGTTAAGTAGTGCTGTGCTTTGTATACTGTGTGGTGGAACTGAATACACACTAGGCTAGGTTTACTCAGTGTATTTTCAGTCCACGTGATTTTCAAATTTTAATGGTTTATCAGAATAGAACCACATTTCAAGGAATATCTGGATATAAAATATAAATTCAAAATTGAATTCCATACATTTTAATTAGCTCTTATTCAATTGAAAGTCATGTTATTATAAACTGAATTGCATTGAATGTTATTAGACTAGAGATTACAAATGAATGATAAGCCATTGAGTCATGACTAAAATTCTGTTAAATAAGACAATCATTTCTAAGATTCCTATTGGGTTTAGGGAGATGACTTGGGGATCAAAGTCTTACTCCATGATCAACATGGCCAAAGTTCTTATTCTGAGAAGCTACATAACTGACACATGGAAATGAAGACCTGAGTGTAATTCCTACTTCAGAAAGTGAATTCTGGGTTTCGCTAGAGCAAGCTGACTAGCAAAACTAGCTCTGTAAGTGAACTCTGAGGTTTGTTAGATAGACCCAGACTAAAGAATAAGGTAGAAGAGTAATTGAGGATGATTCCCAATAGCAAACTCTGGCCTCTATTTACATGGGAACATTCTCACTCACATATATCTACAAATAAGAGATTTTTAAAAGGAGAACGATCGATATCTATTCCAAAAAGCTCTTCAAAAACATAGAGGTATATTTCAATTATATAATATATTATTGTCTAGTTGTGGAGACAGGAGAAGGTAGACACATGGGCTCAATCCTGAGTAAATTCAGACTTCTGAATTTCTCAGAGTCCTATTCCTTAAGGTAATGATCATGCAGCTCTACTGTTTACATTTCTAAAGAAGACTTTGAAGAACAGCATTCTGCATTTCAGCTACAGAGAAAAGGGAGGGAAAAATGATGAGCAGTTTCTTATAGACTGTAGGTGACTGTGCTCACTTTTGTCTCACCAAGACCTACATATATGGCCACAAAATGGCACTAGTGTCAACGGAGTCTGGTAAGCATGTTTCCTTTTGGATGGACATGAATGTGTCTAAAATATTGACAGGTACAATGATTCCAACATCACAAGCAGACAAGAGATGGACACCTTTGACTTTTTTCTTTAACAGATATTTACCTAGCTTTATGGATATATAATTGACAAAAAAATATTAGAACTTACTTATCCTGGTTAAAGGAAAGTTTGTATACTTTTTGATGTTGTAAAATCAAAGTATTACTTTATTAAATGAGTTATTTCACATGAACATCAATGTAATTCTAACTGTAAAAAAAATATTATGAGTATGGACTGAATTTTGAGATTTCCAAGTCAGAATCAACTGTTCATTTACACAGAACTGTCTTTGCATGAATCCCAAAAGGGAACAACATAAAGATAAGTGTTTCTGTAGCCCCTTTATTTTTGCTGATCAACAGTTTGTTAAAAAATCAGCTACAGGTTTGTTACCTAAGGTTTAAGATGGTAGAAGAGTCAAGGTGTCACGAATTCATCTGTAAACAACTGTAAGCTTGAATGGCTAGTTCTGATGGAAGTGGAACCTTGGGATGCTTGTTCTCAAAGTGCTGCTTGAAGGTCTTAGGATCCAGCACTTGACCGTGCAGATGTGTATTAAGGCAGCTTTAGCAGCAGCCTTTTGGTCATGTCCTTGTTTGTTTTTTTGCGCAGCATGCTTTTTGGCATTTTTCTGCTGAGACTGACTCTTCTGCTGTCTAAGAGCCATATCTGGACCAGAACAGTTTTGGGTCTGAGAAGAGCACACAGCGGGACAAGCCAGGGCAGGTTGAAGAGGGAAGGAAGGGAAAACGCACCCTGAACCCCTTTGGCGTCCTCTGATCCTAAGGAATGGAAAGAAGACAGCCAGGAGCACAACAGCCGTGCCTCTGAAAGTTTGTATACTTTGACCCAAATTCCTACACCCTTCTACTGTCTTGTCTCTTTGCCATTTTGTTACTAGCCATTCTAAAATGTATGAGGCATCCCTCTGCATTTTTATAATTGGTAGAATCAACATGTGAGTGGTATTGAGAATATTGGATATCCATATGCAGTAGAAAAACTAATTCCATGTTTAACTCTATGTACAAAACTAACTTTAAGTGGATTAATAATCGTTCTATTTCAACTTATGTTTCCATGGAGCAGACTCCATCATGATGGTGATGATAACAGAGGCAGGAGGATGGATGTGCCCTTAAAACCATACTAAAAAGATACAGAAAGAGGAAGTAGGGATAGAATATAAAACCTAAAATACACACCCCAGAGATGAAATTTCTCAACCAAAGCCCCACCTGCTAAATTTCACTGCTTCCTAAACAACACCATTATCTAGGAGCTATGAATTCAAATGCATGGACCTTTGAGACACAATTCACATTCAAGTCATGCCAGAAACCTACCCATGAGACCACTGAGTATAAAAATCCTGTAGGAAGCTATAAGAAAAAAATCCTACTCATGTTAGTTTGCAAAATAAACTGGGCAAGCACTATTGTTTCAAAAATTTATTTTGCACAGGAAAAGAAACAATCAACAGAGGGAGTTATATGGAGAACAGGAGACAATATTTGCAAACTATGTAAAACTATGCTGGCTATACATGAAATCCCAAGTTCAATCATTCAATCATTAGTACTTATTAGTACAATGCATGAAGTCATAGAATTGACTGGCTACTGTGAAAATATTTTCTCCAAAATTTAAGCCATTTCATGGACAGTGACCATGCTGACTTGATAGAGGAAATATGGAGATATTCTTCTGTGAAAATTAATGATTTTAATAGCCTTTAGTGTCAACTGTACATTTATTAATGAATGTGCACACCAAATACCCATTCAGGTATGCAGTTTTCATGTTTTTCAAGTGAATGGTCCGCCAACTGGTACAGGGCTCATTTTCTATTTCCTCTGAAAGCATTTAGAGCTCCAGCATTCTTAAAGTGCTCATTGAATTTTAAAACACACAGACAGCGTTTACTATTCCTTTGATAGCATAAGTAGAAGATAAAATATTGAATTTACAGCTATTTTAAAATGTAGAAGTGATAGAAGAGATCATCTCTGTATAAACTGCTAGTTTTTAAACAAAGAACACTCCTGTAAATTCTGTTACATCATCTGTTCCTTAACTTTTATTCCTACCTTGAATGTGTTTAAAGGATTTAAGTGGTTTCAAATGTGAAATTCTGAGAATTACTTATTTTTCACAATTTTTTTAAATAATTTCAGTTTCCTTCAAATTTAGATTTTTAAAAAGACATTTTTCATGTTAACACAAAGTACTAAGCAAATTTTTCTCCCACTAAACTCTGTTATAAATGTGTTTGTGAATGTGCTTGAGTGTATGTGTGTATCTGTGTGTGTGTGTGTGTGTGTGTGTGTGTGTGTGAATATGTGTGAATGTGAGTGTTTGCATGTTACAGTGGCTATTTAAGAACTTTTAAAATGGAACTCTGTATATCACAAAATACTGCAATTGCAGTAAAATCCTAATGGTTATTAATCAAGTAAGGTGATTCTGGATTTTTATACTTGCAAATGAAGTGCTTTGCCTTAGTAGAAGACTAATGGAAGCCTGCTCAAACTGTTTGTCAGGATCTTATTGGGTCCTCAACACAGTATTCAAAACATTGTGTACCTAGTGACAGCATGTATCTTTGCAGGCAGGTGTTGAAAGATTTGAGTGAAAGTTTGCCTCTTTCTTGAGATAATCGAGACCTTGTTTTTTTCATGCAAATGTGTGGTGGGATGTAGCTTATATGGGCAGCTGGAGATGCACAGGAGAGATAAGAACACACTACAGTGTTTGCAAGATTCTGCATTTCCATCATTTAGTGGAATAATAGTATGTGCATCTCTAGCCCATCAGCAGATGACTAGACATCATCATTTATAAGCAATGCAAGAGTCACCTTATTTTGTCAAAAGGTGGTTCCCTGGACAAAGGATCAAAAGCAGAAAGAGTTTCTGTATTATGCCTTCTCTGTGGCATTAGAAGTAGTTTGCAAAAGCTCAATATTTAATTGGAAATTTTCAATAATGTTCCCAAATCAAAACTAATGAAAGATTCAATGAAAGATAGGAATAGTTGAAATTATATTATATTATAAATCTATAAAATATTTCATTATGTTGTGTGTGTGTGTGTGTGTGTGTGTGTGTGTGTGTGTGTGTGTGTGTGTTCTTAACTCTAAGTTCTTTTCGTAAAGACAGGAGAAGGTGCTTGATGTAGCAGTGATCCATGGATACTTAGAGAGCAATTCTTAAGCTCTCCTTATGTAGGGATAAAGTCTACCTGGTGGTTGCAGCTATTGAGTGGTAGTAGACAGATCACTTAAAGTCAGTTGTTTATTTAATAATGTATTGAGATTTAGGTATTGAGAATTTTAGAGAGTATAGAAAATAGATTTTCATCAAGATGCAGGAACTTCCACTGATTAGATGGTATAACCAATGAATAATTATAACTTTAAGTTGCAATGAAACTAGAAGCTTTAAAGAACAATAATTTAATAATTTAGCTGAAACATGAAGAAATAATTTAGCTGACATAAGGTGGAAGAGATAAGAGACTATTCCAGGAAGAAGTGGAATCATAGTAGCTTAATGATTGGAGTAATCCAATCCCATCTGTTATCCTGTATAGTTTTAAAGCGGCAGACAGGGAAAGATGTGGATAACATATTTAAATCAATTCATAAAATGCTTTTCACTATCAAACAGTCCCTCACCTCTGATTTATAATGTGATCTGCTGTAGCATTTATTTGATCAACAAGGCCTAATTTTGGTACCTCAAAATTGTTAAGTAAACTTCTACAAAGGACAACAAGGTTACTTTTAAAAGTTTGCTTTCGTTTTGTCATCTGAAAAGCTATTTTATTGTCTTTTAATAAATTTCTGTCTCCAGGGCACCTCAAAGAAATTGGAAATTATAGAAGTTCCACTACTCTCTGTCATTACAAGCTTGTACTTGACAGGTAAAAGAAATGCATTAAAATACAAAGAAACAAGGGTAAAATGAATGCTTCATACAAATAAAAGCAATCTTGAAGAAGAGAGTTTAGCAGAAAACACTATCAAAATCTGTGCAGTTCTTTCATTAAGACTGTCAGATGAATTTTCACTGAGCTGACGATTTCTTTTAGTTTGGACTTTTGTGGTAAAATAAGTTCAATCTCTTTCTTTGATGGTTTTCTTCTTGCATTTGAAGGTGAAACTAACCTGTAATCTACACTTTTTCATTAAGTGCTGGCATTCAGGAATTGCAACAAAGTATTACAATCACTTGCACACGGAAGTATAAATAATTCACAGCCAGTTTCAGCGTCTCATGGAGAAAGTGAGGTAGGCATGATCAATGTGATTTAGAAAAGTAATGTTGGCATGCTGAATGAGAAGGCCCTCCCTGAATCCACAAACATTTGAGTGGTCTAGCCTGACAATGTCTTTTTGGTTAGACAAAAGTGGTGCATCTTTGATTCTAAGAGAAAATAAGAAAGGTAGTGGGAAATTCATGGACTTTGTGGAATTGTGGAGCTGGAAATTTGTCCTGAATTAACCTCAGCATCTTCAGAGAAAGAACATGTAGTCACACAATTTGAGGGACCTGTGTTAAATGGATGGGCTACCAAAAGTGTCCGAAACAGACACTGTGTGATTAGAAAACATGAACTTGTGGTACGACCATTTAAAGTTACATTTCTGAAAGGTCATGGCTTACTATTTGAAAGATGTGTTTTTAAATTATTTTCATCATAATTTTCCATAATTTGTTCATTTTGTGAAACCTGAATAATGACACGTTTTATATTATTTAATTGTGGAATAAATTAGTCTCATGTGATTTCATTAAAATTTTCTTCACATAATACTTTGAGCAAAACTTTCTGTGAACAAATGGGTGGAACACTGAAGATTATTGAAGAAGTGAAACTATTCTGAGGGGCACACATGCAGATTATGTATCATACCAGGAATGAACCCCAAGAAAATTATGGAATCTGGATAATAGAGATGAACTCGGGTAGGTTAGCTGAGTCAATAAATGCAAACTGTGAGTGGAGAGTTGCAGAGTGTATATGTAAGCTTTTTGATCTCTGCTTCCTTGTGCTTTGAATTTTGAATATTAAACTTTTTTATATTAAAATGTTCCCCTTTGAGATTCCTAATCCCTATTTTTGATGGTTTTCATAAACTAGCCTTTTATATACTGATAATTCTCAAGCATTTACTGACTGTGTAACAGGTCATCAAAGATTCATTCCATCTCTGTTGGTGCACCTGCTGCTATAAGATAAAGCAACTTCCTCCACAGGGAGGAATTGATTCCTCCTGCTAGAACTCTAGTCCTGTGATTTGTTGACCAGTGGAATGCAGTGAATTTTGGCATATTGAACATTAGCATCCAAAGGACCAAAATTTCCCTCTTTTCATGCATGGAACATGGTTAAGTGATGTGAAGGAATCTCATCCAGTCCACTGAGGAATCAGGGATTATGTTGAGCTCAATCCAGTCAGGAGATAGTCAGCAGTCTGACTGGCTCAGGAGATGCCATTTTGAGTCACCTAAGCAGTTCGTTATGAATCTATGCATAACAGCGGAGAACTGCACTGGACCCAGATGACTGAAACATCAACTGAAACAATATAAAATGACTTTCTGTCTTTAAGCTTTTCTGTCTACACATTTTGGTGTTCATCAACAGATAAGGGATACATTGAAAAATTAGCCATGAAGACCATGTTCATATCTCCAATATGTACTGTTCTTTGCAGCAGTACCAACTTTTTTCTTCTGTTTTAGACAAGGTCACATGTGTCCTAGGCTGTCCTTAAACTTGCCATATATCTGAGGATGAACTTGGACTTCTGATACTTCTGCCCTTAACTTAAAAGTGCTGGGCTTAAAGGTGTGCACAACCATGCCTGGCTTATGCCATGCTGAAAACTGAATCAAAATTCTGTGAATGTTATACAAGTACTCTAATTGAGCTTCATAAAGCCCCGGAATATATTTTATGTACTTGTACAGTTAGCATAATCTTATAATAGATAACATTAGTCTCCATAAGTTTTTTTTATCCATTAAAATAAAGCATAAATCACCATAGCAAAGAGAAATTATTTCTAATCTTCCTTGATTTCTGTTATTCATTTTCTATTCTTCTTCTTAGACTAAAATTTATTTTCTTCAAATTCAGGTGGCTAGTGAAGTGGTTCAGGGGTTAAAACTCAGCCTCACAAGTAGAACGTGCTGAGTTTGGATGCTAGGTCCCATATAAAAGTGACAGGTAGAAACTGCAACGGTCTGCACTTCAGAACTTAGTGGGTAGAGCCTGGGAAATCCCAGAGAGAAGCAAAAAGAAGGTATAAGCTCTCTAAGATGATTCCTGAAGTCACTCTTGGGCTTCCACAGGGACATACTGTACCCTCACACATACACACACACACACACACACACTGAAGAATAAAATAAAGTTTAAATTCAGAATATTTATTCAGTACGTTAACATCCCTCTATTATTCTAGCACTCCAGAGACTGAATAAGGAAGTTCAAGAATTAGAGACCAAACTGTGTTACCTTGGCTCTATGTCTTGTTATTAACCAACTTTACTAATGTAGAGTGTAAAACAAATTTTTCTAAGTTATTCTCATATCCATGCTACCCTCGATGGCAATTCTGAGGAATTCTTATAACCTACATCAATTATCCTGTGCCTAAAACCACATAATCATTTATGTGCATATTACACAAACAGACTGAAACTGCTATTTTTTGATCTTAGCAAAGTATTATTTCAGCTTCCCCAAAATTATTCAAGTAAATCCTCTTGCCTATTGCCAAAAATTTATCTTCAACTCATTCTAAATATAAGTATTAAGTAGCAGTGTTCAATTGTTTATCTCAAATTTATCCTTACACCTATTGGTTGTTGTGTTATTTAAAATGGGTTGGCTCTGAAAATAAATAAACAATGCTTACCATTGTTTGTGTTTGAATCCTAACTCCTATTCCTCAGTTTTCCATAAAATGTAAAATAAATTGGTATAAACTGGAGTCATCCTTCTGAACTGTAGAAGATTGGAGTTTCTTCCTATCAAACTTCCTCCTGGTCTTGGTTATATAACATGCTATCTTCCCTGCTACACTTCTACCCTTAAGAATCATTATGAGCTCTTTTCTTTCCATGAGATCAATGCTATGTTTTCCTCATACCAAGAAGATCTTGAAGGTTAATGTTTTTAGTATTTTTCGCTTTGTGTCGTACAATTCCATTCACGTTGCTTCAAATGACAAGATTTCATCATTTTATTGCATTATTTTATTCCCTTGTGTGCATATACCAGTAGACAAAACATCTTGGGAATTTAGGAAGCCAAAACACTGAAAAACAGAAATACAATTTTGGAGGCAAAAATAAAAGAGAAATAGTGTTTAAACACAAATAGAACACCTGCTGTGCTGTCCAATGAGATGCTGATCATAACCAAATTAACATCCCTTCATTGAAATTGCTAAAAGACAATGATAGTAAAGAAATTTTGCTGGTTCTGCTATTGGCTTCAAAGATCTCTCATGCTTACAGTAACAAAAACTGAAGGGATTAAGCAGAATGACTTGAGCAAATCCAGAACAGGGTCTGAAATGCTGATGAAGGCCCACACCAGGGAAAGGCAGGCTCACCATCATCTCATCCCTGTGTACCTCAGAAGTCAGTACCTAAAAGACTCATTGAAAAACTAAAGCTGAGGAATTGCTCTGAGTTAACGTAAGAATGTGTTTAAAGGTTTGGGTGAAGGAACAGGAAAACCTATAGGATTTAGCTTAATTAAACACTACCAAGTTTCCTTTTTTTTAACCTTTTTTTATTATCTCCGCCCATACAAACTTAATAGGTACACCGGTTCACTAACTCCTTCCTCCTCTCCCCCACCCCTCTGCTCAACCTCCCCTCACCCTTCCCTCCCCATCCCCTAATCCCTCCCCTCCCCCAATCCCCTGAGAATCCTTTAATGTGCATGCCAAACTCTGCTCTGGGTTCTCCTCATCAATGACATACAAGGACCCAGCGGTATTTCCCTGAACCCTTTCCTTTGTTCCCCTTAAGCATAGGAACACTATTTTGGCTGTCAATCTCTTGCCTCCAAGGATCTTGGTGCTTTTAGCAAATGCTAGACTTTGTGGGTCAATAGTGTGTTGGACATTGTGCAGGGCATGCAAAGTCCAATTATGATTGCTTTGGCCCTAACTTGTGTGGAGTATCTTGCATATCATTGCTCTTCCCATCCTTGTGCTCTTATACTCTTACCGCCCCCTCTTCCGCAAATTTCCCTGAGCTTCAGGATGGGGAGAGATTAGGCTGGCCTAGTTCTAGGTGGTTGATATAGAGTCTCTGACATTCTGGATTATGGTTTGTTGATTTTCTTTTGTGGTTTTGCTGCTCCTACAATGCCCTTCACTCCATCCTGATGGGTATTGGATGTCACCCCCTGGCCAGAGATACAAAGCTGTTAAACTAGAGTCTTGTGATAAGAGTATATTCAAAGGTAGATGTAATAAAAGTAGGAAAACACAGTGAGGGAGGGGTCAATCACCCATTTGCAAAATGGTTACTTCTTATCTGCCAGACTACATGCCCTCCCCTTCTGGTGAGATCACACCCCCTCAGTTGTATATGACCAGGAACGAAAAGTCTGTGAACTTAACCAGATGTCTCATTGCTTACTTGCAGTCCTTGATGGAGGCCTATTTTCTCTGCTGTAACATGGTCCCCTCTCTCCTTGTTTCTGGTGTGGCCCTCCTACCCCATCCCTCCTGTTCATACTCCTTGCTCTTATTGTATTACAGAGATTTATCGTCGAGTGTTTCTAGGTGGGCTGGGTGGGTTTGGTACTAGAAGCCACCTATTAGGGAGTATATACGGTGCTTAATTTTCTTGGTCTGGGATACTTCACTCAATATAATTGTTTCTAATAACATCCATTTCCCAGCAAATTCCAGTAATTCATCATTTTTGATAGCAGAGTAGTTCTCCATTGTATAGATATACCGCTGTTTCCTTATCCACTCGTCATCTGTTGGACATTTGGGTTGATTCCATGACTTTGCTATTGTAAATAGTGCTGCTATGAACATGGTTGCACTTGTGCTATCGAGGTGAACCTCTGCTGCATGGGGGGTCATTCCCAAACGTGGAATCGCAGGGTCATATGGCATTTCAATCTTTAGTTTCTTTAAAAATCTCCAGATGGCTCGCCAGAGTGGCTGTATGAGCCTGCATTCCCACCAGCAATGTAGGAGAGTTCGCCTCTCTCCACATCCTCTCCAGCATTTGGTGTTGTTCGTATTGTGGATTATTGTTATCCTGACGGGGGTGAGATGTTATCTTAGGAAAGTTTTGATTTGCATTTCCCTGATGGCTAAGGAAGTGGAGTATTTTTAAAGATATTTGATAGACATTTTAATTTCATCCCTAGTAAAGTTTCTTTTAGTTTCCAGGGCCCATTTTTTAATTGGGCCACTAATTTCCTTGGTGTTTAGTTTTCTAAGTTCTTTGTGCACTCTGGATAATAGACCTCTATCAGATATGTGGTTAATGAAGATTTAATCCTATTCTGTGGGTTGCCTTTGAGCTCGTGCGACAATCTCTTTATCTGAACAGAAGCTCTTTAATTTCACAAGATCCCAACTGTTGGGAGTTGGTAGCAGTGACTGTGCCATTGGATGTCTGTTTAGGAAATGTTGGCCTAGCCCGATCAGCTCAAGGGAGTTCCCTACCCTTTAAACTATGGTTTTTATAGTCTCTGGCCTTATATCAAGGTCCTTGATCCATTTGGAATTAAGTCTTGTACAAGGTGACAAGTACGGGTCCAGTTTTAATCTTCTACAAGTGGAGATCCAGTTTTGCCAGCACCATTTGTTGAAGATACTGTTCTTTTCTCATTGGATTTTTTGGCCCTTTTGTCAAAGACCAAATGGCTGTAAATTTGTGGGCTTATATCTGGGTCTTCAACCCTTATCCATTGATCTGCATGTCTATTTTGGAGCCAGTACCAGGCTGTTTTTACAACAATGGATTTGTAGTATAGACTAAGGTCCGGTATGGTAATACCTCCAGCAGTGTTTTTGTTACTCAGGATTGTCTTTGCTATCCTGGGTCTTTTGTGCCTCCATATGAATTTTGAGATTATTTGGTCAACTTCTTTAAAGAATTGCTTTGGGATTTTAATTGGTATAGTATTGAATTTGTATATTGCCTTTGGTAGGATGGTCATTTTCTTTAGGGTTTTAAAGTTTTCATTGTAAAGGTCTTTTACCTCCTTGGTTAGGTTTATACCAAGGTATTTCATTTTTTTAGGGGCTATAGAAAATGGGATTGTTTCTCTCAGGGCTTTTTCACTTCTTTCACTCTGGGCATATAGGAAAGCCACTGATTTTTGAACGTTTATTTTGTATCCTGACACAGTGCTGAACTTTCAGGAAATCTTGAATTTCCTTTTTAATTTCTTCTGAATCCAGCTCTCATTTAGCCTCATAGTATTAAGTTTCCAGGAGTTAGTGTATTTTCTGTCGTTTGTTGTGTTGTTTATGTCAAGCTTTAGGCCATGGTGGTCTGACAGGGCACAGGTTAGAATTTCAACTGTTTTGTACTGTCTCTAGCGTTTTTATCATAAAGGGCTTTTGGATCTTGTCGAAAGCTTTGTCTGCATCTATCAAGAGTATCATGTGGTCTTGGACTTCCGACTGGTTTATATGAAGAATTACATTTATTGATTTGCGTATGTTGAATCAACCTTGTGTGCTGGGGATAAAGCCTACTTGGTCCCTGTGAATGATCTTTTTGATATGTTTTTGGATCCGATTTGCTAAGACTTTGTTGAGAATCTTTGCGTCTGTGTTCATCAGGGAGATCGGCCTATAGTTTTCTTTCTTAAGTGAATCTTTATTAGGTTTTGGGATTAAAATGATATTAGCTTAATAGAAGGAATTTGGTAGTGTTCCTTCCTTTGCTATTTGATGGAACAGTTTAAGGAGTATTGGTGTTATTAACTGCTTAAATGTCTGGTAGAACTCTGTGCTGAATCCATCTGGTCCAGGACATATTTTGGTGGGAAGTTTTGAGATTACTTCCTCAATTTCCTTATATGTTATAAGACTATTTAAATAATTCACAACTTCCTGATTCAATTTAGGTAAGTTGTGTTTACTTAGGAATTCATCCATCTCTTTTTGTTGTCAAATTTTACAGAGTATAAATTTTTGAAATATGATGTTATAATTTTCTGAATTTCTTGGGTATGTAGTGATATCTCTATTTTCATTTCTAATTTTGTTGATTTGGGTTTTCTCTTTCTTGCTTTTGGTTAATTTAGCTAGGGTGTATCAATCTTGTTGATTTCTTTCAAAGAACCAGCTTTTTGACTGGTTGATTTTCTCTATAGTTTTCTTAATCTCAATTTCAGATATTTCTCCCCTTATTTTGCTAATCTCTCTTCGACTACTTTTGGGATCAGATTGCTCTAGTTTCTCTAAAGCTTTAAGCTGCATTGTTAAGTTATTTATTTCTGATGTTTCCATTTTTCTGATGTAGGCATTAGAGCTATAAACTTACCTCTTAGCACAGCTTTCATTGTGTCCCAGAGATTTTGGTAAGTTGTATTTTCATTATCGTTCACTTTCAGAAAATCTTGAATTTCCTTTTTAATTTCTTCCTGTATCCAGTTCTCATTCAGCATCATAGTGTTAAGTTTCCAGGAGTTAGTGTATTTTTTGTCATTTGTTGTGTTATGGATGTCAAGCTTTAGGCCATGGTGGTCTGATAAGGCACAGGCTAGAATTTCAACTTTCCTGTATATGTGGAGATTTGTTTTGTGGCCCAATATGTGATCTATTTTGGAGAAAGTTCCGTGTGCTGCTGAGGAAAATGTGTATTCTTTGTTGCATGGATGAAAAGTTCGATAGAGATCTGTAAGGTCCATTTCTTTAAGGGTTTGATTAAGTTCCAAAGTGTCTCTGTTAAGCTTTTGACCTGTTGATCTATCCCATGTTAAGAGGGCAGTGTTGAAGTCCCCAAGAATTATTGTTTGGGGGTTGATTTCTTGCTTTAGATGCTGTAGGGTTTTCTTAATGAATGTGGAGGGGCCTGTATTGTGTGCATACATGTTCAGTATTGTGAAGTCTTCCTGGTGAATTATACCTGTGACTAAAATGTAGTATCCATCTGTGTCTCTTATGATTTTTTTTTTGGTTTGAAATCCACTTTGTCTGACAGCATAATGGCTACCACTGCCTGTTTCCTGGTTCCATTAGCTTGCAGAATATTGGACCAGCCTTTCATTTTTGGGATGTGCCTATCTTTTGTGGTGAGATGAGTTTCCTGAGGCAACAGTTTGATGGGTTGTGATTTTTAATCCACGTTTGTAATCTGTGTCTCTTAATCAGTGAGTTAATACCATTGACATTTAATGTTATAATGGAGAAATTATTTTAAATTCTGGACATTTTTTATGTTTAATGAGTTTTGTAAGGTTATTATTTTATATTTATGTTTTTGTGGTATTATACTACTCTCCAGTCTTCCTGGATATGGTTGTTTTTTCCTTCAAGTTTGCATATCATTTCCAGCATTTTTTGAAGGCCTGGTTTGATAGACATGTATCCCTTCAAGTTGTCTTTGTGCTGGAAAATTTTTCTTTCTCCCTCAATCATGACAGATAGTTTTGCCGGGTATATCAGTCTGGGTTGGCATTTTTGCTCATTTAATACATGAAGTACGTCTATCCAAGCTCTTCTTGCTTTTACTGTTTCCATTGAGAAGTCATTTGTTATTTTAATAGGTTTACCTTTAAAAGTGACTTGCTTTTTTTCTCTTGAAGCTCTCAGCACCTTTTCTTTGTCTTGAATGTTGAGTGTTTTGACTATTATTTGCCGTGGCGATTTTCTATTTTGGTCATATCTGTTTGGAGTGTGAAATGCCTCTTGTATTTGGATGGGCCTCTCATTCTTCAGTTGAGGGAAGTTTTCATTTATGATAATTTGAAAAATTTCCTCAGGTGTGGTATTTTGAGATTCTTGCTCTGGTATTCCATGAATGCGCATGTTAGGCTTCTTCAGGGTGTCCCATATCTCTTGAATGTTCCTCTCAAGTACCTTTTTGACTTTAACTATCTCCTCCATTGAGCTGGTTAATTCTCCCACTTTGTCTTCAAGATCTGAAATTCTATTTTCTGCTTAGGTCTGCTGATAAGACTCTCTGTTGAGCTTTGGGTTGAAGATAACTTGTCTTTTAGTTCAATTTTAAACTCTTCCTGAGACTGTTTTAACTGCTCTATGCCTATTTTTGTTTCTTGAACTGTTTTTCTCAACTCCTCCAAATGCCTGTTGTGTTCTTGTTCAAAGTGGTTCATATGGTTGTTTAATTCCTCTTGGATTTCCTGTTTCATAGTATTAATCATGGTAATGATCATACGTTGAAAGTTGTTGTCTTGGGTCTGGCTTTCTTGGCTATTTTCTGGGAATTTGTTCTGGATGGAATCCATCCTTAAGGGGTTGATTCTTTCAGTGGGAGATTGGTCTCCTTGGGTTTTGATTTTCATGTATTTTTACTTTGACTTGGACATTGTTGTTTTGTCTTCTAGGGCTTTTCAGTTTCTATGTGTTTTTGACTGAACTGATTTAGTTGGTATTACATTTGGGCAGTTGTTACTAGTGCTTGTTACTAGTACTATGTGAGAGTGAGTGGTGTATTCCCTGGAGTTGTATATGTTTTTGGGGTGGCTGTATGGAAAGGTTAATCTATAGTGATTAATATTAGAAAGGAACAGTAAGGTGAAAAACAAAGGGAGGTTTACTTATCTTTGGGCTGGATGTGAAGAATCTCTCCCATATGATAGGATGATTGTAGAGGTTTTCAGATGTATGGTCTTTGACCCTTAGAACTTTGCTTGAGTTTCTTTGGACTCTATTGAATTCTGAGTAGCAGTGTGTCTGCTGTAGACCACTTGTGTGGGTCCCCAGTAGGCCAGAGAGGCCAGAGGGGCTGATGTTGTTGGCAGAATTGTTCACCTGGGGCTTGGGATTTGGCTTAGTGGCCCTCCCAAGCTCCAGGGATGGAGGAATGTGAGCAAGTCCTGTCCAGTTGGACGGACAGGCGGGCGGGAGGAAGAAAGGGGCTGGGGCCCGGGGCGACCTGGGGGGCTGGGGGCTGGGCAGGCAGACGGGCTCGCTCACCTGAGGATGGCAGCGCGGACAGAGGCGACACTGAAGGGAGAAAGGGTTTACCAAGTTTCAAGATGAAAACCTTCAAGTATATTATTACAATAGAAGTTTAACAACAACAGTAACAACAAGAGCAACAACAACAGTAAATCTTTTGGGGGCTGGAGAGGTGGCTCAGGGTTAAGCCTCTGCCTTGCAGGCGGAAGGTCCTGAGTTCGGACCCCAGATCCCATGTATAGACACCAGGCGGAAACGGGGGCGGCCTGTGCTTCTGGTCCTGGTAGGGCGGAGCATGTGAATCCTGGGGCAGAAGGAGGTGGAGGCGTCTGTGGTGGTTCGCAAATTCGTCGGTAGTTCTACGCATACACAGACACACACACACACACACGCATATGCACACAGTTGCATAAATAATAGTAATAGAAAAAGTAGAAATTAAAAGCTTTTGGGCATCCTTCTATAAACTTGGCCAGATATGCTGGTGTGTTAATGGAGAACCACCTTCATCTGTAGTAACTGACAGTACTTCTGCCATGAATGCACCAATCCTATCTTAAGTCTCCAACACTTCAAATCTCACTACCACTACCACTGAAGATCCCCCTGTTCAAGAGACATTGGCAGTCTCAGAACACAATGAATGTATTCCTTCTACCAGTGCAGAACTGGGATCTGAAGCTCAGAGCCTAGTAGACCCTGAAAATAGTTCTGTCTTTGACAAATTGAGGCAGCAAAATGGGTATATGGAGCCCCTATTGGCAGCAGTCTGGAAACACCAACACAGAAACTCTGTCATCAGAGTAGGAACAGAGAAAAGATCCTCATGGTAGAACTTATTATATGGATCATAATATAACTACCACCTAAGAAAGACCACAACCTTTACCTCCAGGTTGGGAAAGAAGAGTTGATGATCATGTAAGAATTTATTATGTACATTATAACACCAGAACAACCTGGCAGTTGCCCACAATGGAATCTGTTTTGAAATTTTGAGCACTGGCAATCTCAGCAAAACCAACAGCAGGGAGCTATGCAAAAGTTTAACCAATGATACCTCTCTTTGGTTTCAATGTTATCTGCAGAATATGGACATTTACCAACAGGCTGGGGAAAAAAGAGTGGCTCCTAAAGTCCTAATACAAAAACCACTCAATGGGAAAATCCAAGAACTCAAGGCTTGCCAAATGAAAAGCCCCTGCCAGAAGGCCGAAAAAGTAGTTGCATTCTGGAAGGTGTTAGACACTTTGTTGATCATAACACAAGAACAACAACATTCAAAGATTCCCCACACTGGGACGTCTTCCCGAACTAAAAGTGGTCCATAGATTGCTTATGAATGCAGTTTTAGGTGGAACTTGATCATTTCCATTATTTGTGCCAGTATAAGGCACTACCTAGTCATGTAAAGATCAGTGTATCCAGGCAGACATTATTTGAAGGTTCCTATCAATAGATTATGGCATTGAAAACCATATGACTTGAGGAGGTGATTATATGTAATATTTAGAGGAGAAGGACTTGATCATGGTGGCTTGGCAAGAAAGTGGTTTTTCTTGCTTTCTAGTGAAGTTTTGAAGCTAACGTATTGCTTATTTGAATATGCAGGCAAGAATAAATATCAGCATCAACTATAAATCCACACCATCATTCATATTTCTGTTTCATTGGTCACATTATTACAATGGCACTAGTTTCTCTTTACCACTCTGCAAGCATTTGCTAAGTAAAAATCTTACAATTGAGGATTTAGAATCTATTGATACTGAGTTTTATAACTCCCTTATTTTGATAAAAGACAACAACATTGACGAGTATGGCTTAGAAATGTACTTTTCTGCTGACATGGAGATTCTGGGAAAAGTTATTTCACATGATATGAAATCGGGAGGTTCCAATTTCCTGGTGACTAAGGAAAACAAACAGCAATATATTGGTTTAATGATGGAATGGCATTTTTCTCAAGTACAGACCAAAGATTTCCTTAATGTTTTTTAGTGAAGTTGTTATTCTTCAGTGGCTACAATACTTTGATGAAAGAGAACCGGAGATTATGTTTTGTGGCTTGCAGGAGGTTGACTTAGCAGACTGGCAGAGAAATACTGTTTATCGACATTATATGAAAAATAGCAAGCAAATTATTTAGTTTTGGCAGTTTGTGAGAGAAACTGATAATGAAGTAAGAATAAGACTATTGCAGTTTGTCACTGGAACCTGGCACTTATCTCTAGGAAGATTTGCTGAACTCATGGGAAGTAATGGGTCTCAAAAGTTTTGTATTGAAAAAGTTGGCAAATACCTGATTACCAAGAAGCCATAAATGGCTTAATTGCTTGGATCTACACCAAATAAGAGTTATGAATAACTAAAGGAAAAACCTCTTTGGCAATAGAAGAGACAGAGGGATTTGAATGAACATGGCTACTTGTCTTGGAGGAGCTCTTGTATATCCCAGTCAAGAAAAATTGCACAGATAGTGTATATAAACTATTCACTGTGTGAATTTTCTGAATCAAAGTATTAATGTTTTCTGTTCTTCCACAGAAGTAAGCAAAACATTTCACCATTTTCTATTTTGTTTATTGATCCCTTGAAATAACTGGACTGTGAAAAGATCATCCTTTAATTTTGAAATAAGTAAGGGAATTTATTAAAAAGTGCATATCAATATAAACATATATGACAGTGGGTCTAGTTTTATAGAGCCCCAAGTGTATTAAACAAAACAACTATCATTCACAAAGTTCTTGATGTGTTTTACTATGTTTATATTGTCTAAGGAAAAAATGCAAAATCCTCCATGTTAATCTCTCTTAAGTAACATCTCCTAAGTGTTTAGTTGTATGGTTGTTCAGGAAGGTATATAGGGCTTAGGCCAATTTTTCTTTAGCTATATTAAAGGATGCTGCTGGATTTTCCATAGACAGCTGCTTTAATCTTTCAACTTGTTTCACATGAATAGGCAAAAAATTTCCATCTTTGGGCAACAACTCAGTAAAGGTAATGAATGAAACTGTAGCTTACATGAGTCATGTAATAGAGCCAGTAGCATTTAGTTAGTAAATGGAAAGAAAGCATTCACTGAGCAAAAGAGGTTTATTTACATGTCACATTGGGATTTTAGTTATTTGTGGAATTTCAAAAAATGGGGCAGTTCTGTATTTGTTTTTATTTTTTTTTTTATTTTGTGTGTGTGTGTGTGTGTATGTGTGTGTGTGTGTGTGTGTGTGTGTGTGTGTGTATCCAAGGGTACTGTGGTGTATTTGTTTTTAAACCTGTACTGTTCTTCAAACTTAACTCTTAATAAATTGGTGTAATTTAATACATAGGAACATTAAAAACATCTTGACTGGCTTCCAAAGCATTATCCATGAGGCAGAGTACAATGTTGGGAAAATAAAGACATCAGACAATGTCCAAGTGAAGGAAAGAACTCAGCTCTCACCATCTTGAATTTTGATCCTCTTGCCCTCCTGTTAGTGAAGGGGAAACTATAACTCAAAGCTGAACCTGGAACTATCCCATAGTGAAGAATGTTAGGTCAGCTGAGAAAAGAAATGGAAAACAAATGGACAACAATGTGTAAAGTCATGATCATGTAAAGTCATGATCAATAAAGAGAACTAACATGAGTAAGAAACTTAAGAAATAACAGTTTTATGAGAGCTCAGGGTCTGGTGGCCAAGGCAGTCATAGTTAGACCTTAAGGTACAATATTCTCCTAATAGAATATATTAAAGTCAAAGAGAATAGAAAAATAGACCCCATGGACAATATGGTGGGAAAATCTACGGAGAGCTCTTGAAGGTGGAGAAATCTGCAGAATCCCTAATCAAAACATGACATCTATCTTTTATGACATTGAGAAGTTGCAAAGGGTTTGCTAGGAATTGCAGGATGGGGAGTGAAAAACTCATAAAAAGAGATAGTCCTCTTTTAAGGTAACTGGAGGTAAGGTGTTCAGAGTATGTGGTCAGTTCTAGAATTGCCATATTCAAGTCAACATGGAGAAGTCTTTACAAGATGGCATGAATATGTCTATCAGAGAAGCAGAAACACTTGAATGATTTTTGAAATAGGCATTTTACAAGCACTTCAGGCTGTCTTAAGCAAAAGCAATCTTCCTGTGCTAGCGACCAAATACAGAGAAACATGGAATTAATAAAATGACAATCCAAAGATACAAGAAAATCTTATCAAATCTGCTACCTATGGGTACAGCAAACTTTAAGTATAATCTAAATTCTACTAAGAATGACAAAAATCAAATGACAAACAAGGGTAGGAAAACATCTCATAATAAAATCTTTTAGATCTGTGTTTAATGCCTATTTGTTACCTTTAGAAATCTACACAAAATGATGAGACATGCTAAACAACAATAATGCTCCTGACGAAGAGTTTAACAGTCTAATCTGTTGCCATTGTTCCTTATTGCCCACTACTGTATGTTGGTAAAACTCTATGGCTGAAAGCACTGCAAGCCTCGGTCACAGAACATTGAGAAATAAAATTCAAAATGAGGTTTCCAGTTCCTTTTCTGCTGGCTAGTTTCTATAGTATCAGAAAGTACTATGTAGTCTTCTGAGGAGAAAAGACATCAATAGTCTTTTCTACCTGTGAGTCCTTCAAGCTACAATGATGATCTGCCTGCAGGGCATATGTGCCACAATTACAATAATGGCATGCCAAGTATAGGGACAACCAATTAACACTGATTGGACTTGATGTTTCTGTTTCCTATGGGAAAACCAGCTACTATTATTTTCTTCAATTGTCATATTGTCAAACTAGCTTCTAAAACATACTGTTCATAACCATAGATTAATGCTGCACTTCATAAAAAAAAGTTTTTATTGTAGTAAGTGGTGCTTAATGCAGAAACCCATAATTGACCTACATATTGGAAATAAGTGAAAACAAAGTGGCTGGTCCTAAATTATATAGATATATCACTTTCTCCAACATCCAGGGACCATCAAGTAAAACAGTATGAAAAGAATGAAGAAGTCCGAGTTGTTGTAGTGAGATATGCAGCAAAAGACACCCTCTAGACTTGATATGACTATTAGATTCACAAACTCATGAATTCACTGCAGCTGTGGCTATATGCACAAAGTTTGCAAAAGATTGGGTCTATCAGCATCACATCATGCATTGGAGTGGTCCAATGAGATCCTACCCCTCACACAGAGACTACTAGCAGTTTATGGTTGTAAGCTATTCACGCTCTAGCAAACAGCTTGCCTTATCTAAGCCATTTTAATTAAATACAATGAGTCTCATACACAAGAAGAAATGAAAATAAGAGAGGACCATTTAAAAAGAAAAAGAGCTTCAATGGCAGGAATGGGGGGAATGAAAATAACTAAAATTTGCTATGTATGTGTATGCAAATATCAAAGAATAAAAAGAAATATGAAGAGACGGAAAGATCATAACAAGCAGAGACAGTAAGGAAAAAGATGCTGAAACTATGACATGAAGCTGAAATCACAGAATTAATATTCTGAGACAATAGTGACAAAAGGTAAAACTTCCTGAACAGATAACTATTCTTTTAAAAAAGATGTAAATGCTGGGAAAGAATTGGCCTGATAGAGAGAAAGAGAGAGAGAACATCCCCATATTAGTAGATAAAGAATGACAGATCAGAAATTTCTGAACCAAGTAGTTCAGTGAACACCAAAGAGCATAAATGAAAAAAATCACTACTGAGGTATATATTTTTCAATTTCCAAACCATTAGAGAAATTCCTTGATACCTGGTAGAAAAAAATAACATAAATTTAAAACTTAACCAGACAGTACAACAACAAAATAAAGTACAGCAGCCTATCTATTTAGAAATATGGAGACAAATTATCTCTTGTCATTACCTCCCATAAATTAAATTGTTGATAGAAGAATTCGCATATCTCTAACACCCTGCTTGAAAATATTGCCCTTTAAAAGTTAAAAGAAAATTAATTCATTCCCAGCAGAAATACCAGACGAGGACCTCAGAAAGTTCAGGTGAGGGAAATAAATGGGATATGTCTAAGACTCAGATCTATGTAGTGAAAAGAAGACAGAAAGGTCTATATAAAGCTAAGATGAATCTTTTAGATGTAAATTCATTACTTAACAAGTGAGTACTTTATGAAAATATTTATAGTAATTCATTAGTGATTTCAAGTTATAGATCAGCAAAACATACAACAGGTAGGAATGGAGGAACATTATTTCAAAATACACATGAGAAAATGTAATCATAAATTTCTATTTGAAAATAAACCAAGTTAAAAAGCTGCTGCTAAAAAATTAGAAACTTCAATTTCAATAGTGTTTAAAAAGAAGTTATTTCGAGCAGCTAAGTGAAAAGACTACATAAAACCTTAAATCTTGAATTAATAGCAAAGAAGTCTGCAAAAGAGAGAAATAAGAAAGAACAAGTTCTACAAATAGAAAATAATTGAAAGATATAGTAGACATTAATGCATCTCTATCTATAGTTCTTTTCAATGTGTATGAAACTAGTCCACCAATGTAAAGGCAGACTGTAACTAGTGGGTAAACAATCACTCTATACTATAAGAAAACTAGTTAGAGTAATGTTTTCCTACAAAGTCAATCTAACAAATAAAGAAACTGATAAGTAAAGAATTACATGATAATAAGCCAGTCAACTCTCTAAAGCAAAAAGGTTCTAAATATTTTTTAACCAAAAATCAGTGTGTCAGACTGGACCAGAGGAGACAAGTTGTCCTAGAGAAATGATCTGAATAGTATCATGTTTCACAGGCAAAGAAATACATTGCCTGGTGGTTTTGCTCCTAAATAGCAGAGAATATTTTAAAACACAGCAGTCCTTCATATCAGTCTGAGGGTAGAGTCGGTATAGTTCCTAATGCCTTCTATATTTCAGAGAGAGTTCATGTAGTGTGGATTATAGTTGAAGAATCCATATAGAGCTCATGTTTACTTTAGTATGCATAACTTGATGCAGAAATATGTGCAGATAAGTGAGCTTGGAAATATTTGCAGCTAGATTTATCTACATGCTAATATTAATACACACTCACTTTTTTTTCAATTAACAATAGAAGGTAAGTGACAAACGCAACCCAGTATCAATATGACTATCCAAACCTGGCCTTGTTTTCCATTATGATTTTCCAGACAGAGGCTTTTTAGGAAAAATGATGAATTTAGAATTGGGGTACAATTTATAAAATGAGTCTGGGGCATTTTATGCTGGTAAGGTATGAAAAGGTTGATAACTATTTAGATAAAAACCAAGTCCCGCAGTTAGGAAAAATGATGCTGAAAACTCCAGCATGAACATAGAATGATTTAGGATGAAAAAATACAGCAATATATCATAATTATCATAGTACATTATTATATGTCAGTACCACATAATCTATTAGAAAATATGGAAGCACAACATAAGGCATTATATTTTAATCTGTTATAAAACAAAACAGCATATTACATTCTGTAATAAAAAGAAACTGTCATGCTAATATGCTGTTATAATAAGGGGTACATGTCCCAAATTCCGACTAATATAGGAGATGTTTCATAGTTAGGGACAACAGAGTCATAGTTCTGTACCTAATATTCATAATGATTAGTGAGTTCCTTCTAAGGAGTACCATGTGGAAAATATTTTTTCTTTATCTAATCAAATAAGCCAAAGTTAGCATCCGCATGGAGATCTATGACAATGAACTAATGGAAATGTGGCTTTACCTATGCTGTTATCTCCAAATGCATGACATTATTAAATACAATCATGAGGTAAGCTTCAATTCCAACAGGGAATTTCCTATACAAGAAAAATATACATCACAATTATCAAGATCTTCAAACACAAAATACAACTTATAAAAAATTCAGAGTTGACTAAAGAAAAATGACCATGAAACGCATTTGTGGGATTCTGGAGAGATTCTGAACATTACATAAAAAGTAAGGAATGCTGAAGACATTATGAATGTTGTTTGATGATAAACAATCAATACTGGAGCCTGATATAATGGTGTACACATGTAATCCAAGAACTCCAGAGGCTGAAGCATGAGGATCCCAAGTTCAAGACCACTCTGTGCTATAGATCAAGTTTTTTTAAAGTATTTTTTAATTTATTTATTCAATTGTGCATGTGTGCGTGTGTGCGTATGTGTGTGTGTGTGTAGAACCATGGGCAAATTCGGGAACCACCATGGACGCCTCCACCTCCTCCTCCTTTACTCTGCTCCAGGATTCACAGGCTCTGCCCTACCAGGACCAGAAACGCACGCCACTTCTGCTTCTGCCTGGCGTCTATAGTGGGGTCTAGGATCAGAACTCAGGACCTTCCACCTGCAAGGCAGAGGCTTAACCCCTGAGCCACCTGTCCAGCCCCTATAGATCAAGATTTTATACTCCTACAATTAAAAAAAAACACTATTGGTCTCTAAATCACAATGAATGTAGAATATTTGTACAAAATGATAAAATTGCAGGCATTCTAACATATATTTGTAGAATTCTTTTGGTAAACTAATTTGAATTTAGCCTCTTTTATGAAAACAAACAAAAATCAATGTGTTTGAGCAAGTGGAAGGTAAAGCCAAGCATTCTACAAATGCATGTGAATACATACTTCCTGGGACCAGTTGCATTTCTTCCAATACAGTTTGTAACAACCAAAATAACTCATGAAAGCTCAGTTAAACCACCTTATTGTGATCTGATTATCTGACTTACTCACAGAGAGAGAGAGAGAAAGAGAGAGAGAGAGAGAGAGAGATGGGGAGAGAGAGAGAGATGGGGAGAGAGAGAGAGATGGGGGAGAGAGAGAGAGAGACGGAAAGAGACAGGGAGAAAGAGAGAAAGAGAGGAAGAAACAAAACAAAAGAAATCCTGATTTGAAAATCAGTACATGCAGATATATTTATTCACTTGTTTATTGTGCATGCTTGGATTCATGTGCCCAAGTGTGAATGTCGAGGTCACAGGACAGCTTGTACTAGACAGTTCTCTCCTACTTCT
Organism: Typhlomys cinereus; assembly: GCA_023101885.1. Taxonomy (NCBI): domain Eukaryota; kingdom Metazoa; phylum Chordata; class Mammalia; order Rodentia; family Platacanthomyidae; genus Typhlomys; species Typhlomys cinereus. The sequence continues at coordinate 1,719,247 of JALPQD010000094.1, read as the reverse complement.
ATTTGAATGTGCCACGGATGAAGCTCAGGGATCAGGCTTGGGGCCAGCACCTTTACTGGCTGAGCTATCTCCCTGGCTTTAAGGTTATACTTCTGAAACATACCTAACCTGGTGATATTTGCCTCTTCCTTAATCAGTATCTGATTTGTATTCTATGCTTTACTTTCTGAGTTTTAGAAGAATGCTCCTAGGACACTTCTTTGAAGATATAGACACCAAACTTTGCTTATGTCCAGTGGATTACATTCAGTGATTCAGTTCAACTTTATCCTCCTGATTTTCTGAGTACTGAATTGACTCTTTTTTTTAAATTGTAGTAAATTTTTTTTTATTTCCACTCATACAAACTTAACAGGTACACCGGTCACCCCCTCCCTCCAACCCCTATCCCTCTGTGTCCCCCTCCCCTCCCCCTTCCCTCCCCATCCCCCAGTGCCTCCCCCTCCCATCCCCGGAGCATCCTTTAATGTACATGCCAAACTCTCCTCTGTGTCCTCCTCCCTGATGAGGTGCAAGGACCCAGTGGCATTTCCCAGAACCCTTTCCTGTGTTCCCCTTAAGCATAGTAACACTACTGTGGCTGTCAATCCCTTGCCTCCAAGGATCCTAATGCCTTTAGCAAATGCTAGACTTTGTGAGGTCAATAGAGTGTTGGTCATTGTGCAGGGCATGTAAAGTGAATTGACTCTTTTTGATAAGGCATGTGGGAATCCTCTGAAGCTTTCTCTTACATCACTACAGGTATATTTTCCTCTGCAATATTATTGTGCATCTATTTTCATATTTACAGTTGGATTATTATTTCTTTGTATCTTTTTCATTGTGTGTTGAGGCAATTGTTATATCTTTTAGTTATATCCTTGCCCCTTGATTTTAATTTTCTTTTAAACTTAATGTGCTCTGGAAATCCTTGTATCTTTATTATCTTTAATCAAACTTATGGGTCTCAACTAGTATCTTCTGTATTCTTACCATCTGTAACTGTTTTCTATTGTTTTTTTTCTTTTTTTTTTGTCTGTCCAACTTTTGAATATGTGAATGTATATGTACTTGTTCACATGCGCACACATACATGCATGTATGTACATTCACATGTAAAGTCTAGCGGTCCATGTTGGGTGTTTTTCTCCATCATTCTTCAACTTTTGTTTTGAGATCGTGTCTCTCATTGATTCTGAGCTCAGATGCTCACCAATTGAGTAATGATAGCTGTTCAGCATGTTTCAGTGATCCTTCTGTATCCTTATTCCTATTGCTGAGATTACACATGTGTGATTTTTACCTGGGTACTGGGGATTTGAACTCAGATCCTTGTACTTACACATCAAATGCCTAAATAACTATGTTGTCAACCCCGCCACCTTCCTCTCATCTTTTAATACCTTTTGTAGTTTAAATTACTCTATTTAACTTATATGATATAAATTTATACTTTCTTCACATAACATTCTATATTTCTTGACTGTATAACTTTGCAATATACATTTATAGCTAACCCAAGTCTTCCAATAGGTAGAAAAATACATTTAATAGGATGAGGCCATGTCTTAGAATAGAGGATTTCAGGTCTCCCTCTGTTACTTGCAACATAGCTACCATTCATATCACTTTTCATCAGCTCCTATCACTGAATACATTCCTTCCATAATTCTTGTGATAAATCATTATCTGTGAAATGAATTAAAAATGAGAAAAATAAAGTATATTACTTTCCCTATTTCATTTGCAGTTTTTTGTTTATGAAAGTTCAAATATATGGTAGATAATCTCTCTATATTTCTAAAGCATTACTGATTTTCTAAGTTTACTGGAACCTTTCAAAGTTTGCCGCTTATAAGATATTTTTCTCCATCACTACTAAAAAATGATTTTGTTACTATCTTTTTTATTATTGACATTTTTTCTTCCAAAACATTCAATCTCACCCCCTGCTCCCTTCTTGCTCACATGATCTACAAAGAGATATTAAGGTTGCTCTTAAACCTGTACTTTGTAAAGAAAGTTCCTGTAGAAATAATGTGACCATTAATCTCTGGCTTTCAAGATTGGCTGTGCATGCTGATTTTCTAATGTTTTGTAGTATTGTACTGCATGTAGCTTTTGTTACTGATATGTTATCTTCCATTTGTTAAAGTCTCTGAAAATCTCACAACTGTGGTGCACGATTTGCACATATGCTTTGTAACTGTCTTGCAGTTTTTAAACATGATATTGCCCACCTCTCTCTTTCTCTCAGTCTTTTTCTTTCTTTCTCTGGTGTTGCCCACATCTCTCTCTCTCTCTCTCTTTCCCTCCCTTCCCCCTCCCTTCTCCCTCCCTTCCTGCTTCCTTCCTTCCTTCCTTCCTTCCTCCCCCTCCCTCCTTTCTCCCCTTCCTTTCCTTCCTTCCTTCCTTCCTTCCTTCCTTCCTTCCTTCCTTCCTTCCTTCCTTCCTTCCTTCCTTCTTTCCTTCCTTCTTTCATTCCTCCTCCCTCCCTCTCCCTCCCTTCCTCTCTCCGTCCTTCCTCCCCTCCTTCTCTCCCTCCTTTCCTTCCTTCCTTCCTTCCTTCCTTCTCCCAGCTCACTCATTTCTCCTGAAGTTGCATACAATTGTTGCATAAGTACTGTTTTTTTCTTTTAATATCTGGACTTTCCTCTTTGTTCATTCTCAGTTTCAATCAATCTTAATACATTACTTATATTTTCATGTTCCCCAGTTTCCATCAACTTCCTCAGCAACAAATTACTTGTAGGGGTTATATGCTTCTGAGCTGGTATTCCATATCTATAGTATTCCATATCTATATCTGGTTTTGATACTTTTCTATGTATTTGAATTATTCTCATCATTTGGTTTGTTTGATGACATGTAGCACTGGGTTAAAGGAACTGAGACCAGTGGGTTCTAAATACATGGAATTTATATTTTTCTATGAAGAGTTCAGATTGTGTTTCTTGGTAGTCTGCTTGGTAGTCTGAGACACAACAATTTGTAAAGAATAGAGATTAATTTATCTCATGGTTTGAGAGGCTGTGAAAAAGGCAAGATCATGGCCCCAGCATCTGTTCAGCATTAAATATGTTCACTGATCCTAAAATGTGACTCTGGTGGACTGCGATTCTTTGGACCCTCTGCTATGTAATAGACAGTGGGAATTACGAGGTGTTATGGCACAAGCATGTTTCAGCTAAAGCACTTTGCCTTCCCCAACCCCAGGATATTTGGCATCATCCAGGTAAACCTTCAAAGGCTCCCATATATGAACTTGGAGACTGAGTTTCTGACACAAGACTTGCAAGAGGTTCCTTCAGGGATGAACATGATGTTTGCTCTTTTCTGGAGCTACAGATACCTTGCCTGGATCCTTGTCAGTGTCTTCCCTTTTGCACCTGAAGTTCCCTGGGCACTTCATCATGAATGAAGTTGGTGGTGTGATTTCTTTTAGTTGTTATCCCTATTGTACTCACTGTGAAAATGTGTATCAGTAGGGTGGCATTCACAATGATTCACAGTGTTCCGCTTTTTCTCCTAAGTGATGCAGGAAAGTTAGCTGGGTGGGAGGAAGAGTATTTCCTATCCTCCATGCAAATTAAGCTCTGAAAAAAATAATAAATAAGAGCATATTTTGCTTTTGGCATATTTCAGAATGCATATTTGTGTTTTTGTGTGCTAGAAGTACAAGAATTTTTCAGTAAGAGGACTTGGTAGGGCTGCTAAAGATACCTCACAATCCATGAAGATTCCAAGGGAGTTTTAAACACATGTGTATCCTTAGCCTGTCTCTGCTAACTTGTCAATCACTCTTCTGATGTTCTGTCCTTCTTTGGGTCTCTTGGATTACAGAGTTCACTCAATCTGAGACTCTGCTTAGCTAGGCTGTGATTCAGCTTCACTGTAACTTCAATTCTTTCACAGTATTACTTATATTTCTATTTGGAAGAAAGGTTGATTTCTACTTTATTCCACTTGCCATTGCTTTGTTTCCTTGTTTGTTTGGCCCATTTATTATTTTCGTGTAGGGCTAGAATATAGAGACCAGTAACCTCCTTGAGTATCTAATGATTAATTATAAACTAATACTTTCATAAAGTTTTCTTTCTACCTTTTTTCAGCTGACATACCATATTAATGTATTATGGATAGCTTAATTAGCCAATTAAACAGCATCATTTATTTTTATTTGGTATGCATGAGGTTCTCTGTAAAGAACAGGACAGAGACCACAGCAGACTCTGTTCACCTTCATGCTTCATGATCTTTGCTTAGCAATCTTAACAAATCTAAGCTTTGTTGAGAATTCACAAATGTGCTGAATACATAAGGCACATAAAAGTAATAAAAAATTGTACCCCATTGTACAATGAAATGGTATCTCTTCAGTGAAATACTTAATGAGATTTTTAAAGTGCAGCTAAGAATGTTTTCAAGGATTTCACTTGGCCTGGTAAAAAATATAATAACAGTTTTTAATTTAGAAAGTGATCAAATTAAAAATTATATCAAAATGCCAAGTGTAGCTAGAATAATTATAGTAATAATTATACTTTGTTGAAGATATTAGCTTGGAAATAAAATGGAATTGCTATTTCTGTCATCTCACACATCTCACTGTCTCTGCTGCAAGAAAGGAGAGTGTTTGACCCAATCCCTGGATGGAGGTAGATAACTATTCCCTCCTCTACTACTTTCTCCTTCTCATTAACTGCCTTTTCATCTTTCACCTCCTCAGTTTTGTGCACAAGTTTTACTTAAATTTGAGCTGAAATAACAGGGTTGTTATCAATATATTTAGATAATTGGAATGAATACTTTGGAGATTTTATGAGTAAAGTAATTATATGCTTTCATTAAGAATGAGAATCTGAAACTATGTGATTGCCAACTATTAAAATATGTTGTGCAGAAAATACATACACTCACACACTTACAGACATAGCCTGTCTCTCACATACATACTTGCATACATGCATTCATACAATCTCACATACATTTCATAAGTACACTCACATGAAAACATACATCCACATTCACACTCAGTTATGCAAACGCTCTCATGCACTACACATAATCACTTTCACATTCACACACACAAACACCACATATATTGGAATTGTATTGTTTTTACATGGAGAACAGTTTAAATATCAAATCAAGTGAAATAGTTATGTCACTTATGTATGAGTTATCTCACTGTATGTGTGATTAATATTATATACATTAAATTGTTCAAGAAATATTTACAGGTCATATTTATAACAGTGGAAACTAGTTTATACATGAAATTTGGACCTGCCATGATTGATACAACTTCAATCCACTTACAGCGAAGTGGCAATAAAAAGGCTAGCAGAAATGTGCAATGAGTTGTTATCAATAAAATATACCCATGAAAACTACACCATGTAGTTAAGAAAGATACAAATTTATTGTTAGATTTTCAGTCCGTTTATGATTTTGTGTGGGCCAATATGACCCATGATTTCTTTCCTCCCAGGTCTCTTAATTGTGGTTTCTATCGAAACAATGGGCAAGGAAATGACAGTTGAAAATCTGTGAGATTATATCAAGTCATCTCAGATTTTGCCAGCTTCAAGATCTAGCCTGAAGCTTTAAGAATGTAACATTACAACAACAATACTCTATACTCTGACACAACCATCTAGTCTTATCTGGCTCAATGACCAGTTTTTAAAAGACAGTTAGGAGGGATTTCAGTGGAAAAATATTTCCTTGGGCTGATCCTACCCAGTCAATTCTTAACTTCTTAGCACATTTCAAAATATTTTGATAGACATCAGATCATTTGTATAATCACAGTGCTTCTACTGCTTAAAAATTGGCTTCAGAAATATCATGTTAATTTCTTTGTGTGTTTATGTCTTTTAGATGTCTGTAGCAGAGGGCACATGCATGTTGAAGCTCAAGGGTGACTTCAGGAGTCATTATACATTGCACTATCTTCTTATTTCTTTGCTTTGTAATTTCCCAGGCTCAATCTTCTATGGCCTGAAATGTAAGTCCACAGAGCTTTGTCTGGAAATTTAAGTACAATCTAAGAATGAGGTATTTTTGTTTACAAGTCAAAGGCCTTAAGCTCTGAGCCACCTTCAAGTCCTATTATTCTAATTTCTTCAGAACAATTAAAAAATAAATACTTTGAAATTCTATTATAACATGCATATGGTCTATTTAGCACAGAATTCATTTATAGTTTCATCTGGGTGGGTTGATTAGGGATGTGAGATATGAGCAATGGATCTTTTTGGATCTAAGGCAATAATAGTACATGTGTAAATTTGTTCAGATAAAAGCCTAACTTGAATTTTATCAAAAAATATCAATAGTCACTGAAATTCTTGAACATGTCTTCCTTGTAAAAATTATTCTCCTTGTGTTTTATTTTACTTTTAAAGTGCAAAATTTGACTGTCAGACCAAGTTCAAAGTCTAGACGGAAAAGTTCCCTGTGGCTTAGTAGACTGACTACAAAAAAAGGATATTCCTGAAGCAAGGTTTAAAATAAAGCAATGTAAGCAAGAGAATCCATAAATTCTGAGGAGATCTGTAAATGCAGTAAGAGCTGACTTTACGCAGTCTAAGAAAAAAGAAGCAAGGGGCTATCTTTCAACAGAACAATTCTTTGAAGTGACTGATGTCAAAGTTTCAGCTTCTTAATTCAATGAAAAGTGATGATGACTGAAAGTTTGTTTTCCAAATAAGAACTAATACCTTTATTAGTAGTCACCCACTCAACTCACTGAGGATTGAACTGAGAGCCTCTCCTGTACTAGGCAAGAACTGTACCACTGAGCCTTGCAAAACATAGATGGATCACAGTCACATGTAGCCCATGGGGCTAAAAGGTATTAACCAATATAGCACTCCTATTTTATGGTCCCAAAGAGTAAAATAAAATAATCTAAGATATTTCCTTACATGAACAGCAAATATTGGGAAAATTAAAATAAGGAATTAGGCTATTTGAGCATTTGCCACAGTGGGAATTGACTTGAGTCTTATCTTTCACTCTCAGAGCAAACACTAAGTTTGCCTTTTCACTGCTCCTATCTTTGGACCCAAATGCTCAGTCTCCAGTTAAAGAAAGTCAAACTAGACTATGAAGACATGACTGTGGTCCTAACAGACAAACAGGTAGTACAAGAAAGCATGGGTTCATATTTTTTCTTTTCTTTTCTTTTTCTTTTTCTCCCACATTTTATTTTTTTCCTAATCACACAAGTTGAATGGGTTCCCCCCCCAGGTCATTTCCATTGCACTTTCCTCTCTTCTCCCCTTCTTTACACTCCTTCCCTTCCTCCTCCTCTGCTGGTATCTACCCCTTCCTCCCTCCCATCTCCTGGAGCATACTTTTGTGTGAACATCAAACCTCCCTCTGAGTCTTACACCCTAGTGAGGTTTCAGGACTCAGTGGCACAGGCCAGAGCCCCTTCTTAGGCTTCCAGTTAGTATGAGAACTCTATTATGACTGTTAATCTCTTGCCTCTAGGAATCCTACTGCCTGGAACCTTCTCTGCTGTGATCCATGCTAGACTTTGGGGGTGGGGGAGTTGTTGATATGTCAGCCATTGTGCAGGTCAGGCAAAGTTCAATTCTGGCTGCTTGTAGCCCTAACGTATATGGAGTATCTTGCATATCTTTGGTCCTCCTCATCTTTATGGTCTAAAATCTTGCTGCCCCTTCTTCCATAAGATTCCCTGAGCTTTAAGATGGGGAGAGATTTAGCTGGTGTGGTTCCAGATGATTAATGTAGGGATTTTGGTACTCTGAATTATGGTGTGTTGTTGTTTTCAGTTTTATTGTGTCTGCGCTGCCCTTGACTGCATCCTGATTGGTACCAAAGATCACTCCTAACCAAAGATAAAAGACTTTTTAAATCAAGATCTTAATATGAGAGAAGACTCAAGATAGATAGAATAGGAGTAGGACACAGCACAGCATGGTATGGGGGTGGTGGGTATCAATGTCCCACTTGGCAAATGGTTACCATCTATCGTTACCATCTATCTGCTAGTCCCTATAACCTCCCTGATTGGTGAGATCAAACCTGTTCAGTTCCAAGTGACCAAGAAGGGAAGTGAGAGTGAGCTGCATCAGATGTCTTGCTGTTTACATCAATACTTGACTGTGGCGTATTTTCTCTACTGAAGCATGATTCCCTATCTCCTTTCTTTTGAGGTCCTCCTTCTCCTTCCCTCCTGTTTATAATCCATTGTGATTAAAGGGGGAATTACAGAGATTTTCCTTGGAATATGTCAATAAGGGGGCTTGGAACTAGGCTCCACTTATTATGGATCTTATTAGACACATACAGTGTCTAACTTTCTATGTCTAAGATACTTCAATATAATTTTTTCTAACACAAAGATCAAAGGTTGGCAAAAATAATCCTGAGTAACAAAAACACTGCTGGAGGTATCACCATACCAGACCTTAATCTATACTATAAATCCAGAGTAATAAAAGCTCCCTGGTAGTGGCTCCAAAATAGACATGTAGATCAATGGATAAGGGTTGAAGACCCAGATATAAGCCCACACAATTACAGCCATTTGATCTTGGATTCGTTTTTCTTTAAAAATTTATAAAAATGCAGAAAAGAAGGAACAAACATATACATTTGTGCATTCATGCAATCATGTACTGTCAGAGAACAATTTAGGAAATTAGATCTTCCCTTCAACAACTTGGGCTTCTGAAGGATAATTTTGGTGTCCAAGTTTGTGAGCAGGTACCTTGCTCTCTGTGCGATCTCCTCAGCTCAGAGTTTTTTAAATTTTTTTTAGAGTTTTGTATATGTATTATGTGTTAAAGGACATACCACATAGTGGTAAAACAGATTTCTCTTTAAGGATATTCCTTCCCATGATCGTCATGAAACATTTACATGGGGGACCAATTTCATGATGCTCATGATATCATATTGAAGCTGGGATCTCTTGAGGACATATAACTTCTGCAATATACATGTGTTATAGCTGGAAAGAGCTCTGGCACCTTAGTTTCTGATATGGCAGAAATAATCTCAGTGTATCTTCAACAATGCTTGACCACATGGGTATGCTCTCAACCAGCATTGAGACAGCTACAATGTCTTTGGCTTTTCAATATATCTAACTTCCTGCCTAAATATTCTCACTTATACAGGGAAAGAACATTCACAAGCAGACCCTGTTCCCAAGAACCTGAAATGAAGTATCCAATGAAAGTAGAAGACTTCCTGAAAACTGGCAAAGGATGTTTACACAGACAGATATATTGATTTCAGGAGCCCTCAATGTTTTTTCCAAGATCCAAAGTGTCAGTTCTTTAAAATATAAGGGCTAGTCAGTCACTTTGAAGCTGCTAAAAACTAATGGATAAGAAACTGAGTGAAGTAACAGGTAAATGGATTGCCATAGCTGAGCTAGTAACAAAACAAATAAACTATAATTCTTTGTTTATCAGATGTGACATTCTGGTTTGGATTCATAGCTTGTAGTTACTGACCCTTGTGTTTATTCATGAATGTGAAGGAAAGCTCAAGCATTACAATGTATTTAATAAAATAAACTTGTGAAAAGAAACAACAACAACAACAAAAATAACCAAACACACCAATTAAGCCAAAAGAAACACAGATGTCATGGGAAACGACTAGGATTATGAACAATGGCACCTCATCTCTGGAACACAGAAGTTTAAAATAGAAACATTAGGGAAGTAGAAATAATATGTGACTTAATAGATTAAAAGCTCCATTACAGTGTTTTACATACTGGTGTAAGTCATCAAAGCAGCCTGATAATCCATAAACAGCCCTGTGAAAGATGCAAACAAAAATATATAAAATTCAAGAATGAAAGTTATTGATGCTGTCATAAATCAGTAGATAAAGTGGAGATAACACTTTATTTTTCTTCATAAACTATATGGAGAGACAACAAAAAATTGCCAAAACCAGCAATACATTTTGGAAAACACTGGAGAACAACTTGCATAGACAGGAGTAATATATATCTCTGCATTTGTTTATTAAAGACTAAGATTTCATATATTTTAGCAAAAATTTCTATGACCTTTCTACCCTAGGGATAAAGCTGGCAAAAATGAACTGACTAACCAGGCATATTGGCCAGCTGCTGCCTGGAGCACCACCACAAACTCTACAATAGCCTGAGAAAATGAGAGATTCATCAGAAATGCTGAATGTAATTAACATGTATTCCATAACATACATATATAAGGGAAGAAATTGGGGAAAATGAGGGTCACATAAAGGAAAGAATGTTTAATCAAATTCAAAGAAAGTACCTGGACTGCTCTGTGAGATACCACCTTCTTAGACAGAGCTCAGTAACACCCGTTGTTGGATCATTTCTATTTACTCTCTAAAGCTCCCAGCACCTGCCCACTGTTGCTAATAAGATGAGGAATTTGGACCTATAAATGGGTTTATCATGACACTCAAACACCCAAATGTGGGTAGCAAAAGATTCTGAGGAGGGTGAAAGACCTTAACCTTTAGATCAGAGTTCAAAATAAGTTACTTTGGTAGACTGAGCAGAAAGCAGCTGGCAAGGCAGTAGACCTTCCTGCCTGAGGGATGAGTTGTGCGAGTCTTCACAACGTCTTTGATAGATGCTGGCCTCTGGTTCTCCTAGTGCAACTTCTGCCTTGTAAATGTGAGAGGCTGTGATGTGGATGTTGAACCATGAGGAAGGGTATAACTCTGCTATGTGAGCTTCGGCTCATTTTCTTTGGCCATCCTACTGTTTGGGAGGAGAACAGCCTTATGTTTTTCTGTTCTAAGGATAAAACCTTCTCTACTGGGTTTGCCAAAGCAAACTATTGATAATTAAAAAGAGAGATAGTAAGAGGCATAGTGAGATAAACCCATGAGACAAATTGGTTCTAGCTACCTGTAGACTTAGAGGCTTAATAAATAATTTCAAAAAATAAACGAGAGTTATTTTTTACTTGAAATTTCTCACTTGCATAGCAGTTTTCTTTATATTTGATTAATGAATGTATATTTCTGCAATGATTTTTAATCCAAGATTTGAAATCACAGTTTGTTGAATGAATTAAGACTTATTCCTTATTTCATAAACACTATTTCTCACAAGGGGATAGAAACAACTGCTTGGGATCTCTTCTGCAGGCATACTTTTCTAAGGCCCTCTCATCATGACCTGTAAGAGACGCCACTTCCCAGTATATCTGCCTTAGCCTTTAGGTTTCTACATGTTAACATTGAGGAGACACATTCAAATCTAAGAAATTGCATTCACTATTTTTCCTTATGATTTTGAAGTGACATCTGTCCCTTCTTTTGCTTCTTCCCTCCCTCATTCTTTCCCTCCTTTTCTTCCTTCCTCTCTTTTTTTGGCATTTTATATTGAACCTATGGCTTTGTGAATGCTAGGCAAATATCTATCTTTGAACAATATCCCCAGTCCAAAATAATAACACCATTTTGTGTTTCATGGTAGCACAGATAGGTAAATCTGTGTGTATCCATCTCATGTATGCTAGAATAACCCATAGAGATCATATTGTATTTACTTGTCCACATGTGTCTTCATTTTTTACTGCAAGTTTTAGACTTTGAGTTCAAGTCTTTAGCTAGCATATATGATCTGGAGAGATAAGACATTGCTACATGGTTCACATATTGCCTTCATGCAGTTAGCAACAGAGATCACCATTGTGTCTAATACACTGTTAGCTACACTGATTATTTTAACATATTGCACACTATTTTTCCAAATGAGTGCCCACAAAATACTTTAAAACATTAAATGCTCAAGGAGTCAGGATTTCATGGCTCAGACCAGCAGAATTTTACAATATCAAAGTTTTCAAAGGTACACATATGGTGTGTTAAAATGAACTTCATGTAACTGTTATTTATCTTTGGTTCTCTAGATACTTTGAAATATTTTCAGAGTTGTTCCAGGATTCTTTGACATCTATCTGAAATTTTTGTGTGGTGTTTCCTAAGTCATGACAGAGCAGATGAATACTTAGGTCACATACCCAATGTCTCCTAGTCATATATTTTTTATATTTGACAACTCATGCCTTCTTATAATGCCTACAGTAAATGCTCGAATATTCCATTTTATGGAGAAGGAAACAGTATCATTATTGGGAGTCTATACAAGAACATGAAGGACACATAAATTAAAACCAAGAGAGAGACACAATATTTGCAGTTTTCAAGCTCTCAGCTCTATTACCCATGAAATTTTAAAATACAATGCTTAAAGAAGGAAAGTGGAATAGATTTTGCACCTTCTGTTTTCTTTAATTTGCATCCACAGTAGATTAAATAAAATGAAACAAAACAAAAGGAAGGAAGAAAACTGACAGCCTGTTTTCCCAGAAGATTCTTGGAAAGTTTCCATATCAAAAAGAGTGCACCCACATGAAAAAGCTGGTTACCTTACTGGGTGTGGGGGGTAAGATGACATCTTTGAGGCTGGGAACCCATGTGAATGGTAAGTGCAAATTTTCCCCACAAGAGCACAGCAGCAAAGAAAGCTCATTTCCAGACAAAGGAAAGTCAGAAGAGATCAGCTCCCTCCTTCCTTACTTTTCTCCTCAAAACCATGGCATCTTTCAAGTAGGGCTATGTTATGGGAATCAAGCAAGGGACCTTTATAAACTACAATGAAGCAGCAAATACAACCTAGCCATTCCAAGGTGTGAGAACTTCTATGTACTTAGACACACACATAGCAGGACACGTGTAAAATGCTTATGCATTCACAAAAGGACTTAGAAACATGCATATATGCATATGGTCACCACAAGTTCTCTCTATGTCATGTCTGACCAGCATATGGATTGATCACCATGCTCCAAGTACAGTAAAACAGTGTATAGCCTTTAAATACCCATATACTCCAAGGGTACTTATGGTCTCATTAATCTTTATTTCACACTATGCAGGTCTGTCTTCTAACAATTAATTTGTCATTCATTATCAAGAACACCAACATATTTCTTTTGGCTAGAGTTAGTCTGAAATTGTAACCACACTCTGAACCTCTAATCCTTTTTGCAATTTAATATATCTCACGGATTTCAAGCTAGATTGCAGTGAGTAAATTATCTTCCAGTTTCAGTAACTGGAACTCAGATGGAACTTGATGGGTTAAGTGCCTGGAACTCTTCTGTCAAGACCCTTGATTGCTGGCTGAGTTTCAGTTCTTGGAGCTAAGTATGTACTGATTAGGAGAGTGGCACATGTCCCACCAGTTCCACCAGTTTTATAGATACTTATGTACTAGGAAAAATGTCAAAAATTAATAAGCAAAAGAGAAGGAATAGGGTAGAATTTACTGAGCTAAGGACTTAAACTTATTGAACTCTTCAGTCACCAGACAGGAAGGATTCCTATTTCTATTCTCTTGTTGAGATAAACTCATGACTAAACAATTTAGAAAATGAGAAGCCAATTCTTAGCTTCTGGTCATAGTTCATGGATATTTCAGGAGAATTCATATCAACCACAGGAGACTAGTTCCATAAGATCTACAGGAATTGCTGAGAGACACATATATTTTCTCACTTACCAGTTTGAAAAATATGATCCTTCTCTCTCTACCTTATCTACTTGTCCAGGTAATGATTCCTCTCACTCTGCATCTTCTCTCATTACTTAGTCTTCCACGAGCTTGCTCAAAGTTCGTTTTGACTGAATAACTCTTTGTAAATGTACACAAAAGTTCAACTTTCAATTGCCAAGCTGGCATCTGTATATAAATACCAAAATGATGAAAAACATTTCAAATATTTTAAAAGGCACAAAAGATAAAATATAAGCACATACACTTATTTTCTAACACTGACCAACATTTTATCTTTTTCCAAAGTAAGCTAGGTATTTGACAATCATCAAAGAATTATAATACCATGCCACAAACCAAAACCAACACAGGCACTCAATGTGAACAAAGCAAAACAATTCATCAGGAATACTTCATAATACTCAACATATAGGCACCTAATATGGGCTCCACCACATTCATTAAGCAAACAGTACAATGTCTAAAACAACAAATCAATCTCAAAATAATAATACTTTGGAATTTCAATAATGCACTCTCAGCATGGGATAGACCAATGGGCCAAAAACTCAAAAGAGACACATGAGAAATAAATTAATCCCTTACTGAAATGAACTTTATAGAACCTATTGAACCTTCTATCCAAGAACCAAGGAATACACATTCCTCTCAACAACCCATGGAGCTTTTCCAACATAGGCCATATACTGGGCAACAAAATGAATATCCACATATACAAGAATGTTGAAATTATAATCTATACCCTGTCAGACCATCGTGGTCTAAAGCTTCACATCCACAACATAACGAATAGCAGAAAATTCACTAACTCGGAAACTAAACACTATGATGCTGAATGAGAAATGGGTTCAGAAAGAAATCATAAAGGAAATTCAAGATTTCCTGGAAGCAAATGATAATGAAAATATAATATATCAAAATCTTTGGAGCACAATGAAAGCTGCCCTAAGAGGTAAATTTATAAGTCTTAATGCCTACATCAAAGAAATGGAAATGTCACAAGCAATGCAGCTTAAAGCTTTAGAGATACAAAAGCAATCCATTCCCCAAAGCAGTAGAAGACAGAAGATTAGCAAAATCAGGTGAGAAATATATGAAATTTAGATGAGTAAAACCATACAAAGAACCAACCAGAGAAACAGCTGGTTTCTCTGAAACAATAAGATTGATATACCCCTACCTAAATTTGAAAAAGCAGTAAGAGTGATATACCCCTACCTAAATTAACTAAAATCAAGAGAGAGAAAACCAAAATCAACAAAATTAGAAATGAAAATGGAGTTATCACAACTGATACCCAAATATTTCAGAAAATTTAAGGTCATATTTCAAAAATGTATACTCTGTAATATTTGACAAGAAAGAAATGGATGAATTCTTGAGTAAGCACAACTTACCTAAATTGATTCAGGAAGTTTTCAATTATTTAAATAGTCCTATAAAAAAAGGAAATTAGGGGCTGGAGAGGTGACTCAGGGGTTAAGCCTTTGCCTTGCAGGCAGAAGGTCCTGAGTTCAGATCCCAGATCTCACATACATAGGCTGGACAGAAGTGGGGACGGCCTGCATTTCTGTTCCTGGTAGGGCAGAGCCTGTGAATCCTAGGGCAGAGTAAACAAGGAGGTGATGGAGGCGGTCCATGTTGGTTCTCAAATTCATCCATGGTTTTACACACACACGCCCGCGCACACACACGCACGCACACACGCACACACATACTATTGAATAAAAATTAATTTAAAAAATTAATGAAGTAATCTCATAGTTTCCCACCAAAAAAATGTCCTGGACCACATGGATTCAGCTCAGAATTCTACCAGGACTTTAAAGAACAACTAACACCACTATTCCTTAAACTATTCCATGAAATACCAAAAGAAGGAATAAATCCAAATTCTTTCTATGAAGCTAATATCATACTAATCCCAAAATGTAATAAAGATACACTTGAAAAGGGAAACTACAAGCCAATCTCTTTGATGAACACAGATACAAAGATTCTCAACAGAATCTTTGCAAATTGGATTCAAAAACACATCAAAAAGATCATTCACTGTGATCAAGTAGGCTTTATCCCATACACACAAGGTTGGTTCAACATATGCAAATCGATAAATGTAATCCATCATATAAACCAATCCAAAGTCTAAGACCACATGATACTCTAGATAGATGAATAAAAAGCTTTTGAAAAAATCCAACTTCCTTTTATGATGAAAAACCTAAAGACAGTTGGAATGGAAGGAACTTACATCAACATACTAAAAGCTGTATACAACAGGTTAACAGGAAGTATTATACTAAATAGTGAAAAACTTGTGTCTCTAAATAGTGAAAAACCGATCAGAAACTAGACAAGGCTGTCCACACTCACTACTTCTATTCAATATTGTACTTGAATTCTTGGTTAGAGTCACAAGACAAAGAGGGAGAAAAAGGAAGAAGTTAAGATATCTCTGTTGCAAGTGATCAGGAAAGAAAGTCTGTGAGCTTGCAATTGATGGGGGTTGATCTCAACAGAAAGGGAGAGCATAAAGTCTGGTAGATAGAAGGTAATCATCCTGCAAATGGGAGACTGATCCCACCTCATCATGGTCTCCTACTCTTATTCAATCTACATCTACCCTTAAAATAAGAGTCTATTTTAACAGACTTTTATCTCTGGCTAGGTGGTGACATCCATACCCATCAGAAAGGAGCCAAGGGAGGTGCAGGAATAGCAAAACTGGAAGAAGAAGAAGAAAGGAATAACCATAACTCAGAACATCAGAGACCCTACATTAATCACCAGGAACCAGGCCAGCCTCATCTCTTCCATCCCAAAACTCAGGGAAATTTGTGCAAGAGGGGGTGGTAAGATTGTAAGAGTCTAAAGATGGGGAGGAGCAACTATATGCAAGATACTCCACATACATTAGGGCTGAAGTAATCATAATAGGACTTTGCATGATCTGCACAATGATCAACATGTTATTGACCCCCTAAGGTCTAGCATGGATCACAGGCTCTAAGATCCTTAGAGGCAAGGGATTAACAGCCACAATAGTGTTCCTATACTAAAGGGGAACACAAAAAAAGAGCTCTAGGCAATGCTACTGAGTCCTTACACTTCATCAGAGAGGAGAACCCAGAGGGAAGTTTGACATGCACACTAAAGGATGCTCCAGGAATGCGGAGGGGGGGCACTGGGAGAAAGGAAAGGATGGGGGTAAAGGGGGGGGGGGAGAAGGAGCAAGGCGATCCAGGGAGGGGTGGAGGGTGGGAGGGGAATGGGGTACCTATCAAATTTGTATGAGTGCAAAAAATAAATTAAAAATAAAATAAAATAAAATGTGGAAAAAAGATATCTGTTTGCAGATGACATGATTCTATACCTGATTAATCCTCAAAACTACACAGGAACCTCCTAGAACTAATACATAAGCTCAGCAGAGTGGCAGGTTACAAAATAAATGTGCAAAAATAAGTGGCCTTCCTATACATCAAGGACAAAAAAAAGTGAAAAAGCCTTCAGAGAATCCCATTTACTATAGGCCCTAAAAAATGAAATACCTTGATATAAATCTAACCAAAGAAGTAGAGGCCTTTACAATGAAAATTTTAAAACCTAAAGAAAGAAATTATAGCAAATACCAGAAGGTGGAAAGACCTCCCATGCTGCTGGATTGGCAGAATCAACACCATAAAAAGTGAGCATCCTGCCAAAAGCAATATACAGATTCATCACTATACCAATCAAAATCCCCAAGCAATTCTTTAAAAAGATTGACTAAACAATCTAAAAATTCATATGAAGGTATAAAAGTCCCAGGATAGTAACAAAATCACTGCTGGAGGTATCACATACCAAACCTTAATCTATACAACAAATCCAAAGTAATCAAAAGAAACTGATAATAGTTCCAAAATAGAGATGTGAATCAATGGATAAGGGTTGGAGACCCAGATATAAGCCCACACATCTACAGCCATTTGATCTTTGACAAAGGGGCCCAAAATTCAGTGAAAAATAAACAGCATCTTCAACAAATGGTGCTGGCAAAATTGGAGATCAGCATGCAGAAGACTGAAACTAGACCTGTACTTGTCATCATACACAAAAAATAATTTCAAATGGGACAAGAACCTTAATAGTAGGCCAGAGACTATAAAATCCCTAGTTGAAAAGGAAGGGAACTCCCTCGAGCTGATTGGGCTAGGCCAAAATTTCCTAAACAGAAATCCAATAGCATAGACATTAGAATCAACACTCAACAAATGGGATCTTATGAAATTAGAGAGCTTCTGTTCAGATAAAGAGATTACAAACCAAGCCAAAAACCAATCCACAGAAAGGGAGAAAATCTTCACTAAGCACCTTTCTGCTAGAGCTATATTATCCAGAGTTCACAAAGAACTTAAAAAACTAAACACCAATGAGATAAATGGCCCAATCAAAAAATGGGCCTAGGAATCTTTTCCAGGGACAAAATTGAAATGTCTAGCAAATGTCTTAAAAAATGTTTTATATCCCTTGCCTTCAGTTAAATGCATTAAGAACTACCCCAAGATTTCATCTTACCCTGTTACTATGGAAGCATCCACAATACAAACACCACCAAATGTTGAGAAGTAGTGGGGAGAACAGAACGCTCATACATTCCTGGTGGGAATGCAGGCTTATACAATCACTCTGGTGATCAGTATGATGAATTCTAAAAAAAGTGAATGATTGAAATGTCATATGACCCTACTATCCCACTACTGAGAATAATCCCTTATAATGCAGAAATTCATTACAGTGACATGAGCACAACCATGTTCATTGCAGCACTATTAACAATAAGAAAGTCATGGAATCAACCCAAATGCCCAACTGTTGATGAATGGATAATGTAAATGTAGTATAGTTATACAATGGAACACTACTTAGCCATCAAAAAAGATGAATTAATGAAATTTTTCAGGAAATAAATGAAATTAAAAAATTATATTAAGTGAAGTATCCTAGATTGATAAAGTTAGATACCTACGGAATACATATGGTATTATTCCCTAATAAGTGGATCCTAGTTCCAAACACACTTAATAACATATTTAAAGGTAAATCTCCATAATACCTACTGTAATCACAAAGGATTATATACAGGAGGGAAGGGGAAGGAGAACCTCAAAAAAAAAAAAGTGAGATAAGGGATCATGCTTCAATAGGAAAAATAGGCCATGATCAAGTATTGCATGTAAGGAGCGAGACATCTGATGAAGCTCACTCTCACTTCTCTTCCTGGTCACTTGCAATTGTTCTCACCAATCAGGGAGACTGGCAGATAGATGGTAACCATCCAGAAAATGGACACTGACCACCCTTGCACTGCTGTGTCTTACTCCTATCCTTCCATGTACCTTTGGGTCTTCTCTTATATTAAGATCTCCATTTAAATGGTCTTTTATCTTTGGTTAGGAGATGACCTTCAATACTAATCAGGATGCAGCCACGGGCAGTACAGGAAAAGCAAAACTGAAAACAATAAACCATAATTCAGAACATCAAAGAGTATACATTAATCATCTGGAATCAGCCCAGCCAAATCTCTCCCCATCCTAAAGCTCAGAGAACCTTGCATAAGAGGGGGTGGCAAGAATGCAAGAGCCTAAAGATGGGGAGGACCAAGAATATGCAAAATTCTCTGCAAAAGTTAGGCTGCTGCAGCCAGAATTGGACTTTGCCTCACCTGCACCATGACTGACATGTCTAAGACCCCCCAAAGTCTAACATGCATCACAGGGGAGAAAAGCTGCAGGCAATGGGATCCTTAGAGGCAAGGGATTAACAATTAGTATAATATACTAAGGGGAGTCCAAGAAGGGGATCAGAGTTATCATACTGAATCCTGAACCCTCACTGGTGTGGACTCTCGAGGCAGATTTTCATTCACACAGAAGTATGCTCCAGGAGATAGGAGGGAGAAAGGGGAGGCTCTGGGAGATAGGCAAGTAGGGAGGTGTTGAAGAGAAGAAGGAAAGGGGGTAAAGTGCAAGGGGGGATGACTCAGGAAGGGAGGAGGGAGGGAGAAGACAGGGGTACCTATTGAGCTTGTATAATTAGAAAAAAAATAAAATGTGGGAGAAAAAAAGCAAGTACTCCTCAATGCTATCTGAAGGCTATCTTTTGTGCTCTTATGATTTTTTGTCATTATGGAGGTTGTAATGACCCTTGAGATATTCAGGACTGCTTGCCCACTTCAGAGGTAAATCACACTCTCGGTACAAACATGTTGTGTAGCCACAGCATGAGCCTATCCCCTCCCCATTCTCTGATTTACTCTGAGAGTAATAGCTATCTATTTAGCATTTTTTACTATTTACTATGATCTATATAATATACTATTTTTTACTATCTACTATAATCTGCTATATCTACTATTATTTTTTACTATTTTTCTGTTGTCATGGTTTTCTTGGTTGTGAAACTTGAAGTAGGTGCTGCCGTTTCTTCAGTCTATAGCTATCTCCATTGCATCTACAACATTGCTTGGCATCAGTATGTATGGACTGGTTAAAGCATTCGAAATTCTTTGGAAATTAAAATCTTGTTTTCTGATTACACTAAAGGAAAGTTGTAAGAGATAAATGATATTATTTTTTATTTTATTCTATTTTTGATTAACATAGAATATTTGGTTTTGACTTAGCATTTTTAATACAATTTGTAGATTTTTTGCTGTTTATTGTATTTTTTTATATTTTTTTATTTCCACTCATACAAAATTAACAGGTACACTGGTCCCTTCCCTCCCTCCACGCCTCCAGCCCTCTGTGCCTCCCTCCTTTCCCCCTTCCCTCCCCATCCTCCAGTGCCTCCCCCTATCCCTGGAGCATCCTTTAATGACTATGCCAAACTCTCCTTTGAGTCCTCCTCTCCAATGAGGTGCAAGGACCCAGTGGCATTTCCCAGAACTGTTTCCTGTGTTCCCTTTAAGCATAGGAACACTACTGTGGCTGTCAATCCCTTGCCTCCAAGGATCCTAGTGCCTTTAGCAAATGCTAGACTTTGTGGGGTCAATAATGTGTTGGACATTGCGCAGGGCATGTAAAGTCCAAATATGATTGCTTCGGCCCTAACTTGTGTGGAGTATCTTGCATATCATTACTCCTCCCATCCTTGTGGTCTTACAATCTTACCACCCCCTCTTCCGCAAATTGCCCTGAGCTTCAGGATGGGGAGAGATTAGGCTGGCCTAGATCCAGGTGGTTGATATAGAGTCTCTGATGTTCTGGATTATGGTTCGTTGATTTACTTTTTTCAGTTTTGCTGCTTCTGCAATGCCCTTCACTCCATCCTGATGGGTATTGGATATCGCCCCCTGGCTAGAGATAAAAACCTGTTAAATTAGAGTCTTATTATAAGAGTATATTCAAAGGTAGATGTAATAAAAGTAGGAAACCGTGGTGAGAGAGGGGTCAATCACCCATTTGCGAAATGGTTACTTTCTATCTGGCAGACTATATGCCCTCCCCTTCTGGCAAGATCATACCCCATCAGATGTAAATGATCAGGAAGGAAAGTCTGTGAACTTAACCAGATGGCTCATTAGTTACTTGCAGTCCTTGATGGTGGTGGCCTATTTGCTCTGCTGTAACATTGTCCCCTCTCGCCTTGTTGCTGGTGTGTCCCTCCTTCCCCATCCCTCACAATTTGTGTTTATTGACCCTCCCTTCTCTGACTTTGCCCCAGCCCTGCCCCTTTGTATTTCTTTTTATCCCATTAGCTTGCCTGTCAGTTTTATATTACTGGTAGTCTATTCCCGTCCCCTTCAACTACTAGATGTTTTAAATATTTTACATGTAGAAAAAAATAAAATAAATGGTATCAATAATACAATAATGCAATCAGCCTTAATCATCATAAATTTCTTACTGTGATAATCAAAGAGCTCCTACATATGTAAGTCTGAGAAGGAAAAAAATGCTCCCATATTGTTGCAGTCAGCCTGCATGGCTGCTGATAAATGACCATCAAACAGTTTAAGGGAACAAGAGGTTTATTCTCTTAAGATTTCTGGTTACAGTTCTTAGTCCAGCTTGATGGGATAGCATGCACCAACACTAGGGCTGAGGGAACTGGCCACACCATCACTGCATGATGGCTGAGATGGACAATCCTTACTTGCTAGACCAGCAGAAGGATGCCAATTCTCTCACCCAGCTCTCTGTGATTTATCCAGGGCCTAATGCCACCCACCATGGGCTGGGTCTTCCTTACCAGCTGGACGAAATCCTTCAGGTTTGCTCAGGGCTTAACCATCAACTCTCTACAACTGTGCCCAGAGCTCAAACCCTCAACAGTCAAGTTGATACCTGTGCTTAACTATGACACATATGTATCATGAATGCCCTTTGGAAATGGACTGAATCATAAAAGGAAGCATATAAGAAAATGTATCTGTGTTGAGAAGAAAATCCTGACGTATTTTGAAGAGTCAAAAATTACTGCAAAATCAGACATTTCTTGATGCATCTTATTTTAAAACTTAGAGGACTTAACATTATATGTAAATATTTAAGCCTTGGTATTCATAAGTCATCAAAGAGGTAGGTTTGAGCTAAAAGCATAGACAAGCAATAGTTATAAAAATAGAATTTGAGATGGTTAAATCTGGTTAAGTTCTGCTTGATATCTGAATAAAACAGAGATTTTAAGATATAGAATGTCGTGTCACCTCTAAGGAACATTAAACAAAGGCAGACAAGGCAAGAAGGGAAAAGCACTTAGTCTTCCAGAAGAGGAAAGTAAATTCAAAGACAGGCAATAAATAATCGAGAAAACAAAAAGGAAAATAAAATGTACTCAAAATTTTGGAATCCTCCCAGGAGTTTTTAGCATATACAACTCCTTTCAAAGATACCTGAGGGATTTGTATTTCAGTAAGTACCACCAGAATCAAGAACTAACCAATGAGATGAAGGGGTTGATGTTCCTGCAACAGCAAAAACAGTATTACACAGGACCTGGATGGAGGTAGACACAGGCTTTTGAGTTTGTAGAATGGAAATATAAATGCTTCTTGCAGAAGCAAGGACTTACAAACTATCTTTTATATACTCACACGTAATTTAGAGAATGTTTATTTCACTTTCCTTATGTTTGCATTTTAGAGGGAATAAATGTGGCTTTGTGTTAAATCATATGGTTTATGGCCCTGTCTGCTCTTGTTAATGTAAGCAGGGGGTAAACGAATACACAAAATTACAATATTGTAGACAAATGAGGCTTTCTTTTTAAGTGCTGTCTCCTGGAGAGAGGTCAGGCTGAAGAGTGCCCTCTATTCTCACTTTTCCTCTACATAATTCTGTGGGGTTTTTTTTTTAATGTCAGAAACAGAGTCTTACAGCTTTTTTTTAATTGTATATTTACTTTGTTACCTAATTGCTATTACTTTTTAGCTCTCTGTCCAGTCTAAAAATGTGAAATGAGACCAAATCAATTTATAATCTTAAAATTGAAAGATGGAATTTTTATAAAATTTGGTATAAGAGACTTTTCTTATTGGTTAAGAGAATACAAGCAGGCTTTACTAATAAAATACAAATATTGTTAGTACAATCATAAAGGTTTTTCTTTTGCCAGTGGAACAAATTACTCTACATGATTCATTTTCCTTAAATAAACACCACATGTTCTTTCCTGCTTTAGACTGCATTTGCAAATATCAGTAAGCAATCAACACAAAAGAGGCAGAGAAAATCCATGGATTCGTTCAACACCTATTCCTTGGGTGATTTCTACTTTTTTAACACTGCGTTGTCTTTGGGGACAAACAAGGGGAGGAAAAATCCATCAGTCTATATCTTTGTGGATTTTACATGTCACCAAAGAAGGTGAAGATGACATTAAGCCAGCACATGTAGCTAGTTAGTGATCCATGAGGAGAAATTAAGGAAGGAGCTCCTTTAACGCAGACACATGGTGAAGGGCTTCCTGGAATTTT
The DNA here is from genome assembly GCA_023101885.1 of Typhlomys cinereus. NCBI lineage: Eukaryota > Metazoa > Chordata > Mammalia > Rodentia > Platacanthomyidae > Typhlomys > Typhlomys cinereus. The sequence goes on along the minus strand of JALPQD010000094.1, from coordinate 1,695,704 downwards.
GCTTTAAATCAAAAGCACAGAAAATACTTGCCTAAAGTTTCAGAAGCACAATTGGGCAGATGCAACAGTGATATTTATATGGGAAGACCTATGAAACCAGCACTGGAATTCCTGATTTGAATAGATAATCACCAAAACAGGTTTGTAATAATGGTACCAGATGGGATAGAGAAGCAACAACTACCAACCTGACACAGAGAAGAAATGAGGGCATTCTGGGAAAAAGATGGAGCAATGGCTCTGTGAGCATGGTTTATGTTTCTTTCCTTGAACTAAGTGATGGTTATGCAGTTATGTAGTGTGTTTTTTTTATAATTCTCCATTGACATGGGCAGATCTCCGTCTCCCTTCTTTATATTTCAGTGTGTGTGTGTGTGTGTGTGTGTGTGTGTGTGTGTGTGTGTGTGGTGTGTATTGCGTGTGTGTGTGTGTTGAATCTGAAGTAAGAGTTGGTGGGGAAGGACAGAAAGAACAGATTGCAAAGGCATGAAAAGGAATCTGATGGAGACTTTTAGCTTGTTGGATTTTTCTGATGGAGGTGCACATGTTTCAAAACTTAAAGGATGAATCATAAAGTTATGAAGTTTTATTTTGTCAGTTATAAATCATCAAAGCTGTTAAAATTATATCAAAAGATCCCGGGGCAGAAGGAGGTGGAGGCGTCCATGGTGGTTCCCGAATTTGTCCGTGGTTCTACACACACACACACACACACACACACACACACACACACACACATACAGGCGGGCACATATATACGCATATACGCACAATTGAATAAATAATAATAATAAAAATTATAACAAAAGGATGGCTGGAGATACCATTTTGTTTACTAGTAGAGTGGCTTTCTAACACACATCAGTTCCTGGGTTCGAACTCCAGTATGAACAATAATTATATGATAAATTTAAAAGTAATATGAAGGGGAAACATAAATAAAATAAGACTAAGGATAAGAGAAAGAAGAGGGAGAAGAAAGAAGAAGAGGAGAAAGGAATAGCCCTGTACGAAACTATAGAACATTAAAGACAGTCATTCAAAAGGGTTGTGATTTTTGCATGGCTAGAGACTAAGCCATTGTATTTGGGAACATGCACATTATGTCCAGTGAAACTATAATAGCAAGCTTTCTGAGGCCTAATATCAGAGTTTTATCTCGTCATGCTTTATCCTTTCACTAAAGAATAATTCCAAAATTATGACTTATAGAGCATCCATATTTTAAAATATTGCCTGTGGCTAAGACAGAAAGAACTGATGGAGCTGTGATATGCTTTGAGTGGGAAAGGAAATGTTTGCCATTGACAGTAATGTGAGTCAGAAACAAATCTCAATATATACAGTGAAATTAATCCTAAGTCATACAGCAGTTACCTTGCCTAATGTGCAGAGAGGTTTTTGGTGAACCCTGTCTGATTCTGCTTTGAGCAGATCTAATGTCTACTTGAACTTTAATATCATGCCATGCACTGAAACACTATGTTTGCTAAGCAATGGTACTCCCAAAAAGGACTTGAATCTAGATTTTAAAAGTATATAGCTGTTCAAAATTTAAAACCCACTAGGCAGCCTTTCTATGGGTTGAAGCAGACAGATGCACACAGAGGATAAAGATCAGGTCATGATACATGCATAGTGGGTTATTAAAGTTCTTGGAGAGTTGTAGACAATAGACCTTCATCTACAAAGCAGAATATCTAATTCCTTACGGCTTCTCTCATAAGAATATATTTTTCTATAAAAACACAAACCTAAGCAATAAAAGGGATCATCAGGCAGTAATATTGTGACTTGATTTTTATCCCCAGAAGCCCATATGGTGCTAGGAGAAACTTAAGTATCAAAAAATGTCCTCTGAGATCCAACCATGTCCCAATGCATATATGCATCTTTCTTTCTTCTTTTTCTCTCCTCTCTCAGTCTCATACACACACACGCACACGCACACACAAACACAGGGAGATAGATAGATGATAGATAAATGATAGACAGATAGATAGATAGATAGATAGATAGATAGACAGATAGATAGATAAATAAAGTTTTAAAAACTCCTTCCAAGTGCCCCTAAACTTATTTATTCTCATCATCAATAAATGAGAATATTGTTGTTTCACGTCCTCTTTAAAATTTGTTGCTGTCCATGTTCTGGATTTTATCCATCAAAATAAACCTATCATATTATCTCATTTTATTAGTACATATTTTTTCTGATAGCAAGCTGCAGAGTAAATTTCATGTACTTAAATTTTCATATCTTCCCTGGTGAATTGCCTATTAAATCGCTTTTTAATTAGGCTGTTTATTTCCTTACTCTTGAATGTCATGCATTCCATATAGATTTTAGGAACCAGTTCTTTATCAAATTTGTCATTGGCAAATACATTCTCTCAGTCTGGGTCTTGGTTTTTATTTTCATGACAACATCTCTCCCAAAAAGGGTTAAAAATAATTATCAACTTTTTCATGGATTGTGCTGTATATTAGATTTCTAAAAAGTCACTGCCAAGTCTGAGTTAACCTGGATTGTCATTGTAACATGAATTTTCATAATATCAAATGTTTCTTGTTGAAGAAGTATGTGACTTTTAAAAATTTTTCTGCTGAATAACTGGAAAAATGTAAATGTGGTACTTGTTCTTCATTCTTAGCAATGTGTCATACACTCCATTATTACCGAGTTTAAGAAGTTATTCTAGGATGTTTCCATTTAATAACATATGTAGACATCAGAGCTAATCAAGTGGACTAGAAGTTGCCATCCTCAGTGTGAAGTGGTCAAAGATAAGTGTAAGGAAAACAGGAGGAGACATTGTATAGAAGAGAGCAAATGTGGAAGAACTTTGGATCTCACAAAGAGGTGACAGCAGAGCAGAAATACACACAGAAACAGAGGTGATGGTTAACAGAGTATACACAGCAGCTTCACTGTGGGGCAGGGGAGGCAAATGACTTGCCTACAGAAGTTTACTTATTCCTCTCTGAGAGGTACTGGCTATATTCCTGAAATCTGGAAATCTAAAATAAATGAGTAAATTATTAGACATGTATGATTTACTAAATTCAGATCAATAAGATATAGAAATGTTAAACAAATATGTATCAAGAAACTTAATTGAAGCAATAATACAGAAATTCTCAACAGAGAAAAGCTCGGAATAGATTGATTCTTGACTAAAGTCAACAAGAGCCTTTAAAGAGGATCAAGAACCATTTTTTCTTAGATGTTACAATAAAATAGAAAGAAAAGGAACATTACTAGACTCACTCTACAAACCTAATGTTATATTATTCTATTTTTAAAAAAGTTGTTCACAAAATTGAAAAAGAAAAACAGGTAATTTTCCTTGTGAACACTTATAAACTAAATAAGTAGCACATTGAAAGGATCATGCGAGGGTAGTGGAACATGCTTTCAATCACTGGACTTGAAATGTACATATTAAAGATCAGGAATACAAAGCAAACCCTTACCACATGAGACTTTATTTCTGTAAACCCTTTCCTTAACAAAAAGCATGAATTATGATCTACTTTCAAGATTCCAGGATGCTCAGCACAAAAAAAAATCAATAAATATAACAAAAATGAACTCTGAAAAAAATACCACAGAACCATCTCAAATGATATAGGAAAACATCAACATCCCTTAATGATAAAATCCTGCACAAATTAGGAACAGAAAGAAAATGTATTGTAACATATTAAGAGCAGTATGATTAAACTAATAAATCATATTACGCTACATGAGGGAAAAGATAAAACGATATCTTTAAAAAAGTCAAGTAGAAGGAGGTTATCTGTTCTTTCCCTCTTGTTGAATGCATTACTTAAAGATTTAACAAAAAAAATGCAAGAAGAAGAAGTAAAAGTACATGAAATGGAAAAATTAATTCTTTTTTCAAACAATATGGTGTTTTACTTAAAATATCCTAAAGCTGTTGTCAGGAAACTCTGAAAATTAAATGGACACTTTCTGGCCAGAAGCCGTATGCAAAGTTAAAAAGCAAAATTCAATAGTTTTTTTGTATATCCCCAATAAGATTTTTCAAAAGTAAGTCAGGAAAATATTTCCATTCAGAAAAAAAGAAAAGAACACATACACAAAACAAAAACAACAAAATACTACCTAGGAATAAGCCTAATCAATTAGATAAAAACATCTATGGTACAAACTTTAAAATAAAATTGCAAGATGCGGCAAAAACAGAAAGATAATCTGTTCTAATCTAATTTAGTAACAAAATTATGGATTTGAAAATGACAAAAATATCAATTACCAAAAATGATTCCCATAATAATTCCAAAGGATTCTCCATAGACCAAGGCAAACAAAAGGAGGAAATCCTGAAAAGCATGTGAAAATCCAAGAAACCCACAATAGCTAAAGGAATCCTAAGAAGACAGGGGATGTTGGGTATCTGATAAACAATTTTAAATTATACTACCAAGTCATGAACACAAAGCTAGCACAATATTTGCACAAAAATATATACATGTGACAGAAGACTATTTACAGATGAGGAAAGACATCTGCAGGAGCCTGGATTTTTCTTTCTTTATTTTTTTCTAGAAAAGGCAGTCTCTTTAACAACTGTGCTGGCAAGTTGGAAACCCACATATAGAAGAAAGAAACAAGATGAACATCTCTCACTCTTCCAAAAATTATGATCTTTTTTTCCCAATAAATTATTTATTTTTTCTGCTTATACAACCTTAATAGTTACACCGGTCCCCTCCCTCCCTCCCTCCACCCCTCCCCGGATCCCCCCCCACTTCTTCCCCCATTTCTCATCCTCCCCTCCCTCCCTCTCTCCCAGTACCCCTCCCCCATCCCTGGAGCATGATTTAATGTGTATGTCAAACTCAAAAACTATGATCTTTTTAAAATACAACAGATTTTACTTTAAGATATGAAACTTTGGTATTCTAAGATGAAGCCATTTAAAAACACACAGAACATTTCAAGATATAGTCATAAGCAATGGCTTCCTGCAAAGGAAAATTGACAGCTCAGCACATAATAGGAAGAACTGAATAAAGGCATTGTGAGAAATTAAAAGGCAATGGAAACAGACCCAGAGTTAATAGAAAGCCTAGAGAATAGATGACTGTCTTTGGCAAAAATACACTTAGCAGATAACTAAGATCTAGAATAGACAAAGAATTGAGAAATTCAATATCACTAAAAATAATCCAAGCATTGAATTGGAAATTACTTGGTCATATATTTCTAAAAAGAAGAAATATGAAACACCAATAAGTTCATTAAGAGAAATGTAGATCAATCCTTTCTCCACCCACCCGGGATGCCCGCAGTCCAGCCAGGACACACTGTGACCTAGATAAGCTCCTCCTGCTCACCCCCAAACACTAGTCCCAGCTCCTCCCACCAGCCAGCCAGAGCCGGCTCTGCTCTGGGCCAGGGGAGAACCCCTGGACCACGCCCCAGCTCCCTAAGTCAATTGCCTCTGCCACAGCCACCTCCTCGCTTTCCCCACCAGCCTAGGACGCCACTGCGCAGTCCAGTGAGGACACACTGTGACCTAGGTAAGCTCCCCCTGCTCACCCCGCAAACTCCAGGGAATCCAATAGTCCCAGCTCCTCCCACCAGCCAGCCTGAGGAGGAGCTTCTCCAGGCCAACAAATTCAGTTCAGCGAAAAACACACAGAAATTGAAAGAAGGTCTTAAAGAGTTAAAATGACAATGCCCAAGTCTAAGGGCAAATTTATGAGAAACAAAACCCAACAAAATAAATCTCCCACTGAAGGAATTAATCCCATAATAATAGACTCCAATCAGAACAAATCCATGGAAAATAGCCAAGAAAGCCTGACTCAAGGTAAGGACTTTCAAAATATGATCATTACCATGATCAATACTATGAAAGGGAAAATCCAGGAGGAATTAAATAACTGCATCAACTACATTGAAGAGGAACACAACAGACACTTGGAGGAGTTAAGAAAAACAGTTCAAGAAACAAAAATAGGCATAGAGCAGTTAAAACAGATTCAAGCAGAGTTTAAAACTGAACTAAAAGACAAGTTATTTTGAACCCAGAACTCAACAGAGACTCTTATTAGCAGAACTAAGGAAGCAGAAAATAGAATTTCAGACCTGGAAGACAAAGTGGGAGTAACCAGCACAATGGAAGAGAGTTGTTAAAGCCACAAAGATATTGGAGAGAAATATTCAAGAGTTATGGGATACCCTGCAGAAGCCTAACATGGAATACCAGAGCAAGAATCCCAAAATACCATACCTGAGGAAATTTTTCAAACTATCATCAAGGAAAACTTTCCTCATCTAAAAAAAGAGAGGCCCATCCATATACAAGAGGCATTCTGCACCCCAAATGGATATGACCAAAAGAGAAACTTGCCACAGCAAATAATAGTTAAAACATTCCACATTCAAGACAAAGAAATGGTGCTCAGAGCTTCAAGGGAAGAAAAACAAGTCACTTTTAAAAGTAAACCTATTAAAATACAAATGACTTCTCAATGGAAACAGTGAAAGCAAGAAGAACTTGGAGAGACGTACTTCAAGTATTGAATGATCAAAAATGTCAAGCCAGGATGATATACCCCATGAAACTATCCGTCATGATCAAGGGAAAAAGAAAAATTTTGCAGCATGAAGACAACTTGAAGAGATACATGTCCACCAAGCCAGGCCTTCCAAAAATGTTAGAAAACATACTTAAGCTTGAAGGCAAAAAAAAAGCATATTGAGGAGGACAGAAAGGAAGTATAATACCATCAAAACATAAAAGCAAAACAATACACTTACTAAAGCCACTAAACATAATGAATATCCGCAATTAAAAATAATTTCTCCATTAAAACATTAAATGTTAATGAAATTAAGTCACCGATCAAGAGACACAAAGTACAAACTTGGATTAAAAGCCACAACCCATCAATCTGCTGCTTGCAGGAAACACATCTCACCACAGAAGATAGGCAAATCCTGAAAATAAAAGGCTGTTCCAAAATTCTGCAAGCTAATGGAACCAGGAAACAGGCAGGGGAAGCCATTATGCTTTCAGACAAAGTGGACTTCAAACCAAAAAAAAAATCATGAGAGACACAGATGGACGTTACATTTTAGTCACAAGTACAATTCACCAGGAAGACTTCCCAATACTGAACATATATACACCCAATACAGCCCCCCAACATTCATTAAGCAAACCCTAAAATGTCTAAAGCAAGAAATCAACCCCAAAATGATAATTCTTGGGGATTTCAACAATGCCCTCTTAACATGGGATAGATCAACAGGTAAAAAACTTAACAGATATACTTTTGAACTTAATCAAACCCTTAATGAAATGGACCTTACAGATCTCTATCAAACTTTTCATCCACACACCAAAGAATACACATTTTTCTCAGCAGCACACGGAACTTTCTCCAAAATAGATCATATATTGGGCCACAAAACGAATCTCCACATATACAGGAAAGTTGAAATTCTAGCCTGTTCCCTATCAGACCACCATAGTCTAAAGCTGGACATCCACAACACAACAAAATACAGAAAATACAGTAACTCCTGGAAACTTAACTCTATGATGCTGAATGAGAATTGGATTCAGGAAGAAATTACAAAGGAAATTCAAGATTTCCTGAAGGTGAATGATAATGAAAATACAACTTACAAAATCTCTGGGACACAATGAAAGCTGTCCTAAGAGGTAAGTTCATAGCTCTTGCTGCCTACATCAAAAAATGGAAACATCAGAAATAAATAACTTAACAATTCAGCTTAAAGCTTTAGAGACACAAGAGCAATCTGATGCAAATCCAGTAGAGGAGATTAGAAAATGAAGGAGAGTAATATCCAAAATCAAGATTAGGAAAATGATACAGAAAATCAACCATTCAAAAAGCTGGTTTTTTGAAAAAATCAATAGGATTGATACACCCCTAGCTAAATTAACCAAAAGCAAGAGAGAAAAAAAACCCAAATTAATAAAATTAGAAATGAAAATGGAGTTATCACTACTGATACAAAAGAAATCCAGAGAATTATAACATCATAATTCAAAAACTTATACTCTGTGAAATTTTACAACACAAAAGAAATGGATGAATTCCTAAACACAATTTACGGAAATTGAATCAGGAAGTTGGGAATTATTTAAACAGTTCTATAACACATGAGGAAATCAATGAAGTAATCTCGAATCTTCCCACCAAGAAATATCCTGGGCCAGGTGGATTCAGCACAGAGTTCTACCAGACATTTAAGAAGCTACTAACACCAATACTCCTTAAACTGTTCCATCAAATAGCAAAGGAAGGAACACTGCCAAATTCCTTCTATGAAACTAATAATATCTTAATCCCAAAACCTAATAAAGATACACTTAAAAAAGAAAACTATAAGCCAATCTCTCTGATAAACTCTGATGATGCAAAGATTCTCAACAAAGTATTAGCAAATCGGATCCAAAAACATATCAAAAAGATCATTCACAGGGACCAAGTAGGCTTTATCCCAGGCACACAAGTTGGTTCAACATACACAAATCAATAAATGTAATTCACAATATAAATCAGTCCAAAATCCAAGACCACATGATACTCTTGATAGATCAGAAAATTTTTGGCAAGATCCAACAGTCTTTTAAGATCAAAACGCTAGAGACAGTTGGAATGGAAGGAACCTTTATCAACATAATAAAAGCTGTATACATCAAGCCTTCAGGAAAGATTATACTCAATGGGGAAAAACTCGAAGCATTCCCACTTCGATCAAGAAGTAAATAAGGCTGTCCACTCTTATCACTTCTATTCAATAGTGTACTTGAAGTCTTAGCTGAAGCCATAAGACAAGAAAGGAACATAAAAGGGATTTGATTTGGCAAGGAAGAAGTCAAGATATCACTATTTGCAGATAACATGATCTTATACCTGAGTGATCCCAAAAACACCACTACGAAGCTCCTGGAAGTAATACAGAAGTTCATTCAGCAGGGCGGCAGGATAGAAAATAAATGTACAAAAATCAGTGGCCTTCCTATATGCCCAGAATGAAAGAAGTGAAAAGTCCTGAGAAAAACAATCCTATTTACTATAGCCACTAAAAAAATGAAATCAACCTAACCACGGTATCAACCTAACCAGGGAAGCAAGAGAACTTTATAATGAAAAATTTAAAACCCTAAAGAAAAACTGTAGAAGACACCAGAAGGTGGAAAGACCTCCCATGTTCTTGGATTGGCAGAATCAATATCGTAAAAATGACCATATAACCAAAGGCAATATACATAGATTCAATGTTATACCAATTAAAATCCCAAAGCAATTCTTTAAAGAAGTTGAACAAATAATCTCAAAATTCATATGGAGGCACAAAAGACCCAGGAGAGCAAAAACAATCCTGAGTAACAAAAACACTGCTGGAGGTATCACCATACCTAACCTTAGTCTATACTACAAATCCATAGTTGTAAAAACAGCCTCGTATTGGCTCAAAAATAGACACACAGATCAATAGATAAGGGTTGAAGACCCAGATATAAGCCCACACAACTACAGCCATTTGATCTTTGACAAAGGGGCCCAAAAAATCCAGTGGAAAAAGAACAGCATCTTCAACAAACGGTGCTACCTAAACTGGATCTCCACATAGAGAAGATTAAAGCTGGACCCGTACTTGTCACCATGTACAAGACTTAATTCCAAGTGGATCAAGGCCAGAGACTATAAAAACCACAGTTGAAAGGATAGGGAACTCCCTCGAGCTGATTGGGCTAGGCCAACATTTCCTAAACAGACATCCAATGGCACAGTCACTGTTACCAACTCTCAACAGATCTTAAAGAGCTTCTGTTCAGATAAAGAGATTGTAACATGAACTCAAAGGCAACCCACAGAATGGGAGAAAATCTTCACTAACCACATATCTGATAGAGCTCTATTATCGAAAGTACACAGAGAACTCAGAAACCTAATCACCAAGGAAACAAATGGGCCAATTAAAATATGGGCCCTGGAACTTAAAAGAAACTTTACCAGGGAAAAAATTGAAATGTCTAACAAATATCTTTAAAAAATGCTCTACATCCTTAGTCATCAGGGAAATCCAAATCAAAACTTCCCTGAGATATCCTCTCACCCTGGTCAGCATGGCAAAAATCTACAATACAGACAACACTAAATGCTGGAGAGGATGTGGCGAGAAGGGAACTCTCCTACATTGCTGGTGGGAATGCAGGCTTATACAACCACTCTGGCAAGCTGTCTGGCGATTCTTAAAAAAGTTAAAGATTGGAATGACATATGACCCTGCTATTACACTTTTGGGAATAATCCTCCATATAACAAAAACTCACCTCCATAGCACAAGCACGACCATGTTCATAGCAGCACTGTTTACAATAGCAAAGTCATGGAATCAACCCAAATGTCCAACAGTTGATGAGTGGATAGGGAAAATGTGGTACATCTATACAATGGAGTACTCTTCATGCATCAAAAATGATGAACTAATGGAATTTGCCAGGAAGTGGATGGAATTAGAAACAATTATATTGAATGAAGTATCCCAGACACAGAAAATTAAGTGCCATATGTACTCCCTAATAAGTGGCTCCTAGTATTAAATCCACTTAGAGACATTCAAGGATAAATGTGTAATACCTACAGTATTGCTAAGATTATGAACAGGTGGGATGGGGAAGGAGGGCCACACCAGAAATAAGGAGTGAGGGGACTATGTTATAGCAGAGAAAATAGGCCACCACCATCAAGGACTGCAAGTAAGTAATGAGACATCTAGTTAAGTTCACAGACTTTCCTTCCTGCTCATTTGCAACTGATGGGGTATGATCTTACCAGAAGGGGAGGGCATATAGTCTGGCAGATAGAAAGTAACCATTTTGCAAATGGGTGATTGATCCCTCCTTCACTACGGTTTCCTAATTTTATTACATCTACCTTTGAATATACTCTTATAAGAAGACTCTAATTTAACAGCTTATTATCTCTGGTCAGGGGTTGACATCCAATACCCATCAGGATGGAGTGAAGAGCATTGCAGGAACAGCAAAACTGAAAAAAAATTCAACAAACCATAATCCAGAACATCAGAGGCTCTATATCAACCGCCTGGAACTGGGCCAGCCTAATCTCTCCCATCCTGAAGCTCAGGGAAATTTGCGGAAGAGGGGGTGGTAAGATTGTAAGACCACAAGGATGGGAGGAGTAATGATATGCAAGATACTCCACACAAGTTAGAGCCGAAGCAACCATAATTGGACTTTGCATGCCCTGCGCAATGTCCAACACATTACTGACCCCACAAAGTGTAGCATGGGCTAAAGGCACTAAGATCCTTGCAGGCAAGGGATTGACAGCCACAATAGTGTTCCTAGGCTTAACGGGAACACAGGAAAGGGTTCTGGGAAATGCTACTGGGTCCTTGCACCTCATCGGAGAGGACCCAGAGGAGAGTTCAGCATTCACATTAAAGGATGCTCCAGGGATGGGAGGGGGAGGCACTGGGGGATGGTGAGGGAGGGAGGTGCAGAGGGGAACACAGGGGTTGAAGAGTGCAGGGAAGGAGGAGACCAGTGTACCTGTTAAATTCGTACTAGTGGAAATAAAAAAATTATCATAAATGAAAACTTTCCATATCTAAAGAGAGGGCACATCCAAATACAACAGGTTTATTATTCCCCAAACAGATATGACCAAAATAGAAACTCACCACAACAAATAAGAGTCAAAACACTACAAAGACAAAACAAAGAAAATGTGCTGAGATCAAAAGAAAAAAAAAACTAGTCACTTTTAAAGTTAAACCTATTAAAATAACAAATGATTTTTCAGAGGAAACAGTAAAAGTCAGAAGAGCTTTGGAGAAATATACTTCAAGAACTGAATGAGGACAAACGATAACCCAGGCTGATATATCCAGCAAAGCTATCAGTCATGTTCCAGAGTGAAAGAAAAAATTTCCAACATAATAATTACTTGAAGGTTTACATAAACATCAAACCAGGCTTTCAATAAATGCTAAAAAAAAAGAGACTCAAACTTGAACAACAAAACAAGGAAATCCAGGAGGACAGAAGAGAAATATAATACCATCACAACCTACACGTTAAATACCACATGTAGGAAAGCCACTAAGCACAAAAAAAAATCCAGAATCAAAAATATTTTCTCGATTATGACACTAAATGTCAATGGAATTAGCTCACAAATCAAAAGACACAAGTTAGAAACAAGGATTAGAAACTAAATCCCATTGACTTGCGACCTTTAGAATACACAACTCACCACAAAAGATAGGTATATTCTAAAAGTAAAAGGCTGGTCAAAAATTCTTCCAGCTAATGGAATCAGGAAACAAGAAGGGATAGCAATTATGGTATCTGAAAAGTGGACTTCAAACCAAAAAAAAAATCAAGAGATACAGAAGGATATTACATTTTAGTCACAGGAACACTTCACCAGAATGACTTCACAACATTGAACATACAGTCACTGATGGGCTTCTCCACATTCATTAAGCAAACACTGGAATGTCTAAAACAAGAAATTAATCCCAAAATGTTGATATTTGGGGATTTAAATACCATTCTCAACATGGGATAATTCAACAGGCCAAAAACTCAACAGCGGCACATTAGAACTAAATCAATCCATTACTGAAATGGACTTTACAGATCCCTATCTAACCTTCGATCCATAAACCAAGGAATATACATTCTTCTCAGCAAACCACGGAACTTTCTCCAAAATAGACCACATATTGCACCACAAAACAAATCTGCACATACACAGGAAAGTTGAAATTACAACCTGTACCCTATTGTACCACCATGATTTAAAGCTTAACATCCACAACACAACAAATAGGAGAAAATGCACTAACTCTTAGAAACTGAACATTATGATGCTGAATGAGAAATGGGTTCAGAAAGAAAACAAAAAGGATATTCAAGATTTCCTAGAAGTGAAAAATAATAAAAAATACAAAGTAACTAAATCTCTGGAACACAAGAATGCTGTCCTAAGAGGAAAGTTTGTAACTCTTAATGCCTATGTTAAAAAGATGGAAATGTCTCAAGCAAATAATTTAACAATGCAGCCTAAAGCTTCAGAGACACAAAAACAATACAATCCCTAAGGCAGTAGAGGAGAGGAGATTGACAATATCAGGAGAGAAATATCTGAAATTGAGATAAGGAAAAGGATACAAAGAACCAACCAGTCAAAAAACTAGTTCTTTGAAAAAAACATTACGATTGATATACCCTTAACTAAAGTAACCAAAATCAAGATAAAGAAAAGCCAAATTAGCAAAATTAGAAATGAAAATGTAGTTATCACAACTGAATCCCAAGAAATGCAAAGAATAACAAAACTTCAAAGAAGTTTTGTAAGAATTTCAAAAACTTACACTCCATGAAAAGTGATAACACAAAAGAAATGGATGAATTCCTGAGTAAGCACAACTTATCTAAATTGAATGAGGAAGTTTTGAATTACTTAAATGCTCTATACCAAATGATGAAATTCATGAAGTAATATCAAATCTTCCCAGCAAAATATGTCCTTAAAATATTCCATGAAAGCAAAGGAAGGAACACTTCCAAATATTTTCTGCATAGCTAATATCATACTAATCCAAAAACTGAATACAGATATACTTAAAAAAGGAAACTATAGGCAATTGCTTGGTGAGCGTAGACATAAAGTTTCTCAACAAAATATTAGAAAATCAAATTCAAAAACATATCAAAAAGATCATTCACTCTGATCAAGTAGGCTTGATCCTAGGCACACATGGTTTATTCAACATACACAAATCAATAAATGTAACAAGACCACATGGTACTTATGATAGAAGCAGAAAAAGCTTTTAACAAGATTCAACATCTTTTTATGAGCAAAACCCTAGAGACAGTTGGAATGGAAGGGACTTACATCAACATAATAAAAGCTGTATACAACAAGTCAACAGCAAGAATTATACTCAATAGGAAAAAAACTGAAGCATTCCAGCTTCCATCAGGAACTAGACAAGTCTGTCCACTCTCACCACTTCTATTCAATATTGTACTTGAAATCTAAGCTAGAGCCATAAGACAAGAGAGGGAAATAAAAGGGATTCAAATTGAAAGGAAGAAGTCAAAGTATCTCCATTTGCAGATGACATGATCCTATACCTGAGTGATCCTAAAAACTCCACCAGGAAACTCCTGGAACTAATACATAAGTTCAGCAGAGTGGCAGGTTACAAAATAAATGTGCAAAAATCAGTGGCCTTACTATACACCAAGGATGAAAAAAATGAAAAGGTCCTAAAAGAAATAATCCCATTAACTGCAGCCTCTAAAAAAAATGAAATACCTTGGTATAAATTTGAACAAAGAAGTGAGAGTCTTTATAATGAAAACTTTAAAACCTTAAAGAAAAATTACAGAAGACACTAGAAGGTGGAAAGACCTCCTGTGCACCTGGATCGGCAGAATCAATATCATAAAAATGACCATCCTACCAAAAGCAATATACATATTGATGTTATACCAACGAAAATCCCAAAGAAATTCTTCAACGAAATTGACCAAACAATCTCAAAATTCACATGGAAGCACAAAAGGGCTAGGATAGCAAAAACAATCCTGATTAACAAAGGTATCGCATGAAGGTATGACCATATCAAATCTTAATCTACACTTCACATCCCTATAGTAATAAAAACACCCTGGTACTGGCTCCAAAATAGACATGTAGATTAATGGATAAGGGTTGAAGTCCTATATATAGGTCCACATGATTACAGCCATTTGATCTTTGATAAAGGGGCCCAAAAATTCAACGGTAAAAAACAACATCTTCAGCAAATGGTGCTGCCAAAACTGGATAACCACATGAGGAAAATTAAAATGGGACCCATACTTGTCACCGTGCACAAAAAAATTAATTCCTAATGGATCAAGGACCCTAATATTAAGCCAGAGACCATAAAAATCGTAGCTGACTAGACTAGGCTAACAGTTTATAAACAGAGATCCAATAGCATAGTCACTAGAACCAACATTCAACAAATGGGATCTTATGAAATTAAGGAACTTCTATTCTGATGAAGAGATTGTAAACTTAACAAAAACACGACCCACAGAATGGGAGAAAATTTTTACTAACCACATATCTGACAGAGCTCTATTATGTAGAGTGCACAAATAACTTAAAAATCTAAATGCCAAAGAGGTAAATGGCCTAATTAAAAAAGGAGTCTTAGAACTTAAGAGAAAGTTGTTCAGGGACAAAATTAAAATGTCTAACAAGTATCTTTAAAAATGCTCCACATCTGTAGCCATCAGGGAAATGCAAATCAAAACTTCCCTGAGATATCATCTCACCCCAATCAGGATGGCAAAAATCCACAATGCAAACACCACCAAATGCTAAAGAGATGTGTTGAGAAGGGAACTCTACTACATTGCTGGTGAGAATACAAGCTTAAACAACTACTCTGGTGATCAGTTTGGCATTTCTAAAAATGTTAAAGATTGAAATTCCATATGACCCTGCTATACTACTTCTGGGAATAATCCCTTATAATGCAGAAATTCACTATAGTGACATGAGGAAAACCATGTTCAATGCGCAGATATTTACAGTAGCAAAGTCATGGAATCAAACCAAATGCCCAATAGCTGATGTATGGATAATGAAATATGGTACATTTATGCAATGGAATACTACTCAGGCATCAAAAAGAAAGAATTAATGAAATTTTCCTGGAAATGGATGGAATTAGAAAAAATTATATTGAATGAAGTATCCCAGGCACAGAAATTTAGACACCCTATATTCTTCCTAATAAGTAGATTCTAGCTCCAAACCCATTTGATGATATACTCAAAAGTAAATCTCTATAATATCTACTGTAATGACAAAGGATTATAAAAGGAGGGAAGGGGAAGGAGGGCCTCCAAAAAAGGAGATAGCGGATCATACTTCAGTAGAGCAAATTAGCCAAGTTCAACATCAGATGCAGCTCACTTTCATTTCTCTTCCTGGTCACTATTTACTGAACAGGTTTGTGTTCAATAATAAGGGAGGATATAGGGACTGGCAAATAGAAGGTAACCATCCTAAAAATGGGACACTGACCTCCTCCCCCAACTGCTGCATTCTACTCGTATTCTTCCATCTACCTTTTAGTCTCCTCTTATATTAAGATCTTCATTTAGATAGATCATTAAGATCTTCCTTTTATCTTTGATTAAGAGGTGACCTTTGATACTAATCAAGATGCAGCTAAGGGTGGGACAACACCCTGAAAACAACAACAAACCATAATTTAGAACACTAAAGGCCCTACATTAATCACCTGGAACCAGACCAGCCAAATCTCACCCCTTCCTAAAGCTCAGGGATCCTGCAGAAGAGGAAGTGGCAAGACTGTAAGAGCCTAATAATGGGGAGGACCAAAGATATGCAAGATACTCCACACAAGTTAGGGCTGCAGCAGCCAGAACTGGACTTTGCCTGAACTGCACAATACCTGATATGTTGTTAATGACCTCCCAAAGTCTAGCATGGATTATAGGGGAGAAAGCTCCAGGCAGTAGGATCCTTAGAGGCAAGGGATTAAGAGTCATAGTAGAGTTGCCATACTAAAGGAGATCCCAAGAAGGGGCTCTGGGCTATGCCAGGAGTCCTTACGCCTCACTAAGATGGAGGAATCAGAGGGAGGTTTAGCATTCACAAAAAAAAGGTTGCTCCAGGGGATGGGAGGGAGGAAGGAGGAGGCACTGGGAAAAGGGGAAGAAGGGAGAAGAATGAAAGGAAGGGCATTAGATGGGAGAGTGTGAGGGAAGACGCATAGGGAAGGCAGAGAGGAGGGAGAGGTGGGGTATCAATTGAAATTGTATGATTAGGAACAAAATAAAATGTGGGAGAAAAAATAAATAAGTAGAAATGGATACTGCATCATTTAAAAAAAAAGTACCACTTTTCTTTATCCATTAATCAGTTGATTGGGATTTGGGTTGATTCCATGTCTCTGCTATTGTAAATAGTGCTGCAATTATCATCAACATACTCGTGTCACTACAATGAATATTTGGAAATCATTATCTTGGGTACAGCTTTCTTTGCTATTTTCTGTGATTTTATTCTGGTTGTATTCCATTATTATGAAGTTGATGCTTTTTGTAGGAGATTATCTATCTTTGGTTTTTGTTGTTTCTCGTGGGTTTGCATTGGGAATTGGTCATTTTTTGTTTTTTCTCTAATATTTATCTTGATGTGTGCTTGAATGTGCTTTTCATGTGTGATATGAAGTAAACAGTATTACTATACCTGGGCAGTTATTGTTAATGTTTTCCTTGGTGTTGAATGTGTGTGTCTAGTGCTCTTTGGTGCTGTTTCCTATATGAGGGTATTATACTATTAGTATATCAATTAGGGTAAGTTTAATAAACAGTGATAGAAAATTAGTATGGTTTTGCAATTTTTAGTTTTACTTCTTTGTTGATGTGTGAGGATGAATGGTTAAGTCCCTGAAATTGTATGGGTTCTGGGTTGGGTATATGGAAATCTTAAACTGTGATGACTATCAGTTGAAAGTAACAGGAGGTTAAAATGGTTTCCTTATTTTAGAGCTTGAACCAAAGATTCTATTGTATTTGGTGGGATGATTTTTTTTTAAGTCCTTGGCTGTATGGTGTTAGTTTGGTAGCCCATTGTTTGTGTTTTCTCTGGACTCTGTTATTTTCTGAAAAGCTTTTAAATTCTTTAATGATTACCAGAGGGAGGAGGAAAAGAGAGTCAGGATGGATAGGTAGCTTGGTGGATGCTGCCTGGCATGTGGGCATGGTTAAGAGACTGACAGCCAAACTAATGGAGAGGCACAGACCTTCCCTGAGAAATGGGATGGGAAGGAAAGTTACCTGAATTTAAAATAAAAGTATGAAAGATTCAGAAGAAAGTTTTGTGAAAATTGACTTAAGGAAATATCTGCACAGAACTTCGAAGTTCTACTCATAAATTTCTCAGCAATTAAGCTAGAATTCATAAAAATTAAAGCCACATTTTATGAAAACACATTGAGATGTATACTAAAAGACAATTTAATAGATTCATGTATCAAAGTTGAGCTCATCATTTCAGGCTCACAAAGAATAATCAGCCTTAGCATTAGAAGTAGAAGCAAGAAAAATTTTGCTGAGAAGTAACCTAACAGTGTTCTGCTGCATGTAAGGAGTACACCTAAAAAAATGAGTTACTAAGTAGCTTGAGGATCTGAAATGTTTTATATCATGTGAATAGGATAATTTGGTCCCCACCAGTATGTAATTTAGACATACAATTAGGATGAACCTGGTTAACTGATGTGAATGCCTTAAGTGTCCATGGGAAATTCTGATTACACAAAGGATTGAGCAAAGACTCAGAAAAGTTCACTACAAAAAGAGTCAAGCAAAAGTCCTAAGGAGGAGTAAAGAAACATTAAACAAAAAACAAAAGAAACAAACAAATAGACAAGCAAAAAAAACAGCAAAGGCTCTTAATCAGCTGGCCTCTTGAGTCAGGGAATTGTTGAGTCTCAACTCCCAGATAATTGAATAGGAAACCTCTGTGGTCTTGGAAGTTGACTTACACTTTTTCCACTGCATGTGGATACTTCTATTCACTTGAACTTGTGACCCTAACTATCTACAAAATGGTTCTACATTTTAATCACAGTAACACTTCAACACCTAATATGGGCTCCTCCACATTCATTAAGATAATACTAAAAATCCTTTGAAGCAAGGGATTAACAGTCACAATAGTGTTCCTATACTTAAGGGGAACACAAGAAAGAGTTCTAGGAAATGCCACTGAGTCCTTACACCTCATCACAGAGGAGGACCCAGAGGAAAGTTTGATATACTCATTAAAGGATGCTTCAGAGATGGGGGGGAGGGGGCACTGGGAGAAAGGGAGGGAGGGGGGAAAGGAAGAGACAAAGCGGGGAGGGAACAAGGAGATCCAGGGAGGGGTGGAGGGAGGGAGGGGACAAGGGTACCTATTATGTTTGTATGAGCAGAAACAAAAAAATTAAAGAAAAAAAAGATAATGCTAAAACGTCTAAAGGAAGAAATCAATTCCAAAATGATAATACTTGGGTATTTCAATACTGCCCTCTCAATGTGGGATAGGTCAACAGGCCAAAAACTTAACAGAGACAGATTGGAACTTAACTTACTGGAATGGAACTTACATATCTCTATTGAACGTTCCATCCACATACCTAAGAATACACAACTTTCTCCAAAATAGACTACATATTGGGCCACAAAATGAATCTCCACATATCCAGGAAAGTTGAAATTATAGCTTGTAGCCTAACAGACTGCCATTGTCTAAAGCTTCACATCTGCAACACAGCAAAAGCAGAAAATACACTAACTCTTGGAAACTAAATGCTATGATGCTGAATGAGAACTGGGTTCAGGAAGAAATCATAAAAGAAATTCAAGATTTCCTAGAAGCAACCAATAATGAAAATACAACATATCAAAATCTCTGGGACACAATGAAAGCCATCCTAAGAGGTAAGTTTATAGTATTTAATGCCTATATCAAAAGAAATAGAAATGTCATAAATAAATAACTTAACAATGCAGCTTAAAGCTTTAGAGACACAAGAGCAATTCAATCCCTAAAGCAGTAGAAGAGAAGAGATTAGCAAAGTCAGGGGAGAAACATCCAAAATTGAGATAAGGAAAAGGACTTAAAGAATCAACCAGTCAAAAAGCTGGTTCTTGGTGACAATCAATAAAATTCATATACCTCTAGCTAAATTAACCAAAATCAAGAGAGAGAAAACCAAAATTAACAAAATTAGAAATGAAAATAGACTTATCACAACTGATACCCAAGAAATTCAGAGAATTATAGGGTCATATTTAGAATCTTAAACTCCATGAAATTTGACAACACAAAAGAAATAGATGAATTTCTAAGTTGTGAATTATTTAAATAATCCTATAACATATGAGGAAATCAATGAAGTAATCTCGAATCCTCCCACAAAAAATGTCCAGGAACAGATGGATTTGGCACAGAGTTCTACCAGACATTTAAGAAGCTAATAACACCAATACTCCTTAAACTATTCCATCAAATTGCAAAGGAAGGAACACTGACAAATTCTTTCTATGAAGCTAATATCACACTAATTCCAAAACCAAATAAAGATACACTTAAAAAAGAAAACTATAGGCTAATCTCTTTGATAAACACAGATTCAAAGATTCTCAACAAAATCTTAGCAAATCCAATTGAAAAACATACCAAAAAGATCATTCACTGTGATCAAATAAGCTTTATCCCAGACACACAAGGTTGGTTGAAAATACCCAAATCAATAAATGTAATACACCATATAAACCAATCCAAAGACCAAGACAGAAAAATCTTTTGACAAGATCCAACAGGCTTTTATGATCAAAACCCTAGAGACAGTTGGAATGGAAGGAATCTTTAGCAACATAATAAAAGCTGTATACAACAAGCCAACAGCAAGGATTACACTCAATGGGGAAAAACTTGAAGCATTCCTGCTTCAATTAGGAATTAGACAAAGCTGTCCACTCTCACCACTTCTATTCAATATTGTATCTGCAGTCTTAGCTGGAGCCATAAGACAAGAAAGGGAGATAAAAGGGATTCAAATTGAAAGGTAAAAATCAAGATATCTTTATTTGCAGAAGACAGCCTCCTATACCTGAGTGATCTTAAAAACTCTACTAGGAAACTCCTGGAACTAATAGGTAAGTTCAGCAGAGTGGCAGATTACAAAATAAACATGCAAAAATCAGTGGTCTTCCTATATGCCAAGGATCAAAAAAGTGAGAGAGTCCTAAGAGAAACAATCTCATTTATTGTAGCCCCTAAAAAAATGAAATACCTTGGTATAAACCTATCCAAGACAGTGAGAGTCCTTTATAATAAAAACTTTAAAACCCTAAACAAAGAAATTACAGAAGACACCAGAAGGTAGAAAGACCTCCCATGCTCCTGGATTGGCAGAATAAACATCATAAAAATGACCATCCTACCAAAAGCAATATACAGATTTAATGCTATACCAATCAAAATCCCAAAGCGATTTTTTAAAGAAAATGACCAAACAATCTCAAAATTCATATGGAAGCACAAAAGTCCCAGGATAGCAAAAACAATCCTGAGTAACAAAAACACTGCTGGAGGTATCACTCTACCAAACCTTAATCTATACTACACATCCATAGTAATAAAATCAGCCTGGTACTGGCTCCAATATAGACATGTAGATCAATGGATAAGGGTTGAAGTCCCAGATATAAGCCCACACAATTACAGCCATTTGATCGTTGATAAAGGGTCCAAAAAAATCCAATGGAAAAAGAACAGCATCTTCAACAAATGGTGCTGACGAAACTTGATGTCCACATGCAGAATATTAAAACAAGAAAGGGAGATAAAAGGGATTCAAATTGAAAGGTAAAAATCAAGATATCTCTATTTGCAGATGACAGGCTCCTATACCTGAGTGATCTTAAAAACTCTACTCAGAAACTCCTGGAACTAATAGGTAAGTTCAGCAGAGTGGCAGATTACAAGATAAACATGCAAAAATCAGTGGAATAATCCCCCATAATGCAAAAATTCACCTCAATGACACAAGCACAACCATGTTCATAGGAGCACTATTTACAATACAAAGTTATAGAATCAACCCAAATGCACAACAGTTGACAAGTGGATAAGGAAAATGTGGTGCATCTATACAATGGAATACTACTCAGCCATATTTGTCACCATGCACCAAAATTATTTGCAAATGAATCAAGGACCTCAATATTAGGCCAGAGACTATAAAAATCCTAGTTGAAAGGGTAGGGAACTCCCTGGAGGTGATTGGGCTAGGCCAACAGTTCCTAAATGGACATCCAATAGCACAGTCACTACAATGAACACTCAACAGATGGGATCTTGTGAAATTAAAGAGCTTCTGTTCAGATAAAGAGATTGTAACTTGAGTACAAAGGCAACTCACAGAATGGGAGAAAATCTTCACTAACCACATATCTGACAGAGCTCTATTATCCAGATCACACAAAGAACTTAGAAAACTAAACACAAGGAAACAAATGGGCTAATTAAAAAGTGGGCCTTGGAACTTATAAGAAACTTTACCAGAAATGAAATTAAAAGCTCTAACAAATGGGCTAATTAAAAAATGGGCCTGGGAACTCAAAAGAAACTTTTCCAGGGACAGAATGGAAATGTCTAACAAATCTTTTAAAACACATTCCACATCCTTAGGCATCAGGGAAATGCAAATCAAAACTTCCCTGAGATATTGTCTCACCCAGGAAAATATCCAGAATACAAATAATACTAAATGTTAGAGAGGATGTTGCGAGTAGAGAACTCTCCTACATTGCTGGTGTGAATTTAGGTTTATACAACCACTGTGGTGTTCAATATGGCAATTTCTAAAAAAAGTTAAAGATTGAAATGCCATATGACCCTGCTATTCCACTTCTGGGAATAATCCCCCATAATGCAAAAATTCACCTCAATGACACAAGCACAACCATGTTCATAGGAGCACTATTTATAATATAAAGTTATAGAATCAACCCAAATGCACAACAGTTGACAAGTGGATAAGGAAAATGTGGTGCATCTATACAATGGAATACTACTCAGGCATCAAAAAAGATGAATTAATGAGGCTTACCAGGAAATGGATGGAATTACAAAAATTTATATTTAGTGAAGTATCCCAGACACAGAAAATTAATCACCATATGTATTCCCTAATAGGTGGATTCTAGTACCAAACCCACTTAATGACACATTCAAAGATAAATAATAAGTTATAAGGAGAGAGGGGATCATGCTTCAGTAAGGAAAATAGGTCACCATCAAGTATTGCTAGTAAGTAGTGAGACATCTGGTGAAATACACTCTCACTTTCATTCCTGGACACTTGGAACTTGAAGAGGTTTTACCTCACCAGTCAAGGAATGTAAAGTGGCTGGCAGATAGTAATTTACACAATGGTAATCATTGTGTAAATGGGACACTGATACCCCCACTTCGGTCTCCTACTCCTCTTCCATCTATCTTTGAATCTTCTCTTATAGTAAGATCTTCATTTAAATAGCCTTTTATCTTTGGTTAGGAGGAGACCTCCAATACCAATCAGGATGGAGCTAAAGGTGGTACAGGAAAAGCAAAACAACACTAAACCATAATTCAGAACACCAAATATTACATTATTCACCTGGAACCAGACCAGCCAAATCTCTTCTCATCCTCAGGGAAAGTTCAGGTAAACTTGCATAAGAGGGGGAGGCAAGATTGTAAGAACCTAAAGATGGGGAGGACCAATGATATCCAAGATACTCCACATAAGTTAGGGCCACAGTAGCCATAATCAGATCATGGCCTGCACAATGACTGACATGTCGATGAACCCGAAATTCTAGCATGTATCACAGGCAGTAGGATCCTTAGTGGCAAAGGATTAACAGTCATAATAGTGTTCTCCTACTACAGGGAGCCCACAAATGGGCTCTGGGCTATGCCACTGAGTCTTTACACCTAACTAGAGTCGTGGTCTTAGAGGGAAGTTTGGCATTCACACAAAAGGATGCTCCAGCAGATGGGAGGGAGGAAGGGGGGGCACTGTGTCATGGTTTGAATTGTGTCCCCACAGTCTCATGTGTTTAGCAAGGTCATGGCATCTTGAGAGGTGGAGCCTTGCTGGAGGAAGGCAGTAACAAGGGGTGGGCCTTGAAGTGGATTAGTCCCACCCTACCTCTAGGAGAAGTCTGCCTTTGTAGCAAGCAGTCTGCAGCTCTCAGCTTCCAAGATGTCTGCCTCTTCCAGCTTTGGCCAGCCAGCCATGCTGCTCAGTACAGCCTCTGCTTTGAGAGACTGTACCTTCCCTCTGGAACCATAAGCTGAATAAATCTCCCTTTCTCCCTTAAGTTGCTTGACTTTGGGTGCTCTCTCACAGCAATAGTTAAGAGTCACTGCTACACACTGGGAGAAGGGGAGGGGCGGTAAAAAGAAGTAGAAAAGAAGGGGGGAGGGTACAAGGAGGACTGGAGAAGGGAAGAGGGAGGGAGAGGACCGAGGTACCTATTGAGCTCGGATGATTGGGGGGAAAATGAATAAATAAAATAAAATAAATAAAAATAATACATACCTGAGGCCTGACTGCATGAGAACTGAAGTGTAGATACAGATTTTTTTGAGAATCTGAGAAGCAGGAATATTACCTTTTGTTGACAATGAAAACATCTTAACTTGCCCTGCTGCATCTCTGATCAAGACCTTTACCCTAACAGCTGTAATATATGTTGCTCTTCAGGAACTACCTTGTGATTACTAAAAAAGACAATAGGTTCCTTAGTAGCCCTTTGAGATGTAACTTCAGAACCCACTCAATGGCCATGATAAAAACATCTAAGAGTTCTCTCTTGAATAACACACACATATACTTAGATATGTCTTTTACTTGAAGCCCTCTCTATCATCCTTGTGCCGAAATTTATGTCAATTTTTCTTTTTAATAAATTTCTGCTGGGCTTCATTTTGACACTCTGAGATTTTTATTCTGTGGTAAAGTCAAAAATTCCATCTTCACCTGATGGGAGTCTCTGAAAAGAAATCCTCAGGTGGAAATCATGTACCCCAACAAGGTTCAGAAAGAATAATTCTTAATCATATATCTGAAGCCAGACATGGTAGATAAAACACATACAAATTTCTTGCCTGTAACTATAAGGTAGAAAATACTAAAAATGATATTGGAGCCAAGTATTGAAAATGTTAAGCCCTTGAGAAGATATGTAGATATTAAAGTACACGGAAAGATGATATTTTTTTTTTACCTGTTAGAAAGCACAGATTAAAATCATTAAGGCTCACCTCTCACTTCAATAGCATAAACCATAATGGCCATGCCCAAACTGGAAAATGAAACTTCATTGGCTATGATAGTTGATATGAATATTCTTAATGAGTTTGCAATTGTTTTAATGAGTCTAGCAGAGAGCTGGTCGTCTCATGCAAATGAATGTAAACTCACATATGTTATAATAATTCCAGTTAAAGTTACTAACCCCACAGTGTTTCAACATAAAATGTGAACATGTTTTCATCTTGTCTTCCAGAAAATGGAGAAAAATTCATGTCTTCCAGAGAGTAAATATTAAGTGAATTAAACTATATACTTGCAGTAGAACACTACACAACAGTAAAAATGAATGCTCTATTGGTATAACTCTGATTCACATGAATATCATTGTGCTTAGAAAAGAAGACCATCTCAGGTTAGATAGTCTCAAGATGCACCTAATGTTCTTGAAGAGGGAAGACTCCAGAGCATGTAAGTAGCACAGAAAATTGGGATGGGAAGAATGTGTCTACCCAGAGATAACAAGTATATATCTTTTCCATTTATTGTTTGGAGAATCAGGTATGCTCACATTCATGGAATTCTATTTACACAAGGCCCATTATGCTATTAAACTAATATTTAAATAATCAAATTAATTTTAATGACTATTAATCACAGACAACCATATATTCTACATGTTTTGTTCCATTTTTCTGTGTTATGCTGAGCTCCAGTTTCACATATACATAGATAAACTTCCATATTGAATATGAAAATTACATATATTTCATAGATAAATTTTTATATACACATAGGAAATATATATGTGATCTATTCTTGGTGTGTGTGTGTGTATGTAAAAGAGGAAATTGTTTTTAGCACATATTCCCAAAGGTGACAATCTGGAATCACTCTACTTCCTTATTGCTTTGCTCTGGAGTTTCCAGTTCCAGCCTTCCAGGACTATAATTTCAGGCTACTGGCATATCACCAGGCATTTTTACATGGGATCTAAACCTGAACTCAGTTCACTTTGCTTGCAAGACATCTTGCTGAAACATCTTGCTAATCCAATTTAAATTATTCTATTGCATCTCTGTAAAACATTTATTAAAATTTATTGGCCCACTGAAGGACATATTTTCCATTTCTGAGTGTCTAAAAGCTGACATAAATGTTATGTATCTTTGAGTTATATTGTCCTGGTCTAGATCATCTTTCATACTTTTTTGGGGACTAGCCTCATATCCTTAGATTTCCTAAATATATCCCGTGAATTAATGATTGGTCATGAAAGCTCAGTGGACTTACAGTCACACCCATAGCTTTTATTAACAAGATATAATGAGTGAAATCAGGAAAGACAGAAAGCGCATATGATCATGGCTAGAGCAAACCAGGTATACACTGCAAATTCTCTCAGTTGGTGGTAAGACAAGACTTTCTCAGTGTGACCAAGGAACTATGAGAACATACAATAAATGTTCAACAGGGAACTTTTGAAGAGATTCAGAGTTTCAGGGTTTTTCTGAGGTTAGTTTCAAAGGCATTAACTAAAGTACACCAAATTGCAAATTCCTAGAAGGAAAGCCTGTTAGTCTAGACCACAGTTCATTACAAACACTGTGACAGGCCACTCTGATAAGGTGTGAACTGTCCAAAAATACATATTCTGAATACTACACAGGGACTTCTCACAAGCAGATCCTCAAGGTCAGAATTTAAGGGTCAGAATTTAAGGGTCAGAATTTAAGGGTCAGACTCTATTGTTTCTTACATTCTGCAGCATCAGGACATCCAGCAACCAAATCCTGGTGTCATTAGACACTGCCTCATATTTCTTTCCTTCCCTCCCTCAATATTGTACTTCTTTCCTCCCTCCCTGCCTCCCTGCCTCCCTCCCTCCCTCCTTCCTCCCTCCCTCCCTCCCTCCCTCCTTTCTCCTTCCTTCCTTCCTTCCTTCCTTCCTTCCTTCCTTCCTTCCTTCCTTCCTTCCTTCCTTCCTTGTTTTCTTTCTCTCTTCTCTTTTTCCCTTTCTTTTTCTTTCTTTCTTTTTCCCTTTCTCTTTCTTTCATTCTCTTTCTCTTCTTTATATTTTCTTTCTCTCTCTCTTTCTTCTCTCTCTCTCTCTCTTCCTTTTTTTTCTTTTTTTTCTTTCTTTCTTGCTTTCCTGCTTTATTTCTTAGCGTGAGCGCAGGACCTCAAGAATGCTAAATAAATGCTTTACACTAAGTCACAAAGCCACACACCTTCAGCTTCCCATTTATCTTTCTTAGTTTTTTGCTTTATTTCAGTAGATGATTTTATTGAATTGTGTATTTTCTTGCCAGATTCACATGGACCTATATTTCATGTGTTATTGTAAATTTTCATTATTTTAATTTACAGCATTTTTCATTTAATATGGGCAAGCAGTGGGTGGACACTTAAATTATAATTACAAAATAGAGATGCCTGTCAAACAAAACAGCAGCAGTGGCAAAAACCAGCAAACCACAGAGCCATGTGGCAATGCTTCTAATGGTTTTATATTTTTCTAAGTATTTATGTAGTTTCTTTGAAAAAAAATGTAGATTTCTTTGTTTAGGATACACACCTGTTATCTAATTTGAACTTAATGGAATTCATGAAAGTATTTCTGAGTATATTTCTAAGTTACTATATTTAATCATGATTTTATAATTTTGAGTGTTTGTGTAATTGAAATTGAAAGTTTAAAGAATTGTAAAAATAATTGCACTCTGAGAATCTGAGAAATGCAGCTGGAATGTTAATAAAACTTTAGAGAGCAGACTGAATAAATTAATGGATAATAAGGAAGGAAGCTCTGAAATGACAAACAAGGAAAGAAGATTCTATTTACCCCTCTTTTGGGTGCAGATTTGTGTTGGGAAGTACTTCTTGGTCCAAACCATTAAACTAGTCTTTATTAATTGTCATGCAAAAGATACCTCTTATCATATCAAATGGCATGTGAAGTAGTTTATTGTTGAAAAGAAAAGAACACAAGACTGGAGAGATGCCTCCTGGTTAAACCTTTGCCTGACTTCAGATCTCAAATCCCAAGTGTAAAATGATGGTCCGAAATGGTGGTGACTTGCACTTAAAGCCCTAGGAGGCGGAGACTGAGAAACTCCTGAACAAAGCAATAGGGTCAGGATGATTCCTTAAGTAACCCTCAAGCCTCCACAGGCACACACAGTATCCTCCTCTACATATACCCACTCACATGTACACACTTATACCTGCATACACACAAAAAGAACTCAAAAAATCATAAACAATGATTTCTTTGATGTTTATTCAGCTCCATAAGTATCCATTTATTGCATTTCTTTACCTTTACAACATGCTTCAAATTCAGGGAGATTGTGCACTCCACTTCCTAACTTCAAGGCTGTTGTCTCTTTGAACTACCAGTGAACAATTCATCAGGATTTCCTGGGCCCATATATGCTGATGTTATGAGTTGTCTTCATTGCTTTACCACCAATTTGAATTTGAATTTAAAAAAAAACTGGAATTTTCTTTCTGATTGGCATTATTTCCACAGCATATATATAATATAAAATAAAAGGTAAAGATGTAAAGTTAGAAACTCAGGTTTGAATGATGTAATATACATACATATATATATACATATATATAGATATACACACATACATACATATATAACCACATAGATTTAAGAATGTATTTCTCTATCAAGGGTCACATTTCAGCACTGCAGATACCCCAATTATTTTTGCGCCAATCTAGTAAACAGATTATTGACATGAACTTGACTTAGCAAAGGAGACAGAGTAGCTCTAGATTTGTTAGAAGTACCTAAGCTTTTACCATATTTCTACAGGTTCAGGCTTTGTGGTCATGCTTCCATAGACACACACAGAGATACTTCCTGCCAGTTTCAGTCTATATAGTATTGGTGTTCGTGGTGTTTGCCTCCTTAAGGGAAGATGTATGAAGGAGAGGAAGGACTCAATCACTGTTTTTCCTACTGTTGTCTTCATCATCTTTTAGTCAAGACTGAGACTCAGTGTTCCTGTAGTATAGAACTTTCTCTCTCTGTCTCTGTCTTTCTGCCGGTCTCTCTCTTTCTCTCTCCCTCTCTCTCTCTCTGTGTATGTGTGTGTGTGTGTGTGTGTGTGTGTGTGTGTGTGTGTGTATTACCGGGTTACTTTTCTTGATATTGCACTGTGACATCTCAAATAAACTACAAGCTACATGCAGTGGAATGAAAAGAGGAATCTGACCAATTTATCAACATGAAAAAAGGAAGAGAAAATAGGATTAGGAAAGAAGTATTGAGCTATGGGAATAGACACAGAAGGAGAACAGGAAGCAAGGGAGAAAGTCAGGAATGGAAAGAAACAAAATTTATTTCTCTCCAATCAATCCACACAACTTTGAGTGAGTGACATGGACACACTCAAAGAGAATTATGTGGTGAGACATCATTCTGTTCAGAAATGTACTAATCAATGTTATGGAGGCATGCCAGAAAACTTGCAGATTGTGTGTAATGAAAGATTTCTTTTTACTCAAAACCAGATGTGAAAGAAGAAGCTATAGAATGTATTCAAGATCTGAAAAAGATCTCAACTTTCCAGCCTCTTTATTGGTTTAAGTTAATCTTCTGGGCCGAATCTACCTTTGTAAACATTGTTAACAGCATACCTTCTTAGAAAAAAATTATCAATCTAATTTTCTTCAAATGTATTTTGGGAAAAAAAGTTAGCCAACCAGGATTTAAAATCACTAGTGGTAAGATACACTGTTATATTCATATATAACTAGAATTATAATGTTTGTGTGGAATTTCTACAATGACCATGAAAAAAAGAATAGACAAATGCCAGAAATATTTCAACTATAAAATGAAATTTAAAAAGCCAGGACACGTTTCCTGTTTTCTGTAATGGAATTAATTCCTTGAATATTTAAAGAATCATTCATTCATTGTGACTAAGCTTACAGTGAACAAAATAGCAATTTCTCATTAAGTGCAGTATGCACATACAGATATTTATAAATATTCATCATTACCACAACATAATAGCATAACATTAGTTTTGCAGCGATTTCTGTACTGGAATTTGATCTGAATAAATGCTGAATTAAATTTAGGTTTCAAATTGCCCCAACCCACAGTGCAGCAACATATACTTCTGTCTACAAGTAGGAACAAAATTCACATATCAAGTTTGCAAGCTTTTCACTCATCTACATGATTTAGAACCATATATCTTATTGGAAGGCAAGAACTCAAAAGGTATGTTCATCTGTTTTACTGAAATTATTATTTCTCTAAATGTTGACACCTAATGAAATTTTGATAGCATCCTACTGGTTCAGAGATATATGCCATATTCTTATAATAGCATAAATAATAGTAGCCATTATTTCTGATGTTAAGTTCTGTTCATTCTATGCATCATGTGTTTAACTTTCTAAAGAATGTAGTGAGATAAATTCTTCTCATCTTGAAATAAAAATAAGGTGGATGAGACTCAGAGAGGTGAAGGGCTTCACATGGTTATTGCAAGCCTCTCCAAGACACTGATCTAAGGATTTCACTGTGAAGAAATGCAAGTACATACATACTTTACATACTTTTTCCCACTTACAATGAGAGCTTCATGCTACATGCCTCAGCATTAGATCTGTTGTTTAGCTTTCTCTGTTTCAGCTAGCATTCACACACCAGGCATCTAAAGGAGATGCTTTCTTCCTGCTGAGAAACTTGGACAACAATCCCATTAAAATCAAACTTTGTTCTGTGCTCTATATTCCCTGGCATGCAGTGTGAAAAACTAGGCTACTTCAGGCCTTCCTGCTTGAATTTGTAGGTTCTCAGGGTGCAGCTGCATGTGTAGTTGCAACACAGGCATTTGGTGCTTTCCCTGAGATTTGCATGTTTTATAATCTCATATGAGATATAAATGAGCAAGGATGCAATTATTCTGATTAGGCTGTATGTGTGTTTGTGTGTGCAGACACATGAACGCACGTGCACTAAATAACTATGCTAACTCCTCGCAGAAGTATCCTGGGGTTGGTATTAGTCAAAAATTTGTTCTGTAGTATTAGACCCACATTTTTGTTAACCAAGTTGAACAATCAAGTGCAAAATGAGTGATCAAAATCATTTTGTTCTGTTTACATCTTCAAATAGTTAAATATATCATCATGATCAACTAGCTTAAGCTAAAACTTAGTAAGTGTTGGCTGTGCTCCATGTCAAGGATATCTGCTATTCCTTTCTTTCCTCTCTTCTCTCTCTCTCTCTCTCTCTCTCTCTCTTATTTCCCATCAGTCTATCTTTCATTCCTTCATTATTTCATTCCTTTGTTCCTTCATTCCTTCGTTCCTTCCTTCCTGCCTTCCTTCCTTCCTTCCTTCCTTCCTTCCTTCCTTCCTTCCTTCCTTTATACCTTACTTCTTCTGCAATCAAAGGAGCTATCATTGGAGCAATAGACTTAATATATTATAATCAATTGAAGCATAATCTATTGTGGGTTTGTTATAATGCTATTCCTATTAATATACTGACTATATGCTAAGTGGTAAATATATTGCTATCATTATAGTTATGAAAAAGTTATCCACACATACAATATAGTCACTATAGATTGCCAGATTATTTTTAGAAATTATCATTCCAACCATCTATTATCTTCCCATATACATCCTTTAAACCATGGAATAAAATAGCTTCCTTATGCATTGGTTCTGACTTGGCCAATAGAACAAAAGCCAATGTGAAACAAATGGAGCAACAGGCTCACACACTAGGACTTTGTCTCTGCCTTGTTGCTTCAATGACTCTAATGTCCTCAGAAGAGTAATGATTCAGAATGTCCTGCTAGTTATTGAATTCACTTTTTTGACCAAAAAGAATCTCAAGACTGAAAGTTCCTGTTATTCAGTGATTTACAGGACTTCCTTTTCTCACTTGCATAGTGTTAGACTGAGGTCTGTCTAGTCCCAGCACTTCCACACATGACACTCATTCTTCCCTGAGCCTCTGTGAATTGAAGATTCTCTTACCCTGTGTATTTTTCTTTCCATTTGCAATTAGGCCAGGAAACACCTGTAACAAACAGTATATGAGGAGGTGAGGGTGATCTGACTGAGACAAATGTCACCCCAGCAATTGTAAGGTGGATGTAGCTGATGAGGCTAGCTAGATCCATTCTCCATCACCAGTCCCACAAATGTCATTCCTGAACTTGTCAAGATGACCTTCCCTGCCAGAGGACGACTGTTCTGTGCTGGAACATCCAAAAACAATCTCTCAATAATTCATGAGCATTTCCCTTCTGTAAGTCCTAAAACTCATTGGCACTTGGAGTGGATTGATGATTTCCTTCAATGGTTACTGATAGACAACACCATTATTCTTTATTTTAGATTTTAAAGGAACTCTGAAATCAGTGATGGGTAATTATACCCAAGAAATTGTTATTTTCTCTCTTTCATTACTAAAATATCAAAGTGAGTTATATCTGTAAATGAAAATTAATTAAATTCTATTTCATAATTTATTGTATGGAAATTTTAAAGTAGAAATAAGGGGAATCATTACTTACTACTTCTGTATTCCATAAATTAGTTTCTAATATTAGAAAAGGATGCAGTTTAATATGTGGCAAAGAAAAACCCAAGATTAAGCAAATCTCAATTATGTATTATTTAATGTTGTATTTCTCTCATATTTATAAATGTAGATTTCTAAAAATAAAACCAAAGAAATTACAGAAGGATGAAATAAAAATGGTATTTTTTAAAAGGAGTCAAGCATGTAATATATTACATAGCCTTCATGGCGTGTGTTATTTTCTCTTAAAGAATAGATAATTTGATATTAAATTTGACACACATGGTAATGAAGGTTTCTAAGTACGTTCTGATCATATAGACAGACAAGAAAAAAGTTTAGGGCTAGAGAGACGGCTCATGGGTTAAGACTGTGTGTCACAAGTTGATGGCCTGAGTTTGAATCCCAAGTCCCATATAACAACTCCAGGCAGAAATAGAGATGGCCTGCACTTCCAGTGGAGCCTGGAAAATCCCAGAGAGAAGCACAAAAAGAGGTAAAAGTAATCCAGGATGATTCCCAAACTCACTCTTGGTCCTCCATAAGGATACACAGTGTCTGTGATACACACACACACACACACACACACACACACACACACACACACTAGTAGATAAAGTTTCTTTAAAAAGCAACAAGATTTACATGCGGAAGAGGGGGAAGCAAGATTCTAAGACCCTAAAGACGGAGAAGACCAACGATATGCAAGATACTCCACATAAGTTAGGGTTGGAGCAGTCAGGACTGGACTTTGTCTGACCTGTACAATGGGTGACCCCAAAGCCTAGCACAGATCACAGGGGAGAAGGATTCAGGCAGTAAGATCTTTAGAGGCAAGGGATTAAAAAGTAGTTCCCATGCTAACCAGTAGCCAAGAAGGGGCCCCAAGCTATGTTCAGGAGTCCTGAACCCTCACTAGGGTGGAGGACTCAAAGGGAAGTTTGGCAATCACACAAAAGGATGCTTCAGGGAATGTGAAGGAGGAAGGGGAGACACTGGCAGAGGGAGAGGGAGGGAAGGGAGAGAAAGGAAGTGGGGAAAAAAGGAGAGTGTAATGGGGGAGATGATGGGCAGATGATGGGAAAAGAGAGGGAGGAAGGAGAGGACCAGGGTACCTATTGAGCTTGTATGATTAGGGAAAAAAAATGTGGGAGAAAAAAAAAGTAACAAAAGATCAAAGTTTACAGCATTATTCTCTATCTTAGATGCCTAGAAGACCTCCATGTCACATATTATGTGGAAATTATGCTGAAATCACCCGAGATACACATATATTGAAGCCAGAATCTCCAATACAAGAGTGTACAGAGAAAGGATCTTTTAGGACAAAGCTAGATGAGGACATAGGTAAGATTCATATATTTAATCACCCATTGCCAAAGAGGAGACAAATATAGATGGATCACAGCAGCTAAGACAAGATTAAACCAAAAGAGCAGGGAAAGGATGAAGGAAAGGAAATCTGTCTAAATTTTGTTCTACAAAATTAGTCTACAAAGTTTTGCACTATGAAGAAATGTTATTTTCTAAGCAAAATAAAGGAGTCCTTCAATTCTACAACATTCAAGTTGCCTTATTGATTTTAAATGATGGGCAATTGTTTCAGTTTCAACAAGCAGCCTCTAATCTAAAATTATAGGCCAGGCCTACCATCTCCATGGCTCTTGCTTTGAAACTCTCCCCAAGAGGACCCATAGAGGAGGAGGACACTGAACCAAAGAGGAGGATGGATTTATTTATTTGTTTGTTTATTTATTTTCTTGTTTATTTATTTATTCAGTCTGAGCTCTCCCTCTTGGAAAGGGATTGTTTAATATAAACAGGCACCATGTTTTCAAAGCACTTAACTAACCTATTTCCATAGGTTCCCATCTGGACAGGAACTCTGCTTTGAGTTATCAGGGTCTAACATAGATAATATCTACATGAGATTTTTGGACCCAGAAGTTAGACTGATGCAGGGATGTTGTAGGGATGGGTAACTGAATGCTGTTTCTCAAACTGTGTTCCTCTAAATTCTTGTATTAAATTTCTGCCCTCAAGGTGATTGATCTATACATACAGTAGTTTGCAAATAACTGAAGTAAAGTGAAGCTCTAAGAGGATTCTAATCAGATGAAAGAAAAAGACAAAGAAATGTTTCCTTTTAGAAACAGGACAGCTCTTGTAGGAACTGGATGCTGCTGAATGTTGCCTGAACTTTGTGTTTCCACGTTTTAGACTGTGCAAAAATATATTTCTGTTTTAGTTATCATGTGTGGAGTCTGGGTATGGCAACTCATGATGACTAATCCATGTGTAGCATTCAGAGAGATCTGTTTCACTCAACACTAATAGAGTATATACAGTGTGCAAGTATTTTTCCTTTCTTCCTTTTCAGTAATGTAACATTTTGAGGTCTAATGTTGCTACCTTATTTAATTATAGAAATTAAGAAAAAGAAAGTCATTCCAAATTAAGCTCTCAGGCAAAATAACCATAATGTAGCAAAATTTTATACAAAAATATTTGTGTTAGGAAATATTAAATATATTTGGAAATATGTGTGGATAGTAAATTGAATATTAGTTTTTAGAAAGTAATTATTTATAACTCCTGAAATTTCTGAAAGTTAATCATATAGCAAGGGCTTGAAATAGAAATTAATCTTGAAAATTAAACATAACAGTTTTGTAAAGAATGCTAATGGGATGTCTGTTGGAAGAAACTAATGTCTAATGATATTATAAACAAATATAGCATGTCATGTCACAAATACATGGGTATGCATGTAAATCTACTCATATATATTCAATACATGTATGTTTGTAATGAACAAATATACTATCTATGTATTTCATCTTCTGAAGATGGGATTCACTAAATTACTAGGCCTGTTTTTAAGGACTCAGTCTAAAACAACTCATGGCAATTAGAAAGAATAATCTTTAATAAACAAATCTCATGTTTTTCTTAAAACACTAAGTACCTTCAATGTGACAAATGAAGCCACCTTCATAGTGGCTTCATTGCCAGCATGTACTTTCATTAGAACAAGTTTTCAGTAACCAGTAAAATTAATGTGAAATTATATAGTCATTGTTTCTTATTCTGCTAAACCAAGGGCTAAAAAGAAAAATAATCAGACTTGGGAAGTCAGGGGGATGAGTGTACAAATGATTTTATAACAATGCTGGTAAAAACAGAGTAATTCAAAGTATCTCAAATTCTTTACACTGGAGCAAGTGTACAAGCAAAATAAATATGACACTTCAAAATGCCACTTAAGCAGACATAGATGACATTGTGCAACGGGTAATCACAATGTTACATAAGATGTTCATGGATGGTCAGGATGCCTAGGGATTAATGTAATTACAAGTAATTTGAGTTTTAAGTTCTTTTTGGTATTTTTCTTAAATGGACAAAAAGACTACTGAAAATAATGTACCTTTTGAGTATGAGTCACGATAAAATAAGTAACCTTAAGCACATTAAGTTAAAGAGTCAGAAATTGTAGTCAAAGTATTTTGGTTATTTTTTTCTTTTAGCTTGATACCTTAGGGTAAAAATAAATGATTCCAGGATCTTTGCTTGGATACACTTGAAATAGGAGAAAGAAATAAGAAGATGAAAAGAACCACAAAGAAAAGAGGAGGGACAAGAACTGTGGGGAGCAAATATACACACACAGAGCCTGCCATACTCAAGACCTTGGATGTGAGCCATTGTTTATGAGCCATAGAGACTACATATTCTCTGCCTCTTGTTCAGGCAATGATCAATCTTTTTCTGCCATATTTATGATGTTTTTCTTACTTTTTTAAAGATTATTTTATGCTTGGGAGTATCGAAAGGCAGTGCCTGGAATTTAGATGAGAAACTGTACTTCAACCTTAGCTAAACGAAAGAGGAAGTGGTTCACTTAGGAACCACTTGGTGGTTGGTAAAAAAAGTGAAGCAGAAGGTTCGTTTATTGAATTCTGTTGTGAGTTAGATGCTTTCCCTGTTTTATCAAAAACAACCTGGAGAGTAGGAGTGACACAGGAGGGAAATCCTGCCAACCAAGTTCCATGGTAGAGGCTGCCATCCTAAGTATGGTGACTCTGAGGTGACATGCCAGGCACATTGAGAACTGGACAGGTCACAGTTACAAATGGATCTCTTCTGGCCAATGATTCATTTAGATCTATTCTTCTACTAAGTGCTGGGAGTCACAACTGAAAGATTTAGAATTTTAGTTGATGTGGAGATGCTTTGCAAACTTTTGGTGGATGGTAAAGAAAATAATAGCTTTTAAACTTTCACCAAGAGTTATAAAGCATTGTCAGTGCAACAGAACAGATTTATATTTCCTTTGTTTTCGTACAAAAGAAAACTGCTTATCCACAGAAACTTTGCTTCCAAGTTTCTGTGATTCATGATAAATAGGTTGAAATCTGCCGTAATTTACAGGCTAACACTTAACAATTAGCCACTGAACTCTTTAATGCTAGTTACAGTATATTACACCATGAAATGCTTAGGAATTTTGCAAAAGGTGTATAATATCCAGAAGCCAGTAACTGACCAAAGTAACATAACCATGAAAACAGCCTCAGTAAATTGTGGAAATCATAAATAAATGGAGCAGCAGTACATGCTTATGAGTCATAGAATCAAAACAGCTAGCCTGTCAACACAAAATTGATCTATAGCTTCAAAAAATGCCAAGCAGTGGAATTTACTCAGAGAAATTTATTTTAAAGGCCTGTAGAAATGCAACAGAACCTGAGTAACCAGAATATTTTTCAACAGAAAGAAATTCACAGAAATATGGTTATCTGACTTCAAAATTTTTATGTAACTATTATAAAAATAAATCAATGAGAGAGAAAAGTTCAAAAGCAGATTCACATAGACATAAAAGTGATTTTATGAAGTTACAATGTAATTCTGTATAGAAAAGCTTTCAGTAAATGTTGTGGGTAGAAATTTGATATGGATTTATTCAGTGTTTCAGCAATAAAAATAATTATGATATATACTTTATGTATACAGAAAATATTAACTCAATATGTATTATAGGCCTAAATGTACAATGTAAAACTACAAAATTTCAAGGATAAAAGCTTTCTGATATTAGATTAAGCAAATATTTCTTAGATATAACATCTGTAAAATGATGTAAGAGGACAGATAAACAATTTGAAATATCATCAGAATTAAAACTGTTATCTTTGAGTACAGTGTTTAAGAAAAAGAAAGCTTCAGGAAAGGAACAATATTTGCAAGTCCTATATCATTGATTAAGGACTTGTGCCTAAAATACACAAAACAAGCTCAAATATTAGTAATATCAGAAAGGAGAAATTGTAGAAAGATTTGAACAGACAGTTTCTGAGCACTCAAGGGATCATAGGTCCTCAGGCAAATAAAACTAAAATCTCAATAAGATGATACTGCACTGTTGTTGGAATGACTGAAATTATTATGGGAAGGAAAGAAATTCTAATATGGCATAGTTGACCACATGAAATGTTGAAACCACTTTTGAAATTAGTATATTTTATCATGTACCAAAAATGTTCAAGAAATTCCACTCCTAGGTATGTAGACACGACTCATGAAAGGGCAGGTCAGAACAAAGATTTACATAAAATTTTTCACAAGAGCATTGATCACAATGATGAAAACCTGTAAACAATTCTAAATGGCCATCCACATTGAAGTGGACAAAGATGTGAGATAAATGCTAGCTATCAGCTAATAATAAGTATTGATTTCTTGATTATGCAAAGCAGATGAATTAAACACAATAATTGTGTTGAATAAAAAATCAGTTGAAAAAGATTCTATAGCATATGTTTTTATTTATATAAGCTACAAGAAAATATTAACATATCTACAATAACAAAAATGGGATTACTTGTTGGGGATAAGGGTGAACATATATGGAGAGAGAAAGAGAGGGCGAAGGATAGAGGAGAGAGAAGGAAGGAAAGAATGAAGGAAGAAGGAAAGAATAAAGGAAGAAGAAAGAAAGGAGGGAAGGAGGGAGGGAAAGAGGGAGGGAAGAAGGAAGGACGAAAGGAAGGGAGGGAGGGAGGAAGGAAGGGAGGAAGGAAAAAAAAATTCAGGACAAAATGTTCAACTATTTCAGTAAATCTATCAAGTCAAACCCCATATACTCAGGAGTCAGCAGAAGGTTGTGATATTCAAGTCATGCCATGCTCAACATAGAATATAAAACATCTGTGCACTGAAACCTAGAGAGAGCATTTGTTTGTTTCATTTGGCTTGTCATGTGTTAGCAGAATACTAATGATAAAAAGCCAAGATATTTAGTTCCTAGAGTTGAAAGTCCTTTAATCTTTTTGTGTGGAAAAATATTCTAGCAATTTTTTTAAAAAGAACGAATGCAGAAATAAAAGGAATTCTCCTACCTCTATTACTGTTCTCATTTCCATTTTAATTTTGCTTACATTTGTTTGCTTCTGTCCTTCATTATGCCCCCTCCCCACTGCATATATTTCAATTTGATTTCAGTGGTTCATCAGATACTAATTACTTCAAATATCAGTGCACTTGCCTCTCCAGTCTGCTTTGCCCTATCATAAGGAGTTGGGTTGAGATATTTGGATGGTTTAGTAAAAGCAAAACATGAATGCATTGATGCTTTTAACTCTTGAAAAGGTCAGTATAGTTGGAAGGTTCAAGTCCTCTAGAGTATCTGCCACTGAGAAAATTGTTGTGATAACCACTACCAATGTGGGTTTGGAGCAGGCCAGGATACTAAATTGGAATTTCCAGTTGTATTGTGAGAAAGATAATACTTTTATTCTGTCTGTGAGATTTTACTCCCTACATGGTCTGGGAGCTTTCTTCATGACGTCGATATGTCAGTCAAAAAGTCTCAGGATATTTTACAATGGGTAATTATAGTTTTGGAATTATAAAAAACTGAAATTAAAGTTTATACCACTATTAACTGTGAAGATGAAGTTTCCTTAAATATCTTCTTCAGGAATAGCTTTCTTAATTTTAACCGGAGGAAAAAATATTATTTTTTCTTAAAAGAATAAACAGAACTTTATGAGAGTAGTAGGGAATTAATACAGAATATCCTAGTAACCACTTTGGATAGAGATGTGGAATCCATATCCATTCAGTGGTTAAAGAGAGGGACAGGTTCCAAAGGAGAGACCAGTTGAGGTCCCTCACCTTTACTCCTATGATTTGTCCAGAGAATGAGCTTGGGAATGAAAATGGTTAATCTCAAACCAGCTCAGTCTTCCTACTGCAAATGGGAGAGAAACTTCTGTTTTAGGTGATATATCCTGTATCCTCCAGTGGCTTTGCGTTTTAGAGATCAGAATGAGATGGGCAACCCTTAGAGAAGTGTTCTTCTCACAGAGATCCAGAGCAGTGCCATTTTGGGAGCATCCCTTCAAGGCAAGTTTCTGCTTCTCAGAAAGTCAGAGATGATCTGTTGTTGAGATCTACGTTACCATACCTACACTGCAAAGGAGATGTCAGATTCTGAGTTAAATACACGCAAGTGGCAGCCAGGGTACTGAAGCTCCAGAACAAATACGCAAGGATGCGTTCTTGAGAAAGTCTCTGTGGTCATTGCTGACATATAACTGTTCCTTTCTTTTTAGTAATCAATTATTACTGACTTTCTCAT
Organism: Typhlomys cinereus; assembly: GCA_023101885.1. Classification (NCBI taxonomy): domain Eukaryota; kingdom Metazoa; phylum Chordata; class Mammalia; order Rodentia; family Platacanthomyidae; genus Typhlomys; species Typhlomys cinereus. Next base: position 1,655,510 of record JALPQD010000094.1, on the reverse strand, counting down.
AGGTTATTTTTTATGATTTAAGTTAGTTGTTCAGTATATTTGCCCAAAAGAAAGTTTTCTGACAAAAATGCTTTGTCTTAAATACCTGCCCAAATATCTTGACTTTAGGATGCTCTAAACATGGTTCCAAAGATGTTTTGTCTTTTAGTTTGAATTATTTTTGAATGTTATTCTTGCTGTCTATAAACTGTGTGAGGATCATGCACCTTCTGGCTCAGTTTTTGACACTATTAACACTGATGACACTTGTACTTAGAGGCTATGGAAAAGTCTGCAGAAAACAGGACTTCCTTATTGGCCTGGAGATGGTTGGTAGTGAAGGAAAGGATGCTGACTTGGGGTCTGAAGTTAGTGTTTTAGTGTCTCAGCAATAGCCCGCTCTTCTGGTATCAGACTTTTCTCTTCAGTAGCTGATATAAATGCATGCCTCAAAACACTTGGAGGAAAAAAAGTTTTTTTTTCTTGCTTGCTATAATAGTTACTCTTTACTATTGCTATGAGAGAGCATTCAAAGCCAAGCAAACAGAAAGGGATATTTATCCAGGTTATGGTTTCAGAAGGGAGAAATAGTCTTTCATGGCAGAGGCAACATGACTGGTGGCTGAGGCTGGAGGCAGGTTAAGTCACTACAAACATTGTGAAGGCTCAGAGATGCTCAGTCCAGTAGCCTGGTGGGTGATGGCTGAAGGCTGAAGGATTCATGGAGAGTCAAAGAAGCAAAGGAGGGAAGAGAGTTTTCTAGCAAAAGTTTGGAGAATATATCTTCAAAGTTTCTGTTCTAAGCTTCCTTTTATCTGGTCTGATACTGGAAGGTTCCAATCAAATCTAGGGCTCGTGTTTGTATTGTAAATGTATTTATCTGTATAATTTCTTTGGGTAGTCTGACAACTGATCTTAGTTAATGCCAGGTGTGTTCAAGTAGACACTCAGAATTAACTATCACAATTACAATTCTTGTTTGTACTTTAACAACACAGAGCTGAAGGTATAGCTCCCATAACATATCCACACAAAGAACTGAGGGAATAAAAACATTTTATTTGTTTATTTGTAGGAGAAAGATATGAGAGAGAGAGAGAGAGAGAGAGAGAGAGAGAGAGAGAGAGAGAGAGAGAGAGAGAGGCACATACGCATATGCTTCTTTCTGTACATAGAGCACAGTTTGAGATTAGAGGATCAGTTCAGGAAATAAGTTTTATCTTTCCAACATATGGGTTTCTTGGGATAAAACTTTGGTCTCCATGATTGCGAGAAGGCACCTTAACCAAAAAGCCTCTTTCCAAAATGGCAGCATCTATCTCAAGCAAATCAACTTCAGGTCCTGTCTCCCCCATCTAGTGATAAGCACAATAAATGAGTAACAGTTAACAGGTTATTGAAGCAAGGGCTTTGGAGCCACAACAGACTGTCTGTCTACTATATTATCAAAAAAGTAGGCCAAAATATATTGAGCTTTAAGTCTCTATTTCAAATTCCTATGTCTAAATAAAGGAAATTAAAGCTAATTGAATGTTATTATTTTGTTAGTGTTGTTGGATATTTATTTGTGCTGGACCATCGTAGGAACATGATGGTAAAGTTAAAAGACCACTTAGTTTTACACACTGAGTTCAAAATGACTTCCCATAGCCAATCAGAATTTATATTCATGTAAATGTAAAAGTTCATTATATATGTATAAATTGTATTATGATATGAGTGTAACATAAAAGAATGTTCATATCAGTAAGCTGTTAGTAAGAACATTCAGGAAGTCATGATATTTAATTGGCCATGACTAGAAACTTTCCTACTGTTTCTCCAAGTGCTGTTCTGATATATATTCCCACCTGCAGTGTATAAACATTCATTTTTCTCCACATCCTACCCAGCACTTCCTGCCTCTTCTCTTCTGACAATAGCTACACTTTCTAGAGTGAAGTAAATATCTGGTCATGATTTTAATTTAAAATTATTAACTCTTACTGATATTGCATGTCTTAATGCTGCTGTTTACAATTTGTATTTCTTCTCTTGTTTTATTTTTGAGATTTTGCTTTTTGCTTTTTTTGTGAGGTGGAGTGACCCTGTCCAGGCTGGGCCAATGCCTCTTACTCATCAACTTGCCACCATGCTTGGCATAGAGATCTGACTCTTTAGGAAAATGATAGCTTGGATCTATTGGTCATTTTCAATAAAGTGTATTTATTATTCTGTTGCTGTTGAGATCTTAGAGTTCAATATTTTCTGGGTTTTAAATTGTCTAGTACATTCACCTGTCCAACTCATTGCATACTTTTCACACTTCAATATACACTGAATTTCACACTGAATTCATATAGTTCTTGTACTTACAGTAAATTCCTCCATATTCTCATTCAAATTTGTTGTTACCATTATCTATATTTTCCCATTTTCTCTGTCATAAGGAGAAAACCTTTCATGGTTTGAATGTGAGTTTTCCCCACAGGCTCATGTGTTTGAATACTCAGATGATGTTTAGGAAGGTCATAGCAACTTTAGAAAGGGAGCCTTGCTGGCTGAAAGCACTTCATAGGGAGTGGGCTTGAGTTTGGTTAGTCTGACCATGCTTTTGGTAGGAGCCTGCTCTTGAAGCTTTCAGTTTGCTCTCTCAGTCTCTATGATGTCTGTAGTGACCTAAACCTTCTCCAGCTTCTGACTGACAGCCATGCCGTTTCTGCCATTAAGGACTGTATCTCCCCCTCTGGAACTATAAACCAAATCAATCTTACCCTTTCTCCCCTTTAAGTTCCTTGAGTCTGAATAGTGTCTCACAGCAATAGGAAGAGTAACTGGTACAAAACCTCACATCCCCAAAATAGAACTACTAAAGGAACCTCTAATTCCACTTCTGGGGAAATAGCCAAAGGAAATCTAGTGATAGGTTAAAAAGACATTTGCTTCTATACATGGCAGGTTCCCGCTCGTTTGTCTACTCTCATGGGGGTTCAGGCTTTCCACCGAATGTTCTTATTTCTCTTGTGTTTAACTATAGTCTATTGAGGCATGTTGATATGTCAGTCATTATACAGGTCTGGCAAGGACAAATCTCATTGCAGCAGTCAGACAGGAGGGTGGGAGAGAGTGGAATTGATGATGGGAAGGAAGGAGGAATGGGAAGGAAGGAGATAGAGGAAAACAGGGATGAATACTCGACATGCTTGTAAAACTAGAATAAAATAATAATAAAAAATAAAAAGTGGAAAATCTTTTAAAAAGTGATACTCACTTTGAGCTGTGGTCTTCACAAAAATTCTTCCTTTATTCTTAAGGATATGATTGGATGAAATACTTTGCCCTTGTATCCTAAAAAGAAAAAAAAATCTGAATTTCTGTAATAGTTACTCTTTACTATTGCTGTGAAACATTCGAAGTCAGATAACTTAAGGGAGAAAGGGAGATTTATTCACCTTAGGGTTCCAGAGGGAAAATACATGGCAGAGAAGGCATGGCTGGCTGAAGCTGACAGGCAGGCTAAATCACAGCAGACCTCCACATGGCGGAAGGTCTCGCTTCTTTAATCCTCTGCCTTCTGTTCTGTGGCTCATTTTATGTGGTCCACTACTAGGAGGTTCTCATGGAATTTATGGAGGTTCCAATGGGATCTATGGCTGATCTTTGTAATTTCAAGATACCCTCTTCAGGTGGTCTCAGCTGATCTTTCTAGGTATGGTCACAGCTGATCTTAGTTAATGCCAGGTATGTCAAGGTGACACCCAGGAATAACTATCACAATCTCTATGCTTATTTTAGTGTATAATTCAAAATAGTCAAGAAGTAGAGCCAACCTAAGTGTCTATCAACTGATGAATATGTGAAAACTGTGGTATAAGCCCAGTATTGTAGACTATTGTATAGGTATAAATTAACATAGAGAGATAAGCATAGGATCTCATTATCGAACAAAACAAGTTCACAGAAATTGAGGGTAAAATAATGGTTACCATTGCATCAGGCCAGAGTGCATAATATCAGAGAATTTTGGAATTCTCATTCCTAATCAAACCATCAAAAATTTTCTCCACATCAAGACTCAGGGACTCTTACAGAAGAAGTAATGGCAGGATTCTGAGCCTAAAGGTTGCATGAGGTACTTGTGATCAGCACACTCTAATTGTGGAATATGGATGGAAGAGCTCAAAAGCTCTAGAGTGAGAACTTCTATGAGCAGATCTCCACAATAGCTGACATTAACATTCCCCCAAAGTTGAGCAAGAATCTCAAAATAAATTACTGCACTCAGAGAATGACTCTGTGGCAGATACTGGATAAGGAAAGAGGAGCATCTTCTTTTATATTTGCCCACTGAAGTGCCACATATACTACAACAAATATCTGATTCTCTTACCAACACAGGCCTCCCAAAAAGAGTGCTGCAATCCATACATACAGAGGGACAGGTGGTAAGTTTGATTGAAGAGGAGAGCAGAGGTTAAGAAGGGTTGTTAGGAAGGATGGAAGAAGAGAGAGGTGGTTGGAGAAGGTGTCATAGCAATGACACAAGCCCATTTTACATGTATATGAAAAATTCTAAATTAAAAAATTAAGTAACAGTTATTTTGAGGCAAAAATAAAGCAAAATAAAAATAGTGATTGCCAGAGGCTGGGCAGAGTAGGAGACAGATGAGCAACATAGATCAATAGGCTCTATATTTTGCTTAAACAGGAGTTAATCTGCAAGATGTGAATTCATTTCATTTCTTTTAGTGGGGAGAGGGGAAGCAGTTATATGTGTGACAAGTGTGTGTAGTCAGAACACAACTTTCCAAAGTCAGCTCACTCATTCTATCATGTGGGCTTAGAGAATTGAGCAGCTGGGCATGTCTGTTCACAGGTGCATATATTTACTTCATGAGTCATCTTGATGACCCATAAACACACTTCATTCTGCAAACTCGTACCATGCATGTTCCCTGATAGAAATAATGGACTACTTCAGGAAAAAATCCACAGAAGACATAGCAAAAAGATGAAATTACTGTACAGTTATTACGTATCAGAAAGCACAGACAATGCCACAACATTGCGTTGGCCTTCCTGTCACGTAATGTCAGAAATTCAGGACACAGGAGAGAAGGAGACTATGTAAAAAGAAAAGAGAAACCCAGAAAGATGAAAGGCTTTGGGTTGTGAGAGGACAATGAACAGGCTCTAACTGTGTGAACAGCTATAAGATAGGAGTGTGGCACATTATATTTTAAGATGAGCAGTCTCTTCATTTATTCATGCAATAACTATTGAGCACTGTGCAATGCTTTGGCAATAGGGGTGGACTTCTTGAAATTTACACTCAGTAAGGCAACTGAATCGTAGCTGTGACTGAATCCAACATTAATATACCCCCATCTTTCATCCTCCCTGCAGGAGAGCAGCTATTACCTCTCTTTAGACAGTAGGAAATTAAGAAAATGAGGAGAGTCAAGTCACCAGTTAAGTGTCAGACTCTGCAGGAATCAAACCCAGTTCTGCTTGGCAGCAAATTATTCTATCATTGCTTTCTCAGCAAGAACACATCTCCACATGAGAAACAGGAGATGCATTCTGGGCTCATATCCTGCCTAATGGCGGCTTATTTTGAATAAAGGAGATTAAAAACAATGTGAGGGCCTTAGCAGAAAACTTGCAAGTGAAAACAGTGAAAGCAAAAGATAAGAGACAATACCTCCTCAGGATCTTTCAGAAATTTTAGAAAAGGAAACTCATCAAAGTGATTGGAGCACATGACTGAAATACTTACATAAAATGCATGTTCACAAGAATAAGAATAAAAACCCAATATTTTAAAATGAGATTTCCTGCTACTTGATATTCAGAAAACAGAAGGAAATTAGTGAAATACCTTCTTCCAACCAGGCCAGCACCTATGATAGAGTTTCTGTTGTGCTACTAAGAGGTCTGATCAATAGTTTGAGCTGGTGAAAACTACTGTACCATACTTTCCACATTGCCAAGAAACAATGTATACTTCTCACCCAAGAGGCTCACAAAAACATTATAAATGCCACATTGTTATCACTTTGCTTATGTCTGCCTACCATCTGGTGGGTCAGAACAGGCCTTTTTGCTACTGTCTTTAAGTGAAAATAATGTGTCTATTCTGCCTGTACCTGACATTTTGAAATGACACATGTAGATTACAGTGTATTCACTCCTCAGACAGTCTACACCTTCTATAAGTGACTTGGGGTTGAAAAAAGTGTTAGACTGACAAAAATGGTGCATTCCAGTAAGGGCAATCTTGGTGTTAATGCTTGTGCATTCATTTTTGTTCCCATACAGAATTGTTTATTCAAAAGATATGCAATTTAATCAAGGATTTTTGAAATTGTAGGACAGAAGAAAAAGCTCTTTCTATGTTTCTCTATCTTTGTAACTGTCAGATAACTTATTTCCATAACCTAGAGGCTTAAACAACATGTGTGTTAGGGCTGTGTGTGGGGTGAGTGTGTATGTGTGTATATGTGTTTTTGTGTTTGTATATATGTACAAAAGGGCACTTGAGTGTGTATTTCTGTGGAGACTCAAGGGTGACTATTGGGGATCATCTTGGTTTGCTCTACTTTCTTCTACCAGGCTCTGTCTGCTACAGCAAAATTCAGAAACTGTTGAATTTTTTTCCACCTGGCATCTTTATGTGGTATCTGAACACAGGTCCTTTTGCTTTCAATGCAAAATCTTTTAACCTTGAGTCCTGTCGCCAGCCCAACAACATGGATTTGTATTCTCACCATTTCTTTTTGTGTTGTTATGGTGCGCTTAACGGGCTTACCATAATATAGTGAAGAATGAAGAGACTATAGACTTATACCAGAGTCTCAATACTTTTTTTTTTTTGGTAATGCTTGAAATATGAAATTGTTTTTGGGGCTGGAGAAGTGGCTCAGAGGTTAAGCCTCCGCTTTGCAGGCGGAAGGTCCTGAGTTCGGATCCCAGGTCCCACGTATAGACGCCAGGCAGAAGCGGGGGCGGCCTGCGCTTCTGGCCCTGGTAGGGCAGAGCCTGTGAATCCCGGGGCAGAAGGAGGTGGAGGCGTCCATGGTGGTTCACGAATTCGTCCGTGGTTCTACACATACACACAGACATACACACATGTGCGCACATACACACGCACATGCTCACAGTTGAATAAATAATAATAAAAAAAATTTAAAATACAGAAATTGTTTTTATAGTGTTGTCAGCTTCATTTCAGTTTCTGTGACAAAAAGGATTATGTAAATGTCCTAATTTTTAAAATTTATTTGATAATTTCATACATGAATGCAAAGAATTTATATCATCTTATCCTTTTCTCACCAATTGCATCCCTCTTCTTTTCTCACTACATACTTTCTCTTTTCAATTTAGTCTTCCTTCTACTTTCACATCTTTTTGTATGTAGGGTGCAAAGAGTTTCATCTGGGATGTCTGTATTGGTATATGCCAGAGTACTTGCTGGGGCATGGATAAGTTGTCTGTGAGTAAATCACTGAGGAAAGTAGTTCCCTCCTTGTGTCTGGCATTAACCCTCAATAGTCTCTCAGGGTGGTGTGAAGTATCTGGAGCTCTTTCCCCTTCCATGGTGCAATGTCGATAAGCCAAATATTTGCAGATGTTGTGGATATAGACATCCCAGAAGGGAGTTATTAGGTGCAGTAGCCCTGACATGCAGAGGATACTGTATGGCAGCATCCTTCCCCACCCTCAGGGTCTCACATTTGTACCATGCCCTCTTCTGCATGGTTTCCTGAAATTTGAGAAGGGGGCTATTTAGATGTCTGCTTTATGGCCAAATACTCTACAGTCGTCATACAGACATTTTAAATATATTTTTAAAGGAAGAAGACCTTTATTCCAAAGGATGGTGTTCATAACACATAGTAAAGAACCTTTGCAATGTTGTCTTTCTAGAATAGTTCAGGAGATGCAAAAGAGAGCATATAAATGAAAGTAGAACTAATGAGAACAAACTAATGAGTTTCCAATTCACAGAAAACTTTCCAGGATCATTTTCAAGGAAGGTTAGTACTGTCCCAGGAACATGCCTATGGCAGGAAGTTCAGGAGGAACTGGGACTGGGAGGAATCTAAGGCAGCAGGTATTGCTGTTCTGCTTCAGGCAATGCACGTGTGGTGTGATGACTAGTCAATGGTTGTATAGTTTGTTTTGTAATGAAGATAATGCTGGTGGAGAGGGATGGTATCCCTTGATTGACTACTTTTAACTAAAAATGAAGCTACTGCTATACTATCTTCATTGTATTTCTAAGGAGAAGATGACACAATTATGCTAAACTTCAAATCTTTTATTTTATAATTTGTATTCTCCAAGTCTCAGGAATTTTTCATTTTGATAGTTTCACACTGAATAGATCTGCATATGTAAATATAAAAAAATCAAATATATTAGGTGCATAGAGTATACATAGTTACATCTGTTACAGTCAGACACATGCTTCTTAACATTATTTCATTAATTTTACTATATGCTTAATTTTATTAGAAATTCAAAATGCAAAGAAACAAAGACTCATGCCAACAAACAGTTGAATCAAACTAATGGCTAGATACCAGTTGAAAGACTGAAGTCTTCCTTATACAGAAAAATGGGAAGCATCTTAGTGTCTAAGCAAACAAGCTCAGACATGAAGCAGAGAAAAGATAAACACACACACACACAAACACACACACGTCATTGCAAATGGATGGAAGTTACTGAAAAGGTTTAAATTCATACAAAAAGAAAGAGGAAAAGAAGGAAGAAAACAAAGAAAGTAAAAGGAAGGAAGGAAAGAAAGCAGAAGGAAGGAAGGAAGGAAGGAAGGAAGGAAGGAAGGAAGGAAGGAAGGAAGGAAGGAAGGAAGGAAGGAAGAAAGGGTGAGAGGGATGGAGAGAGGGAGGGAGGAAGAGAAGGAAGGAGAGAAGGAAGGAGGGAAGGAGAGAGGGAGAAAGGGAAGGAGGGAGGGGAGGAGAGAGGGAGAAAGGAAAGGAAGGAAAAGGGATGAAATGGAGAGGAAGCAACGAGAGAGGCAAGAAAAAAAATGGAAAGAAGAAAAGATGTAAAATAGAAGAATGGATAGTATGCACCACACAAATTTTACTTTATGTGCAAATGGGCTTTCTATCAGGCAGTTAACTGATAACTACTTCAGGTGACTTCAGTCATTGGCCATCTTGACTTTTCACTCGTGCTTACAATTTTCAGAATCAGAACTATTTTGGTTCATCTTTTCAATAATAAAATATGTCCCTTTATCATTGAGGCATGAATCTAAAGGTGAAATAAATGTCTATCCAATGTCAACTATTTCTTGGAAATGTACGTCATCACGAATGGATTTTAAGTTATTTAGATATAAAGGTTAAAGATACACACACGTGCACACACACATACAAACACACACAAAAGAACTTCTGTTTCTCTTTCATTCCCTTTGCTGTGATCTTACTGTTTTAAGTTTATTACAAAAGTGTTGTCTTAACATCTATGATCAAATGCAGGCCAAAGGAATCTTCACAGCAGTTAAGGTGCAACACAACTCTGCTCACATCATCTCATGCTCGAAGATCTCTTAATTTAAGATTTTTGTCAAATGAGACACTATTTCCCAGGCTGTCTTCAGTCTCTCCACTGAAGATTCATCTCATATTTCCATTATCGCACACATTCATGCCTTAAGAAAATGATTCTTCTTTGTACGTTGAACTCATCAGCACCTAAAGGTTTTTTTTTTCCTGTAGTTTTCTCTACTGTTGACTTATTTCTGTGTGAGTCCAACTTAAATCCTCTTTGTTCTTGTAGAATTAACTGCCACTTATTTTCTTTTTTTTTTTTTTTTTTTATTAAAAATTTAATTATACATTTTAAAATTTTTTACCAGTTCCCTCCCTCCCCCCTCCCCTTCCCCCAGTGTCTCCCCCCCAATTCCCAGAGAGTCCTTTATTGTGTGCGCCTAACTCTCCACTGGGTCCTCCTCTCCGATGACATATAAGGACCCAGTGGCATTTCCATAAGCCCTTTCTCTTGTTCCCCTTAATCATAAGATTACTACTATGGCTGTCAATCCCTTGCCTCCAGGGGTCTCGGTGCCCTTAACAGATGCTAGACTTTATGAGGGCAACAGTGCGCTGGACATTGCGCAGGGCATGCAAAGTTCCATTATGATTGCTTTGGCCCCAACTATTGTTGAGAATCTTGCAAATCGTTGCTCCTCCCATCCTTTTGCTCTTACAATCTTACCGCCCCCTCTTCCGCAAATGTCCCTGAGCTCCAGGATGGGGAGAGATTAGGCTGTCCTAGTTCTATGTGATTGATATAGAGTCTCTGAAGTTCTGGATTGTGGTTTGTTGATTTTCTTTTGCAGTTTTTCTGCTCCTGCAATTCCCTTCACTCCATTCTGCTGGGCACTGTATGTCACCCCCTGGCCAGAGACAAAAAGCTGTTAAACTGGAGTCTTGTTGTAATAGCACATTCAAGGGTAGATGTAATAAGAGTAGGAAACCTCACTGAGGGCGGGGTCCATTACCCATTTGCACAATGATTACTTTTTATCTGCTAGACTATATGCCCTCCCCTTCTGGTGAGATCAGGAAAGAACGTCTGTGAACTTAACCAGGTTTCTCATTACTTACTTGCAGACCTTGATGGAGGCTTATTTTCTCTGCTGTAACATGGTCTCCTCTCTCCTTGTTTCTGGTGTGGCCCTCCTAACCCATCTCTCTTGTTCATAATCCTTGCAATTACTGTGTTACATAGGTTTACTTTTGAGTGTCCCAATGTGGGCTGGGCGAGTTTGGTACTAGGAGCCACCTATTAGGGAGTACATACGGCGCTTAATTTTCTGGGTTTGGGATACTTCACTTAATATAATTCTTTCTAATGACATCCATTTCCCAGCAAATTCCAGTAATTCATCATTTTTGATGGCTGAGTAGTACTCCATTGTATAGATGTACCACAGTTTCCTTATCCACTCGTCAACTGTTGGACATTTAGGTTGATTCCATGACTTTGCTATTGTAAACAGTGCTGCTATGAACATGGTCGAGCTTGTGCTATCGAGGCGAACCTCTGCTGCTTGGGGGGTTATTCCCAAAAGTGGGATAGCAGGGTCATATGGCATTTCAATCTTTAATTTCTTTAAGAATCTCCAGACGGCTCGCCAGAGTGGCTGTATGAGCCTGCATTCCCACCAACAATGTAGGAGAGTTCCCCTCTCCCCACATCCTCTCCAGCATTTGTCGTTGTTTGTACTGTGGATTTTTGCCATCCTGACCGGGGTGAGATGATATCTCAGGGAAGTTTTGATTTGCATTTCCCTGATGGCGAAGGAAGTGGAGCATTTTTTAAGATAATTGTTAGACATTTTAATTTCATCCCTGGTAAAGTTTCTTTGAAGTTCCAGGGCCCATTTTTTAATTGGGCCAGTGTTTTCCTTGGAGTTTAATTTTCTAAGTTCTTTGTGCACTCTGGACAGTAGAGCTCTGTCAGATATGTGGTTAGTGAAGATTTTCTCCCATTCTGTGGGTTGCCTTTGAGCTCGTGTGACAATCTCTTTATCTGAACAGAAGCTCTTTAATTTCACAAGATCCCAACTGTTGAGAGTTGGTAGCAGTGACTGTGCCATTGGATGTCTGTTTAGGAAGTGTTGGCCTAGCCCAATCAGCTCGAGGGAGTTCCCTATCCTTTCAACTATGGCTTTTAAAGTCTCTGGCCTGATATCAAGGTCCTTGATCCATTTGGAATTAAGTCTTGTACATGGTGACAAGTACGGGTCCAGCTTTAATCTTCTGCATGTGGAGATCCAGTTTTGCCAACACCATTTGTTGAAGATGCTGTTCTTTTTCCATTGGATTCTTTGGGCCCCTTTGTCAAAGACCAAATGGCTGTAACTTTGTGGGCTTATATCTGGGTCTTCAATCCTTATCCATTGATCTGTGTGTCTATTTTGGAGCCAGTACCAGGCTGTCTTTATAACTATGGATTTGTAGTATAGACTTAGGTTTGGTATGGTAATACCTCCAGCTGTGTTTTTGTTACTCAGGATTGTTTTTGCTATCCTGGGTCTTTTGTGCCTCCATATGAACTTTGAGATTGTTTGGTCAACTTCTTTGAAGAATTGCTTTGGGATTTTGATTGGTATAGCATTGAATCTGTATATTGCCTTTGGTAGGATGGTCATTTTTACAATGTTGATTCTGCCAATCCAGGAACAAGGGAGGTCTTTCCACCTTCTGGTGTCTTCTGCAATTTCTTTCTTTAGGGTTTTAAAGTTTTCATTGTAAAGGTCTTTTACCTCCTTAGTTAGGTTTATACCAAGGTATTTCATTTTTTTAGGGGTTATAGTAAATGGCATGGTTTCTCTCAAGGCTTTTTCACTTCTTTCATTCTGGGCATATAGGAAGGCCTCTGATTTTTGCACATTTATTTTGTATCCTGCCACCCTGCTGAACTTCTCAATTAGTTCCAGGAGCTTCCTGGTGGAGTTTTTGGGATCACTCAGGTATAAGATCATGTCATCTGCAAATAGAGATAGCTTGACTTCTTCCTTGCCAATTTGAATCCCTCTTATGTCCCTTTCTTGTCTTATGGCTTCGGCTAAGACTTCAAGTACAATATTGAATAGAAGTGGTGAGAGTGGACAGCCTTGTCTTGTTCCTGATCGAAGTGGGAATGCTTCCAATTGTTCCCCATTGAGCATAATCCTTGCTGTGGGCTTGTTGTATACAGCTTTTATTATATTGATAAAAGTTCCTTCCATTCCTACTGTCTCTAGCGTTTTGATCATAAAAGGCTGTTGGATCTTGTCAAAAGCTTTTTCTGCATCTATCGAGAGTATCATGTGGTCTTGGACTTTGGACTGGTTTACATGATGAATTACATTTATTGATTTGCGTATGTTGAACCAACCTTGTGTGCCGGGGATGAAGCCTACTTGGTCCCCATGAATGATCTTTTTAATATGTTTTTGAATCCGATTTGCTAAGACTTTGTTGAGAATCTTTGCATCTGTGTTCATCAGGGAGATCGGCCTATAGTTTTCTTTTTTAAGTGAATCTTTATTAGGTTTTGGGATTAAAACGATATTAGCTTCATAGAAGGAATTTGGTAGTGTTCCTTCCTTTGCTATTTGATGGAACAGTTTAAGGAGTATTGGTGTTATTAACTCCTTAAATGTCTTGTAGAACTCTGTGCTGAATCCATCTGGTCCAGGACATTTTTTGGTGGGAAGATTCGAGATTACTTCCTCAATTTCCTTATATGTTATAGGACTATTTAAGTAATTCACAACTTCCTGATTCAATTTAGGTAAGTTGTGTTTACTTAGAAATTCATCCATCTCTTTTGTGTTGTCAAACTTCACAGAGTATAAGTTTTTGAAATATGATGTTATAATTCTCTGGATTTCTTGGGTATCCGTAGTGATAACTCCATGTTCATTTCTAATTTTGTTAATTTGGGTTTTCTCTCTCTTGCTTTTGGTTAGTTTAGCTAGGGGTGTATCAATCTTGTTGATTTTTTCAAAGAACCAGCTTTTCGATTTGTTGATTTTTTCTATCGTTTTCTTAGTCTCGATTTCAGATATTTCTCCCCTTATTTTGCTAATCTCTTCTCTTCTACTGCTTTTGGGATCAGATTGCTCTAGTTTCTCTAAAGCTTTAAGCTGCATTGTTAAGTTGTTTATTTCTGATGTTTCCATTTTTTTGATGTGGGCATTAAGAGCTATGAACTTACCTCTTAGAACAGCTTTCATTGTGTCCCAGAGATTTTGGTAAGTTGTATTTTCGTTATCATTCACTTTCAGGAAATCTTGAATTTCCTTTTTAATTTCTTCCTGAATCCAGTTCTCGTTCAGCATCATAGTGTTAAGTTTCCAGGAGTTAGTGTATTTTCTCTTGTTTGATGTGTTGTGGATGTCCAGCTTTAGGCCGTGGTGGTCTGATAGGGCACAGGTTAGAATTTCAACTTTCTTGTACATGTGTAGATTCATTTTGTGGCCCAATATGTGATCTATTTTGGAGAAAGTTCCGTGTGCTGCTGAGAAAAATGTGTATTCTTTGGTGCGTGGGTGAAAAGTTCGATAGAGATCTGTGAGGTCCATTTCTTTCAGGGTTTGATTAAGTTCCAAAGTGTCTCTGTTAAGCTTTTGACCTGTTGATCTATCCCATGTAGAGAGGGCGGTGTTGAAGTCCCCAAGAATTATCGTTTGGGGGTTGATTTCTTGCTTTAGACGCTGTAGGGTTTTCTTAATGAATGTGGAGGGGCCCGTATTGGGTGCATATATGTTCAGTATTGTGAAGTCTTCCTGGTGAATTGTACCTCTGACTAAAATGTAGTATCCATCCGTGTCTCTTATAATTTTTTTTGGTTTGAAATCCACTTTGTCTGATAGCATAATGGCTACCCCTGCCTGTTTTCTGCTTCCATTTGCTTGTAGAATTGTTGACCAGCCTTTTATTTTTAGAGCGTGCCTATCTTTTGTGGTGAGATGGGTTTCCTGCAGGCAGCAGATTGATGGATTGTGATTTTTAATCCAAGTTTGTAATCTGTGTCTCTTGATCGGTGAATTAAGTCCATTAACATTTAGTGTTATAATGGAGAAACTATTGTTAATTCCAGACATTTATTATGTTTAGTAGCTTTTATAAGTATATTGCTTCGCTTTTAATGGTGTTATATTTGCCTTCTGTTCTCCTGGATATGCCTGTTTTTTTCTTCACGCTTGAGTATCATTTCTAGCAGTTTTTGAAGGCCTGGTTTGGTGGCCATGTATCCCTTAAAGTTGTCTTTGTGCTGGAAAATTTTTCTTTCTCCCTCGATCATGACTGATAGTTTTGCAGGGTAAATCAGCCTGGGTTGACATTTTTGCTCATTCAATACTTGAAGTATGTCTCTCCAAGCTCTTCTTGCTTTTACTGTTTCGACTGAGAAGTCATTTGTTATTTTAATAGGTTTGCCTTTAAAAGTGACTTGTTTTTTCTCCCTTGAAGCTCTCAGCACCAGTTCTTTATCTTGAATGTGGAGTGTTTTAACTATTATTTGCCGCGGTGTGCTTCTAGTTTGGTCGTATCTGTTTGGGGTGCGGAATGCCTCTTGTATATGAATGGGCCTCTCTTTCTTTAGATGAGGAAAGTTTTCCTTGATGATCGTTTGAAAAATTTCCTCAGGGGTGGTATTTTGAGATTCTTGCTCCGGTATTCCATGAATACGCATGTTAGGCTTCTTCAGGGTGTCCCATATCTCTTGGATATTTCTCTCAAGTATCTTTTTGGCTTTAACAACCTCTTCCATTGAGCTGGCTAGTACTCCCACTTTATCTTCAAGGTCTGAAATTCTGTTTTCTGCTTCATTAGTTCTGTTGATAAGACTCTCTGTGGCGTTCTGGGTTGAAGATAACTTGTCTTTTAGCTCAGTTTTAAACTCTGCTTGAGTTTGTTTTAACTGTTCTATGCCACTTTTTGTTTCTTGCACTGTTTTTCTCAACTCCTCCAGATGTCTGTTGTGTTCCTCTTCAAAGCGATTGATTCGATTATGTAATTCCTCCCGGATTTCCTCTTTCATAGTATTGAACATGGTAATGATCATATTTTGAAAGTCGTTATCCTGGGTCAGGCTTTCTTGGCCTTTTTCCGCGGGTTTGTTCTTTTTGGAGTCTAACATTATGGGATTAATTTCTTCAGTGGGAGATTTGTTTACTTGAGTGTTGCTTCTCATGGATTTGCACTTTGACTTTGGCATTGTCATTTTAACTCTTAAGATCTCTCAATTTCACTAAACTGAATTATTTGGCCTGGGGTACTGGTGGGCGGGGCCTGAACGGGGACTTACCTAGGGAGCGGGGTGAGGCCCGGGTGGACCGCGTGCGTGTCCTGACTGGCGGAGCGGGGTGGGGCGAAAAGGGAGGATGGGCGAAAAGGGAGGATGGGCGCAGGGGGAGGTGCTCCTCGTTCCCTGGGCCCCCGCGCGGCTCCGGCTGGATGGCGGGAGTCGGAGCCGGGTCCCCGTGGGCTGACCTGGGGTCCTAGAGCGCGCGTTGAGGCCCGGCTGGATCTCGCCTACGCGTCCCGACCGGCGGAGCGGGGGTGGGGCGAAAGAGGGAGGCTGCGCGCGTCGGCGTGGAGCTATTTAACCCGAGGGCAGCTGGGGCGGGGCCCGGGCGCAGGGGGAGGTGCTCCTCGTTCCCTGGGCCCCCGCGCGGCTCCGGCTGGATGGCGGGAGTCGGAGCCGGGTCCCCGTGGGCTGACCTGGGGTCCTAGAGCGCGCGTTGAGGCCCGGCTGGATCTCGCCTACGCGTCCCGACCGGCGGAGGGGGGGTGGGGCGAAAGAGGGAGCCACTTATTTTCTTCAAGAGCACTCTCTCATTAAAAATGGTCCTTCTTTCCTCTGAAAACTAATATATCGAATTTCTCAGATATTGATCCAAATTCCCATGTATTTCTGCATAATGATGGGTTTTACTTTTAGTAGAACTGAACCCAGTGCCACCCACAGCTCTGTACCAGGCAGATGCACAATGAGTCTACGGCTAACTTAAATTACAATGCAGTCTTTCACTGTATAGGTAACATTTGAGTAGTTTTATAAATTATGTTTTTTTCATAGAATAAATGCTTACTTGATATCCTTGAACAAAATAGTAATTAAGATAGTGACAGATTTAGGAAGAGTTGTGAAAATATTACTTTCCATAGATTTAGTTTGAAGATCATGGTAGGAGGACAACATCAAGGAAAACAATGAATCCATTAGGAGCAGCCAAATCCCTAAGGATAAAAGAGACAGAGAAGGAGCAGGTAAAGACTGTTGTGAAACAACTGTCCCTTTATCTGCAGCTTCCAAAGACAGATAAAGAATATTTTTAAAATGACATTTGTATAAACCATGTAATTTGTATTATGCTGTAAGTGATACAGCAATAAGAATAATTTGCACTGCAATTGCATTAAGAATTATAGAATCTATTGGTTACTGAACACATGCAGAAAGATACTTGCATGTACTATACAAAGATTTCATCATTTTATGCAAGGGAACTAAATATCCATGGATTTGAACATTGGTGAGATCACAGAAACAGTTCTTCTAGAGTCCGAGGGACAGTTGTCATTTGTTTTATTATAGACATGCAATCTGTAGGTTTAGGCTTATTATTATTTTAGTTTTGGTCCCATAAATTAAATACACATCAACATATATTGGAATCTATAGTCTTATAAACAATATATATTAAAGTCTCTAGAAAAATAAATAGACACAGAATTGATTATTTTCTATTAAAAATGTAATGAGTACACTGTGCATGAAAAATTAATTTGGTGGCAAATTGAAGTGTGTTTTATGCAAATGAATATGCTTTAAGAAAGCATCTACTTCTGCTGCACTGCAGAATGTTGAGAAGCTGGGATATCTCTTCTGCATCATTGAAAGGGAAACATTTACATTTTAGTTTTGTGTTCTTCAATTTACCTTGGGTAATGGCAGTGTTCCAATTGGTTGCAACTTGATTTCTTATTTCTCATTTTTGGTTACACAGTATCCAGTAGACACATAGGGGAAGTGAAAAATGTTAAAATGATAAAATTATATCACACCTTTTAAGGTGTTGCTAACATAAAATTTTAAATGTACATTGTGACTGAAAATAGCTATAAACAAGTAACTTTTCACTTCTGTACTTTCAATTATTTTTTTATGTAGCAGGACTCATAGCATTGTGATAGTAAATAAATCAGTTGCTATTTGTAACACATTCAAGACATTGTGTCTCTTTGCAATTGCAATTTAAGTATTTTTAAACAAAATATTGAGATGAAAAATCTACCAATGCTGATAGCATCATCCTTGACTAACAGGGTTTTGTTGGTTACATTGGATTTTTAAGAACAACTGGTTGATTGATAACAGTCTTTGATGCTTACTGCAATTATTAATCATTCAAAATAGAAACCTGACAAAGCATCCAAATTTAATACAAGCTAACTATGGTTACATTTAAAACATAGACAAGGAGCAGAATACAACCTACCTTGTCTTTACTCTGTAAAACAGAATCCACACTTGCTAGTTTGTTTGAAGACATCATAGATGATATATGCCCAGAAAGAAAAATCTAGATATCCCTTGGGTCCTGAGAGGAGGAACACATCTTATATCACTTATTAATGGTTTCCTCTTCACTACAATCTGTGTAATGTCTTTACTACAATAAACCTCAGAAGTAACCTAGAATGTAAAATCTTTTGTGTGTATTTATAAGTGGTGTGTGTGTGCGTGTGTGTGTATGTGGGTGTGCGCTCGCAGGTGTGTGTGTGCAAGAGGACACTTGAGTTGTGTATACGTGATGAACCCTGAGGGTGTCACTAGGAATCATCCTGGATTGTTCTACACAATCCATTACTTTATTCTGATATTTCCCAAGTTCTGTGTTAAGGGCCATAATCGTAATTCTCTCTGCCTTTTCCATCAGGCATTCATGAATGCAATCTGGAGATACAAATTCAGATCTTTTTTTTTTAATTTTTATTATTATTTATTCAATTGTGCATGTGTGTGTGTGTGTGTGTGTGTGTGTAGAACCACGGACGAATTCGGGAACCACCATGGACCGCTTCCACCTCCTCCTTGTTTACTCTGCCCGGGGATTCACAGGCTCCACCCTACCAGGGCCAGAAACACAGGCCGCCCCGGCTTCTGCCCAGCGTCTATACGTGGGGTCTAGGATCCGAACTAAGGACCTTCTTCCTGCAAGGCAGAAGCTTAACCCCTGAGCCACCTCTCCAGCCCAAATTCAGATCTTTTTGTTTGTGAAGAAAAGACTTTAATCTCTGAGCCATTTTCCCAGTTAAGAATATATAATCCTAAAAAGTAAAATATTCAGGGAGATGAATAAGAAACTTGCATTTTCTCCAAATAGTGAAATTCTCATGTGTCATAGTTAGGCACAGGTACCAACTTCACAGCTGAGGGTTTGAGATCTGGGCACATCTGTGGGGAATTTGTGGTTGGGTTAAGCCCAGAGCCAACCTTCAGAATATTGTCTAGCTGACGGAGAAGGCCCAGGATTATGGTGGGTGGGATTAGGCCCTGGAAAAAAAGACAGAGAACTGATTGTACTCAGCCAGACATGCTGATCTGGCAAGGAAGGATTGTCCCTCTCTCAGCCATTATGTAGAAATAGTGTGGCCAGTTCCCTTGGCCCTGGTGTTGGTGTGTGCTCTCCCGTCAAGCTGGAGTAAGAACTGTAACCAATAATCATTAAGAGAAAATAATCCCCTTCTTCCTTAAGCTGTTTGATGGTCATTTATCAGCAACCATGCAGGTGAACTGGATCACCATATACAAAAGCACTCAGCAGTTCAGTACTAAGAGAGAATAAGATTTAAAAAATTATTATATTGTGGACAGTGGGCCTGGCCTGGGGAACTTCCAAATGAAATGGCTGCCATTGCGAACTTGGCCCTTAGGTCTAGCTAAGCCTTGTCTATGATTATTGCATGGCAGTCAATAGAAGTGCAGACCGCTATGAATTCATTAGATAATGGAAAGAGTGCAAAAAGACCACATCTATAAAATTGGGAAGATATAAATAGAAAATAAAGTGTTATATCAATCTGAAAGTGATAAATTTTAAGGTTGAGAAGAGTTCCTAAAAGTTTTTTTGTGTTCCAAAATAAGAAAAGAATGACATAGAATTTATTTGTTTGTTTTTTACTGATCTAGCAAGTAATGAGCAGTAATTGCTAAAGAACCCTTGGCAAGGCAAGAAGTTTATTGTGGGAAGGCTGGACTAAGTCCTGAATGCAGTATTTATATTCTAGAGACATCAACAAAAGATTTTATGGTGATGCTTTCTTACTGTCTGCTTCATACTGTGCCATTTATTTATCCAATAAATAACTTGAAACACTAATTGTTCATCAAGCCTCACTCTGAAAATTCACATGAAGGGTCTTCTTAGGCAGAAACAGACACAGTTCTGTGGAAATGGAAATGTGATTTGACCTAAATTATCAAAGGAGGAGTTTCCAAGATGGTGGTCAAGGGGTGTCACCCTTGAGGCAAAGAGAAAGCACAAGTGAAAAAATAGTGAGAACTATGCTTTTAAGATATCAGGCTTATGATCAGAACTTCAAGTTATCAAGTAACTACTAGAGAACTACCATCATTTCAATGTCTACAGAGAACTAGATGATATTCAGAGATACTAAGCAAAAGTCTTGATTCCAGTCAGACTCCTTGATTCACTTTCTTTTCCATCCTCATTTCCATACAAGTAAGAGGATGTGACTTTGTGGTATGTTAAAAGAACAGCAAAATGATACTTTGTGTCTGTGCATGGGGGGAGGTCTTCCTTTACACAAGAGAAGTCTCATTTTCAGTCCTTCTTTATTCATCTTCTTCTGTCTAATTGCATTACAAATTTCAAGGATTTCAGATAAACACTAAATAATCTCAGTATGTCACATGGAACTCTCAAAGATGCAAAGATGCTATAGTTTGCTTATTAAATATTTATTGGTACTAAAGTCTAGGGCACAAAAATATTGCATTGGATATTTACAGTAGGTACAATAGCAAATCTTTCATTCATTGGTGGTGTGTCCACAACAGGGGTATTTGAACATGGCCTCTTCTGGACTTTCTATGCCTCTAAATCCATTGGATGTGTGGTTTGTCCACAATATGATCTTCCTGCCTGAGGTACTCTTACCTGACCATAGTCTGCAGTTTCCACAAACATTAGCCAGAATAATAAACCTCCTTCTTCATGAGTGGATAGTCTTAGGTACTTGTTTAAAGTCACATGAAGAGGACTCACACCATTGAACTCCTCAGGAAGTCACAAAGCAAAGTCATTCTAATTATGACAACATACACCACTGAAGTTTTGGCTGTGAGTACTGTATCCTGACAGTTTGGGACTTCCCAGTATCTGAGGTTCCAGCAGCTCTTGGTTACATCCATCTAATGTGAAATGAAACTGAAAGAATCATAGTGAAAGTTTCAGTACCAAATAATTCCTAATATTTTTATTATTCTTGCTGTGAAGGATATGGGGAAAATATTGTGTTAATCTTCTTTAATACTCTACATATCCCAGATTTCCCATTACTCTTCCCGCTCAGGAATACATGATGACATCTCTAGAAATGCGAACACTAATGTATTTCATTCTCCTCTTTGTGAACAGGAATCAAGTTATTCAAAAATAACAAATCGTCTGCTCTGAGCATGTGTTTTCTATTTTATATGGTGATTTCTTGTTTACTAGAGTCATCTCTGGCAGGGGACAAAGTCCTAGTCTTTGAGGTGGCTATCATTGAATTCAGACTTTCATGGTTGTCATCTACAGAAATGCTTAAGTGACATAGAATTAAGGAGCTTCTTATTGTAGCCTGAATCATATGTACTCAAAGTATAATTGTATCAGGATGTTCACTTCAATTATTTTCATAGAAAAAGGTTTTAAAAATGTGCTAACAAAATATATATGAGTAAATCAATAACTTTCAAGTAATTAATTAAGCTCATACTCACATAATTGTGCTTGAAAATATTCTTAGATTTACTTTACTACTTTACCCTCCAAAAGTTGTGGTTTTAAACTAAGCTTGCATTTATTAGACAAATAAATACATAAAACATATAACAGTGAATTGAAAATATCAATGAGGTAGTAAGCCTGTCAAAACCATCCTTCTTTAGGAAAGGATACTGCCACAGGAGCATAGTGAATCCTGATTCAACTTGACACTTAGCAATGAAATTCTGGATGACTGAAAGATGATGTTACATGAAGACATTTTCCCACCATAACCTTAGGGAAAGAATGTTTGGGGGAAATACTCTTGAGGAAGGTCTTTAATGGCTGATAGTTGCAATGGAAGTGTTCTCATTTGCATACTCTCACGTTTAGGCTGAATGATTAGTCTCACAACTGAGGTAGAGACCATCTGATATAACTACAATATTAGATCGTCAGGACTGCCATATCAATATGCTAGGGTGATGAGTGGAGGAGTCTGTAGGCAAGGGGTACAGAGATTGATGTCACTTGTGACTTTAAGTAAATGTCCATGATCATTAAATGGTCAGACTGGAAAATGAAGATGATAGATAAAATAATGGTAATTAGGTGATGGTCAGGATCAAGACACTAGAGAGCTAGAAATACTACTTCTGGAGGCTAAAAAGTGGGTTGGAAAGTAACAATTTGTATAGTAGACAGGAGGTTCATGTATGAATGAGATCAAAAAAAAAGAGGGTAAAGGACTTTGAATGTCAACTCAAATTTAGACATCCATCAGAAGGAAAATTTCAGGGAGACCATCTTGGTGAATCTGGTAAAGCATGATTCTTATACCCACAGAATACCTTTCAGACTTTGTTCTGAAGTTGGCTATGTGAATCATAACAAAAGAGGAAAAGAGCTGCCTGGAAGGTCTTCCATAAAATAGAAAGTCTTATCTTTGAAAATGTCCTGAAAAAACACTCTCAGAAATGAATGCATGTATGGTGAAGTTCCTTTGTGGCCTGTTAGATGAAATTTACCATCAGAAACATAAAATGTTGG
Source organism: Typhlomys cinereus (assembly GCA_023101885.1). Lineage (NCBI taxonomy): Eukaryota > Metazoa > Chordata > Mammalia > Rodentia > Platacanthomyidae > Typhlomys > Typhlomys cinereus. The sequence continues at coordinate 1,632,958 of JALPQD010000094.1, read as the reverse complement.
CCTTGTTGGGAGGATATAATGACCATCCAGGCTTCCATAAATGCTCTGTCTGCCTCTTCACATGTCTTTCAACTTTGTCTCATCTGACAAGGTGACTCCATGATGATCAACCCTGTTCTTTTTGTGCTTGTAGCATCTATGAGAATTTGATTTGTTCCAGGTGCACAAACTTCCATTTCTGTTTTGTTCATCCCAAAGAAGTTGGTTTTTCTTTGTTCTCCTCAAGTCTTTTAGCACGATCTTTTCATGTTATTTTGGCAGAATTTATAATATGCTGGCCATCCTCAAAAAGTATCTGATCTTGCTTTTGAATGATATTTCTATTACTTCATGTTTACCTCAGCTCTTGTTCCTTTTCTTCTATCATTTTATGATTTAGATATTTAATCTCCTGAATTGATCTTTTCTCATGCCTTTACTCTTCAATGCTCATTTAAATGACTTTTATTTTCTCATTGTAGGAAACTTCTTTCACTTCTTTTTTCCTTCAGAAATTTGAATTCCTGCTGTCTCATTTTAATTTACAAATTCTCTTTTTATGTTTTTGTATCATCTATTTTGAGTTTCACGGCTCCTTGTTTCTCAGATGAAACTTGTTTTTTTGCTTTGTGTAAACATATGCCTACCTATCATTGGTTTCAGTCTACAATGAATGAGACCATTAGGGCATATTAACATGTTAAGTATTGGCAAAGTCAACACCTTGCATGTGTAGTCTGTCTGTCAGTGAAGAACAGCTGGGCTCTGACATCAGCGATGAACAGCGCACAACAACAAGGCCTAGAGACCAGGCTCCAAAGGCAACAAGAAGAGCAATAAGGTGATAGAAAAGGTGAAGCTCCAAGTCAGCCAAGGACAGAAGCAGCAGGCAACAGCAACCAAGAAGGCCAGATGCTTTAAAGGCAAACAATGTGCACACAGAGTAGACTGCACAGCAAGTCGACACCGGAGAAGGGAAGAGCAACTCCTGCCTCCTTGCACCTCCTATTATCTGGTCCACCACTGCAAAGTACCACCCATTATGGTCTGGTTCTCCACAATAATCATCAAGTACCTGCAGACTTGTTTAGGGGCCATTCTAATCATTAACCTTCTACAGGGACCCCTAAACAGTCTGCAACTGTCAAGTTGACATGGAAATTCAACCGTAACAGCAAACATGAGATTTACGATAAGCACATTCCCCTTTAGCATAGGAACACTATTGTGGCTGCTAATCCTTTGCCTCTAAGGATCCTAGTGCCTGTGATCTATGCTAGCCTTTGTGAGGGGGGGGTCAATGATATATTGGTAATTGTACAGGTCATGCAAAGTCCTATTTTGATTACTTCGGCTCTAACTTCTATGGAGTATCTTGGATATCGTTGCTTAACATATATAAGACCATGAGAGACATTTTTTTTAACCCAATTTTTTCAGTAGCCATTCTCAGTAATCATCTGTTCTCCTTATAAGCAATTCGGGATCCTGGAAGTAGAGGTGATACTTAAATGAATGAAATTAAGTGAAATTGCTTAGGAACTGCACACAGAATTATTGAAAAAATTAGGAAGATTTCCATCCTAATTGTTGGAAAAACAGGAAGAGGTGAGCAGGACAAGGGAACAGAGATGCGTACATGATGACATTAGGATTCAGTCTCTTCTCTTTTGCCAAGTCCAAACAGAAGGTAGAAATCAAGGGATTTCCAAGTAGCTTCATATATAGAAAGAAAGATTGCTTTGCATCTGTTAATTGTATCTTGAGTGTGAGTAACTTACAGTTTCCTGCCTTCCACCATACATGCATTCATTTCCTGCCTTCTTTCACCTGTAGCTCAACCACTAAGCTAAAGAAATATCCTTATTTCATAGTTCACATATTTAAAAATGGAAATATGATATGTCCTGTTAATAAAAAAGAATGATATCCAAAGAACTCTTGCTAGAAAACAGTTCAAGTGCCTTTTGTTCAGTGAGTTTTTATGTGAGAAATTTTTTATGTGAGAAATTCTGTCTACAAAGTAGAATGGCCTTTAATATTCTATACAGAAACCTACATATGGAGGTTGAAACTTTAAATTTTTTGTTCAGAAAAAAATTCTATTTCTCCTCTTTTTAAGTTTATTTACTGTGAAAGAAGTAGGTGCAATACAGAGAAACTGACATAGTAAGAACAAAAATAAGAATGAAAAGGAAAAGAAACTTAAGAGGGAGGTTGTGATCTACGCCTTGCAATTTAAGAAGACAGCTTCAGAAGTTTGAGAAGGCAAAAACTATGTTATGATTTCAGTTTTGATTTATTGTCAAAAAATAGGAATCCTTCAAAGGAAAAGCTGTCCAGCTTGAAAGATCCACATGAGTTAGGTAGTAATGCCGAGGAAAGCATTCACTTGAAAAGATCAGTGACAGAAATGAAATGCAAATATCAACTGGAGAAATTATTGGCAATCTTACAGATGCAGTGCACAAGAATACACAGAGAAAATAGAAGAGAAAAGCAGCACTGTTAAAGAAGGTAGCCTTCCACTTAGATTCTGTGTTCGTGACAAAGATGAATGAAGTCAGAAGTCATGGTTAATGGAGAGCAAAGACCTTCCTAATGGAAATGTAAGTGAGGCAAGTGAGGATATATCACTAAATTCTAAAAGCAGGATTCTTAAAGGCCTACATAAAATAATAAGCATATATATATGTATATATATATATATACATAGTATGTATATAGTATGTTTGTGTGTAGATGTAGGTGTGGAAGTATATGTGTGTGTGTGTAGAAGCAGGCACTTCTGTGTGCCTTTGGAGATCCAAGGATGACTTGTGGAAACATCCTGGATTGCTTGATCTCCTTCCATATCCAAAAGTCCAGGTGTCAGTCATTTCCCACCAACCTTTTTATGTGGGATCTAGTATGTGAACTGATGTCCTTTAGCTTGTGAGGACAAGGCTTTAATCCCTGAGACATTTTTACAGCCACAATTGTATAATTTTTAAAGGTTGTGTATAAAATCTTCTATCACTGTAATTAGAGTAGTATAAACTTCACTAACATATTAATTCCATAAATTCATACTGGGAATTAAAGCAATGCTATTTTTAGGTTGATTCATTTTTTACATGTAAGCTAAATGTTCAACTAATGTTTCCACCATGGTTTGTATGAAGTTACTCTAAATCACTTCCAGCAACAGTGTTCAGTGTTAACTCGTGAACTTTAATTATTTAGAAGGAATTGCAGGGGTAGTTCACTGAGGTTTATTGCAGTGTGTATTCTGTTAGTGTGTTAGGTCAAGTGCACTTTTGTAGCATTACTGACTTTTTGGATATACTGTTTTATGACTTGTTATTTTTTTCCTTCTTCAACTGTCTGACATTTCTTCCCATAATGCTAACAGCTAGCTATACATCCTGTTTATAAACATTCTGGCTGTAAAGCCAGAGAAAATATATTTACCCCACATTGTGTTTTTATTATTTTTCACTTCTGTACTTAGAACCAAATTACTTTAGATTTCAATTTGTTTATTCTTTTTTTATTTAGTTATCCTTCTTATTTTGTTTTGATTACTACTTGGGGTTTCTATTTAACAAACCTTTTCCTATCCCCAAGGTAATAAAAATATGATAGATTTTCTAAAAACTCTATTATCTTTTTTTTACTGATAATTCGTTTTTAAGAGTACTTTTATACTTACAAATTGACTATTTGTTCATGTCCCCCTCCCTCTTTTCTTCCACTCCCACCATTGCTTCCCTTAATCAATTCATCCCTTTCCTTCACACCTTATCTGACGTCTTGTGTTGATCAAAGAGTTCTCTTCTGGTTGTCTGTACTATTTGGGTGTCAGGCCCTTGTGGCAATATAGATGGTGCTGTAATTATTAAACTCATAAATGGGACATTCCCTTTCTCCTGTCCAGAACCTGTTTCTATGGTTCCCAACATGTGTAGCTAATTCTCCTGAGATTCGTGCTGGTACATAGGGGAGTACTGATATGTCAATCACTGTGTAGATCTGGTGGTGGAAAATCAAATTGCACTGACACCCTGGATGTAGTAGCCCTGTATTGTCTGGAATGATCTGGCTGGCAGTGCACTTTCCCAACTTTAGGCTTTGCAATCTTATTGCACCCTCTTTCCCAAAAATCCCTGAGCCTTAGGATGGGAGGAGATTTGGATAAGCTGATACCGGCTGAAAATTTTAAGGTCCACAATGCTCTGCACACTGGGTAATTGTGATTTTCTATTTCGCTACTCTTCCATTAAAATTGGCTGGTCCTGTTTGTGTGTTGAGATCTTTTCTTATCTAAGGATATAATGTAGATGTTTCGATAGTGGTTTGCTATCAAGTATGTATGTTTACTCCTCACTGTGTCCTATCCCTTTAAAACTTTTCTTTCAATCTGAAGGTTTAAAGCCAAGATCAACTTACAGAGAAGTACAAGCAGCATCTATCTTTCTGCCTCTGGGATACTTTGCTAGTATAATTTCATCCATCTTCAATTTCAGTAATTTATTTTTTCAGATAGTTGAATAAAATTCCATCATATATATATATCAGATTTTCTTCAACCATTCTTCTACTATTTGGAGTTGTCTATTGATTCCATTTCTTCGTTGTTGTGAATAGAGTGGTTATAAACATGAATTACACTATAGAAGGATGTAGTGTTTATTGGGAATATTTTAGTAGTGATATAGTTGGGTTGTATGGTAATTCAACTTTTATATTTTTTAGGAAATTCCAAATTGATCTCCAAAGGAGTTGTATAAATTTACATTCCCACAAGCAATGTATGAGGATTCCCTTTTTCCTGCATTCTTGTCATCATTTCCTTGCATCTTGCCTGTGTGTTGTATTTTATTCATTCTGACTTAGTCATATGACTTAGTCATATCTCAGGGTGATTTTAATTTGCATTGCCTTACTGTCTGGGGAGTTTTTAAAGATATTTGTTATACATTTGAATTTTGTCTTATGAAGTTTCTTTTTAGTTCCATAACCCATCTTTACCTGGATTACTTACTTCCTTGATATTTAATTTTTTAAATGTATTTCTTTAGAAACAAACTGGATTAATGTCTTTACCCTTAACTGCCTTCCCACCCACTTCTCTCTTCTCCCACTCTCCTTATCCACACACTTTCCTTACCTCCTGTCCCTTCATTCATCCTGCTTTGTCTCAACCCCCCTCTGTCCTTCTATTAGTGTGTTTCACAGGACTTCAGATTTTCAATAATATTTGAACGTCTGTGTAGTTATATGAGTCAGATTTCTGTTGAACTTTGTCTCCTTATTGGGTAAAGTCATAAGTGGGGAGGTTCCTCTTACCTTGTCCAGAACCTGAGCGGTTATTTCTTCAAAGATCCTAGTTAGTCCTTTGAGGAATGCAAATACATTGCCTATTGTGCAGTTCTGGTGGTGGAAGTTCTCATTGCAGTGACCTGGGTACAGCAGCCCTGTCCTGGCTAAAGTATGTTAGTCAGGAATACCTCATCCTGCCTTTAGGCTCTTACAATCTTTCTGTTTCCTCTTCCTGAGATTCCCTGAACTATGGTGTGGGATAAGATTTTGTTGGATTAATTAGAGATGAGTATTCCAGGGTCCCTGATATTATGTATTCTGGCCTGATGTAGCTTCCTGCCTTAGTAGTCTTCCATGGCAATAAGGTCCAAGTTGTTTGAGCACTGAAGATTTTCTTACCTAAGAGTAAAAAAGAAGTGTTTAGATGGTCTTTTGTTGTCAATCTTTTATAGTTAACAATGTTAATCTGTTCCCTTCTGTTTATTTCCATTCTGCTATTATTTGAATAGGTTTACAATATCAGGCATGATTTCCCTGACATTAAGGGGCTAAAACCTCATTAAGAGAGTATTGCTTTACCATGGATCTTACCTATCTCTATTGCTCCCATAGATTCTTACCAGAGTTGTAGCGGCTTACGGCATTCACTTCTGCGCTGGACCCTTGATCCTTCATTTTCCCCTGAGCCACTTGTCTCTTTTATTTTCCTACTTTGCTCCTTATTAAAACTTATCACATTACTGTCCTTCTTTAGCAAGCTTTTCTTCCATAGTGGCCGTATTTATCTGTAAAGTCTTCTTTTGGGATCCTCTTCCTCCATCTCCCAAGTTTGTTTCTTTGTGAATATAATGGGTATTATAGAAGTTTACCTTTGAAGGCTGAAGAGATGACTCAGGGATTAAGACTCTGCTCCAAAGCAAAAGGTCCTGAGTTCAAATTTCAGGTCCCATGTAAAAAATGCCAAATGGAAAGGGTGTGGACTGAATTTTGGACTCTGGTGGGCAAAGCCTGGGAAATCCCAGAGCAAAGCAAGGAGATAGAAACTATCCAAGATGATTCCCAAAGTCACCGTTGGTCTCCACAGGAACACACATCGCGCACACACACACACACACACACACACACACACACACACACACACACACAGAGTAAATAAAAAAGAATTTTTACCTTGAGTATATAATTTTGAGGGCTTAATACTATGTTACAAATGTAGTCTGTCTTTCTGTATCTTGGATACTTTATTTAGTATAGCTTCTTCCAACTCTATCCATTTACCAACAGATTTCATTAATTCATTTTTTCATTAATTCATTTAATGGCTGAATAATATTCCAATGAGTGCATAAACCATATTTTCATTATCTATTCATCTACTGTTGGACATTCAGGCTGATTTCATGACTTTTCTATTGTGAGTAAAGCTACAACAAACATGGATGTGATATATCTTTAGAGAAAAAGTAAGCATTCCTTGGTCATATTTTCAGGAGTGGTATAGTTGGGTTATATGGCATTTCAATATTTATCTTTTTTCAGAACCGTTTTGATCTGAAGAGTGATTGTACAAGTTTGCTTCCCCACCAGCTGTCTATGAGGATTCCTTTCTCCCTGCATCTTCTCCAGTAATTGTTGTTATTTGGTTTGAATTTTAGCCAGGGTGGCTTTGATTTGTATTGCCCTGATGGCTAGTGGGGTGAAACATTTTTAAAATTATTTGTGAGACCTTTTAATTTTAACCTGAGAAAAGTTTCTAAGTTCCAAGGCCCATTTTCTTATTGGACCATTTACCTCCTTGGTATTTAATTACTTCAATTCTTTGTGTACTCCAGATATTAGTACTCTATCAGATGTATAGTTAGTGAAGATTTCCTCCCATTCTTTGGGTTGATTTTTTGGCTCATATTTCTGAAGTCTTTTTGATGGATTGTTCCTTTCACTCATATATAGTGTCTTTCTGTGTCTCTTATGTTGGATATTAAAATTCCTATTCCTATTTGCTTCCTTATTTCATTAGCTTAAGGTAACTTTGACTATCCTTTTGTTCGTAGATCATGCCTATCTTTCATGGTGAGATGTATTTCTTAAAGACAGAAGTTTTATGGACTGTGAGTTTTAATCCATGTCTGTAGCCTATGTCTCTTGATTGGAGAATTAAGTCTATTGATGGTTAGGTTTATAATTGAGAAATGTTCATAGATTCCTTTTATTTTCTGGGGTTTTTGTGGGTTTTCCATGCATATTTGTTTTCTTAAAAGTTTTGACACATTTTTCCCTTCTCTCCTATTGAGTGCGTTTGTCCTTTTCTTTGAACTTGAGTATTTTTTCTACCATTTTCTGTAGGCCTGATTTGGTTGGCAGGTTAATTTTCAGTTTATCCTTATGGTGGATTTTTTTTTTTTGCCTTCAGTCATAACTGATAATTTTGATGGATATAAATTTATAAGTTTATCCTTGAGGGTAAATTTTAATGCTTTAATTGGCATTGTGATCATTCATAGCTTGAAGTGAATCTCTATAGGCTCTCCTAGATTTTGCTGTTTCTATTGAAAAATTAGTTGTTATTCTAGTAAATTTACTTTTAATCTGACTTAGTTTTTTTTTTATCTTGATGGTCTCAAAACAGTCTCATATCATCAGTGCTCTTTGACTATTATTTGCCATGACAAGTTTCTGTTGGTGTGCAGTGTGCCTCTCATACTTGGATGGGGATCTCTTTCCTTAATAGTAGAAAATTTTCATTTATGATAGTATTAAAAATGTCTTCTACTATTGTTTTTCATTTTTCTAATTCAATGTTTCCATGAATGTGCAAGTTTAGCTTTTTCGCATCTTTTGGTTATCAAGAGATTTTTTTTTAGCTTTTTTAGCCTCTTTAATTAGACAATTTTGTTCTACAATCTTGTCTCCTAGTTCTAACACTCTATTTTCTGCTTCATAAGATCTGTTGGTAAGGATCTCTGTTGAGTTTTCGATTGTCATTAGCTTGGTTTTAATTTCAAGTTTAATCACTGCATGAGGGTTTTTTTTTTTCCAGCTTCTCTATGCTTAGTTTGTTTCTTCAACAACCTTTTTATCTCATCTAGGTGTCTGTTATTATCCTGTTCATAGTTGTTTATGTGATTATTCAACTCTTCTTGGAGTTTATCTTGCTTTGATCATATGAAATCAAGCTTTGTAATCATTTTATTGGTTGCTGATTTCTTCGATAATATCAAAGAAGTTATTCTGTTTGGAATATATCATTATGGGGGTCAACATTTTTGTAGGAGACTTTTGTATTTTTTGTTACATTTTTGTGGATTTACAGTATGACTTTAGCATTTTCTGTTTGGTCTGTACATTCTTTCTTTGGTATGTGTTTCTAACTCTTGAATCACCCTAAATTACCACACTTAGATAGCTGTGTGACTGTTTTGTCTGGTTGTGAAAAGGATCAGTCTAGGTTCTCTTGGTGCTGTTTTGTTGGCAAGGTTATTATAGTACTAAAGAAGTGTTTAAGCCCAGCTCTGATTAAGGGGAGGATTGACAGTGTTTTAGTCTTGTTTTAGCTGAGAGGTTTAAGATCGGGTGTCAGAATTTATTAGGTGAGGTTTGGATTAAATAACAAAAGAGTATTAAGATGATAAAATGGGGTGGATATATTAGCCAGAGGTTGTAGTTGAGTGTGATATAACAACTTGTAAATTTTGGGGGGATGTGGGAGAGAATGGTTAAAACCTGCAAGGGTGTGTTTATGAGGCTTTCTGTGCACTGTATAGAAACCTTAAGCTGTGGTTAAAAAGAAAATAAAATGGGTTACTTATCTAAGGGTTAGGTGCAAAGATTCCCTTCCATTGGTAAGATTCTTAAATCTTCACTTGTATAGTATTCTGTTGGTCTGCTATTCTATGGCCTATGGCTTCTATTAAATTCTTTAAGCATTTTTAAATGATTACTAGAGTTGTGCAGGGATGGGAAGCTGGATGAAGGTTGGAGTAGTTAGACAGTTAAGGGGTGAATGTAGATGGGAGATGGAGGCTACCTGGAAGGAGGACCTGGAGCAGAGTTGTAGGTGATAGCAGCTGGGCCCAGGCCAAGAAAGGACAGCATTTAATTTGGCATTTCTGTGTGTATATGTGTGTGTACTCTGTACATTAGTCCTATGTTTCACATGTGGTTAGGAAAGATACTCTGTCATTCTGTCAGTTGCCATTTTGCTCAAATCATAATTAATTTTGCTGAACAGAAGTTTCTTAATTTCATATGATCACACTTGATGAAGCAGGGTTTATTCTCTGTGTTTTTGGGTCCTATAAATAAAATGTTGGTCTAAGCCTATCAGTTCAAGTGTTTGTGCTGTTTTTTTCTTCTAGAAGTTTATAGTCTCTGATCTGCCTTTCTTTAGTAGCCTTTCCTTAATGGTTTTTACTCCTTCCTGAATGATGGGGGTGGATGTGGCTGGAGATCTCAGAGAATGTTGCTCATCAAGCTACCCATATATCTTTGATGTTTGTGGATTCATCTAGAAGATATCTCAACAATGTTTGTTGTCAGGAAAGAGAAGAAATTCACATTGTAAGGAGCTCAACAAATGTGAATTTGTCTGATACGATTGTCTTCTTCTAGGCCTATATCTCTTATAGGCTTGGAGCATTGTCTTGAGGATTTGGAATTATGGTCTCCTCCTTTTTATCAATCCATATTTACTTCTTGTGTGTTTTTCAAAGATTCCCTCAGATATTACAAAAGTCCTCCTATCCCATCCTTTATTTATTACTTTTGTTAGCAGTTTATATCTCTAATGTTTGCCAGCATAACCCATGGAGATACTCAATTTCTTGTAACACACTGTTTTAAAGAGGAAAATGTAAGTAAGAGCCAATGATCACACACAAAAGTACTTGTACTAAAACAGAACCCAGTACAGATACTATAAAGATCAAATCAATCACTTTTTGTATAGTAGTACAGATGGGGAAACTGAAACCCAGAAAGATGAAATCTGGTGGAAGAGCTAATATGATCCATAAATGAGAGAAAAGTGTAAACTCATTAGTACCACCAAGAAACTGTGCCCAAAAGCTAAAAATCACACTGACTTGTGTGCTTCTGTGCTACAAAATTCATTGCTTAGTATTCAAGATAACCAGGAAGATATTCAGATCCTGTCAGGTAGAGAGATTGCTCATCTCCCCCCACACCTAATCACTTGCAAACATGATTCAGGAGACATCTTTCCTCTATAATCCAGCTTCCTTTCACACTGGGGTTTATATCCTTTCCTGTAAACAGCTTCAGACTGACAAGTCACAGCTTGGGAGCACAGCTCTTAGCCTTTGCACACATTATTTTCAAGGTCATTTGCATATGATTTACATAAATATGCATAATTGCATTCCTTTGAGGGTCCAGAAATGGATTTCTTTAATCAGAGAGCAGCTCTCAGGATCTCTTGTTAGTGGTGCCACGTAAACCAGTATCTTCTGTGAAATAACAATCTAAAGGAAAAACACATTATTTTGATAATTTCAAGCCAAGATCTAAAAATAAAAGTCCTTATGGTAGGTCAGGGTTATTTTAGTCTCACTGTTGTGATGTGCTATTGGGAAAAGTTTGCAAGCTTCCTTTTCTCTCTCTCTCTGTCTCTGTTTCTCTGTTTCTCTCATCCCTTTGGAAATATTCACGTGCACAAGTAAGAGTACAAGAGATCTTCCTGTTTGACTTAGCCTTAGCCATAAGTGAGAGCATATTTATAAGGAATTCTGTGGACAGTCTGCTCTGACTCAAGAAAGTATGCAAGCTCATTCATCAAGAACTGACCCTACCTGAATTCATGGTTTAAATATCCCTGCTTTAATACAAAAACACTCATGGTAACACGGCAATGCACTTCTTAGTGTCCCTCATTCAATGTTAACACATGGGAACCTGCACTCAGAGACTCAGTTTTCCCAGTTACTTTGTGAGGAAGTCAGGGAAGATGTGTGGCAGGGTGCCTGCTGATGTCAAGGAAGGCCAGGACTACAGGTATGGGGGAACAGCAGTGATGCAGGAAATAGGAATAAAGTCCAACTAATGTCCCTGTCAAGTTCCTTTCAAAAAGCAGGCATGACACACATTCTGCAGAATGTTTTCATGACTTCTAGGGATGAATGAGTGGACATGCTGTATCCTGAGGCACACAGGGTCTGTGGCTCACAGTTGTAAAATGGCTTTTGTCACAGGAATCTATATCGTGCCCTACATCCCATATCTGAGCTTGATGTCAAAGAGATTTGAAGTTGATGTCTCTCTGGTGATTAGATGAAAACAAAATTTGATTTTTAGCAAGTTCATTGAATTTGAACTCTATTTTAATATTTTGAATTAAACTCCTGTTAATTTAATGTTTGAATTTTCATGTCAGTTTTTAGCTAATTAGCTTACTAATATGTGTGAACATATTTATGCAGGTGTATATATCTTTGAACACAAGTGGAGGCCTAAGCAGAGCATCAGGGGTTTTTTCCATTAGTCTCTAATAGAATTCAGAGGCAGGGTCTTTTCCTGCAACTGGGGTGTGCATCTCAGCTAGGCTGAGAAACAACAAACCCCAGTGATTTTCCTGTCTCTGCTTCCCTTACAGTGGAGGTCACAGAAATTTGTGGAGATACACAGCTCGCTACATGAGTTCTGGAATCTGACCATTGATCCTCATAACTGTGGACCAAATGTTATTGTTTTTTACATTTTAATTTTTTGGCGTAAAGATTAGCTGAGTGTATTTAAATAATAAGATGTGAAAGGTTTGAGATACTTATAGGCATAAATATTCATGTAAATATATGTTTAAATATATATTTTTTTCATGAAATCACCTCTATTGCTATAAGTGTACCATTCCTAACACCATAAAATAGCTTTGTGTGAAGCCATCTTTTTGTGTGGTTCTTTCTTAGGTTATCTGCATAGTCAGACACTGATACAAATTTATTAAACTGACCATTTTTGTACTTCAGAATTCTATGCAAAGCATGTGGAGTCAGCAGAATACCTCTTGATTATGAGCCTTGATGTTTTACTTGGCGGCAATATCAACATGATTTTTCTCAGATGCTGGCCAGTAACACTGAGCTGCAGACCCCAGCTGGCCCCATCACAGCACAGAATAAAATATTCATCAATTTCCACAAAAATAAAATGAGAGTTGGTCTATAACAGTCTCTGCATTATTGCTAATAAATTCAAAGTGCTTAAGTGATCAAGGGGTTTTATTTTTGAATTCCCATAGTCCATATAGAGTTCTTAGTCAAGCTTGGCAGTATTGCCCAAACCAACAACAAGGATCAAGAGAATTGACCACACCGTATCCACATAACAGCTGAGAGAGGGACAATCCTTACTTGCCAGACCAGCATGTCTGGCCAAGTATATCAAAGATGCCAACTTTCTCAACCAGTTCCCTCCATGTTATTCAACTACACAGGTACCTACCTGACCTAGCCACAATGGAATAGGTCTTCCTCATCAACTAGACAACCTTCTACAGATTCATTCTGAGTTTAACTCAACTACTAATTCTCTGCAAATATGTCCAGAGCTGGAACCCTCAGCCATCAAATTGACACCTATATATAGCTATTACATGGTGAATTGAATACAATTTTGACTTCTGACACTTTCATTGGATTCACTTCTTGTTTGATCTACTGAACTAGTTTGATCTACTGAAGTAGTTTGCCTCTTGGTTATCCATGGCACAACGCACAATCCATAGTATGCTAGAATAAGCAGGATGAACATCACTTGCTTGTCTTTCAATGTGGTCTATTTATACCTAATAGCCAGGGTTTCAAATCATTTTTTTCATGTGTTTCTATTTATTTTTGTAAGATTAAATCATTTTATTTTAGCGAAGTCTGAATTTCCATTTTAGTGAACAGTTTTAATTATTCTGGAATAAATATACAGTGGAAAATATATGTCATTTTTTAAAAATTTCCTCCACCTCTTCTTATACAGAATTTTACTCTATTTTTTGGGCTGGAGAGGTGGCTCAGGGGTTAAGCCTTTGCCTTGCAGGCAGAAGGTCCTGAGTTCGGATCCTAGACCCCACATATAGACTCCAGGCAGAAACAGGGGCGGCCTGCGTTTCTGGTCCTGGTAGGGCGGAGCCTGTGAATCCAGGGGCAGAGTAAACAAGGAGGAGTTGGAGGCGTCCATGGTGGTTTCTGAATTTGCCTGTGGTTCTACACACACACACATACATACATACACACATGCACACACACACAATTGAATGAATAATAAAAAATTTTTTAAAAATTAAAAAAAAGAATTTTACTCTTTTTTTTACTAGAGGTGTAATTATGGTACATTTTAAAGCTTTAGGTTGTTACTGATAATATAAAGGAAATTATGTGAACATTTTGATTATAATTATATAATTGGTGAATTGGATGAAATGAAGGCAAGAAAATAAATCTTGTGGATTAAAGATTAAGTCACATGGTTTACTAATGTCTTTCTTTTAATTAAAGCTCATTTAACCATTGTCAGCTCATTACAAGATCCTAGATAAGCAATAATCTAGCATTCTTTTTTTAGATGTCACCCATTTTCAATTTTAAAATACTGCAGCTAAGTGTTTTAAAACATTACAATTATTTTACTAGTCCCTAAGGATATATTACTAATGAAGAAAATTACAGGAAATATCTTATCTATTCAGATATCATCTTAATTCTTTGAACATTATACAAATGCTGATGGGTTTCTGTTTTATTTGGTCTAAACTTTTATAACAAATAATCATAGAATGGGGACTTATGCAAAACAGAAATACACTATTGACAACCATGGAGCACTCATCTGTGATCTGGGTACCAGCACCTGCAATACAGACCAGGGCTCCTGTCCCTCAAAGGGAGAGATTTCATGAGTTCCTGATGTAAATGCATGAATCATACAAGGTCTCAAGGCTTCAAGAATTAAGTCCTTCCCAAATGCCAGAATTTCCTAATATGGCCTAGCAAAAAGTAATTTGGAGACTTATTGACTATTATTAACAGAATTTACATAAATTTGTTCCTGACAATTCAAAAGTCTTACCCATTTGGCTATATTTGAATAGGGAAAGGGACATGAAAATATTCAGTACTCTGTAGTTTCCACTGGAGTCCCTACTGCTTAGCCTAGGCGCAAAAGTGAGTTGCATGTAAGATTTCATCATTTTCCATTAAGTGTAACTCTATCCTTCTTTCCTATTTGATCTACTCAACTAGTTTGATCTACGGAAGTAGTTTGCCTCTTGGTTACCCATGGCACAACGCACAAATCCATAGTATGCTAGAATAAGCAGAGTGAGCAACACTTGCTTGACTTTCAATGTGGCCTATTTATCCCTAATAGCCAGAGATTCAAAATTATTTTTGCATATGTTTCTACTTGTTTTTTTTTTTGCTTTTTTTTTTATTAAAAATTTAATTATACATTTTAAAATTTTTTACCAGTTCCCTCCCTCCCCCCGCCTCCCCCTCCCCTTCCCCCAGTGCCTCCCCCCCAATTCCCAAAGAGTCCTTTATTGTGTACGCCTAACTCTCCACTGGGTCCTCCTCTCCGATGACATATAAGGACCCAGTGGCATTTCCATAAGCCCTTTCTCTTGTTCCCCTTAAGCATAAGATCACTACTATGGCTGTCAATCCCTTGCCTCCAGGGGTCTCGGTGCCCTTAACAGATGCTAGACTTTATGAGGGCAACAGTGCGCTGGACATTGCGCAGGGCATGCAAAGTCCCATTACGATTGCTTTGGCCCCAACTATTGTTGAGAATCTTGCAAATCGTTGCTCCTCCCATCCTTTTGCTCTTACAATCTTACCGCCCCCTCTTCCGCAAATGTCCCTGAGCTCCAGGATGGGGAGAGATTAGGCTGTCCTAGTTCTATGTGATTGATATAGAGTCTCTGAAGTTCTGGATTGTGGTTTGTTGATTTTCTTTTGCAGTTTTGCTGCTCCTGCAATGCCCTTCACTCCATTCTGCTGGGCACTGTATGTCACCCCCTGGCCAGAGACAAAAAGCTGTTAAACTGGAGTCTTGTTGTAATAGCACATTCAAGGGTAGATGTAATAAGAGTAGGAAACCTCACTGAGGGAGGGGTCCATCACCCATTTGCAAAATGATTACTTTTTATCTGCTAGACTATATGCCCTCCCCTTCTGGTGAGATCAGGAAAGAACGTCTGTGAACTTAACCAGGTTTCTCATTACTTACTTACAGACCTTGATGGAGGCCTATTTTCTCTGCTGTAACATGGTCTCCTCTCTCCTTGTTTCTGGTGTGGCCCTCATAACCCATCTCTCTTGTTCATAATCCTTGCAATTACTGTGTTACATAGGTTTACTTTTGAGTGTCTCAATGTGGGCTGGGTGAGTTTGGTACTAGGAGCCACCTATTAGGGAGTACATACGGCGCTTAATTTTCTGGGTTTGGGATACTTCACTTAATATAATTCTTTCTAATGACATCCATTTCCCAGCAAATTCCAGTAATTCATCATTTTTGATGGCTGAGTAGTACTCCATTGTATAGATGTACCACAGTTTCCTTATCCACTCGTCAACTGTTGGACATTTAGGTTGATTCCATGACTTTGCTATTGTAAACAGTGCTGCTATGAACATGGTCGAGCTTGTGATATCGAGGCGAACCTCTGCTGCATGGGGGGTTATTCCCAAAAGTGGGATAGCAGGGTCATACGGCATTTCAATCTTTAATTTCTTTAAGAATCTCCAGACGGCTCGCCAGAGTGGCTGTATGAGCCTGCATTCCCACCAACAATGTAGGAGAGTTCCCCTCTCTCCACATCCTCTCCAGCATTTGTCGTTGTTTGTATTGTGGATTTTTGCCATCCTGACCGGGGTGAGATGATATCTCAGGGAAGTTTTGATTTGCATTTCCCTGATGGCGAAGGAAGTGGAGCATTTTTAAGATAATTGTTAGACATTTTAATTTCATCCCTGGTAAAGTTTCTTTGAAGTTCCAGGGCCCATTTTTAATTGGGCCAGTGTTTTCCTTGGAGTTTAATTTTCTAAGTTCTTTGTGCACTCTGGACAGTAGAGCTCTGTCAGATATGTGGTTAGTGAAGATTTTCTCCCATTCTGTGGGTTGCCTTTGAGCTCGTGTGACAATCTCTTTATCTGAACAGAAGCTCTTTAATTTCACAAGATCCCAACTGTTGAGAGTTGGTAGCAGTGATTGTGCCATTGGATGTCTGTTTAGGAAGTGTTGGCCTAGCCCAATCAGCTCGAGGGTGTTCCCTATCCTTTCAACTATGGTTTTTAAAGTCTCTGGCCTGATATCAAGGTCCTTGATCCATTTGGAATTAAGTCTTGTACATGGTGACAAGTACGGGTCCAGCTTTAATCTTCTGCATGTGGAGATCCAGTTTTGCCAGCACCATTTGTTGAAGATGCTGTTCTTTTTCCTTTGGATTCTTTGGGCCCCTTTGTCAAAGACCAAATGGCTGTAACTTTGTGGGCTTATATCTGGGTCTTCAATCCTTATCCATTGATCTGTGTGTCTATTTTGGAGCCAGTACCAGGCTGTCTTTATAACTATGGATTTGTAGTATAGACTTAGGTTTGGTATGGTAATACCTCCAGCTGTGTTTTTGTTACTCAGGATTGTTTTTGCTATCCTGGGTCTTTTGTGCCTCCATATGAACTTTGAGATTATTTGGTCAACTTCTTTGAAGAATTGCTTTGGGATTTTGATTGGTATAGCATTGAATCTGTATATTGCCTTTGGTAGGATGGTCATTTTTACAATGTTGATTCTGCCAATCCAGGAACAAGGGAGGTCTTTCCACCTTCTGGTGTCTTCTGCAATTTCTTTCTTTAGGGTTTTAAAGTTTTCATTGTAAAGGTCTTTTACCTCCTTAGTTAGGTTTATACCAAGGTATTTCATTTTTTTAGGGGTTATAGTAAATGGGATTGTTTCTCTCAAGGCTTTTTCACTTCTTTCATTCTGGGCATATAGGAAGGCCTCTGATTTTTGCACATTTATATTGTATCCTGCCACCCTGCTGAACTTCTCAATTAGTTCCAGGAGCTTCCTGGTGGAGTTTTTGGGATCCCTCAGGTATAAGATCATGTCATCTGCAAATAGGGATAGCTTGATTTCTTCTTGCCGATTTGAATCCCTCTTATGTCCCTTTCTTGTCTTATGGCTTCAGCTAAGACTTCAAGTACAATATTGAATAGAAGTGGTGAGAGTGGACAGCCTTGTCTAGTTCCTGATCGAAGTGGGAATGCTTCCAATTGTTCCCCATTGAGCATAATCCTTGCTGTGGGCTTGTTGTATACAGCTTTTACTATATTGATAAAGGTTCTTTCCATTCCTACTGTCTCTAGCGTTTTGATCATAAAAGGCTGTTGGATCTTGTCAAAAGCTTTTTCTGCATCTATCGAGAGTATCATGTGGTCTTGGACTTTGGACTGGTTTACATGATGAATTACATTTATTGATTTGCGTATGTTGAACCAACCTTGTGTGCCAGGGATGAAGCCTACTTGGTCCCCGTGAATGATCTTTTTGATATGTTTTTGAATCCGATTTGCTAAGACTTTGTTGAGAATCTTTGCATCTGTGTTCATCAGGGAGATCGGCCTATAGTTTTCTTTTTTAAGTGAATCTTTATTAGGTTTTGGGATTAAAACGATATTAGCTTCATAGAAGGAATTTGGTAGTGTTCCTTCCTTTGCTATTTGATGGAACAGTTTAAGGAGTATTGGTGTTATTAACTCCTTAAATGTCTGGTAGAACTCTGTGCTGAATCCATCTGGTCCAGGACATTTTTTGGTGGGAAGATTTGAGATTACTTCCTCAATTTCCTTATATGTTATAGGACTATTTAAATAATTCACAACTTCCTGATTCAATTTAGGTAAGTTGTGTTTACTTAGAAATTCATCCATCTCTTTTGTGTTGTCAAACTTCACAGAGTATAAGTTTTTGAAATATGATGTTATAATTCTCTGGATTTCTTGGGTATCAGTAGTGATAACTCCATGTTCATTTCTAATTTTGTTAATTTGGGTTTTCTCTCTCTTGCTTTTGGTTAGTTTAGCTAGGGGTGTATCAATCTTGTTGATTTTTTCAAAGAACCAGCTTTTTGATTGGTTGATTTTTTCTATCGTTTTCTTAGTCTCGATTTCAGATATTTCTCCCCTTATTTTGCTAATCTCTTCTCTTCTACTGCTTTTGTGATCAGATTGCTCTAGTTTCTCTAAAGCTTTAAGCTGCATTGTTAAGTTGTTTATTTCTGATGTTTCCATTTTTTTGACGTGGGCATTAAAAGCTATGAACTTACGTCTTAGAACAGCTTTCATTGTGTTCCAAAGATTTTGGTAAGTTGTATTTTCGTTATCATTCACTTTCAGGAAATCTCGAATTTCCTTTTTAATTTCTTCCTGAATCCAGTTCTCATTCAGCATCATAGTGTTAAGTTTCCAGGAGTTAGTGTATTTTCTCTTGTTTGATGTGTTGTGGATGTCCAGCTTTAGGCCGTGGTGGTCTGATAGGGCACAGGTTAGAATTTCAACTTTCTTGTATATGTGTAGATTCATTTTGTGGCCCAATATGTGATCTATTTTGGAGAAAGTTCCGTGTGCTGCTGAGAAAAATGTGTATTCTTTGGTGCGTGGGTGAAAAGTTCGATAGAGATCTGTGAGGACCATTTCTTTCAGGGTTTGATTAAGTTCCAAAGTGTCTCTGTTAAGCTTTTGACCTGTTGATCTATCCCATGTAGAGAGGGCGGTGTTGAAGTCCCCAAGAATTATCGTTTGGGGGTTGATTCTTGCTTTAGACGCTGTAGGGTTTTCTTAATGAATGTGGAGGGGCCCGTATTGGGTGCATATATGTTCAGTATTGTGAAATCTTCCTGGTGAATTGTACCTGTGACTAAAATGTAGTATCCATCCGTGTCTCTTATAATTTTTTTTGGTTTGAAATCCACTTTGTCTGATAGCATAATGGCTACCCCTGCCTGTTTTCTGCTTCCATTTGCTTGTAGAATTGTTGACCAGCCTTTTATTTTTAGAGCGTGCCTATCTTTTGTGGTGAGATGGGTTTCCTGCAGGCAACAGATTGATGGATTGTGATTTTTAATCCAAGTTTGTAATCTGTGTCTCTTGATCGGGTCTCTTGATCGGTGAATTAAGTACATTAACATTTAGTGTTATAATGGAGAAACTATTGTTAATTCCAGACATTTATTATGTTTAGTAGCTTTTATAAGTATATTGCTTCGCTTTTAATGGTGTTATATTTGCCTTCTGTTCTCCTGGATATGCCTGTTTTTTTTCTTCACGCTTGAGTATCATTTCTAGCAGTTTTTGAAGGCCTGGTTTGGTGGCCATGTATCCCTTAAAGTTGTCTTTGTGCTGGAAAATTTTTCTTTCTCCCTCGATCATGACTGATAGTTTTACAGGGTAAATCAGCCTGGGTTGACATTTTTGCTCATTCAATACTTGAAGTATGTCTCTCCAAGCTCTTCTTGCTTTTACTGTTTCGACTGAGAAGTCATTTGTTATTTTAATAGGTTTGCCTTTAAAAGTGACTTGTTTTTTCTCCCTTGAAGCTCTCAGCACCAGTTCTTTATCTTGAATGTGGAGTGTTTTAACTATTATTTGCCACGGTGTGCTTCTATTTTGGTCGTATCTGTTTGGGGTGCGGAATGCCTCTTGTATTTGAATGGGCCTCTCTTTTTTTAGATGAGGAAAGTTTTCCTTGATGATCGTTTGAAAAATTTCCTCAGGGGTGGTATTTTGAGATTCTTGCTCTGGTATTCCATGAATAGGCATGTTAGGCTTCTTCAGGGTGTCCCTTATCTCTTGGATATTTCTCTCAAGTATCTTTTTGGCTTTAACAACCTCTTCCATTGAGCTGATTAGTACTCCCACTTTATCTTCAAGGTCTGAAATTCTGTTTTCTGCTTCATTAGTTCTGTTGATAAGACTCTCTGTGGCGTTCTGGGTTGAAGATAACTTGTCTTTTAGCTCAGTTTTAAACTCTGCTTGAGTTTGTTTTAACTGCTCTATGCCACTTTTTGTTTCTTGCACTGTTTTTTTCAACTCCTCCAGATGTCTGTTGTGTTCCTCTCCAAAGCGATTGATTCGATTATGTAATTCCTCCCGGATTTCCTCTTTCATAGTATTGAACATGGTAATGATCATATTTTGAAAGTCGTTATCCTGGGTCAGGTTTTCTTGGCCTTTTTCCGCGGGTTTGTTCTTGTTGGAGTCTAACATTATGGGATTAATTCCTTCAGTGGGAAATTTGTTTACTTGAGTGTTGCTTCTCATGGATTTGCACTTTGACTTTGGCATTGTCATTTTAACTCTTAAGATCTCTCAATTTCACTAAACTGAATTATTTGGCCTGGGGTACTGGTGGGCGGGGCCCGAAAGGGGACTTACCTAGGGCGTGGGGTGAGGCCAGGGTGGACTGCGCGCGTGTCCCGACCGGGGGAGCGGGGTGGGGTGAAAAAAGGGATGATGGGCGCGTCGGCGTGGAGCTATTTAACCCGAGGGCAGCTGGGGCGGGGCCCGGGCGCAGGGGGAGGTCCTCCTCGTCCCTCGGCCCCCGCGCGGCTCCGGCTGGATGGCGGGAGTCGGAGCCGGGTCCCTGTGGGCTGACCTGGGGTCCTAGAGCGCGCGGTGAGGCCCCGGCTGGATCTCGCGTACTGGTCCCGACCAGGCGGAGCGGGGGTGGGGTGAAAAAAAGGGACCTCTACTTGTTTTTATAAGATTAATTCATTTTATTTTAGCAAAGTCCGAATGTTCATTTTAGTGAAATGAAAATTCACTAAATTCCTTTTGTCTTTTGTGTAGTTGTGCTAGCTTTTTTTAGTGCCACGTGAGAACCCTTTTCTCATCAGAAATTTTGAAGAATGCTCTCAAATTTCTTCCATTTATTATAATATTGGATATAGTTTTGCCACATACAATCTTTAGTAAGTTGGGGTAAATATTTCCATTCCTTGTTTCTTTAGTAATTTTATCATGAAGGCATGCTGAACTGTGCTCAATAACTTCTGTATATCTACTGAGATGGTCATGTGATTTTTACCCTTAATTCTATTTCTTTATGGATTTGTATATGCTGAAATAATCTAACATCCCTAGAATAAAAACAACTTGGTGTGACATAGAATTTCCTTAACATGTTATTGAATTAAATTTGAAAATATTTTTCCACTCATATTTACCAGTGAAATTTGACCACAGTATTTTATTTTTGTTGTGCCTTAATCCAGTTGGAAAAAAATGATATGATCACTGGCCATGGACTAAAATCACTGAATCTATGAGTTAAAGTGATCTATTTTTTTAAATTTGGCTTACCTGCATATCGTTTATTATAAGAGCCTAAAGATGGGGAGGAGCAATGACATGCAAGATACTCCACACAGGTTAGGGCCAAAGTAATCATAATATGACTATGAATGACCTGCACAATGAGCAACATATCACTGACCCCAAAGTCTAACATAGATCACAAGCACTAGGATCCTTAGAGGCAAGGGATTAACAGCTGCGATAGTGTTCCTATACCAAAGAGGAACACAAGAAAGAGTCGTAGGCAATGCCACTTAGTCCTTATACCTCATCAGAGAGGAGGATACACAAGGAAGTTTGACATGCACAGTAAAGGATGCTCTTGAAATGGGGGGGCACACTGGAGGGATGGGGGGAAAGGAAGGGGAAAAGAAGGAGGGAGCAAGGGGAACCAGGGAGGGGTGGAGGGAGAGCGGGGAATGGGGTACCCATCAAGTTTGTGTGAGTGGAAAATTAATACACTATAAAAAATTTGGCTTACCTGTTTTGCCACAGTGAAAGAAAGCTCATAATTATGAACTTTATTAATTACCTTTATATATTTCTATTTTTATAAGACAAACTACATAAAATATATACAAATTTACATAGAAAGCACTTGATTTCTCTGAAAGTATCTGCAATCACAGAAGGATTAAGTTGTACCTAGGCTTTCTTTATTGTATTTTAGATTTTCTTCAATAGTGACCACAAGTTGGAAATAGCATGACTATATCATACTATATTAAACAAATAGTGCTAGCATGTGGGAAATTCCCATCCATGAAACACATAAGCTCAGGTGCTGAGAAGTGAGTGCCTTGTAATATTGGTGGAAGACAACATAAACATCAAAAACTCCAGTTATTCTAAGTCTGTTGAGATTTCACGGACTAGACAAGAATCTAACGAAGACAAGAGAAGATAGACTTGGATCCTTAGGTTTTTCTGATTTTGGACTTAAAATGTAGTCACAAGGTAATGTGAATTACTTGATCAAACTCTGCGTTCTAACCTGTTAGTTAACATGAAGTATGTTGCCATATTAAGAAATATATATCCAGTAATTGTTTGAATGAAATCAATGATACCAAATCATGATAAGCATTGTAGGGATATGCCTATGTATTGATTTCTTAACTAAATTTAAATCAATTATTTAAGGTTTCTCATTTATTATTTCAAGGAATGATAAAAAAAAAACAAGAGAAAATCACTTATCTTGCACACAGGCTATATAAATGACAAATTTTCTCGATAAGTTTTTTTTTCTTTTTTTGAGAGCTATAAAAATAGACAAGTTTCTTGCTTTGCTTTTAAGCTCTTCCCCAGAATCCTAGAGCAGATGGATTTTAGACCCTTCACATTCATGTAACCTGTAATTACTGCATCACATGAGCAAAATTTAGGAGATAGATGTAAATATTGCAGTCATTTTGTGAATGAAAAGAAGTATCACTGAAAAATGTTAAATTCATGTGATCAGTAGCACGTCAGCAAGAGATGAGAAAGAGGAATTGGAGTTCATATTATTGGCTTTCGAAATCCCAAGTTTCAGCTTGGATCTCCTGTGCCTCTTAAAGGTGACAAACATTGAGTCAACTCAACTTTCCAAATCTCTTTAAGCTGTTCCCCCATCCCCGAAAGATGGTTTCCTCATTCAAAAATAGTAAAATTGCTGGGAATTCAATTTCAATGGCTTATGGGAAGATCACAGGAGTGGAGTTTTTCATATTTGTTTTAAGAAGTAAGAAGTTGATTCTTGCTGAGTAAAAAGACTGAGTCCCTGGATTTGAATTTAAGATACAGGAGTAGATATAAAACTCAGTATTAATACATTTGGCACAACATGCACAAGGCCCTGGATTTTATTGCAAGCAGTGCAAACAAATGAAATTACCAAAGTCTAGCAGCTAGAAGCTAGAAGTTTCTTCTTTGTTGTAGGTAAGTTTGAGTAAATGTTTCTTAGGCAATCAATGAACATGTTTTCTGATTCATGGAGAAAGACACCTGTGAATCAAGTGAAAAAGACAAGACAGGCTGATGAAAGGTCAGTCCCACTAGTATAATTTATAAGTGTGCTAAAACAAACCTTCCACATGAAGGCTTCTAGAATTTTTCTTCGGGCAATTCTTGTATCAGGTCCCCAAACAGATCCTCGAATCAAATTACTAACAATTTTACTATTTTTGAATGTGGAAACCTTCTTTCTTAGAGAGGAAAAAAATACCAGCATAAGAGATTTGGAAAGTTGAGTTGACCAAATGTCTATCACCTATAAGTAGGAGGGACAGGAGATCAGAGATGAAACTTGGGATTTTGAAAGCTGATAATATGAACTCAAAAGAGCATGAGTTCTCTTGGTAATATTCTTGGATAACATAGGATTAAGCTTGCCAATTAAAGGTGGGGTTGAAAATACCAATTTGAAATTGAGGTTCTGAAATTTAAGTGTATGAAACATATCAAATATTATGGACTTTCAATCATTACATTCAATAATTAAATGATGTTTAATATCTTAAAATAATAATTATCGTTTCTGAGATCCTTTGTGTACTAAGATCCAGACAAGTTTCCAGAAAGCTTTACTTTCTGTTGTTCAATTATTACCTTAATTTTAGAAAAAATATATTTTGGTGCCTTGGGTAATAGGGAAAGTAAATTAAATTTTAAAATCATTTTACAAAATTGGTTAATTTTTTCCTTATAAAGTTTTTTTGTCTTAGACCTAATCACTTTTTTTTTTTGCTTTGTTTCAGAAGAGGACACATTCCCATTACAGTATGATTGAAATCATGAAGATATTGAAATGCAAATGTAATTAGCATGGCTCTGTTTCTCCCTGAATGTTTATTGACAGGTAGGATTCTGACTTTGAAGTTTAGGGTACTGAATATCTTCTCAATCAATACATATAAACAAATAAACAAACAAAAAAGAACAGAGCTCAAAAAGGTAACATCATGTGCAAAAGCACAGTGATACCAGAGGCAGTTAAATATTAGGCAGAAGAAACAATAAATAATAATAAATCTGAATTACTGGTGAGAACTTTGCACACTTGATTTGAGGTTTTTGCAGGAAAATCAGGTAGAAAATATTTTGACCTTGAAAATCCTTTACAGATGTGCCCAGTTATTGGTCTGTTTGAACAACAGGTCAATTAAAGTAGACAACCAAGATTTATCATTGCAAGTCCACCAATCTTCAAATTGACACAAAATGACATGTCCATATGGCATGCTTAATCACTGAATGAAAACAATAACAAGTTTTTTATTCTGCCTAACATAATATTGCAATCACACATCTAAGAGGAAATACACAGCATTTTGTTGCAAGATAGATAGAAATGTCTTTTGAGGAATGCTTTTTTTTAATGTCCACTTACTTTAACACAATAGTACAGATTTACATTTAACAATAGACATTGTTTCAATCAATACTAAAATCCATGACTATGGATTAAAGAAAGAAAATACAAACATCTGCTTAAAATATTTATATATCTGCATAAATATGTCCTTAATAAAAAAGGACCAAAATTCTTAGAACAATTACAATTTCATTTCTGTAAATAGTCATGTGGCTTAGCTGGAATTTATACCTTCATTTAGTATCCATCCTGTATTTCATCCACTCTCACAGGACTTAATGCTTCACCTGTGTGGATTACCCATTCTTTCATTCTTGCAGGGTCAGAGTCATTTTTTGAAGCAGAAAAAGGATTAAAACTGTTGTCAGTCAGAAGCAGGGGAGTCCCTCTTTTACCCCTTCTAATCTTCAGGATGAGAGCATTCCCTGAAGAACTGGGAATTCTGGATAATTCCCCACAGCTTTGACATAAAAGGGATGTTCCATCTGGGAACCATAATGACTACACTGACCTTGGTTGTAAATAGTTGGTAATGTAAACTTGGTTGCAAACTGTTCTCTCACCTACCCCCATCCTCTCCTTGTTTAACTGTAAAGGAGACTGTAACTTAGAAAATGTTGCCTGACTTCATGGAGCTCCCCTAAAGCTTTCCCATATGCATGCATTTTAATAAAATTGTCCTCATTCTCTGCATCTAAGTGGAATCAGTTTAGAGAGAAGGGAATATTCCCACAATATTATGATCTGCCTGAATTCCATTGTTGCAGTTCCCATTGACCTTAATCACAAGAAATATCTCCAAGAGAACTCCTACAGAATCTCCTGCATTCCTGCATTCTGAACAGATTCCTCCTAATCTTCACTAGGGATGAGCAATTCAACCTGCTTAATTTGGTCAATTATCCCTCCAAAACTGTTACTTCTTTGTTAGCTTGTTGACTCAAGGGCATTATTATTCCAAAAAAACTAGGGGCAATTCTTAGCTCCTAGTTCAGGAGATCATTATCCTGTTCCTAGTGGAATTATCCTACCTCTCCTGGCTAAACACACCTCCCCCCTCCCCTCCACACACAAATAAACAAACAAATAAAAAAAGGCCAGTAGAGTATAACAAGAAAAAAAATTTTCTTATTAGATCATTAGATGATGTGATGATGGTGAGTGGTACCATTTCCATTTCCATCCTTTGATTTCTGAAACCTTTTTAGTTTTTTAGCACAGTACTTTCTCAAGGGGACCTGGCCTCTCCTTCATTCAATAGATTTTGGTTCTCCCAATTGGCTCATTTGGAAATTGGTTGATGGGCCATTGTTCTTTGGAGCTATAATTCAAAGTAGTCTTTATTTCATTTATTACAGATCAAGCAAATCTCTTTATCTATTTTACTCCTGAGAACACCATGATTAATTAGCCAGTGCTAAGATCCCAAAGAATCAGACCATTATAAACAGTACTGTGCATTCACATTATATTACACACTCACTTATTACATATATCACATTACATATTCACATTATAATAAATATTATCATCTTGCCTTTTGCAAAGTGCTGCCACTTGTTTCATGCTAGTCTAAGATCTGAGGTTATACCTGTTACATTCAATCCATCTAAATGAAGAGCCACATCTCTGACTCAAGTTCTGACTTACAGAAATGGCAGTGCTTGAACTTTCGAATTTGGTGATACCCTTCTTACTGGTTTGTGTAATATAGATCTAATAAAGGCATGTCTTCTGGGCTCTCCCACTGAGGATTATTTTTTAAGCAATGTATATATGCCACCATTCAAATTTCCATAAGACTTTTAATCTCTTCATCATCAGTAAAGCAGGAGCAATTAGGCACCTCCAGTTCTTTCTTAGTAGTTATTTTTGATAAATATCTCAGCCTACCAATCAAATAAATTATTGGCATGTTTAACTCTGCAAGCCACAATATTAAACCTAGGGATCCTTGCTCGATGGGCCCAATTGAACAAACAGCAGATTCAGCTTTATGTTCTTCATGTTCACCATCACAGTCCTCATTTTTTCACAATGTTCAAAAGTTTTATAGTTACCAAATTCATTCTTCCTTCCAAGAGGTGAATAAGAAGTATCCCATATACTTATCTGTGTCACCAACCTAAGACAGGCACAGTCACCTATATTCCACCTAGCTGAAGAGACTTGGGATCGCCCCAGCTATCATGGTCCCCACTGAAAAAATTTTATAAATAAAAGTGTGAAAATGTGGCACTATCGATTCAAGGAGGCCCTAGCCCAGGCTCCCGAATGCAGGAGGTCTGGCTACAGACAAGACTGAATAAGGAACCATATTGGCAGAGGAATGGACAACTACTGGGCGGAGGGATGAACAACCAATGGGAAGGAGGGATGAACAACCAATGGGAAGCAGCCATCTAACCTGGACACCGGGTAAACAGCTAAATGATTGGTGGCTGCTCTCCCCCTCCCCTGAGCAGAGGGGTGGCCACACCTGATTGGACCTTGACCCTATGTAAGCCGAAACACTTCCTGAGTAAAGTTGAGTTTGCGGCCAACTCGTCATCTGAGTGCTGCTTCTCACCTGACTCCCGGGGTCTGGGTGGTGACCCTGTCGCTGGCTTGCCCATTCACCTCGAGCCCTCGAGGCCCTGCTTTCCCCCCCCCCCCCCCCCCCCCCCCCCCCCCCCCCCGGCTGGCCCGGGAGGGGATTCGGCAACATATGGTGCACCAAGGTGGGGCGGTGCTGCCTTCGGTGTAAATGCATGGATAAATAAATAAAATTTAATAAAAAAGAAATAGAGGAGTAAAAAATTGGGATAGAAAGATTTGTGGAGGGATGGAGATATGGAAGAAAAAACAGAGGGAGAGAGGGAAAAAGAGAGATAAACAATCTATGTGACTGCTTAGTTATTCAAATTTGAAGCCATAGGACCAGAGAACAGGATAAAAATATCTTATGTAGCTGTCTTGAATATGAAATAATCATGGCAGAAATCTAGGTGGGTCAAACAAATGGGTAGGGATTCATTACTGTCATGTTAATATCAAATTATTTTTTATTTAGGAAAGTTTTATCTTATAAAGGAACTCGAATAATCACTTTCAGAAAAAAATGTCATTTTACTGAATGATAGCTACCTACTTCACAAGAAAAATGTGCTTTGCCTTTAGTAAAATTTGTTAAGCGCATATAAAACATACTCCAGTATATCTTAGCCAACTTGGAATTTAGTTGTTAGTCATGGATTAACATGTGTAACAATACAAAATCATTTAGTTTTTAATTACATAATGACTTTTTTATATATTTTTCCATTTGTACTTTTTCATTTTTGTTTCCAACAGTACATTTGTTATCTTTGTTGCATTGCATTTATACATATACTTGCCAATTTTATTTTTATTATTTCATATTATCTTCATTGCTTTTAATTTTTTAATATATACAATAATTGGTTTCATTACAACATTTTCATAGTTGTGTATAATAGTAATTTACCTGTACTTGCTCTGATACTGACCTTGACTTTAGTTTGGATCTTGAGTACATTAGTACACATTTATGATGTGTACTAATAAATATGATAATAAATGCATATATATTCCAACACATGTAGTCTTCATATGAAATAAATGTTCATTCTTCTTTCTTTATTTAGAATTTCCTTTCATACAATCATGAGTGGTTGTCCCTGACTTCCCCCTCTCTCTCCCTTCTTTCCCTTTCCACTCTTCTTTCTTTTTTTTTCAATATTTTATAGGCTTTTATTGCATTTCATTGAGTTTAACAAAGCTGTGGGCACAGATCAAATGGAATGTTATGAAGCTTTATGATTTTTTAAATGAGTTTAGGAAATTTCAGATAGTTTTTTATATATACATTTTTTATTATTATTACAGCTCATACAAACTTAATAAGTACACTAGTTCCCTCCCTTCCTCCTCCCCCCGCAACCCCCTGCTTCCCTTCCCCTCACCCTTCCCTCCCCATCCCCCAGTGCCTCCTGCCCCAATTCCAAGAGAGTCCTTTAATGTGCATGCCTGACTCTCCTCTGGGCCCTCCTCTCTGATGACTTACAAGGACCCAGTGGCATTTCCCTGAACCCTTTCCGTGTTCCCCTTAAGCATAGGAACACTACTGTGGCTGCCAATCCCTTGCCTCCAAGGATCTTGGTGCCTTTAGCAGATGCTAGACTTTGCGAGGTCAATAGTGTGTTGGACATTGTGCAGGGCATGCAAAGTCCAATTATGATTGTTTCCGCCCTAACTTGTGTGGAGTATCTTGCAAGTTATTGCTCCTCCCATCCTTTTGCTCTTGCACTCTTACTGCACCCTCTTCCGCAAATGTCCCTGAGCTTCAGGATGGGGAGACACTAGGCTGGCCTAGTTCTAGGTGGTTGATATAGAGTCTCTGAAGTTCTGGATTATGGTTCATTGATTTTCTTTTTCAGTTTTGCTGCTTCCTGCAATGCCCTTCACTCCATCCTGCTGGGCACTGTATGTCACCCGCTGGCCAGAGACAAAAAGCTGTTAAACTGGAGTCTTCTTATAAGAGCACATTCAAGGGTAGATGTAATAAAAGTAGGAAACCTCAGTGAGGGAGGGGTCAATCACCCATTTGCAAAATGGTTACTTTTTGTCTGCCAGACTATATGCCCTCCCCTTCTGGTGTCACAGACGTTCGTTCCTGATCATTTATAATGATTCCACTCTTCTTTCTGACTGAATAAAACTTTATTGGATGCACACACATTTGCTGTATTCATTTATATGTTGATATATATATATAAAGATTTGTATGATATCTTGATTGTTTTGAATAGTTCTATAACAAACCTGCCAATGCTTTTTTGGTATTCTGGCTTACATTCCTATATCTACAAATACAGCAGTAGTATTGCTCCTTGAGAAATTCCTATACTGATTTCTAAAGTGATTGAATTTGTTTGCATTATAAACACCAGTACACAAGCATTTCTCTTTTCCTGTATCCTTGCCCTCATTTGTTTTCTTGATCACAGACATTCTAATTGCCTCAGGTGGAATTTCACCATCATTTTCATTTGCATGTTCTTGGATCCTGCATATGGTCATGTATTTATTGGTCAATTAAAATAATTCAATAACTTTGTGTTCCATTCAATGCTTTCTTTTTGGTTGGATGAACTGAGGCTTTTCTTTGTTTTGTTGATTTGTTCTTAGTGATTCTACATGTTAATACCAGTTAAATGAATACTTGGAAAAGATTTGCTCCCCTAATGCAGGCTACCTATGCAATTTTGGGTATTTGCATTAATATTTTAATTACATGTATTCCCACTTGTCAGTTATAGCTGCAATTTCATATACAGTTAATATCCTAATTCAGGTTTGTAAAATGAAAGTTTTTTTATACTTTGCTCTACCAGATTCAAAGTTTCAGGTCTTACAATAAAGTCTTTAATTCATTTTTAATTAATTTTGTTCAGAGATTGGTGCAGAGGTCAACTTTCATTCTTCTACAGGGTGGATATGCAATCTTCAGCATGTGCCGAGGAAACTGTACTACAGCATAGTTTTTGGCACTCTCTCAGACATCAAGTGGATATAGGTATTTGAACTTATATCTGGGTCTTTTATTCTATTAATTTGGCTTGGATGCTTATTATTTCAATAGCACACAGTTTCTGAAACAGTAGTTTAACCTGAGATCAAGTGTTGTGGAGCCTCAGAAAGCTCTAAATTCTTAGGATTGTTTGGCTGTTTGAGATTATTTGTGTTTTCTGCAGATTTTTGAGAGCAAATCTCTAATTCTATGAAGACTCATTGGAATTTTGGCAGGCCTTTCTGTGAATTTGAAGACGTCATAGAGCAATTGAGACACTTTCAAAATATTTCCAATGTTATGTGACCACAAGAAGTTTTCCCATTTTCTAGTGTTTAGATTTTTCTTCAGTATCCTTGTGTTTTCAAAGTAGAGCTTTTTCAAATCTTTAGTTACAATTATTCTTTATTTTTGAAGGACTTTTCTCCTGATTTCCTTCTTGGTAAATTCAGTATTGATATCTAAACAAGTTGTTCACTACTGTATGTGCACTTCTGACGTGTATCATTGCTAAGAGTGTGAGGAGTATCCTACCTAGTACTATAAGAAATGGTTTATGTTATCTTTAAATAGGGATTATTTTATTGCTTCCTTATCTATTTCTAGACTTCTCATTATTTCTAGCCACTTAAAAGCAATTTAAAGCTTTATGTTGAAGAAGAGAAAATAGAGTAGACACGTTGTTCTTATTCCTGGTTTTACAGAGAATATTTTAATTTTTTAATTACTAAGTATATTATTGCCAAATAATTGGTCAAGTATAAGGTTTATTATTTTGAAGTACATTCTCATTTTAATCTCAACATATTGTATCATTTCATTGTTCTTGATTTATTTCATCTTTGAAATCATTAACTATTATTAAAAGTACACTGAATTATTATCCATGTTTCAATCACTTAAATACCATTGGATTGATTAACTAGAAACTAGAGTCTCTTAAAAACGTCACATTTTTTTTCATATTATTTTTTCTGTATTACTTTTTTCACTTCACTTATCTGTTGTTTGGGTAACTTTGGAGATGTATTATTTGGGGATCTTCTTAGTGTGTAGCCTAATCTTGAAACTTAATTCCAAGTTACATTCAGAAAGTAACAAAGGGTTTCGATCACAATTCAAACAAAAGTTAGGAATATACAGTCATTTGAAGTCAACTAATAAATGAAGTACAGAAAGTAGGCAGGAACAGGGAAAGATTCAAGTAATGAATAAGCTTCATGAAACCAAGTTGGAAAAGAATGTTAGGAAGTGAGAGAAAAAATAGTAAGAGATACAAAATATTTGATTTTGCCATTGTCAACTAATATGTAAACAAATTTAGATGGATGGAAAATAAGAAACAAAACAAAACATGAGAATCAAGCAAATAAAAACAAAAAGTAAAAGCACTAAAAAATTATGACAAAGAAAGCATGAGGAAAACAACAGACAAAGCAAAAAGTTGTGAACTGTTACAGCAGTCTTTTTCTGAGTCTCCTAGATTTGGAGTCTTTGTTCATGATGAATTAATTTAGAGACAGTTATCTTTCCTACCTGTCACAATTGAAATGTGAGTTATCCTCAATAAGGTCATTTATATGAATTTTTAGCTGGGAAGTTTGTAGCACCTTTAGGAGATAGAGCTTACTTCAGGAAGACAAAACACAGATTTTGAGGTTTGGTAACTCAGCCTTGCTTCCTATGATTGTCTCCTGTTATCTCTGACTTCATGATAGCTGTAGTGAGATGAATTGGCCTACAGTTTCTGCTTTCTGTCATCACTTCTCTGTAATTCCCACCATAATGGACTATATCATCTCTGGAAGCCTAAATCAAATAAATTTGCCATTTTCCCCTAAATTACTTGAGTCTGAGGATATTGTCTCAGAGAAATAAGGAAATTAATTACAATACTACCGTGCAGTATGGTTCTGACCTTAGACTGGTCAAGTATGGGGTGGCATCTGAGATGTCTTTGCCTAAAGCTTTCTTCCTTTGCACACTAGAAGACTCTTCTGGATATAGTTAGCTTTGAATTCATCACTGATACTTATTCCGATGTTCTAAATATTCTCTGCTTCAAATGCTCTGAGGATAATTTCTAATTGGGGATGACTCATTGTTATTTGGGGAATAAGGTACCTAAAACACACTGTTGAGATCTGTATAAATAGTCACACAACTTTCAAAACTCAAAATTAAATATTTTCTAAAGAGATGAGACTATAAGCATAAAGTAGTTCATTGGAGAGTCAGAGTATGTATGTGTGACATTGTCTTCATGGTATATGGATAGATATAGAGAGAGGTTGATCCATATTGACCTTAGGTTTGACCATATCAGATTACACAGCATCCTTCAATTGAGGGTCACTGAAGGTGGTGATTAATATCCACATTACCTTTTATTACTTGAGTAGATACTCCTACCATCTGTAAGTTGAAGCCTTTTGTTAATCCAACATTACTTCCTAGAAGTATTTTTTTCCTAGGTTGACTATAGCTTCTCTAGTTTCTGCTTCGTCCTTGTTCTGAAGCCTCTAGAAAAGTCTCGACTTTAGACATGCTTCCTCTTAAGAAAGTGACCGTTCACAGTTCTCTGATGCTTAGAATGAAAAAAAGACCTGGCTTTCTACAATCACATTGGAAAAGTCACTCATATGAAAACCCCTAATAACATTTGAGGTTTTCATGAACTAGGAGTCTGTTCTGCCGATAGTACTAACCAGCTCCTTAAGCCATACTCACCTGCCTTATCGTTTAGAAGCTTACCCTATTAGGTACAACATGATAGAGCCCTGAGTTACTTTTCTCTGGGTCACCCTCTTGTGTCTTTGTATTTTCAGCTCTCCATCACTTTCTGAGTTCTAAAGGACTTTCATTTTTTTTTCTCTTTAGAATATAATCTACTTTTTAATTACTTTGATTTTTTCATCAGTTACATCACAAAAGAGAGTCTTTTTAATTTTCCAATTATCAAATGGGATGATGGCTTTCTATGATTGGGATGTAAATGCTCCTTTGCTTAGATACATACAGTCTTTCAATTCTTTTCATTCTTTAAACAATGTATTTTGCATGACAAATTCCTATTGTGTATTAAACAAATTATGATTTGCCATTTCTGTATCTCTTTTTTGAGTTGTATCTAAAATGTTGATGCCCCATTACAGAGCAATGGAGATTTTTCTCTTGTGCTTTCTTCTGTTTTGGCAATTTTATAATTTTTTTAATGCAGGCATGTTTATAGTAAACATAGTTTCTCTTTCCCTGTCCATTAAGACTCTGGTAAATTTTAAGTTAACCCTCATGAGAGTTGAAAGGAAGGTCTATGGTAGTATAACTTTTAGTAAAAGTTTGGCTATTGATTTTTAAGCATTTGGCAAAAGATGTCTACTTTCCATTGGACTGTCAAAAATTATTGGAATAGATTTGAATGGGTTTGTTTCTAGGCTGTCTTAATTTATATTGCTCTTTCAGTACTTACCTGCTTAAATCTCCTTTCTCAAGAAAGGACTTATTACTGCTTAGAGTTTTATAGGAATATAGTCCATATGGTAGGGAATTCAGATAACAGGATCAACTGGTCACTTCTCCAAAATCAGGAAGCAGTAAGCATAGGAAGGCATGCCAGGGATCAACCTCCTTATACAGTCTAGGATTTCTTGTCCAAGGACTAGTCCACCCATAGTAAATGGGCTTTATGAACTCAATTTATGCAATCATGGAAATCCCACAGGCATATTCAAGTCTTTTTTCCAGGTGGTTGTAATCTTATCATATCCATAATTTATATTAACTGTCCTTGAGTTTCCTCCTTTTCCTTTCCTTCTGTTTTTCTCTACTATGGTTCCTTCCCTATTCGTGTCCTTTCATATACACAGCAGCAGCAATACATATCATTAATGAATGGATCCATGCAACAATGCTGTAAATCCCATCTGAATATGGAGCATAATTGTTAATATGTGTTTAAATTTTATTTGCTAAATTTTGCTGAAATATTTTCATGTAAGTTCAAAAATTGTATTTGGACATATTGTTTCTACTTGAAATGTTATTATATGTTTTATCTATTTTAGTTTCCATTTAATATACTCTATTAGAATGAGTTTGGGAATGGTTTTTTACTTTTTTAAAGAAATTCTGAATTATTAATACATTGTCTTCCTCAGCGTCTTAATAGAAATCTTCTGAGCTTCACTGTGGCTTGTACACTATTAATTCCACTTTTTCAAATGATACAGACTACTCAGATTACTGAGTGCCCCTCGTGAGAGTTGAGAATAACAAATGGATTCATTATCTTCTTTGATTCATTTTCTAATTTAGTATTTTTCTATTTGAATGTCAAAATTTATTATCTACATATAATATTCTCCCTAAAGAAATTATTATTGTTTTTAGTACAATTCTTCTACTGATAATTCTTTTAAAATGGTGAAGTTTTTGCCCCTCATAATTAATAGAAATTTTTGTTTGTGCAGAAGTAAAGGTTGTTGATACCTCTATTTTTACTTTTTTTTCCTGTTTTCCTCTTCAGATATATTACTGCACCCTCCTCTTGCTTATGTGTTTTTTGCAATTTCTGATGTAAGTTTTAGGCTTGCTCCTCAGTAGGAAAATGCCTTTTATATCATATTATTTGTTCAATTAAAGATTTTTCTTATATTTTAATTTTCTGAAATTTGAATACAATACTTCAATGTGTAGATCTCTCTGATTTGAGTTCTTATATATGTTGGCTCAGGATCATGATTATGTTATAAAGCTCCCATTTAACTTTGAAAGTTTCTCCTGTTATATATATCTTTTCTTCTTATGTTTCAAAACTTTGAAAGTTCTCCACATTTCATGTATAAACTATTCTTATTAATTTCAGTTTTGTATTGAGGGGTTCCAATTGTCCTATCACAGAATTCATTGATTTTCTTCTATCCTTAATTGATCCCAGATCCTTGATACATGGAAAGACAGAGAGAAAGAAAGGTCCTGCAGAAAATCCAACAGAAAAGCAGTTGGACTGAGGGGCCCAAGGCATTTGACAATGATAAGGGGTTGCAAAGGAGTTATTTCAAAGAAAGGGATTACGAGAGAGTCCTTTAGGGAATTGAGGGGGAGACACTGGGGGATGGGGAGGGAGAGCAGGGGGAGCAGGGGGTTCGGGGGGGGGGAGGAGGAGGGAGGGAGGGAACTGGTCTACTTATTGGGTTTGTGTGAGCAGAAATAATAAAAAATGTATTAAAAATAAACAAATTGATATAGGTATATAAAAAAAGAAAGGGATTATGGAAAATTCAGAGGGCTTCGTTGAAATGTTCTGGTGGTTAGTTTTATACATTAACTCCACTGGATTAAGAAATATATTGACAATAGAGAAGCACTGCTTCTGTGTCTATGAGACTATTTTAAGAAGACACTGATCCTTATATTGGCAAAAAGTGATGAAGAGCTCAGTGCTATCTCTTCTTGAGCCCAGGCATCAATGTTCCTCAGGCCTCTGAACTCAGGGCTTCGTACAGCACTTAAAATTCACGTTACTCACTTTATCACATTTTTTGCTGATTTGCTCACTTCATTTGCTCACTTGCTATTCTGGTTCTCTAGCCACAGATGGCATACATATCACAAGAATTTTCAATGCCCAAAATAGTTTGAACTAATTTATGAATATTATATATTATTCAAACAATATTTTCTACATGGATATATTTTCTCTTACTAATCTTTGGCTAATTTATGAGCATTGTATATTATTCAAACAATATTTTCTACATGAATATATTTTCTCTTACTTATATTTGGCTCTCTCCTGATATCTAATTTTCTGTGAGAGCACCATTTTCTTTTCCTTTTTTAATATGTGTATTTTTGTGGAGAGTCAATGTGTGCACATTTATGTTTTGATATTGACTCTATGTGTGTGTATTGGTGTGTGTGTGTTTGTGTGTGCGTATGTGTGTCTAGGCCCACATTTATGTGTTTGAATACCTGAAGTCATGTATGTTTGATTGCGCGTGAATATATTTATTGAGACAGCATTTCTCAGTTGAACTGAGTGTTTCTCCAAAAATTAGGCTAGCTTGCCCTATACATTCACCACATCTGCTTTCTGAGTGCTGGGATTTTAGGTGGGTCAACTCTATCTCTGTTTTGGGGTTACAAAATTTAGTCCTCATTTTATCATGCTAGAACTTTATCTACTGAGCCTTCTCCCAGGTCCAAATTTATATTTTTACTAATAAATGTACAATAAATTAGTAAAAGTCCATTTCCAAGTAACTACAAAGTATGTACATGAAAACGATTTACATCAGGGTAACAATTCATATTACATGAAATAAAACATTTTCTTTTTGCATTGCAAATTAAGCAATTAACATTCCAGTTATGTCTTTTTCCATTACCTTTATGGCTGTCATATTGCAGAAGATAAAATTGAGAATTTACAGGTTGACCTAACAGGCCTTGAGCTTCATAGCAATGAGCAGCTCATGCTACACAAAACAATCTACATAACAGCACTGCATTTCATGGATGTGGATTTAGGGATAAATTGGCAAAATCTGTGGTGAGCATACAAAATATCCTAGAATATGTCAGCTTGTAAAGAATTATGTCTCAAACTACATGCTAACATGTTATTCACATAAGGTTATGTTTTGTTATGGTTAGAACTAACCCTGGCATCTCAGTTTTTTGTCTCCATGAAGGTGAATTTTCACCGCAGGCCTAGGCTATGATCTAGAAGATGATGTTGCTGTAGCAACTTAGGTATATAAAACTTCCTTGACTCCAAAAATTCCTGAAGAGTCCCCATTGCCACTGTAGTGAATTTAGATCTAGAATTTAGATGTGCTTCCCTAGACATGGTCTATGTTGATTTCATCTCCTGTCAAATGTTCTAGTACGTTCCTAGTCCTGCAAAGGGACTAGGAAATATGTGGGAGAGATGGATGGCTGGGTAGGTCAAATCCTTTGTAAAAATGACATGATTTTATTCCATTTCAGGAACAAAGATTAATGGGAAATTTTATAATCATTTTCACCTTCTATTGAAGCAGAGTATCTTGCATTTAATCTTATATCTAGGTATGCACATATTTTTATTTTAAATGATCTATACTGAAACATTTGTTATTATCAATCCATATAAAAGTACAAAACAGAATATAATCTTGTCATACCAAAGCACAAATTTAGAAATTTTCTATTCAAATTATATTGATAAATACATAACAAAATTATCTAAAGGACCTTCATCCTAAAAAGCACCAGATTCTGATCGTAATACATTTTAATTGTGTTTCTAGTCCAGCACAAAGTAAAGAGAATCTGTGTGAAGCATGAAAACAATCTAAATTTAAATCACAGCTGCAAACAGTCAATGCTAACAGGAGCGCTATAATCAGGAGAGCAGCTTTGGGAAAGAAGATGCTGGTAAAGAAAGTGAGAAGATTTTTATCAAACACTAGAGATTCTGAAAATTGGCAAAGGTATTCCTTTCTCATTGGAGGCACAAGCAAATACAGTTTCTCTTTGGAGAAAAACAGGCAGAAACTGTTTCTCTGTTTTCATACAGATTAACTTCTACCAGATATAAAATCATAAAAAAATTTCCAAAGATGCAGGCTGGAAAGGAATGAGAAATAGTCACGTAAATAACAGAGTCTTAATTATTTTTTTAACATTTTTTATTATTATTTCTGCTCATACAAACTTAATAGGTACACCACTTCCCTCCCTCCCTTCTCCTCCCCCTGAACTCCCTGCTCCCCCTCCCCTCATCCTCCCCTCTCAATACCCAGTGCCTCCCCCCCAATCCCCAGAGAGTCTTTTAATGTGCATGCCAGTAGAGTCTTAATTATTACTGAAAAGTAAAACATATAATTCACAGTACCATAAATTTGCAAAAGTGTACAGTCAAATATTTATATAAATTAGACACTGAGTTGATAATAATGGAAGTGGTTGGTAAGATGTATGGAAAGGAAATGCAAAAAAATAATGAATATGAGGTTCAAAGCTGATATACAATTAAAAAAGCAGAGAAGTCAACCTGGCTAGAGAGAGGGAGAAAGAGAGAGAGAAAATATAGAGAATGGCTTTGAGTTCATAAATTATTAAGTAATGATTGAAAACATCATAAAATAATAAAATGTCAAAGTCATCAATATAGAAAATAGACTCTGCTATAAGAAAAAAAAAGTTGCAGAAAGAGAGGGAGGAAGAAAAGAAGGGAGGGAAAAGAAGGAATTCTTGATAAATGTATTTTAGTGAGAGTACAGAAAGAATACCAAGGCTTAGAGAAAGTTCAAGCCCAAAATTTCCATTTCTTGAAGATTGAAGCCAAAGGAATCTATCACAGTCTCAGTTGCAGTGTGCCTTCTATTCCAGCATAGTTCTGTGTCTATGCCAGCACATAGCCAGCCTATGCTGGTATAGTCTAGGTTGACTCCTGTTGACTTTCCCACAAAGGGCAGGGAGGAATCTTGGGCAGAGGTGTTTTTTACATATTCCTTCCTGTTCTTTGAAAGCCATCTAAACATTGATTAGCACAACTAGAATATGGGCACAGAGCTTTATCATTGTAATTGTATCACCGTGTTCCTGACCTATCAGCAGCCTGTTCTTTCCCCACAATTTATGGGGCCATTAGGGTCTATTAACATGTCTAAGGATTGGCAGGGCTGTATTGTTTGTGGTGGTCCCACCTATTGTTGACCTTATACCTACAGTTTGTCTATCATTATTGATGACATCACTCTGCACAGTGTATACAGGTCACCCCCTGTTTAATGGTATACAAGAGATTAGATTCCATAATGAACTTGACTTGGTTTTTGGCTTTTCCAAGAGCCACTCTTGACCCAGGCTGATTTAATTTTTGATGATTCCCCTTTGATACCCTTCAGGATAGTGAGGTAAGTGTGCTGGTCATGGAATCCTGCATCAAGGAAAAAGTAAGGTTTATTTAGGCAGACAAGTAGTTATCGTACACCATTCATAAAGCAATGGCAATTTTTTGGAAAGAAAATTTAAAACCCCATTATTGGGTGAACGACACCTTCAAAAAATAGTTGGTTGATGCTGGAAATCAACAAATACCACTCAAAGCTAAGTGAAATGATATTTTCAGATGAATAAAATTATGCCTACTATAAATAGAAGAGATCTTCAGAAGAACAAATCCCTAGTCAAAATGAATAAATCTAAATAGATATTAACTATAACAATGATAATAATTGAAAGGACAGAATTAAGATGTGACTCTGTGGGACCCGAAGACCCTCACCCTAAAATTCACAGAACAGGCCAGTCCAGGCCCACAGTGTAGATATCTGCTCATAGCTGATCAGGCATAGCTATAGTTAGCTTTTGCTCATAGCTATTCAAGCATAGCTTCTGCTAGCCATTGTCTAAAACTATGCACCTTGCTACTTCTCTCCCTGCCCTGAAACCCCTGGTTATGGGAAAAGGAGCTGTAACCCTTAGTGATGGGAAAACAGGCTGTAACCTCAAGATGACTAGCCCTAGGGAAAGCAAGTCTTGCAAGAAAATTCTGTTAATAGCATAATGGCCATCTGGAGCAAACTTCCTGCGGTGAAGCAGGTAGACTGCACCAATCACGGAGGCCTGGACTCTTGCTGACCAATGCGACCTCCCCCACCCAAAACCCCTTTATAAACCCCTTGCTTCAGTCGCTAGGGGCTGCTTCAGTCTCTCCTGCGTGAGAGGTTGCTAGAGCCGCCCGGTGCATCATTAAATAAAACCTCATGCTATTGCAGCAAGAAGGGTCTTGGTCTTTCTCTCGGTGGCCTCGTTCCTGACTGAAAGACCAGGGGTCTTTCACCTCAACTGTTTCATTAAAGTCATAGTGTGCTAAAATAGTCTAAAAATTAGTGATAAATTTCAGGCTAATAAATATCATGACCATAGTATGAGTTATAAATTTTAGGGCACTGAGGAAAAGAAAACATGACCTAGAAATCAGAATTTTTTACAAAAATACAAGAGGTGATTATAATTGTACTATAAAAGTTATAAGTATATAAATATAGAAATATGTGCATATATAAATATATTCGCTTCTAATTTAAAAGCTTAAACTTTGAGGTTAAATGTAGATTTCACATAAAGTAATAAAAAGTTGTGTAATTTATTTTTATTTTGTATTTTTCTACTTTTACAAGCATACTGAGCATTCATCCCTGCCTGTCTCCCTTCTCCCCCAGTAATTCCCCCTAATCCTTCCCACCTTTCTGCCCTCATGCTTCTATGGACCTCAGGGTTCACTCAGGACCTGCTTGGCCCCATCTACTCTTGTGTGGTTCAGGTCTTTGGGGCATGTCAAGTTACCTCTCTTCACACCACTGATAGAGGCACATTTCATCATTCAACTTTAGATCCAAAGCTCTCTAGACCCAAAGCTTCCCACCATATGTTCTTATCTTTCTTGAATTGAGTTCTATGGGGGTTTGTTGGCAATTTAGTTATTATGCAGGTCTGGGAAGGATAAGTCTCATTGCAGTGAGCTCCAGATGTGGCAGTCCTGCCCTGAATGGAATGTCTTATATAATGTTGAACTTTCCCACCTGTAGGTTCTTACAATCTCAACAACCCATCCACTGCAATGTTCCCAAAGACTATGGTACTATTGGTACTATTTCACTTAATATAATTGTTTTTAATAACATCTATTTCCCAGCAAATTCCAGTACCCACCCAGCCTACCTAGAGACACTCAAAGATAAACCTCAGTAATACCCACAGTAATTGCAAGGATTATGAACAGGAGGGATGGGGTAGGAGGGCCACACCAGAAACAAGGAGAGAGGAGACCATGTTACAGCAAAGAAAACAGGCCTCCATCAAGGACTGCAAGTAAGTAATGAGACATCAGGTTAAGTTCACAGACTTTCATTCCTGATAATTTACAACTGAGGGGGGCATATAGTCTGGCAGATAAAAAATAACCATTTTGCAAATGGGTGATTGACTCCTCCCTCACTGCGGTTTCCTACTTTTATTACATCTACCTTTGAACATACTCTTATAACAAGACTAATTTAACAGCTTTTTATCTCTAGCCAGGGGGTGACATCCAATACCCATCAGGATGGAGCCAAGGGCATTGCAGGAGCAGCAAAACTGCAAAAGAAAATCAACAAACCATAATCCAGAACTTCAGAGACTCTATATCAACCACCTGGATCTAGGCCAGCCTAATCTCCCCATCCTGAAGCTCAGGGAAATTCGCGGAAGAGAGGGCCGTAAGATTGAAAGAGCACAAGGATGGGAGGAGCAATGATACGCAAGATACTCTACATAAGTTAGGGCCGAAGCAATCATAATTGGACTTTGCATGCCCTGCACAATGTCCAACACACTATTGACCTCACAAAGTCTAGCATTTGCTAAAGGCACCAAGATCCTTGGAGATAAGGGATTGGCAGCCACAGTAGTATTCCTATGCTCAAGGGGAACTCAGGAAAGGGTTCAGGGAAATGCCACTGGGTCCTTGTACGTCATCGGAGAGGAGGGCCCAGAGGAGAGTCTGGCATGCACATTAAAGGATTCTCCCGGGATTGGGGGGGAGGCACTGGGGGATGGGGAGGGAGGTAGGGGTGAGGGGAGGGGGAGCAGGGGGGTCTGAGGGAGGAGGAGGGAGGGAGGGAACCGATGTACCTATTAAGTTTGTATGAGCGGAAATAATAATAAAAATGTTAAAAAATAAAAGACAGAATGGGGAGAGATTAGATTGGCCTGATTCTGGGTGAATCTTGCTGAGTCACAGATGCTTGCATTATAGTTTGTCATAGTTGTCCACTTCACTGTTCTTCTATTACTCTGGGTTGCATCCTGACAAGGCATTGTGTTCTTCTAACTCTGTCGTAGAAGAAGACTTCTTGGCTAAATGTAAATGTTCTTCTAATCTATGGGTTTAATTACAGCTATTTACAGAGTAGTTTGATATACTGTCTTCCTAACTATAGGTTCACTGGCTGTTTTCCCTATTGATCTATTTACTTCTGTTTTTTAGATTCTTGTTCTACTTCACAGTAACAGGAATGTGTACCATTCTTTTTTTTTTTTTTTTTTTTTTTTTTTTTTTTTTTACAGGGGAGAGCGCTAACGCAGTCCCCCACTACCAAAAATTATGCAGTCGAGTTTCCCACATTTGGGGAAATCGCAGGGGTCAGCACATCCGGAGTGCAATGGATAAGCCTCGCCCTGGGAAAACCACCTTCGTGATCATGGTATCTCCCCTGCCAGGTAAGTATGAATGTGTACCATTCTGACAAGTGTGTCTTGATCCAACCAGAAGGCTGTTAGTTGTCTCTCTGACACTCACACCATTATTTATACTGGTGGTCACCTGTTGCCATGGTGATTTATATTTCAACTTACAGATCCCATTCCATTGATGGGCTTTGTGATTATTTCTCTCCCTCAGCAGCTTCTATGATATTCCTTGGTACTGTGTAAGCTATTCAACCTGTATAATATTTTAAGAGGTAAATTGCAATTAATATCTGTGGGCCAGCAAACACAATGCAAATAAATATTTCCAGTGGTACTCTGTCAAGCAATCCTTTTTAGAAAGTTTTCATGCTTATTTTCTTAAAGGAGAGAAAAATTCAAGAATATTCATAAAATGGAGTGACATCCATCAGTGCTGACAAGTGTCCGTAGTAAAGTCAAGACATAGTCAAAATAACAAGCTTGTGAGTTTCAGATGATAGCCTAGCTAAAGTGTAAAAAATCACAGAGGTGTCAACCCTGGAGCTGTGGTGATTAAACTAAGGCACAGAGTAGATTCCTGGAGTATGGTGGTATCCTGTTAATACATTTCCTGACTGACTGTGATGTTTGCAATGTGAAGGAAGATACTATACTACTGAGTCTATGTTCCAATAACAATAGAAAAGATACTTAAAACAAAGACAATATTGGCGATAAATTTGCAAAGACAAATTTAGAGAAAAAGCAATGTAAGTATAAAATGGCACACAGGCAGCAAATTATATCAAGAAACCTAATATCAAACTGGAAGTCTTCCACATACATAAATTATTCAAAGTTCCAAGTGGTTAAATTTTATCTAGAAAAGAAAATTTAAAAAATAAACCAAGTCTGGTTTCATTAATAATATAAATCAACTCTGCATATTAGGTACATTCGCAAAATCCAGCTTCATATCAGCAGTCTAAAAAAATGGGGGAAAATTAAATGTTAAACTATTAGGTCTGTTACATAATTAAGATTGAAAAACAATGCTGTGAACATTAAAGGATGCTCAGGGGATGGGTGGGGGAGGCACTGGGGGATGGGGAAGGAGGAGAAGG
Organism: Typhlomys cinereus; assembly: GCA_023101885.1. Lineage (NCBI taxonomy): Eukaryota > Metazoa > Chordata > Mammalia > Rodentia > Platacanthomyidae > Typhlomys > Typhlomys cinereus. The sequence goes on along the minus strand of JALPQD010000094.1, from coordinate 1,589,053 downwards.
GGAGGGGGAGAAGGAAGGGTGTGGGGGGGTGGAGGGAGGAAGGGACCGATGTACCTGTTAAGTTTGTATGAGCGGAAATAAAAAAAAAAAAGAAAAAAGAAAAGCAATGCTGAGTGAAGTTAGTGAAAAATCTTGAAAGGTAAAGCGGTTCTGTAACTGAAGACACCTAAGAACAAATGTGACCACCTGAGCCCACTGTGATCATGTCAAAAGGAAAGAACTGAATTTTGAAAGTTGTCCTCTGACCTCCACATCTGCAACTTGAGAAATGTTTCCTTTTTTCTCCTCCTCTTCCTGCTCCTCTCTCTGTTTCTCTCTCAGTCTTTTTCATCATTATTTTCTCTCCATGAAAGAACTCTTATGTGGAATCATCATTATTATTAAAAGTGACTTGATAGTAGTTTCAACACCAGCATTTACTTCCTCAGATCTGTGTTTTCTTAATTGACAAATAGAATCTCACCTCACCTCAAGCATATTGAATATTCATCCCTCACCTCAAGGGATTTATAACCTTTGAAATTCATTGGACTAGTTTGTGACCATAAAAATGCATATTCTGGTCTTTAAGCCTTAAGCATACCCAAGTGGAAGGGGAGTGATTGACAAGCAATTGACTAAAAGTAAATAAAGTTAATACTATCTAGGTGAGTCTGATATGCACCTAAGATTGACACTCCTGATAGAGATGACTATCCATTTTGATGAGGAAGAGGTGAAGAACAGCTTCAAATTAATGCCCAATGTTTCCAACCAAAAGCAAGCACAACCAGTCTATTCTCAGCTGAATACTGATTGGCTGAAAGAGAAAGACAGGCTTAAGTGATACAAGACTAACTTACAGAAATCACACAGTAATCAAAAGTAAATATTCACAGTAGTACTATGACTTTCCTATAAACTTCAGTTCATACTTCACCAGGGAGTAAGATGAGTCATTCGATTCAAAAACTTTTCACAGAAATACTTTTGGAATTCTTCCATGTGAATTCAAAATTAAAATTATTAAAGAATATATTTTTCCATTCATAAGATGACAAATCAAGTAGAATGTTGACACCACATTGATGTTTTAAAGATCAAAAATGCAGACAGACATCATTTGCACAGTCTTCTTTCCTCTCTGTGAGTAGGGCTAAAGAAGTGATAATATCTTAAGACTTGTGCATTATCTTAAGTTCACCTGTAAACCTCACCAGAAACTCAGTTGTTGCGATTAGTCTTAATTCTCTTTCACATAAATATTTCATTTCTTAATTGATCTTGATTTTATTTCAGAGGAAGCTGAAAGGAGGCTCCTTCAAGAAGTATACATATTTTGGAGTACCAAGGAGATAACCAACAGCTTTCTCATTGGACTTAAGGCCCACTTGTCAGAATGGTGCCCATCCCTGTTACTGTAAACTAGAACAAGAACCTAAAAAGTGAAAGAAATAGATCAATAGGGAAGATAACCAATAAACCTATAAGTGGGAAGGGAGTACATCAAACTGCTTTGTAGGCCGCTGTTATTATATCCATAGAATGGAAACTCACAGTGGAAACCTTTTGGTCTAAAGCTGGATGAGTGAAGGGAAATGCACACATCAGTGGGGTGGCCTGAAGAGAGGTAACTAGTTACATTATGGAGGCCTGAGCCCCCACAGGAGTAGATGAGCCAGAGTGAACCCTGAGGTCTATGTGGACAGCAGGGTGGGAGGGAGTGGGACAGAAATGTAAAGGGAAGGGTGAAGATGGGAGGGAGGAGGGAGGAAGGGAAACTGGGATGAATATTCAATATGCTTGTAAAAATAAAAAAAAATAATAAAAACTCTAAAAAAAGAGGTATACAAATTTTGTTTTAGAAAGAGTGGCTTAGAAGCTCTGCATCACCATCAATGTTAGACCCCTAGACTTAAAGAGCCCTTGAAACAAACTAACTTGGTCAAAATTTTAATTTATTTTTTTCTTATTCTAGTAGGTGACTGACCTCAGTGACAGATGTGGTCAGAGGCACAGAATTCCTGTTTTACCATTGAAGAACAAAGCAATAACTTATTCATCTAATCATTTCTTTAGCTGATATTTTATCATGACTCCATAAAGTGTTCATGAGATTAGTAATTATATAAGCTAGTACAGGATGAAACAGTTACACTTTAAACCTGATTCCACTAGGTTGGGAAAGCTTTTGAACATAATGGGATTTTGATGGTAAATTAAATTAAATCAGTGATTTATGAGCTAAGTCTTTAACACTTGAATGTCTCATAGTCTTTGTTGTGGTTGTGTTGGAAAACTCTTTTGTCCCAAATAGACACTCCAGAGGTCAGGGATGTCTCGACAAGAAAATTTTACCTCCACAGAAGAGAGAAAATCTTTTCTAAGCAGAGTGAACCATACCATGAATGGACAGCATATTCCATCATTTAGCACAGGAGGGGTTTCTGTTCTTTAATTTAATTGGTTTGAAGGTCAAGCTCACAATCAGTCAGAGATCTAAGAAACTAAGAAATGAGGCATAAGCTGAGAAATTAAAAAACAATGTGTATTCTGAAAGTAGTTAAGGAATTTGGAAGATCACTTTGCTAGAGCTTTCATAAACTGGAGTAGATAAGCAATGCTCAAAAATTTTCTTGTGAAGTAGATGTTGGAGCCAAAATGGAGGCACTTTGGCTTGGCAGAAAAGATTTTATTTTCCATATATAGGAATTGTTGCAGCTAATACAAATATAAACCCACTTAGAGACACTCAAAGACAAATCTCTGTAATATATACAGTAATTGCAAAGATGATAAACAGGAGGGATGGGGAAGGAGGGCTCTACCAGAAACAAGGAGAGACGGGGCCATGTTATAGCAAAGAAAATAGGCCACCATCAAGGACTGCAAGTAAGTAATGAGACATCTGGTTAATTTCACAGACTTTCCTTCCTGAACATTTGTAACTGATGGAGTATGATCTCACCAGAAGGGGAGAGCATATAGGCTGCCAGATAAAAAATAACCATTTTGCAAATGGGTGATTGACCCCTCTCTCACCGCGGTCTCCCACTTTTATTCCATCTACCTTTGAATATACTCTTATAACAAGACTCTAATTTAACAGGTTTTATCTCTGGCCAGGGGGTGACATCCAATACCCATCAGGATGGAGTGAAGGGCATTGCAGGAGCAGCAAAACTAAAAAAAAAAAAATCAACAAACCATTATTCAAAACATCAGAGACTCTATATCAACCACCCAGAACTAAGGCAGCCTAATCTCTCCCCATCCTGAAGCTCAGGGCAATTTGCGGAGGAGGGGGTGGTAAGATTGTAAGAGCATAAGGATGGAAGGAGTAACGATATGCAAGATACTCCACACAAGTTAGGGCGGAAGCAATCATAATAGGACTTTGCATGACCTGTGCTATGTCCAACACATTATTGACCCCACAAAGTCTAGCATGGACTAAAGGCACTAGGATCCTTGGAGGCTAGGGACTGAGTCACAGTAGTGTTCCTAAGCTTAAGGGGAACGAAGGAAAGGGTTCTGGAATATGCTCCTGGGTCCTTGCACCTCATCGGACAGGAGGACCCAGAGGAGAGTTTGGCATGCATATTAAAGAATGCTCTGGGGATTTGGGGGAAGCCATTGGGGGGAGGCACAGGTGGATGGGTAGGGAGGGAGAGGGGAGAGGGGACCAGGAGGGTCGAGCAGGAGGGTCAGGGGGAGGTGGAGGGAGGGAGGGGACCAGTGTACTTGTTAAGTTTGTATGAGCAGAAATAATAATAAAAAATAGGAATATAAACTTTACAATTATGATTTCAGCCTTTGGGCACACCTATGAATAATTAAGGCAATGCTCTGAGCAATCCTGTAGATTATTCACTTGATGTAGAATGCACATAGTTGGTGGAAACATTTTTCTGAGGAAATGGATAAGAAAGATTTAGTTAACTTGTCAGGCCAGCTAGTCAAAAACATGCTCCTCTCTCATCTTGTCCTGTGCATGTGATGTGGCCAGTTCCCCATGCTCCTGATGCAGGCTGGCTTCACTCTCTTGCAATGATGACCAACTGCAACCTAGAATCCTGAACATGGATAAGAATCCCTTGTTCTCCTAAATTATTTGGGTGCAGAAATCACTAGCAGAAGAATTGTGAAACTAACTCAAGGACAAAGGGTCCTTCCAATTGTTCAGGTGTGGAAAACACACTATTGGCAGCAGTGAGATTATAAGGGCATTCAATTCCTTAGGGGTCCCTGAATGTTGGGGCTGTTAGGCCCAAGACATTCTTGTAATGTATCTGTCACCGTGGGCATATCTTTAAAGGCATATCTTAATTCTGGGATTTGACTCTTCCTTATACTCATTTGACACTGGCAGCAGGCATCTGGGTTGCCTTCCTTTGTCACATATCACTTCCCTGTCCATCCACTATGGTGCTCTGTGTCGCTTCAAGACCAAAAGCAATGGAGTTCAGGGGTCAAGAGAGTGGAATATCTGAAACTACGAGTTGCTTCCCTTGTGGATGAGTAAACCTTGCTTCAATATTTTGTCATCGCAATTGTAACATACTTACGAATAACACGTGCTCAGTTCTTTTGTTTGAAAAGGACCCCACACTAATGGACAAGTTGCAAGATCATAAAAAGAAGACAATGAGGAAGATGAGATAAAGACAGGCTTTGATGGATGTGAAAGATTTTCTTTTGGCCAGGTAAAGTTTCATATGCCATTTCTTATAGCTGATTTCCACAGAGTTGGTGGTAAAAGCTATGTTTTTATAAAAAGACAAGAAAGGTAGAGTTACAGCTGACAGTCATAACCTATGAAGCCCCATGGGGAATCAGAAAAACTTGTTCCATGTGACCTTCAGTCCAAGAGTAACTGATTTTCAACCCTACTTTTCATATTATTTATAGACTTTGAAAAACAAGAAAGCCTTATACCTCATCAGCAAAACACTGGAATGCTAGCTTGGAGTGTCACGGGTATTAGCAAATAGAAGAAAATACTTGTATTTTAATAGTGATATGAAATATTGACATTTGAGAATATTACTGGAGTTGTTGATGTCTAGTCAATGTTCAGTTTTATTTGAAGTCAACAATAAGCATTCACCCTCATTGCCTCAGATCCAGTCTCTCTTGCAAGTTTATTTGAGAAGTCATCAGAACTTTTTTAATACATTTTTTATTATTATTTCAGCTCATACAAACTTAATAGGTACACCAGTTCCCTCCCTCCCTCATCCTCCTCCCGAACCCCCTGCTCCCCCTCCCCTCACCTCTCCCTCCCCATCCCCCCATGCCTCCCCCCCAATTCCCAGAGTCCTTTCTTGTGCATGCCTGACTCTCCTCTGGGCCTTCCTCTCCGAAAGAAGTCATCAGAACTTTGAGGAGTCTTTCTCTTGGAAGTTGACAGGCTCCTTCTCTGGTGGACAGCAGGCTTCCAATGTTTTTCCGCTGCCAGAATAGGACTTCTAAGAAAAATTCCATTAGCTTATGGACCATCATTTCAACAAACTGATAGCCAAAGGAAGGGGTACAAGAGTCTTTTTAGAATATCTACATTCCTTGCAAGACAATTATAAGAACACTGGTAATGGAAGGCATAAAATTATCTGGAAAGAAAAAGAAATGGATCACATGAAAAGCTCACAATTTAGAATGTGTCATAATTCTGAACATCAACTTCAGAATGGGAAATCAGTGTAGTGATAGTTCCAAAGTGGATAATAAAAGATTCCAACTAATATATCCAGCCAGTTCTGAGTGTCTGAGTACTCTACACGAGGATCTTCATATACATACAATCTTTGAAAATTGCATTGTTCTTGCTACCTTTTCTAGAAAGCTACTTAATATTTCTACCTCAAGTAATGAGATGTGCAGATGCATTCAGCCATACTCAATTATGTTGCTCCCCCAAACAGAGGGCCCTTGAGAGTAACAAATTCAATGGACAGCTGCTTTCTCTGAACTCCCTTTTTATCCTGAAGACAGATCCTCTAACAGCAACCTATACATCATGAGTCTCGGACCTGGGAATCCTGTTTAATAGGTAGACACAGATGTAGACTTTGTCCCAGACTGCCATCTGTTCTCTGAAAGGCTATTTGTCTTCCTCAAATCCATTCCATTTCCCCTACTCTCAGTTCCCTGGATCCTTTTCCATTCTCTTTAGGGAGAGAATGTTTCAACTTCTAGATAGTTTTAGAATGCCTATAATTCACTTGTCTTCTCTAAGACGAAACCATGCAGATTTTCAGTTTGTGTCCCTCTTCTGTTAATCTGTTTGCTGTTGGTACATTTCATACACTGTGCTGAAGGGAAAAGGAAAGTTTTTCTCTTCCTTCTTTTCAGCAGAGGGAGTCAGCCCATTCAGAAAATAGGATATTCAACAGTGAAAATAAGACAGAGAATCCTGGGAGAATAACAAGAGAGAAAAATAAGCAGGTGCACCAGGAATAAAGGACAGTTAGCCTATTCGAGGCTTTGAAAGACAAGAGTTAGACTGAAGGAGTGAAGACCCCAATCTGGTCCTCATTCTGCCTCTCTAACTTGATGAGATCAACACATGCTTCCCTGACATGGTAGGATAAGTGAAGAAGGAGGCAGAGAGGAAATGAAGTGTGCCACTTGGAGTGATGGCCCAGGGAAGTCAAACGTGAACACTGGGCCATGATCTACACTCTGTTGGAGAAGAGCTTTTCCCAATGAACTTGTGAAATAAATAGGGAATTACAGTTCTTTGAATTTCTTTTTTTAAAATAATTTATATATTTATTTATTTTCGCTCATACAAACTTAATAGGTACACCGGTCCCCCCCCCTCCCTGGACCCCTCCCTGGACCCTTCCCTGGACCCCTTAGCTCCCTTCCCCCCTTTTTCCCCTTTCTTTCCCCCTTCCCTCCCTATCTTCCAGTGCCTCCTTCCCCCATCCCTGGAGCATCCTTTAATGTATATGTCAAACTTTCCTCTGGGCCCTCCTCTCTGATGAGGTCTAAGGACTCAGTGGCATTTCCTAGAACTCTTTCTTGATTTCCCTATAAGTATAGGAACACTATTGTGGCTGTTTGAATTTCATGACTTTTTTTTTTTGAAAATTGCACTGAGTACAATAGAAGATGCACACAAAAATTAAGTAGTACCTGTGAAGACATCTAAGTAGAAATAGATAAATTAGAAATGAGCTCAGCTGGAAATCTGTAACTTTAGAACAAATCGACGAAAGGTAAACCCAATCTTATTATGTCAGTAATGAATGTTTGCAAATGTAAACCCTGGGGCATGCTTTAAATAGCATTAGAGTTGGAGAATAAAAGATGTCAAAGAGTTTCAATGTAGAGATATAAATCCTTGTCTGCTACAATAGGAATGGATAGATAATGTCAAGAACTGAAGCTTCCAATGATAGCAATTTACTCACATTATGTGCAGTTGTGAAGATCAACCCCTGCACAAGGTAAGTGTGCTTGCTGCTGGAAAAGTGGACTAGACCTGTAGTGCAGAGTCATTTGTATTTTTCCATCTGGTTGCTTCTCACATATTTTAAGCTATTATGTATGTATTGCTCTGATAAAATGGAATTTTATTAACATATTCTGGATGTAGCTAGGCATCTTTAAGAATACCAGGCTGTCTTCTCTGGCAGCATCCACCTGCTTCAGCAATGCCCACTTGTCCTTCCAAGTTGCCTATTGAGCTGCCCCAGGGCAAAAATGTGCTCCTGAAGTCTTAGCTATTCAGAGGCCTCCACCCTGTCCACAGCCTGGGTGGAACTATACATGAAAAGGCATTGCTGAGAAAGTCTGTTCGCAAAGAAATTCTGTCTTTTCTCTGCACACAGGAGGCTGCCTAGCAACTATTATCCTACACAAGGAAAAGAGACCAGACCACGCATTTCCATTTCTGTGCTTATTATGGGATTCTGTACAACATAAATAAAAACTTCCATCTTGTTAATAGCTTGGAACCATTTTACTATTCTCAGATCTTTCTGATGAATCACCATTGTAACAACAAAATATTTTAAAGATGCAATTGAGGAGAAACAAGTGCACAAAATTTCTGAAGGTATATAAATAACATTTTCTTTCTGAGACAGATAATCATTTTAAAATAATATGTGCACAAACAAGAATCATTAATAAGTATCCCTAGTTACATACAGCATGCCCAGTATGAAAGTGGAAGTTTAGGGAGTTTTAGTGCATCAAAGGTACTGTGTTACCCTTTCTACTTGGAGATATGCACTGCACTCAGTTTGATCTAGACATGCAGCAGCTTGATTGTCAGAATGCTTACATTTCTGTGATTCAAATGCAAGATATGTTTGAGATTTTCAGGAATCCGAAGTGTAGAAAAAGGATTTAAGAGCTTCTGAGGCCATTTCTCTTTTATGATGATTTATAAAGAGCTTTATAATAGAGATGCAAGTGATCGAGAATGTTAGTTATTCAACTTGTCTTCCTGGTCATTTAGCTCACAGTCCATTAATTCTCATGAATGCAAACATGTGGGTATGTAAGCATGTGTGTGTACACATGTGCACACATATGACTGTAGTGTTTAAATGCTTGTGTGTGTACATGGAGGTCAGAGGAGGGTGCCATGGTGTCCTGCTCTATCACCGTCCACCTTAGTTCCTGGAGATAGGGTCTCTTACTGAACACGGAGCTAGGCATGCGGTAGACAAGCTCAGAGGTCCTCTTGGTCTTTCCCACCAGAGTCCTAGGGTTACAGATGAACACACACCTACAATTAGGTTTGCAAGTGGATACTGAGATGAAAACCAAATAAGAATGCTTATTCAGCCCCTCACTCTTATGTTAATGAGACCCCCTTATTGGCTTAAAAAGAGAGAGCAAGGACTTTTCTTCCTTAGTAAGAAATGAAACAAGGGAAAATACATTTTGTTTCCTTCCTTCCTCTCCCTTTGAACTTTAGGCCTCTGATTACTAATAAAAATACTTTAAGTTAAATATCTATGCCTCTTAATTCATAAAGTCACTGACAATGTGTGTTTCACATCAATTCAATACCTGTTCCCTCCCATAGCTATACTGTCAAATCAGTCTGTGTACTTAATTAAGTCAGGAAACACTTCTGGGGCATGACTGCCTGACGATTTTGGACAGATCATCTTTGAAGGCAACTGCCTTTTCCTAAGAGGTTAACATTCAGACAATGTTCATTTGATATCCTAGATATGCAAATACAATCTTTGATTCACAATATCTACATAGTCACAATGGCTTTCAATGTTCTGATTAAGGTGAAGCTTAACTCCTAATTCCTAGTTTCAATATTATTGTTTTTATTTTTTATTTGGTGTGTGTGTGTGTTTGTGTGTGTGTTAGGGGGGTGGGGGTGGGGGTGTGTATGTGTTTGTGGGTGGAGTCTGAAGGGTGACTTTGATCCTGGATTATTCTACCTTGCTTTTGCTTATCACTGGGCCTTCCAGGACTGGAAATGTAGGTCGCTAATATTTTTGCCTGATGTTTTTAAGTGGGATTTGGGATCCAAACTTAGGCCCTACTACCTTTGAAGCAGAGGTTTAACCCTTCAGTAGTCTTTCTAGATTCACAGTTTATATTTTATTTTTTTAACATTTTTTATTATTATTTCCGCTCATACAAACTTAATAGGTACACCGGTTCCCTCCCTCCCTCCTCCTCCCCCCAAACCCCCTGCTCTCCCTCCCCTCACCCCTCCCTTCCCGTCCCCCAGTGCCTCTCGCCCCAATTCCCAGAGAATCCTTTAATATGCATCCCTGACTCTCCTCTGAGCCCTCCTCTCCGATGACGTACAAGGACCCAGTGGCATTTCCCTGAACCCTTTCCTGAATTCCCCTTGAGCATGGGAACACTACAGTGGCTGCCAATCCCTTGCCTCCAAAGATCTTGGTGCCTTTAGCAGATGCTAGACTTTGTGAGGTCAATAGTGTGTTGGACATTGGACAGGGCATGTAAAGTCCAATTATGATTGCTTCGGCCCTAACTTGTGTGGAGTATCTTGCAAATCATTGCTCCTCCCATCCTTGTTCTCTTACAATCTACCACCCTGAGCTTCAGGATGGGGAGAGATTAGTCTGGCCTAGTTCTAGGTGGTTGATATAGAGTCTCTGAAGTTCTGGATAGTGGTTTGTTGGTTTTCTTTTGCAGTTTTGTTGCTCCTGCAATGCCCTTCACTCCATCCTGCTGGGCACTGTATGTCACCCCCTGGGAAGGACTGCACAGTTTATATTTTAAACAGTCCTCTTGACATCCCATCAAATTTCATGTTCTAAATCTACCTACAGCAAAACGTTGTAAGATGTAATAAAATCTTTTGGGTAGCATGCGAACGTGAAGCAACCATAGTTACTCACTGAAGCACTCCCAAAGCCCTGTGGATTTTTTTTGTTGTTGTTGTTTTGGCTTGTTGAAATCTCAGGACAAGTGTGACATTCATACCTTTGATCAACTGAGAGTCATCATAGCAAATTGGACCACTGTTATGAGAATATGAGCATGCGACCTGTTACCAGAGATAAGCAACTGGAGTTCACTTCATCGGGCTGGCTGTTTAGAATATGGTGGAAATATGCCCCTAGGAGGAAGGAAAAATGAGCACCAGCTGGAATATTTAAGACTAGTCTGGGCTTTTCATTTCCAATAAAGGATACAATTACTTATCTTTTGGCAGCAACAGCATTTACTAAGCTAGTTATTACCACAGGTTTTGTCCTTCTGAGTTGCTCTTTCTTATTGTACAGCAAGCACCAGACTTCATATTAAAGCATGATCTTCCTTCAGGAGGACTTTAATGCCTTTCTCAGCAGTGCTTCCTTTCCCACAAATCTGCTCACCTCAGTGGGATCGCAAATAATAAATAATCCTATGCTCAGGAGAATGAATCACAATGACTCCCCTACTGTACAAGGAGTTTTCAGTTCTTAGGAGATTTTTAATCATAGTGGAAAGGCAAGGGTGTTAATGAAGCCTATAAATTAAGTTAAAGCAGGGCAATTATGTCCTATGTGGTAATAAAGGCCTGGGTGGTCAATATCATTAAGGAAAATTAAACACTTCCACAGGTTGTGGAGATAAATTGAATAGAAACATTTCTGTAAACAAGGGGCTCATTTGTTGATGCACACATTAATTGTGGGAGGAGGTTAGGATGGCTGCCAGGGTTGACCTGAGCCCATGAAAGCTGCACATTTTGCTTGTGGCTTGGGCAACACTGCAGTGCAGTGTCAGGAGCAGGTTCTGCACCCACCATCCATGCAAGCCCAGGAGTTCATTCTTGCTCAGTTACTTATATGCCTATGGATTTTAATTCTTTGAATTTTTATGCAAGCATATATGGTATTTTGAGCATATTTCTCCACATCCTTTCTGTTTTCTCCTTCATCCCCATTCATAAATTTTTCTGGACAGTTCTCTTCTATTTTCATGTCATATACACAAACATGATTTTGTGTGTCTATGGAAAATCTAGAAAACAGGAATGGGAGATGACATATGGTATATATCTATGTAAGACTGGCTTAAGGAAGTTAATACGAATATCTCCAGTTGTATCCATTTTCCTACAAAAGACATAACTTCATCCTTTTAGATGTTTGAAAATTCCAGTATGCATGTGTGTGTGAGAGAGAAATTGTCTATGAGCGTATGAATATGTGTGAGTGTGAATTAATTGAGTGTGAGAGGGTTATTATGTGCAAGTATGTTAAGTGTCAATGTGTGCCACATTTTGCTGTCTATTCCATGGTTGTTTATATTTAGGTTTGTTTCATAAATTAGCTGCTGTCTTTCAATGTACAGGGCTTTTAAATTATCTCTGTAATACACTGACTTGGTATCCTTCGGGTCAATACCTAGTAATGGCCTTGTTGTGTAATATGATAGATCTATTTTTAGTTTTCTGAGAAATTTCTTAGTAGTAGTTTGTCCCATCAGTGTATTAGGATTATCTTTTGTTTTTATCCTTATCATCATTTGATGTTATTTTGTTTTCTTGGTTACTGCCATTCTGACTACAGGACGAATTATTCATGTACCTCAATTTGCAATTATCTTGTAGTTAGTAGAGTTGAACATATTTTCATTTGTTTATTTATCATATGGATTTCATCTTTTGATGCCTATTCCTTCCTTTAGCCAATTTCTGAATCTAGTTATCTGCTTTTCTCTTTCTTTTTTGAGTTATTTCATAATCTAGATACTGATTCTCTGTCAGATAGAGCTAGCAAAGATTTTTTTTCCCTATTTTCTTGGCTAACTTTTTCTTTTCTATACAGAAGTTTTTAATTCCACATGATCTCATGTGTTGCTTTGTTGGCATTGTGTTCTGAACTACGGAAAGTCTATACCTATGCCTCATCACCTGAGGTATTTCCCTCCTGTCTTTTAACAGTTTCAGATATTGCATTAAGGTCTTTGCTACATTGAAGTTAATTTCTGTCCAGTAGCATATTTTTTAGAGACAGAGATATAGAAGAAAGGATTTCAACACAATAAAAGTGACATGTGAAGGACATCTGGGAAGAATTAGTAGTTAAGGAAAACACTGAGCAAGCCTGTATAAAATTGTGTAATTGATGTGAGACTACACAGTCTATGGTGGGAGGGACCATCACCTAGACAGGTAAATAACATATTGAGAACTGTTTCAGTAGTTGACATACATTAGCAGACCAACAGAAGACAAACCTATAATCAACAATATAGTGAATGAAGAATGACTCAGATATGTACACTAAAGTTAGTTATAAGAGAAGGATATCCAGTTTTACACTCTAAAAGCCTGAGAAGGAAATGAATTAAGAAATATTCACACTTAAAAATGGAAGAAGATGGAGTCTCCCTATTTTCAAGAGACCCTAAACACAACACAATGAAACCCATTAATTTGATAAGCACAGTTCACACAAAGTTATAAGGTACAAAAATAAGAGTTTAAATACATTCCAATAAGAAATAATCTGAGAAGAGAATCATGGAGGCAATCCTAGTCACATTTGCCTCAAAGACAAATACACAAAATATTTGGGAATAAATCTAACCAAGAAAATAAAAGACCTCTACAATGAAAAGTGTAAGATTCAAGATTGAAAATGAGGAAGCCACCAGAATAGGCAAAGATGCCAGAGCCCATAGACTTGAAGAATCAATATTGTGGAAATGGATATATTACTCAAAACATTCTATAAATTCATTGCCACACAAAATTACAATGATTTTTCAGAGAAATAGAAAGATCACAATTTTACAATTTGTTTGTAAGTACAAAAGACTTCATATAACTAGAATGTTGAGAGTAATAATAGCAATGCAGGAGATATTAACATACCGATTTCAAGTTATAATATAGAGGCACAATGATTAATTAGCATTATACACACAAATAACTAGACATGAGGATCAATGGAAAAGAACAGACAAGTCAGATCCAAATCCATGAAATTAATGTCCTCCGATTTTTGATAGGGATGCCAAAAACACACATTTAGAAAAGATGATTCTCCACAAATAACACTAAGAAAGCTGAGTATCCACATGGGTAGGAATGCAGCATGATGCTCCAGTTTCTCTTCATATTGCTGTTAAATACATAGTCAAATAACTTAGGAGAATAATGGTTTTATTCTTGTTTATAATTTTGCTGGCAGTTCATAGTCCAGTGCTTGCCAGAATGTCCACATCAACAACAGAAATCCAGGGAACTGGCCACAATCACAAAGACCAAGATACTCAGATCCTTTCCTCTCTAAGATAAAGGAATTTCCTTCAAGGGCAGTTAAGAGTTAAAACCCAGCAAACTGAAAACACAAGGAGTCAAGCAGGAGTTATTGCAAGCTTCACCTGAAGCAGAAGCAAATATTTAAATTTTTTTTGATGTTTGTTTCAAGTTCAGTTAGATAACTAGAACTAAGTCTGGAAGATCCAAATAACAACTAGGCCAATAATTTTGCACTTTTAAATTTCTAGTTATTTTAAAGGATTAAGAAGAAATTCACACTAGGAAAATGCTCAGTCTTGTGTATTATTTCACAACATGCATATACAAGGATGATTTAAAAGTCATAGAACCTTTAAGCTTAATCTCAGAATAAGAAAATTATAATATATATACATAAATTGTTTTCACTAGGAATTCACAGTATATACAAGGCTAACTGGGACAAATCTGTTTTTATTTTAAGTGAAAGAGTAAAGTAATGTTAATTCAAGAAAGCAATATTCTCTTGTCTTCTGTCTCTTCCTCCTCCCCCTCCTTTCTCTCTTTCTCTAGGTTATATTCAAAAGAAGTGTTTGATTCGTTTAACACAGTAATCTGAGATTCTATCAAATTCTGTACCAATATAAAAACTTTTATTCCCATGCCAGATAAAATATTTATATCAAGTTAATGAACAGTAAAGCTGCCCATGGTCAGGCTACCTTTCTCCCATGTCATGAGATGAACCTAGATGCTCTATCTGTGCCACAAAAAGGATATAAGTGTCAAAAGTTTCCAGGAGCACCTACTGAAATAAGCCGCAGACTCCCATTCCCCCATTCCTCATAGATCATATTCTATAACAAAGCCCCCTTCACATCTGCACTGTACTATATGACTAAAGCACACACAGACTCTTGAGTGTACATGGTGACATCATCTCAGCATCAAGCAAACAAAAGCTAACCTTTCAGCTGTCTACTACTTATACATTACTAGCTGTGAGATCTTGGCTAAATAGAGATGGTGGACCTCAGTCCCTAATAATCACATGGGTATGAATCTCCTAGCCAACCTAAATAGTATCTTTCCTTAATGAAAAATAAACTGAGCTATTTAATTAAGAATTCAGGATTTGTTAGACAATATGCTTTTACCGAGACACTATACTCTTCCAGTTAACATAATGTTTACATGCTGATATGAGTGTATGTCAACTATGTGCATATTCTATAGTACCAACTAAGGTAAAGTTCACTGGATAGATTCAGTCATTCTAATTCAAGCTCAATTCTAAAACTGTTGAATCTCTAAAGTTCTCCCTCAAACTCAGAGGAGAGACATTATTTCATCAGCAGGCATGAAAGAGGGCTGCAGATGTTCTTAGCTATACTTGTTCCTGCCCCATCCTCTTCACTTACCAAGTTGTTTGAGTTTGGGGAGTGTGATAGTTAATCCAGGATGTCAAGACACACAGCTGTCAGACCACCTGAAGAGATTATCCTGATCAATACATTCACAATGCAAAGACCAGCCCTAGATCTGATTGGAACCTCCCTAGATCTGAGTGGAACCTCCCAGTAGCAGACCAAATTAAAGGAACCACAGAACAGAAGATTAGCAGGAAGAGAGACTCCAGGATGTTTGCACTGACTTAACCTGCCTCCAGCTTTAGCCACAAGTCATGTTGCCTCTGCCATAAAAGACTGTTTTTCTCTTCTGGAACAGTCAGCTGAATAAATCTCCCTTTCTCCCTTAAGTTGTTCGACTTTGGGTGTTCTCTCACAGTAACAGTCAAGAGTAACCATTATAGGGAGAAAGGGACAATGATATGCTAGGTGTATATTCCCCCATGTTGCAGGGAGGGAAGGCTATTCTCCACTTAGTCTAGCACAAGGAACAAGAGTCCTGGTGACAAGATTCCTAGCTCACATCGAATGAGTTGTTCTTGATCTTACCCTCAACTCATGTATTTCCTATCTTTTGTCATTTCAGGTAGCAGGTGTGGCATGTGCATATGCTCTTTCACTCTGTGAACTCTTCTTTCTAGTATTAAATGTGTTTTTGTTGTAGTTTGATATTATCCTTCTTGCACTTTTACTCCACTCCAATGCTTGTATTTCATGTGCTAGTTGCCTCTTAACTTCATGCCAACCTCATGCCAAACCCAAAGCTCATCATAAACTTGAGATGTATCCAGATACAATGAATCCTTATCACAAATATTAACAGGTTCCCATTTATTTCATACATTGGGTTCAAATGCACTTTAGACAAATAAAGGTTCTTGGGGCAACACCATGGCACAATAGTGAGAAAGTGAATTCTATAATCACAATAACCTACAATAGCAGTAATGAAGAATTCAATATGTGCGAAGTATCACAGTATAGTACTCTGCACAAAACACAGTTTTCCTTAGACATCCCAATGTTCCCTTGTCGAAAGTATATGAGAAACAGACCTGTCACTGTATGACTTCGGCATATTATTTGGATAAGAAAGAGACCATGCAAATGAAGACTTTGCTTTTTTTAAGATGCATATTTGCAATTAATGAAATATTCTTTATTTAATGTTGTTGTTCTATTTTGGCTAGCCTCTGATGTTAGATGAAGGAATTTGTGTCCATAATCACTCAGTGTAATTTTAGAATATTGCCCTTTACTTCCTATTGCAATTGCTTATTATAAAAATCTTATCTTATTGAACATAGCAGGATCATGCTCCACTTGTAAACTCCAATTATTTTCTTGAATGCTTTCCTAAGACAAGAGAGTGCAAATGCAGCTTCAGAGTGCAAACCAAGTGGAGTCTTACAGCATATCTTAAACCTTTTCTTATTACATTCTACTAATTATAGAATGACAAATATTATTTTTTTCAGTTCACATATTTCCATGGAAATCATCTGTCTACAAATACACTGAAAAGCCCTTTGCCAAAATCCAATGAACACAAGTTTCTGGCTGCTTTATTTTATTCTGTTTGGATCATTTTCTTTTGATTTTGTATTAAGTAAGATTTTTCCTTGCAAAACTGTCAACCGCCATCATTTGTGAGTATCCCACTCCCCTCCTTTTCAGGTCACTGTTATTAGATGAGCATTTGATCCTGAAAGCAATCACTTTCCCCCTAGCTCCAACCTCAGGAGCCTCTGAAATCTCAACACCTAGAGAATAGTAACCTTTATAGATAGGAAATAGAAAAGGTTTCTGATAGAAGCATCTGCTCCAGGTTGATGAAGGAAAAATACTAAAAAAAATTGCTGAGAATTGTCACTTGCTTAAGAGTGAATACCAATGCTTATAAAATGTTAAGATTTGTCTGACGGCTTAAAACACAATGTCTAGTAGAATCCACACAAGGTTACAATTTGAGGATGCTTGGGGAATTAAGGTACTGAGGAAAAACTAAAATGTGATCCTCCTCATTCTCCTTATCCACCATCCACAGACAGAGGCTTAAGGGAAATAAATGATGTTTCTCAAAAATCTGTGACAACCTTGTAGTCCAGATGTTCCTTAATGCAAAAGATATTTTTTCTTATAATAAGCAGCAATATGTCAGTGGAGACTGGAAATATCACTCTTGCATGTTTTATTTTTCATGAATGGTGAGAAAAACAAAATCTGAGTTAAATGAAATATAATGAACAAAACATATTTCCAGCAAGGAATGTTTTCGTACAGAAGAAGCTATCCAAGTGGGACTGCTTATCTCTTTTTTCTCACCAGGCATTCCAAGTAAAGAATGTACAGTTAAAAGTTTCCTTCTTAGGACAGGAGACAACCAGCAATGAGTAAGGAAGTGAGAATATGGTGGACATCCACTTTCATTTTTTACTAAGATTTTTTTAATTTCTTTTTATAGCTCAATGAGTGAATATCCTTACCACCCTCCTTCATTCCCTCCATCCCCCTCCCTTTTTACTAAGAACTTTTATAGACAAAAAGTTTCTATCCATGTTCCCCTCCCTATCCTCCCAATCTTCCTTCTCTTCACAATCCATCCTCGTACCTCCCATGCTCATGTCTTTCTGTATACGTGAACCACATGGCACCCCTTGGGATGCTTTTATCAGCAAGGCCCCAGGTTTCTGTGGTAGCATGGTCCTTCAGTGGTCAAACCTGCAAGTGGCAAAGCTCTCTTTCACTTGTCTGGCACCTGAAGCTAAGATTCTCACTGCTTATAGTTGTTTCTCCTGGGATATCTTCACTGGTTCATGGGACAATGTTTACAGGTCATAGGTCACATTTTATAAATGTGATGGTCTACTTCCTATTTTTATACAATGACAATTAAACTAGCAAGGATTAAATACATGAACAAGTCCAATGTGGGATGAAGGTAAGAATCAAAATAATAAAAGGTGAACCAAATGACAAATGTATTCAATTTTAAGGTTATCTGAATGCCATTTGTTTATACTGGCTCCAATGTCACAGAAACATAATAAAATTTCCCAGTAACCCCAAGTTCCATAGTCATATCCTGCTATTAATATAGTAACCTCTTTACTAGCTCTTTATCACTCCAGGAGGCAAAGGAGGAAGAGATTCTTTCTTGGGATTCTTCTAGAATTGAATATTAACAAAAGTGTCTGTCACACTGTTTAAGTGGCATAACCAATGATAGAGTGCTCTGACAAAGAAATCCTAACACAGGATGAAAGAAAAAACAGCAGTGAATACAGAGAAAGAAAGAAAGAAAGAGAGAAAGAGAGAAAGAGCGAGAGAGAAAGAGAGAAAGAAAGAAAGAAAGAAAGATAGAGAGAGAAAGAGAGGAGACAAATAGAAGGAAAGGGAAGATGAGGGAAGAGAGAGAATTGGAGAATTTGAAGCAAAAGGAAAAATGAATGGAACTATGGAAGGAAGGAACTGAAGTAAGGAAGAGAAGGAGGGAAGAACGTATGGAATAATTGGAAAAAGAAGAGGATCCCAGGGAGAGGGAGAAAAACAAGAGAGAGTAAAGAAGTGAATATACTAAAAGTTCATTATAAATATGTATGAAAATGTCAGAATGAGTCAACATTATATATAAACATGCATTGTTTTTGTAAAATTAAAAATAACAGATTTTAAAACAGGTTATAAAGCTGACTGCCATGAATTGTTAAATAGGGAACACCATCATTGATATTTACTAACCAAATGATTCTGACATCATCAACAATGGCCTTTCAGCTCATGAAGGGCACAGAAGACATAAAAATGGCCTCATGGAGTTGAGACAACTGCCAAAGGCCATGTTCTTCCTCTGTCATAGATGGCAAATCCCAAGTCCAATCTGGTCCCACCAGACAGGGGCTATCAGCTACTTAGGTTATTTGTCTTCTGTTATGGTTGCATATTGGTGTCAACTTGATAGTTGGAGACTGTTTGGGGTGCAGCAGTGGAGGGTTAATGGTTGGAATGGCCTCTCAATAAGTCTGCAGGTGGTACTTGACTGATTGTTATGGAAAACCCAGTCTATAGTGGGTTTATCATCTATATAGATGATATAGAGTGGTGGACAGATAATAGGAAGTGCAAGAAAAAGGGACTTGTTCTTCCCTTATCCTGTATGGATTTGCTAAAGTTCACTCTTCGGCGAGCTTCATTCACTTTTAGAGCACCGTAGCCTTCTTTGCTGCTGCTGCATCCATCCTGGGCTGACTCAGAGCTTCATCTTTTCCATCACGTTGTTGTTGTTTATGCTGCCTTTGGAGCCTGATCTCTAGCCATTGCTGCTCTTTGCTGTTCATCACTGATGTCAGAGCCCAGCTGTTCTTCACCAATGTTGGAATTCAGCATCTTTGACCCTCCAGAGAAGTAAAGGCTTGGGACCTTCTTGGGATCTTTTGGCTTTGCGGAACATTCTGGTCAAAAGCGAGGCAGCTGCGAGCAGCTACTTTGAAGAACACTATTTTATATTTTGATTTATTTTAATAACCTTATTTATAGATATTACATTCTATAGATATTGTTTCTTCAGAGAACCCTGGCTAATATACCTTCTCATAGCTTATGTGTTTGATTCGAGATGTTTTTCTGTTGCTTCCACTACAAAGATAAATTCATTGTGATCTAGCAGTTTTTTGTTGCTGTTTTTATTTTTTTTAATCTCTGTATCACTAGAAACAGGCTAGAAGAGTAGGGCCAGGAAGCTGGCCTGATGACATACTAAACAAGCCAGACACCCTGAATTTGATCTCTAGGATTTACAAAGGGACTGATTTGTGGGTTATATCTGTGATCCCAGGATCCCTAAGGTATTCACACAGAGTTTCTAGAACTGGTCCTGTAGTTTGGATGTGGTTTCTGGCAGATGTGCCCAATTTTTCATGCATTGATCAACATTTTTTTGTTGACTAAATTGTCTCTACTCTGGCCACAGACAGGATAAAACCAACATGAAACAGAGAAACTGGGGCATGTGGGCAACAAATGTTTAGGAATGTCAGATAAAAATTAAAGACACCTTTAATGACAGAGAAGTTATTTGTTTACAATATTTATTTATTAATTTTATTTAATAATTTTTAATTATTTAAAGTGCTGGAGATGCTCACAAATTAATTTTTAATTTTCCCAATTGCAAAGTTCTCTTGTATATGCTATGAGAGCCTTCTTCCTATGTCAGGAGTCTTTTTGCTTGGCTTTTTTGACTGTGTCAATTTTTGGCTGTGTATCCTCTATTTCTACTAGTACTTCAGCATCTGCTTGATTTCTTGTAAAAGCAGCAAACTTTCATTTAATCCCTCTAAGGATCTGGTTTCATCACTTCAGGAAACCTAACAATCTTTCCACTAGCTGATGAGTGTGCTTTTGGGGATAGAACTTCATAATGATGCATTTTAATCTTCAAAATATGGTTATGTATATATATATATATATATATATGTTTTAACCAAGCTATTGAAGCTTGAGATACCAACCATCTCATCTTTTTCTTTTTCACATAAGTGTTCATGGTGTGTGTGTGTGTGTGTGTGTGTGTGTTTGCTTATGGGTGAATGTATGTATATATAAACACAAGTGTACTTAAGTAATGGAGGGCATCCAACACTTTTTGCGTGTGGAGGGCAAAGGATGATAAAGAGAATCATTATTGATTGTTCTCTCACTTTATTGCTTTGAGCCTGGATGTCAAATCAATCAGAGCACACTGTTAGGGGTAGTCTGGCTAATTAGTTTGTCCTGGCTTCAGAGTCCATCTTCTGGGACTAGAATTATAGGTGAACTATCACATCTACCTGATATTTTTATCTGGGACTTGGTGATCTGAACTGTCCATTTGCTTGTGAGACAATGGCTTTAACTACCACGTCTCATTTAGCATAATATGTCCAGGAACAACTATGAACACTGATCTCTTATTGCCTTTATCAGGAATATTATTCCTTGGTAGCCTGAGGCAATGCATTTGTTTGAGTTTTTATTGCTAGCTTCAATCAACAACTTGTTTTGCAGTTTATTCTGTGGATCACAAAGTGCATCTCTGTTTCAGAGCTGTCACTGCAAATGCTCCCCACTGAGCGACATCCTACCCTCCAGGCAGATCTTTTTTGCCAATACTTCCCATCACCACTACAGAGGTAGTACAGGCTAACAGGAATCATTTGTGTTCTTGTAAGTTTTCCAGGAAAACATCAGAAGTTTATTTGTGTTTCCAAATGTTTTGTGAAATCACTGGGAACAATCACATGCAAAACTGAGACAAACAAGCCTTCCCCTCACCTTTTAGAAAGAAAGAAGCTTATACCTCAGAAAGTCTCTCTGCACATTGCAGGTGTCCACATCAGTGTGTCTTCCTCATTCTTCACTCCTGCTTATGGTGGTCTGTTAGCAAGGAAATCTTCACACACTCAATGCAAGATTCAAAGGCAGTTTACTTAAGCCAAAACATTTCACTTTTATTGGCTAAAACTCCAATCACTGCATTTGCAATTTAATTAAAGCAGGTTTATTTTTAGAATGTGCTTTGAAGGACTGGTAGGAAAGTGGCATGTTGTTTCCTCTCACTAAGCAGGAAAAAGGCAACATATGAAAGCTGGGATTTGAGGTACCACAGAGAGGTAAATGATCCTAGGATTAATAATGCTTCAAATTTCACTCTAATTTGCATTAGTTGGAGGAAAGGACAAAGGAACTTTTTTCTAATACTTGGTCCCCTTTTTCAAGAACAATTTGGGTTCTGAAAATACTGGGCTTGGTAGTATGAGGGGTTCACTAAATTTGCTGTCTCTCTACCTGTGGAAGCTTGTTCTACTCTCTGCTTCTCTCTGAACCTAATGAAAACTCCTTCATAAGAGTGCAATCATCTTTGCTTTCAAATGGTATGT
Organism: Typhlomys cinereus; assembly: GCA_023101885.1. Taxonomy (NCBI): domain Eukaryota; kingdom Metazoa; phylum Chordata; class Mammalia; order Rodentia; family Platacanthomyidae; genus Typhlomys; species Typhlomys cinereus. The sequence goes on along the minus strand of JALPQD010000094.1, from coordinate 1,567,043 downwards.
ATTTCATTTTAGCCACTAGACTATATACTACATACTTTTGTCTTTTCAACAAAGGCAATTGAACAAATCACAGAAAAGATTTGCAGAGGTATTTTCTGGCAGTCTTGAAATTAAAACAATTAGGCATCAACCTGCTCTGATTAATGGTGGGCATGGTCATTTGGGCTGGCCTCCAGAAAACCTATTAAGTGTCTTGTAGAGGGATAACAGAATCTCTACCTCTGAATTGGTCTTAGTCTCTGCGGTGGACATCCAGCTTCTGTTTTAATACCATGCAATCTCTTGAAAAGCACTGCTGTTTGTGGATCTTCCAGATAATATGACTCCTTTCTAGTGACAGGGAAAAGTAAACAACCAAATTATCCAAAACTTGGTCTTGTGCTTGTGACTTATGTTAATCATATACAAGTCAGCACTAGTCTTCAATTGAAAAGGGAAAAGAATTTCAGAGATTTCTTTAACCAAGCAGCAAAGGGAGATTTCCTGCTGAACAACAATTCCTGGCCTTACATCAAGGGCTGATATAAGCTATATTTTGTGGTCTTCAGAGACTGCCATGTTCTGTCTACTTGAGCAGTGTCCCTTAGAATATCATTGTACTATATATTAAATGCATACATGGAGGGAAACTTGAAGATAATTTCAAAGAATTTGAAACTATTGAATAGTTGAGTGTCTATCTATCTATCTATCTATCTATCTATCTATCTATCTATCTATCTATCTGTCTGTCTTTTGTCATATCTTTATTAACTATGTACCTACCTGTGCATGTATCATCCAACTGTCTATCTACCCTATATAACTGTTGTCTCCATATCTATCTATCTATCATCTATCTGTCAATCTATCTATCTATTATCTATCTATTTATCTATCTATCTATCTGTCATCTATTTATCCATCTAAAAATATAGTTAACTTAATGCCAAGTAGGGATTTATTAAATATATATTGTAATTCCTATGAAGGTAAGGCTGTAAATTAGTCATTTTACAAAGGACCATGTTAAAGTGGTAAATTGTGATTGAGAATTAGATGAAAAAATGGGAAATATATTACTAGTGAAATATACTGTTAGCAAAAACAGAAATTTGTGAATGCATGTTTCCATAGATTGTTCTAAAGTATTCCATACTTACCCAACAATTATTAATAAAGAGTTGGTGAACTTGATAATGTATAACTGGGAGATGTTAGCAGAAGACATAATAAAATTTGGCTAACTGCTCTGCTTTTTATTCTTAGATATCTATCACTAGGAAATTAATATATCTGAGATCAATTTCTCCTAATGGAAAATATTTTAAAGGCGACTTACCAGGCAGCTGAAAGACTACTGATAGTGGATGAAAGCTGAGTTTTGACAATCTAGTGTCACTTGTCTTGGTGGCTGACTTAATAAACGAAACCTTCACATTTGCCAAAACTGCTCTGAAAGCATGTTCTTCACTCCAGTGTACCACTGGTGGTTCCACTGTGAATTTTATTAAAGCAAATATAGCATCCTTTCCATGTAATTTATTTCTGCAGGGAAATCATGTCATTATCCACCTTCAAGCAATTAAATGAACCTGAAAAAAACAAGATCATTGATCACATTACAAACTTAAATGTTTCATATTCATGATGTTCATTCAATACATGGATGCAGGTGGGCAATATGGAAGTTGCTGGTGCCTTCGGTTTGCAGAATTAATGTTTTAAAAATCAAAACTTACAAATAATGATAATCCAAATTGGTCAATAATGTGCACAGTGGCAATGAAACATGTCTGTGACCCTAATTTGTACTTATTCTGATTATACAAGAGATATACAAAGTATGTCTTTTAGATCTAGTAATGGAAAATATGATATTGCACATTTTATGCTTTTACAATGTTAACATAATTAGTTCTATTGTATTTTTAGAAGTGGGTTGATTACAGATACATATATGCATATATAGTTATACACATATGTAACTTTTGGTAATCACATCAGGTTCTTTTCTCAATAGAAAGGCTAAACAACTGAAAGTGTATGTTCCTGGACTGCATGGCTCTACTGATTATTTAAGAATTTTGTGGACATCTCTAAGTCACCTCATGATAATATCATATATATTCTATTTCTCCTCGGACTGTCAATCCTCCTCATTCTTTCTTGCCATATTCATACCCTTTCTGCACACTGAAACCTGAATAATAGTTCAAGTTTGATCTATTTCTTTCTCTCTGATGTCTTCCACTGTGTTTCCATTATCAAATAGAAAGAGCAAAAAAAAAAATAGCAAAAATGTAAAAAGTATATGTTCTGGAATACTAAAAGTAATGTCATTTCATTTTTTCTCTTCTGGTTCTATGTATTTCTACTTCACCTCCAGTTTCTGAGTCCTACCTCTTTTCCCTTCAAAGTGTCCTTGCTGCATATAAACATTGAATCTGTACTTTGTCCAGATAAAAGGGTCTGTATTATTGAATATTTGAATTGTTGTGTTCTCTGGAGTTCTCATCCAATAACAATTTCTTATAGGAGTTGTATTTGAATAGCTCCTTTGATTAATGACAGTTCTTCAGGATTGCATGTAAATAGTTCCTAGTATTTAAAGGTGGTCTGTGAAAAGCACTCTCATTGTTCTCTGAGCACCACTGCCAGTGAAAAGCACAGGATACTGGGAATGCATAGAGGAAAACTTTCTCCACTCATTCCCTGGTGTAACTGACTTCTCACTTTCTATCTTCTGTCTCTCCCTTTGCTTCGCTCTTCATCTCTCTTTCTCTGTTTTGATCTTACTCAAATAACAATAACCTTTTTATAATAGACAATAAAATATTTCACAGCTTATATGTTTTTCCTTGAAAATATTTCCTTTCTAATATGTATATATGTCTATAAGGTATCTTTTTATTTCTTTTTTTATACATTTTTTTATTATTTCCGCTCATACAAACTAAATAGGTACAACCAGTTCCCTCCCTCCCTCCTCCTCCCCCCCAAACCCCCTGCTCTCCCTCCCCTCACCCCTCCAGCTCCATCCCCCAGTGCCAATCGTCCCAATTCCCAGAAAGTCCTTTCTTGTGCATGCCTGACTCTCCTCTGAGCCCTCCTCTCCAATGACATACAAGGATCCAATGGCATTTCCCTGAACCTTTTCCCGTGTTCCCCTTAAGCATAAGAACACTACTGTGGCTGTCAATCCCTTGCCTTCAAAGGATCTTGGTGCCTTTAAAAGATGCTAGACTTTGTGAGGTCAATAGTGTATTGGACATTGCGCCGGACATGCAAAGTCCAATTATGATTGCTTCAGCCCTAACTTGTGTGGAGTATCTTGCAAATCATTGCTCCTCCCATCCTTTTGCTCTTACACTCTTACTGCACCCTCTTCCGCAAATGTCCCTGAGCTTCAGGATGGGGAGAGATTAGTCTGGTCTAGTTCTAGGTGGTTGATATAGTCTCTGAAGTTCTGGATTGTGTTTGTTGATTTCCTTTTGCAGTTTTGCTGCTCCTGCAATGTCCTTCACTCCACCCTGCTGGGCACTGTATGTCACCCCCTGGCCACAGACAAAAAGCTGTTAAAGTGGAGTCTTATTATAAGAGCACATTCAAGGGTAGATATAATAAAAATAGGAAACGTCAGTGAGGGAAGGGGTCAATCACCCATTTGCAAAATGGTTACTTTCTATCTGCCAGACTATATGCCCTCCCCTTCTGGTGAGGTTATACCCCCTCAGGTGAAAATGATCAGGAACTAATGTCTGTGAACTTAACCAGGTGTCACATTACTTACTTGCAGTCCTTGATGGAGGCCTATTTTCTCTGCTGTAACATAGTCACTTCTCTCCTTGTTTCTGGTGTGGCCCTCCAACCCCATCCCTCCTGTTCATAATCCTTGAATTACTGTAGGTATTACATATATTTACCTTTGAGTGTCTCAAGGTGGGCTGGGTGGGTTTGTTACTAGGAGCCACCTATTAGGGAGTACATATGGTGCTTAATTTTCCTGGGTTTAGGATACTTCACTTAATATAATTGTTTCTAATGACATCCATTTCCTGGCAAATTCCAGTAATTCATCATTTTTGATGGCTGAGTAGTACTCCATTGTATAGATGTACCACAATTTCCTTATCCACTCGTCAACTGTTGCACATTTGGGTTGATTCCATGTCTTTACTATTGTAAACAGTGCTGCTATGAACATGGTCGTGCTTGTGCTATCGAGGTGAACTTCTGCAGTATGGGGGATTATTCCCAAAAGTGGAATAGCAGGGTCATATGACATTTCAATCTTTAATTTCTTTAAGCATCTCCAGACGGCTTGCCAGAGTGGCTGTACGAGCCTGCATTCCCACCAGCCATGTAGGAGAGTTACCCTCTCTCCACATCCTCTCCAGTATTTGTTGTTATTTGTATTGTGGATTTTTGTCATCCTGACCGGGGTGAGAATATATCTCAGGGAAGTTTTGATTTGCATTTCTCTGATGGCTAATGAAGTGGAGCATTTTTTAACATATTTGTTAGACATTTATATTTCATCCCTGGTAAAGTTTCTTTTAAGTTCCAGGGCCCATTTTTAAATTGGGCCAGCTTTCATTGTGTCCCAGAGATTTTGGCAAGTTGTATTTTCATTATCATTCGCTTTCAGGAAATCTTGAAGTTCCTTTTTAATTTCTTCCTGAATCCAGTTCTCATTCAGCATCATATTGTTAAGTTTCCAGGAGTTAGTGTTTGTTGGGTTGTGGATGTCCAGCTTTAGTTCGTGGTGGTGTGATAGGGCATAGGTTAGAATTTCAACTTTCTTGTATATGTGTAGATTCGTTTTGTGGGCCAATATGTGATCTATTTTGGAGAAAGTTCCATGTGCTGCTGAGAAAAATGTGTATTCTTTGGTGCGTGGGTGAAAAGTTCGATAGAGATCTGTAAGGCCCATTTCTTTAAGGGTTTGATTAAGTTCCAAAGTGTCTCTGTTAAGCTTTTGACCTGTTGATCTATCCCATGTTGAGAGGGTGGTGTTGAAGTCCCCAAGAATTATTGTTTGGGGGTTGATTTCTTGCTTTAGACGCTGTAGGGTTTTCTTAATGAATGTGGAGGGGCCCGTATTGGGTGCATATATATTCAGTATTGTGAAGTCTACCTGGTGAATTGTACTTGTGACTAAAATGTAGTATCCATCCGTGTCTCTTATAATTTTCTTTGGTTTGAAGTCCACTTTGGCTACCCCTGCCTGTTTTCTGCTTCCATTAGCTTGTAAAATTGTTGACCAGCCTTTTATTTTTAGGGCATGCCTATCTTTTGTGGTGAGATGGGTTTCCTGCAGGCAGCAGTTTGATGGATTGTGGTTTTTAATCCAAGATTGTAATCTGTGTCTCTTGATCAGTGAGTTAATTCCATTAACATTTAGTGTTATAATGGAGAAACTATTTTTAATTCCAGACATTTATTATGTTGAGTGGTTTTTATAAGTATATTGCTTCGCTGTTAATGGTGTTATATTTGCCTTCTGTTCTCCTTGAGTATCATTTCTGTTCAAGCTTGAGTATCATTTCTAGCATTTTTTGAAGGCCTGGTTTGGTGGACATGTATCCCTTCAAGTTGTCTTTGTGCTGGAAGATTTTTCTTTCTCCCTCAATCATGACAGATAGTTTTGCAGGGTAAATCAACCTGGGTTGACATTTTTGCTCATTCAATACTTGAAGTATGTCTCTCCAAGCTCTTCTTGCTTTTACTGTTTTGACTGAGAAGTCATTTGTTATTTTAATAGGTTTACCTTTAAAAGTGACTTGTTTTTTCTCCCTTGAAGCTCTCAGCACCAGTTCTTTATCTTGAATGTGGAGTGTTTTAACTATTATTTGCCATGGCGAGCTTCTGTTTTGGTCATATCTGTTTGGGGTGCAGAATGCCTCTTGTATATGGATGGGCCTCTGTTTTTTTAGATGAGGAAAGTTTTCCTTGATAATCATTTGAAAAATTTCCTCAGGGGTGGTATTTTCAGATTCTTGCTCTGGAATTCCATGAATACGCATGTTAGGCTTCTTCAGGGTGTCCCATATCTCCTGGATATTTCTCTCAAGTATCTTTTTGGCTTTAACAACATCTTCCATTGAGCTGGTTAATACTCCCACTTTATCTTCAAGGTCTGAAATTCTGTTTTCTGCTTCGTTAGTTCTGCTCATAAGACTCTCTGTGGAGTTCTGGGTTGAAGATAACTTGTCTTTTAGCTCACTTTTCAACTCTGTTTGGGTCTGTTTTAACTGCTCTATGCCAGTTTTTGTTTCTTGCACTTTTTTTCTCAACTCCTCCAAGTGTCTGTTGTGTTCCTCTTCAAAGCGATTGATTCGATTATTTATTTCCTCCCGGATTTCCTCTTTCATAGTATTGAACATGGTAATGATCATATTTTGAACATTGTTATCCTGGGTCAGGTTTTCATGGCCATTTTCCCTGGGTTTGTTCTGGTTGGAGTCTAACATTATGGGATTAATTCCTGCAGTGGGAGATTTGTTTATATGAGTGTTGTTTCTCATGTATTTGCACTGTGACTTTGACATTGTCGTTTTAACTCTTAAGATCTTCTTTCAATTTCTGTTCGTTTTTCACTGAACTGAATTATTTGATCTGGGGTTCTGGGGGTGGGCAGGGACGGAGCTTACCTAGGTCGTGGTGAGGCCCGGCTGGGACCGGGTGCGCAGTCCTGGGCGGTGGAGTGGGGGAAGGGAGGATGGGGCGCTGGCCCGAGCACTATTTAACTTGGGAGTAGCTGGTGCGGGGCCCAGGGCGCAGAGGGGGTGTTCCTCTTCCCAGGCCCTGCAGGTTCTGGAAGGATGGCGGGAAGAGCTGGGTCCCTTTCGGCTGCCTGGGGTTCTGGGGGTGGCCTGTGTAGGAGGGGGGTGGAACTTAGATAAGGTATCTTTTAACTTCAACTATCATTCAATAATTCACAAAAGCTATTTTGTTTTCCTGCTTTCAGGTGATCATTTCAATATGAAAAATATTTAACTATTGTATTCATATATGTTATCATGTCATCAGAAATAATATCTCTTTCTTGTTAAAAATGTGTGTTCATAAGCTCTTCTAAAGGCAATGAATGATCTTCTCCATAGGGACTGTCCATTCTTGTTCCTTTCTTTAAAAAAGACATTTTTTGGACATACAACTAGCATAGGAGGTTCCTTTGAGATTACTTCTCATAATCTGTGTGCTTTTCTGTAAGTCCCTCTATCCCTCCTGCGTCCCATCCCCAAATTCCCCACTATTTGCTTTTATCAATTTTCCCTTACTTAACTCCTGGAAACTTAACAATATGATGCTGAATGAGAACTGGATTCAGGAAGAAATTAAAAAGGAAATTCAAGATTTCCTGAAAGTGAATGATAACAAAATACAACTTACCAAAATCTCTGGGACACAATGAAAGCTGTTCTAAGAGGTAAGTTCATAGCTCTTAATGCCTACATCAAAAAAATGGAAACATCAGAAATAAACAACTTAACAATGCAGCTTAAAGCTTTAGAGAAACTAGAGCAATCTGATCTCAAAAGTAGTAGAAGAGCAGGAGATTAGCAAAATAAGGGGAGAAATATCTGAAATCGAGGTTAAGAAAACGATAGAAAAAATCAACCAGTCAAAAAGCTGGTTCTTTGAAAAAATCAATAAGATTGATACACCCCTAGCTAAGTTAACCAAAAGCAGGAGAGAGAAAACCCAAATTAACAAAATCAGGAATGAACATGGAGTTATCACTACCGATACTCAAGAAATCCAGAGAATTATAACATCATATTTCAAAAACTTATACTCTGTGAAGTTTGACAACACAAAAGAGATGGATGAATTTCTAAGTAAACACAACTTACCTAAATTGAATCAGGAAGTAGTGAATTATTTAAATAGTCCTATAACTATATAAGGAAATTGAGGAAGTAATCTCGAATCTTCCAACAAAAAATGTCCTGGACCAGATCGGATTCAGCACAGAGTTCTACCAGACATTTAAGGAGTTAATAATACCAATACTCCTTAAACTGTTCCATCAAATAGCAAAGGAAGGAACACTACCAAATTCCTTCTATGAAGCTAATATCAGTTTTAATCCCAAAACCTAATAAAGACTCACTTAAAAAAGAAAATTATAGGCCGATCTCTCTGATGAACACAGACTCAAAGATTCTCAACAAAGTTTTAGCAAATCGGATTAAAAAACATATTAAAAAGATTATTCACGGGGACCAAGTAGGCTTCATCCCCAGCACACAAGGTTGGTTCAACATACGCAAATCAATAAATGTAATTCATCATATAAACCAGTCCAAAGTCCAAGACCACATGATACTCTCGATAGATGCAGAAAAAGCTTTTGACAAGATCCAACAGCCTTTTGTGATCAAAACGTTAGAGACAGTAGGAATGGAAGGAACCTTTATCAATATAATAAAACCTGTATACAACAAGCCCACAGCAAGGATTATGCTCAATGGGGAACAAATGGAAGCATTCCCACTTCGATCAGGAACTCGACAAGGCTGTCCACTCTCACAACTTCTATTCAATATTTTACTTGAAGTCTTAGCTGAAGCCATAAGACAATAAAGGGAGATAAGAGGGATTCAAATCGGCAAGGAAGAAGTCAAGCTATCCCTATTTGCAGATGACATGATCTTATACCTGAGTGATCCCAAAAACTGTACCAGGAAGCTCCTGGAACTATATGAGAAGTTCAGCAGGGTGGCAGGATACAAAATAAATGTGCAAAAATCGGAGGCCTTCCTATATGCCCAGAATGAAAGAAGTGAAAAAGCCTTGAGAGAAACAATCCCATTTACTATAGCCCCTAAAAAAATGAAATACCTTGGTATAAACCTAACCAAGGAGGTAAAAGACCTTTACAATGAAAACTTTAAAACCCTAAAGAAAGAAATTGCAGAAGAGACACCAGAAGGTGGAAAGACCTCCCATGTTCCTGGATTGGCAGAATCAACATCGTAAAAATGACCATCCTACCAAAGGCAATATACAGATTCAATTACCAATTAAAATCCCAATTCTTAAAGAAGTTGACCAAACAATCTCAAATTCATATGGAGGCACAAAAGACCCAGGATAGCAAAAACAATCTGAGTAAAAAAACACTGGAGGTATCACCATACCAAACCTTAGTCTATACTACAAATCCATAGTTGTAAAAACAGCCTGGTACTGGCTCCAAAATAGACACACAGATCAAAGGATAAGAATTGAAGACCCAGATATAAGCCCACAAAATTACAGCCATTTGGTCTTTGACAAAGGGGCCCAAAGAATCCAATGGAAAAAAACAGCATCTTCAACAAATGGTGCTGGCAAAACTGGATCTCCACATGTAGAAGATTAAAGCTGGACCCATACTTGTCACCATGTACAAGACTTAATTCCAAATGGATCAAGGACCTTGATATCAGGCCAGAGACTATAAAAACCATAGTTGAAAGGATAGGGAACTCCCTCGAGCTGATTGGGCTAGACCAACAATTCCTAAACAAACATCCAATGGCACAGTCACTGCTACCAACTCTCAACAGTTGGGATCTTGTTTAATTAAAGAGCTTCTGTTCAGATAAAAAGATTGTAACACGAGCTCAAAGGCAACCCACAGAATGGGAGAAAATCTTCACTAACCACATATCTGATAGAGCTCTACTGTCCAGAGTGCACAAAGAACTTAGAAAACTAAACACCAAAGAAACTAATGGCCCAATTAAAAAATGGGCTCTGGAACTTAAAAGAAAGTTTACCAGGGATGAAATTAAAATGTCTAACAAATATCTTAAAAAATGCTCCACTTCCATAGCCATCAGGGAAATGCAAATCAAAACTTCCCTGAGATATCATCTCACCCGGTCAGGATGGCAAAAATCTACAATACAAACAACAAATGCTGGAAGGGATGTGGAGAGAGGGGAACTCTCCTACATTTCTGGTGGGAGTGCAGGCTCATACAGCCACTCTGGCAAGCCGTCTTTAGATTCTTAAAGAAATTAAAAATTGAAATGCCATATGACCTTGTGATTCCACTTTTGGATATAACCCCCCATACAGCAGAGGTTCACCTCGATAGCACAAGCACGACCATGTTCATAGCAGCACTGTTTACAATAGCAAAGATATGGAATCAACCCAAATGTCCAACAGTTGAAGAATGGATAAGGAAACAGTGGTACATCTATACAATGGCGTACTACTCAGCCATCAACAATGATGAATTACTGGAATTTGCCGGGAAATACATGTCATTAGAAACAATTATATTAAGTGAAGTATCCCAGACCCAGAAAATTAAGCGCCGTATGTATTCCCTAATAGGTGGCTCCTAATATCAAACCCACCCAGCCCATCTTGAGATACTCATAGGTAAATCTATGTATTACCGACAGTAATTGCAAGGATTATGAACAGGAGGGATGGGGTTGGAGGACCACACCAGAAATAAGGAGAAAAGTGACCATGTTACAGTAGAGAAAATAGGCCTCCATCAAGGACTGCAAGAAAGTAATGTGACACCTAGTTAAGTTCACAATTCGTTCCTGATCATTTACAACTTAAGGGGCATGAACTCACCAGAAGGGGAGGGCATATAGTCCTGGCAGATTAAAAAGTAAGCATTTTGCAAATGGGTGATTGACCCCTCTCATTGCCAAATGCCATATGACCCTGCAATTCCACTTCTGGGTATAAGTATTACATCTACCCTTGAATGTGCTCTTATAATAAGACTCCAGTTTCACAGCTTTCTGTCTCTGGCTAGGGGGTGACATACAGTGCCCATCACGATGGAGTGAAGGGCATTGCAGGAGCAACAAAACTGCAAAAGAAAATCAACGAACCACTATCCAGAACCTCAGAGACTCTATATCAACCACCTAGAACTAGACCAGACTAATCTCTCCCCATCCTGAAGCTCAGGGACATTTGCAGTAGATGGTGCGGTAAGAATGTAAGAGCAAAAGGATGGTAGGAGCAATGATTTGCAAGATACTCCATACAAGTTAGGGCCAAAGCAATCATAATTGGACATTGCATGCCCGGTGCAATGTCCGACACATTATTGACCTTACAAAGTCTAGCATCTGCTAAAGGCACCAAGATCCTTGGAGGCAAGGGATTGGCAGCCACAGCAGTGTTCCTATGCTTAAGGGGAACACAGGAAAGGGTTCAGAGAAATGCACTGTGTCCTTGTACGTCATTGGAGAGGAGGGCCCAGAGGAGAGTCAGGCATGCACAAGAAAGGACTCTGGGAATTGGGGCAGGAGGCACGGGGGGATGGGTCGGGAGGGGTGAGGGGAGGGAAAGCAGGGGGCTCGGGGGGAGGAGGAAGGAGGGAAGGAACTCGTGTACCTATTAAGTTTGTATGAGTTGAAATAATAATAAAAATGTATTAAAATAATAAAAAAAATCTCCCTTTAAATGGTTTCAACCATTTCTTCCCTCCTTCCTGCTCACTAGTCTCTTTTGAATTTCTGGCTCTTACAGTATTTTAAATCCGAATACATTGACAAAGATATTAGTGAGGACACATGCAGAGAGGCAACTAGGATTATGCCTGAACCCCCATAAGAGTAGACAAGCCAGAGGAAACCCTGGGATCCATAGAAGCAGACAGACAGGAGGGTGGGAGGTAGTGGGATGGATTGAAGAAGGAAAGGAGGGGAATGGGTGGGAGTGGGAGGGGATGGAGGGAAGCAGGGATAAGTATTCAATATGCTTTTACAATTAGAAAAATAAAAAAATGAAAAGTAAAGACAGTTTTGCTGCTCCTGAAATGCGGAGAGGAGGACCCGAGGAGAGTTTGGCATGCACATTAAAGGATGCTCTGGGGATGGGAGGTGGAAGCACTGGGGCATGGGGAGGGAGGGGGGAAGGGAAAGGGGAGCAGGGGGTGGGGGATGGAGGGAGGGAAGGGACCAGTGTAACTGTTAAGTTTGTATGAGTGAAAATAAAAAAAAGAAAAAAAAACTAAAAAAAAATAAAGTCAAAGAATGTTTAAAAAGCATTTGTATTTTCACTCATGTCCACATCTTAATTATACTTGGTGTTGACATTTAAATTCATTTATCTAACTTTTTAAATAAATTATTTATTATGATGATAATTCACACAAAACTGACTTATTTCAAGTGTTCATCATTTAAGTTTTACAATAATTATTTATCCATTTTTTCAAATATTTGGAAATATTAAGGGAACTCATGGATAACTGAACATCTCTGGGACTATGGAAAAACTATCTGCTATACATGCTTCTCTCTTTCCAACGTAATTAAATACCACAGCTGTGATGCACAAATTATTTCTAATGAGCCAAGAAACAAAATTCTATGTCAGTACTAAGGGAGGACAGATTGTTGATGAAATTACTTATATTTTAATGGGAAAATAAATTTAAGCCCTACTTGAACTATTAATTTCAGTAAGGAGCAGTTCAATAAAAAAGAAAAGGAAAATGTGATGAAATGTGGCCTTATTAAAATGGATAGAAGTATGGTTAAGAAATATCAGCATCTGTCTCTCTCCCTTGAGAATCAGGGAAATGATTAATTTGACATGGAATAGGACTGTCAGCAACCAGGGCTGATGTGACATTTTTCTTTTGCTTTCTCTTCTTTGTTTCCTTTTTTTAGATTCCATTCTTGGATAATTTATTAATATAATGAATCTAAGTCATTATTATTCCTTATCACCAGATTGTATCACATCAACTTCTACCATTGTAAACCTTCTCAAATATTTTCCTTCCTACTTTCATGTTTTGTGCTTATGGTGGACTCAGTTTGTCTGTGTCATCTGCATTAGCAGAAAAGTACTTTCTGGACCAGTGAGGACGGGATCTTCCCTCTCCACATCCCAAGAGACATGCTCTTAAAGTTCAGGCAGCAATGGGACCATAAGCCAGGGAAAATAAAAAAGAAATATGGAGGGAAAAGCATTAGTAATCTGAATGCCAGAAGACCTGGAATAATTCATCAATTTCATCAGGATGAATTAGGGAGAGAGATTTCTCCTTCCTGAGCTTATCAGAAATGTAATATGTGAAATTGTGACTGGAAATGTGAAACTCTAGAGTAACTTCTCTCCCTCTCTCTCTCTCTCTCTCTCTCTCTCTCTCTCTCTCTCTGTGTGTGTGTGTGTGTGTGCAGTTTGATCTTATATGGTCCTGACTTGGACTTGAACGTCTCACATAGTGAGGTGCCATTGCACTAAATTGAGCATTTATTTCTATTAATTTGAGAGAAAATATTATAATGGACTTTTCAGATATAGAGATAATGTTGCATAAGATTGCAGAAATAATAACTATGCAAGGAATATAAGTGGAATTTCTTAGGTAACATAGCTTGTTGTGATGAGTTGCTGGTGTGTGTTTGACTAGTGTGAAAGAATTTCTGGAAGAAAGTGGGGCTAGGGAACTGTGGATTCAACTCACAACAGTGTTGGCGATCATTTCTTTTCTTCAGGAAGTTTATATTAATAGAAATCATCTATGTTTAGAAAATTAGAAAAAGGCTATTTTAAAAATGTATCATTAAAGTTTCTAGGATGTCTCAAAGTCTCTGTTTCTCTTTTGTCTTAAAGGGACTACAGCAAAAGTGTAGTCATTCTGAGTCCATTTTTCAACCTTTTTTAAGGCCTTTAACACATAACAAAAGAAATTGTCCCAGAGGTAAAGCTAAGGCTAGTTGTTAAGTGACTTCTAGAGACAGTACTTACCTAGATGATGCTAAAGACTATGAATGCCATAGCTCCTTCTCTATTCTCAATGTCTTCATGCAAAAATCAAACTTTAGGTTCATGTAGAAGTGATGTAAACTTCCATTTTTCACAAAGGATCGTGGTTCTGTGGAAACTGTAAGGAAGAATTCATTGGTGAGTCCATTTTGTGATTTAGACAGAGAAAGCTGCTATATATTAAGCATAATAATAGTCATTTGAGTTAAGTAATTGTTTTCTTCTAGAAATAAGGAATAAAGTCAGGAATGGTGCTTTCACAGATGTAATTCCAGAACTCAGAAGAGTTCCCAGACTTTGCTTTGTTAGTTCAGACCAGTCTGGGGTACAGAGTGAATTCCCAACTGTCCAGTGGTATATAAAGGGACTCTGTTCAGAAGGCGAGAAAGACACAGAGAGAAAAAGAGAGAGAGAGAGAGAGAGAGAGAGAGAGAAATGAGTGGCTAAAATCATTGATGTGATATTAGATATTAACATAAAAATGTATTTCTTACTGAAATAAAATCTATGACTATAGATTGTCCTTTAGTATTAAAAAAGTATTTTGTGTGATGATTTTATTTTTTAAGAAATGATCCCATATTTCTGGCTGATTTCCAACTTCATGGATGTCTAAGGATGATTTTTCACTTCTCTCTCTACCTTCTAAATGCTGGAATTTCAGGCCATTCTGACATTTCTTTGACGGTAAACAACTAACTCTTGGTGGCGTCATTTCATTGTACTACTTTGAATAGGGCACAAGATAACTCTCAAAGATCATCATACTTTGCATTGATTTTGGTACATACCCAGCAAACATCACTTTGCAGATTGGTTATCCCAGGAATTCTGGCCTGAATGCTGGGTCTTTCCCTGAAGCTGTCAGTTGAGGCAAGAGATAAGAAAGTTCAATGCAGGAAAACCCCCAGGCAGAAGTTGCCACTGTACTTCATCTTTGTATATTATGGATGACAAGAAGACTGACTTTGGGGACCAGGTTTACACTTCAATATTTAGAAAAAGTTAGAAGAGACAAATAAGGCTGAAATTGATACTGCACTGGTATCTAATAAAAGCAAGAAATCAAAGGGTTTAGTTGGGAAGCAGGAAGTAGATACTGGTAGAGGCCCAAATATTTCAGTGGATTAGAGCAATCAACAATTTCAGAAGTAGGTTTCATGTATCAAGAAAGATGTGGGCTGCTCCAGTGACTTCACAAATTGCCAGCTGCACCAAGATTAATTTGCAGTGAACACTTGCTATGGCATCAAAGATATGCATATTTTCAAGAACATTCTTTGAAGTACGGATTCTTCCAAAGCTCTTCATTGCTGTGCTTCAAGTAGATGCAGACAGGCAAGTAGTAATTTAAAATTAGTTAGTTAAATAGCACATGGAAATAAACATCTATTTAGAATTATAAATTCTAATAATGAAAAATATCAAGGAAATAATGAAAAATATCAAGGATGCAATAAGACATTCACTTTTATGTGAGAATAAGTACCTTGTTTGTATGTTCTTAAAACTGGAATTATTTGATTAAATACTATATATCATTTCCTTAAAGGTTTGGGGACATATGAGTATTCCTATTACACTGAAGATGCTATCTTTGTTTTGAAATAAAGTAACTATGGAAACTTTCAAAGTAAATTAACAAGACAGAGCTATGTGTTTACCTGAGGTTTACTATCCTATCACCAATAAAAAAAACTATCATATTTGGTACTTAAAACTATATATATATATATATATATATATATATATATATATATATATGAGACATCAAAAATGCAAAAAACTATGATTTTTAATATCTTAACTATGATTAATGTGCTTAGGCAGATCTGCATAATGTTTTGTTTTGTTTTTTAATTAAATTAGAATTAGACTCCATTCTGGCTTCTAGGTAGAAAAGTTTGAAGAAAGCGGCAAAGTCTTGTTATTAGACTTGTTAGAGAGGAGTGGATGTTTCTCAGTCAGAGATGTGAAAAATCTGATTTTGAATTTGTTGAAGATATGTGAAACACAGGTAAGGTGGTGGGGAAAACAACTTGACCAAATTTACAGCCCTGAGTCTGAGAGACAGAAAAAGAAAGATGAGAAGAGGACCAGAGGACACTAGACAGGGACAGCAGAGGTGTTAAAATGATGCTCACTTACAAGTTCCAAAGATCATGTCCCACACAGTCAATCTTGACCTTCAGATTGGTCTTCAAGAACCTAGCAAGGATGAATGGGAAGACTCAAGGAATCATTGACCCAGAGAACAAAAGAATACTTGCTGGTAACATTTCAAATTTGTGTTGATGGATTCTGTGATCCTGAAAAATCTTCCTTGAGAATTGTAAGTGATTTGATGCATCTTTATTGGTTCACTGCTCCCACACACAGTTTCTAGAGAAAACATTTTAGTCATTAAAAGTATTTATTTTTGTAGATCAAGTCTGGCTTTGTATATGATATGCTTACATTTGTAGCTTTATTTCTATCCAGTATATATCAGGAAATCTGGAGATTGTTTGGGTGGAAGTAAGGAAACTACACATGAGAATGGAATGACAAACCAGCTTTGCAGAAACATTTTAAAAACCTTTAGTCCCAATTTTTAAGCCAAAGGAAACTAACTGGATATCTTCCATAGGTAATCTAAACTGTTGCTGTTTTGTATCATTTCTAAGAAAGATTCTGCCATGAGATAGTGCATGTTTCCACTAGTGCATGTTTCCACTAATGATACTAAAACTATTATTTTGGAGGCAATTAGCCACCAAACTGAAAAAAGTAATTTCTTAAAAAGATGAATTATTTACAGAATTGAAAAGCCTGACATACAACTGAAAATTTCCTCTCTTTTGCTTTATCATTTTCATAACATTCACAGTGTCATGATAAGACTCGAGACTGGAGCAGACCTACAAAACATCCATAAACCAAATCAGTAGTGTGTTCTGTCAATACAAATACAAATAACCTGCCCCCGCCTAAATATTGCACTTTGTTTTGCACAAGTCATACATGAATTCCTTTTATTTCTACAGGATGCAAGAATAATGCATAAAATGCCAGATCTTACAAAAACATCACAATGAGTGGAATCTTAGAGAACTACACATCCACAGCGGGATTGAAACTCTGACTTCTTTGGTGGCATAAGCTTGGAACAGGACGGGACAAGCAGGGCCATTGCAACAAAGTCTATTCAATATAAAAAGTTGTTAAATCTCAATAGAAACTTGTGTTTGAAGATTCAATACTTTCCCAACATTTTAAGTGATCAAGAATTGTGACTTAAGGACATTATTGGTCCTTGGTGCTAGAGATAGAGACTGTTGGAGCTGGAGTTTAAGTAATCTACGGTCTTGTTATTATAGTTTCTTAGGTATAAGATACAATCAGTGAAAAAAATGCTTATCTTAGGACAATAGGCAAGAAAATAAAAATCTTATGTCTGATTGAGGAGAATAAGAAATCTACAGAAAGAGAGAAGAATGTGTCTGAGCACTAAAGACAGGTTCAGATTTCAGCAAACATTTATTTCTTCAGGTTAATTGATGGAAGATATGAAAGTATACTCATTTTCCAAAGTATAATGATTCAAAGCTTTGCATGAATCATGTCCTCATTTATTTATGTCTCTGCCATGATTAAAAGAAATCCTCTTCAGTAATGAATACTGAATTATATATTCCTGAACTCAGTTTGTCAATTTTCAAGGGGCAATGGGATTTAACTTCTTTATGGTATTAACCTCAGTCTTGGTAATATTTAGAAGTAGCTTCTAAAATGAACAGAGTTCTGAAAAAAACAATGTGACATGTCTTTTATAAAATGAGGGTAGGATCCAGAATGCTAAGGCTGGGGAGCAGATGGCAGAAAAATACTGGCCTATGGCAAGACAGAATGACAGAAATGTTTAAGAGGGTATGAATAAGGCAGGAAAGAAATACTTTGCTGTGTTAAATTTGTATTTGCTTTTCTATCTTGCTGGGTGAGTGAAGACTTTCAAGCCAACTGGAAAAAGTGCTATGTAATTGCCTTCATATATGCATGAGACAATGCTCATTTTTCTAATATGATGCCAATGAAAATGTTAGAAATGACTGACTATGTATGGGGGCAGTTGCCTCTGCGTTTGATCTGATCTGTATATCTGTCTTTATTCCCAAGACTGAGCAATGTAGATCATATGTCATCTCAAATTTTATTACCAAAAGAAAATTTTAAGACAGAAAAGTAAAAAGACACACAGGTTTTTTTTAATTAACTTTTAAACTGTACTTAACTTTGATGCTTTGCTTTGTATTTGAACCAGGTTGCTTTGATGAGTGTCTCTGTACATCTACTAAATGGAGAAGTGATTTCCTCTGTGTTCAGGAGAAATGGCAACTGGAAGAGGAAAGCTTCCAATGATATTTTTCTTCCAGGGTTTTCTCTGTAAGGATAATGTGAACAAAGACACCTGTGCTTTTCTGAGCATGTGTGGACTGCTGCCCTCATGCACTTTTAACCTTTTGTACATTGTGTCTTTCTGTCTTTTGTAAAATGTTGTAATTCTCCATACAGTAAAGAATTATATTAAGTTAGCATTTAAGATCCCATCCATACATTCTTTGGGCTTCTTTGTGGTTTTTGAAGATAAACTTTTCCCAGCAATTGAAATCTTTGGAAGTCGCTGCCTCTGGTCCTTGCACATCTATTCCAACCTCACAATATGGGCCTCTCATGCCCTGATACTCCCAGCACAAGCCAAACTGTGACTCTGCATTCAATGTACTTCCAGATGCGAACAAATGTGTTTCATAGCAATCAATATTGTATAGAAAGAAATGTTAGCATACAAAATTCATTGGCAGAAAGAAAAACCGGATGGGTAGATACCAAGAAATAAATATGTGTTTCATGAAGTTACTGATGTTTAAATTTGCATGACGTTTGTCTCTGTAGCCCTAGATTCAGATACAGGGTCTAGTATAGACATATCATTCAATAATTTCATGACCAAATTAAACTGATAAGATTTGTATAATTTGTATTATGAAAGATTTTCAGCAGACCAAAAAAAGAAAGAAGCAGCAACAGAGTCAGGGAAGAAAGCAAATGAATTTGGCAGAAGAGAGCGTTAATTCTGCATGCATGGACAAGAAGAATAATCAAATCCCAGAAATCAAGTGGAGCCTTAAAGCAACCAGAATTACAAGCACCGGCTACAGATGTGCACAGTTTGCTAGTTTCTCTCCTTGTAGAACTCAGCATCTCTGCCAGAATAAGGAAAAATCCTGGCAGAGGGAGCACCAAGCAGAGTATAAATACAGGGGATGGCATATGTTCCTCTGAAATTGGCTGTTACTAAATATGTACAAACATAGCTAGTGAAGAGCTTCACCTGGATTATGCATTGTTCCCTGAAAGCAATAGTGCCAAGCATTTGATCTGCATAGGCACCTGGGGGAAACTGCTGTGCAGTCCACAGAGGAAGACAATGGCTTCCTGGAGACTTTCTGTGTGCAGTTTGATTCATTTGCAAGGACCTGAGCCCATAGCATTAACTGGTCTATTAAAAAACTTTTATCTGATTGCTCCAAAGCTCTTTACTTGTACTTATTGCTTAGCTCATGGTTGGTTTTGTTTGGATGATGAATTATCTGTAGAGTTCTCTCCTAATTTTTCAGTGTCCTGAAAGAGAAGAAAGGGGATTTAGCTCCATGTCAAATTTCTTTGATAATTGTTGGTACCTGGGACACTAGCAGGAGGACACACAGGCATTCAACACTCACACTGATGAGTTAATCAGCATTGAGCAACATAGCCATATCGTAGAAACATTCCTAGACTTACTCATCTGATAACTAAAAAGTCAGCTTTCATTAGCCAATATCTAATACAGTAAAATAAACCTGAGAAATTAATTCTATGAATGATGTAATGGTCAATACTTGAACCTGTTTGATTTTGAAAAGGATGACTCTAATTTCTTCTTGCCAAAGGACACATCAGTTGGCATCAAAATCTGATGGTGAAGTGGGGAGTAACTGGTATCTGCCAAACATGCAGTGTTTGGGGATGCTCAGAACACCACTAAATGAAACAGCACTTTTCTATCTGACTTAGACACTTTCTTGCAAAATTCCCTGAGTGCTACATGTACCACAGATACTGATGAGTTACTCTGTAGCCCGTTGGCAGTGTGAAAGCAGCTCCTGGGCTTAGCTAGAAATGCTTCATGAAGCCATTATACATTTTCCACTGCATATGTGTGCCTGGCCTCACAGGCTCATGTAGAACTTTCCAAGTCTGAGCAGCTTGAATGCATGAGGTAGCAGATCTTATGATGTAAACTCTGAAAAATTACTTTGATTTCTAAAAACAGGCCATTTTAGCGGTACAAATATTCATAAATCAGACCGCATGTCAGTATCTTAGCAATTACATTAATTGAATATTGACCTTTAGAGCTAATCCTTTTAGTGATCTTTCCCCATCTCATTTATGAGGCAGTTGTTCCTGTTGTGGTTCTGTCTGGACTTCAAATAAATGTTACCACAGACATTATTCTTTTTGCTCATGTTGCTTTATGCAATTGCCAAGATCATTCCCTCTTTAAGTGAATTTCACTTAAAAATGTGTGGCCTTCCCTTCCACTAGATCTTTCTGTAAAGTTCCCTGTTTGTTTCAAGTGAGCTGTTTTTGCAGTCTTGCACATCATCCTCATAGGAAAGATGGAGTTCTGCTGCTTTCTTACATTGCCTAATTTTTTTATTTTATTTTTTTATTATTTATTTATTCAATTGTGCATGTATTCATGTGTGCGCATGTGTGCACGTGTGTGTGTGTGTGTGTGTGTGTGTGTGTGTGCGTGTGTGTGTGTGTGTGTAGAACCACTGGCGGATTCGGGAACCACCATGGACCGCCTCCACCTCCTCCTTGTTTACTCTGCCCTGGGATTCACAGGCTTCGCCCTACCAGGACCAGAAACGCAGGCCGCTCCCGCTTCCGCCTGGCGTCTTTACATGGGGTCTAGGATCTGAACTCAGGACCTTCTGCCTGCAAGGCAGAGGCTTAACCCCTGAGCCACCTCTCCAGCCCCCTAATTTTTTAAATTTAATTGTTCTCTTTGTTATGACAAGATTATCTTTAAAAAATGACAGGTAAGGGTCATCCTACATAATGACCCTTATAGGATGGATGCTGATAACTAAAGGTCTTTTCTTTCTAATCTTTGCAGAGCACCTACATAGTATATCTCTTTGCCTAAGTAGATCCCAAGAAATGTAAGGCTAGAACCAGCCCTACTGATGCTTTTCTTCCCTGGAATATTTTTGTTGCATGATATATGCAAATATTGAATAAGATCTTCCTCTCCTTCTCCAAGGTGCAGAAAGTGCTATTAGTCTCTTATAAAACTGGCTTTGTGGATGCAACTTGACAAAGGGACCTCTCTACATGCTTTCTTTATTGTAGGATCCCTTCTAGTTACTGGAGATAATTTCCTACTCCATTTTATAATATAGAAGTATATGCTATTGCTTAAAATAGCACATTTTTTAAAAAAATGTGCACATGTCCCTCTGTAGTTGTTAATCCAGTTATTTCTAATTTCTATTTCATGTTTGTCCACACATTGTGGTCCCCTCATTAATGAACCTTTTTCTGTACATTTTTCTTAATGACTATTTATTATTTTCCTTTGGCTTTAGTTCTATTCATTTATCTACTTACAAGTCAGACATTTTCTGAACATATTTTTTCCCAATACAGCTGAACTCCACTGGTTTTAATTCCAGGGGAAGATGATCATTTCTGTGAAGTCCTTCAATAAATGCTTCCTGCTTGCATTATAGGCACTTGCAACAGCATGAAGGAGGTTCAGTAAGGCTGCCATTGCTCTCTCCCTAGCCCTGTGTAACTTATATTTTTATAAACATAAGTGGTTGTCCCTGCACCCCTTCTTACCTCTCCTTTCTTTCTCCCTTCAGCTTCCCTCCACCAATCCATCTCTCTCTATCCCAACTTTCTGCCTATCTGCTTGTGTGGGATCCAGAGTTCTCTTCTGGATGTCTGCAAAAAGGACTCAAGCCTTTGTAGCTGCCTAAGTGGCCCTTCCTTGGATAGACCCACTAAGAGGGACACTTCCTTTCTTCTGTCAAGCGCTATAACCTAGGGTTCCAATTGAATGTAATTATTTCTCCTACTTTCTTCACTGGTCTATGGGTGAATACATTTTTTAAAGAGTTTATTTCGTGTGTGTGTGTGTGTGTGTGTGTGTGTGTGTGAGAGAGAGAGAGAGAGAGAGAGAGAGAGAGAGAGAGATGTCTCTGTGGAGGACCAAGGGTGACTTCAAGAATCATCTAGATTGCTTCTACATCCTTTTTGCTATGCTCTGGGATTTCCCAGGATCTGCCCATCAGGGATTGAAGGGCAGGCTGCCTCCATTTCAGTCTGGCATTTTTACATGGGACCTAGGATCTGAAATCAGGATCTTCTGCTTGAGAGGCAGAGACTTAATCCCTGAGACATTTGATAGCCCTCTATGGGTAAATATGGATATGTCAGTCATTGTGCAGATCTCATTGCAGCAGCCCTGTTTTGAATGGAATGTTTTGACTGGCAGTGGACCTCCCTACTTTTAAATTCTTACAATCTTACTGCCCCGCTTCAGCAAGATTTCCTGAATTTTAGGATGGAGCATTTTAGGGTCCCCAATTATCTGCCCTCTAGTTGGGTGTTGTCTATTTCACTGATCTTCCATTATACTAGACTTCAGTTTGTTTAGGTGTTGAGATGTTTTCTTATCTAAAGATAAAATGGGAGTGTTTAAATGGAGGTTTACTAGCAAGTGTTTATGGTTAGTATTAAGACATTTGATGCTTTCTGGTGTCAGTTTTCTCCTCATCCATTGTTGTTCAGACTGGTTTACATTACTGGACATGTGTTCCCTGTCATTAAGGTGGTGGAGAGATAGGCACTAGTAAGCAGTTGGTTGGTTACCTGGAGGCTACTGTGTCCAATTCCTGTTCTTCCCTCCCCTTTGAAGCTTTTCTACATAAATTTTTTTAAATGTTTACCCATATTCTTTTGTGTCTGCTGTTTTGGGATCTTCGGTGTAACTTCTAATACTGGCTTATTATTAAAATCCCTAATACTGCACAAAATAAAATTCTCTGTAAACGTAATGATGCCAATGGACACGCAATACCTGCAAATACAAGGTTGAGGTCTAAGGTCTGAAAGCTTTCCCTTATAGGAATTTCTGATTGTCAAAGTAGACTGTGATATTTACTAATCATTGGTTTAGTGAGACATGCCTTGAATGTGGACTTGGGGATTAGGTGAGAGAGAAAAGGTGAAAGATGCTGTTGCATTTCATTCTCTGAGCTCAAGCTGGCTCAGAGATGATGGATTGATCTTACAGTAGGTGGTATTAACTCATATAATGTGCCACATATATTTTACAGGTGATTTTTCATAAATCTGACATTGGAAAAAAACACAAGCATTTAATCAAATGACTTTAAGACAGAGTACAACCTGAAAGAACTTTCTTAGTAAAGCAATGAGCACTGCTGTAAAGAGCAGAAGAGACATGGTAACAGCAGCACAAAGAATGGTCAGCTTGTAATGCTCTTTCCAGACAAAAATATTGCAAAATAAGCAGATGTATATATAACTTTCAAGCAGCTTTTGGCTTTTAGCTTACAAACAGGCATTTAGTTTTATCTTGTGATCTATTCAGGGGGAGAAGGGTAGCTTTCTGTAGGTGTTGATTCAGCTCACTCTAAAGAACCAGGCAGAAGGAGGAAGAGGCTTTTGGGCTCGGGCAGCTCCTGCAGACCAGGATATGCTGGTTAAGTCAGAGTCTAACAAGTTTTCACTTGTGTAGTTTTTAAGTCCAGGTTCTTGTGTTCAGGATTTGAAAACTGAATCCAGAACACATGTAGAAGATTAAAGTGGAATTTATTAGAGGATCAGTAGAAGGAAAATCAAGGACATAAAGTGTGTGAGGGGCAAGAGAACCAAAGACACCTGGCAGACTCAGGGGTATTTATAAACTTGGGCAAGCCCTGGAAAAGTGGATTTTCTTTATTGGTTAGCTCCAATTTCTACAAATTGCATTAAGACTTTTTTCTCTTACATCTGATTGGTCTGTTCCTATGTTGGCTGTTCTCATGGTAGACCAATTCTTTTGAACAACTGAAATTTTCATCAACAGAAGGTTGGGGGAAGTTGGTGACCTTATCTTTGTGGTACAGTATGTTCCTTCAGAATAATCCCAGTAGTGAGAGATGACCTTGAAAGGTATTCCCAGAATGACTACTTTATTCTAAAACCACCTATAGAAGCTGTTTTCTCTCACAGTGACAGCTTAAAGTAGAGGCAGCTGAGGTGAGGGTTCCAAAGAGCTGAGGTAGGGGCATCACACATAGAGGTTTTGGGATTATCCCTATATTTCTACCTCAAATAGCCCAAGGCAGAAGCTTTACCTATAAATGCCTATAGAAAAAGGTAATGCTGAGAAACAACACTTAGGAAGCAATGCCCCAGAGAGGAAACTTGAAGAGGGGGTTGATTCCAGTGAGGTTACTCAAAAGTATCTTTGCGTGTTAAGTCAAGCCCAGGCATATGCCTGGAGTAAGATATACACAATATGAGAAAAAAACATTGACTTGTTACCATGGATTTTTTTCATAGGGGTGGAAATCTCACAAGTCTTGGAGATCCCTCTGCTACAGGATTGTTGGAAGAGTTTCCTCCAGGTTCCTAGGCAGTTCTGAGATATCCCTCCAACTACTGAACGGGAAACTGGTCTTCTTCTTTGACTTCTTGACTAACCTGTTCAACAGTTGAGAGAGAGAATAATTTCTGCTAGAGAGTTTAGAATAGAAATGTTAGCTAGGCTATACTTTTTTCTAGGCAGTTTTTAGACAAAGTAAACAGTGTGGGAAGGTCTTTGAAAGTCATGGTCATTGTTAGGATTATCTTGCAGAAATTGGCTCCAATTCCCCACCAGCTTCCCCAACATTTGATGATAAGGTAAGTTCCTCAAAAGAAACAACTTGAGTCCTGATATGAGCAGTTCAATCAGATATAGTGGAGACCAATCAGGTTTAAATAAACTATAACTAACAAATAAGGAAAAGATGCTATCCTCTCTTCTCCATTTGCCCAAATCTATAAATACCCTTAGCCCTGCCAGCCATGACTCTCTTGCCTCTATTAAAATCCATAGCCGAGTTCCCTTCTTATTCTCCCCCAAGAAACTCTGCTTTAATCCTTTCCACATGTTCTGGTTTCAATCTTTGGCTCTGGACAGGACAACAAGACCTGGACAAAACCCTGTTATAATTTTTTCCAGACTACTGCTCCAGTATCTTCAAATTGCCTTGAATAACTCCAGAGCCTCCTTCAAACTATCCTGCTTGGCTGGCCTCTTCCAGACTTTCTGGTTCTTCAGCAATCTTTTCTAAGCCTTTACATCGCTGGAAGGGGTGGGTCCTCCTTCAGATTACACTGTCTCTCTTGGCTGGCTAGGCAGTCTCCTCTCCCAGCTGTTGTTTACTGTTTCCCCACATCTTGGAGGGAGCCCCAGCTCCTAACTTGCAATTCTCAGGAACTTCTTGAGAATAATAGTTGCTTACTTGCAGAGACTTCCTCCAGGATGAGGTATTTCAGGATGCTACTTAGTTTAGACTAGGACAAAGTCTAAGATGCTTGTACAGAGGAAAATGTTACACAATGCCCTGACTAAGCCTCAATTTGCAAAGGCAGTGAGGGACAGATTTTGTTTTACTATTTTGTTTTATGCAATCTCAGGTGAAGAGAACCTAAGAAACTTATGAGACAAAAAAAAAAAAAAAAAAAAAAAGACCAGCACATGCCTATGGGATTTCTAGTGAGAAGGAATGAACAAAAGAACAGAGCATCAATTAAAAGAAATGTGGTCACAATTACAATATGAAAATAAAGTGTGCTAAGTATGTATGTGTGTATGTGTGTGTGTGTGTGCGTGTGTGTATGTGTGTGTATTTGGGTGGGTGTGGGTGAGAGATACAGGTACAGAGACAGAGACCCAGAGACAGAGGATATTGCCTTTTTTTAACTCATCTGCATGGTTGCTGATAAAATCTTGACAAAATTGTTTAAGGAAACAAGGGATTTATTCTCTTAGGAAAATCCATTACAGTTCTTAGTTGAGTTGGAAGGAGAGTATGAACCATCATCAAAGGCAAAGGGAACTGGAAACACCAAATCCACCTAATAGCTAAGAGAAGGATAACACTTACTTGTCAGACCAGCATGTCTGGCTAGGTATACTACTTTCTCAAACAATTCCTTCTATTTTATTCCCCTGCCTGGATACAAGTCCAACCCACCATGAGCTGAGCCTTCTCCATCTACTAGACAATCTCTTGCAAGTTCCCTCAGGGCTTAACTCAACTACTAATTCTCTACAAATGTGCTGAGAACTGTCAAGTTGATACCTGTACCTAATTATGATACCATGAAAGGATATTGCTTTTTATAATTGGGTGGCAAGTTGTAGCCTTAAAGTTGAGGCCCAGAAATAATTTGAGCAGGAAACTGCTTTAAAACTGGTATAGTTTTAATTTAAAACTAAACATAAGAAAAGCTTATGTTACAACTTGAACATAATGACGTGAAATATACCCCACAGCATTTTGATAGACACAGGAATTTATAATATTGAGGAGAGGCATCTACTTATTTTATCTAATAGTTTAAATGCTAATCTTATTCTTTAGTAGATTCAGTCTTTTAAAGCAAATTCCTGGGTACCCTGGAATCTAGTCAACTTGACACACAAATGTCAGAAAGACCATTTCTTGTCAGTTTGGCACCTGTCATAGTTAAGCACAGATGGCAAGTAAGGATTGTCCATCTCTCAGCCATTATGCAGTGATGGTGTGGCCAGTCCCCTCGGCCCTGTTGTTGGTGCGTGCTCTCCTGTCAAGCTGGACTAAGAACTGTAAACAGGAATCATAAAAGAATAAACCCCTTGTTCCCTTAAGATGTTTGTTGGTCATTTATCAGCCACTATGCAGGCAGATTGCTACAGCACCCATACCCAGAATCTCCAACATAGTCTTTAAACACAGAAAACAAAGTCCTAACCAAGTTCCACCACATACCACCCAACTACAAAAATCACGCAGAAACTAGCCTCTTAATAAAAAGGCAAGAAAGTCAATGAATGATTCTGATTCTTTGATGTCTCCTAATTTACACTATTATATTGTATTATAGTATAGTATAATATAGTATAGTATAATAATAATTTACGTTCTTTGAGGTAAAATTAATAAGACTGAAATACCATAAAAAGGGTTAATGTGAATTGCCCCCATAGCTCATGTGCTTGCATCTTTAGTTGTTGTCAGTGTTTGGGAAGATCATAGCATCTTTTGCAGGTGGGAATTTGCTGGAGGAAGGCACATTACAGGGGACAGGCTTAGAAGTTTGTTTACCCTGACCTGCTTCTGCTAGTAGTTTGCTAATAGCTCTCTCAGCCTCCATAATGTCTGAAGTGGCCTAAGCCTCCTCTAGTTTCTTTCAGACTTCCATGCTTTTTCTACCATAATGGATCGTATCTCCTATTTGGAATTATGAGCCAAATAAATCTCCCTTTTCTTCCATTTAATTATTTGAACATGAGTGTTCTCTCACAGTGACACAATGGATAACTGTGGCAATGCCCAATCTTTATAAGCTAAGCCTGGTATATTAAGATGGTATCATGCTCCCTTGCCCTTTCTCATGATGAGAAACTCAAAGCATATTATATTCTGCTGAAGACTGTGAGTGGTTGGTTGCTTCTCTCCACATAGTTCACAAGATGTGGGTGTGAGAAACTAGGAAGGAGAAACAATAACACTGAGAATTGTCTTGTAACTTACATGTTAAGTAAAAAAAAATTAATGAATTACGTTACAATTACAATCAGAGCAAAAGTTTGAAGTCAGGGTCATAAGGCCCTAAGATCCAAATTTTGCAGGCTGTGAACTTGCTTTCTTTATTCTGCCTGAACTAAGGTATCAGGGTCATGGTTAACTGATCTATTGACCACATACAAGTGACAGAAGCCTATGAGGAGACCAATCTTCCAGTTCCAATCCTCTGTGATTCTAGTCCAGGGAGGTAGCTGTTGTTACCCTGTTTATCTAACCAACCTAAGTAACAATCATAGAGAAATTGCCTAATTATCAATGAAGCATATTTAGGAAATGAGTGGCATTGCATTAGGGATATTCCATTATGTGTAATGGCACATTAGGAATGTATTCAAGGAGGTTGAAATAAGGAGAAATTTCACAAGCAAATATAAGAACTACAGAAGTTATTTTGAAAAAGTTGTTCCTTACTCCAAAGATTAATAAAGAATATATCCATAGCCCACAGTGGGAATAGCTGATACCTTTAATTGCATTGTGTATAACTTTGTTTTTTTTTTTTTTTCACAAGGCCATGTCTCTGTCAGAGTGCTTTACAACTAGTTCTGTTATCAGGGTGTATACCCAAAACACACAGACACACACACACACACACACACACACACACACACACATACACACATACGAGATCTTCTGCTGCATAGCATCCTCACTCTATTAACTTATGTTAGGTCACCCCGTCAAAAATGACTCCACTTTGATTGAAATTACCCACAGTCTGTGCAAAAATCAAAAGTTGGGTCATTTATAAATGACAGAAATTCATTTCTCACCATTGTGGTGTCCGGGAATCCCAAGGTCTACTGAGGAATTTGTCTAGTAATGATATCCACAGTTATGAGCTGACATGGGAAAAGATGCAAGGAATATCATGGAAGCATGCTTCATGAGGATGTTGTCATAGTCAGGCACAGGTGTCAACTTGACAGTCGGGAGTTGTAGTCTGGGAACATTTGTGGAGAATTAGTGGTTGGGTTAAGCCCAGAGCAAAACTGCAGGGGATTGTCTGGCTGATGGGGAAAGTCCAGGCAGGTGGGATTAAGCTATGGAATAAAATACAGAGAAGTGGTTGAGAGAGTTGGCATCCTTGTGTACACTTGGCCAGGCATGCTGGTCTGGCAAATAAGTATTGTCTCTATCTCAGCCGTTATGTCGACATGGTGTGGCCAATTCTCTCAGCCCTGGTGTTGGTACATTCTCTCCCATCAAGCTGGACTATAAACTGTAACCAGACTATTGTAAGAAAATAAACCCCTTATTCCCTTAAGCTGTTTGATGGTCATTTATCAGCAACCATGCAGGCGAACTGCAACAAGCGCTTATCCCATTCAAGAGGGTTCCACTCTCAAATCCATTCCCCTCCACCAAATGGGCTACCTCTTAGTGTTATCACTTTGGCGGGTCAGACTTTACAGAAGAGAGGACATCCATCAAAGTGCTCTGAACACTGTAGCAAGATGGGGGTTGCCTGCTATGTAGGCAAATACAAGCACATACTTCTTTCTTCACCTCCTGTTTTTCATTGCTAACTGCCACTAGCTAGAGAATGACATGCTAAATTTCAAACACTTCCATATGATTTTTTTCCAAAATCCATATTAGTACATTTTTTTACGTTCACTTTATCTGGTCTTGTAAATATTGAATGAAAAAAGATATTTTAAAAAGATTATGCCTTCAAAGGCATTGGTTAAAATCCTGAATTTCTTCAGGAGGAAAAATGAACACTATCAATTTCTTCTTCACAGTGTATTTTTGTCTCTTATGATTAGATGAGCTTCGGCATTTTGGATCCAATTTGCCTCCTTTCCCATTAGAGCATAGTTATAGTATTCCTTTCCTTGGCATTAACTTTTTATATTGGAATAATTGTAAATTTTTATAGTTATCCAATACAAATATTCACATAAAAATTTTAAGCAAAATATTTAACTAAGCTATGAAATATATCATAAAGTTATATTGTATTTATAATCCTATATTCCAGTTTGTTTTAGAAATACCTATCACTGTTTTAGTTTAATTTTGCAGTATTTTTTCTAGGGATTAGTTATTGTTTGCTAATGTTCTCATTTCTGTCATAACAATTTAAGATTTTCTTTGCTGCAAAGTGGTTATTCCAATAAGTCAGCTACTTTCTCCTCGACATTATCAACTTTGTTGAAAAGGAGGAAGCTTAGAAACAATGTAGATGTTTTTTACTAATAGTAATTTAATACTAATGTGATAAAAACATGAATTAAAGTAATGTACAATATTTATTTTGCCAGTGTCTGTCTTCTGCAAACTCAATTTATAGTTATTTGTTCATTACAACTTAAATCTATACACTGTAAGAATATTCTCAATGCATGTAAAATGAAGAAAAACAAATAAATGTTTGGCCACATTTTTGATATTACTTGCATTGACTTTTTTCCTTTATAGATATACACTGCAATATTGATATATTGTTTAATGATATTAATGATTTTGTGTGATTCAGCTAACAAAGCAATAAGTAGATACCAATTTCAAGATAATTGTTTCAACAACTAAAATTTTTTTAATGTATTTATTTTTCTGCTCATACAAACGTAATAGGTACCCCTTTCCCCTCCCTCCCTCCCTCCACCCCTCCCTGGACATACCTGCTCACTCCCCTCTTTTCCCTTTCCTTTCCCCTCTCCCTCCCTTTCTCCCAGTGCCCCTCCCCCCATTTCTCCAGCATCCTTTAATGTGTATATCAAACTTTCTTCTGGGTCCTCCTCTCTGATGAGGTGTAAGGACTCAGTGGCATTTCTTAGAACTCTTTCTTGTGTTCCTCTTAAGTACAGGAACACTATTGTGACTGTTAAACCCTTGCTTCTAACGATCCTAGTGCCTCTAGTCCATGCTAGACTTTGAGGGGTCAATGATAAGTTGGTCATTGACAGAGTCCTATTACAATTGCTTTGGCCCTAACTTGTCTGGAGTATCTTGCATATCTTGACTCCTTCCATCCTTGTGCTCTTACAATCTTACCGCCCCCTTTTCCGCAAATTTCCCTGAGCTTGAGAATGGGGAGAGATTAGGCAGGCCTGATTCCATGTGGTTGATATAGAGTCTCTGATGTTCTGAATTATGATTTGTTGAATTTTTTTTTCAGTTTTGCTGTTCCTGCAATGCCCTTGGCTCTATCCTGATGGTTATTGGATGTCACCCCCTGGCCAAAGATAAAAAGCTGTTAAAAAAGAGTCTTATGATAAGGATAAATTCAAAAATAGATGGAATAAGAGGAGGAGACTGTGGTGAGGGATGGGTCATTCTCCCATTACAAAACGGTTACCTTCTATCTGCCAGACTATGCCCTCCCTTTCTGGTAAATCATACCCCATCATTTGCAAGTGCCAAGGAAGGAAAGTCTGTGAGCTTAACCAGATGTCTCATTGCAGTCCTTGATGGGGGCCTATTATCTCTGCTGTAGCATGAGCCTCTTGGTGTTTCCAATGGAGCCCTCCTTCCCCTTCTCTCCTGTTTATAATCTTTGCAATTACTGTAGGTATTACAGAGATTTATCTTTGAGTGTGTCTCTAAGTGGGCTTGGTACTAGGATCCACATATTAGGGAGGACATACGGCACTTAATTTTCTGAATCTGGGATACTTCACTCAATATAATTGTTTCTAATTCCATCCATTTCCCGGGAAATTTCATTAATTCATCATTTTTGATGGCTGCGTAGTACTCCATTGTATAAATGTACCACATTTTCCTTATCCATTTGTCAACTATTGGACATTTGGATTGATTCCATGACTTTGCTATTGTAAACAGTGCTGCTAAGAACATGGTCATGCTTGTTCCATCGAGGTGAATACTTGTTGTATGAGGTGTTATTCCCAAAAGTGGAATATCTGGGTCATATGGCATTTCAATCTTTAACTTCTTTAAGAATTGCCAAATGGCTCGCCAGAGTGGTTGTATGAGCCTGCATTCCCACCAGCAGTATAGGAGAGTTCCCCTCTCTCCACATCCTCTCCAACATTTGTTGTTGTTTGTACTGTGGATTTTTGCCATCCTGACCGGGGTGACATGATATCTCAGGGAGGTTTTGATTTGCATTTCCCTGATGGCTAAGGAAGTGGAGCATTTTTTAAGAAATTTGTTAGACATTTTAATTTCGTCCCTGGTAAAGTTTCTTTTAAGTTCCAGGGTCCATTTTTTAATTGGGCCATTAATTTCCTTGGTGTTTAGTTTTCTAAGTTCTTTGTGCACTCTGGATAATAGAGCTCTATCAGATGTATGGTTAGTGAGGATTTTCTCCCATTCTGTGGGTTGCTTTTGTACTCGAGTTACAATTTCTTTATCTTAACAGAAGCTCTTTAATTTCATAAGATCCCATCTGTTGAGTGTTAGTTGTATTGACTGTGATATTGCATTTCTGATTAAGAACTGTTGGCCTAGTTTATTCAGCTTCCAGGCGTTCCCTACCCTTTCAACTAAAGTTTTTTTAGTCTCTGGCCTTATATCAAGGTCCTTGATCCATTTGGAATTAAGTCTTGTACATCGTGACAAGTATGGGTCCACTTTTAATCTTTTGCGTGTGGAGATCCAGTTTTGCCAGCACCATTTGTTGAAGATTCTTTTCTTTTTCCATTGCATTTTTTGGATCCCTTTGTAAAAGATCAAATGCCTGTAATTGTGTGGTCTTATATGTGGGTATGAACCCTTATCTATTCATCTATGTGCCTATTTTGAAGCCAGTACCAGGCTGTTTTTATAACTATGGATTTGTAATACAGACTAAGGTTTGGTATGGTGATACCTCCAGCAGTGTTTTTGATCCTCAGGATTGTTTTTGCTATGCTGGGTCTTTTGTGCCTCCATATGAACATTGAGATTGTTTGGTCAAATTCTTTAAAAAATTGCTTTGGGATTTTAATTGGTATAGCATTGAATCTGTATATTGCTTTTGGTAGGATGGCCATTTATATAATTGATTCTGCCAATCCAGGAACATGGCAGGTCTTTCCATCTTCTAGTGTCTTCTATAATTTCTTTCTTTAGGGTTTTAATGTTTTCATTGTAAAGGTCACTTACTTCCTTGGTTAGGTTTATACCAAGGTATTTCATTTTTTTAGTGGCTATAGTGGCTTTTTCACTTCTTTCATTCTGTGCATACAGGGAGGCCCCTGATTTTTATATGTTTATTTTGTATCCTGCTACTCTGATGAACTTCTGTATTAGTTCCAGGAGTTTACTGGTAGAGATTTTGGGATCACTCAGGTATAAAATCATGTCATCAGCAAATAGAGTTAACTTGACTTCTCCCTTGCTGATTTGAATCCCTTTTATCTCTCTTTCTTGTCTTATGGCTTTAGCTAAGATTTCAAGTACAATATTGAAGAGAAGTTCTAAAAGTGGACAGCCTTGTCTAGTTCCTGATCGAAGTGGGAATGCTTCAAGTTTTTCCCCGTTGAGTATAATCCTTGCTGTGGGCGTGTAGATAGCTTTTATTATATTGACAAAGATTCCTTTCATTCCAACTGTCTCTAGGGTATGGATCATAAAAGGCTGTTGCATCTTATCAAAAGGTTTTTCTGCATCTATCGAGACTATCATGTGGTCTTGGATTTTAGACTGGTTTATATGGTGGATTACATTTATTGATTTGTGTAGGTTGAACCAACCTTGTGTGCCTGGGATAAAGCCTACTTGATCCCCATGAATGATCTTTTTTGTATGTTTTTGAATCCAATTTGCCGAGACTTTGTTGAGATTCTTTGCATCTGTGTTCATCAAAGAGATTGGCCTTTAGTTTTCTTTAAGTGTATCTTTATTAGGTTTTGGGATTAAAATGATATTAGCTTCGTAGAAAGAATCTGGTAGTGTTCCTTCCTTTGCTATTTGATGGAACAGTTTAAGGAGTATTGGTGTTATTAACTCCTTAAATGTCTGGCAGAACTCTGTGCTGATTCCATCTGGCCCAGGACATTTCTTGGTGGGAAGATTTGAGATTACTTCATCGATTTCCTCATATGTTATAGGAATGTTTAAATAATTCACAACTTCCTGATTCAATTTAGGTAAGTTGTGCTTACTTAGGAATTCATCCATTTCTTTTTTGTTGTCAAATTTCACAGAGTATAAGTTTTTGAAATATTACGTTATAATACTCTGAATTTCTTGGGTATCCATAGTGATATCTCCATTTTCATTTTTAATTTTGTTAATTTATGTTTTTTTCTCTCTTGTCTTTGGTTAATTTAGCTAAGGGTGTATCAATCTAATTGATTTTCAAAGAATCAGCTTTTTGACTGGTTGATTCTCTGTATTGTTTTCCTAATCTCAATTTTGGATATTTCTCTCCTTATTTTGCTAATCTCCTCTCTTCTATTGCTTGGGATCAAATTGCTCTAGTGTCTCTAAAGCTTTAAGCTGCATTGTTAAGTTATTTATTTCTGATATTTCCATTTTTTTGATGTAGGCATTAAGAGCTATGAACTTACCTCTTAGCACAGCTTTCATTGTGTCCCAGAGATTTTGATAATTTGTATTTTCATTATCGTTCAGTTTCAGGAAATCTTGAATTTCCTTTTTAATTTCATCCTGAATGCAATTCTCATTCAACATCATAGTGTTAAGTTTCTAGAAGTTAGTGTATTTTCTGTTGTTAATTGTGTTGTGGATATCAAGCTTTAGACCATGGTGGTCTGATAAGGTACAGGCTAGAATTTCAACTTTCCTGTATATCTGAAGATTCATTTTGTGACCCAATATGTGATCTATTTTGGAGAAAGTTCTGTGTGCTGCTGAGAAAAATGTGTATTCTTTGGTGCGTGGATGAAAAGTTCGATAGAGATCTGCAAAGTCAATTTCTTTAAGGGTTTGGTTGAGTTCCAAAGTGTCTCTGTTAAGCTTTTGGCCTGTTGATCTATCCCATGTTGAGAGGGCAGTGTTGAAATCCCCAAGAATTATTGTTTGGGGGTTGATTTCTCCCTTTAGATGCTGTAGAGTTTGCTTATTGAATGTGGAGGTGCCCATATTAGGTGCATATATGTTCAGTATTGTGAAGTCTTCCTGGTGAATTGTACCTGTGACTAAAATGTAGTATCCTTCTGTGTCATTTATGATTTCTTTTGGTTTGAAGTCCACTTTGTCTGAAAGCATGATGGCTACCCCTGCCTGTTTCCTGGTTCCATTAGCTTGCAGAATTTTTGAGCAGCCTTTTATTTTTAGGATGTGCCTATCTTCTGTGGTGAGATGAGTTTCCTGAAGGCAGCAGATTGATGGGTTGTGGTTTTTAATCCAAGTTTGTAATCTGTGTCTCTTGATTGGTGAGTTAATGCCATTGACATTTAATGTTATAATGGAGAAATTGTTTTTAATTGTGGACATTTTTTATGTTTAGTGGCTTTTGTAAGTGTATTGTTTGACATTTAGCTTTTGGGGTGGCATTATACTTCCCTTCTGTCCTCCTTGATACACTTGATCTTTTCTTCAAGCTCAAGTATTATTTCAAGCATTTTTTGAAGGCCTGGTTTGGTAGACATGTATCCCTTCAAATTTTCTTTGTGCTGGAAAACTTTTCTTTCTCCCTTGATCATGTCAGATAGTTTTGCCAGGTATATCAGTATGGGTTGACATTTTTGCACATTTAATACTTGAAGTATGTCTCTCCAAGCTCGTCTTGCTTTTACTGTTTCCATTGAGTAGACATTTGTGATTCTCATAGGTTTACCTTTAAAAGTGACTTGCTTTTTTTCTCTTGAAGCTCTCAACACCTTTTCTTTGTCTTGAATGTGGAGTGTTTTGACTATTATTTGCCGTAGCGATTTTCTATTTTGGTCATATCTGTTTGGAGTGCGAATTGCCTCTTGTATTTCGTTTAGTTGTGGGAAGTTTTCATTTATGATGAATTGAAATATTTCCTCAGGTGTGGTATTTGGGGATTCTTGCTCTGGAATTCCATGAATGCACATGTTAGGCTTCTTCAGGGTATCCCATATCTCTTGAATGTTCCTCTCCAGTATCTTTTTGGCTTTAACAATCTCTTCCATTGAGCTGGTTAATTCTCCCACTTTGTCTTCAAGATCTGAAATTATATTTTCTGCCTTGTTCGTTCTGCTGATAAGACTCTCTGTTGAGTTTTGGGTTGAAGATAACTTGTCTTTTAGTTCAATTTTAAACTCTTCCTGAGACAGTTTTAACTGCTCTATGCTTATTTTTGTTTCTTGAACTGTTTTTCTCAACTCCTGTAAGTGCTTGTTGTGTTTCTGTTCAAAGTGGTTTATACGGTTGTTTAACTCTTCTCGGATTTCCTCTTTCATACTATTAATCATGGTAATGATCATACTCTGAAAGTCATTGTGTTGGGTCTTGCTTTCATGGCTATTTTCTGTGAATTTGTTCTGGTCGGAATCCATCATTATGGGATTAATTCTTTCGGTGGGAGCTTGGTCTTCTTGGGTTTTGTTTCTCGTGGATCTGCACTTTGACTTGGGCATTGTTGTTTTGTTTTTTAGGACCATTCAGTTTCTGTGTGTTTTTCACTGAACTGATGGAGTTGGTAATGTTACAATTGCTAGTTATTACTAGTGCTTGCCTTGGATTGGGTATGTTTGTGTATTGTTATTGTTATATCCTAGACGAGGCTATTAGGCTGTTATTACATCAGTTAAGTCAGGTTAAGTAACCAGGGTGTGAATATTAGTATGGTAGTGCACTTTTACGATTTAGTATCTTGGTGATATGTGAGGGTGAGTGGTGTACTCCTTGGAGTTGTATGTTTTTGGTGTGGCTGTATGAGGAAGTTGATCTACAGCAATTTATACTAGAAATGATCAGTAAGGTGAAAAAAAAAGCTTTAATTATCTTTGAGGTGGATGTGAAGAATCTTGCCCACATGATATAATGATTGTAGTGGAGTCCACATGTATGGCCTGTGTTCCCTTTGTTCCTTAGAGCTTTGCTTGAGTTTCCTTTGGACTCTATTGAATTCTGAGTAGCATTGTGTCTTTCGTGGAGCATGTGTGTAGGTTCCCGGTGAGCCAGAGAGGCAGAGGGTCTGATGTTGATGGCAGAATTCTTCACCTGGGACCTGGGGGAGCAGCGGAGGCGCGGGGGGGGGGGGGGGGGGGCGAGAGGCTGGGGTCCGGGGCAGGGCCCAGGCTAAGCCAGAGGCCGCCTGGGTGCTCGCCAGGAGACAGGGGCTCCGGGGTGGGGGCTGGGCTGGGACGGGCTCTCTCACTCACTCACCTGGGAGCTGGCGGGGCGGCACCGAGGGACTTGCTCTTGCTTTATCCTGTGTCCATTGCTGTTGAATCTACTCTTCCAGCACCGTTGTTTTCTTTGAGTGTCATGGCCTTCTTCGTTGCTGCTGCTGCTATTACCTTTGTTCTTGAGTGACTCAGAGCTTAGTACTTTTGGCCTTGCTGCCGTTTACTTCTTTTCATATCTGGTCTCAGAGTCTAGTTGTTCTTTGCAAACTTAAGAGCCCAGTCTCTTCAACCCTCCAGGGTTGAAGACCTTCTCAGGATCCTATGACTTTGTGCTACATTTTGGTCAAAAGCAAAACAGCTATGGGTGGCTACTTTGAAGAACACTACTTTTATTATGAATTGACTTAATAACTTTCTAATTCTCTGAATTTAGTTCTTCTAAAGACCCTGACATTAGTTCTTAGCCAAGAAGTGTATTTAAAAAGGGAAGATAAAAGTGTACAGCAATCATTGCTTTGATCTAAACAGCATTCTGGCAAAGGGAACCCTGTGTGTGTGTGTGTGTGTGTGTGTGTGTGTGTGTGTGTGTGTGTGTGTGTATGTGTGGCACTTGTGTATATGCCTACATTTATTCATGCATGTACATACATATGTGTACATAAAAGGACAATTGAGAGTTCTTCTTAAGTTGAAATGAAAACCTAGACATGTACCATAAAGGAAAGGGACAGATGTGCTCTTGGAAAGCAATCACTCTGCACACCTGTATGTGAAGTCCTTTTAAAGGCAAGCTAAATTGCAACAGAGATCAGATTCAGTTGAAGGCCAGGCCCAACCACACAGAAGTTAGAATATGTCTCATGGAAGGAACTTTGTATTTCTGACATAGTGTAATGGAAGCATTCTGAAATTCATTGTTTAGGCAAGGTTCTTACTCATTTATATAGAAGAGCATTCATACATTTTAGAAAGACTGTGGTCAGAAAGTGCTGAATAAAAGGCAAGAAAGAAATGATCTACTTCATTTCTTACAAAGTGGTACATTTGTTTTTGGGTTATTGTGTGTGCTCACAAATGAGAGTTATCAGAAAAACATATTTATATTTAGATAACTTGGAACTGAGACTTTGAGATGAGACTGAAAGAAGATAAAAACCATTGAGAATGTTAAGTAAGAATGAATGTGGTTTTCATGTAATAAGTACTTGAATTTTGGGTACCTATGATCTATGGTCTGAGCTATATCTTTTGTAAAATTCATACATTGAAATTCTAACACATAATGTCACCATATTTGTAAATATATCCTATCACTAAGATTGAATGAAGTCTCATTCAATCTTAGTTATAGATCATTGTGTTAGATCCAGACAAGATGCATTAGATTGACATTCTATCTCCTCCCTCTTCCTCTCCTTGTTTCCTTCCAGTGCAGATAGACGAGGTGATAGAATCCTCACATCAAATAGTGGGCAGCAGGAAAATCTGAAAGCTCAGATACAGAGTGAAATATAGCTGTGAAATTGCTGTAGCAGTCTGTGCCTATCAATGTGGACTTTGAGCGAGATATGTGTTGCTTAGGTCCCTCTGCCCAAAGCCCTCAGACAGCACTGATGCTCCACACACTATGTTCCTCACAGATCTTCAAGTCCGTCTTAATAGCCACCTAATTTTATACTTCAAAACTCATTTTTTCATCTAGAAATAGCCTTTTTCTTTGCTTCCCAATAAATACTTGAAAATCTCTTGAGAACTATCTTAAGTTCTTCACCTCAGTCTAAAGTCAATCAATCCCTCATGAATTTTGTTAATGTATCTACTAAGCCTTTAAGCAAAGGAATTCTTTATTTACTAGTTTCTTCATTGGACCATGATCTCCTTGCTACAATGAATTTGGATTTAAACAGAGCCATGCTCAAACCTAATGTGGTGATTAATTATCTTGCTAAGCTAAACTCTCCAAGCAAATTGAATATGATAATGACTATTTATTATGGTAATGTAAGTTTAATTGAGATCACATATTTCAAGTACCTGCCAACATATTTGATAGTAATGATGTGATTTTTTATATATTAGCAAAACACTGTATTTGGCATCTTTTCAGTTAGAAATAATTGTTATAAGAACAAACTAATGATAATTTAAATAGGAATGGAAGGTTGCAGAAATACCTACAAAGGAGAAAAAAACAATATAAAGAAGAAGCAGGAAGAATACCAACAAACATTGGTCCCAGTCCTGAGAATAAAAATATAGTTTTGACCTCACTTCACAATTATTTTGACTTTCTCGTCTGCTTTCCCACAAGTCCACACAAACAACAGCTTTTACACTAAATGCAATTATGTAATTTCTCACAGAATTTTGTCTCCCTTACTATTATATGTCTCAGTTTTATTGACCTTACTTCCCTTCATGTTAAAAAAAAAAAAAAGAAAACTTCCAGGAGAATACAAAATTGGTCATTTAAAAAACTGTTCAAACAGTCATTGGCCATAACAAAACAGAGCTAAATACTAGTTGAACCAATATTCTAGATGGTTGTAGAGGGTTTATGTTTATTTTAAAATGATAATACATTTAGGCCATATAGAACTTCTATTTACCTCAGGAGAAGCCATTTAAACTCTTAATGATACCAAATTTATGCACAATGAAATATTTTATAGTTTTTTTCATGATTGTGATATTTTAAAGAATTTCCCTTCTCAGGAAGCATTTCTAAACATTTTAAATCTAGCTTGCCTCCTACATTTGCTTGTAACACCATATGACACTGCAATTACTTGGTAAGAGTGACAGTCAATGACAGGTAAGAATAGCAACTTCGTTTTCAGTATTCCTTTCCCTGTTTGTTAATGATTAGCTTGTATTATCTAGAAGTCATTTGAGCAATATTAAAGGGGAAAATGCAGAAGAAAGGTTCAGACCACAACTGGCCCTGCAGTTGGTCTTCTTCAGGCATCTCCAGCTCCTTGGGCTGTTGAGTTTGTTTGATTTCATGATGAACAATTTGGAACTCATCCATTGACTTCCAGTCCTTGATTGTGAACATTTGGCTTTTTTCCTCTGCTATGTTAAATATTCATATCCATTATCTACAGAATTTGTCTTCTGGACATCAAGTTCCATCATCGAGTACAAAGATGAAAGGTGAGACTCAGTACTCAACCAGCTCCCACAATCCCACATACATTGTAAATTGCTGAAGATGAAGGCTTGCAGAAAATGTTAGAACTACTATATTTTGAATTACTGGTGAATCATATGATACTTAGTAGGAACTATATAAGATATAATTTTTTTAAATATTTATAATCCAAAATAGTTATAAAATAAAATCCTGAGTCACAGAATTGAGCGAAATATTGAGAAAATTCTTCCAGAATTGATGTAAATTTATGCAAATGGAAATTATAATAAGTGCAGCATAGAAGTTCTGGTAGGACAGTTGGATTTTGATCTGATATTGATAGGTAATCTTTGAAACTAGGAAATAAGCTAATTCCAGTGTGTCAATCAAAAGTCCTAGAATTCCATGAATATGAAAGCTCATATATATATATATATATATATATATATATATATATATTATAAGAATAATTTCATCAGGAGTTACAGTTTGGTGATAGCCAGTACTTAAGTGAAATAGAAAAAAATCAAAGTGTAAATGAAGAATAAAAGGCAGAAGTGTTTAGAAAAATAAATGATGATATACAAAGATAAAAAGGAACATAAGTGCCAAGGATTAAGGAAGGTTACATGCTTTCATTATATCACAAAGAACGAGATAAATGAACGTGGAGGAGTTTTCATTCAGCACATATACCTATTGCTTAAAAAGAACTGTTTTAGATGGGAGTGGCACAATCCAGGTTATATCAGCGTATCAAGTCAAGTCATTCAGCAGTGAACATGGTCATCAGAATATATCCTTTGGGAATGGGAAAGTGGTTCATTAGATGAGGCAGTTACGTGCAAACCTGAAGACCCAAGTCTACTACAGAAGTCCACCTGGTGGTAGGAGAGAACTGGCTCCAAAAAGTTGTCCTCTGACAACTGGGTCATGCATCTTTGCCCATTCTCTTTCTCTGTCTCACTCTCTATCTCCCTCTTTCTCAAATAAATAGAAAAAATATTTAAAAATACATTAAAAAGTAATATTTCCTTGGAGGATGAAGAGAGAACATGACATGCTAGACTTCCAGAGCCAGAGAATTTTACTTTTGGTATTCCAAGTTTAAAAAACATTTAAGAATGTCTACATAAATATTAAGTGGAATTTACACAAAAATAAAAAAGACTATTTCAAATACCCCAGAGAAGAAAAACTCAGAAGCAGAAGACCTCAGAACAGGTGGGGAGATTCATAAGTAAAGCTTCAAGAAGAGGAACTATAAACTTCTCTCTACTTTGTTGTTACCATCTTAATTAAATAATTAAAAGTATCATCCTTCAGGGCAGGAAGTACTGATAAGAGGTACCTTTTTAACCTTTACTGTTCTCACTATAGCGTTTTACCTTAAAAGAAATCCTAAATAGGTTAGGGAGGTGGGACAGTGGGCAAAGCATCTGCCACATAAACCTGATGACATTACTTCAGATCCCTAGTTCCAACATAAAAGTCAGATGCCTTGGTACAAACATCCAAAATCCCTCTGTGCTCACATACCTCCTTTTGTTTCTTCGAACTCATTTTGTGCCTTGTGCACATGCATGCGTGTCCTTCCAGGGAAGCAGATGCGCACCACTGGTTATGCTCATCTGGAGGTCA
The DNA here is from genome assembly GCA_023101885.1 of Typhlomys cinereus. Taxonomy (NCBI): domain Eukaryota; kingdom Metazoa; phylum Chordata; class Mammalia; order Rodentia; family Platacanthomyidae; genus Typhlomys; species Typhlomys cinereus. Next base: position 1,525,389 of record JALPQD010000094.1, on the reverse strand, counting down.
GAATTTTCCTCCTCAGATGACCTGCCTGATCTATAGTCAATCTTAATGAAAAGCAAACTATATAATAAAACATTCTTGAGATGAATGGAAGTCTAAAACAACCTAGTAGAAAATGAGCCAAGATTATAAGAAGAATCTCAATGAAAAAAGATTATAGAATGTATACGAAGAATTCAGGACTCAAACCTTAGATGAAAGCAGTGTGCACACTTGGATCCACGTTCCTTCACTCCTGGGAAAGGTGTTGGATAGGCCTGTATAGCTCTGCTGAATTGTGAGCGGAGAGTCCAACCTTGTTTGTGTGAATCAGAACCCATCATTTCTCTAGCATGAAAATAGTAACTTGTCCAGTTGAGATGATTTGCTTGCAAAACTTTATTGTGATGCTTAATATTGATTGTGTTGATTAGGTTAATTTAGATGGGAAGATTCACTCACAGTGTCACTATTTTCTGATCAGGGACAATGGACTGGATAAAAAGAGAAAGTGAACATTCATTTACTGCTCTCTGCTTCCTGATTGTGAATATAATGAGACAAGCTATTTTATGCTTCTGTCCCCCTTGACTCCCCTGCCTTAAAGAACTATTCTTGAACTGTGAATCAAAGAAAACTTTTTTTCCCCTAAGTTGATTTTTTGTTACTGTATGTAGTCATAATAATGAGAAATGTAACTATGACATGTATTTGAAAGATCTGCTTATAGGAGAAATAAGTAACTAAATAATGTAAAATCTTATCCAGAGTATAGAATGAAAGTAGAGTGTACCCACATGATAGTTATTGCATGCCTTTAATGAGAAAAACAGACATTTTTATCTTGTACATATTTCCAAGAGACTTTGTAAAATGGTAAAAACAACTAAGAAAGATATGTATCCTTTGCCTTATTCTGTGTCTGTATGTGCTCTAACCAATATGTACCCATGTGTATACTTTTGTGATCTACAGAAATAAAATCAATCTTGTTTTCACAAATGCTTCAAAAGAAAAAGTGTCCTTATTCTACAGAAATACTTGAGCTTAACTTGAGCTTTTCATTCTGGTGAATTGCTTTATTTTGTTCTAAGTAGGAGTTTGCATTCAATTGTCAAGAAATTTTACCTATCACATGATGTAATGAGGAACAGCCTATGTACAAGTTAGCACAAAGAGGATACCATTTCCAGATGTGGGATGGCAAAGGGGAATAGAATCCAAAGAGTTCAAGTTCAGAGTAAGTGATGAGCTCAGAGTGGAAGGTAGATTCACAATTTGTGAGGGGAAAAGGGAGGGTGAGTTCAGAGTTCAGAATAAGAGTATGATAAATTGCTGGTACTTTCTTATTATATGAGGTGTGATTTGGTGCTTTTCGTCCTTGTATTTCACACAAAGCAAGGTTTGAGAAGCAAGCTACATGGTTTTGAACCTGTGGCACAACACATGCAAACTAGAGCTTTGACTTTCTCAAGTGACTTAATTCCCTCTCCTTGTTTGATCCAACATATCACAGGATGCAAGCATCAAGAGCTCGTTGAAATTGATATAGTTAATGTGAAACGATTTTGATAAAACAAGGGAGATTATGAAAAATCTCAAGATATTTGTGATATTTGTTAATGCTTCATTTTTTAAATTTTTTTAGTATTTATTCAATTGTGCGCATGTATATGTGTGTGTGCCGTGTGTATGTGTGTGCGTGTATGCAAGTATGTGTGTGTAGAACCACGGACGAATTCGGGAACCATCATAGACTGCCTCCTCCTTGTTTACTCTGCCCCGGGATTCACAGGCTCCGCCCTACCAGGACCCGAAACTCAGGCTGCCCCGGCTCCGCCCGTGTCTATACGTGGGGTCTAGGATCTGAACTCAGGACCTTTCGCCTGCAAGGCAGAGCCACCTCTCCAGCCCCAATGCTTCACTTTAAACAACTCACACTTAGGTTTCGGAATTCAGATCATTTCAATTGCATGCTTCCTGAGTTAATAGACAGATTGTCTGATCATGATCTGTTATGGACTAACACTTTCTGCTTTCTGCTTTATAGGTCTAGAGCCTCCACAAAATGTTGAAATAACCAGAGTCAGAGTGGTCTGCTCTCCTGGCACATGTGAGTGAACACTTAAATAGAAATGTCTAAAGCTTATGTGGTCTACTCTCCAAGCTCGGGAACTATGAGGAAACAAAAGTGTTTCAGCCATCAAATCCATGGTGTTTTACTAAGGTAGCCTAAGCTGAGGGATGCAATCTCATGTGCATGTTCTTTCACAAGACACACATTTCACGAATGCTTGGAGTTTACCTTGTTCAGAAAATAAGCATGGGTCTACTCAAATAGCCCAAGCAGGGTCACAGGGTCCTCAGTCTTAACTTCTGGATCTAAAGCTTAAGAGAAAAAGTAGGATGAAAAATTTCTTCCTAATTGAACAACTGAATTTTGATAATTCAGTTGGGGCTTAAGTTTGGGGCTTAAGATAAATTGCCCCAAAACTCATAGTGTTAAGCTTAATGCCTTTTTAACAAATGTACACTGAGTGAAAAATATTTATACTTCAAGAAAAATAAACTAAATTTACTCATATTTCAAGAAAAATCATTGCAGTTTAAGTATAATTTTGAATCAAGTGTCATGACTGACTCAATATTAATTATAATAGTGTAGTCCACTTTTTAAAAAAATTATGTTTTCCCAATCATACAAGCTCAATAAGTACTCTGGTCTTCTCCTTCCCTCCACCTCTCCACAGTTCCCCTTGCACTTTCCCCCCTCCCTTTTCCCCTTCCTTTCATCCCTCCCTCCCCTTCTCCCAAGGCCTCCACTTTTCCCCCTCCCATCCCCTGGAACATCCTTTTGTGTGAATGCTACCTCCCTCTGAGCCCTCCACTCTGATGAGGTGTAAGGACTCAGTGACATAACCCAGAGCCTTTTCAGAGCCCTTGCTTGAGCCCTTCAGTATGGGAGCACTATGATGACTGTTAATCCCTTGCCTCTAAGGATCCTATTGCCTGTGATCCATGGTAGACCTTGGGACATGTCAGTCATTGTGCAGGCCGTGCAACCCTAACTTGTGTGGAGTATCTTGCATATCATTGCTCCTCCCCATCTTTAGGATCTTACAATCTTGCCAATCCATCGTCCACAAATTTCCCTGAGCTTTGGAGTGGGAAGAGATTTGGTTGGTCTGGTTGCAGGTGATTAATGCGGGGTCTTTGGTGTTCTGAATTATGGTTTGTTGTTTTCAGTTTTGCTGTTCTTGCGCTGCCCTTGGCTCCATGGTGATTGGTATTGGAGATCACCTCCTAATCAAAGATAAAAGGCTGTTTAAATGAAGATCTTAATATAAGAGGAGATTCAAAGGTAGATGGAATAGGAGTAAGAGACTGCAGTGGGGGCAGTCAGTGTCCCATTTGCAGGATGGTTACTATCTGTCTGCCAGTCCCTATATCATCCCTAATTGGTGAGATCAAACCTCAGTCGCAAGTGCATGGGAAGGAAAGTGAGAGTGAGCTTCACCAGATGTCTCACTCTTATTTGCAGTACTTGATGATGACCTATTTTCTTTATGGAAGAATGATCCTCTTTCTCTCTACTTCTGGGGGAGGTCTCCTTCCCTTTCCCTCCTGTTTATAATCATTGTGATTACTATAGGTATTACAAAGATTTATCTTTGCATATGTCATTAAGTGGGTTTAGGAGTACATTATGGCATACATATGATGCTTAATTTTCTGTGTCTGGGATACTTCACTCAATATAATTTTTTCTAATTCTATCCATTTCCCAGCAAATTTCATTAATTCATCTCTTTTGATGGCTGAGTAGTATACCATTGTATAAATGTACCAAGTTTTCTTTATCCACTCGTTGAGCATTTGGGTTGATTCCATGACTTTGCTATTATAAATAGTACTGCTATGAACATGGTTGTGCTTGTGTCATTGTAGTGAATTTTTCCTTTATGGGGGATTATTTCCGGAAGTGTCATAACAGGGTCATATGACATTTCAATCTTTAAATTTTTTAAAAATCACCAAACTGATGGCCAGAGTGATTGTATTAACCTTCATTCCCACCAACAATGTAGGACCGTTCCCTTCTCTCCACATCCTCTCCAGTATTTGGTATTGCTTGTATTGTAGATTTTTACCTTCTTGACCAAGATCAGATGATATCTCAGGGAAGTTTTGATTTGCATTTCCCTGATGGCTAAGAATGTGGAGCATTTTTAAAGATATTAGGCATTTTAATTTTGTCACTGGTAATGTTTCTTTTAAGTTCCAAGGCCCATTTTTTTAATTGGGCCATTTGTTTCCTTGGTATTTAGTTTTCTAAGTTCTTTGTGCACTCTGGATAATAGAGCTCTATCAGATATGTGGTTAGTGAAGATTTTCTCCCATTCTGTGGGTTGGCTTTGTGCTCGACTTACAATCTCTTTATCGGAACAGAAGCTCTTTAGTTTCATAAGATCCCATCTGTTGAGTGTTGGTTGTAGTGACTGTGCCATTGGATGTCTGTTTAGGAACTGTTGGCCTAGCCCAATCATCTCAAGGGAGTTCCCTACCATTTCATCTAGGGTTTTTATAGTCTCTGGCCTAATATTGAGGTCCTTGATCCATTTGGAATTAAGTCTTGTACATGGTGGTAAGTATGGGTCCATTTTTAATCTTTTGCATGTGTAGATCCAGTTTGCCAGCACCATTTGTTGAAGATGCTATTCTTTTTCCATTGGATTTTTTTTTTTTTGTCAAAGATCAATTAGCTGTAAGTATGCTGCCTTATATCTGGGTCTTCAACTATTATCCATTGATCTACATTTCCATCTTAGAGCCAGTACCAGGCTATTTTTATTACTCTGGACTTGTAGTATAGACTAAGGTTTGGTATGGTGATACCTCCAGCAGTATTTTTGTTACTAAGGATTGTTCTTGCTATCCTGGGTCTTTTGTGCTTCCATATGAATTTTGAGATTGTTTGGTCAATTTCTTTTAAAGAATTGCTTGGATATTTTGGTTGGTATAGTATTGATTCTGTGTATTGTTTTTGGTAGGATGGTTAGTTTTATGATGTTGACTCTGCCAATCCAGCAGCCTGGGATATCTTACTACCTTCTGGTCTTCTGCAATTTTTTTCTTTCAGATTACAGTGTCCATTAAAAAGATTTCTCATTTCCTTGGTTAGGTTTATACCAAGGTATTTCATATTTTTAGGGGCTATAATAAATGGGATTATTTTTCTTAAGGCTTTTTCACTTTTTTCATCCTTGGTGCATAGGTAGACCACTGAATTTTGGATATTTATTTTATGACCTGCCACAATGCTGAACTTCTGTATTAGTTCCAGGACTCTCTTGGTGGAGTTTTTAGGATCACTCAGGAATATGATCATGTCATCTGCAAATAGAGATACCTTATAACTTCTTCCTTCTTGATGTGAATCCCTTTTATCTCCCTTTCTTGTCTTACGGCTTCAGCTAATACTTCAAGTACAATATTGAATAGAAGTGGTGAGAGAGGACAGCCTTGTCTAGTTCCTGATCGAAGTGGGAATGCTTCCAATTGTTCCCCATTGAGCATAATCCTTGCTGTGGGCTTGTTGTATACAGCTTTTATTATATTGATTAAGGTTCCTTCCATTCCTACTGTCTCTAGGGTTTTGATCATAAAAGGCTGTTGGATCTTGTCAAAAGCTTTTTCTGCATCTATTGAGAGTATCATGTGGTCTTGGACTTTGGACTGGTTTATATGATGAATTACATTTATTGACTTGCATATGTTGAACCAACCTTGTGTGCCAGGGATAAAGCCTACTTGGTCCCCATGAATAATCTTTTTAATATGTTTTTGAATCAGATTTGATAAGATAATTGTTGAGAATCTTTGCATCTGTGTTCATCAAAGAGATTGGCCTATAGTTTTCTTTTCTAAGTGTATCTTTATTAGCTTTTTGGATTAGTATGTTATTAGCTCCATAGAAAGAATTTGGAAGTGTTCCTTCCTTCAAAATTTGATGGAATATTTTAAGGAGTATTGGTGTTGGTTGTTCCTTAAGTGTCTGGTAGGATTATGTGCTGAAACCATCTGGTCCGGGACATTTTTTGAGGAGGAAGATTTGAGATTACTTCATCAGGTTTTACATATGTTTAGGACTACTGAAACAATTCAAAACTTCCTGATTCAATTTAGGTAAGTTGTGATTACTCAGAAAATTCATCTATTTTGGGCTGGAGAGGTGGCACAGGGGTTAAGCCTCTGCCTTGCAGGCAGAAGGCCCTGAGTTCAGATCCTAGACCCCATGTATAGACACCAGGCAGAAGTGGGGGGGGGGCCGGGAGGGGACAGGAAGGGGACAGGAGGGAATGGGGGGTTGTGTTTCTGGTCCTGGTAGAGACTGTGAATCCAGGGGCAGAGTAAACAAGGAGGAGGTGGAGGCAGTCCATGGTGGTTTCCAAATTCACCTGTGGTTCTACACACACATGTACACACACACACACGCATATGTGCACAATTGTATAAAAATAAATAATAAAGTTTTAAAAAATTCATATATTTCTTTCGTGTTATCAAATTTCATGGAATATAAGTTTTTGAAATATGACCTTACATATTTCTGAATTTCTTGGGTATCAGTAGTGATAACTCCATTTTCATTTGTAATTTTGTTAATTTGTGTTTTCTCTCTCTTGTTTGTAGTCTGTGTCTTTTGATTGGTGAGCAAGGATTATGCTCAATGGGGAACAATTGGAAGCATTCCCACTTCGATCAGGAACTAGACAAGGCTGTCCTCTCTCACCACTTCTATTCAATATTGTACTTGAAGTATTAGCTGAAGCCCTAAGACAAGAAAGGGATATAAAAGGGAAGGAAGAAGTTAAGGTATCTCTATTTGCAGATAGATTTGTTAATTTAGCTAGGGTTGTATCAATCTTATTGATTTTTTTCAAAGAACCAGCTTTTTGACCTGTGGATTCTTTGTATCATATTTCTCCCCTGATTTTGCTGATCTCCTCTCTTCTACTGCTTTTTGAATTGGATTGCTCTTGTCTCTCTAAAGCTTTAAGCTTCATTGTTGAGTTATTTATTTGTGATGTTTCTATTTTTTTGATATAGGCATTAAGAGCTATAAACTCACCTCTTAGTACGGCTTTCATGGTGTCCCAGAGATTTTGATACATTGTATTTTTATTATTGTTACCTTCTAGGAAATCTTGAATGTCCTTTATGATTTCTTCTTGAACTCAATTCTCATTTAGCATCATAGTGCATAGTTTCTAAGAGTTAGTGTATTTTCTGCTGTTTGTTGTGTTGCAGATGTCCAGCTTGACACCATGGTGGCTTGTTAGAGTACAGGCTAAAATTTCACCTTTCCTGTATATGTGGAGATTCATTTTGTGGTCCAGTATGTGGTCTACTTTGGAGAAAGTTCTGTGGGCTGCTGAGAAAAATTTGTCTTTTTTGGTGTGTAATTGGAAAGTTCGATACAGATCTGTAAGGTCCATTCAATACAGGTTTGATTAAGTTCCAAAGTACCTCTGTCAAGTTTTGGCCTTTTGATCTATCCCAAGTTGAAAAGGAGGTGTTGAAATCCCTGAATATTATTGTTCTGGAATTGATATCTTGATTTAGGCATTATAGTGTTTGCTTATTGAATGTAGAGGAGCCTATATTAAGAGCGTATATGTTCAATATTGAGAAATCTTCCTGTTGAATTATTTCTGTGACTAAAATGTAGTATCTTTCTGTGTATGAACTTTTTGGTTTGAAGTCCACTTTGTCAGGTAGCATAATTGCTACCTCCACTTGTTTTCTGGTTCCATTAGTTTGCAGAATTTTTGACCAGCCTTTTACTTTTAGAATCTGCCTATCTTTTGTTGTGAGATGTTTCCTGAAGGCAGCAGAAGGATGGGTTGTGATTTCCAATTCATTTTTGTAGTCTGTGTCTTTTGATTGGTGAGTTACTTACATTGACATTTAGTGGTATAATGGAGAAATTACTTTCCATTCCTGATACTTTTTGTGCTTAGTGGCTTTCATAAGTGTATCATTTGGCTTGAAAGTTTTGGTGGTATTATACTTCCCTTTTTCCTCCTGGATATGCTTATTCTTTTCTTCAAGCTCGAGTATCTTTTCTAGCATATTTTGAAGACCTGGTTTGGTAGTCATATAAGCCTTTAAGTTGTCTTTATGGTGGAAAATTTTCTTTTACCCTCAATCATGACTAATAGTTTTGCTGGGTATATCACCCTGGGTTGACATTTTTGCTCATTCAATACTTGCAGTACATCTCTCCAAGCTCTTCTTGCTTTTACTTTTTCTATTGAAAAATCATTTGTTATTTTAATAGGTTTATCATTACAAATGACTTTTTTTTTTCTCTTGAAGTCAGCACATTTTCTTGTCTTGTATGTGGAGTGTTTTGATTAGTTTTTGCTGTGGTGAGTTTCTATTTTGGTTATATCTGTTGGGGTCTGGAATGCCTCTTGTATTTGGATGGGCCTCTCTTTCTTTACATGAGGAAAGCTTTCCTTTATGATAATTTGAAAAATTTCCTCAGGTGTGGTATTTTGGGATTCTTGTTCTGGTATTCAATGAGGGCACATGTTAGGCTTCTTCAAGGTGTCCCATAACTCTTTAATATTCTTCTCAAATATCTTTTTGACTTTAACAACCCCTTCTATTGAACTGGTTAGTTCTTCTACTTTATCTTCAAGATCTGATACTCTATTTTCTGCTTCATTAGTTCTGCTGATTAAGACTCTCTGTTGAGTTCTGGGTTGAAGATAATTTGTCTTTTAGTTCAATTTTAAACTCTCCTTGAGTTTGTTTTAACTGTTCTGTGCATATTTTTGTTTCTTCAACTGCTTTTCTCATCTCCTCCAAGTGCCTGTTTTGTTCCTGTTCAAAGTGATTGATGTGGTTATTTAACTCCTCCAGGATTTCCTCTTTCATAGTATTGATCATAGTAACGATCAGGCTTTGAAAATCATTATCTTGGGTATGGCTTTCTTGGCTATTTTCTGTGAGTTTGTTCTGTTTGGAAAGCTGTAGGAGATTTGTTGCCTAGATTTTTGTTTCTCATGGATTTGTACTGTGACTTGGGGATTTTTGTTTTATCTCTTAAAACCTTTTTGTTTCTGTGTGTTTTTAACTGAATTGAATTAGATAGTATTATAACCCTTGAGCAGTTATTACTAGTGTTTGCCTTGGAGTTTGGTATGCTTATTTGGTATTGATGTTATTTTCTAGATGAGGATATTAGACTGTTAGTACATCAATTAAGTCAGATTTAGTAGACAGAAAGTGAAGGTTTGTATGGGAGTGAAATTTTTCATTTTACTTCCTTGGTGATATGTGGGTGATTGGTATAGTCCCTGAAGTTGTATGGGTTTTTGGGTGGCTATATGGAAATGTTAAATTACAGTGACTAATTATTGAGAGGAACTAGATGTTAAAAAGGGTTTATTTATCTTTGAGCTGGATGTGAAGATTCTCTCCCATGTGATGGGATGATTTTATAGGGCTTCAAAAGAATGGCATTTGTCCCCTAGAGCTTTGCTTGGGTTTTCTCTGGACTCTGTTGAATTCTTAGGAGCAGGGAATCTGCCCTGAGGAGCAGGGAGTCCATCCTGGTCCGGGTCTGGGACAAAAGAGCTTTGTCTGGTGGAGCATTCAGATAACCTGGGACCTGGGGTTTGGCCTAGGGTCTGACACAGAGTCAGAGCAGACTAGCTGCTGATGAGGCAGGCAGGTGACCTGGGATCTGGGGCATGGTCTAGAGGCCTTATCTGAGAAGCAGGGAGTTTGCCCTCATCCAAGTCTGGAGTTTGCTTTTGTAGACTTGCAGGATTTTTATTAGAAAGTGGTCTATAGGACAATGGCATTCATCCAAACTTCATTACATTGTTTAATGCTTTTCTTGAGAGACATGAGTTTTGAATCTGAACAAAAGCATTTAGGAAGGATTAACAAAAAGAGAACCCCTTTCTCTGTGTGAAGTACAGCATGTACTTTATGTTCACCACCATTAACCTCCTGCTTTTAGTCAAAATGCTGCTGACCTTTCTATCTCTTGTATTCAGGAAAAATAATTTCCTGATTTTTCACTCTAGGAATATTCTTAAGAACCAGCAGAGGTGACTTGGGACTCACAGAGCTGCACTGAGAAGCATTTGTGCAAGCTTGAATCCTTCATCTGGATCTCATGGGCATCTTTGTGTTCAGGCCTGAGCTTTTCTCTGCCTGGCTGCAAGGAACCTTATGTCTTTGTTGAACTAGAAGCATTCTACCAGCAAACAGAAGTCCTAAGACTCTGTTCTATCATCAAATAGAAGGCCTGGCAGATTCCCAGATGTGCTCTTAAGTCTTGTTACTTTCTCCTTTCCAGCATTGTCGTTTCTTTCATTCCTAGAGAAGGGTGATATGAATCATATTCATTGTCAAACTGAAAACCTAAACCCTGGTGGAATACATAGAGTTATGAAACTTGGGTGAAAATGTTTCCTTTGTTAGAATCATCACTTTTGCTTTCTTTATATGTTGATGCTGATTTGGTTATTTTTTCTGCTAGTTTTCTGTGATCTTTTCTTTCCATATAAATTCCTGTTAAATTTTTATATTTCCAGATAAAGGTTGTGAAAGGTCTATATCTGTAAGCCTCCTAGGTGTATCTCTTGAGTGCTGAGTTAATTTATTCATTGCTCTATTGGTTGCTATTTATCTCACAATAATACCCCACTTCTCAGTACCAATTTCTGTACTAGTTACCAATAGTGGCTGATAAAACAAGGAGTATATTGTTAAGAGATCAGAAACTCAAGATCTTTCAAATTAGAAAAATTTTCCTTAATAATAATTGTTTTTCAAGCAATGTTTGTAACCAATGGTTTGTAGAAATTCTGTTTAAATGGATACAATTTTCCTTATATATATACATATACATATTTGTGTGTGTATACATATATATATATCACACACAGAAAAATATTATAAAAAATGCCTCTTGTGCTTCTTTTAAATTAAGCTTTTCACCTTATGAATAAACACCAACATACTGATGTTATCTTGATCAATTTTTCAATGCTTTATTGGTTATTCTTTGGTATAGTATAATCATCAAAATTATACATCTGCCATTATCTATTAAATTAATTTTCTCTTGTCTTTTATTTATTTTTTTATTTTTTATTTAAATAATTTTGTTTTTCTAGTTTTACAAGCATGTTGAGTACTTATACATGTTTCCCTTCTTCTTCCCTCCGACCCATCCCCTTTTCTTCCCTTCCTAGATCTGTCCACTCCCTCCCACCCTCCAGCTTGTCTGCTTCTAAGGACCCCAGAGTTCCTTCTGGTTGATCTACTCTTTTTTTTTAAATTAAAAAAGGTCCTTTTCTTTTAGTTAGTCATTTTTTTAAGTGTTAATATTATTTAATAATATTAAAAACTATCCTTAAAATAATCTTTAAGTGTCTACTTTTGAGACAGAACTTCAGTATGCTTCCCAGACTGGACAATAATCTCTGGGTTCCTGTACATCAGTCTCCTAGATAGCACGAAGTACAGGTATGTATCACTGCACACAGTTCTGAATGGATGCCTTAACTCACCTTTTCTTGGCTACTTTCTGACTTGCAGTCAAGTCCATTCTCTTCACTACATGAGCTCTCAAAGGCTTTCTGACCTCTGTGGAATCTTGACGCCAGATGGTGGTCCTTGGTCACTGTCTGTCGCTTTATCTCTTATTATAGGGAAACTATGTGACTCTATTGAAAATTGTCCTCTATATCTGCCCATTGGATGGATGGGAAACTCACTGGAGTTTTAACGCAAGGCATCCAAACCCTTGAGCATGAGAGTAATCGTGAATGGGTTATTAATCCATTATCTATGAACAATAGTGTAAAATAGATTAAACGTGATTGCTTTACAATGTGTCTGTAAGCTCACTAGTTGAGACAGGAGGAGAGTGTTTTATATAGAGAGGGAAGGAGAGAAGATGAAGAAAGTAGGCAGAGAGACATTGAACCTTGGAAACAAACATTAAAACATGATTCAAGACACTGGGATTAAAAACTCTTGCAGGATTTAAATCAAACCATTCCTGAGAAAGAAGGCAGGGAAAAAGTAGGGATATGTACGAGTCTGTACCCGGACGTGCCTGGTCCCGTTCATTCTAGTGGTCCATATCTCTATACTGGATACTCAGGTCTGTCTTCATGTCTGCATCTCACTTGTACATTAGAAGTTCAGATTGTCTGTGTTACTTAACATTCTGTTACAGTGATAAAAATACATATCCTAAGTAACCTGTATGGAGGAATCATTATGGTGTCATGCTAACCTCTTTCTCGGGACTTCCTGCAGCAAAGATCATCATGGAAAAGTGTGTGGTGGAAAAATATTTTCATATCATAGCTGACTGAAAGCAATATGTTACAGAAAAGGGGTGGTGTCTCAGAATTCCATGTTCAGGAATAGTACCATTGATCAAACTTCTTCCAAACAGGCCCTGTCTCTGGAGGGTTTTGTCATCCACAGAATGATATTCAAGAAGTTTAGCACACCTGCCTTTTGTAATAACTATAACATTTGCTTTTCTAGCTTTCATCCTGCTCCCATGCTACTTACCAAAGACAGTACAGTAGCTTAAAAGCCTTTTACTATACAAACATATAAAAAATATCCTCTTACTGGCCTTTATGCGACTCACCAGATCAAATCCAATCTATTTCAGAAGAAATTCTGTAATTTTTTATGTCACAGGATTCATATTTGTTCACACAATATTTATTTATTTAGTATCTATTTGGTTACTCTAAAGTTTCCAATTTCTCTTTCAGAACCAGACATTTTTGTTAGAAGGAGAAAATTAGAAATATAAGAAAAACAAGGAGTTTACTATTGCTTGAGATTTTTAATGACACTTCAGAATGACAAGAGCATTAAACCAATCTCAAGGTTCAAAGAAAATGGGCACTCCATATACATAGAAGGAGCTTAAAAAAGTATATTCTTTCTTGCTTACTAACAAAACAGTATGACAAAGTATGGCAAACCCGAACCAGCTCTCTTTCTTATCCATTTGCCTAAAAAAATGATCTCTTTAGTGGAAAATGAAAATAAGTAGGATATTGACTTGACATTCATTAAAGATAAACAAAGGATGAAATTATTTTATGGTCATATATCTAGTATTTTTAATTTAGTGGAAACAAGCTTTTTATCATTGTTTGGAAGGTTTTCATTGCACATGGTACTGTATTACAAGAACCTATTCACTTGGAGTATATTGTTTGTTGAATGCCTTACTCTTCCTATTCATATATAATTTTATTTTCTGTGTAACACCTAGAAATCACAAATAAGAGAATGTTTGGTATTGAGTCTAGCTTGATTTAACATGTTTGTCTTTATTTGCATCTGCAGTTATCCAAATAGCATAACTTTGCTCTTCTGCATGCATTAATGTTGCATAATATTAGCTATGTATGTGTTTGCCACATTCTTTGTCCATTCCTCTGTAAGTTTGTTGCTTCTAAAACTCATCTATTGTGAACAGTGCTGCAATAACCACTTATGTGCAAGTAACTTGGAATCCTTTTAGTCAGAATCCAGGAATGAGACTAGGTGGATCAGTTGATAGGTCTGTTTTGTTTTATTTTGTATGGTCCTACTGATTTCTATAATGACTGTCCTAGTTAACATTCCCACAAGCACTGTTGTTGAGTTGCTTTGGTCAATATCCTCACCAGAGTCTGCTCTTATTTATTTATTATTTATTTATTTATTATTTGTTTGTTTGTTTGTTTGTTTGTTTGTTTATTATTTGTTTGCTTGTTTGTTTGTTTTAGTGAATGTGATTCAGTGGAGAGATGAAATCTCAATATAGTTTTTATAAGTATTTCTGTGATGTCTAGTGAAGCCAAACTTTCTTTCTTCACTAGCATTACCTCTTTACAGAAATATGTATTTGGGTCCTTGCATCTCATCGGAGAGGAAGACCCAGAGGAGAGTTTGGCATCTACATTAAAGGATGCTCCAGGGATTGGGGGGTGTGGCACTGAGGAATGGGGACGGAGGGGAGAGAGGAGGAGAAGCAGGGGAGTTGGGGGGAAGTAGAGGGAGGAAGGGGACTGGTGTACCTGTTAAGTTTGTATGAGCAGAAATAATAATAATAATAATAATAAATGTTAAATAAAAAAAGAAATATTTATTTGAATGGAAAATATTTTATTTTAATCCTTTTACTTTTACGAAAATGACTTTTTCCATTGAAACCCCTTTGGTTGTTGCAGGTTCGAGATATCAGTGTCAGTGGAAACTCTGAAGACCAATCTATTTCAGAAAATACATGCATACAGCATGCATACAGCAGTTGGAGTGTGGCACACAGCAATACACAGAAGAATAAAGAGATAACTGAATTAAAAGAAGTAAAACTATTCTTTTGCACAAAATCCAACAGAGAAATTCCCATACAACACAGGTCTGCTATATCAGCTCTAGTTTGCAGCCCCATTATTCTTCCATTAGGATCAATATCTTTTTTCTTGAACACATCATTTTAATTTGAAAGTTGAATACTCTTAAATTCCACCCAAGCAAAATATTATACACTGGGAATGATTAATAGGATCAATATCTCTTTTCTTGAGCACATCATTTTAATTTGAAAGTTGAATACTTTTAAATTCCACCCAAGTAAAATATTATACACTGGGAATGATTAATAATTCATCAACATTTTAAAATTTTATGTTAAAGCCTACAAGAAAAAATAAGTATAAATTTTCGTGCCCATTAGTACTTATTTTTTTAGCTGGGAAAAACATAAAATACAATTTTATCTTAACCAAGCTTCATGAAGTTATTTTTAACACAACAAGACATAATCCTGAAGGTTGGGGAATCTGCTACAGCTTTGAATCAAATTTTCCAAAGACTCACTAAAAGTCGTAGTTAAAAAGATTTGAAACCTGGTACTGTAAAATTATAATTTCTTAATAGTTTTAAAGGGATTGTTAGAGGCAGGCCAGTATTAGGTCTAGCATATGATGTGTAATTCATCATCTTGAGTAAAGTTTACATAAGTGTAACTCAGTAGTTGAACTTGGAGGAACATGCAGCTGTCAACTGCACATTGTACACATCATGCAGTTCCTTAAATTTCTTCTTTGCCCACAAAACCTTGTTTTTTTGTTTTCTATGAACACAGCACCAAGACTTAAACTAACCAAATGTGTGTTGTACACTGTAAAACAGAATCTGTAAGTGATTTGTATTGTATTTCTGATTTTTACATTTATGCAAGTTTGTGTTAGTCTCTTAGAAGATATCTATCTATCTATCTATCATGTTATATTTCTCCTTATTTGCTTAGTCAACGTTTATCTTATAAAAATCCCTAATAAACATTTTAAGACATATATATATATATATGAGTCAGAATTTTAGTAGAATATAAGACACTGATCTGGAGATGGTAAGTGAATACAATTAATTTAAACATTCTGAGAGGAGAAGAGAATTACATTATTCTTGTATACCTAGACTTCATGGAACTAAAAGGAAATTTATGAGATCAGAGCAAGCAGAATCCTGGCAAGAAGATTTAATCACTGAAGATCTCAAGGCAAGAGAGTATGATCTGTTTGGGCCTCCCTACCTGAATCTGTTTATTTAGACAGGGAACAGAAGAAACTCAACTCTGACTCTGAAGAGCTTTGAGCCATCCAGACACAAAAGTTTTCCACAAGGGAATAGTAAAGGTCAATACCTAATCATTTATGAGAAATGATGATTAAGTCATGAGCTGTGAGTGGGAACACATTGCAAATATTCAGGCAAGAAATTACAATTTTACATAGAAGAATGACAGAATTGATACAAGAGCTAAGTCCCTGTAAAATAATATATCTATATAGTTATAGTCTCAGCAAAAATTTCAGTAGATAGAAGCAAGAGGGAAATGAATTTTGTGGGCTTGCCTTAAAGATTTTTCATTTAGGGTTGAAATAATAGCCTTTAGTAAAGAAAGAATACTGGAGAAGAACCTAAATTGGAGAGCAAGCAAGCTGCTTACAATGCAGGTTGTGCCATCATTCCTTTGAATTTATATGAATGCTAGAAAAATATAAAAGTGTTCCTGTGCTGCAGCCCACACCCAACATCCTGACTTGTGATCCTTGTATTCACAGATGGTGCTACTGCAGTGCCTCATGAACAAGCCACTTGTTACTCAATATTGAGCCCTGGCTTTAAGTGGTCCGTCCTATTCTACGTTACTTTGTTATATCCTGCAATTCCATCCGGGATGCCCTAGACCATGACATTCTCATGTCCTATAAAACTCCTTAATGCTAGTCATGTGCCAATTTGCTTTTATTTAGTGACATTTTTGAGAACTGTATTTCAGATGTTTCACATAATGTTTATCAATCGCTTTCTTAGTTTCATATTCCATTGTTTTATTAAATGTATGACTCAAACAATATAGAATAAAATATATGTTTATTCATAATTCCAGGTTACTCTTGATTATGGTGGGAGAGTAAGGAAATTGGCCACAAAATATCCAAAGTCAAGGGATGAGAGAGGAGTAAAACAATGCTTCTGTCTAGCTTGCCTGTCTGTCAAAACTAATTCTCTCCATGTATCCAAATGCTGAGGCAATAGTCTCTCTCTCTATAGACCAAATCTTCTCACATCAATCATGAGAGTAAGATAATAACCAATAGGCTTGTCAGAGGCTTGCCTTAACTAAATGATTCTTCATAGGTGTGTCTTCAAACCCACATCGGAAAGGTGAATTTGATAATTTTAACTTGCTAGAGGGACACTATCATCTCAATGTATCAAACTTAAAAATGCTTCCAATATGACTTGTTACTGTCGACATTGACTTTGAACAGCCAGCTAAGGCATTATTTATCACTATTTTAATAGTATCTCTCCCCTGTCCATTCCTTCTTTCTTCTTGCCATCATGTCTGTATGTCTACTTATTTTATTTCTATATACTATATGTTTTGCATGGAAGTTTCTGACAATGTGCTTAGGACTGGAGTATTAACTTCCACTTAATCAAGAGAGAAAACTGATTTTACTATCTGTGTTTTATTGAATGTGCTTCAATAGTGTGTTTGCTAAGGAAAACAACTTAAGGGATAAAGGGTTTATTTGGCTCATTATTCCAGGTTACAGAACATCATGGCCAGTAAGTCACACTAGAAGGAGCTTGATGGAGTCAGAAATGCTACACCCATAATCAAGAACAAAGTGAAAGGAACTTCCTTCTTTTTATTCATCCCACCAATTCTACCCAAAAAATGGTGCCTCTCACAGTGGGCAGGTATCATGGCTTGAATTTGAGTTGTCTCCCACATGCTTAAGTGTATGAATCCTTAGCTGGTGTTGATGTTTGGGAGATAGTGACATCTTTAATATGTGCCTTTAAGAGCAGGTAGCCCTGCTAAGTTTGGTATCCCAGTCCTGTATCATTTTATTCTTTTGCTCTCTCTTTCTCTTGGTAGCCGAAGTAATGTAAACTGACCTTCTGCATCTGCCTCCAGCCATGCTGTCTGCTATGTAATTCCCACCATAAATGGATCATATACTCTCCGAAAATTTAAATCAAAGAAATAGCCCTTTCTCCCTTTCTGCCTGTTCTTAGTATTTCTCACAACAAAAGTTTAATCATACCAAAACCTGAGGTTGATTACTGATTTCTACATAAATGAACATGCACACATACACTAAAAATGAATAAGTCAATGCACAATAAAATGAATAAATAAATAAATAACATTCATTGTGCATGCTTTTTATACTGAATAATTTTTTAGTCAATCTAAAATTCACTAATTGCTCAGAAGAATAATGTGTCCATGATAAATATACTCATGTTCTAATTTTCAGAAACTGTAAAGTTTAACCTTATGTGGAAAATTGATTTTTTGTTTTAATATCTGTTTACTTATGAGAGACGGAGAGAGGGAGAGAAAGACAGCAACAGAAAGAAAGAGAGAAAGAGGCATACACATGCACCCCGTAGGGTTCTGAAGATCAAACTCATGTCATCAAACTTTTAAGCAGGCACCTTACCCACTGAGCTATCTCACCAGCCCAGAAAAGTGATTTTCAAAGATACATTTAAAAGTGTCTTAGTTTGAATTCTAACTTGAAGTTTATGTTTGTTAGGATCTTAGCAACTTTTGCGGTAGAGCCTTCTGGAGAAAGGCACGGCACAGGCTCTGACCATGACGTTTGTTAGCCCAACCTTGCTTCCACACTTTGCCACTTGTTCTCTCTGCCTCCATTATGGTTGCTATGATCTGAACTTTTCTTCTAACCTTTGCCTCTAAGCCATGTTGACTATATCTCCCCTCTAGAGCCATACACAAAATAAATTTAGCTTTCTCCTTTAAGTTGTATATAGCTGTTGATAGCTGTAGTAATGTAAACTGACCTTCTGCATCTGCCTCCAGCCATGGTTTCTGCTATGTAATTCCCACCATAAATGGATTATATACTCTCTGAAAAGGCATCTTTAACATTCTGTGATCCCATTCCCAGTGTGAAGTCTTTAGGATCTTTCCATCTCTCTAACCCTCTTTTTTTTTTTTTTTTTTTTCTGTTGCACCAATACTCCCTCGTTTCCTCAATTTTCTCTGTCCTGACTTTATGTCAAACAGCTAAGGTCCTGACTGTTTTCCATTTTTTTTTTCTCTTTGTATTAGTGCATCCACTTCAGGGTCCAATGACCGGCAGACAGAGAAAGAAGAAGCCATTGAGAGTCATACCACCCAGAGGGGAGACTCTCTCACTGATTGTTTGAGGGCTGGGGCATATGAGAACAAAAGGGAGTGAAGCAAAGATTAAGCAGGATAACCCTTCTTTTCATTGATAGGAGATCACGTTATGGTCTCTTGAGGGTTTTTCCTTCAGTGTTGCACTGTAAGCTCTGTGCTCTAAGTATGGAAGACGTTTTTTGATAGTCCTGGAGAAACAACACCAACAATGCTGTCATGTTACCGAATAATTGGATTCCATTTGCCCCCAATCTATCAGCTGATAGTTTTACATCCTTGCATGCTCAATAGTCTCTCTACGATTGTAACAATAATCCATGAGAAAGACAGGATTGAACATAGATATTCTTCATTTCAGAGCATTGCTAATGATATATTTCAATACCATATTCTAATTATTCCTTAAGAATGTTTACAATGAGAACTGTGGCATATGGATATATGCTTCAAAGGCCAGCAGTGAAAGATAACTATTGTTGCAGTGATCCAACCAGTGCAAGACAGATGAGATGGAGAAAATGCAAATCATCATGGACTGATTCAAAATGATTTGTGACTGTTTCTTCTATTCATGAAACTCTGATCTATCTTTGCAATGAAACAACACTCCTAAGTGGGAACACTACAGAATAGACAGAAAGAAAAATAATGTCAACTAAGATTTGTCAAATAATGCAAAGATGTATGGTGGCCTTTGCAATGAAGATTTACTGTAGCTTGTTTCTAATTCTGCAAACAAATTTTGATGAACAGTATTTATGGCATATTTCAATATGTAATCCTAAAACTGAATTTTTTAGTGCAATTCTGCAAGCTAAAAGTCCACCAATGGATAAAGATATGAAACAAACCAGAAGGTATCATTGATTATTTCAGTAGAAAATTCATGCTGCCAGATAGGAACACAGCTGGTTTTCAGTGAAGAATAAACTCAACGAAAAGGGGGTTTGCACACTTCACTTCAGTCTGTAGTGCTCCTTAGACTTCAATGCTTACCCTAGTGACCCTGGGTCATGGAAAGTTGGCTTTGTTTGAAACATTATTTCAGTGAATGGCTTGTTTTGACAAAATGCCAAGAGTTCCTGCCCTCATATTTTATCTTTATAAATAATTTATGAATCTTTATGAATAGTATGAGGTTTAATGAAAATTTAAGAGGGGATTAGAGTTACTTCATGCTTCCTCTCAGTCCAGCCCCACTTTATCCTTCACTAACATGGTGCATTCATGTGGCATATGACACAGTAGCTTTGTATGTCCTTTCCACCAGGTTTTGCCAGTATGCTTGTGAGCAGCAGGGTGTTTGGGGCTGGGAGTCCCAAGGGTCAGTGTGTGTGCTGAAAGTTGAACTGTGAAAAAAGTCAAGGCTGGCAGTGTTCACCTGCCTCATCTTCTCAGTGTCCACCCTCCCATCCACAAAGGAATGATTGCTGACTTGGGCCAGCCTCACCAGGAAGCATGAGCAGGCAATAAAAGACACTCCATCTCCCCAGGAAACAGAAGCAATAAGGATGCAGGGAGGAAAATTTTCAAGCTTAAGTAAAAAATGGTTAATTAAGATCAAGTAAAAACACAAGAAATTTTACAAATACTACCTAAGGCCTGGAAATGTATCTCAGTGATACAGTGATTGCATAGAATGTGGAAAGTGCAGGTTTCCATTTCCAGCACAACAAAAGTAAAGTACACAAGTAAACTCATCTTTTAACCAACATTAACCATTTCTCCAAAATGGGAAAGCAGCATGGGCTGTGGATGAAAGGGGAAGAATTAAGAGTTTATATGTATACAAGAACTCCAGGGTGAACTCAACAAGTACCCCCAAATTGAAAGTTTGGAATCCTAAATGTTTCAAGTTTCAAAGTTTTTTGAACACAAATATGATGCCATAGATGAATATTCTACATGTGACACTTCACAACCAGAAGTACACAGAAAAGCATTGTGTATTTCACCAGGATGTGTGAAGGTCATAACAACTACAGCTTTGAAATGTACAATATGCTGATTCCTAGTAGTTAGAAAAGATTTCAAAGTTCAGAAATGGAGAATTGTTAAGTGACCCAAAGATACTGAATAAGCAAAATTATTTGTGTTTCCAGTTGTACTATGAATAAACTCCCCATGTGAAGAAAAAACTCTACACATTGAGTGAATAGATAATGTGATTCAGTCTTCACTCTCTGCCTTTACTGAATCATTACAGGTTAATCTGTTCTGTGACATAAAATGAATTGAATGTTTTCAACTAATAATCAGCTATTACATGTTCTGATGGGGGATGGAATAAGCTTGTAGATCTTCATTTCACATCAAAAAGAGCTATTTGAGACTCTAAGGCATTATTTTCACCCTAAATGGAAAACATTTTTAGTACTTACTGTGATTTTCACTATAAAATGTGACCAAAGTAAGAGATTTTTTATAAAATATTTCATTGAAAAGACAAAGATCTTTCTTTTAAAATATTTGTTGTTCGTTTGCTTGTTTTGATTTGTTTATGAGAGAGAAAGGGACAGAAAGACAAACATTAGTCTGTGTCACATGGCTGAAGATCATAACGTAACTCTTGAAAGTCAGCTCTCTAATTCCACCATCTGGACTTCTGGGGATCAAAATGAAGTAACCAGTTTTAGGATCAGCCACCTTACCCTCTGAGCCGCCTTACTATTAACCCCCACACCCGTATTAAAAAGGGCCTAAAGTCTTTCTATGTTAAATTGTAGATGTGACTGGTTTCTTTTAAAAATTATTTATTAACTAGAAACAGAGAGAAGGAAAGAGGGTATGGGGGAACTATAGTGGTTAGAGAACAACTTTCAGAAGGCAAGTTTTTCTTTCCAATGCTTGAAATTCGGTTACTAGGTTTGAGTGCTTATGCCTTTATCTGATAAGTCATCTCATGGTCCTCATAAAATATAGTTTTCAAGAATTGTCTTTCATTGTCACTGACTATGCTTTTTCCTGTGTTTTGTTTCTGATTGGATCTGAATGTACTGATTTTTCTACAATGAATGAAAAAAAATGTTGTGTAGAAACACCTTAAAAGAGAAAGTGACAGCATAGTTTTATATTTTAAGGTCATGTTTTAAAGCCACAGATGTTTTAAAAAATGAAATGTATCATCATGATTGCATATGAAGTAACTAGATACTTCTACAAGACTATTCTACTCCCAACATATTCTTTGATGATATACATTTTAATATGCAGAAATATGTCCAACCAAATGCTAAAGAACATAATTTACGTTTTGTAATTTTGCAAGAAACCCAGATTGAGTTCCCTATTTTTATAGAGAAATCAAATTGATATGTTGGAAAATCTTCAAAAAATTTTGTAATAGACCAAGACATAACATTTTCGGAGTTAGACCTAAGCAGGTCATATAACACTTGATTTTCAGTTCAGAGACAGACATGCACTGGAACTGATTGATGAGTGGTGACTGAGCTATCATACTAAAATAACATGTTTGTTTTCCATATATGGGACATAGGGAGCAGATCCTGGGAATGTTTTAAGGGTATGAGGCACTGTCCTCTTGACAGTAAACAGGGGAATAAGAGCTTTGAGAAAAATGGAGGATAATACTTACTGATGTCAGAGTCAAGCCGGGACTTTCTCCTCAAACCTCCCAGCATCCCATATTGGGTCACAGGCTGCTGCTCTTCATTTTCTTTCATTTTAGTTCATGTTTTATGTATTAGTTATTCTTCTCTGTTGCTATGAGATATCACTCAAAGTCAGTCACCTAAAGGGAGCAAGAAAGATTTTATTCAATTTAAAGTTCCAAAGACAAGATACACCTCTTATATCTGGTGCTAAGGGCATGGCTGACTGGCAGGAACTGGAGACAGCCTAAGTCATGTCCATCTTAGACACTGAGAGCTACAAAGCTGCCAAATCCATGAGCAGCCCTCTCACAGATGTAAGGTGGAGCTAATCCACCTCTTAAGGGTGTCATGACTTTTCCAAACAACTAAAAGATTCAAACATATGAGCGTGTGGGATACATAACACAATCGAACCATTACACTAAAATTGATTCGTGCATTATGGTAAAATAGAAAAAAAATAAAGCCTGTTGTTTTAACCATTTTTTTATATTAAAACAATTCAGCAGCAAAAATTACATCCATGGGCTGGAAAGATGTCTCAGGGGATAAGACTCTGCCTCACAAGCAGAAGTTCCTAAATTCGGATTCCAGGTCCCATGTAAAACCCGCCAGACAAAAATGGTGGTGGCCTGCACCTTTGGTCCTGGTGGGCAGAGCCTGGGAATTCTCAGAGCAAAATAAAAACAAGGTAGATGCAATCCAGGATGATTTCCTAAGTCATCTTTGGGCGTCCACAGGGACATACAGTGCCCTCTGATACACACACACACACACTCAGCTACCAAATAAACAAATAAATGAATTAAAAACCCTCACTAAATAAATAAATAAATACATAAAAATTGCAACAGTATCATCACCATCCATTTTGAAAATATATTTTCTTATTTTATTCAACTATTGTTTCCATTAAATGATATCTTCTATTTCACTTGGTAACCTGCAGTTCTGTGTCCATGTCCATAACAAGCAAAATGTGTTTGTCTACACACGAGGTTACCGTTGTTGAATACTCCAAGAGAAATTTAGAGGAAAATAAATAATTTCAAGTCTAAAGAATAGAAGAAAGAAAAATTTATGAACAGGAAGAGAAAGGAGGGAGTGAGTGCCAGGCTTGTTCTACTTAAAGCATTGTCTTTAAATTGATGTGATTGCACTACATATTACATATATGTATATACATTGCTTTGAATTTGTGACACCCAGGGAACTGAGCCCACAGCTGTTTTCAGTGATTGGGTCCCCATTGTTAAACATATATGCATATTGACATGAAATTGTATATGCGAGATTGCCAAGAAGCTATTATTTGTGTCTGAGTAGGCATGAAGCTGAAAGGGGGATTTTTCCAGTGTTGCTGAGGAAAAATACCAGGAGACTGGAAAGAAAAAATTAAGAAAGGTGACCAAAAAATCTACTAATCATATGAAAAAAAATAACATTCTGAAGTTAAGGATACAAAGGAAAAAGTGATTAATAGTATTATTATCATAATCACAAAAACTGTTGCAGATGTTAAGTATAAAGCAATGGAGAGAGGTACCTAGCACCTGCTGAGGAATCAGGAAGCAGGTGCAGACACCTTGATTTCATCCTCATCTTGCCTTATGTTTTGCATTTGTTTTTGTGTAAAACAAGTGAATAACTTAAATTCCTTTATTTTATTTTATTTTTTGTGTGTGTGTGTGCATAGTCACCACTGTGTATATGTATGGGAATGTGAGAGTGTGTGTGTGTGTGTGTGTGTGTGTGTGTGTGTGTGTGTTTGTGTGTGTGTCAGAGGGGATTATATGTGCCTTCAAAGGAACCAAGGATGACTTCAGGAATCATCCTGGATTGCTCTACTTCTTGATTGTTTTGCTCTGAAATTTCCCAGGCTCTACCTTCCAGGGCACAAGTACAGACCACTGCCATTCCTGCCCAACATTTTTAAGTAGAATCTGAGATCCAAACTCAAGTCCTTCTGCTTATAAGGCAAAATTTTACCCCTGAGCCATATATCATTCCCCACCATTTCTCTCTCTCTCTCTCTCTCTCTGTCTCTCTTCCTCTCTCCTCTCTCTCTTTTTCTCTTTCTTATAATCTAGATACTGAAAGATAATCAGGACACATGGGACTACCTGTCTCTGGAGCTAAGTACATCCAGTGTGCTGTTAATGGAAGCCTCTGGCTTGTCTTTTCAGCTTGGTTCATTTATCCTAAAACTACTTCACTTTCTTCTTATTAACTATCTGTTCTGTAATGTCTTGTATCTAGTGGAGGATAGAAAGCACTGGCATTACTGTTTCCAGTAGGAATCATGAGGTCAGAGTAATGCATACACCCCAGTGTGTTCTTGTTCAAGCTCCCCAGGACAGCAAGACAAAAAAAAATATTGAAAACCCAATCCCTCCTCTTGTAAGAAAAATGCTCCTTACAAAGCAAAAGAGTCTGCTCTACCTTATCCCCTGACTCATTGGATTATTGGTGATATAGAGTCCTGAAATTTGAAAGTTCCTTGAGTTCTACTTACTTTCCCTGTATTTTCTGGTGAGGACTTGAAATATTCCTTTTCATTTAAGTTGGTTCATTATATAGTCTATTTTGATAATGGAAAAATTGTAAGTTTTTATCATCCAGGAAGTAAAATCTTTTCATTTCCTTGGACTTTATCTCTAATTGGATGAGATAAGCAGCTCTCAGAAGATACACTCTCCTCAATGGTAAGCCCTTGGCAACGCTAATGACAGCTTGCTTTTCTAATAGTTGTTCACATGCTGTACACTCTAAATATTAATTATGCTATAAAGTCATCTTTTTGTTTGATACATTTGTGGCACAGAGCTGTGGACTATCCGAGTTTGCTACTCCTCCATCTGCCCCTTTAGCTATGGCATGTAGCTGCTATTCCACCTGTCACTCTGTGGTCTCAGTCATGAACCCTGGCTCTGACAATCAAACAATATATCAACTTGGGACTGAGAAGATAGCTCAGTGGGAAAAGCATTTGCTGCTCAAACATGAGAATTTAACTGAGTCCAGATCTCCAACTCCCATATAGAAGCTGGTCCCAGTGGCAACATGTGCAAACCCAGTACCAACCCCAGTGCTGCCCCCAGTGCCAACAGCGCTCTGGCTGGCCAGTCTAACCCAAATAGTGAGCACCACATTTAGGAAGAAAGATCCTGCCTCGGAACATAAAGTAGAGAAGCAATAGAAGAAGATTTTACATCAGTTTCTGACTTCTACATGCATCCTCACCGGTAAGAATACAGCCACGTACATACACAAATACATTAAAAAGAGAGAGGGGGAGAGAGAGAGTGAACTATTAATAATACTGAAAATGTGTCTTTTACCTTCCAAATACTTATGACTGGATTGCTGAATATTGCCTTATGAAATTCCAAATACAAAGCAATATATATCACTAACTTTGTTTATGCATAGTTTCAATATTTAAGTAGTCCCAAATTTAGCAAATCATCTCTTATCCATCAGGTCACTCCAAATGAAATTTCAAATAATTTGAGCTTTTCGCAATTACTTTTCTTACCTCATCTGATTTTCAGAATACAGGAAAGGACTTAAAATATTTCTCTTTCCATTATCTTATGCATGATATAGCATTTCATATTTGTGAATTAATTATACCCTATAAATGTCTTAGATATATTGTAAGACAACTTACTGTCTCATGGAAACCCGAGTCTCTTTGTCTTACTCTAATGTTCAAATATTATTTTATTTCTTAAGTCCACTGAAATAATATTAATCTAGCAAACATAATTAACTTATTGAATTACTGAGATCATTTTCAAAATTGTATCTCTGGACATGCCTCACCTCATCTTAAATATTTGTCAGAATGTTACTTAAAATCAGAATTGAATTTTCCATGGGAAATCCTTTCATGGGTCTAGTATTACATAAAATGATATTAAGACATATTCACTCTGAGATAATGCTTCACAATCTTGCTGATTTATGTACTATGAAAATGCTCTAGGAATTGACTGTATATAAAACACATACAAGTAAAACATTAAACCAAATATTTAAACTCCTTAATTGAGGATATTTTTGTGACTTTTTCTTTAAATTTCTGTATTAGATCAAGTTGATGCCTGCTTTTGTTTTTGTTTTTATAAAGACTGATGACCTCTGCAGCATGTATACTTTCATAAAACATACATAAGAGTTTGCCTATCACATTTCACCATGAAGAGGGAAAGATTTCAGGAGGTTTCATTAAATACATCCAAGATGAAATTTAGTGAACCACATATACGAAAAGAGTTATAAATTAGACTAAAGAGAGAGGACTCGGGAGAAGGGAGGAGATACCTTGAGGAATGAGGCAGGGAAACTTGTCATGAATGTCTGATAGCCTAAATTTGGAGCTCAGTATCCCACCAAAGCTCGACACAAGGACATAAGCCTCTGTGAACCTATTAAATTGTAAGCAGGTGCCAAAAATCTGCAGAAACTACAGGCCAATCATTCCTCACTTACACAGCACCAGTGAAAAGGCCTGTTGTTCTCAAGTAGGGCAGCAGTGAGTCCCTGACACTTGAAGATTTTGCTTTGACTATCATATTATGCTATTTATGTATGCATTCACAGTCATGCATGCATGCCCATATATACACATAGCAGACATTGGGACTAACTGGGAACAAAGGGAATAGGTGGATGGGAGAAGATTCCCAGGGAGAAACAAAATGGAGGGAAATATATAATAAGCTAATGACTCAAGTGCATAAAGATACCACAATTAAAGCCATTTCCCTGTGTGATAAGCTAAAATATTAATTTAAAAAAAGAAGAAAAAGGATAATATCATGGAAAACAATTTTTAATTAGACAGTAGCAATATTTCTTGTGATCAAAGTATAAATGATTTGATAATTCTGAAGCTACTAACCCTTTTTGATATATACATCAGGTAGCAAAGTAGTTCCTACTCCATCAGTCCAAAATGATCACAGTGTCCTAATGGAACATCATGGATTTGTTCATGGAACAAAGCAGTTTCATAGTCAGCATATGAAAAATAGGATCAGTCTGAAAATAAGCATAGTGGATAACTTTAATCAGAGCACTAATGTGATGAAATTATCACTGAGGTAGTTGTCAAACCTGGATTGGAAATTGGCCATGAATTCAGAGCATCATGATGTGTTCACAACTGTCTCTCTCCAGATCCTCCTGTCCAACTCTCAATTGCCAAGCACTTTGCTCTTGATGGAAAGTTCTCAGGCCACATTCATTCAAAAATTTTGAGGTGCCAGACTTCAAGAAAAGTAAGCTTCTTTTTGCCTCTAGTAAGAATAAGGAAATTGACCCCACTTCTACTGAAAAAATACAACACTTTGAATTTTAAATAAATATAAGGATTCTTTTGCCAATAAAAATAATCAAGTGTCTTCTAAAACTTATCCCTTGTAGTGAAACATTCATTTATCTAGTTATTTCTACATTTCCCCAACTCTTAACTATGTCACATTAACTTCCCATTGGCTTTCTTCCTTGCTTCATTCTCTACCCAAAACAGACCCAGGCTGCCAATAGTCCTGTCTTTAAACAGGGCACGGGATCCGTAGTTTGGAAAGAACATTTCTCTTACACGTATTTTCATATGTGTGCAAAGTACCGGAGTTAGGGATCCTGCCCCTATTATGAAGCAGCTGACATTTATTCTTATAATATTTCACTATTATTAAGTTTCAGAACAACAGTACTTCTTTTGGTTTTCTGTCTTCTTGCTTTTCCTACCAAACTCTATCCAAAATCAACAACAATTGAAACAAAAATCAAATTTGTAATATTTAGTTCTATATTCATTACCATAAGCATGGGAATGGATAGTTATGCTGATAAGTAAGAGGGTTGATTTTCCTGGGGACATTGTGTCTTCTGTTTCAGGGTCTATCTCAGAGGTCAAGGTTATATACTTGTTGGGATTATGTAAACTCAGACTCCTTAATCTTCCTTTCTGCTCTGAAGTAATCTAACACACATCGTATTTCCATAGAGCAGGGGAAGTCAGTCTTTCCTGTGTGTCTGTCCTGTAGGGTGGTATACAACTCATGGAATGAGATCCTCCTAAAAACTGGTTATAAAAAGGTATGAAAGTAGGAGGGAGACTGGTCGAGAACAATTTTTTCAATAGGAGCAAGAGACGTGAAGAGATAGCATAGTATTAGTGACAATATCTTAAATTCATTGCACAACTGTAGAAAAGTATCAAAAAGAACAAGAAGTTTACTATAAGAAAAATAATGAGTTTCTTTGAAAGTGGTTTCAGCTCCTTCCCAGGGTCATCCAGTAGTTAAGTTTTGTAGAGAGTGAAGAGACTTAGCCTCCTTACCTTCACCCTGATCCTTACCTTGTCCTTAACTCTTAAGACGACTCTGTTCTTTTGCAACAATTTCCTCCAAATTGGAACATTCAATTCTGGAGACAGGCTAGGTAGAGCTCAAGAAATTCCTGAAAGTAACAAGATTCAATAACTTCCATTACAAGGTGAAGGAAATAATGAACAAGGATGGAAAGAGGAGATTCCTGGATCCACCAAGTTGCGCAAAGAGTTCCTGAGTTGCATGCAACCTTCCCTAAATCCTCAGCCATCTTGGAGAACGACTTTGCAGTGATTTAGTTGCCTTTAAAAAGTCATCCCTGCTTGTACAAGCAACCCTCAACCATAGTCCTGTAAGTAACAAAAAAATTAGTAGCATTGCTAAGCTGCAGTTAATGGAATCATTGCTTTGTTTTTGGTAGTTCCCTATCTAGAGACAATAGACATTTATGAGATACATCCAGGAGAGAGTGCATTCAACCTCTGCTTATCACATTACTGGTCCATACAGCCCTTCTTGTGATTTACACAATGAATGACCACTGTATCCTGGTACCTAAGCTTGCTGTATACATCCCTCCACAATGTAATTTCAAAGAGTTTTTAGCCTAGAGCATGTACACATTCATGCAAAAATTAGTAGCGATCTTGAGTCACAGAAAAAATAACATATTTAAAAGTTTAAAAACTTTGTATGTGTAACATATTCATCTACTAATAATAGGCATCTACTACTAATAGGCATCTGCTGCCTACTTGTCATTAAAATACAAGTCACTAGTTTATAAAATATTTTATTTATTTATGTGCTTATTTATTTAAAAGAGGGAGAGAAGGTATGCACAAGCATAATAAGGCACTTTTAGAGGACAACTTTCAGATGTTAGTTCTCTCCTTCTACCTCATGGACTTCTAGGGATCACCCTCAAAGGGCCAAGCTCCTGAGCATTTTACCCAATGAGCGGTATCGCCAGACCCCAAATAGCTAAATGTTTCAGGACAAAACTACAGCAAACACACAAATTTTCAGGAAATTAAATAAATATTAGTAGCATATTTAATGAAGATTACTTGGTAATTATATCTGACAGTTGGGCTTCAGGGAAATAAAATCATACTCCAGTATGTTTTTGTCTGTGTTTGTGTTTATTCACATGTGTGTTTGTGTTTGTGTGATGTATATGTACACATCTGTGGAAGTATGCTAATGGATGCTCATGTGGAGGCCAGGCATTGATCCAACTCAGATTTTCATGTCTGTGCCTCAAACACTTTAACACTGAGCTTTAGCTTATGTCTGTATCTTTCATAAGCACATGAGCAGACATCACAACTTCAACACATTGAAGTACACAGCACACCCATATTTAGTTTGCTAATAAAAACGCATAAACTCTATGGTAATAACAGGCACATAAATGTAAAAACAGTAGTAAATAACCTCAATCCTGGAGGTACTGCTTGACATAAAAAAGTAGAAACCACTAAGTGACTGTTAACAGAAGAACTAATATTTAGAATGCAATGTATTTGTGAGTGAATAACTCATTGAACAAGTCTCAGACTCTTATCTCTTTGCTACCATTCAAATCAGACACATTCTCCTCTAGAGTCTCAGTGCAGGATGGAAAACAAGCTAAATTTCTTGAAATACCATTCAAGAAATCCATAAAATAACTTTAAGCGAGTGAATCCAGACTCCATGACCTGTGTATTTAATGACTCCTCACTTCTGGGAATTTCTTTGTTTTAAATTTTTTTTAAATCAAGCTTAACAGGTCCCCTCCTTCCCTCCCCCTCCCCCTGATCCCTCTACTCCCCTACTCCCCTCTCCCTTCCCTCCCCAACTCCCAGTGCCTCCCCCCCAATCCCCAGAGCATCCTTTACTGGTGCATGCCAAACTCTCCTCTGGGTCCTCCTCTCCGATGAGGTGCAAGGACCCAGGGGCATATTCTAGAACCCTTTCCTGTGTTCCCCTTAAGCTTAGGAATACTACTGTGACTGTCAGTCCCTAGTCTCCAAGGATCCTAGTGCCTTTAGTCCATGCTAGACTTTGTGGGGTCAATAATGTGTTGGACATAGCACAGGTCATGCAAAGTCCTATTATGATTGCTTTGGCCCTAACTTGTGTGGAGTATCTTGCATATCATTACTCTTCCTATCCTTGTGTTCTTACAATCTTACCGGCCCCTATTCTGTAAATTTACTTCTGGGAATTTCAAGTCAAATACTTTAATATATAATCATGACAATTAAGAAAAATGTACCATTTAATAGATGGGATGGGTAAAGATAGAGTAGTTAAATTGCAAATAAAATTTTAAAAAATCTGTGTTCATAGAGTTTATCATTTAATAGAGGTTGACAGGAAATAAGCAAGAAAGTAAAGAAAATACATGGGCTGCTAATTAGTGAGAAGAACATTGGAAGTAAAAAATATTCTAGTCACAAGAAAAATAGGACATGTTGATGTATAAGTAAATATAAGTGGTGAGTGAGTCTCTTGTTATCAGTGAAACCTGATTGATAAGAAAGCCTAATGTATCAATGTGTACAGAGATCCACAGGACAGGAGGAAATAGTTACATCTGATTTAGTGAGAATTCTTACAAGAGAAATTTTACCAGCTCTAGACTTTGTAGATCTTGCAATGTTTGTAAGACAATGAGCTAGAGCATGATTGATATACCAAGAGCAAGAGAGGGATGGGAAGAAGAGTGGTACACAAAAGTGTGATAATAAAGATTTGATTTAAGAACACAATTGAGGTGTTCAGAGACCATTAAAGAATGATTATATGGTAGAGGTCAGCGAGATTGTTCTGAGGGTATGGTGACTTGACCATAGCCTTGGCCACCTGACTTCGATTCCTGGAAGGAAAGAATTAATTTCTGAAAGTTGTATTCTGACCAAATACATTGCATTCCTCTCTCTCTCTCTCTCTGACTCTGTTTCTCTTTCTCTATTTGTGTTTGTTTGTCTATCTCTCAAAGAAATAAAATCCAAAATATTTTTAAATAATAGAATAGAAATAATAATGAATGCATGGTTGGTTTGGCCTAAACTTCCAGGAAATCGGTGCTCTTATTTCCAGGTAAGAAGAACAGCATTTATTAATAGACTTGTGAGATCTATAGGATGGACTAGACATTCGACAGACTTAGTGATATTATTTCTTCATAGTATGACATTTTTTGATATCTGGATGAGAAGCTAGTAATCATCAGCAAATACATGTATCATTCACAGTCATGGAGGAGACTACCAAGGAGTGGGTGAAGTATGTATTGTCAGATATTTTGAGTGTAAAATTCAAGGAAAATAGCAATGACTAGTATTTGTGACTGAGAGTAAAGGCACTAAAATAAGCACAAGATAAAACTAAAAAAAACAATATAAAGGTTTTTTGGAAGTTGAATGAAGTGTTTCAAAATATTCAGCATGGTGGCACATTGTAATTCCAGTATTTTGAATGATAAGACTGGGGTAAAAAACAAAAACCTGGTGTAAGTTTGTATGAGCGGAAATAATAAAAAATGTATTAAAAAAACTGGTGGGTGAGATGGTGGGGACTGCAAAGTGGTCATTGGTTTTTTCATCATGGGAACACAGGGAAATTGAGCAGGGGAGAATGTAATGCAGTATTAAGAGTACAGTTCTGAATGGGACAAGCCAAAGTGTATGGGAATGGATGCATGGGAGACAGTGAGAAGAGACAATTCTTTCATGAAACCTGCTCTATCAGAGAAGAGGTGGAAAACATAGAGAACTGTTTTTTTAAAGAAGAGAATTTGCAGCAGATTTATTAATGGAAATTAATTAACAAGGAGCAAAGTGAAATAAAGAAGAGAATTTCAGCTATAACATCAGGGGGGGGAGGGAGAGAGAAGACCACAGAAGACCACATTATTGAAAGAGTGTACTGACTTTTGAAAGTTACCTCTGGGGCTGGAGAGGTGGTAGTTCAGGAATTAAAACTGCTTCACAAGCAGAAGGTGCTGAGTTTGGATCCTAGTTCCCATTGAAAACACCAGGTGGAAATGGAAGGGGGGAGAGAGAGAGAGAGAGAGAGAGAGAGAGAGAGAGAGAGAGAGAGAGAGAGAGAGAGAGAGAGAGAGAGAGAGAGAGAGAGAGAGAGAGAGAGAGAGAGAGAGAGAGAGAGAGAGAGAGAGAGGAAAAAGATGAGGGAGGAGGAGGAAAGAAGAAGAAAAAGTGGAGAAGAGGTAAGAGGAGAGATGTCATTAGGATTCGCTGCTCTTTATTTGATGCTTTACTGTTGGGTAGATTTACACAAGGATTTTGTCTGGGGTGTTAGAATATTGGAAGGTACACATGTATGAGGTTAGATCACCATTTCTGGCCCAGCCCTTTCCTGATAAGGCTTGGATATAATGGGCTCAGAAACTTCCTGGGCTCTCAGTATTTCCCTCTGTATTTCCCTTAGCTCAGCACATGCTCATGGATTCTGGAAATGGCTTATAGTCATAATCAGAAATTCAGCAACATACTTAGATTAAATATTTAGGAGTTGCTAGAGCTCCCTTTTGTCATATGTGCTATTTCTATATTGACAAATGGTACTTTAGAAAGAGGATGTGCTGGGGCCAGCAAGAACTCCTGCTCCCAAACCTGAGTTCAATCTCCAGAAGACCACATAATTGAAGGAGTATACTGATTTTTGAAAGTTTCCCTGTGTGGCTGGAGAGATGGCTCAAGTGTTAAGACTCTTCCTCACAAGCAGAAGGTGCTGAGTTCATATCCCAGGTCCCATCTAAAAACACCAGGTGGACATGGCAGGCTGAAGCCTGTACTTCTGATTGTACTGGGTGGAGCCTGGGAAATTCCAGACCTAAAAAGAGGTAGAAATATTCCAGGATGATTTCTGAAGTCACTCTTGGCCCTTCATGGGGACAGGCAGAGCTTCCCACACACAGACCACAGAAAAAGATGAATAAATAAATAAAAGTTATAAAAATAAAAAATAGAAGAAGTAAGAGGAAGAAGAGAAAGGAAGAGGAAGAGAAGGAGAAAAAGTTAAGAGGGAGAAGAGAAAGATGAAGAGGGAGGAGGAAGAGGAAGGACTCAGAGGAAAGAATCTTTTCAGAGGAAAGGAGGAGGAGGACCAGCATTAGCAATATAGTAGTTGACCTTGAATATAACACAGCTACTGCCTACCTGGTCAAATGACGATTACAGAAGTGCATGATCATGATCAGGACTAAGAAGGTGCAAAGTAAGATGCACCAGATCACTTCTGTGGACTATGTTTTCACCAATGTAATTCATACTCCCTAGTATTGCCTTCTTATTGCTACTGAAATCAATGCCACCTAGTTGATATTTTCTGTAGTTTGATCTCTCAACTATTTCATATTTGTACTTTATGACAGATCCTTTTCCACCACATCAATTATGACAAATTCTTGGTATCACTCTATTTTAATTCAATATCCACATTCTTTATATTCTTTAGCATGGAAATCCTTTATCACAAAATTGAGTGTAAAAGAATAATCTGACTGCATTTCTATTTTCAATTTCAATAGATCCCATCTTGTCATCCCCCAAATGTCAAACTTAAACACAGCACTAGGAAAGATAAAATTAATTGTACAGACTAATCTAATGCAGAAAATTTAAAGAGCATTTAGCAATATTTGAAAAAGAATACTGACCTGTGAATAACTTCAGACTTTAACATTTTAACTTTTCGCTGATAGTTTAAAAGATAAAAGGAATGAAATTTTTGTCTTCAACATAGATATTTGGGAAGTATTTGGCAAATTTCAACATCCCAGGGTGGAGGAAGCATGTAATACCAGCACTTCAAAAGCTGTGGCAGAATAGCTTAATGGACCACCTGGGGAAACAGAATTTCTGGCCAAACCATGCTACACAACTAGACGATCACAAAACAAAGAAATGGGGGGAATATTGTTTTCAGTGATACTCCATTCATATCAGGACTCCTGCATCTAGAAGTTCACTACAGTGATAATACCTCCAACATATCTACAAAATGGCTGACATATCAACATTCCTCCATATCAGGAGAAACAACTATAATCATACAGAATATTCACAGCAAGAGCCTGACGAGAGAAGGGCAGCTTCCCACCTAAAGGTCTACATGTTCAGGAGTGCTATAACTGAATCATATGACACTTTATTTTTTTTAAGATTTTAGTTTGATTTGTTTTTCTTTTTTTTTTTTTGAGCCAAATTCTCACTTTGCAGCACTGCCTTGCCTGATTCTTACACTGATCCTCCCGCCTCTACCTATCAAGCACTGGAATCACAGGCAAGTACTGACACAAGGAAATTATTTTTAGTTTTGTAAAGAATTTCCACTCTGTGCCAGTAGCAAAGATATGGAAACAGATCAGATGTCCATCAACAGAAGAATAGAAAAATAGGTTTCATGTGCACCATGAAATTCTAACTAGCTGGAAATAAGAAAGAAATTGTGATTTTGTAGAATAATGGATCATTAGATAAATCACAACATGATAAGCATGGCATGTTTTCTCTCATCTGTAGAATGGGATATATATATATATATATATATATATATATATATATATATATATATATATATATATATAGTATGTTTAAATACTTCAGAAAAACACAAAGGGGATTTCAGGGAGGAGAAAGAGGTCTAAAGGAGAGGCAGAGACACAGCAGAAAGCAAGGGAGATAAAGCATGAGAAGAAAAAATTTTGGGAGAAAGGGGACCAGCCAGAGGGAAAGAAGAAAGAGAAGAGTGAGTTGTGTAGGATTGTTTAATAAAACTTATGAAAATGTCACAGTTAAACACCATTCTAACTGTATTAATTTTTCTGTCTTACTTTTTATTCCCATTACTAAGTTAAAATACCCTAAAAACGCCACTTAATGAAGAAAGGGTTTATTCTGGCTCTCAATTCAAGGGTACACTTTCTCATGCCAAGGAGACAAAGCAAGAGATCCTACTGAGTCCACAATCAGTAATCATAGGGCAATGAACACACTCTAGTATTCAGCTTGCTGTTTTCATTGTATATATTCCAGCATCCTTACCCTCCCTCTCAGGGTCCACGCATAGTCAAGATTGAGATTCCCACCTCAATTAATCTAATCAATAATTCCTCACAGACATTTACAGAGACTAACCTTAAACCAGATAATCTCTTGCAAGTGTTTCTGGCAACTTGTCTCCTAGGAAATTCCAGATCCTGTCAAGTTAAGAACACTAGCCATCACTCCAAATAAAAGACAATAAATTAAAATTTATATTCCCCTGGCTTATTAAATTATATCCACAATCATAAGGATGCTTATGTTCAAGCTGTTTCATCTGATAACTCCTGTGTAACTGTGTCCTCAATCTGAAGCCACTTCCAACAGGAGATTGGAGGGATGCTCACAGGGTTCAGGAAATTCATGAAACTCAAGAAAATCCTGCTCTGGGGCTGGAGAGGTGGCTCAGGGGTTAAGCCTCCGCCTTGCAGGCGGAAGGTCCCGAGTTCGGATCCCAGATCCCACGTATAGACGCCAGACGGAAGCGGGGGCGGCCTGCGCTTCTGGTCCTGGTAGGGCGGAGCCTGTGAATCCCGGGGCAGAAGGAGGTGGAGGCGTCCATGGTGGTTCGCGAATTCGTCCGTGGTTCTACACACACATACACACACACACACAGACACGCGCGCGCACATACACACAGTTGAATAAATAATAATAATAAAAAAAATTAAAAAAAAAAAAAAAAAAGAAAATCCTGCTCCAAGTGTGCCTGAGTAGTTGACTATTGCTGAGGAGGTGGGAAATCTCCAGTGAAGCTGACTGCAAGTGTGGCAGGGATGTCCAGGTTTGGAACATCTGTGAGTTGTTACTCCATGTTGAGGTAGGATTTTTGGTGATGCATCTGCTTTTGAGTCATCCAATCTTCTGTAGGTAACCTCTCACACGTTGAAAGGACAGAATTAACTGCATTTTTGTCCATTTGGTGCATCTCTGACCTGCCCTACCCTAATTGAAAATTCCTCATCCTGTTCCAGGGACAAACCACAGAATAGCACCCTCTAATCAGCTACCAGAACACTTAACTACACTGTTAGGATAACTACCAGAATGCTTTAACTACGCTGTTAGGGTAGCTACAAGAACCTTTACTATACTGTTAAGATAGCTAACAAACATCCTAAAATGGTTATGTTTTATACCAAGGTTACCTGTTTTCACAGCACCAACCAATCATATTGAATGTCATCAGCACTCCCTATCCCTCCCCTAAACTGCACACCTGCTTGCAGTTTTTGCCTTTAAAAGGACTACCCTCCATGCCCTTGGAGTCCCAGTTTCAGATCCTGAGCCTGACTGCATCCCTAATTGATTAGTTATTCTCCTGTAATCAATAAACTGTTTCTGTTTATCCCATGTGTCATTGTCCTCGTGATTGCCTCAGTCTCAGACCCAATATCATGGTCCTGTAAGTAATTCCAATGCCAATTGATTCAAAAAGCTAAATTTAAGTGGAATCACTCCTTATGCCCTATCTAGGTTTAACAGGCATTGCTTCATATAACTCTAAACAAAACACCTGTTTTCTAGGCAGACCTTTATTCATTACCTACTTTCCTTGTCATTGTGACAAAATTACTTCCAAAACAACTAAAAATATAAAAGGAATTATTTTGGTTCATGGTTTCAGAGGGTTCAACCAATATTCACGTGGTCTTATTTTCTTGGAAAAAACACCATACTAACAGAAACAAGTGTTGAAGGACAGCTGTTTGATTCGTGCCCAGCTATGAAGCAGAGAACAAGACAGGAATTAGCCATGGATATTTATCCCAAACCTGTCCCCAGTCACCTATTTCCTTCAAGTAGTGTCTAACTCCTAAAATTACCTTAATGAATCATAATCATAATAACACAGCAAGCTGGAGACCAAGTTTTAAAGCATTAGTCCATGTGAGACATTTAAGTTTCAAACATTGAAAGGAGTGATTTTTTTATTTCTAATACATTTCATCCTTGACTTCTTTTAAATAGGAATATACTAGTTTGCTGCCTAATAACATTTTCCTTAAGGGCATGACTTTTCTCAGTTAGTCTGACATACTCAAACTCTCTGTTATTAATAACATGAAAGGGCGAAACCAAAGGAATTACTACTTTTTTATATGCCTGAGGGAGCTATATAATACACAATATTTTTAAAAATAAATTTTTGGTTATACAAACAAGATGAGTTTATGTTCTTGCTCTCTTTCCTTTCCTTCTTACCCTGCCTTGTCTCATCTTCCCCTTTCTTCACCAACCTTTCAAGTCGTCCACCATCCCCTATGTCCCTCTGCATGTATGGATCACTGGGCTTGCTTCAAGTCACCTATACTAGTAAGGGGTGAGGCCTCTGTATTAGTATAAGTGTCCCTTCAGTGGGCAAACTCACAGGTGGGGAAGGACACTTTGTTTAGTCCAACACATGCCCCGGAAATTTTGAGTGTGATTATTCCTGAAATCCTTGCTGGTCCCTGGGGATCTTTGATAAGTCAGGCGTTGTGCAGATATGGTCATAACAGATCTCATTGCAATAAACTCCTGGATGCAGAAGTCCTATCATGACTGGACATCCTGGCCAGCAGGGCATCTCCCTACCTTTAAATTTTTAAGATCTTATCATCCCCTTTTTTACAAGGCTCCATGATCTTTGACATGGAAAGAGAATTTCATGGCCTGATTAGGACTAAGAATTCCAGGGCCGTTGATAGTTTGCACACTGGCCAGTTGTAGTTTTCTGCTTCCCTTATCTTCCATTGCAGAAAGATGCATCTTGGTTGAGTACCGCGAGCTTTTCTTATTTATAGGTATAAAAATAAGGCAACAACATAACTTTTATGGCTCACTTCAAAGTATAATAACAAGCCTCTTCCAAGCCAGGATGACATGTTGCTATTGTCTGTCAGTGTCAATTCCCAGTACTGTAAAATCTATGCCTGTGTTTCACTGTTGTAACTCTCATACATGTCTTGAATTCAATATGGAATTTCTGTTTCCTATATCTAATCATAAATACAATGCAAATATGTTGTTGGTTTATAGATTTACATAGTATTTTCTCTGTGAGAGAAGTACCATATGCTTAAGCAATAAAGCTCATTTCCCAGATGTTCTGCTTCTTTGCAGAATTTGTTTCCATGCAAAGACTTCTGATACTAGATCTTGCCAACTTCGGATAGAAAATATGTCCCTCCCATTTTAAAACTTGACTGTCAATCATAACAGCTGAAGGGATGAAGCCAAATAATTTAAATTGCAATCATGGAAATTATAAGGAAAGAGTGCCTGGATTGTACAAATTCCATTTAGGATCTGTGATACTCCTTCGCCAAAGAGAAAACTTCATTTATGTCGATAGTTCTCAAAATTGTCAGTGCAGAAAATGACATTTGAGTTTCTCAATGAAAAGGTGGTCAAAGCTGGAGACCATGGTATTTGCTGATCATGCTTGGAAAAGAATGCCCACAGGAACATAGGAAATACAGATAACAGAGTCTTTGTGAAAATTTCTAGGCAGCCCCATGTTAGATTTTTTTTAAACATTTATTATTACTGCTCATACAAACTTAATAGGTAGACCAGTTCCCTCCCTCTCTCCTCCTCCCCCCCCCCCCGAATCCCCTGCTCCTTCTCCCCTCCCTCCCCATCCCCCAGTGCCTCTCACCCAATTCCCAGAGAGTCCTTTATTGTGTATGCCTAACTCTCCTCTGGGTCCTCCTCTCCGATGACGTACAAGGACCCAGTGGCATTTCCCTGAACCCTTTCTCGTGTTCCCCTTAAGCATAGGAACACTACTGTGGCTGTCAATCCCTTGCCTCCAAGGATCTTGGTGCCTTTAGCTGATGCTAGACTTTGTGAGGACAATAGTGTGTTGGACATTGCGCAGGGCATGCAAAGTCCAATTATGATTGCTTCGGCCCTAACTAGTATGGAGAATCTTTCAAATCGTTGCTCCTCCCATCCTTTTGCTCTTACAATCTTACCGCCCCCTCTTCCGCAAATGTCCCTGAACTTCAAGATAGGGAGAGATTAGGCTGGCCTAGTTCTATGTGGTTGACATAGAGTCTCTGAAGTTCTGAATTGTGGTTTGTTGATTTTCTTTTGCAGTTTTGTTGCTCCTGCAATGCCCTTCACTCCATTCTGATAGGGCACTGTATGTCACCCCTGGTCAGAGACAAAAAGCTGTTAAACTGGAGTCTTGTTATAATAGCACATTCAAGAGTAGATGTAATAAAAGTAGGAAACCTCAGAGAGGGAGATGTCAATCAACTATTAGCAAAATGATTACTTTTTATCTGCCAGACTATATGCCCTCCCCTTCTGGTGAGATCATACCCCCTCAGGTGTACATGATCAGGCACGAACGTGTGTGAACTTAACCAGGTGTCACATTACTTACTTGCATTCCTTGATGGAGGCCTATTTTCTCTGCTGTAACATGGTCCCCTCTCTCCTTGTGTCTGGTATGGCCCTCCAACCCCATCCCTCCAGTTCATAATCCTTGCAATTACTCTATTACATAAGTTTACCTTTGCGTGTCTCAATGTGGGCTGGGTGAATTTGGTACTAGGAGCCACCTATTAGGGAGTACATACGGCGCTTAATTTTCTGGGTTTGGGATACTTCAACTAATATAATTGTTTCTAATGACATCCATTTCCCAGCAAATTCCAGTAACTCATCATTTTTGATGGCTGAGTAGTACTCCATTGCATAGATGTACCACTGTTTCCTTATCCACTCGTCGACTAGTTGGACATTTGGGTTGATTTCATGACTTTGCTATTGTAAACAGTGCTTCTATGAACATGGTCATGCTTGTGCTATCGAGGTGAACCTCTGCTGCATGGGTAGTTAGTCCCAAAAGTGGGATAGCAGGGTCATGTGGCATTTCAATCTTTAATTTCTTCAAGAATCTCCAGATGGCTCGCCAGAGTGTCTGTATGAGTATGCATTCCCACCAGCAATGTAGGAGAGTTCCCCTCTCTCCACATCCTCTCCAGCATTTGTTGTTGTTTGTATTGTGGATTTTTGCCATCCTGACCAGGGTGAGATGATATCTCAGGGAAGTTTTGATTTGCATTTCCTTGATGGCTAAGGAAGTGGAGCATTTTTTAAGATACTTGTTAGACATTTTAATTTCATCCTTGGTAAAATTTCTTTTAAGTTACAGTGCCCTTTTTTTAATTGGGCCATTGTTTTCCTTGATGTTTAGTTTTCTAAGTTCTTTGTGCACTCTGGACAGTAGAGCTTTATCAGATATGTGGTTAGTGAAGATTTTCTCCCATTCTGTGCGTTGCCTTTGAGCTCGCGTTACAATCTCTTTATCTGAACAGAAGCTCTTTAATTTCACAAAGTCCCAACTGTTGAGAGTTGGTAGCAGTGACTGTGCCATTGGATGTCTGTTTAGGAAATGTTGGACTAGCCCAATCAGCTCGAGGGAGTTCCCTATCCTTTCAACTATGGTTTTTATAGTCTCTGGTCTTATATCAAGGTCCTTGATCTATTTGGAATTAAGTCTTGTACATGGTGACAAGTACGGGTCCAGCTTTAATCTTCAGCATGTGGAGATCTAGTTTTGCCAGCACCATTTGTTGAAGATGCTGTTTTTTTCCATTGGATTCTTTGGACCCCTTTGTCAAAGATCAAATGGCTGTATTTTTGGAGGCTTATATCTGGGTCTTCAACTCTTATCCATTGATCTGTGTATCTATTTTGGAGCCAGTACCAGGCTGTTTTTACAACTATGGATTTGTAGTATAGACTAAGGTTTGGTATGATGATACCTCCAGCAGTGTTTTTGTTACTCAGGATTGTCTTTGCTATCCTGGGTCTTTTGTGCCTCCATATGAATTTTGAGATTGTTTGGTCAACTTCTTTAAAGAATTGCTTTGGGATTTTAATTGGTATAGCATTGAATTTGTATATTGACTTTGGTAGGATGGTCATTTTTACAATGTTGATTCTGCCAATCCAGGAACATGGGAGGTCTTTCCACCTTCTGGTGTCCTCTGCAATTTCTTTTTTTAGGGTTTTAAAGTTTTCATTGTAGAGGTCTTTTACCTCCTTGGTTAGGTTTATACCAAGGTATTTCATTTTTTTAGTGGCTATAGTAAATGGGATTGTTTCTCTCAAGGCTTTTTCACTTCTTTCATCATGGGCATATAGGAAGGCCACTGATTTTTGCACATTTATTTTGTATCCTGCTACCCTGCTGAACTTTTCAATTAGTTCCAGGAGCTTCCTGGTGGAGTTTTTGGAATCCTTCAGGTATAAGATCATGTCATTTGCAAATAGGGATAGCTTGACTTCTTCCTTGCCGATTTGAATCCCTCTTGTGTCCCTTTCTTGTCTTATGGCTTCAGCTAAGACTTCAAGTACAATATTGAATAGAAGTGGTGAGAGTAGACAGCCTTGTCTAGTTCCTGATCGAAGTCGGAATGCTTCCAATTGTTCCCCATTGAGCATAATCCTTGCTGTGGGCTTGTTGTATATAGCTTTTATTATATTGATAAAGGTTCCTTCCATTCCTAGTGTCTCTAGCGTTTTGATCATAAAAGGCTGTTGAATCTTTTCAAAGGCTTTTTCTTCATCTATCGAGAGTATCATGTGGTCTTGGACTTTGGACTGATTTACAAGATTTAAGCTCTAGTGAAGTTGGCTGGTAGAGGGAACTTGAGGTCCATTCTGAGGGGAGCCAAGGGGGAACATACACAGATCCACCCCTTTGTTATAGCCTCTCTCATCAAGATGTTAATACACATGATATTGTGTGATTGTCAATCTCATAGGATTGTAATATCATACAAATTATGTATTTTTATAATTAGAACATTAATATAATTTCTCAATTTTTTTAGCTTTGTGTTACAGTAGCATGAGTTGTGAAGATGAGGAAAATAGTAGGGAAGACTGTTGTGAATGATCTAGAGAGATATTTTGCTTTTCATATAAAATAAAGTCTATTAAATATAATTGTTAGGGAAAAATAGAGCACACTTAAGTTAAAATCATTCATAAATTCTGTTAGTCCATTTTTATTTGCTGAAGCTTGATTTTCGGCATTTGCTGTCTTTTTGTATGCTACTTCTTGCCTTTTCCTTGAGTTTCTTTTTAAAAGCAAGGAAATTTATGCAGGCTTTTTGGTATAACAGAAGAAGATAATGACAAAAAAAGTCCAGGAATCAGAATTGATATATGCATAAGAATTTAGTGAAGTAATAAATTATACAGCAGAAAGTCAGAAGGGAGAATTATCTTTTTAAAGGGAAAGAAAAAAATTATCAATTCACAGGTTTTTGCCCTATTGGAGAATAGTGGTTGCATACATTAAAAAAAACATGTTTAGCATTAAAGTAAAACATGAGTTGTAAATGTTTCAAATACTTACACATGTATATAAATAGTAGGGACTAGACAATTCCTTTTTACAGAAAAATATAAGCAGTAAATGTAGATTCTGTCATAGGATATGTAGACTTGATCCCATGCCTATAACACAAGATATGCCCTAGGCTATCTCATGGACAATACAAATAAAAAAAAGGGGAATTCTATACCCAAATCATGATATATAGGACTTTTCCCAAGAAGTTCTGTTATATGAAATATTTGTCTCTTGAAAGGCTGTCATAGGAAGAACACACCAGTACAGTGGTTTCTGCCCAGAATACTGACACTTGTTTTTCCCAGAATAAAAAGATTAAGGCAACCGATCCTAAATTATGGCACACTTAAAAATATCCTCTTAGTATTCAAAATTGCCAGGGACATGAGAGTAACTCAAACCAAACCAATCAATCAATAGCTAATAAAATGTCATGAGTCCTGGAAGAATGCAGAGAATTGCTAAGTAAATACAGCATGGTTCCTGACTTGCATCCTAGGACAGAAAGTGGAAATTAATAGAAAAACCTTGGTGAAATCCAAATAAAGTTTGGAGTTTCAATCAAAAGTAATGAGCCTATGTCAGTCTCTTACTTTTCAAAGTTAATCCAAAAACAGAAGACAACATGATATATAACTGATGTTGAGTAAATTACACTCTGTAAGGTTGAGTTCGTACAGCTCATGATACGAAGCCTGACTGAGGCAGATGCATATGTGTTCTGTCGGTCCAGGGCCCAGTGGCATTGCTCCTACCGAAATATTCTGTTGCATTTACTAAATGGACTTTCATTAAATTAAAAGTTGTAGAAATGTACAAATATTTATACTTGTTAAGTGAAAAATTTTGAAAAAGAAAGTTATCTGGACGATGCATATATAATTTGATGTTCTGAGTATTGGTCAAGTAAATGTGTGACTAGAAGAACACATTCTACTTAATCTGCAGAAAAGAAAAGTTCAAAGGCATACGAAGTCAAGTGATTTTGTTGTTTGGCTCTCTACAGATAAATAAAAGTGTCTCAAAAACTTTAGTTGTTGTTTTAAGATATCCAGACAAAAAGCACTTAAAGAAAGGGTGTATTTCAGCTCAGAATTTCAGGGTAAAGTTCATTAGAGTGAAGAAGTGCTAGTCACAGTTAGATGCATCTAGTCCATTGAAGCCACATTCAGGAAAGAGAAAACAATGATTGTTCTGATCAGCTAGCCAGGACCCCATCAAAAGAAAAGGTATTGCTCACTTTTAGGATATGTCTTCTCAATTCAGTCAACCTAATCAATATAATACCTCAGAAGCATGACTACAGGCTTATCTCCCAGATGGTCATAGTTCCCATCCCAATAATAATATTTACTACTACATGAGTCTTGAAGTAAAGTAAATGAGTATTGCATAAGAAAGAGTTTATGGTTGAACTAGATCTGTCCTTCTTGTGAAAGCTGAGAGAACAGGAGTCTGGAACCAAAAATACAGGGCAAGCAGGAATTAGACCACTCATCAAATTTTTAACAATTTTGTATACATGCACCTGTGTGTATGTATAGGGAAATTTAGTGTGCCTGAAGGTGGAGGCCCATTGGTGACATCATGAGTCATCTAGAATAGTTTTATATCCTTATTTCTTTGCTTTGGGATTTCCCAGCCTCTACCTTCTAGGGCTGGAATTATAGGCTGCTGACATATCTGCCAGTCATTTTTTATATGGGATCTGAAGGTTAGAACTTGGATCCTTTTTCTTGTAAGGTAGAGGCTTTAGCCCCTGAGTCATCTCCCCAGCATAACTCTTATCAATTTTGTAATTGG
This sequence comes from Typhlomys cinereus, assembly GCA_023101885.1. Taxonomy (NCBI): domain Eukaryota; kingdom Metazoa; phylum Chordata; class Mammalia; order Rodentia; family Platacanthomyidae; genus Typhlomys; species Typhlomys cinereus. Next base: position 1,480,417 of record JALPQD010000094.1, on the reverse strand, counting down.
TAGAAGTTTCAGAAGAATTAAACTTGGGGTTGATACCACAAAGCTGAAAAATCACATTGACCCATAAATGAGGTGTCTGATTGTTGTAATTTCTTGCCAGTTGTGGTCATAAGCAAAGAACAGTGGAGACCAAAAGGAAGGTTTAACAAACCTTCAATGAACCTAGTACAGAGAGCTGACATCTTGCAAGGTGGAGTGGCAAGAAAGGTAGACCAGGAAAGGAACAAAGAACCAGATAGAACTGTGATCTTATGGTTCTTATTGAAAAAAGCATATATATCAAAATTCCTTTCAGGATCATGAGCATCTTTGGCATGGAAGAAACAGTACATTTTTTTAGACTAACAGAAGAAGAAATATTTAACTTTATTTTGTTGATATTGGTTTAACTTTCCTACCATCTGAGAATTGCTCTATGTGGTCCTGAACACAAGGTATTTGTTGGGATAAGCAATAATCAAATTAATTTCTCTTAGTTTCCTCTGTAGTTCTGGGTCACCAAAAGCTTCCCTGCCATTCACTTATAATGAACTTTCCTGTTAGCTAAAGAATACTCTGCTGCCGACCTATTTTTTTTCCATAGGTACATAGCAGAAACAATTTAAAGTGTTTAGTGAAAGAATTTAAATTTTTTTCACCCCTATTTTCCTAAATATATGACTTATCACAGAAGAGTGTGTGGCAGGAAGGTTAGGAATGAAAGGTATAAGGAAAATAAGGCAAATCAGGGAAGTAAAAGAGATACCCACAAGTGACTGAGATTCCCATTTGCCCCATGATGCATGTTTTTATGTCATTTCTTCCAAAGATGAATAAGGATTATTAGTGTCACAAATAAAATCTGTAGAAATAGTAAAAAAAAATCTGTAGAAATAGTTACATTATATAGTAATTACACAGACATGAAGAATCTTGCACATCATGGTTTGAATGTGAATTGCCTCCCACAGGCTCATTTGTTTGAATCCTTAACTGGCATTCCTGTTTGAAAATGTTGTGGCACCTTTGGAAGGCAGAGCCTTGCTGAAGGAAGGTGTGCCAAAGGGGTAGGCATTGAGGTTTGATGGGCCAGTCCTGTTTCCACCGAGTTTGCTCTTGCTCTCTCTTTATGATGATCTGATACATGCTCAAGTTTCTGCCTCTGGCTATGTCTTCTGCTATGTGATCACAACCACTATGAGCTGTATCAACTTTGGAATCATAATCTAAATAATCTTCCTTTCTTACTTAAATTGTATATGAGTATTACTTCAAATCAGCTGTCCCTTGGATAGATGGGACATCTCAGAGGATGACAGTTTCCTGTCACAAGTGCTATGGCCAGCCAGGATTTCTTGGGGGAGAAATAGCCACTCTGACCATAAGAAAGCAAGATGAGAAAGTGTCTTCCCTTGGTTAATCCTACAGATGGCCACATTCACACCACCACACTACCTGTAAACTTCTGGGAATCACTAAGATATGCAATTCCACAGTAATGAGATCTTACATGATTATTGTTTTTAAACCTTATGTTTGGGATAGACATATACTATAGGGAAGTAAATTTATTTATGAACTCACAGTTGAAGGACTCCAGGGGTCAGGTCACTTTGTACCTTGAAGTTTTGTAATAGCAAGGCAAAGGGATTGTTTCAGAAACTGAAATATACTTTTCAACTCCAGTGCAAAGTTATTTCATTTTCTCTTGTTATGTATAAGTGGTTTATTCTGGTATTTAGAGTCCTGGGAGCTGCACTTTGATCCTGTTAAGATGATGTTAAGCTTCTTTTTTTTTCTTTTTTTTTATTAAAAATTTAATTATACATTTTAAAATTTTTTACCAGTTCCCTCCCTCCCCCCTCCTCCCCCTCCCCTTCCCCCAGTGTCTCCCCCCCAATTCCCAGAGAGTCCTTTATTGTGTACGCCTAACTCTCCACTGGGTCCTCCTCTCCGATGACATATAAGGACCCAGTGGCATTTCCATAAGCCCTTTCTCTTGTTCCCCTTAAGCATAAGATCACTACTATGGCTGTCAATCCCTTGCCTCCAGGGGTCTCGGTGCCCTTAACAGATGCTAGACTTTATGAGGGCAACAGTGCGCTGGACATTGCGCAGGGCATGCAAAGTCCCATTATGATTGCTTTGGCCCCAACTATTGTTGAGAATCTTGCAAATCGTTGCTCCTCCCATCCTTTTGCTCTTACAATCTTACCGCCCCCTCTTCTGCAAATGTCCCTGAGCTCCAGGATGGGGAGAGATTAGGCTGTCCTAGTTCTATGTGATTGATATAGAGTCTCTGAAGTTCTGGATTGTGGTTTGTTGATTTTCTTTTGCAGTTTTGCTGCTCCTGCAATTCCCTTCACTCCATTCTGCTGGGCACTGTATGTCACCCCCTGGCCAGAGACAAAAAGCTGTTAAACTGGAGTCTTGATGTTAAGCTTCTTGATGGAAGCATCTTGTCTTAAGATTTGTCTTCAAGGAACCTCAGGAATTTTATTTGTTTCCTCTCAGTTAATTTTGCATTTTGTAATTTAATAAGGTCTTACCCAACATTGTAGAAAGGATCTTACATTTCTTGCATTTTCATTGTGAGGAAAGACTGAAGTTGAGTTTCACTGAATTCATCATAAATAGGCCATACTGGAGTTGTGAGTTGCAAATATGTAAGTAACTTAAGTCAGATCTTGAAGAATATTCAATGGATGCAGAGATATAAAGCAAGAAAGCCTTTTCAACATAAATGGACAGGGATATTGTAAAAGAAATAGCTTATTTATTTTCCATCTTATCTTAATGCTAATGGAAAAGAGGATCTCGAGATCCTTAGGGGTTTAAGAATGACTTAGATTCATCTCTCCTGCAGGCAAACCAAGGGAAAACTGACATGTTTCCTTGTTTAAAACCTGACAAAAATGATTTAACTTGAGCAAACACTTCTCAAGATCCTGGACATTCCCAGAGATGGTCTGTATACTTCACATAAAATCCAGGCTCATCAATCAAATTCGAAGTCATTACAGTCACCACCCTCATGGAATGTGGTAGTCTGTCTTACTCCTTGGAATCTTTATGGTTTCCTAAGCTTACACCATCTATCATGTGATGTCTGATCATCCTGGCTTGTGTCTAGAAAGAATTCTGTTAGTTTCGGCTAGCAAGATCCCTCATATCTATGCATTTTTTCTTGTTCTGAATGGTGGGAAGGAAATGTATGAATGTGTTAATATGTCATATTTTGGACTGGAGAGATGGCTCCGGGATTAAGACTCTGCTTCACAAGCAGAAGGACCTGAGTTTGGACCCTAGGTCCTACATAAAAATGCCAGTCAGAAATGGCAGGCAGCAGCCTGAGCTTCAGGCCCTGCTAGGCAGAACCTGGGAAATCCCAGAGCAAAGCAATAAGGAGGCAGAAGCAATCCAGGATGATTCCTGAATTTACCCTAGATCCTCTTCAGAAACACAGTGACACAGTGCCCTAAGACTCTCTCTCTCTCCCTCTCCCTCTCCCTGTCCCTCTCTCTCTCTCTCTCTCACCTCTCTCTCTCTTTCACTTACTCTCATTCTTGTTCTCTCGCACACACACACACATAAAATAAATGAATGAATAAATAAAAAGAAAAAATATGTTAATATGTTGTCACAAGAAGCCCTCTCTTCTTATGATCCTGGTGCTTAAATATGAACAAAGTACATGGAAAAAGTTCTGCAGATAGAAATTTATTTGCCATGTTTCTAGGAGCTGAACTCAGGACCTTCTGCCTGCAAAGCAGAGGCTTAACCCCAGAGCCACCTCTCCAGTCCCAGCATGAAACTTCTATATTTACTTTCAAGTCTAGTGGTTGAGGTCAATAGATCATGTATCTGATCTGGGAAGGAGTGGTTATAGACTATCACATAATGAATCCGAAAAGAAAAACTATTCCAGTGAAACACAATGTATTTGCATTGCTAATCATGTGTCTGAGATCATTTCGAAGACATGCAACACCCCTGAGGTAACCTCGATGTAATGGTCACCATTTTGTGTGTTAGAAAAACATAGCCCATGCTGTGCTCTGCTCAGAGTTGAGTTCAGTCTCTATCCACTTATTAATAGGTTCAGTGATTCCCAGGCACACTGAAAGAATCCTAGATGAGGTTTTTCTTATTGTGTATTAGTAATTGTTATTGGATAAGTTTCTTTTTTCTTTATTAGAATCAATATTATATACATTAAACCATAATTGACAAATTATTTTAAAATGCACCAGGAATAAGCATAAAATTGCTTTATAATATTCCAAATAAGAACTTTACAAATGAGTAGTTTATAAAATGTATTCATTAACATTACCCTTATCATGATCAAGCCACAGAGCCCTTTGAGTAAAATTGGTCCTTTCAGCACCATTGCATGAAGACAACCTGAGACATAAGAGAAATTTGTCCCAGTGAATAAAAGCAGAGACAGAGTAGGAATAGGAGGAAGCAGGAGCAGCACTAAGTGATTGACCATTCACTGCCAAGAAAGAAGAAAAAAAGTAATTTTTTCATACTTATAATACTCTTCCAGAAATCTGTTCTTTATGATTTAAGGGAGTTTACCATGAGAAACACAAATCTCTGATCAGTTTTACTTGGACACATCCTAGACACTTTGCATCTGGTTCTTTTTTTAAAATTTTTTTAATTTATTGTTTATTCAATTGTGAGTGTATGCATGTGTGTGTGTGTGTGTATGTATATGTGTGTATGTAGGTGTGTGTGTGTAGAACCACGGACAAATTCGGGAACCACCATGGATGCCTCCACCTCCTCCTTGTTTACTCTGCTCCTGGATTCACAAGCTCTGCCCTACCAGGACCAGAAACGCAGGCAGCCCCTGCTTCCTCCTGGTGTCTATAGGTGGGGTCTAGGATTACGAACTCAGGTCCTTCCACCTGCAAGGCAGCCCCCCCCCCTTTTTTTCTTTTGATAAGATAAGTTGTTAAGCATCAGGGACATATTGTAAGCTGAGACTTTTGGAACCTACATTTTCTTGTTCCCAATGAGTGCTCCTGTTATTGTTTCAGTGGGACCACATATATGGGGAATGGAAGAAATCAAGATTTTTTTAAATAAGAAAAGCAATGTAATGCTCACATCAATGTATTATGGAGTCATTTGGTGTTTTGCAGGTACAATGAAGCAACATCTGGGCAGAGAACATGCAACCAGTGATAAAAAGCTGCTTCTGTGAGAATAATAGAACATAATAGAACAATTCTGGTGAAAGATCATGACATTTGTACCCACGGAAGCTGACACAGCTTTTTTGAGAGATGAATGGTGTCTGTGGTTTTGCTGGCAGCAAGCCACACTCTGCTCACTTTGATCCCACCTTGTAGCCTCTGTAAGTGTGACTTAATAATCCCTTCAGGAGCTGAACCATGGGGTTTGACCTTTTAATCAGGCAGAAAGAAATTCCTTTCAATCAACACTGAAGACAATGTTTCCCCCAGCAACATGGATTGTTGCATTGAAAACATTTCAAAACTATGTGGCATTTAGATTTTCATCAGTTTGCTTCAAATTGGAACAGAAACACACAAACTCTTCTTTCCCAAAATCTTGTATTCCTTTTCTTGTCTTGCTGGTAACCAGGTTGGAGATGGAACCAAGAGACATAAAAGTTTCTGGGATGTGATTTAATATCTCTCCAATAGCTTACTTACTTGCAGAGCCTGAAGCCCCCTATTCTTGCTTCATCACTCTAAGGGGAATTGCTCTGTGTCCAAGTACTAATATAGGTAGCGTCTCAGCAACTGCATCTAGAGAGATATTCTCGTCCCCATGACTGACATGGCTATTGTTATTAAAGCTTACTATTTTTCTGTTATTCTGCATTTGTTGTAGGAATTGTCTCAGCTAAAAATATAGGGGTGTGTGTGTATGTGTGTGTGTGTGTGATTTTTTTCCTTCCTTTCAGATCAGGTCCCTTCCACATCAAAATGTGTGAAAAAAATCATACTCAAAGATGATAAATCAGCCTGGATCTCATTGATAGTTGAGGAAGAAGATGACCTGAAGATAGAGTCTGCAACACAGGGGAAGTGGACAGCTAGTAAATGTAATGTATCTCCTCCCTGCTTCCTTACAGGCACCCTCTATGTAATGGTTACTCTTAACTATTGCTGTGAGAGAGCACCTAAAGTCAATCAACTTAAAGGAGAAAAGGAGTTTTATTCAGCTTACGGTTCCAGAGAGGAGATAAGTCTTTCAAAGTGGAGGTGACATGGCTAGCTGGCCACAGCTGGAGAAGGCTAAGTTACTGCAGTCATCTTGGAGAGCTGAGAGCTGCAAGACTGCTCACTGCAAAGGCTGACTTCTCCTGGAGGTAGGGTGGGACTAATCCACCTCAAGGCCCACCCCTTGTGACTCCCTTCCTCCAGTAAGGCTCCACCTCTCAAGGTGCCTTGCTAAACATATGACACTGTGGGGGACATATTTCAAACCACGACACCCACATCCACTGGTACAGTGGCAATTTTAGAGTTTTTAAGGTTTTTAGAATACTTTTAAGGTCTAAGTATGTGGAAAGTGTCGTTGAGTGGACTATTGCAACTGTATTTCATGACCACCCATCTATCTGCTGTCCTATTCTACAAGAGCTACTGATTGTAGACTCTTTCTTTTCCTTACGAATGAAAATTTTGTTCAGAGGACATTTCATCGAACTTAAACATTAGTTCCCTTGTTCCTTGTGGAGAGATGAGGTAAATAAAACAGTATCTTTACCTTTCTTCCCCACTTAATGAGCTTATTGTGAAGTAGGAGTGATGCTGAGGTGAGATCAATGTTGGTGAAGTAACTCCTGGGCTGCCTGTGTCATTTTCACAGCAAATTTCATACAAGGTTTTTTCGTGAAATATAGCACAATTTCTACTTTGGGTGCAAGCATTCCCCCTTCACTCTCTGAAACAGAGAAGAATGAGGGGATCACACTTTTGTTATATTATCAACATTTCCCCCATGATGCGGGATTATCTCAAGAAATATTACACCTCCCTGAGACACTATTGAAAGCTAAACTCACAGGAGAATGGGATCTTCCTTACTCTAGCAATTTACTCACTGATGGGTCATCCATGACCAGCTGGTGCTCAGGAAATTGTCAAGACAGGTATCCCAGATGAAAATCTGAACATCATACAAGAAGAAAGATTGAAAGTAGAAAGAAGACATGTTGTGAAGAAGAACATATGATGAGGAGGGGGGTAATGGATTGGGTAGTGAGAGGTGTAAATATATAGATTCGTTGTATTTTTGTATAAAAGTGTCAAAGAATGGAAACAAATAAATAAAAACAAAACCAGAATGAATTTCATGAAGAGGACTACGGTGATCAACCATTCAAACACATAAAGAACAGTAAACATCACTGCGAAAGGTCCCGCAGATGTCCACATTTTCATGTCTAGAATCTAGGAATATGGTCATGTTGTATGAAAAGAAGGAATTACCCAGTCAGCTGACCTAAGATAAGAAGATGCTGCCACATTATTCCAGCTGACTCCTGAAAAGTTACAAACATCAATGTCAGCCTGGTATGACTTCTGCTTTTGTAGAGCCTGACAGTGAAAAATGTACTTTGCTTTAATGTACTAAATTTGTTGTTATGTGTTAGAGTAGTAGTAAGAAAAATACAACTCTTCACAAGACTTGATTTTCTATGGTATCCTTAACAGCATTACAGTCCAGTGGCTTAAAAATTTGCATTTTCCCCCTAAAGATTCATAGCCTGGAGGGCCATGATAAATGTCAGAAGGTATAGATTCTCCTGTTTTTGTGGTTGACAACTTTTTCCTTGTATTTGTAAGTCTGTTCTCCTGTAACTGTATCCCCAACACTTACCTGGATAAAGATAATTAACTTAGAAATGAACACTTGATTTTGGGAGAGTCAATTCTTCTATTAGCTGAGCGTTTTTTGTGCACATTTGTAACTGAGACAGAAAAGAAAAATACTTAAAAGAAAATCTCTAACTGAAATAACACATCTGACTTGGTGATCTAAGAGCTCCATGACTTTCAGACTGTTTAGGGACTAGACATAGGTATATAACTGTAGTCACTGATGGCATTGGATCCGAAAAACAGTGAAAACAGACTGACCATGCAGTTGCATTTCTTACTTAGGGCCCACCAGATTCTGGAATGAGCTAGGCTTTCCTGAGGAAACTAAAAGTATACCTAGATTTAAAATATCCCTTCCTTTTGCTTAATCTTACTTTTGGTGCTTTAATCCTTACTAACTGAAAGATACATAAGGATGGGAGAGGAAGGAAAGAAATACAACATGCCAGTGATATCATGAGTAGTCATTAAGCTACATTGGACTGCAAGGAAAGAAATGTATCTTCACAAATATTTTAAACATACTTTCCTTGACTACAACATGGATGGACTATATTTATATTACATGTATCTCTTCACCATGTGATTTAGAGATTCAATCAGCATGATTTTCATCAGTAGCCATGACTTAGATAGACATTAAAGACCGATCCACTCAATTTTTAAAAAATGGGGCTAACCTTCTATCTATTCTTCAATTCTGTGTAAGCCTCAGAAAGCAGTTCAGACACAGAATCATCTCTGTGTATTGAACAAAGTGAAACCCACCAATAAACAAAAAATAAAATCCTGTGAACTCTGCATTGCAGTTTATCTGCATGTTGCTGGTAAATACATAACCAAACAACTTAGGAGAATAATGGGTTTTGTTATTGCTTATGATTCTGGCTGTAGTTCATATTCTACCATGTTAAAAGAGGTAACACAAAAACCAGGTATGATCTGACAGAACTGATCACACCATATACACTGGAGAAGGACATACTTTTTCACTGACTCAGGTATAGGCCTTCCAGACCAATCTTACGCATATGGCTTCCTGTCTTGCACTGAGCTTGAGAGATCAACTGCAAAATTAACTTCGTATAACACCAAACCCCAAATATTTTCCCTACCTCAGTTCTGTATGTTTACACCCCCTATTACCTCTCTTTAACCCCTGTCTATAGGTGGATTGGGGACTCTGGCTTTCTTCACTGCAAAGTCCCTGCTACAGGACCAGCCCTGAAGAAACCCACCCTTGCTATTAAGTTGATCCTACTCTCCCACTCCAAACCTTACACATTTCATTGGAGTTAAATTACATAGAATCATGCAATTTTTAGTTATGAAAATCTATGGCATGAATTTTAAAAATCTATGATATTAATTTTATACATCTTATAAACACTGGGTCCTTTGCAAGCAGATGACCTTGCTTTTCTAAACTCTGTCACATGAGGATGTGATGATTTTATTGTTCATGAAAATTTTCCATCTGAGGATAGTTAGGGCCTGTTAAATTTGTCTCTGAAACCTTGGGAATCTTTCATCACAAATGATGGGTATGACCTTAAGTAGTGTATATTTCCTCTTGTGGTTAGGACCTTGCTGTGTTGGTCATAATATTGTTAAATTCAGAGCCTTTAGAGCTTAGTTAGTAAGCCTTACGCTCAGTTTACATGATCAGGCACAAAATGTTCTGAAGAAATCTTTCTGCTCTGACATGAAAGTTCATGACACATTGCTTGCTGTGTTTGATATTCAGTGATATATTTGACTGGGTTTCCTGATTGTGACACCAGATGAAGGACAATAAGTTAGCTGGGGACGGGAAATGTTTGTGGTGAATCTTAGGTTTCCTCAATTAACTGTAGGAGCATGAAGCACTAAGGCAGGTGAGAGTCCTTATAGTAACCCAGTAGATACCATTGATCCAGTGTGATCTCAATGGGCACAGTGAGAAACTTTTACAAATATATCATTTTGAAGGTCCTAGAGACCAAAAGGTAAGAGGTCACAATAGTGATAATAGAAGAGATTAACAGAAGTCAGATCACCTAATTTTTTGAACACAATTTGAATAAACTCTGACTTTGCTTCCTTTTTCTTTCTTTCTTTCTTTTTCTTTCTCTTTCTTTCTTTCTTTCTTTCTTTTTCTTTCTTTCTTTCTTTCTTTCTTTCTTTCCTTCTTTCTTTCTTTCTTTCTCTCTCTCATTTCTTTCTCTCTCCCTCCCTCCCTCTCTCCCTCTCTCTCCCTCCCTCCCTCCCTCCCTCTCTCCCTCTCTCTCCCTCCCTCCCTCCCTCCCTCTCTCCCTCTTCTTTCTTTCTTTCTTTCTTTCTTTCTTTCTTTCTTTCTTTCTTTCTTTCTTTCTTTCTTTCTTTCTTTCTTTCTTTCTTTCTTTCTTTCTTTCTTCTTTTTCTTTCTCTAGTATTGCAAGCACTCCTTTCCCCATACCCTCTTTCCCCAAGTCCATTCTTCTCTCTCCTCTCTTCATCACTGCATTCTTGCTCCCTCCCACCCTTCTGTCCATCTGCTTCTGTGACTCCTGGGATGCCCTCTGGATCATATGCTCTAGTGGGGTTTCAGGCCTGCAACAAGTGGTCCATCCTTGGGCAGACCTTCTGGTGGGTGCACTCCCCTTCACCTGTCTAACCCTAACCCTTAAGGGGCCTACTATTTGAATATTCCTTCTGAGGTTTTTGCTAGTCTATGGGGGCATGTTGATTTGTCAGCCATTATGCAGGTCTGGTCAGTGTGGTGAGTGAAATGTCTTCTCCAGCAGTGGACTTTCCTATCTTTAGGTTATTCTGCAAGGTTACCTGAACCTTAAGATAGGAAAGATTTGGCTGGCCTGATTCCAGGTGAACATTGCAGGGTTTTGAAGACTCTGTATTCTTACGGTTAGCTGTTGCTATCTATTTCACTGTCATTGCACTGCACCAGACTGTGAACTGTCTAAGTGTTAAGATTCTCTCTTATCCAAAGAAAAAGAACTGTTAAAAAAAACTGTTATGAAAGAAAAGGATTAAGGGATAGAGAACAGGAATAGGACACAGTAGAGAGTGGGCTTGACTTTCAAGTAACCATCCAATTGCTTACTAACCCATAAGCCCCCAACGTAATAACAAGGAGCACACAAGTGCAGTATTGTAAACCAATCTGAATAACAGTGGACAGGGAGGAAACTGACAGTGAACAGGAGGATCAGTTGTCTCAATACTTATCGGGCTTTTCTTAAGGATGACTTTATTTATATATTTAACTGTGTTCTTTTGTCTCCACTCTCTTTGGGTCTTCTTTCCCTTAATCCTCAAATTATGTTCCTTTGTAGTTATAATGGATATTATAGAGATTTCGCCTTGAGTATATCTTCAAGGTCTTAGTTCTAGGTTCCATATAAAAGGGAGAACATGTGACCTCTGTCTTTCTGAGTCTGAGATACTTTGTTCAATATAATTTCTTTCAAACTCATTTACCAGCAATTTCATTAATTCATTTTCCATTGTTGTGTACAACATTTTCATTATCTATTCCTCAACTGTTAGCCATTTAGGTTGATTCTATGACTTTACTATTGTTAATAGTGTTGCTATGCATATGGACATACAAGTGTTCAATAGCAAGATGAAGCAGTCTTTGGATATATTTCCAGAAGTGGTATAGCTGAGTTATATGACATTTCAATTTTTAAATTTTTTAGAATCAACTATACTGATCTCCAGAGTGGTTGTAAAAGTCTGCACTCCCTGTAGCAATGTATGAGGGGTCCCTTCTCCCTGTATCATCTCCACAATTTGTTGTCACATTTTTAGGATTTTAGCCCTTTTGACCAGGTTGAGATGATATCTCAGCACGGTTTTGATTTGCAATTCCCTAATGTCTAGGGACAGTGGAGCACTTTAAAATTATTTGTTTAACATTTTAATTTTGTCCTGGGAGAGTTTCTTTTCAGTTCCAAGGCCCATTTACTATTTGGACTGTTTACATCCTTGATGTTTAATGTTTTGATTCTTTGTGCATTCTGGATATTAGTCTGCTATCAGATGTGTGGGTGTTGAAGATTTTTTTCCAATCCTGTAGGTTGGGTTTTTGGATCAGTAAGCAATAACTTTAACTGAGCAGAAGCTATTTAATTTCATGAGATCCCACTTGTTGAGTGTTGGTTCTATTTCCTGTGTAACTGCAGTCTTATTTAGAAAATGATGGTCTAGGTCAATCAGTTTGAAGTAATTCCATACTCTTTCTTCTGGAATTTTTGTAGTTTCTAGTGAAATATTAAGGTCTTTGACTCATTTTAGTTGATTTTTGTGCATGATGATGAATAAGGGTCAAGCTTCAATCTTCTGCATACAGATATCCAGTTTTGCCAACACCATTTGTTAAAGATGCTATCCATTTTCCAATGGTCTAAGTGCCTATGTCAAACATCTCATTACTAAAGGTATACAAGCTTATATCTAGGTTTTCATCCCTTATCTATTGATCTATGTATCTGTTCTGATGCCAGTACCATGCTTTCTTTATTAGTATGGCTTTGCAGTAGAGATTAAGGTTGGGTATGGTGACACCACCAACAGAGTTTTGGCTGTTTTGGACCTTTTGTACTTCTATATGAATTTTGAGATCATTTTATCAATCTTTGTAAAGAATTGTCTTGTCAGCTTGATTGGAATTGCATTGAATCTATATATTACTTTTGGTGGGATGGTCATTTTTGTGATGTTAATTCTACTAATCCAGGAAGATGGGCAGTCTTTCTATCTTCTGGTGTTTTCTGAAATTTCATTCTTTAGGGTTTTAAAATTTTCATTTTAGAGGTCTCTCACATCCATGATTAGATTCATACCATGGGATTTCTTTTTTTTAGGGGCTATGGTAAATGGAATTGTTTCTCTAAGGACTTTCTCTCTATGTTTCTTCCTTGGTGTAAAAGAAAGCCAATGATATTTGAACATTAATTCTGTAACCTGCCACTCTTCTGAGCCTCTGTTCAGGTATAGGAGTTTCCTGATGGAATTTTTTGGTGTCTCAGGTACAGAATCATATCATCATTTTGACTTCTCTTTTTTTCTGTTCGTATCCTTTTTATCTCCCTCTCTTGTCTTTTAGCTTGAGCTAAAACTTCAAGTACAATATAGAATAAAACTCCCACCCTCCTCCTCCCCCCGAACCCCCGGCTCCCTCTCCCCCCTCCCCATCTCCCAATGCCTCTCCCCCCAATTCCCAGAGAGTCCTTTATTGTGTATGCCTGACTCTCCTCTGGGCCCTCCTCTCCGGTGACGTACAAGGACCCAGTGGCATTTCCCTGAACCCTTTCCCATGTTCCCCTTAAGCATAGGAACACTACTGTGGCTGTCAATCCCCTGCCTCCAAAGATCTTGGTGCCTTTAGCAGATGCTAGACTTCGTGAGGTCAATAGTGTGTTGGACATTGCGCAGGGCATGCAAAGTCCTATTATGATTGCTTCGGCCCTAACTAGTGTTGAGAATCTTGCAAATCATTGCTCCTTCCATCCTTTTGCTCTTACAATCTTACTGCCCCCTTTTCCGTAAATGTCCTTGAGCTTCAGGATGGGGAGAGATTAGGCTGGCCTAGTTCTAGGTGGGTGATAAAGAGTCTCTGAAGTTCTGGATTGTGGTTTGTTGATTTTCTTTTGCAGTTTTGCTGCTCCTGCAATGCCCTTCACTCCATCCTGCTGGGCACTGTATGTCACTCCCTGGTCAGAGACAAAAAGCTGTTAAACTGGAGTCTTGTTATAATAGCATATTTTTGTCCTTTCCTTTGAGCTTGAAAAATCTTTCCTAGCATTTTCTAGGGGCTCAGTTTAGTGATTATGTAGACTTTCAGCTGGTCCTGATGACTGATAATTTTGATGGGTCTATCAGCTTGGGGTGGCATTCGTGCTCATTCATATCTCAAAGTACATCTCTCCAAGCTCTTTTGGCATTTCACTGTTTCCATTGAAAATGAGCTGTTATTCTAATAGGCTTACTTTAAATGTGATTTGACTTTCCTTTCTTGAAGCTCACAGCATGTTCTCTTTGTCTTGGATTTGTTGTGATTTGACTATTATTTGCCATAGTATCTGTTCTGATCATATCTAATCGATGTGAAATGTGCATCTTGTACTTTGATCAGGATCTTTCTTTCCTTAGAAGTGGAAAATTTCCATTGATGATAACTTGGACAATCTATTCCTGTGTAGATTTTTGGGGTTCTTGTTCTGGGACGCCATGAATTCACAGTTTTAGCTTCTTTAAGGTGTGCCATACCTATTGAATGTTTCTCCCAAGTGTTTTATTAGCTTTTCTAACCTCTTTAACTGAGGAAATTTGTTAATTCACATTGTCTGCTAGTTCTGATATTGTGTTTTCTGTTTCATTAGTTTTGTTGGTGAGACTTTAAGCTTTGAATTGTAATATATTGTTTTTAATTTCAAAATTATTCTCATAAGATTTATTCAACTGTTTTCTGCTTAAATTTGTTTCTTTTTTTCTTTTTTTTATGTCCACTCATACAAACTTAACAGGTACACCGATCCCCTCCCTCCCTTCAACCTCCCACCGCCCTGTGCCCCCGTCCCCTTCCCCCTCCCTCCCCATTCCTCATTGCCTCCCCCTTCCATCCCCGGAGCATACTTTAATGTGCATGCCAGACTCTCCTCTGGGTCCTCCTCTCCGATGACTGACTTTTATGTTTCATCCAGAAGCCTGTTGTTTTCCTCTTCATATTTGTATATGTCATTATTTAACTTTTTGAATTTCTACTTTCATTTCTTTGATAATATTAATAATCAGGCCTCGAAAATTATTACACTGTTTGTTGATTACTTGGATAATATCCAAGAAGTTATTGTTGTTGGAATCCATTATTTTTGAGGTTATGTTTTGGGGGGGAGATGTTTGTCTTCATTTCGTTGCATCTTGATAATTTATGTTATGTCTTGGGCATTTTGTGTTTGGTCTCTAATATCTTTCTTTGATGTGAATTTCTGACTCTTTTGATTCAGAGAGAATTACCACACTTGGATAATTGTTGTAACTATTTGCCTGGGTATTAAGTGGGTTAGTCTAGAGTTGCCTGATACTGTTGTTATTATAGTGCTGAAGAAGTATGTAAGCATCACTCTGTTTAAGTCTAGTTTTAATTGAGAGGTTTAAAATTAAGTATCATGGTTTTTTTAGGTAAAGTTTGGATTAAGATTCAAGGCAGATTTAAGATTATAACATATGGTGGATTTACTATCCAGGGATTAATGATAAGTATGATATGGCATCTTTTAGAGCCTTAGAGATTTGTGAGGAAGAATTGTTAAAACCCAAAAGGGTGGGTATGTTATATAGCAATCTTAAACTGTGGTACTGTCAACTGAAACTAAAGGGAAAATAAAATAGTTTACTTACCTTAGGGTTATATGCAGAGACTCTCTTCTGTTGAAGGTAAGCTTTTAGGGGTTCTAAATTTTATGGTGTTGGGCCACTGGTACCTGGCTTGAAGGTTCTCTGAATTTTATTAAATATTAGCATAGGGTTTATGTTCCAGGGCATTGGGGTGGTGGGGGCTTGGTCTATCTTGGGGCCATCTACATGTCACTTACCTGGTGCTGGCATCATGATTTTTAATTCTTATTTGCTTTTTAATCCTTATTTCGTTCCTTATTTAATAATCAAGTTATTATTGAGCCATGTAAAAAGTCCTCTTACAAGATAAGACTTTTCTGAAAGCTCAATTATCCATATTTTATGCTTAGAAACATTAAGGCACAGATAATGAGAAGCAGTAAAAGGAATCACAGCAAGGCAGTATCATCTGTTGAGAAAGACATTTAATTCATTTTAAATTATTAAAATGCTTCAAAAGTGCATGCCATTTGTTTATGACAGTGTGCACTGAAATTTACAGAT
Organism: Typhlomys cinereus; assembly: GCA_023101885.1. Lineage (NCBI taxonomy): Eukaryota > Metazoa > Chordata > Mammalia > Rodentia > Platacanthomyidae > Typhlomys > Typhlomys cinereus. The sequence continues at coordinate 1,464,674 of JALPQD010000094.1, read as the reverse complement.
CTCAACTGCATCATGGGACAGGGGAAGATCCAGCAGAATTGTATAAGGTAGTGAATTATTTTTGGATAGCCAGGTCAATTGCCTGAAGTGTAGTAATAGCCGCATGGCTCTACAGCCACGTGGGAATTTGATGGAATTGGAAAGAAGCCATAATATTAGATGAAACAATGCTTAATTTCTTTCTCACAGAATTGCAATAGGTGACCTCTGGCCTCACATTGTAGAATTGAGATGAGCTCAGTTGAGGTGATTTATTGCGCTGAATAACATCCTGATCTTCTCTTGTTCTTGCTCAAGAAATGGGTGCCTGGCACTATATTTTCTATATGTAGGTTATATATATAAATAGAGATATTTGTATATTCTATATATTTTTCTCTATATTTCTATATTCTATATATATTTATAAAATTTTATAAGTTTTAACATGAAACATCATTTTTCCCAAAAGTTCATTTGAAAATTCAAGTTCTTCAAATAAATATATGATGTTTGTGTTTTATCATTAATAAAATCATAAAACAGACTGAAACTTTGATTATACCACTGAACTATGCTTCGCATATTAATATCTTAATGTGATGTAAGTAAAATATTAAATGTTTAAGTGATCAGGATATTTTCTTGTTTTCATCAGCTTTTAACATATTAATTACATATGTTAGCCTTAAATAAAATATACTACTTTTGTTATTGAGAGGAGAAATATTTTCTTTGAACATTAGACTCATTAATAATTGTGACTGGGAATAGTTTGAGTAACAAATAATCTGTGGCTTCAGAAATATTGTGCCAGTATGATTACTTCATTTTTAGTTTTGACTAGGGCTGGCATTTAGCTCAAAATTAAATATTGTACCTGTTGTTTTAATGCATGATTTCTCTAAGAGTATCAAGGACTTCTCTTTTCATACCCACAAGAAGCACTGTGCAAGCACTATGACCTAATGGATAGAGTCATGTGGTACTCCTTTGGAAAATCTTGTATTTTCAGAAAATTCTTAAAGTAAAATGTACTATGCTAAACACTTTAAGATTTTCGGGGGTCAGATGTAGATCTTACAATGCTCTTCTAATGTTTCACAGCTGGACTTGTTCCATTTACTTCATTGTGTGAAATTTATTAAAGTGAAATGAAAACATCATTTGAGTGAAAAATGCTAATATTTTAGAAATAAATCTTAGAAAAAATATGTCAGAATATTATAATGATATATTTTGATGCTCTGTGATATCTACATTATACTGGTAAGTAAAACTTTTATGACCATATTGTAAAAAGACTGTACTAATTCTTTACCAATACTAATTTACAAAGTTTTTTTTCAAAAGCAGTCATAACTATTCTTTTCAAAGATTGAGTAAGTAACACAGAATAAAAAATATTATTGTAGTTTGTGTGCATGCTGCCAATAAATTCACAACCAAAAAACATAGGAGAATAAGGAAGTTTTAATCCTTCTTACAATGGTCCTTTACAGTTTATAGTTCAATTTGTCAGAAATACTCATACCAACATCAAGAACCAAGAGAACAGAGCACATCAGGTGCATAGAAATTTCTGAGAGAGAGGCAAAGCTCATCCACCAGATAGCAATACTGCCAAAGTATACTGACAAATGGCAAACTTTTTTGAATCAGCTTCCTCCCTGTTTTCTACTTGCCAGGGAATAATCCCACCCATAGACAAGCTCCTCCATGCTTGTTTACGGTTTACCTTAAATAATAATTCTTCACAAATGTGCCCAGGGTTCAGCCTTCAATTGTCAAGTGGTCACCTATTTATCTAAGTAGGAGAGACCCAGAATATTTTTTTCCAATTCTTTTCATAATATGCTGGCAAACAAAGCTACCTTTGCCTTATACATGCATGATACTAGTTAGATGACAGACACATGACAGTTAGCAATTAGAATGAGCAGGTAGGTGTCCTATGACCTATAATTCATAGATAAAAGAAAGAAGCATGTAAAAGTTGGAAAGATGTCTCAATGGTTAAGACTTTTTCTTATATGCAGAAGTTCTTGAGTTTGGATCCCAGGTCTCATGTAAAAATGTCAGGTAGAAAAGTCAGTGCCCTGCACTTTCAACTCTATAAGGCAGAGCCTAAGAAATCCCAGAGTGAAGCAAAAACATATATACACACACATGCACACACACACACACACACACACACACACACACACACACACTTAATTATATAAGAAAGAAGCATATGGGTTAAATAGAGAGAATTTTTAAAACTTCTGAATATTCACATAATATGTATTCAATAAATGCTAACTGTACTCATTGAGTTTCAATTGTTTAGGATCAAAGGAACATGCTTCATAGGATTGAGATGTTTTAAAAGAGATCTTGAGAAGAAACTAACAAGCACCAGAAAGAAAAAACAAAATGCTCAGGTTGAAAATCAGAGAGACAAGGAAGGTATTATAGTTTGGACCCTGACAGACAATAACAAATGTAAAAGTCATGAGTGAGTGTTTACAATATGTTTCCATTCAGCCATTTAAATTTATTTTCCAGTTCTTCCTACCTGCAGACATCCAAAATGAAAGAAATTATTACCTGTATTTGTACAAGAGGCACATGAAGCTTTTAAATAATAATAGTAGTATCGACCCCTTACTCTGGGTTCCTAGATTACAACCTGAGATTCTCTGATGAAAATGAACATCCTGGGTTAACTTGGTGTTAGATTGCTTGGCTTATTCTTCAGGAAGTAAACAGAGCAGACTAATTGAGTACTTGTATTGATGATCTTAGAAAGGTAGGTGTTTGTTGTGGTCCTATGTTTCGCAGTTATGCTCACAAAAACAAAGCAATTGCACTGGCATCCTATTCATATTTAACTACAGATTGCTTTAAAAGTTTTGGTAGAATATTATGAAAGAAATCATTGGTGGCAAAATGTAGAATACAGAGTTCATCTCAATTGATTCTGCTATGCTGCAATTTCTCTGGGAATGTTACAATGGATACCATAAGATTATTTCCAGAATATTCCAAACTTTTCAGTGATATTGATAGGCTTTTTAAAAATCATTATTCAGTCTTGTTTTTTTTACAAGAAGAAACCTATTTCAAAAATTTTAGAAAAATAAAATCTAAAATATGAATCTAACAATTAACATGTCATGTTTTTTCATCTACAACAAGTCATAATACCATATTGTATCAAATAATTTCTTCATAACATTGATTGGCTTCAAGACAAAAAAAGTTGAGAAATTCCTAAAAGTGGAATAGCAGGGTCATATCAGATTTCAATCTTTAATTTCTTTAAGAATCTCCAGATGGCTCGCCAGAATGGCTGTATCAGGCTGCATTCCCACCAGCAATGTAGCAGAGTTCCCCTCTCTCCACATCCTCTCCAGCACTTGTTGTTGTTTGTATTGTGGATTTTTGCCATCCTGACCGGGGTGAGATGATATCTCAGGGAGGTTTTGATTTGCATTTCCCTGATGGCTAAGGAAGTGGAGCATTTTTTAAGATACTTGTTAGACATTTTAATTTCATCTCTGGTAAAATTTCTTTTAAGTTCCAGGGCCCATTTTTTAATTGGGCCATTGGTTTCCTTGGTGTTTAATTTTCTAAGTTCTTTGTGCACTCTGGACAGTAGAGCTCTATCAGATATGTGGTTAGTGAAGATTTTCTCCCATTCTGTGGGTTGCCTTTGAGCTCATGTGACAATCTCTTTATCTGAACAGAAGCTCTTTAATTTCACAAAGTCCCAACTGTTGAGAGTTGGTAGCAGTGACTGTGCCATTGGATGTCTGTTTAGGAAATGTTGGCCTAGCCCAGTCAGCTCAAGGGAGTTCCCTATCCGTTCAGTTATGATTTTTATAGTCTCTGGCCTGATATCAAGGTCCTTGATCCATTTGGAATTAAGTCTTGTACATGGTGACAAGTACGGGTCCAGCTTTAATCTTCTGCATGTGGAGATCCAGTTTTGCCAGCACCATTTGTTAAAGATGCTGTTCTTTTTCCATTGGATTCTTTGGGCCCCTTTGTCGAAGATCAAATGGCTGTATTTTTGGAGGCTTATATCTGGGTCTTCAACCCTTATCCATTGATCTGTGTGTCTATTTTGGAGCCAGTACCAGGCTGTTTTTATAACTATGGATTTGTAGTATAGACTAAGGTTCGGTATGGTAATACCTCCAGCAGTGTTTTTGTTATTCAGGATTGTCTTTGCTATCCTAGGTCTTTTGTGCCTCCATATGAATTATGCAGCAGAGGTTCGCCTCGATAGCCCCAGCACAACTATGTTCATAGCAGCACTGTTTACAATAGCAAAGTCATGGAATCAACCTAAATATCCAACAGTTGACGAGTGGATATGGAAACTGTGGTACATCTATACAATGGAGTACTACTCAGCCATCAAAAATGATGAATTACTGGAATTTGCTGGGAAATGGATGTCATTAGAAACAATTATATTAAGTGAAGTATCCCAATCCCAGAAAGTTAAGCGCTGTATGTACTCCCTAATAGGTGGCTCCTAGTACCAAACTCACCCAGCCCACATTGAGACACTCAAGGGTAAGCCTATGTAATATGGTAATTGCAAGGATTGTGAACAGGAGGGATGGGGTTGGAGGGCCACACCAGACACAAGGAGAGAGGGGACCATGTTACAGCAGAGAAAAACGACCTCCAAGGAATGCAAGTAAGTAATGTGACACCTGGTTAAGTTCACACACGTTCGTGCCTGATCATGTACAACTGAGGGGGTATGATCTCACCAGAAGGAGAGGGCATATAGTCTGGCAGATGAAAAGAGATCATTTTGCAAATGGGTGACTGATCCCTCCCTCACCGAGGTTTCCTGCTTTTATTACATCTACCCTTGAATGTGCTATTATAACAAGACTCCAGTTTAACAGTTTTTTGTCTCTGACCAGGGGGTGACATACAGTGCCCATCAGGATGGAGTGAAGGGCATTGCAGGAGCAGCAAAACTGCAAAAGAAAATCAACAAACCACAATCCAGAACTTCAGAGACTCTGTATCATCCACAATAGAACTAAGCCCAGCCTAATTTCCCCCCTTCCTGAAGCTCAGGGACATTTGCGGAAGAGGGGTGGTAAGATTGTAAGAGCAAAAGGATGGGGGGAGCAATGATTTGAAGAGTTTCCACACTAGATAGGGCTGAAGCAATCATAATAGGACTTTGCATGCCCTGTGCCATGTCCGTCACACTATTGACCTCACAAAGTCTAACATCGGCTAAAGGCACCAAGATCCTTGGAGGCAAGGGATTGATGGACACAGAAGTGTTCCTATGCTTAAGGGGAACACGAGAAAGGGTTCAGGGAAATGCCACTGAGTCCTTTTATGTCATCGGAAAGGAGGACCAAGAGGAGAGTTAGGCATACACAATAAAGGACTCTCTGGGAATTTGGGGGGAGGCATTGGGAGATGGGGAGGGAGGGAGGGAGAGCAGGGGGTTCGGGTGGAGGGAACTGGTCCACCTATTAAGTTTGTATGAGCGGAAATAATAATAAAAAATGTTAAAAAAGTTGAGAAATTGATGGTTTTACAACTTTCAGTAAGATGAGAAAATGACAGTTACCTTTGTTTGGCACATGATATAGGAAGACTACCTAAGAATTTGGGTAATCACATATGTCAAATGAAATATAAACCATTGCATTAGAAGCATGAAAGTATTTACTAAAGATAATGTAATGTTGATATTACAAGGAAAGTGAGAGACACTGAGCACAGAATATTGAAATTGCATTGAGCATTAAAAATCAAATTAACACATTCTTAAATATGAAAGAGTATTACAATTAAGTGACAGAATTAATATACTAAAATTTAATATATATTCTAAGTTGCCAGAACTTGAAGATTCACAATTAATTATGGTAGGATTATTCATATATAAAAAAGCTTCTAAGATGCACAATAATTGACATAGTGAATGTCAATGAAATTCTAATAAGAAAGTGTACCCCAAATTGTGAAAATGATTCTCACTTTAAAATATACCATTGAATGATTTTATACTGTTTTTGTTTTATAATTTTGCTTTTTTTGCCTTAAACAAATTCTAAACACCTGATAAATGTATCAGAAGAAAAGAGAAAAGCACTGTGATGCCAGTATGATGAAGAATGTTACTTTATTCTAGAATGGGATTAATGAATTTTTTTCAAAGATGCAACTTATCAAAGATATGAATGAAAAACTTAAGTCATTCTCAAAAATGCTCATGAAATTAATCTAATTATATTATCTTCCAAAGTATTCAAAGTGATTTTTAAATATTATACAACCATTTCTAGATAATACAGAGAGATGTTTCTTACTCAGTTCATAAGGCCAACACATATGTGACATCAAAATCAGGCAGTGGATTTATAATATGAGCAACAAAAATGCAAAGCAATAAATACAATGTCAAAATACTAAATATGTTCAATGTAAGCTTTTCAGTATGCAAAAATGATTTTAATTTTCTCCAGAATATCAGTAGTTTTATATTTTTAATTAAATTGTTATATTTTTTGCTAGTTTTGCAAGCATATTGAGTGCTTATTCCTGCTTCTTTCATTCCTTCTTCCCATCTTCACTCTCCTACCTTCTTTGATCCATTCCACTCTTTCCTACACTCTGCTTTGTCACTTCTATGGATCTGAAGATTCGCTTTGGCTTGTCTACTCTTGTGGGGGTTGAGGCCTCTGTAGAATAACAAGTGGCCCATTCCTCAGGACAACCCACTGATAGGGGCATTTCCCTTCTCTCATCCAGCGCTAATCCCCAAGGTTTCCCCTGCATGCAATTATGTCTCTTGACATCCTTGCTAGTCTATGAGGAAATCGGAGTATGTCAGTCTTCATGCAGGTATGGTAATATTAAGTCTCATTGCAATGTTTCTTAGATGCAACAGCCCTGCCTTGAATGGAGTGTCTTATCCAAAGGTAGACCTTCTCATCTTTAGGCTCTTGCAATCTTACACACCCTGCTCTGCAAATTTCCCTGAACCTTAGGATGGAGAGAGATTAGGTTGGCCTGATTTTAGGTGAGCATTGCAGTATTGCTGGTTCTGGCTAGCTGTTTTAGACAACTACCCAACGCTCCATCTTCTCAGGGTGTTAAGATCCTCTACCTCTGTTGTAGAAGACCTCTGCACTAAGTACTGAGTGTTCTTCCAATCTATGGGTGTAACAGAGAAATTTATGTACTGTCTTCCTACCTTTAGATCCATAGGTTATTCTTCCCTGGTGGTCTATTTCTTTCTCTAATTGATATTAATCGGTATGATGTAAACTATCCACCAAAGAGGAAGCTCTCATACCAGTTTCAGTTGATACATTTTGCCTATTTTTTTGTTGTCAGTTTTTTGGAGGAAATCCAAGAGCAATGGTAAAGCCTATAATGTTTGTGGGCCTTTGAGACCTCTCTGACCAACATTTCATCAGCAAGTGTCACATTTCTGCTACTTCTAGTATAGCTTTAATTGTCATTAAGTTCTTTGTGGATCATTTCAAAGCATTTTTTCATTTTTTCCTGATTTCCTCTGTCTGCACTCCTCTGCATAGGTACTATGCATTATTGTTCCTTTCTTTAAAAGATATGGAGTTATTTTTGACATGTTACTAGCATAGGGGATTCCTTTGGGGTAATTTCCAACAATATTAGAGTTTTTCTATAAGTCCCTCTATCTGTCCTATATCCCATTTATTTTGTATTTTAAAAATAAATGAACACAATTTAACTGCTAGGCAAGAGAAAAATTACCTAAGACTTTAGATGAAGAAGGTATTAATCTCCATTTGCAAGAATGGTGGGCAGAATCCAAGGTTGTTGCCTCATACTTTTTCCTATATTGTTATTGAAGTTCATACCTAATTCAGTAAGAAAAAAATTGAAATATATACAAGATAAGGAGAAAAACATAAAATTATTTTGTTCACAAAGGAAATGATTGTGAGTGCACAAAATATGAATCATTCAAGTACCTCAGGGAACTAATAAGTAATTACAGCAAGGTTAGGGGATTCAAGTTAATATAGTCTGCAGAGCCTAACAGTTTTTCTCAATAGTAGCAATGAGTGTGAGGAATGAAATTGCAAACACAACACCATTTATGTTAGTACAAATATCAAGTATTTAAACATTATATAAGATGATATGTGCAACCTAACCAAGGAACTCAGAGACCTTTATAATGAAATCTTTAAAACCCTAAAGAAAGAAATTGCAGAAGACACCAGAAGGTGGAAAGACCTCCCATGTTCCTGGATTGACAGAAACAACATCGTAAAAATAACCATCCTACCAAAGGAAATATACAAATTCAATGCTATACCAATTAAAATCCCAAAACAATTCTTTAAAGAAGTTGACCAAACAATCTCAAGTTCATATGGTGGCACAAAAGACCCAGAATAGCAAAAACAATCCTGAGTAACTAAAACACTGCTGGAGGTATCACCATACCAAACCTTAGTCTATACTACAAATCTATAGTTGTAAAACCAGCCTGGTACTGGCTCCAAAATAGACACACAGATGAATGGCTAAGGGTTGAAGACCCAGATATAAGCCCACACAACTCAGCCATTTGATCTTTGACAAAGGGGCCCAAAAAATCCAATGGAAAAAGAAAAGCACATTCAGCAAATGATGCTGAAGACACTGGATATCCACATGCAGGAGATTAAAACTAGACCTGTACTTGTCACCATGGTCACAAGAATTAACTCCAAACGGATAAAGGACATCAATATAAGACCAGAGACTATAAAAACCATAGTTGAAAGAGTAGGGAACTCCCCCGAGCTGACTGGACTAGGCCAAAAGTTCCTAAACGGACATCCAATAGCACAGTCACTACAACCAACACTCAACAGATGGGGTCTTTTGAAATTAAAGAGTTTCTGTTCAGATAAAGAGATTGTAACTCCAGCACGAAGGCAACCCACAGAATGGGAGAAAAATCTTCACTAACCACATATCTGATAGAGCTTTATTATCCAGAGTGCACAAAGAACTTAGAAAACTAAACACCCAGGATGCAAATGGCCCAATTAAAAAATGCGCTTTGAAACTTAAAAAAAACTTTAAAAGGGACAAAATTAAAATGTCTAACAAATATCTTAAAACATGCTCCATATCTTTAGCCATCAGGGAAATGCAAATCAAAACTCCCTGAGATATCATCTCACCCCAGTCAGGATGGCAAAAATTCACAATAAAACAACGCCAAATGCTGGAGAGGATGTGGAAAGAGGGGAACTCTCCTACATTGCTGGTGGGAATGCAGGCTCATACAACCACTCTGGCAAGCCATCTGGTGATTCTTAAAGAAATTAAAGATTGAAATCTCATATGACCTTGATATTCCACTTTTGGGAATAACCCCCCATCTAGCAAAATTTCACCTTGCTAGAACAAGCACGACCATTTTCATAGCAGCACTGTTTACAATAGCAAAGTCATGGGATCAACCCAAATATCCAACAGCTGATGAGTGGATAAGGAAAATGTAGTACATTTATATAATGGAATACTACTCAGCCATCAAAAATGATGAATTAATGCAATTTGATGGGAAATGGATGGAATTAGAAAAAAATTATATTGAGTGAAGTATCCCAGACACAGAAAATTAAGCAACGTATATACTCCCTAATAGGTGGATCCTAGTACCAGACCTTAGAGACACTCAAAGATAAATCTCTGTGATATCTACAGTAATGGCAAAGATTATAAACAGTAGAAATGGGGAAGGAGGGCCCCACCAGAAACAAAGAGAAAGAGGACCATGTTACAGCAGAGATAATAGGCCACCATCAAGGACTTTTAAGGGGTAACATCCAATACCCATCAGGATGGAGCCAAGGGCACTGCAGGAACAGCAAAACTGAAAAAAAAATTCAACAAACCATAATTCAGAACATCAGAGACTCTACATCAACCACCTGGAACTAGGCCAGCCTAATCTCTCCCCATCTTGAAGCTCAGGGGAATTTGCAGAAGAGAGGGTGGTAAGATTGTAAGAGCACAAGGATGGGAGGAGTAATGATATGCAAGATATGCCACACAAATTAGGGCCAAAGCAATCATAATAGGACTTTGCATGCCCTGTGCAATGTCTAACACATTATTGACCCCACAAAGTCTAGCATGGACTAAAGTCACTAGGATCCTTGGAGGCTAGGGATTGACAGCCACAGTAGTGTTCCTATGCTTAAGGGGAACACAGGAAAGGGTTTTGGGAAATGCCGCTGGTCCTTGCACCTCATCAGAGAGGAGGACCTAGAGGAGAGTTTGGCATGCACATTAAAAGATGCTCCAGGGATGGGAGGGGGAGGCACTGGAGGATGAAGAGGGAGGGAGAGGGGAGGGGGGAGCAGGGGAGTCGAGAGGGGATGGAGGGAGGGAGGGGACTGGTGTACCTGTTAAGTTTGTATGAGCGGAAATTTAAAAAAAAAAGATGGTATGTGCAATATCAATACCAGGAAAACTACAAAAGTCTTTTAAATGAATAGGAGTGTAAAAATGGAGGTGTATTTCACTTTCATGTATGTGAATATTTTAACAGTATCTGTTTAATTGATCGGAAGATTCAAAGAAATTTCACCAAGTTTTATTTTTGTGAATGCTCACAAACTGTTTATAAAGTTTATTTGATGAAAAAAGCCTTGAGTAGCCTATATACTACTGAATGAGAGAATGCTACTAATCTATGGATATAAGCATAAGCATTTAGAAGGCAATTTGACATGTTCATTTTCTGAAACTGATTGTAGTGTTTGTTCTAGGCCTAAGAGCTCACTAGCCATTGGCTTTTTTTACTTGTTTTATAATACCAGGAATGAATTCCTTTTTTTGAGGCAGGCTATAAACCTAATTAGAAAATGGCTGGTTACTTCCATAACAATCATGCTACTATTGCATCAGTGGGCATATCTTACCTGAGGGATAGGTAGTGCTGGATTAGAACAGGGATGACTTGTCCCCCCTTTTCACCCCACCCCGCTCCGCTGGTCAGAACGCGCACGCTGTCCAGCCGTGCCTCACCCCACGACCTAGGTAAGTCATCGCCCACCCCGCCCACCAGGACCCCAGGCCAAATAATTCAGTTTAGTGAAATTGAGAGATCTTAAGAGTTAAAATGACAATGCCAAAGTCAAAGTGCAAATCCATGAGAAGCAACAATCAAGTAAACAAATTTCCCACTGAAGAATTAATCCCATAATGTTAGACTCCAACAAGAACAAACCCACGGAAAAAGGCCAAGAAAGCCCCACCCAGTATAAAGACTTTCAAAATATGATCATTACCATGTTCAATACTATGAAAGTGGAAATCAGGGAGGAATTACATAATCGAATCAATCGCTTTGAAGGGGAACACAACAGACATCTGGAGGAGTTGAGAAAAACAGTGCAAGAAACAAAAACTGGCATAGAGCAGTTAAAGCAGACTCAAGCAGAGTTTAAAACTGAGCTAAAAGACAAGTTATCTTCAACCCAGAACGCCACAGAGAGTCTTATCAACAGAACTAACGAAGCAGAAAACAGAATTTCAGACCTTGAAGATAAAGTGGGAGTACTAACCAGCTCAATGGAAGAGGTTGTTAAACCCAAAAAGATACTTGAGAGAAATATCCAAGAGATATGGGACACCCTGAAAAAGCCTAACATGCGTATTCATGGAATACCAGAACAAGAATCTCAAAATACCACCCCTGAGGAAATTTTTCAAACGATCATCAAGGAAAACTTTCCTCATCTAAAAAAAGAGAGGCCCATCCATATACAAGAGGCATTCCGCACCCCAAACAGATTCGACCAAAATAGAAGCATGCCGCGGCAAATAATAGTTAAAACACTCCACGTTCAAGATAAAGAACTGGTGCTGAGAGCTTCAAGGGAGAAAAAACAAGTCACTTTTAAAGGTAAACCTATTAAAATAACAAATGACTTCTCAGTCGAAACAGTAAAAGCAAGAAGAGCTTGGAGAGACATACTTCAAGTATTGAATGAGTAAAAATGTCAACCCAGGCTGATTTACCCTGCAAAACTATCAGTCATGATCGAGGGAGAAAGAAAAATTTTCCAGCACAAAGAAAACTTTAAGGGATACATGGCCACCAAACCAGGCCTTCAAAAAATGCTAGAAATGATACTCAAGCGTGAAGAAAAAAACAGGCATATCCAGGAGAACAGAAGGCAAGTATAACATCATTAAAAAAGAAGCAATATACTTATAAAAGCTACTAAACATAATAAATGTCTGGAATTAACAATAGTTTCTCCATTATAACACTAAATGTTAATGGACTTAATTCACCGATCAAGAGACACAGATTACAAACTTGGATTAAAAATCACAATCCATCAATCTGCTGCCTGCAGGAAACCCATCTCACCACAAAAGATAGGCACGCTCTAAAAATAAAAGGCTGGTCAACAATTCTACAAGCAAATGGAAGCAGAAAACAGGCAGGGGTAGCCATTATGCTATCAGACAAAGTGGGCTTCAAACCAAAGAAAATTATAAGAGGCACGGATGGATACTACATTTTAGTCACAGGTACAATTCACCAGGAAGACTTCACAATACTGAACATATATGCACCCAATACGGGCCCCTCCACATTCACTAAGAAAACCCTACAGCGTCTAAAGCAAGAAATCAATCCCCAAATGATAATTCATGGGGACTTCAACACCGCCCTCTCAACATGGGATAGATCAACAGGTCAAAGCTTAACAGAGACACTTTGGAACTTAATCAAACCCTGAAAGAAATGGACCTTACAGATCTCTATCGAACTTTTCACCCACGTACCAAAGAATACACATTTTTCTCAGCAGCACACGGAACTTTCTCCAAAATAGATCACATATTGGGCCACAAAATGAATCTACACATATACAAGAAAGTTGAAATTCTAACCTGCGCCCTATCAGACCATCACGGCCTAAAGCTGGACATCCACAACACATCAAACAAGAGAAAATACACTAACTCCTGGAAACTTAACACTATGATGCTGAATGAGAACTGGATTCAGGAAGAAATTAAAAAGGAAATTCAAGATTTCTTGAAAGTGAATGATAACGAAAATACAACTTACCAAAATCTCTGGGACACAATGAAAGCTGTTCTAAGAGGTAAGTTCATAGCTCTTAATGCCTACGTCAAAAAAATGGAAACATCAGAAATAAACAACTTTACAATGCAGCTTAAAGCTTTAGAGAAACTAGAGCAATCTGATCCCAAAAGTAGTAGAAGAGAGGAGATTAGCAAAATAAGGGGAGAAATATCTGAATTCGAGGTTAAGAAAACGATAGAAAAAATCAACCGGTCAAAAACCTGGTTCTTTGAAAAAATCAATAAGATTGATACACCCCTAGCTAAACTAACCAAAAGCAAGAGAGATAAAACCCAAATTAACAAAATTAGAAATGAACATGGAGTTATCACTACTGATACCCAAGAAATCCAGAAAATTATAACATCATATTTCAAAAACTTATACTCTGTGAAGTTTGACAACACAAAAGAGATGGATGAATTTCAAAGTAAACACAACTTACCTAAATTGAATCAGGAAGTTGTAAATTATTTAAATAGTCCTATAACATATAAGGAAATTGAGGAAGTAATCTTGAATCTTCCCACCAAAAAATGTCCTGGACCAGATGGATTCAGCACAGAGTTATACCAGACATTTAAGGAGTTAATAACACCAATACTCCTTAAACTGTTCCATCATATAGCAAAGGAAGGAACACTATCAAATTCCTTCTATGAAGCTAATATCGTTTTAATCCCAAAACCTAATAAAGATTCACTTAAGAAAGAAAACTATAGGCCGATCTCCCTGATGAACACAGACGCAAATATTCTCAACAAAGTCTTAGCAAATCGGATTCAAAAACATATTAAAAAGATTATTCACGGGGACCAAGTAGGCTTCATCCCCGGCATACAAGGTTGGTTCAACATACGCAAATCAATAAATGTAATTCATCATGTAAACCAGTCCAAAGTCCAAGACCACATGATACTCTCGATAGATGCAGAAAAAGCTTTAAACAAGATCCAACAGCCTTTTATGATCAAAACGCTAGAGACAGTAGGAATGGAAGGAACCTTTATCAATATAATAAAAGCTATATACAACAAGCCCACAGCAAGGATTATGCTCAATGGGGAACAATTGGAAGCATTCCCACTTCGATCAGGAACTAGACAAGGCTGTCCACTCTCACCACTTCTATTCAATATTGTACTTGAAGTGTTAGCTGAAGCCATAAGACAAGAAAGGGACATAAGAGGGATTCAAATCGGCAAGGAAGAAGTCAAGCTATCCCTATTTGCAGATGACATGATCTTATACCTGAGTGATCCCAAAAACTCCACCAGGAAGCTCCTGGAACTACTTGAGAAGTTCAGCAGGGTGGCAGGATACAAAATAAATGTGCAAAAATCAGAGGCCTTCCTATAAGCCCAGAATGAAAGAAGTGAAAAAGCCTTGAGAGAAACAATACCATTTATTATAGCCCCTAAAAAAATGAAATACCTTGGTATAAACCTAACTAAGGAGGTAAAAGACCTTTACAATGAAAACTTTAAAACCCTAAAGAAAGAAATAGCAGAAGACACCAGAAGGTGGAAAGACCTCCCTTGTTCCTGGATTGGCAGAATCAACATCGTGAAAATGACCATTCTACCAAAGGCAATATACAGATTCAATGCTATACCAATCAAAATCCCAAAGCAATTCTTCAAAGAAGTTGACCAAACAATCTCAAAGTTCATATGGAGGCACAAAAGACCCAGTATAGCAAAAACAATCCTGAGTAACAAAAACACAGCTGGAGTTATAACCATACCAAACCTTAGTCTATACTACAAATCCATAGTTGTAAAGACAGCCTGGTACTGGCTCCAAAATAGACACACAGATCAATGGATAAGGATTGAAGACCCAGATATAAGCCCACAAAAATACAGCCATTTGGTCTTTGACAAAGGGGCCCAAAGAATCCAATGGAAAAAGAACAGCATCTTCAACAAATGGTGCTGGCAAAACTGGATCTCCACATGCAGAAGATTAAAGCTGGACCAGTACTTGTCACCATGTACAAGACTTAATTCCAAATGGATCAAGGATCTTGATATCAGGCCAGAGACTATAAAAACCATAGTTGAAAGGATAGGGAACTCCCTCGAGCTGATTTGGCTAGGCCAACAGTTCCTAAACAGACATCCAATGGCAAAGTCACTGCTACCAACTCTCAACAGTTGGGATCTTGTGAAATTAAAGAGCTTCTGTTCAGATAAAGAGATTGTAACGCGAGCTCAAAGGCAACCCACAGAATGGGAGAAAATCTTCACTAACCACATATCTGATAGAGCTCTATTGTCCAGAGTGCACAAAGAACTTAGAAAACTAAACACCAAGGAAACCAATGGCCCAATTAAAAAATGGACCCTGGGCTGGAGAGGTGGCTCAGGGGTTAAGCCTCCGCCTTGCAGGCGGAAGCTCCTGTGTTCGGATCCCAGATCCCACGTATAGACGCCAGGCGGAAGTGGGGGCGGCCTGCGCTTCTGGTCCTGGTAGGGCGGAGCCTGTGAATCCAGGGGCAGAAGGAGGTGGAGGCGTCCATGGTGGTTGGTGAAATCGTCTGTGGTTCTACACACACACACACACACACACACACACACACACACACACACACAGAGACGCGCACATACACACATATGCACACAGTTGAATAAATAATAATAATAATAATAAAAAAAATTAAAAAAAAATTTAAAACAAATGGGCCCTGGAACTTAATAGAAACTTTACCAGGGATGAAATTAAAATGTCTAACAAATATCTTAAAAAATGCTCCACTTCCTTCGCCATCAGGGAAATGCAAATCAAAACTTCCCTGAGATATCATCTCACCCCAGTCAGGATGGCAAAAATCCACAATACAAACAACGACAAATGCTGGAGAGGATGTGGAGAGAGGGGAACTCTCCTACTTTGTTGGTGGGAATGCAGGCTCATACAGCCACTCTGGCGAGCCGTCTGGAGATTCTTAAAGAAATTAAACATTGAAATGCTATATGACCCTGCTATCCCACTTTTGGGAATAACCCCCCATGCAGCAGAGGTTCGCCTCGATAGCACAAGCTCGACCATGTTCATAGCAGCACTGTTTACAATAGCAAAGTCATGTAATCAACCTAAATGTCCAACAGTTGACGAGTGGATAAGGAAACAGTGGTACATCTATGCAATGGAGTACTACTTAGCCATCAAAAATGATGAATTACTGGAATTTGCTGGGAAATGGATGTCATTAGAAAGAATTATATTAAGTGAAGTATCCCAAACCCAGAAAATTAAGTGCCGTATGTACTCCCTAATAGGTGGCTCCTTGTACCAAACTCACCCAGCCAACCTTGAGACACTCAAAAGTAAACCTATGTAACCCAGTATTTGCAAGGATTATGAACAAGAGAGATGGGGTAGGAGGGCCACACCAGAAACAAGGAGAGAGGGGACCATGTTACAGCAGAGAAAATAGGCCTCCATCAAGGTCTGCAAGTAAGTAATGAGAAACCTGGTTAAGTTCACAGACATTCTTTCCTGATCCTATCAGAAGGGGAGGGCATATAGTCTAGCAGATAAAAAGTAATCATTTTGCAAATGGGTGATGGACCCCTCCCTCACTGAGGTTTCCTACTCTTATTACATCTACCCTTGAATGTGCTATTATAACAAGACTCCAGTTTAACAGCTTTTTGTCTCTGGCCAGGGGGTGACATACAGTGCCCAGCAGAATGGAGTGAAGGGCATTGCAGGAGCAGCAATACTGCAAAAGAAAATCAACAAACCACAATCCAGAACTTCAGAGACTATATCAATCACATAGAACTAGGCCAGCCTAATCTCTCCCCATTCTGGAGCTCAGGGACATTTGCGGAAGAGAGGGCGGTAAGATTGTAAGAGCAAAAGGATGGGGGGAGCAACGACTTGCAAGATTCTCAACAATAGTTGGGGCCAAAGCAATCATAATGGGACTTTGCATGCCCTGCACAATGTCCAGCACACTGTTGCCCTCATAAAGTCTAGCATCTGATAAGGGCACCGAGACCCCTGGAGACAAGGGATTGACAGCCATAGTAGTGATCTTATGCTTAAGGGGAACAAGAGAAAGGGCTTATGGAAATGCCACTGGGTCCTTATATGTCATCGGAGAGGAGGACCCAGTGGAGAGTTAGGCGTACACAATAAAGGACTCTCTGGGAATTGGGGGGGAGACACTGGGGGATGGGGAGGGGGAGGAGGGGGTTAGGGGGGAGGAGGGGGGAGGAAGGGAACTGGTAAAAAATTTTAAATTGTATAATTAAATTTTTAATAAAAAAAAAGTGCAAAAAAAAAAAATAACAAGGATGACTTTTCCCCTCCAGCAGCCTACATAGAGTCTTATGACAATATGACATCTAATTATAAAGTAGGAAGTTTTCAGTTACTTCCAGCTCGATTTTTTCGGGGTGGAGGATAGGCAATGATTACTGACTTATTCAGGAAATAATATCGAGAATTGGCAAATGGAAGCTCATGAAATTAAAATGTGACTGAACAGCAGAGGAAACATTTCATCTAGTAAAGAGACAATCTACAGAATGGGATAAAATTCTTTGCTATCTTTATATTTAAGAGTATTAATATCTAGACTGCTCAATTTCTAAAAAAGTAAAAAAGAAATCCAATCCAAAAATGGGACCACAAATTAAAAATTAATCATAAATGACCAATAAGCCAAAGAAATAATATTTAAAAGTACTAACCATCAAAGAAATGCAAGTTAAATGTAAATTAAGGTACTGTCTTCCCCTATCAAAATGTTAGTCACTAAGACACTGTAATAAAAACTTGGCAGGTCTTAGTAAAAAATGAACTTTATATATTACTGGTAAGAATTCAAATAATTCCAGGCTACTTCGAAAATCAGAATAGGCTCTCCTCAATAAACTAAAGCATAATTTGTTTATCATAGTTTATTATATTAACCATCTCCAACACCCCCCAAATTTCCAGATCAACATTTCACAGTGATAATTGCCCATGATGATGGCTACACACACTATTGAATATAGTCATAGCCAAGTTACAGAAATAATTTTTGTGTCACCACCTGAGTAAAGAAAATAGACTATATGCATAAAATGTTTTTTATTTCAGCCATGGAGAACAATAAAGTTATGTTATTTGCATGAAACAATACAGCAATGTTCTTTACAATTTGCAAATAAATGCATAAAGTGAATTAAGCCAGTTTTAGGAAGATGAATACAATCTTTCATTCAAATGTGCTTCCTATATTTTAAGTAGATATCACATATGTATATATGACATGAAAACAAAATGAAGTGTCTAGAGGAAGAAGTAACATTAATGAAAATGGAATAGAGTGAAAAAATATTAGACAGGATAACATGAGGCTGAATATATACTTGACATATAAATAGTACATTAATCTGAAAATATCCTACACACAACGAATAATAAGAAAACTGAAATAAAGCACAAATATTACTGTGGAAGTATTCAAGATAGTGTCATCATGGAAATATAATAATGATCTCAAACACTTTGTAAGATTGTCATAGATTTTCTACCCAATACAGGACTAGAGTGCCATGGACCCCATGTTTCTAAAGAGGAGTACAGGGTAATAGGGTACTTCTGCAGACTTTATGCATGATCACTCTTTTTCAGCTCCTGCTGTGGATTAGTATCTCTTGCTTTCCACACTTGAGTGTTTAGAAAGTTAGGTGCTCATAATCTACTGATTTGAGGGATATAAATAGTAAATCTTTCTATTATTTACAGCAGCACCCCACTTCTGGTACCAGTTACTATGTGTGTTGTTGCCTATTGTTTTTCATATAAGGTAACGCTGAAATACAAACTAAGGGAGAAAAGGAGATTCATTTTGATTATGGTTCCATAGGGGAGATAGAACCCATAAGAGGGAAAAAATAGCATAGTGAATAGCAGAACCTGGAGCTGAGTCATGTTACAGTATGTTACAGTAGCCGTCATGGAGGCAGAGGAAGCAAGCAAAAAAAAAAAAAAAAAAAAAAAAAAAAAAAAAAACGTCAAGGAAGACTGAGGTACCAAAATCTTAAGGCTTACCCCCTGCAACATCTCTTCCTCAGGCAAAACTCTACCTCTTGAAGATGCTAAACATTCCTAAACATTAATAACTACTAATGGTACGATGACACTAATATGCCATTACTACTAAGAATGAAAATACAGGTGGACAGAAGGAACAAGTCATATACAAATTGAAAAATTTTTCCTTTGTTCTCCATAAGTTCAAAGCCACCTTATGAGTATAAATCATGTTTATTATAATATGAAAAGTCCCCTTAGACTATATGAGTCTCAACACAGTTCAAAGTCTCCTTTGAATCTTAAATTTGTGTTTTATGACCTCTTAAATAATCTATAGAAAGGGAAAACTTCCAACATACAGTGATAGCAAGTAAAAAATACCTATTCCAAAAGGGAGGAATGAAGCATATCCAAGAAAAATTGGCCCATAACAAGATTGAAAACAAGCAAAAGCAAACTTCAATCCTGAAGTTCCCAGTCAAGCATATTTGCCTTCTCTTGAAAACCTCTCACTTCCAAAGGGCTTTGTTTCCACCTTTCCAGTGCAGCTGTCTTCAACACATATCACTTTCTTGGATTAGTTCTTCCTAAGATATATAGCTCTCTTTGACAGTCTGTCATCTCTATCATTCCCACTCTCAAAGGCAATCCAGGCTTTAGCTCCACAGCATGAAATGCCCTACCTGGATTACTTTACAGGTTTTCAGATCTTTCCACACACTGACTGGATTCAGTACATTTCCTCCTCACTTTTGTATCATGAATCCCAACAAAAGCAGTACACATGGATGATATTGCTCAATTCTACTATAACGTCTAAGTAGAGATTGGCTTCTTGTTTTGGAAGGAGCAGATGGGTCCCTGGAACTCTGACCATTGGCTTTTTCTTCCAAAATAATTTTTAATCTTTTGGGTGGGAAATCTCCCTGAAAGACTTGCACTCAGAGTGAGGTATATTATATTGTTTCATTAAAGATTAGTTGTTGGCTCACTAATGGAACACATCTCTTAAAAGTAACCACCAATATGTTGTTTTCAGTCACTTTAAGCTTGCCTACACATTTATCATCATCTGATTCATATTTTTATTTCTGTTTCCCAGATTTGTTACACATTTTCAATATCAATCTGAATAAGAGTGCTAAAAAGTATCCATTCTATGCTTTCAAGTCTGTTTCCTCTGCCCAACACTTCAACTTCAGGCAAGTTTTCATGACATGGACAAAGTGAGATTAAAATCTGTGCCATAACATTGCTCTAACAGTCCCAATCCAACTACCAAAACTTCGTTCTCCTCTGAAATATCATAAGCTGGGTATTACACTGTCTATTAAATCTCTCTTAGTATTATTGTTTTCCACAAATATCACTAGAATGATCCATATAGATCTGTTTCCAAGATGCACAGGTTTTCCTAGGCCAAAATTCCAAGGGTCTCCACATCTCTCCACCAAAAATAAAAGTTCCAAAAGCATGGCAGTCACATCACAGCAATAAACATGCTTCTTTGTAACAAATTCTCTCAATTTCACAACTCTTCAGTTTCTGGTACCAGATCCTCTTAGTATCACATCACTACCCCATTCCTGGTACTGATTTAGATTGTAATTTGTAAAAAAAAAATTTAAAAGATTATGCTGCTTAATACAATCTGTAATGCAATACCCATCAAACTTCCAGAAGTAGAAAAAAAACATATAATTAATTTCATTGTACCAAGATTTAAAAGTGGACAAAGAAATTTTATGGGAAATAATCTTTCTGAAATTATTACCATGTATCATTTGAATTTACAATGAACTGTCATACTAACAAATACTACATCATCGAGAGTACTTCTTGTTTTAAAGTTATTTTGTTGTACTATTTGCTTGTAGTTGCTCTTTTACTATATGTGAACTATACATAATGGGTTTCATTAGATACTTTCATACATGAATATAATTTTTTTTGACTTTTTTCTAATTTTTTTGGATATATTTTTTTTCTTTTTCTTTTTTTTATTAAAAATGTAATTATACATTTTAAATTTTTTTTACCAGTTCCCTCCCTCCCCCTCCTCTCCCTCCCCATCCCCCAGTGCCTCCCCCCCAATTCCCAGAGAGTCCTTTACTGTGTATGCCTGACTCTCCACTGGGTCCTCCTCTCCGATGACATATAAGGACCCAGTGGCATTTCCATAAGCCCTTTCTCTTGTTCCCCTTAAGTATAGGAGCACTACTATGGCTGTCAATCCCTTGCCTCCAGGGATCTCGGTGCCCTTAACAGATGCTAGACTTTATGAGGGCAACAGTGTGCTGGACATTGCCCAGGGCATGCAAAGTCCCATTATGATTGCTTTGGCCCCAACTATTGTTGAGAATCTTGCAAATCGTTGTTCCTCCCATCATTTTGCTCTTACAATCTTACCGCCCTCTCTTCCGCAGATGTCCCTGAGCTCCAGGATGGGGAGAGATTAGGCTGGCCTAGTTCTATGTGATTGATATAGAGTCTCTGAAGTTCTGGATTGTGGTTTGTTGATTGCAGTTTTACTGCTCCTGCAATGCACTTCACTCCATCCTGCTGGGCACTGTATGTCACCCCCTGGCCAAAGACAAAAAGCTGTTAAACCGGAGTCTTGTTATAATGGCACATTCAAGGGTAGATGTAATAAAAGAAGGAAACCTCAGTGAGGGAGGGGTCCATCACCCATTTGCAAAATGATTACTTTTTTTTGCTAGACTATATGCCCTCCCCTTCTGGTGAGATCAGGAAAGAACGTCTGTGAACTTAACTAGGTTTCTCATTACTTACTTGCAGACCTTGATGGAGGCCTATTTTGATTCACTCTTTTTCCAATAGCTTTTCCTCATCCCACTTTGACTGATCGTCATCTTTTCCTCAACTAGTCCATATTTTATTTTTATGAAGACTTCCTCCCCCTTTTTATTGATGGATTTTGTTTTTCATTCATATAATTCATTTTGATTCATCTTTCTTCCCCACTATCAGTTTCCCTTCCTTGTACGTATTTCTCCCACAATTTTTTTTTGTGATCATGGAGTCGAGTCTTTCTTTTGATGCCTAGTAAGATCTGCGGTTGGTACACAACCATGCATTTTTGTTTCCCCGCCCCCTAAAAATCTGTGGGTTTCTCATTCCTCAGAATTACATTATGGATCCCCATATACTTTTCTTAAGTTCATAGTTGACCATATATTAGGTGTGTCCACTGAAATTTTAGTGTTACTTATTGAAACTTTTGTAGGGTCAGGCCATAGCCAGGTCATTTTTAGGATTTTTAATCCTTGTCTCTATCTTTAGGCTCTTACAATCTTTCTGCCTTTCTTCTACAAAGACCTTCACAGTAGTATCTATGTCTTACTGAGAGCTGATACCTCAGTCTGTACTTGTTGTTAGCCTCTTGTGTAACCTTGATTCTCGGCTTTAATATGTGGACACTGCAAGAAGAAGCTCCTTTGTTTCTAGCTTGGACTAGTCTTTGTAATGAGCCTTGATCCTTGAGAGGATAAAGGTAAATGTTGCTCCTAAAATCAAGTGCTTTAAAGTCCTCTATTTTCTGCCAATAGGCATCTAATACCATAAAATTTCTTGAATGAAGGCTTAGGGTTACATTCATCAGTAGATTTAAAGATATGTGATTAGAGGGCAGTTTGTTAAAATGTCCATTTAGTGTAACAATAGCAGTAGGTATTTCCCGCAAGCTTATGAGCTCCATATTCACTGGTTCTTAGTATTATTAACAGTTCAACCAGTGGTTTGTCACTTATGGAGTAAGACTTAAGTTCAGCTGGAAAGTAATTGCTTATGCACAAACAGTACAATAATTACCACTAATGGTACCAAAGTACCACTTTCCATGTTAGTTTCTATTTGACATTCATTATATTTTATTTCTTTTTTATCTTTATTATTTAATGTTTTAAATATATTATAATATTTTCAATCCATAGTCACAAATCCAATCCCCTTTTTCCTCTTAAAATCCCTTTCATTTCCCCTGCCTCACTTCCTCTTATTTCCAAATCTCTTCACTTGACATTTTAATTTCCTTTTGTGTGAAGTCCCTCTATCCAGGATTCATTCTTTTAATTGGGATATCTGCTTTACTGAGATCTTTTTCTATAATCTGGAATATCTTTTATTTCAAGCCACAGTTTGGCATATTTTCTTACCTCTTTTCTCAATAGTACTTTCATATCTTGTATTGAATTCCTTATTTAATTCAGCTGAATTTGTGTTCTTTTGGAATTCATTCAAGATTCTCATTGTGTATTTCTATTTTTTGGACATGTTGACCATTCTTTTGAATTCTTTAATATTATATTTATTTTTAATGATGAGTACTACTGTGGGATTAGTAGTTTTTTTTATAATACATTTTTTATTATTATTTCAGCTCATACAAACTTAATAGGTACACCAGTTCCCTCCCTCCTTCCTCCTCCCCCCCGAACCCCCAGCTCCCCCTTCCCTAACCCCTCCCGCCCCATCCCCCCGTGCCTCCCGCCCTGATTCCCAGAGTCCTTTCTTGTGCATGCCTGACTCTCCTCTGGGCCCTCCTCTCTGATGACGTACAAGGAACCAGTGGCCTTTCCCTGAACCCTTTCCCGTGTTCCCCTTAGGTATAGGAACACTGCTGTGGCTGCCAATCCCTTGCCTCCAAGGATCTTGGTGCCTTTAGCAGATGCTAGACTTTGTGAGGTCAATAGTGTATTGGACATTGTGCCGGGCATGCAATGTCCAATTATGATTGCTTCTGCCCTAACTTGTGTGGAGTATCTTGCAAATCATTGCTCCTCCCATCCTTGTGCTCTTACACTCTTACCGCCCCCTCTTCCGCAAATGTCCCTGAACAGGATGGGGAGAGATTAGTCTGGCCTAGTTCTAGGTGGTTGATATAGAGTCTCTGAAGTTCTGGATAGTGGTTCGTTGATTTTCTTTTGCAGTTTTGCTGCTCCTGCAATGCCCTTCACTCCATCCTGATGGGCACTGTATGTAACCCCCTGGCCAGAGACAGAAAGCTGTTAAACTGGAGTCTTATTATAAGAGCACATTCAAGGGTAGATGTAATACCCAAAAGTGGAATCACAGGGTCATATGGCATATAGGCAATGGGAGGGGTCAATCACCCATTTGCAAACTGGTTACTTTTTAATCTGCCGGACTATATGCCCTCCCCTTCTGGTGAGTTCATACCCCCTTAGTTGTAAATGATCAGGAACAAATTGTGAACTTAACTAGGTGTCACATTACTGTCTTGCAGTCCTTGATGGAGGCCTAGTTTCTCTACTGTAACATGGTCACTTCTCTCCTTGTTTCTGGTGTGGCCCTCCAACCCCATCCCTCCTGTTCATAATCCTTGCAAGTACTGTAGGTAATACATAGATTTGCCTATGAGTGTCTCAAGATGGGCTGGGTGGGTTTGGTATTAGGAGCCACCTATTAGGGAGTACATACAGCACTTAATTTTCTGGGTCTGGGATACTTCACTTAATATAATTGTTTCTAATGACATACATTTCCCGGAAAATTCTAGTAATTCATCATTTTTCATGGCTGAGTAGTACTCCATTGTATAGATGTACCACTGTTTCCTTATCCACTTATCAACTGTTGGACATTTGGGTTAATTCCATGTCTTTGCTGCTATGAACATGGTCGTGCTTGTGCTATCGAGGTGAAACTCTGCTGTATGGGGGGTTATACCCAAAAGTGGAATCGCAGGGTCATATGGCATTTCAATCTTTAATTTCATTAAGAATCTCCAGATGGCTCGCCAGAATGGCTGTATGAGCTTGCACTCCTACCAGCAATGTAGGAGAGTTCCCCTCTCTCCACATCCTTTCCAGCATTTGTTGTTGTTTGTGTTGTGGATTTTTGCCATCCTGACCGGGATGATATGATATCTCAGGGAAGTTTTGATTTGCATTTCCCTGATGGCTAAAGAAGTAGAACATTTTTAAGGTATTTGTTAGACATTTTAATGTCATCTCTGGTAAAATTTCTTTTAAATTCCAGGGCCCATTTTTTAATTGGGCCATTGGTTTCCTTGATGTTTAGTTTTCTAAGTTCTTTGTGCACTCTGGACAGTAGAGCTCTATCAGATATGTGGTTAGTGAAGATTTTCTCCCATTCTGTGGGTTGCCTTTGAGCTCGTGTTACAATCTCTTTATCTGAACAGAAGCTCTTTAATTTCACAAGATTCCAACTGTTGAGAGTTGGTAGCAGTGACTGTGCCATTGGATGTCTGTTTAGGAAATGTTGGCCTAGCCCAATCAGCTCGAGGGAGTTCCCTATCCTTTCAACTGTGGTTTTTATAGTCTCTGGCCTTATAGCAAGGTCCTTGATCCATTTGGAATTAAGTCTTGTACATGGTGACAAGTATGGGTCCAGCTTTAATCTTCTGCATGTGGAGATCCAGTTTTGCCAGCACCATTTGTTGAAGGTGCTGTTCTTTTTCCATTGGATTCTTTGGGCCCCTTTGTCAAAGACCAAATGGCTGTAATTTTGTGGGCTTATATCTGGGTCTTCAATCCTTATCCATTGATCTGTGTGACTATACTGGCTCCAAAAGGGATTAGTAGTTATTTTAAGGAGTCACATTGCCTAGTTGTTCACACTTAATGATTATTTGGGGGGGTTGCACATCTGGGATTAATTTACTGTATTTTTTTCCAGTGAAAGCATTTGCAAAGTGCAGAAGAGGTCCAATGGGTCATTAAGGTTTTGTTTAATTCTCTTTTGGACTGGTTTTCATGGTCCTCTGATTCTATTCACATTAATCCTCTAATATACAATATAATCCATTTCAGTGGATAGGCCCATTAAGAAGGGGCAGTAAGATTGTAAGAGCCTAAAGATGGGCAGGAGCAATGGTATGCAAGGTACTCCATACAAGTTAGGGCCAAAGAAATCATAATAGGATTTTGCATGACCTGAGCAATTACCAACATATCATTGAACCCCCAAAGTCTAGCATGGATCACAGGCACTATAATCCTTAGAGGCAAGGGATTAACAGCCACAATAGTGTTCCTATACTAAAGGGAACACAAAAAAGATCTCTAGGCAATGTCACTGAGTCCTTACCCCTCATCAGAAAGAAAGACCCAGAGGGAAATTTCACTAAAGGAGCTCCAGGAATGGAGGGGGGTGAGGGAGCACTAGGAGAAATGGAGGGAGAGGGGAAAGGAAAAGGAAAAGGAGGAGGGAGCAAGGGGATACAGGGAGGGGTGGAGGGAGGGAGGGGAATGGAGTACTTATCAACTTTGTATGAGTGGAAGAAATAAATAGAAATTATACATAAAAAGAGCATAAATTAATAGTCAAATATCAAAATCACTATTTAAAGCCAATCATGCATGTTTGCCTCTCATAGCACTTCACATCTGGAGTTCATGAGCTCTTTTTCCAGCTTCTTTCTCCTCATGAATTCATGCCTGGAGTTCTTTATGAAGGACTTCATGCAGGGGAGCAGACCAAAAGGGAATAGCATCATCCTTGTAAGGGTGAGAGTTGGAACCTTTTCTCTGGGTAACTCTCAGGTGCTTCCATCCTGAATAGGGCCATTCAGGCTGGACATGGGATAATAATGCAGAGAAATTTTCAGGAATCAGCTCCCCAGCAGCCACAATCCTGGAACTACAGGACACCATCTTTCTGAAGCCAGGTGACTAGCTGCCTGCAGTCACCTGGGAACACAACAGAAACACTGAGGATCCACCCTTACTACTTTCCTTTCCAATTGGTCCCAGGGCACAGGAAGAAATATGGATTGTTATTCATTTGTTTTGAATCAGATCCCTTTTCTTTTCTTTTCCTCTCTTTCTAGTCTAGCAGTTTTAGAAAGCTCCTACAGATCCTTAGAATTGTCTGTCCTGCCATAGTGACTCAATGAGCTCTGATAATATTATATTTTCTTAATGTGAGGCAACTAATAGGTTGATTGATTTGTACCAGTTTTGTTTTATTTTTTTAAATACCTACATTGTTTCTTTCTGTTTCCCACCTGCTCACTCCTTGAATTATGAACTCTTACCAGAATTTAAAACATGGCACTTTCAGGTCTCTTGTAATTAAGTGTCTTCATTTATTTTATTCCTTGGATGAATAATATTTTTCTATCGTAAGGAACATTTCAAAAGGTAGTTACTTGTCATGATTAGGCATAGGTATCAACTTGACAGTTGAGGGTTTGAGCTCTTGGCACATTTGTGGAGAATTAGTAGTTGAGTTAAGCTCAGAGTGAACTTGAAGGAGATTGTCTAGCTGATGGGGGAGGTCCAACTTATGTGGGGGCAGGATTAGACTCTGGAATAAATCAAGGAGAGCTGGTTGAGAGAGTGGGCATCCTTTTGTAAACTTGTCAAGACATGCGTCCCTCTTCAACTACTACGTAGAGATGGTGTGGCCATTTCCCTCGGCCCTGGTGTTGGTGCATGCTCTTGTCAAGCTGGACTGAGAAGTGTAATCAGACAATCATAAGAGAAAATTAAAGCCTTTTGATGGTCATTTATCAGCAAACATGCAGGTGAACTACAGCACTAGTTTTTTGGTTTCTGGATTTGGAAACTGCTAATTTTTTTTTCAAACTAGTGACTTTGTTGCTTTGCTCTTTAAGGCTCACTCAGTCTGACACTAAAAAAGAGAACTGACACACAATGTTTCTCCCTGGGTTTTCTAGATTCTAGGCACCAGTAAGATTGTACTAAGTCAGGCTATAGAAGGAAACATGCATAGGAAATGTTTTTAGCCCCATCCGTATCCAAGCACTGGTAAATACCTAATGTCCAAAATATGAAGACAGAAATACATATTCTTTGCTGGTTCAGTGTTTTTCATAGTTAAGTCCTGAGTCTTGTTATCTGTACTAGCCAGCTGATGCATGTGCTTCTAAAAGTCTTATAAGCATTGTCTATCTGATCTGTATAATGTTAAATATATCCATGCATAAGAGTTTAACATACACATTAAAGGATCCTCCAGGATGGGGCAGAGGAGGCACTGGGAGATAGGGAAGGGGGGGAAGGAAGGGGAAAAGGGGGAGGGAGGAAAGGGGTCCAGGAAGGAGTGGAGGGAGGGAGGGGTCTGGTGTACCTATTAAGTTTGTATGAGCAGAAAGAAATAAATAAAAAAGAACAATTCAGAATACAAATATATAACCTGAAAAAAAAGATTTCTATAATTTCTCTTTGACATGTTTTAAATGGAAAGGTTTTTTAAAAGTTATTTTCCAGTTCTAACAACTATTTATTACAGGAGTAATATGTCATTAGTATTTGGAATAATTAATAACTAGACCAAATAATACATGTGATTCTAACTTACTAGGTTTAACTAATATCAAATTCTGTTTTTAATGATAAGGTTTTCCTGAACATTAATCTGCTTTTGATAATGTTTACAAGACTGATCAATTATATAGTCTTGTTACACTGTATCATGAATTTATAACAAATTTAAAAACTGTTGCCAATGAATTATAAATCCTTGTCTGCAAGAGATACCTACCAAAAGGTATTCATTTTAATTTATTTAGAAGAGCTTTGGATTGTGGTCAATGTGTTTTTATCTGTTTTTGGTTTGTTTGGTTACCTGGATTTCATGTAATCCTATATGTCCATCTGATAACTACATGTGTTTTGTGTTTTAATAAAAAACTGTGATCACTTCAACTTTTTTCATTTTTAATGCATACTAATATTCTTATTTTGGTTTTTGTCTTTTTGTTGGCATACTCATTTAAATTCATGTGCATGCTTAAAATGAATTATTTTGAAAACATTAAAAGGCTTAAACACATACTAACTTAAATACTCCATTTTGCTTAGTCTTGATTTCAATGAAACTGCATAAAAGGGCTGGAGAGGTGGCTCAGGGGTTAAGCCGCCACTTTGCAGGCAGAAGGTCCTGAGTTCGGATCCCAGATCCCACGTATAGACGCCAGGCGGAAGCGGGGGCGGCCTGCGCTTCTGGTCCTGGTAGGGCGGAGCCTGTGAATCCCGGGGCAGAAGGAGATGGAGACGTCCATGGTGGTTCGCAAATTTGTCCGTGGTTCTACACATACACAGACACACATACAGACATATACACACACGCGCACACATACACATGCACATGCGCACAGTTGAATAAATAATAATAATAAAAAATTAAAAAAAAAGAAACTGCATAAAAATGTGGCGTTGTGTCCTTACCAAGGTTCTGATAACCTCCTTCAGACTTCTGCTTTACAATCAATAGTCTAGCTTCACTTTTGTAGCTCCTTTAATGACTTTTCTGTGTGTTCTCAGAGTAGCAAAGCAACCCTTGCTTGTTTTAAGAAATCTTGTCCCAGCAGATACAGCAGCTAAGAAAATGCAAATATTTTCTAAGAAACTCATTAGAATTTCCTCATTCTCCTTTTGGTAAGATACATTGTCTCTCTTTATGAGATCCAACCAACAACTTCTTTGCTCTAATCTGCTTTTCTAAGTATGTGACCTCCATGTAAACTCCTGTGTTCTGCTACAACCTTACCAGCCTTTCTTAATGCTTCTATTGCCATATGATAAGCTTATTCTTCTAAATTTTAGATGCTATTTTATAACGTATGGAGTTGTAAGGAAAATATAAAAGATTCTCCTGTAACCACATGCTGCTTTTTCATTAAATATTTGATAGTTTCTTTGTATCTACTTAGATATGCGCCTTCTAAATGAGACAAAACAAAATTAAAAGAATTTAATATTTAAAGTACTTCAATTGAGTGTAAAATTTTTATAAATATAAAATTATAGGTAAGTTTATACTAAATTTTCTTTTCAAAATGGTGATTCAAAAGACATGAACAAGCAGCTTGGTCTGCTTAACCTCTTCAATAGCCATGTTAGACTTTATATCCCAAGTCAAAAGTTTTCTACCATATTTTTATTATAAGGTTCATGTATTTTTAAAATTTTTTTATTTATTCAATTGTTCATGGGTGTGCATGTAGGTGTGTGTGTGTGTGTGTGTGTGTATAGAACCACGGGTGAAGTCAGGAACCACCATGGACCGCCTCCACCTCCTCCTTGTTTACTCTGCCCCGGGATTTACAGGCTCTGCCCTACCAGGACCAGAAATGCAGGCCGCCCTCGCTTCCGCCCTGTGTCTATACATGCGCTCTAGGATCCGAACTCAGGACTTTCTGCCTGCAAAGCAGAGACTTAACCCCTGAGCCACGTCTCCAGCCCCAAGGTTCATGTATTTTAAAGGTACAGATTTTAAAGATTACTTAATACTAGAGTAAATAAATAAATCTTAAATTTCAAGTATACATTGTAAACTCTGTGAATGTGTGAGTGGTGGCCTGAGATGGAAGACTGGCAATGCCTCAATGCTCAAATCTGTAGCCTCATAGTGAGGTCCTTAAGATCTCTTCATAGCTAAAGGGTTCTAGTGGGTTTGACTCATGATTCTCTAGTGATGGCATATTATAAATGATCTCTCATGGATAGATACCTAACCTTTCTCTGTGTCAGTTGGTGGAGATGGATTTTTTTTACTTCATGCCTTGTTAGTTAAGAGGGAACTTTTTAGTCACATTCATGCTAATGAAAAGTGTTTCATTTCAGGGATGGCCATCTATCTGTTTAAACAGAACAGAGAACTTGTATCTCAGCCAGGCTTCAGTCATCGCTGAATCATGCACACTGTATCTCTTTAGCAATCAGTTCGGTACTGGCTTGGTAGAGTTTTATCTCCCAGCTTGGTGCCATTGACACTGGCTTGATGGGACATTCCCCCAACTGGAAGTTGTTGGTATCCTCTGGGTGGTACATTCCCCTGTCAGATGCTGTTCCCCAAATTCAGGTCCCCTAGACACTAAGGAGGTTTCCCTCTCCAAAATCCAAAGACTAATCTAGTACTCTTTCAGATAGGAACCTCTAATTAGTCCGCTCAAATGAACCCTCAAGAACTGGAGTATGTTTAATCCTACTAATCTAAAAAAGAGCCAACTTGTAATATTCTGTTCTCAGACATGGCCTCACTTAGAACTAGACTTATTCTGCCTAAGGGCCAGTAAATGATAGGAAGTTCCCTGTATTCAAATTTTGTTTCATCTAAGTAATTGACCATAGAGATCTCTGCCAAAAGCCCCAGCTAGATGTTACAGAGAAACTGGCGTTTACCAATAGAGATGCTTTCAACACTAAGACGAAACATGAATTTCATCTTGTCTATCCAGGACTTTCTACCTCAGCCAAACCCTCTTCCCTGAGACAAAGCAGGATCCATGTAATCCAGCCCTAGCATTAGTCTGTCTTCTTCAAGAGATGCCAGGTTCATTTGGGTGAACTCAGGTCCTTGTTCCCTTTTCCCTGCAATACTTAGCCCAAATTTAAAAAGACGTAGGGAGTTTCACTGCAGACTGAGGTAAGTTCAAAGATATTTTTCTAACTGAAAGGAGGAAAGAAAAAGAATCTTAGAATGTGACTTTACAGATTTACAGCTGCCAGAGAAGAAAGGTCACTTGTACTATGTATATTACTTGCTTCTCTTCGCTTCTACACAGATAAAATTAGTGACTATTCCAGGCAAGATAATAAGTTTTGTTTACTAACTCTTGCCTGTACCCACAATAAGACTGCTAAGCTTCTTTACCACATCTGCCTGATTTAACCCTTATGTTTGGATTTTATAGGCTTACATTATCCATTTTGTCTCTTCCATATTAATATCTATAAACCTTCAAATGTGGGGACTTCTGAACCATGCCAGCATCTCATAGATGAGAACCATTGACTGCTCATAATTCCTTCACCCCAACTCAGCAGGAAGTAGACAGAGAGGTCATCCCTCCTTATCTGTTGAGCAATCAAGTCCTCATAAAAATTAAGGGGGGGAGGCTGGAGAAGTGGCTCAGGGGTTAAGCCTCTGTCTTGCAGGTGGAAGGTCCTGAGTTCAGATCCTAGACCCCACGTATAGATGCCAGGTGGAAGCGGGGGTGGCCTGCGCTTCTGGTCCTGGTAAAGCAGAGCCTGTGAATCCCGGGGCAGAGTAAAAAGGAGGAGGTGGAAGCGGTCCATGGTGGTTCCTGAATTCGTCCGTGGTTCTACACACACACACACACACACACACACACACACATACACACACATGCACACATGCACAATTGAATAATAAAAATAAAAAATTAAGGTAGTTTTAGAGAAGTCATGCTGGGACAGTCTCTAAAGGTCTTCAAAAGTCATCCCCCATTTCTGGGATTAACCTGAAGGAACACTCCCTTTACCAATTTCTCCTAACTCTCTGTTCATGAAAAATATGGAAATTAGCTCTCCATTGTAAGTAAGCACTATCATAAGGTGGGCACAAAATCAACTGGGCTGGCTCCCAATCTGAACAGACCAATGAGATGCAGAGAACCAAAAGCTCCAATCAGAAACTGGAGGTGGCACTGAGGAAAAAACAGTTTTCCTTGGAGTTCCTAAGTGTGTAAATATATCTGACCCTGGCAGCCATCTTTGGCACCTGCCTCTCATGGCATCCCATGTCTGAAACCTGTAAATACTTTTCCATCTCTTTACCCTCATGGATTCCATGGATTTCTCCATGGATTCTCTAATAAACTCTGAGTTAATTCTCAAAATAAATAAGCAAATTCCAATCATTTTAGAACTTTATTCATATATATATGTATATATACATACACACATATATGTATACACACACCCACACAAACACACACACATACACACACACACACACACACACACATATGTATATATATATATTTGTGTATGTATCAGAGGATGTTTTGTGTGCCTGTGGTGACCCAAGAGTGACTTTGGAAATCAACATGGATTGCTTCTATCTTCTTTTTGCTTCACTCTGGGATTTCTCAAGCTCTGCCTAAGAAGGCTAGAAGTTTTGACTGCTGCCATTTCCACCTGGCATTTTTACATGGGATCTGGGATCCAAACTCATGACTTTCTGCTTTCAAGTTAGAGTCTTAACCCCTGAGCTTGTTCTCCAGCTCATCAATAATTTTAGGAACAAAAGAACACTGATATTGTTTTGTCCGTTATACTTGGTACTATGTATATGAGTAAGAAAGACTAATAGTAAGTATTGATTAATTGAGAGAAAATAGAAGAAGGAAAGTAAGTAAAAAGAAGAAAAGAAATAACTTATATGGCAAAGGGACATATAATTTGAAGCAAAGACAAAGAGGAAGAAAGATACTGGATCAGATAACTGTACAGTCTAAAAGTCCCTGATCTCAGATTGCTGAGACATGGCAACTCTATAAACTTGAATAGCTTATATTCTTGGAGAAAATCTGGAATAAAGAAAAGAAAATCAAATAAAGGGGGAAAATGGATTATAAGGACTAAGCAGAAGAAAATTACTTACTGAATTGGCATTGAGTATTAAATAAAGGAGGAATAAATATGCCAGTAGCCCCAACTCTGGTATTGTTTCCCTGTCTCTTGGATGTCTGCAGTACCCCTGATCAGGTTACAGTTGCTGGCTACTTCAAGAGTCCAGTAGTGAACATTGGCCCCACTTGCATGCTATACCACTTGGAACCCAGGTTGGTGTAAATTTTTGCTGCAGATACTGTCTCTCATAAGTTTTCTGCATTGCTGAATAGTGCACAGTTTTGAGATAAAGTGTCTTCTGTCCTGATGTTTGTTTATAATTCATGCCATGGCACTTTCTCTGAGTTGCTGGGGAATGTAATCCACCGAGCCACCAAGCCCAAGTCAACAAGAAACTGTCTAAAAGGGGAAGAGGAATTTTCTCAATGTCTTTCTTCTGTCTGCTGCTGCACATAATTTTTATCACTCTCTTTTCTTCTTTCTTTGTAAGTATCTATTACTGATCATGTGAATTAGAGGTAGGAACTCTAGACTTTGCCAATGTCTTCAGGGGGGCTTCTGCAGTTTTTCTTTACTTTGTTATTTTCCCCATTGTACTTTGCTATTAGACTTGCTATTGGCTGTGACACACATCTTCTGAGAACTGCCACTCAGTTTTTCCTGAGTTATTTCTTGGGAACACCATATTTACCAACATGAGGTCCACTAGCTCTCTGTTGTTGTTTCACATAACTTATCAATTTCCAGACAGTAGCTCCCAGGATTGAACATTGGTCAACCTAAAGTGTGTCACTCACATGGCAAGATTACATGCCTAAATACTATACATAAAGTAACTCAACAAACAAGCGAATACTTCTCCTCCAAAATGGAAGTACTCATAGCATATTGCTTTGTGTTGCAGGATGTACTCCATCTAGCCTGATCCATTTGTAGCACACTAAATGAACATTGTTTTCCATTCATCTATTCTAAAAGGTGAACTCATTTCCTGACCACCAATCTCTACACTAATCTGTGGTCAGAACACAATATGAGGTATTTAAATATATATGCGTACATATCTGCACATGTACACACATATAACAATATATACATATCTAAAATAGTTTATGTTTATAGAATATTTTTACATTAATTTCATATTATAAATATACATATATAACCTGAATACATACATACAATATGTTTAGGAAAAGACATGGTAAGGTGAGCTTTATATTAGTCTGAGATAATTTTTTATTATGATTTTTGTGTAATTTTACAAGCATATTGAATACTCACTCTGCTTCCCTCCACCACCCTCCCTCCAATTCCCTTCTACTTGTCTGCTTCTATGCATGCCAGGGTTCCCCCTGGTCTGTCTACTTTTGTGATTCAGGCTACTTGTGCCATACAAAGTTGCCTCTTTGCAGGCTACCCCACCAATTGGAACATTTCCCTTCACTCAACTCACTTTATTTCCCAAGATTTGCAATGTATGTTCTTATCTCTCTTGAGTTCCTCTATAGTCCATGGGGACATTTGGTATGTCAGTCATTATACAGGTCTGTTAAGGACAAGTCTCACGGTAGTGAGTTCCTAGATTCAGTAGTTCTGCCTTGAATAGAATGTCTTATTCAACAGTGAACCTTCAGATCTTTAGGTTCTTAGAATGAGAAAAATTTTAGTAGAAAACTGTAAGAGATTATATCCTTTTTTTAAAGAAAATTTTAACTCTGGGAGTATGATGAATAGAAAACAAAACAATGTTATGATAAGAAATTTAAAGCTTTGGTTCTATTTATCAATTTATCTGTAGATAGGAGGGACACTTAAAACTCAACTTGGAAGTTTCCATTTCTAGTGGAAAATTTTCATTGCAATAAAATACATCTGGTCAAAGTTCAGAAAATTGTTGATTGTGGACTTCTTGGCCTTAAACCACCTTTCCACCACCTCCATCTCAAGGCTCAGGGTATATTGCTCAAGAGGGCATAGTAAGAATATAAGAGCTTGAATAGGGGCAGCAGTACACCCAGACATTATCTTCTAGACAGTCAAGTCTGTTACATACAGAAACTCAATGCAGCTATGTATATTTCCACAAATCCTATCAACATTTCACTATAGAAGGAAAACAAACGTCAGAGGCCTCAAACCTCCTTGATAGACTAATAATGGTTAATACTGGATAGGACGGCATATTATGATTCATTCTCCAGCAAATGTTCAGGCACATGCCATCCAAGGTAATCCAGAGGGACACACATGCTTGAAAAAAGGAAGAAGTCTGATAGGGAAGAATAAGGATTGTAATGTGAAATGGGGGGATGGGATTTGGGACCAAAATGTGAAAATAGAGTAAATTCACTGTATTCATGCACAAAGTTCTAAGAATTTTTTTGTAAATCCATGGTTTTTAAGTAATAAAATTTTGTAGTCAATTAAAAAATTCCATTAAATAATTTTAGAGCACTTTTACTCCAAATATGAAAATACTGTAAGGTTTGCTTAAAATTAAATTTGGTGCTGAATTATTTGTAAATTGACTTCTTTGGGAAATGTCAGGAACAAATCATGTTAATAGGATAGTAGTAAAGATATTTCAACTAGTGAGGAGTTATTTTAACAAAACTTTCCATTTTACAGAATGTGCATGGATATGGTTTCTAATTAATACTTCCATGTGTAGGCCATTTCAGCAACTACTGAGCATTTAAAATTCATTCAGTGATAGAGATGACTGATCATGAAGTAGTCTCCCTACCTCATTCTGACAGACACAGTGGCATTTTCTTTCTGACTTTTAGCTTCTCAGCTGCTCACAGAAGTGATCAACTCCTTGTTCTAATACTTGATTTTCCTTAATCTAAATCCAACTTTGATAGTTCTTTACATCTTAGTAAAGAAGTGTTCTGCCAAGGTTTGTGCTATGATTAACACCCAAATGAATAAACTGCAGGAAGTGTCATTTCTGGTGTTTTGTAAGGGAAATGCCTTTCCTCATAAGAAAAGGTTTGCTCAGAGATTGCTCTTTTCTCATTGTCCATACAGTTCTGTGTCAGTCAGAAGAAAAGGCTTCAAAATGGAGTTTGTAGGTCCTCTGTGGCATCACACCTCATTCAGTTAACTGATCGCAAAACCACATTTCCAAGACATCTCCGGATCTACAATACCCAATATTTTGTTTTGAACCTTAATTCATTTAAGACATTAACTTCTAACTGAAACACTCCAACAAAAAGGTAGCACTCAGAATGACAAGAATGCATCCAATCAAAACTCCATACATGAATAAGCTCTGGAGTAGTAACAATTTATATTCAAATTTTCTTTTAATATTTTAATATATTCAACAAAACAATTTTTTTGTTCCAGAATCAAATAGACTGACTATATCTCTGAAATGTCATGATGGAAAGCTTCCTGTGAAGTAGCTACTGGAGACAGTAAGAAAGTTGGGATACTTTGCACTAACATATTGCAGATACTCAATATGATCAACTAAAACAGTTCTCAGAAACTAAGGACCCATCCCAGAGGCTACATGAAGATCCCCTTCTAGGAGCTTCCAGGAAATGTTTGTATACACACAGTCCACATCTTGAAGTTGTTCTTCCTATTATCACCTAAGTGAGTTTCCCAGAAGTTACACTGCTTTGCTGCCTAAAACTGGGCTAGTTTCATAACCCCAAAGTGGGAACAATTTACCTCTGGGTGAGTAGTGAGGGTGAAGAGCGATGCATTATGTATCACAGTTATTTATTTATTTATTTATTTATTCATTCATTCATCTATCTATCTAATTATTTATTTATTTACTTATTTTGCTATGAGACAGTACTCTTACATGAGAGATTTAAGGAAGAAATGGAGTTTTATTTGGCTTAAAATTCCAGAGAGGAGATAATATTCACTATGGCAGAATTCACATAGTAGAAATCATGGATGGAGATAGAAGCAGGAAGGTGGGTGATGTCATTGCAATCAACAGGAAAGCAGAGGGAGAAAGTGATAGCTAAGAGCAAGCAGGGTTAGACTAGGTTGCCAAATCTCAAGGCCTGCCACTGTGGAATATCTTCCTCTAACATAGCTAAGCCTCTGAAAGGTTCCATAGTATTTCGAAACACTAATATCACCTCAGGATTCAAACACATGAGTCTGTGGAGTTAAACTCACATTCAAAGCATAAAAGAATCATATTTACACACTACTGAGCTTTGCCAGTGTTTATAAAGACATGGGGAAATAAAACGGAAGAAGCCCACAACTATTTTTCAGTTTAGGTTAGATTTTGAACTCTGGCATGCCTGCCTGAGCCTAAATGCTTGGGAGTGCCATGGCTATAATCTGTTGTGTTTTAGGTACTTTAAAACTGTGGAGCTTTGCACAGCCATTTTACAAGTACTGTTATTATTTGAGAATTTGGAAGAAATTACACATTATTGCTAAGCAATTATGCTGAAACTCTACATTAAATGGCAACTTTTTTAATGCAAATATAAATAGTTATGATATTTCTGTGCTAATTAATCGACACATAGGAGAGGTGATCTTCCAAATTGCATTTTAGGAAATGATGTTTACTTTTCTCTGCCACACATAGAGCAAAGAACCCTTTTACTTTTGTTTCTCTCTCAGGGCACATGCACAAAATGATAATGCTTCTTCACAAATTATTTGGCAGCTGGCGGGGAAATATTCAAGTCCATTAAATTAAGAAACCATTTTCCAAGTCCCCACCCTGAATTACACCATAAAACTAGGAGTAACAGTTCATAAAGCAGTGTTCTGCACATAAACAATTAGATTCTGAATCTGAGGCCTTAACTGCACATAAACAAATTATTCTTTTTTCAGTTTGCTTCACAATGTGAACTCATGGCTGAGAGCAGAAACATGGCCACATTAAAACTGAAAATTGATTTTTGATGATATAAGCTACCTGTAACCTGAGAAAAGCTGATGCCTAAGTAAAGACTGTATTAGGCAGAAAAGTGTACCACTCAGTCATGATTTTTGCCTTTAAAGGGTAAGTGCTTTATAGTGCTACTTGGAGATCTTGCAATATGAATGTTTAGAAAATAGTGAATTAAGGAGAAAGATGAAAAGAATTATTCCTCTTTAAAAAGGTGACTTTCCTTTTATCCTGTTACCATGAGAACTATAAGTTCTTAAAACTTTTTAATGCTAAAAGTGAAGTTAGCAGATATATCATCTCTATCCTCACCATAGGACAAAAATCAAAAGAAAATTACAATACAAATACTATGGTTTGATTTTGATTTTCCCCCAGTGTGTTTGAAACTTAGCTGCCGTTAATGCTTAGGTAGGATGGGGCTTCGTAAGGAGGTGGAGCCTTGCTGGAGGAAGACACGCCACAAGGGGTGAGCCTTGAGGTTGGTTAACCCTGCCTTGCTTCTACCATCAGTTCTAGCAGTTTGCTGCTTGCTCTCTTTGCCTCCATGATGATGGATGTGACCTGTGACTCCTCTAGCATCTGTTATCCACATGCCTTTTCCATCATATTTCCCATCTGGATCCATAAATGAAATCTTCCTTTTCTCTATTAAGTTGTATGTAAGTATCATTGCATATCAGCAGAGAAGAGTAACTGCAACAGTTAGAAATATGAAAAGAGCTTTTCAATATAAGGCTGGGAAGTCAATCAGCAGATAGGACTCATGTATTCTATCAGTTGTTTGTGCCCAGAGTGATAACTTTTGATTTTTTTTGTCATCTACAAACAAAGAAACAATTGGTTGATTACAGGGTGTCCAAGGGTCTCAAAATGAGCTGCAGGAGTGTATGAACCCTGTGGATACCTCCATTCTCCTTATGGATTCTTTTCTTTACCATCATCTCAGGTAGGCCCTCTTTTTGACCCTCGATAGCCCTGCACATATAGTGTTGCCTCTTTTATCTATCTTCCCTGGAACACTGTGAAGAGTCATCTGAATTTACAGCTTCCAAGACTCCAAATAATGTCTTCTTTTGTTCTGTTTGGATCAATTATAAATGAACATAACTAAAAATAAAGTCAGTGAATTTTCTTAGGTCTATTAGGAGATTTAAGATTATATATCCAAATTTGGGGAAGAGATTAAATGCAGAGTGTAAGTTGAGCATCAAGAAACATAAACTCTCAGGAATACTTGAATTATGACTTTAAGTTTGTTGAATAATCTGCCTACTTCACATCTGCCTGCAAGCCAGAACCCCCATGTTCCATGCTGATCCTGGTCCAACAGCCTCAAACTTCCAGTCTGCCACAACCTGGCAGCTTCCTCCCACCCCAACTACCACAGGAACTATCAACAACCCCCTCTTGACTGTGATTTTTACAATAAATCAGGAATCTACTAGAAGTCAGAGAAACCAAAGACTGTGGAGAGTTGTGGACCATTCTCATGCAAACAAGAATTCTGAAGAACATAGTATCATTCAACAAAAGACAGTTCTATCAAACAACCAAAAGATGAGTAACCCATTTTATTTTTCATTTATTCTCAAAGGATAATCTCTTCAGCTAAAAATGTCAAAATATCACATCCAAGTCCGATATGCCTACTTTAGCTAGGTCTTAGTTATTAACCATCACTGTTCTGCTAATAATCACTAAAATTGCATCTGCCACTCAACTTTCAACTTACCCGCTACACCTAGCCAGTATTCTTTTGTGGTCCTTAAGCCAAACCTCATCTACCAAACCTGAGACCAAGCTTTAAATATTTCAGTTAAAAATAAACCACAAATTTCAACCCCAAAACAGGGTGGGATTTACACACCCCTAGAGCACTGCAAAGACCACATCTAAGCACCCCTAAATTGACACTTGTACGGCACCCTCACATCCACATCCAAGGAAGCTGTCATAATATCTAAGCCTAGAAACTATATTTGACCCAAAAGAGTCAGAAACACATACCAAGAAAGAAACCAAACACCTAACACAAGATGCCAAAGTCACATCATAAAACTATATAATACTACAAAACCAAGAAAACACGTCTCCAACAAAAAAGGTCAATCTTATAATGATAGATCCCAGCCATAATTTATTTTTGGATTCAAGCCAAGAAACAAAAGTCAAGATAATATGTTCTGAAGTTTAGTTATTCATATGATGAATGAAATGTGAGAAGAAGTCCAAGAGAAGATTAATATTACATAAGCAAAAGTGGACATGAAAATAACAAGCACTTCAATTAGATGACAAAACAATGAAAGACAGAAACCTAAGCATAGAGAAATTGAAAAAAATCTCAAGCAGAATGATAAAACTTGAAATTAAAACCAAGCTAAA
Source organism: Typhlomys cinereus (assembly GCA_023101885.1). Taxonomy (NCBI): domain Eukaryota; kingdom Metazoa; phylum Chordata; class Mammalia; order Rodentia; family Platacanthomyidae; genus Typhlomys; species Typhlomys cinereus. The sequence continues at coordinate 1,423,858 of JALPQD010000094.1, read as the reverse complement.
TATAATCCAGTACTCAGCAGAACATCTTACCAACAGAATGGATAACGTAGAAAATGAAATGTCAAAACTAGAATACAAGACTGCAGAATAAAATCGTTGCATTAAAGAAGCTGAAAATCTTTTTAAAAATTCATGAAAGGAATATGCAAGAGTTTTGGTACACCTTAAAGAAGTCACATCTGTACTTACATGGAATCCCAGAAAAAGACCAGCCCCAAAAAACACCAGAACAGAAGTTTATTTCACACCATTATAATAAACTTCTGTTTATTTCACACCATTATAACTGAAAACTTTCCACACCCTAGGACAAAGCTTCCCATCAAAGGTTAAGATGTGTACTGCACAACAGTCAAATATGACAGAAACACCTTATAGCAAATAGTAGTCAAAACATTGTAAATACAAGATAAAGAGAATGTTTTGAGAGCTTCAAAAGAAAAAAACCCAAGTCACATTTAAAGGAAAGCCTATCAGAATTAGAGCTAATTTTTCAGTGGAAGCAATAAATGTCAGAATAGCCTAGAAATACGACTTCAAGTAAGAAATTATATAAATGCCAGCACACACTTCTATATCCAACAAAGCTATGAGTCATGACTGATATTAAAGAAAAATTTCCCACCATAATGACAAATTGAAGGGCTACTTGGCCATCAAACCAAGACTACAGAAAATGTTAGAAAAAAAATACCAAAGTCAGAAGAGAGAGAATAAACACGTCCAACAAGATAAAAAGGAAAGAATGATGGCAGCATAACTACTAAGCAAATAAATACACGTAAAGAATACAACACAAAAAATGAAAGGAATCAAGCTTGAATTAAAAATTGTAACCCATTATTATGCTGCCTTTGCGAAACATATCTCATCATGAAAGGTTGGTCAGAATTACGCCAAGATAATAGAACTAAGAAACAACTAGGAGTAGCATTTCTAATTTCTAATAACATAGATTTCAAACCAAAACAAATAATAAGAGACACAGGATGCTATATGCCCCTCAAAGGAATAATTTACCAAGTAGACTTCACAATTCTAAACATATATGACCCTAATACAGAGTCTTTCACATGCATTAAACAAACAATACAAGTTCAAAAATAGCAAATCAACCCATACATGGTAGTAGGGGACATCAGGACCTCACTTTAACCAATGCCTAAGACAAGGGACAAAAATTGAACTGAGACCACATTGGAACTAAATCAAACTATAAACACACTGGACCTGAAGGACATCCTCCAAATTTTTCATCCTACAACCAAGGAATACACATTTATCCTAATGGCCAAAGGGAACTTTCTCCAAAACAGACCACATACTAGGCCATTAAGTAAGGCTCTCCAAATACAAGACAATTAAAATGCAACATGTACTGTATCTGATCATCATGAAATAAAGCTAGGCATCTATAACAAGGTAAGCAAGAGAAAGTACACAGAATCTTGGAAACAAAACACTATACTACAAAGTGAGGAATGACATCTGGCAGAAGTCAAAACAAAAATTAAAAATTTCCTGGATGTTAATGACAATAAAAACACAACTTACCAAAATTTTTGGGATAGGATGAAGGTGATACTAAGGGAAAAGTTTATGACAATCAACGACTTACTACTAAATAAAAATAGAAGCATTACAGGTAAATAACTCAGCAATGCAACTTAAAACTTCACAGAAACAAGAACAAGTGAATCCAAAAAGTAGTAGATGGGTTGAGATTAATAAGATCAGAGGAGAAATAACTGAAACATGGCAAAAGAATACAATATAAAGAATCAATCCAACGAAGAGCTAGTTCTCTGAAAAAAATTAAGATTGATAAACACTTACACGAAGAGAGAAAACCCACATTAATGTAATTAGAGATGAAAGTAGAACCATCTATAACAACTGATACAAAGGAAATTTAGAGAATAATAAGGTCATACTTCATAAATTTATATGCCACCAAATTTGATAATCAGAAAGAAACAAATTTCTAAGTACATAAAAGCATACCAAAGTTGAATCAGGATGAATTGAATTAAATAGTCCTATAACATATGACAAAATTAAAGCAGTAATTACAAATTTCTAGCCAAAAAACCCCCAAAAATCCCTAGACCTTATGGATTTACTGCAGAATTCTACCAGACTTTTAATGAAAAACTAGCACCAATACTGCTTAAATTATTTGATAAAATAGAAAAAAATAAGTAACACTTTGAAACTCTTTCTATGAATCCAATATGGCATTGTTCCACAAACCAAATAATGACACTACATAAATAAAAACTATAAGCCGGTTTCAATGATTAACATAGATGCAAGTGGAAGGAGCACCATCACACCCTTTCTTTGAAGCCAATATTACATTGACCCACAAAACAAATAAAGACTACAAAAAAAGGAAAACTATAAGTCAACCTCATTGATTAACATAGACGAAAAATTCCTCAACAAAATTTTAATAAACAGGATTCAAAAACTGTGACTAGGTTGGATTTATTCTAGAAACACAAATTTTGTTCAATATACAAAAATCAACAAACATAATTCATCATGTAAAACCAATACAAAGACAAAACCCACACAATTCTCTCCATAAACCCATAAAAAGCTTTTGGCAAAATTCAACAGCCCTTTATGTTAAATACAGTAGAGACATTATGAAGAGAAGGAACTTATATCATTAACATAGTATGGGCCACATACAATAAACCCATAGCAAAAATCATCCTAAATGTTGAAAAACTTGAAGCATTTCCAGTTAGATGAGAGGAAAGACAAGGCTGCCCACTCTTAACACTGATGTTTAATATTGTATTTGAAGTTATAGCTAGCATCACAAAACAAGCCATGGAAATAAAAGGGATACAAATATAATAGGACAAAGTCAAGGTATCTCTATTTGCAGATAACATGATTCTATACGTCAGAGATCTCACAGGTCAGAAGAATGAACCGAGTCCTTATCTATCACTTTGAGTGAAAATTAACTGCAAATGGATCAAAGACCTCAATGTTAGACTAGAGACTATAAAAAATCCAAGAAGAAAGAATAGAGAGCACACTGGAGCTACTTGGCCTAGATGGGCATATTCTGAATAGGATCCCAAATACACAGGAAATTAGGCCAACTTTCACCAAGTGGAATTTGATAAAAATTAAACATCATCTGTTGGCATGAGAAATTGTTAATTGAGCAAAAAGGTAACACATGAATGGGAGAAAACATTCACTAACTACATATCTGATCAAGGACTAATATCCAGAGTACACAAAGAATTAAAAAAATACCAAATAGGTAAATGATCCAATTAAATAATGGGCTCTATAGCTAAAAATAACTTTTCTCAGGATGAAATTCAAATCTCTAACAAATATCTTAAAAATATTACACTTACCTTGTTTTTAGGGAAATGTAAATTACAACCACCCTACGATTTCATCTTACCCCAATCAGAATAGCTAAAATCTAAAACACAAATAATAAATGCTAGCAAGGATGTGGGGAGAGGAGTAGGAATGCAAAGTTGTACAACCCCTTTTAAATCAGTATGGAGGTTCCTAAAGAAGTTAGTTAAATATTGAAATACCATATGACCCAGCTATGCCATTTCTGGGAATATTCCCAAAGAACACTAAATTTTACTACAGTGACACATGTACATCCGTGATTACTGTAGCTCTATTCACAAAAGGAAAGGAATGGAATTAGCCTAGATATCTTATAAGGACAATGAAAATGTAGTACATATACACCATAATATACTATGGATGAATTGGTGAAGGAAGGGGAGGAGGGAGAGGAAGGGAAAGAGAGAGAGGAAGGAAAAAAGGGGGATAGGTACAACCAACCACCCATTATGTTTGTAAAACTATCAAGTGGGCAGAAATGAAAGCTGTAGAGTCTTGGTGGGTCTAGGTCTCTGAGAAGAAAGATGGGATCCCTAAGCCTGTGTGCAGAAGCCATTTTCAATGAGGAGAGTCCCAGACTCTGATAGTCAAGTTCAGATAGAAACTCACCTTTATGAGGAAAACAACTTGAGCTATATCAGACTGTATATACACAGACAAATCTCAGGATTTTAGAATATACAACAGAAAGCACTGAGCCTTTGGCTGCAATATGCCAAAATCGAATGAAGGAGGCAATAAAATCTGAACAAAAAATTAAAATATGTAGGAGAGGTGTGGACAGTCTTGTAGTAAGGAAGAAATTACAGCAGCAGCAGCAGCAGCAACAGTAGAAGGATAGGGTACAGAGAAAACACAGTCTAATGTGGAGAAGTCAGAAAGGCCTATAATGCAAACAGACAGTTAAGCCAAAGGTAAAACTTAGAGAATTTATGCATAACCTCAAGTCTGTCATATTTGCTCCATTTAAAACTACTACATGCATAATAAAAATGTTCGTATACATCCACGTATATAATGTGCACACACATACGCAAACACACAAAAATTTAAGATTAAACAGTTCTGCTTGGCAGATTTCTTTTCATTGAGTTGTGTGGCAATTGTCTCTACTGATCCCTGCCTTGAAAGATTATCATACAATAAGCCAGCGAACTTATGTTTATCTCACTTGTCAAGTCCTGTGTGCCTCCAGGCCTTTGCCCAGCATAGGTCACATGTCCCTTTTCTCTTCCACATTATCCACAGTCAGAAGTTGTCATGGTGTAACTTTACATTTCAATTCCCCCAACTACTCCAGCAGCATCCTGGTAGAAAATTTATAATTTCCTCAGGATGAATCTTCACAAAGGCCTAGAGACTTCAAAATAGAGACCACACCATTGTCACTGAAGTGTCTTAGTATTATACAGAACCATAATAAGAGACAGCTAAGCAGATTATACGCTATTTGCACTGTGGGGCAATTCAGGCTTTGAGATGATGAGATAAGAAGCAGTCTATCAAAAATTACCTTTCATGAGGTCAAAGAGATTGTTCACCAATGCCAAGCCTACTGGACAAGCATGATAATCTGAGTTTGAATTTTCAGCACCCAAATGAATGCTAGGCACAGTTGGCATAGCACCTATGGGAAATATAGACAAGTAGATCCTGGAACTAGCTAGCTTTTCAGAGGTAATTGTAAGTTTTCTATCAGATGTCTTAACTGCTGAGCTATTTTGCAGTCTTCATATATTTCTTTTAGAGAGTGTCTCCCTATATAGCCCAGGTTGCCCTTAAACTTGTGATCCTCATTCCTCAACCTCCTGTGTACTAGGTTTTCAGGTACAATCCACCATGCCCTACTGAATTTTGTTTTTTAAATCCACTTTCATATCTATGATATCTTGACATTAACAAAGAAAGAAGGATTTGGATATTCATTTCCTTTTTTTTTTTTAGTTTCTCTCTCTCTCTCTTTTTATTTATAGTGTATTTTTTTCCACTCACACAAACTTGATAGATACCCCATTCCCCTCCCTCCCTCCACCCCTCTCTGGATCCCCTTGTTTCCTCCCCTCTTTTCCCCTTCCTTTCCCCTCCCTCCCTTTCTCCCAGTGCCCCCTCTCCCCCATTCCTGGAGCATCCTTTAGTGTGCATGTCAAACTTTCCTCTGGGCCCTCCTCTCTGATGAGGCGTAAGGACTCAGTAGCATTGCCTAGAGCTCTTTCTTGTGTTCCCTTTGGTATAGGAACACTATTGTGGCTGTTAATCCCTTGCCTCTAAGGATCCTAATACCTGTGATCCATGCTAGACTTTGAGGGGTCCAGTGATATTGTTTACAGATTATTTTTAATAAAGAAATGGGACTAGAGAATTGGCTCAGCAGTTAATCACTTGACACTGAAACATAGAGATCAGAATTAAGATTCCCAGAACCCAGGTAAATACTTGGCTAGCACTCTGTTTAATATCAGAAGGTGGTAGACAGAGAATCTCTACAATAAGGTAGCTATCCAGATCACTTATTTTGAGTAGCTATGTCCAAAACAACCAAGAAGACAACCTGAAAGGAGAAAGTATTGATTTTTCTCACAGCTTCAGTGGGTTCAACATTATAATAGTAACAGACTCTGTTTTATTTCCTGAAGCTTCCAATTCTGCAATTTATTGGTAATCGTCACATGCTATTCAAAAAGACAGAAGTATTTTAAATTGGATTATAGATCTAATAAAGCCACCCTTTTGTACTTAATGCATGCAAGTTTTTGAATAAATGTTTAAACTTTATGAGCGGCAACATGAGTGGCTCTCATTAAAAATTATTATAATGGTAGCTTCAAAACCCACTGATTTCCTTATTTATAGTATTGTTTACTGCAAAACAATAGATCATCTATTGTCCTGGATTTCTCCAGACCTCATCACTTCTGTAACCTGGTCACTGAAAGTGTCCGCCTCAAGATCCTGTTGCCTGGACTCTACCACCTTTTCTTTGGTCTACTCAAAATTTTTGTAATGGACTCATTACAGAGGGATGGCTTAATTGCGCCTATGACTTAATTACAAAAAACTTCTACATATTTAAATAATGTATGATAATTCCAAATAACAATGGAATTTTCAGATTAGAATTGCCTCATGCTTATCTCTCACCCATTAAATTTTTCTTAGCGGTCACAAAACTTTTTCACAGGGAATTCACATGAATCATGTTAGTCCCAGTTTGTGACAAGAGCCTTCCTGTGTGACAGTCATCATGAGCTCCCACAGTACAGCTTTTGTACAAAAGGCAATTTGTACACTTGACTTTTTTTCGGTTTTGAAATGGATATTGCCAGCCCAGCCTTAAAATCATGCACACTGCTTGCTACCCTTTGGTGAAATAATTTAGAACATTCATGCATTTAGCTATTTTTCTCCATTTTTTATAAAGTTCTGTGTCTCCTCTCGAGGTAATAGCAACACTCACAATTAAGATGGGTCATTCCAAATCAATTATTTTAATCAGGATAATTTCCTGCAGGCATGCTCCAAGGCTCTTATTTTGGGTGATTCTAGATTGCCACAGGTGGACAGATAAGATTCATTAGCACATCCCCCTCAGTTTCTTGGGCTTTGCAATGGTACTATACAACTTGATCCATGTTGAAATCTTGCCCCTCTGCTTCTTGCATGCAATGCTCACAACAGAATATGTTGTTTCATTTCACAGCATCTGGTCTAGTGACCCCTTCTTTTTTTTACTTGTTTTTTTTTTTTTTATTTCCACTCATACAAACTTTACAGGAACACCAGTCCCTCCTCCCTCCACCCCCCTATCCTCCTGTTCCCCCCTCCCCTCCCCTTTGCCTCCTCATCTCCCAGTGCCTCCCCCTCCTATCCCCAGAGCATCCTTTAATGTGCATGCCAGACTCTCCTCTGGGTCCTCCTCTCTGATGAGGTGCAAGGACCCAGTGGCTTTTCCCTGAACCCTTTCCTTTGTTCCCCTTAAGCATAGGAACACTACTGTGGCTGTCAATCCCTTGCCTCCAAGGATCCTAGTGCCTTTAGCAAATGCTAGACTTTGTAAGGTCAATAGTGTGTTGGACATTGCGCAAGGCATGTAAAGTCCAAATATGATTGCTTTGGCCCTAACTTGTGTGGAGTATCTTGCATATCATTGTTCCTCCCATCCTTGTGCTCTTACAATCTTACTGCCCCCTCTTCTGCAAATTTCCCTGAGCTTCAGGATGGGGAGAGATTAGGCTGGCCTAGTTCCAGGTGATTGATATAGAGTGTCTGATGTTCTGGATTATGGTTTGTTGATTTTTTTTCCGGTTTTGCCCTCCTGCAATGCCCTTGGCTCCACCCTGATGGGTATTGGATGTCACCCCCTAGCCAGAGTTAAAAATCTGTTAAATTAGAGTCTTGTTATAAGAGTATATTCAAAGGTAGAGGTAATAAAAATACGAAACCGCGGTGAGGGAAGGGTCAATCACCCATCTGCGAAATGGTTACTTTCTATCTGCCAGACTATATGCCCTCCCCTTCTGGTAAGATCATACCCCATCAGTTGTAAATGATCAGGAAGGAAAGTCTGAACAAACCAGATGTCTCATTACTTACTTGCAGTCCTTGATGGTGGCCTATTTTCTCTGCTGTAACATGGTCCCCTCTCTCCTTGTTTCTGGTGGGGCCCTCCTTCCCCATCCCTCCTATTCATAATCTTAGAAATTACTGTAGTTATTACAGAGATTTATCTTTGAGTGTCTCTAAGTGGGTTTCATACTAGGAACCACCTATTAGGAAGTACATACGGTCCTTAATTTCCTGTGTCTGGGATACTTCAATCAATATAACAGTTTCTAATTCCATCCATTTCCTGGCAAATTCCATTAATGTATCATTTTTGATGGCTGAGTAGTACTCCATTGTATAGATGTACCACATTTTCCTTATCCACTCATCAACTGTTGGACATTTGGGTTGATTCCATGACTTTGCTATTGTAAACAGTGTTGCTATGAATATGGTTGTGCTTGTGCTATTGAGGTGAATTTTTGCTGTATGGGAGGTTATTCCCAAAAGTGGAATCACAGGGTCATATGGCATTTCAATTTTTAATTTCTTTAATGGTCTTTTAGAAATTTTAATAATTCTCCCAAGTAAAAAAAATCTTAACATGACCATAAGTCCAACATTGTTAGGAATATTAAGAAGGTAACCAACTGCCCTCTGGTTGGACTTAAGGCTCATTTTTTCATCAAGGGACACATTCCTGGTATTGATAACCAGGACAAGAACATATGATAGAAAAGGCATAGGCATGGGTGTGTGTGTGTTAGAAACTGCCTGTGGTTTAAGTATATGAAGTTTTTGTAAAACTGCCATTTAAACATTCATCATTACGCATGTAGGTTGGAGACTCAGTACTCAAACTAGAAGCTTCTTTTGCATTGAAAAGTGTGTATCAGAGAAAATCAAAATTGCTGAAGGTGCAGAAAATAAATAATTGTGGTCTTTCTGACACTAAACAGGACATCTAAATCTCCAACCCTCCTCAGCTCTCAAGGAACATTGTGGAAGAGGAAAGTGGTAAGAATGTAAAACCTGAATGGGGGCAGGGATATGGCCAGACATTATATTCTGTACCTGACAGGGTTGCTACATCACTACAGCTACTCATGCTTTCCCAGGAGCTGCCTAGGATCTGGCCTACAAACCTTTTGCCGTGGAAGGAGAAAGCTTTCAAGAGAACCCACACCTCTCTGAGAGACTACTGAGGTGGGGAGAAGAAAGAAGTGCTCTTTAGTGGTACACCCACTACTACATCATTCATGGCAGCATGTAACCCATATGATCAGGTACATGTCATCAAAGACAACCCAGTTGAAATTAGGGTAGAGACTAATAGTGAAGAAGTGTTTTAATGGGAATAAGAAGATGATGGGATTGGAGATTAATGTTTGAAAATATAATAAATTCATTGTGTTCATGTGAGAAATTATAAAAGCATAGAAAAAGAATAAATAAGAAAGATATTAATGCTTCCATTAAGCTATATTTTGAGGTATTTTAAGCTGCAGCATTTAATCTATATCTCTAAATTTGAGACAGAACCTAAGCATGTTGCTCATGTTAGATCAAAGCCCCTGCAGCTTAATCTCACAGAAGCCAGGACTTACTCTTTTACTTCCTGACTTTTAGCCTCCTACTGCAAATGCTCAGGACAGTATCTTCCTGATTTCGGATAAATCTCCCCTTCTGTCTATGCCCATGGATGCAGTTATATAACAGACACGTAACCCAAGTAAAAAGAACCTAGTAATATAAATGGAAAATCTCAAAGAAAGCATATTATTTTCTCATGAATAAAAGCACTTTATGAACATGATTAACCATTGGGAATCAGGTCATTTTACACTTAGGAAAGCACCTTTGTAGACAAATAGAACTTCTTATACATCTGTGGTAGTAGGAAAAACTGGTGTAGGACAGGTATTGTTCAAAAAAGTTCAATGATAATCATGTTACAGAAGTTTTTTTGAACCACGATCAGTTTTTTTAACATGAAAATTTCCACACTTTTCTGAAAATAGTATAATTTTATTCTTCTTCATAGCCAAATAAAATTCCTACTATACAAGGAGACCATATATTCTTTATTTTAATTTTTTTATTTATTCAATTGTGTGTGTGTGTGTGTGTGTGTATGTGTGTGTGTGTGTGTGTGTGTGTAGAATCACTGGCGAATTCGGGAACCACCATGGACCACCTCCACCTCCTCCTTGTTACTCTGCCCTGGGATTCACAGGCTCTGCCCCACCAGGACCAGAAAGGCAGGCCGCCCCTGCTTCCATCCGGAGTCTATAGGTCTAGAATCTGAACTCAGGACCTTGCACATGCAAGTCAGAGACTTACCCCTGAGGCACCTCTCCAGTCCCAGAGACCATCTATTCTTTATTGATTCTTTGTTGAGAAACACCTAAGACAATTCCGGAACTTGGCTACCATGGAATGTCAAATAATAAACATAAAGACATAAAAAAGAGCAATACCATAGTAATAAAAAAGTAAATAGTCTCAAGTTCATCAATAGATAAATGTATAAATCATACAAAAATGCAATTAATTAAACACTGCTCAGTTATGAGAAACAAAGTAGACACCTGCTATGACTGGATTAATCTAGAAATAGGATCTCAGTGAGAAATTCAGCCCTAAACAGAGCATGTTTGGCGTTTTCCTTCTATGAGAAGTGAAAGAACAGGCAAATGAAAGGCTAGGTCAATGAATGGCTGCTTAACACTAGAGGAAATTAAGACACTGAAGGGTGATCGTTCTCAGGTAATAACAGTGATTCTTAAGTATCAATTCATCTGTAATGTGGTTCATGGAAAAAGTATAAGTAGGACTTGCATTTATTTGTTTGCTTAATTTATTTGGCTTGTTGAGACAGAGTTTTGGGTAGCACCAGCTGGGTACAAACTGGTCAGGAATAACCTTGAACTCCTTATCCTTTCACCTCTACCTGCTTAGAGAACTCCTTGTTATGTACACATTTTTATTAGAAACCTTTCTGTGATGAATTTCTGCCAAGTGTCCTTCACCTGAACCTGAAGGACTCCCCTCAGACAGGGAACGTATAGCAGTATCCTATTCTCATTAGTGTGGTATAAGTGCAAATGTGTGTCTCTCTATATTCTTGTTGATGCTTCACCTCCAACTCAGCAATAGTAAGAGGTTGTCTTCAGGAAGTGAAGAGACCACAAACCTTGCCATCACTGCAGAAGACTTCGTGTTTAGAAAACATATTGAAAGATTGAGGTCACTTGTTCCTTTGACTATGGGGAGACACACACAGCATGCTTTGTTGATTAGAAAGAAAGAAGCTAGCTAGTTCATGAGAAAGTAGTCTGTCCTATATCCTGCATCTCCTGAACCTTGGTCTTGGTTAGGAAATTTCCAGAAGTTAAGGAAAGAATTATGCTAACTATGGTATTTTGCAGGCAAGCAACAATGTGGATCCCTCTGCCACCATGTCTATGGAAAATAATGCTGTTGCTGTCTTTAGGATTGTGACTGACAGATTTTTTCAGCTTTAAAAATATCAAAACACCTTCTTTGGGAATAGTAAATTTCTGATGAAAAGTTGACAAGGATTCTAAGAAAAAATTTCTTAATTTCTCATTCATAGTGAGTGTGCTCTTTTCTATTTAATTTATTTATTCACAAACAAACTGAGTTTATGTCTTAGCTCTGATACTCCACACACACTTCCCACCTCTCCAAACTCTCCATCTACACACTCTTCTGTCATCCCTCCCTTCCTTCACCCGTTCTGACCTGTCATAACACCCCATTCTCAATCCTGTCCCCCTGCTTCTGAGAATTGTAGGACTCCTGTAGGGTGCTTGTCTTGGTAAAGGATTTAGATTTCTGTTGAAGTTTATGTAACTCTTCAGTGGGTAAAGTCCTAAGTGAGGAGATTATTCTTACCTTCTCCGGAATCTGCCTTTGAAACACTCTCTCAAAGCAATTGTATCTTCTAAGATTCAAGTTAGTCTTTGGCCATTGTGCATGTAGGTCTGGTGGTACAAGTTCTCATGGCAGTGACCTTCTGGGTACAAAAGTCCCTCTCTTGGCTGGAGGCTTTTTAGGTTCTTTTAGGCTCTTATAATCTTACCACCCCCTCTTCCACAAGGTTCCCTAAGCCTTGGTGTGTGATGAGATTTTGATGGATTGATTAGGGCTGAGTGTTCCAGGTTCCCTGATAATTCTGTACTCTGGCCTGATATTTTACCATTGAAATAGGGTACAACTTGGTTAAGTTCTGAGAGCGTCTATTATATAATGGTAGATGAAAAGATACTGCTGTATTCTAGGAGCTCATTACAGTAAGACTTGTCCTTTCCAGACCTGCATAATGACTGTCATACCAACATACCCCCATAGACTACTAAGAATGATAAGAACATATATTGGAAACCTTGGGGACTAAAGCTGGATGACCGAAGGGAAATACCCAGTGGGTTGACCCAAAGAGAAGTAACGTCATATGCCACAGAGGCCTGAACCTCCACAAGATTAGACAAGCCATAGAAGCATACAGACAGGAAGGTTGTAGGGAGTGGGAAGATTTATAAAGAGAAGGAAGGAGAATAGGAGGGAAGGGGATGGAAGAAAACAGGGTGAATATTCAATATGCTTGTAGAAGTAGAAAAATTTAAAAAGACATGTTTAGATGGTGTTATATTATAGTCTTCTATAGTTAGCACCATGATATCTGTTACTGTCCATCTACTTTTCTTCTACTGTTATTTGTATAGATTTATATTATCAGGTATGATTTTCCTGACATTAAGGGGATAAGAATCCATTCAGAGAGCAATTACTTTCCCATGGGTCTTACATAACTCTATTGTTTACAGATTCGTCTTACCAGAGTTGTGGTGACTCACAGGATTCAATACTGGGTTAAGCCTTTGATGTCTCTTTTTCTCCAGGGGAAAGTTGTGATGAAGGTCTCTTCCTTACTGCTTCAGAGATGTTCATTGTATGCCCTGAGGGATCTTGGGAAACTGAACATTTGGTTACAGCATCACAGTGTCAACACTGGCTACTATTCTCTTTCTCTCTGAAACAGTAATTAAATCTAAAGGAAAAGGAATAAAACATTCTCATTGTAGTAAAACATAGGGTGTTTCAAAAACAATCTGATTGCAGACTTTTAGGGCTCAAGTTTGGCAACTAAAATACTTTATGCATTCACTAAGTAGTAAATGCCAGTGTGCATAACTCAAGCATGAAGGTCCTAAGTCTATCATTATCCTGGTTACTGCCATGCTTATTGTTATTAGAGTGGAAAAGGTCTTGCTGGATTTTGATGTGAAATGTCTCCATTGTCTCATGTTCTTTATTACTTGTTTCCCATCACTGGCACAGCTTTATGGTATTGTACAACTCTTATGATGTAGAATCTCGCTGAAAGACTTGGTCCTGAAGGGCTTAGAGATTGCCCAGGTGCTGTAGCCAGCTGGGAGCTCCTCCAAACACACTGTCCTTGTCTCCTGAAAACAAGACAACATATACTCCTTTTATTTGTATCTTCTCAGGTATTTGATCTCATCTTTAAGAAAAGTAACTATTCATAGAATAGCCCTTGTAGACAGAAAGTAAGAAAAGCCACTTTGGACTCTGCTTAGTCATGACAACTAGTCTACTCTTGTGACTTCACAGGGAACTATCTTAAGTACCTTATAAGGCACAGCCCGTATAAGGTAGTGGCCATGGCTGGGTTATGTCATTTGACACCAGATTAGCTCTTGGTTGACTGAAGAGCTCTGGAATTTGCCATTGGTACAGATAGATTTAATATTGTTAATCACATGGAATCAGACTTTGGTCATTTGACTTTAAGGCAGTAAGCTTGGCTTATGCTTTTCTTTGTTTTTGCTTTTCATTATTGGAATTTTTATAGGTAATTGGGATTCTTCCTGCCCTTAGAGGTACTGCACATGTGGCTGCTGTAACCCATGCATGTCAGATAGTGATAGAGATGAGACTATTTCTATATTCAGTGTTTTGATGTGTGGACAGCTAAATAATAGCCTGACATATTACACTGACTGACAAAACCCTGAATTCCATGTTTATGTACTCACGATATGAAGGTCTGTCATGTGGCAGGCTCCATGTACATACAGTGTGGACGGCCTCCCTGGGTTAGGACTTTGTATTCTCACAAGGCGGATGGCCCCCTACATGCTCACAAGTGGGATGGTCTCTTGTCTCTCAGGTCTCCATGTACGCACAACATGGGTGGCCACCCATGGACCATGGCTCTGGGTATCCATAGTGTGGACAGCTTCCTACGGGTCAGAGCTCCATGTGCTCCCTCTATGAACTTAGTCCCACAGAATATGAACAAAACTGCTATTCTTCAGCTTTATCGTGTGTTCTTAATCATGTGGAACTGGGATATCTATCACAACTATCTATATCCGCAATGTATTTTCTTTTATTGCTCACACGTTATTTTATATTGCCTAATTTAAAAAATTAGGACATAAGGGCAGGAGGTAGACATGCTAGGTAAATATCCAGGGGAAGCGAAAAGGAGTTAGGGGTACCTATGATCAAAATGCATTGTTTACATGTTTAAGGTTGTAAAAGAGTAAAAATACAAAACAAAATTAATTTAAAAAAGTGTTGATGGGGAGTGAGGGAAGTGGTCAGAGACAACCACCCATTTTGTTTGTAATTAAGAAGACTAAATGTTAGTAAAAGATAATTTTAAAAATTAAAGAGAAACAGATTCATTGTACAAAATAATTGGATTCTATTTCTATTTATTTACTGTTTTTGGTGTTTGCTTTGATTTTAGTTTCTTTTTTTTTAATTATCATACAGTTCTCTACTTCTCTGCTCTAATTCTGTTCTAAATGGAGCTTAACAAACGGGCATAAAGAACTGCCCAGCAGGACCAGTCATGGATTTCCCCCCTCAAAAAGTGGAGCTAGAAGCAGACAGCACAGAATGACAACCAGAGGTTGAACAAGGAATAGGAGGGGTTTACAACAGGGAGTAAAGCTTTGATAGGAAGGATTCAGGGGAAGAGTTGCTGCACATCAGGGTAAACACACTCAAGAGTTATGCCCTGTGTATTATATGGTCACTAAGTGTCCTGATCATGTGTTTTTCATCTTTTCAGTGATGGAGAAGAGGCCCAGCTGTGTCTGTTGAGTCATCAGGGGTGAGTCTGGTTTAAATAAGGAAAGAGCCAGTCCCCACAATCATCTTACACCAAGGCAAAATAAGGCTCCTGCACCCCCTTCTCCACCTTACTGTGCTTCTAGCACTGTTGCCTGAAATCCAGGAAGATGGTGTAACATATAGAATCCATCTAGTCAAACTCCAGTCCATCAGATTCTTCAGCACCTCTGGGATTAATTGGCTTCCTATTAAAACAGCACTCACTGTTCCAGAGATTTAAGACTCCTTCTTAGTTTGATCATACCTTATCACTGAGTAGATGTTGGATAGACGTGTGAAAACTGTGTGAGTCACGAAGGAAAATAAGGGGCAGGTGTGAGGAAGAAGGAAGAAGGAAGAAGGAAGAAGGAAGAAGGAAGAAGAAAAGGGGTGAGCTAGTGTTCTGGCCATGGGATGCCCAACTTCTGTCTTGGCGAGATTGGGATGTAGGCTCGAGAATCTATTACTGTAAGGGCTTACTGCCCATGAGTATGGCGGGAAAGAAGAGACATTCTCTCATCTTGTGCTGCTTCTTCCACCTCAACGTTTCCTCCCTCTCTTCTTATCTGCCACCATCTGTGTCTGTCTCCATAGTCTTCTTCCTCAGATCCACATGATGCCCTTTCCACAGACCCACATGATGCCCTCTCCTATGCCATCTATCACTTACCTCTGTAATTAATCTTAACTAACACATGGACTATGAGACTTTCACTTTTAACAGAAAGCTAAGACATATTGTCTTATTTGGAAAAGTATGAGGGTCTTGTCTAATTATGGGGTATAGTAGCCCCCATATGGTCAGTATCCAAGGAAATAGTTTATAGCCAGTTCTCACCTTAAAGACCAGACCTAGAAGATGAAATCACAGGGATTTTTATGAAGTTTCTCTTTTAATGAATTCTCCATTTGCCAAATATGTGTCTACTGACTATTCCAGGGCACAAATGCCTTTGTTCTAAATAATAAAAACACTAAAGCGGAAAAGCGAACTTTTTCACCTTGTCTTTCTGTATTTCTGTGTGTTTCCCCCATCCTCCTGTGCAATCCATAAAGTGAAATAGGATGTTAACCATTCTTGCGATGTCTGCATAGTCTAAAGAAGAGGATTTGATTCATTAAGTACCCTTTTGTGAAGAAAATCAACGAACCATAATCCAGAACTTCAGAGACTCTATATCAACCACCTAGAACTAGGCCACCCTAATCTCTCCCCATCCTGAAGCTCAGGGAAATTTGTGGAAGAGGGGGCAGTAAGATTCTAAGAGCACAAGGATGGGAGGAACAATGATATGCTAGATACTCCACACAAGTTAGGGCCGAAGCAATCATAATTGGACTTTGCATGCGCAAAGTCCTACACACTATTGACCCCACAAAGTCTAGCATTTGTTAAAGGCACTAGAATCCTTGGAGGCAAGGGATTGGCAGCCACAGTAGTGTTCCTATGCTTAAGGGGAACAAAGGAAAGGGTTCAGGGAAAAGCCACTGGGTCCTTGTACGTCATCAGAGAGGAGGGCCTAGAGGAGAGTCTGGCGTGCACATTAAAGGATTCTCCGGGGATTGGGGGGAGGCACTGGGAGATGGGGAGGGAGGGGTGAGGGGAGGGGGAGCAGGGGGATAGGGCAGAGGAAGAGGGAGAGAGGGAACCAGTGTACCTATTAAGTTTGTATGAGCGGAAATAATAATAAAAAATGTTATAAAAAATAAAAGATAGCTAGAAGAGCATGAATGTTCAGAAGGAAAATGTTCAATCTTAAGGAAAAGTATTAAAAGGAAAGCATACTGTGCAATAGAAATTATTGTTTAAATTCATTTAAGATTTTTTAATTTTATTTGCTTAATTGAGATGAAATTTTATATCCTGCTTTCTACATTTAATACAAAATAAAAATATTTTCTGACATTTAGAAAATATTCCCAAGTATCACGAATTATGAAATATTTCTTAGAAATAAACAAATATATATAAACATTAATTTATCATATAAAAATCATATCTTTCTACTCCATTTCTCAAATGCTAAGATTCTAAACTAACCATCATTTGGCATGGTGCATGCTGCTGAGACCCACTGTCCCAATAACAGGAGCAGAATAATGTGTCTGTTACCTACTCTGCACTGGCTAATTACTCTGGGACACCATAAACAAAGCTCACAGATCCAGTTCTGATCATAATCTATCGTAACTAATCAAAAATATCATAGTTAATGCCTTCAGCTGTTTCCACTGATGTATAATACTCAATACAGTTTGAGTAGTGTGCTCCAGGGGTATTTTTATACAAATGCAATCATGTAGCCACAATGAAAGTAAATATGGAATTTATCGCTAGAATATAGAAACTTGTTGTACTGATTCAGAGTCAATAAAGCACATTTTCTAAAAAGTAACAAGTGTTCAGATCTCCATTTGTACAGATTAGTTTTTCCAGGTCATATATATCATGTGTGTGGATTGACACATGCTTTGCTGTGTCTGCTTTCATTCCTCATTGTGTGTGAGTCTTCTATCAAAAGTTTCTTTCAATTGCTGAGTTGGTAACATTCCCCTGAGTGATTAAAACACAACTTGCTTTTCCATCTTCCTGTTGATGGGCATTTGGGTTGTTTCCAGATGTGGATAATGAACATTCTTCACCATGTCTTCTGGGTTGCATATGTACTAATTATTCTTGGGAACATAACAAGGGATAAAGTTAATGAGGCACAGGGTAAGCATTTTCTTGACATGAATAGTTGCTCCTAGCTTTCAAAAGTATTTTGACCAGTATACAATGTATGAAAGTTTCACTTACTCTAAGTCTTTGCTGATCTGTGCTTTTATTTAATTTTTTGTTGTAGCTTGATTTGTGTTTAGTTATTGAATGCTGGCTTGTCTCCATATTGACTTATTGGTCATTTGTTTATCTATTTTTTAGTTGCCTGTCAAGTTACTTCATCAATTTTTTAAAGCTTTTTAAAAATTTTTTATTATTTATTATTTATTCAATTGTGTGTATATGCGTGTGCGCGTATGTATGTATGTATGTATGTGTGTGTGTAGAACCACGGATGATTTCGGGAACCACCATGGACGTCTCCACCTCCTCCTTGTTTACTCCGCCCTACCAAGACCAGAAACGCAGACCACCCCCGCTTCTACCTGGCGTCTATACGTGAGGTCTAGGATCCAAACTCAGGACCTTCCGCCTGCAAGGCAGAGGCTTAACCGCTTAGCCACCTCTCCAGCCCCTATTTCATCAATTTTTGATTGGATATTTTATCACTTTATTTTAATTTGTAGGAGTTTTCTTAATATATTCTTGTATCAAGTCTTATGAGGAATACATGTATTAAAATATTTTCTTCTGGGCTGGAGAGGTAGCTCAGGGGTTAAGCCTCCGCCTTGCAGGCAGAGGGTCCTGAGTTCAGATCCTAGATCCCAAGTATAGACGCCAGGCAGAAGCGGGGGCGGCCTGTGCTTCTGGTCCTGGTAGGGCGGAGCCTGTGAATCCCGGGGCAGAAGGAGGTGGAGGCGTCCATGGTGGTTCGCGAATTCGTCCGTGGTTCTACACATACACAGACACACACACACATAGACACACACACACACACACACACACACGTGCGCGCACACATGCACATGCTCACAGTTGAATAAATAATAATAATAATAAAAAATTTAAAAAATATTTTCTTCTTTAAAAAATGAAGTACCCTGGGCTTTAGAGGTGGCTCAGGGGTTAAGCCTCCGCCTTACAGGCGGAAGGTCCCAAGTTCGGATCCCAGATCTCACGTATAGACGCCAGACGGAAGCGGGGGCGGCCTGCGCTTCTGGTCCTGGTAGGGCGGAGCCTGTGAATCCCAGGAGAGAAGGAGGTGGAGGCGTCCATGGTGGTTCGCGAATTCGTCCGTGGTTCTACACACACATACACACACAAACAGACACACGTGCATGCGCACATACACACAGTTGAATAAATAATAATAAAAAAAATTTAAAAAAAAATGAAGTACCCTTTTGTGATAGGTAAACTATACTAATCACAATGTGGTGTTCTAAACACACAATAGTGAACAAGACACTCACCTGTTCTAGGGGTAGAAATCAGTGGATATGGACAAGAAGAAGTTTAGTAAGCTCAAGGTCAGAGCACAAGCTGAGCATATGTGAGGTCCCAGGGTCAGTCCCCAAGTTCATGGCATCCTTGTGTACATTATGCATGCATGAGAGCATAGACATATGGATGAAGTAGGTGTTACTTTGAATGCATGGGTGTTATAGTATAATGAATGTGGATTTGTATGCAGTGTGTCATGCATTGTATGGCACATAATATATATTTACGTTTGAAGTGTACGGTATGTATGTTCATGCTGAATACATTGTTTCACATGCTGTATATAATGTGTATGATGTTTAGTACACAGATTATATGTGCATTGTATATTTTATAGTATGTTGTATATGTTCTGTGTATGTGTTATGAGAAAAAACAATTGTGAAGCAGGATATTACGAATGGCTCTACAGAACTTTCAACTCCAAAGTCTGAGCTCCATCCCATAGTCACATACAATATTTAAAGGCTTTTCAGCATTATCTAAGACCTGCTCTGATATTAAAGGATAAGGCATAATTTTCTAGCCTATGTTACTAAAGGTATATAGTCTATATGACTGACAGTATTGTGTAGAAAGCAGAAGCAACAAGGGGGAACATGGTTTTTCTCTTAGGGAGTGGTCCTTTTAAGATAATGGATGTATGTGATGTGTGGTTTACCCTGCTGCTGCCATTCTTCAATTACATTAGAATCCAATTTTCCAGCCTTTTAAAACAACTGAAAACCAGTGTGACTAAAGCTACATTCCAGTCTTTTAGCACCAGATAGGGACTCCTGAGATATTCAATCTAGTACACTGATAAGCTACTGGCAGCCATGTGTTGATCTTATCTCATAAATGAACTTAATGAATCCCCTGTTAGTATGTATTAATTCTATTTGCCTGATCCTCTAGGGACCCTTGACTAATACAGTTGTTAATATAGAGAACCACAAATGGTCAAAGTATGGAGAATAACCAACTATAGAGTGCTTAGCCTTAAATGGAATATCAATATCAATTCTCCCTCAGGATTCAGGAATCAGGAAATTAGAAAGAACACAAGTACCAGAATATTCTGTATGTGAGACAGCAATTAAATTTACATATTCACTACAGATGTTGTTATCAGCCCATGATCTGCACAAGATTTGACCAAACAACATTTTACTATGCAGTGGAGAAAAGTTCATGAAACTACATAGCTCCCTGAAAGGGCTCATTGCTAGTTATGCTGTTTGGGGAAAGGGGAACCATTTCTTAAGTGATGTAGCCAGTCATAAGCTGCCTATGTTATAGAAGTAGCACATGCTAATGGAGGCAATCTTTAGCTGACTCAGGTACACAGATACACACACACACACACATACACACACACACAGTCATGCTTATACAAATACATGCAATAAGAGATGTAAAAGTAGTATGGCGACTTTGGGGAAGAAGATTTTCAGTGGGATAAAATAGAGTAAAATCAATTTAAAATGACTAAAATTATGTATATGAATATCCTGGTTTTAAATGTGTCCCCCACAGACTCATGCATTTGGTGGAAGGTACTGTTAGAAGGTGGGGTTTGCTGGAAAAAGACAGGAATAGAGGGTGGGTCTTGAAGTCGTTTAGTCCCACTCTGCTTGAATATGTGAGTCTGCTCTTGAGTTTGCATGCAGAAATTCTCTGTCTCCCCTCTGGAACCATAAATTGAATAAATGTTCCTTTCTCCTTCAAGTTTCTTGACTTAGAGTGTTCTCTTACAGCAACAGAAATGAGTTGTTTTAGTAATTTGTCTGCTTGACAACTGAAGACTGAGACTTTGTGCACATTTGTGAGGAATTATTTAATTATGGAAAGTCTGAGGAAGATGTGGGAGGTACCTAATTGATGTGGAGGTACCTAATCTATGAGGGATGATGAAGCATATGGTGAGACCATACCTGGGGCAGATGGATGTGACAGAGAAAGCTGGTTCAGTAGTATGGCATACTGCAGCATACTTTGGTAGGTTAGCATGCAGGCACGTGACAAAAAATGTAATTTCTTCTCTACACTCTTTCTATAGACAATGGTATGGCCAGTTATCTCAACTTCTGATGTTGGTATGAATATTCTTACCAAGGTGGATTGTGAACTGTAACCAGAGCCATAGGCAAGAATACCTCTTGCACCATTAAGTGTTTTGTTTCGATAGTTATTTAACAACTGGAAAATGAAGTTAATGTAACCTATATATAAACTGTCAAAGAACAAAAAAATAAGACTAGTGATCATGGAATGAGAAAGTATTAGAAATTAATGGGCTCTAGGTGGAGCATCCCAGTGCTTTTATTTTTCCCCCCTTTGGTCTGTTTTCTTATCTCTGTGCTCCCCTTACAGGGACTGCACATTTTTATTCCTTTTTAAAATGAAATGTTTTTGACATAGTGATAACATAGGAGGCTCCTGTCTGGTTGTGTTCCATAATCTTAGGGTTTTTCTTTTGGTCCTTCTGCCTCTCCTATATCCTATCTCTTCCCTTCCTTTCATCCCCCCTAGGTATTTTCTTCCTTTATTCCCTCCCTTACATTGCCAACAATGGTATCCTATGTCTCCCCCTCCAAAAGCCTCACCCTAACCTTCTCTCCTCCTCCACCCCCTAAAAAACATATGGATATAAGCTAAACCATGCGGAGTGATCATTTGCAGTCCCAAATGGAAATGTAGTAAAAAAATAGTCTGGAAATAAATAAATATTTACTTAAAGAAATAGAAAACTGAAGTTAACTATAACGATATGATAAGATGTCAAGCAAAGAACAAAGAGATAGTGGGAACTACAGTTTGGTACAGGTGTCAGCTTTATTGTTGAGGTGCTGAAGTCTGGGAATATTTGTAGAGAATTAGTAATTAAGCCCAGATCAAACCTGCAAGAGATTGACTAGTTGATAGGTAAGGCCCAGGTAATGGTGGGCAGGTGAATAAGATGGAAAGAGTGGGTTGACAGACTTTGCATCCCTTGGTATACTTGACCACATATGCTGATCTGGCAAATAAGGATTCTCTCTTAGTCACTATGTGGATATCCCTCTGTTGCAGTTAGCCTGCATGGTTGCTGATAAATGACCATCAAATGGCTTAAGAGAACAAGGGGTTTATTTCCTTACGACAGTCTGGTTACAGTTCTCAGTCCAGTTCGACAGGAGAGCATGCACAAACACCAGGGCTGAGGGAACTGACCACACCATTACCACATAACAGCTGAGAGACAGACAATCCTTACTTCCCAGACTAGCATGTCTGGCCAAGTGTACAGAAGGATGCCAACTCTCTCAACTAGGTCTCCATGATTTATTTCAGGGCCTAATCCCACTCACCTTAGGCTGGGCCTTCCCCATTAGCTAGACAATCTCCTTCAGGTTCACTCTGGGCTCAACTTAACTACTAATTCTCCACAAATGTGCCGAGAGCTCAAACCTGCAACCATCACGTTGACACCTGAGCCCAACTATGACACTCTTGGGCTTGGTATTTGCATCAGCTCTTCTATCATGTTGGGCAAGGAGCTGTAATGGGACTATCATGAGCCAAAATTAAACCACTTGTGTCCTTAGCTGTTTTATGGTAAATCTTTGGCAACAATGAAGGCAAACTGAAACTGTAAGATATCTACTTCCAAATCAAGCAATCTGAGTTCAATCTCCTGAAGCCCACAGGGTGGAAGGAAAGAATTGACTTCTTTTGACCTCCACCCATACATCATTAAATGTACATTTTCTCCCTCCCTCAAATAAGTAAAATATCTTTTTTTAAAGATTTTTTATTGTTTATTATCGTGTGCATAGATGCGTGTGTGTGCATGTGTGTGTGTGTGTGGAACCATGGACGAATTCGGGAACCACCATGGACCGCCTCCACGTTCTCCTTGTTCACTCTGCCCTGAGATTCACAAGCTCCGCCCTACCAGGACCAGAAACGCAGGCCGCCCCCGCTTCTGCCCTAGCGTCTATACGTGGGGTCTAGGATCCAAACTCAGGACCTTCCGCCTGCAAGACAGAGGCTTAACCTCTGAGCCACCTCTCCAGCCCCAAGTAAAATATCTTAAAAAATTAAAATAATTTTAAAACACTATCAAAGGAGATACAGGACATAGAGGTTCATTTGAATATAAGATAAACAAGTCCTAAATTTTGATATGAACAAATATTAAGTTTGCAAGGGTTGAATATTCATGTATAATATTTTCCTTCTAAGTCTTCCAAAGCTTAATAGAAAGTTAATAATCACAGTGAGAGTACTAACAGTGAGATGGAAATAAGTGATTGATAAAGAGTTTATAAGACCTCTTGTGTGAGTACTCTGGCAATGTGCTCAATCCTCCTGGAAGTGCTATGGTCACACTCCTTAGGCACTGGGATAACAGCAAGCTTTAGAGGATTGAATTCCCTCTTGCAGAGGTCCAAGGGGAAGGTAATCTGAACTCCTAGCTGCCCTGAGGCCATGCCCTTCAGGCTCTGAGAAAACAGCAGGCTTCAGCAGCTTCCAACACCAAGGAATATACTTTTTTTTTTCAGCAGCCCATGGAACTTTTTAAAAAATAGACCACATATTGTGACACAAAGCAAGCCTCTATATATACAGGAAAGTTGAAATTATATCCTGTAACCTGTCAGACCACTATGGAATAGAATTAGACATCCACAACAAAGCAGATGACAGAAAATTCACAAATTTGTGGAAACTAAATATCATGATACTGAACAAGGCATAGGTTAAGCCAAAAGTCAAAAAAATTCAAACATTTCTGTAAGTATGGGACATCAACACCCCACTCTCACAATTGCATTGGTCAACCTACCAATAACTAAACAGAAGCAATGGAGTATAATCAAACCATAATTGAACAGAAGAGAAACAAATTTAAAAGTTTGAAATAGTGGCCAGCATCAATTGAAATTAAAATGAAAGTTAAAAGAGTTACTTATCTTATGGTTGGATATAAAATTTCCCTTCTATTCAGTGGGAGGAATTTTAGGGTTATCAGTTGTAAAGTATTAGAAACTGATCCTTGGCCTATGATTTCTGTGTACTCTGTTAAATTATTGGAGGGTTTTAGTGGTTGTTATGGGGGGTATTGGTTGAGGGCTGGGAAATGTGGCCACAGGGTTGTTAACATGGATAACTTAGGAGAAAATTTTGGTCCATACTGGGTTTAGTGATAGATTTTTAGATACATTGAATATTAATCAGGGTATGTGGGAACAGTGATTACTTTGCACTGAGATGTGATAGGAGCCAACAAGCAACCAAATCAAACAAAAATGCAGTCATTCATACCAAATGCCACCTGCTCAAGACTTACAAAAGCAGATCGATCCTAAACAGTACAGTGTTTCCTAAAACAAGATTATCCAGCCTATCTTATTCAGCAAATTAAGAAAACCTTGTCTATTTAAACTTTTACAGCAGCATAACTTTATGTAACCTCTTGTTACTTGGTTGATTTTTTTCATCTGTTTTTCTCTTTCTACTTACATAAGCTACCCTTCTGCCATTGTTTTTTTCAGAAATCTCATTTTACAGTGGGAAAAGTTGACCACCCTGGTTCCTAAATTGATATTTAGAGTTAGCAATAACTGGGCTGGAGAGGTGGCTCAGGGGTTAAGCCTCCGCCTTGCAGGCGAAAGGTCCTGAGTTCGGATCCCAGATCTCACGTATAGACGCCAGGCAGAAGCGGAAGCGGGGGCGGCCTGTGCTTCTGGTCCTGGTAGGGCGGAGCCTATGAATCCCAGGGCAGAAGGAGGTGGAGGAGTCCATGGTGGTTCGCGAATTCGTCCGTGGTTCTACACATACATAGACACACACACACACACACACATACACACACAGACACACACACACGCGCGCGCACATACACACAGTTGAATAAATAATAATAAAAAAAATTTTAAAAATTAAAGTTAGCAATAACTAATAGGAAAATTTGTTGTAGTTTTCTTTTTACAAAAAAGAAGCAAATAATTTTTGGCTTCATTAAAGTAAAAACTAAAACACTGTGAAAAACACTAATGAGGAATGAAAAGAAGAGACTTGGAGAAAATAAAGAAAATCTATGTCTCATACATCTACAAGAGGCAGTTGTATTTCAAATGGTCCATTTAAAAATGGGTGAACAATTGAAAGCACTCTCAACCAGGAAAGATTCTTAGATGGAAAAAAGCCTATGAGAATATACTCAAAGATACCATCAGGAAATTGAAAATCTGAAGACTGTTAGAATTAATAACGTAGGACTGGAGAGATGGCTCAGGGGTTAAGTCTCTGCCTTGAAAGCAGAGGTCCTAAGTTCAGATTCTAGGTCTCACTTAAAAATGCCAGGTAAAACAGTTTGATTGTGTCTTCCACTTCTGGCCTTGGTGGGCAGAGCTTAGAAAATCCCAGAGGAAACTAAAAGGATATATAAGAAATCTAGGTTAATTCCTGAATTTATCCTTTGTCCTCCGCAGAGATGAATAGTGCTCTCTGATATACACACACAGACACACACAAATACATACTAATAAATAAGGAATGAGTAAATCCTAACACACTAACCCTGCCTAATACGGGATTCGATGCTTTGGAACTCAAGCTGTCATTGAGTGATAGTGGGAATGAAAATGTTAAAAATATTTTCATGAAGAGTATTTTAATCAAGGTTAAACATGATGTTTATCCAACAATAAGCCTCCAAAACTGTATTTGAATGAATTGAAATCCTATGTCCATGAAAAACACTGCAAATGAATATCTATGTTATATTTGTTTGAAATTGGCTAAAACTGAAATCTATTCATCAGACAGATGAATAGATAAGCAGATTGTGGTATATCTATATAAAATTATATAATCCTAGGGTATCGAGCATTTAAGCCACCAGAGGTAAACATAATGAACAATTAAGCCCAGACACATATGACAGGAGCTCCGATGAATATTGCTGCATGAGAGAAGACAGTCCTGAAAGTATATCATATATTTAATTTCAATGGCATTAGAATGATGTTAAATATAGAATATGACATTATGAAAAATAAATTATGAATGAAAGGACTGAATATTTCTCCTTAGATGAGATAAGTAAAATAGTCAAATTCATAATTGTAATTTTATTTATTGGAAGAGGGAAAAAAGTAAGGAGTTACTAGCCAACGTCATCATAAAGTTTCAGCCAGGAAAATTGAAGGAACTCTGTACAGTGAAAACTGTGCAGTGCACAGAGCTTAAAAATGTGAGGCTCATTGTATGTATTCTTGTCCAATGATAAAATGAACATGTGAAAACAAAATTAGATACATTTCAAAATTTAGACATTGAAAAATCCAGGAAAATGAGATGAAAGAGAATTCAAATAACAGGATAATCAATTTGAATTTGATGGGCAATCCACTATATTTGTTTTTTTCAAATCACAGCATAAAATTTAGCAAATTAAGTTACCAAAGAAAAGACAGACAGAAATGACAACATAATGAGATCAGTTCTCAATAAAGGTGGAATCTTTGGGGATCACTTAAATTCCTTCCTTTCCTATTTGTAACACTTTCATCTTCTCTTGTCTGATTGCTCTATCTAAAACTTCAACAATATAACAAACAATAATTATAAGAGCAGGCATCATTGTTTTTCAAATTTTTCTCCGTTTAGAATGATGCTTCCTTGGACTTGTCATATATATGTATATGACACACTTACCCATATATACATATGAAATGTGTGTATATATGTATATTATGTTGAGATATAGTCCTACCATCCTTATTATGTCCAGCAATTTTATCATGAAGAAATGTTGAATTTTGTCAAAAGCCTTTTCTGTATTTATTGAATAATAATGTGATTTCTATCCTTGAGTCTATTCATGTGATGAATTACATCTATTAACTTTTATATGTCCAACCATCTTACATTTTTGGAATAAATGCAGTTTGTTTATGGTGAATGACCTTTGTGATGTGTTTCACAGAGGAACTAAAGCTAACTATTGACAAATAGGATTTCATGAAATTAAAAATCTTCAGTGAAAAAAAGGAAACAAAAGTTAGCCTACAGAGGTTACATAATGGGAGTACATTTATGGAGACTTTGCTTCTGACAGAGAATTAGTATTCAGAAATATCAAAGAACTCAAAAAATTAAACATCAAGAAAGAAACATCCAATTAAAAACGGGGCTAGAACTAAACAAAGTTTACATAAGAAAAAGCACAAATGTTTAAGAAAAACCCAAACCAGCTCTCAGAAAACTTAGTCATCACAGAAATGCAAATTAAAACTACTTTGAGATTTCATCTTTCACTAGTCAAAATTGCTGAGATCTACAAAGCAAATAACAGATGTTGATGAGTTATGGGGAAAGCAGTCCTCTTATTTCGTACTGGTGAGCATATACATTGTACAGACATTGTGAAACTATAAATAAAACTGCTATGATAGAACTGCTATGAACTAGCTTATGTTCTAGTTATACTACCCATGAGCCATGGCTCTATTATAATAGAAAGGAAATGGAATTAAATTAGATGTCCATCAATTCATGAGTGGGTAATGAAAATGTGGTGCATATACACAGTATTATACTATTCAGCTATTAAGAATAAAACATCATGAAATTTGCTTGTAATTGGATTTAGCTAAAAAAAATTGTATTGTTTTTATGTAGTTCCTTGATTCCCACATGAAATGTAGATTGATCAACCTTCTTTTGAGGGTTCTGAAGTTCTTGTCTGATTATATTTGCTTTTATATCTTACACAACCAGAATATGAAAAAAAAAACTAATCTGTTTTTTCTACAAACTTTATGATAAGATCCTGGAAATTAGAGCTGTATGTTCTTAGACAGAGTCTTATAACATTACTTGCTTTTTGCAGAATTCCTGATAGATCAAATATGAAGCGTTCAATGATACATTGAATGAAATAAACTCAGGGCAAAACACAATTTTGATGTTTGATGTGAAAATAGAGTAAATCAATTTATTCATTTTAAAATGTTAATTTATAGTCAAAAGTAAATTTCTTAAAAATTTTATGTAGTTAAGATTCATTCAAATTTATGCTAAACATATTATATTGTTTGTTGGTAATTCATTATCACAATCAAGAAAACTCGACAGGTTTTCCATAATTATTCAGATATGATTAGATTTTGCAGTAATTAAAATGTCAGATAACAGGTATAATTCTCACCACTTTTAATTTAATTTAAGAAACTTTTTGTCTTGTGACATAGCCTCAAAAGTTTTTTTCTTTTAATCTTATGGCATATGGATAGTGAACATAATAACTTCATCATGAAACAATAAAAACAATTTACCAGCAATTATGTTTCAAATAACTTATCTACATATAAAACTCTTATAGTACAGGGAACACTAATCAATTTGAAAGAAAAAAGTGACCTCATGTTTGTGTGTTTACTGGAACCTTTATTTACAACTGGTTTAGTCTGCAAAGCTTAGTTATCCAGCTGTAGAGGAAATAACATGGACCTGAGATGCTCACAAGCATCATTTTCAGTATGCTGCCTTTCAGCATGATATGTGTAAAGTGAATGTGTAAAGTGAATCTATACAACATGCCTATGTGTCCATGTTCACTCCATGCAGGAGCAGCCAGGAACTCCCTCACTGGTGATCTTAACTCTAATGATTGCTTTTTCTATCATTACGTGAAGATGTCCAAGAACCAACTGCCACCAATTATTACACCTGATTTAAACAACTAAATCTGTCTTTTTGTGATCCTGCTGTTGTCAGGCACATGCAATTGAAACCAGCTAGGCTGGCTCCTCCCAGGGATATTTTACATAATGAATGAGCCCTTCGACACAATATCTGTTGGTCTCCACATCAACAGGAATGTTCACATGCTTTCTGTGACTAATTTTTCCTGATTTACAGCATTTCGAATATGGCTTGGGTTACTTTGCAATTTCACTTCAACTCAAGACTATGTGCAATGATTCTGCTAAAAGAAGACCCAGCTGTCAAGGAGTATGCACTCCAATGCTGATACCTGTGGAGTTCATGTCTCTTAAAAGCTACAAAAATACCTTTCCTACTGTGACATCCAGGGCACTGAAGAGCTTCTCTGGAAATCACCCGTTCATTATGTCTCTGTAATTGCTATTTTCTGTCTGAAGAATCTTCCACAAGCTGTGAGACTTTGAATTATGAATCAAGAAGAGTTACAAGAACACACAGCAGCTGGCTCAGCCTTGTCTTTCTCTGTTCCTGCTTTCCAGGCAGGCTCTACCAAACCATTCACTATGCATGTGCATGTTCAGTGTGTTGATCATGACTTCACCACACAGGACTTTGGGTTGGATTTCACATTTAACATCTGTGGCAAGGAAGAGATCCTATAAGCAGTGTACAGTAGACATTGCTCTGGCCTGAAAACCTTCACTTTGGGGAAAAAAGGTGCAGAATGAAATACCACTTCTTCATTCATTTGATGGATCATAAGCGTCATTGTCAAATTTTGATTTAACTGATTTTTCCATATGCACATATTTAAAACTATTGAATGAATAGCAGGGGTCCACAGGCGCTTTAGTAAGTCAAGGGACATGGTGCAGCACAACTGATAATTCAACACTATTAAATATAAGGGAGAGGAGTGTGCAGTCAAGGAACACCTGGACCCATACCTAGACCATTGTTTCCCCTCATAGGAACAACAACAACAAAATGAAAGTATTAACATGAAACTTTTCTACAAGTCTCCACATATAGATGACTAAAAAAAAATTTCTGGGCTCAGGAGATAACTCAACAGGTAAGGTACCTACTCACAACCTCAACCACTGGAGTTCATCAAAACCCACATAGTGGGAAAGAGAATTGGCTTTCAAAAGTTGTTCTATAACCTCTTCCTCTGCACCATGACATGGATGTGCAAACCATTGTATTTTCTCTCAATTTCTCTTTTCCCCATCCTGTCTTTCAAATAAAAAGTAAAACATTTTTTTTAAAAAAAGAAATTTCATTACATAAGCTACTTCATGAATGGGGGCTATTGATTTCCAGACTCCTGAAAATATTGTGCTGTGTTTATGAAGTGTCACATACATATTCTACCATGTTAAGGGTTTATATCAAATTCTATGGATGTGATGCTTGAATTATCTTACCTTTTAATGTTTATTAGTTTATCTTCTGTTTGCATGTCTCCACTTCTTTCATGTGGATTTTGGAGATCACACTCACATCTCTCATGCTTGTCAGCAAACATTTTTTCTTGCCTAATTGTCTCACTAGCACAAATGGTAAATTTTTACAGTTTAATTACATTTTACATCATGAGGAAAGACTTTCTTCTGATTAAAGGTGAGGCCTTTATTTTAAAGGGCTATAATTCTCTTCTAGAGTAGGACCTTGGATCAATGAGCAGGGGCAATATGGAGAGCTATACACTCAAGCAGATCAGTTCGTCAATATTGGCCAACCAAGGGCATGGCAGATACCATACTTAACCAGGTAATCCAAGGCTTCTCTGCAAGAATGACAACTGCCTTCTATGGACAGCCTTTGATATTTATTTTCCAGAAGCCATAAGATAACTCAGTGGATAAAACACCTGCATCAAACCTGAGTTACATCTCTAAAATCCTGCATGGTGCATGTGTGTGCTGCTTTGTTTCACGAATAAATAAATGAAATATTAAAAATTAAAATAAAATTCATTTTGCATGTATTTACAGAATTTTTTAAGAGAGCAGGGCATGAAGTTTGCTAGGACTTTCTAATGTGCAGCTATGGAAGAGATGACAGGACATGGAGCTGTGCACCACAGATTTTGAACTACATTTGAAGACCGTGGACATCTTAGCAGCAGGCAGAGATTATCTAGTTATCCTTCATTCTTCGCTTTGCTGGGTTCTACATTTTAATCAATCCTGTTATTGGAAAGACTGATGGTTCTCCAACAACTTACTAACTTAGAAATGCAGAATTCAAGAGTGAACAAAATCGTGAATCAAAGCCCTCGTCTTTTCAATACTTCGAATGACTTCAATAAATACTAGATTTTCTGAAACATACTTCAAATAGTTTTCCAAATGAAGGAAATGATATTTAAGTGTAACTTAGATGTCATATGACATTCAACTTTTCCATAAATACCTAACTTGAATTCCCCTAAACTTCAAAAAAAAAATACAAATCCTAAAATCAGTTAATGTATACAGTGTACAGCAATGGTTCTCATACACTCTCTAGCAAGTTCATATTGCTCAGGTAGATTGTTAAAAATATTTGCTTATGTTTTTGGCTTCCCTATTTTCATGTGTATATGTGTTGGGTTTATGCAGGTGTAAATGTGTGCTACTTTCTTAGATATGTATGGGCACACACATGTGTGTTTATGAACATGGATCTGTGTGGGTCTGAAGGCTCAAGGTTGATATAGCGAATCATCCTCCATTAGGTCTTCTACATTATTCTGTGGGTTACTAAATCCAGAGCTCTATCCATATGCCTTGTGAACCTGTCAACTTGCTCTGGGCATTTCCAAAGTGCTACCTTCTGGGAAGGGACTGTAGATGGGTACCACACTCCCTGAGCATTTTAAGCTGTATCTGAGGATCTGAGCCCCAGTTTTTTTTTTTTTTTTTGTGCATCAAGTTATTCAACTGTTGAATCATTTTCCCATCCTATGAAATGACAACTGCTTAAACACATCTAAATACTACCTTTGTTGCCAAATCCCTACCAGACCAGCCAGGGGGAAGGGGAGAAACTGTGGAGGCCTCCTGGGTGCAAGGCGAATAAGCAAGCCAGCAACAGGATCACCACCCAGACCCCAGGAGTCAGGTGAGAAGCAGCAGGTAGAAGACTATTTGGCTGCAGACTCAGGTTTATTCAGGAAGTGTTTGGGCTTATATAGTGTCGGGGTCCAATCAGATGTGGTCACCCCTCTGTGGGGGAGGAGGGAGCAGCCATCAATCATTCAACTGTTCACTAGATATCCAGTTTAGATGGCCGCTTCCCATTGGTTGTTCATCTCTCCACCCATTGGTTGTCCATCCCTCTGCTTGTGTGGTTCCCTGTTCAGGCTTATCTATAGCCAGACCTCCTGGATTCAGGAGCCTGGGCTAGGGCCTCCCTGAATCAGTAGTACCACAAATCTTTATTTTAGCAAAAATCCCAGGTAGTAATGTTGGTACAGATGCATAAACTGAATTTGTTTCTGTGTGCATTGTGGGGATTTTTTGTAGCAAGGATGAAAAATAATGTATTTCAAAACCTTAGGACTTAGCTCAGTTTGCAAAGTGCATGCCTATCATGCATTAAACACTGAGTTCTATCCATAGCACTACCACAAAACGGGGATGGCATGCATCTGTAATAACAGCACTCTGGAAAATCAGAAATTCAAGGACACCTGTGTCTTCACAGTGAGTTTAAAGCAAGTTCAGGCTACATGAGACACTATATAAAATATCATTATCAGATTTTCATACAATGTAATAATTTCTGGTGTCACACCTGTAATCCCAGCATTTAAGGGCCTGACCAAAGGATCAAGAGTAGAAGGGGAGCCTGTTCTACATAATGTATTCAAAGCCAGTCACTACAGAGTGAGACATTTTCTCAAAAAAATAGAAAGAAAAAAGGAAAGGATGAGAAAAGAGAGAGGAAGGAAGGAAGGAAGGAAGGAAGGAAGGAAGGAAGGAAGGAAGGAGAAAGAGAAAGAGAGAGAAAGAAAGGGAAAGAAAGAAAAAGAAAGAAAGAAAGAAAGAAAGAAAGAAAGAAAGAAGAAAGAAAGAAAGAAAGAAAGAAAGAAAGAAAGAAAGAAAGAAAGAAACTCAAGGAAGCAGTATATACTGTGGTGGAAAATGAGATGAGAATGTACATAATAGATGAAGAAGATACTTTAGAAATCCCTAGAAAATAGAAAACAAGTGGGATGGATATTTAAAAACACACGTGAGCCTCCATCCACATGGTCCTAAGAATCACAGTTAAATGAGATCTAGAGTGTTGCCATTTGTCTAGATATTGCTCATAAACTCATGACAAAAATACTTAGAGGCACAAGGAATTTTGTTCTTCCTTATGATTCTCTGTTAGCATTGATGGGAAAGCTCACATCAGTACCAGGTATCAAGAGAACTGGACATACTATATTCACAGAGTATCTGTATGCCAGTATGGCAAAATATACCAAGCCACTGAACTATGTCTTTATCTTATCCACCTGCCAGGGGAATGATCATCCTTGAACCACGGCCTGGGCTTTTCAGGTCAATTAGATAATCAGCCACAGGTTTGCGTAGGGTTTGTCATAACTATCAATTTTTCATAGATATATCTAGAGCTTAGTCTTCAGTTGTTGACAGTTATATCTGACTAGGACAAAAAACAGTCATAATTAAAGATTTATAGACAGTGCTGGGACAAGTTTTGGAAAATATATTTTTTCCTAGAAGCAGAGCCAGTAGAAATTCATTTCTTTTACACACACACACACACACACACACACACACACACACACACACAAACTCTAAAAAGTGAGGGTAGAATGTGACTGCACATAAATTTCTGGAATATTTTATGTAAACAGAACATAACCACCTGACAAAGCCTTATACGTTTAAGAAGTTAGTGAACAAGATCAAAAGTATATATATTGAGTGAATTCTAAGCTTCATGATCCACACTAGGAATTAGAAACCTTACCTAAAAATTTAATGAAGTCGACCCAAGAAACAGTGGTAAATGTTACAATTGTCATCAGTCAGTTCTTTAAAAATTTATTGATGTTATATGTCTTATGATTGTATTTGTTTCAGGTCCAAATGTGTGTGTGTGTGTGTGTGTGTGTGTGTGTGTGTGTGTGTGTGTGTGTTTATATATCTTTATGTTGTATTTAAGGTACAAAATTTCACTTCTACGACAATAGTTTCTGGAATGATAGAAAATCTTTGAAAAACATATTTAATAAGGAACTAGATCCAATTGGCAAGGACATGACTCCAAAGTCTGCTCCATTATCTATGGGTAAAAGTGTGAAAATTTCCATAGCAACTACAACACAGATAAAAGCAAGTGATGGCAGAAATCTCTTTTATAACAAAGTGAATAGAAAACTTTAAAAAGTCAAATAGGAAATATAGCATCTGTGTTGGTCAGTTGACACAGGTAGATCTGGGGTACCTAGTCCTAGTGAGAAAGTCTTGATAGACACTTAAGACAGACAGCATTATTTTCTCAGAAACAAATATCTTAAGGATAAAAAATAAAAGAAAGAAAAAGGAAGACAGTCATGCAGGGTAACATCAGATGGGTCAGAGATGCCTGAAAAGCAGTCTCCTCCCTGTGTTCTACTGGGACAATAGCATAATATCATTTTCAAAAGACCCCTGAATAATCAGGAACTACGTAGACCCAGATGCTCCATGAACTATAGGGAATCTCAGAGCAACTATCAGCAGATTGCATGCTGAAATCTTAACAGCAGACTATCTCCAAACTTAAACCAGTGTGCACTGGAAGAGCAGAACAGTAGCAGGCTGGAAATTTGGTCTGGGACAGGCTTTGTAGCAGAACATGATAGAGATGCCACTCAGTGTGCTCAGAGTCTGGCATGACCACCCAGTGCTAAAGCCAGTATTTTCAAACCTGCTTCTTGATGACTACCCAGAAGTGAGACCAGCAACTCCTAAAGTGCTTTCCAGAAGTGACAACTGTGTTTGCAGTCTGACTTCTAGGGGACTGCTCAGAGATAAACAAGTATCTGAGAACCAATCTGGAAAGGACCACCTACTGACAAAA
This sequence comes from Typhlomys cinereus, assembly GCA_023101885.1. Taxonomy (NCBI): domain Eukaryota; kingdom Metazoa; phylum Chordata; class Mammalia; order Rodentia; family Platacanthomyidae; genus Typhlomys; species Typhlomys cinereus. Next base: position 1,388,853 of record JALPQD010000094.1, on the reverse strand, counting down.
ATATTTTCCACATTGTATCACAAAGGACCAGTGTGACAGGTATCTGGAATCTCACAAAGGAATTTCCAAATAGTCAAAACAACCAGCTGGAATCAAGCAAGGACACATTCAGACTCAGTATTCCTATCCAGTTTGTTTGCCTCCACATTGATTCTTCCTTTATTTAAAACCATATTCCAATTTAGCAGGGAGCTCTAATCTGGGACTAGGTAGACCCAGATGCTCCATGAACTATACTCTAGGGAATCTCAGAGCAACTATCAGCAGATTGCATGCTGAAATCTTAACAGCAGACTATCTCCAAACTTAAACTAGTGTGCACTGGAAGAGCAGAACAGTAGCAGGCTGGAAATTTGGTCTGGGACCACATTTTTTCCTCCTCATTGCTTTATTTTCTTCTCCTTTTCCTCCTCCTTCTGCTACAATGCCTTCTCTTCCTTATCTACTTCTCTTTGTTTTTCTATTCTTTCTTCTTTTCACAAATTTACCAAAGAACATAGACTAGCCGAGAATGTAGGATCTGTTTTTATCAATCTTTTGAGATATGAGCTTTTTAAGTTGGTATGATTCCTTGTTTCTAACTTTCTTACTCATTCTGGGTTTAGAAAAAGTGGCCTCACTCCATCCAACCACAGCCACCCCTTTCTACTTCTACTCTACTTATTCTCCAGTGCTAATCTTAAGTCTTACTCTGCTTCTTACTTTCCACTCAGATATCCAGTAAATAACTTCTTGGCACACACCAAAATGGCAATGCTTCATGGCTTCCCAAAACAATTTGAATTTCAGGGGTTATTCTAATTTAACTATATGTTTATAGTGGGCCAACATAGAGATGACTGTTAGTGATCAGAGTCATACTGGGGACTGAAAATGGTATAATGACTATCAGTATAACAGAGAATTTAGATATATTACTCTTGGGTATACCTGAAGACTGACAAGTTAATATATAGAGATATA